>OY540838.1:2500-1352211 GCA_961205895.1 Mythimna pallens | reverse complement strand
CTAAAAACTGAGTGACTTGTTCATCTATATATGTTTTATATAATCGTCGATTTGTTCGATTCAGTAACAACAACACAGACACACATACTTACCTTTATAATATTAATGTAATAGTGTCACTGCTACTTCCAGCCCACCAACGTCTGATTCCAGTAAAACCGATTTAAACCTGTGCCAATTGGATTTTGGTTTGCTTTCTACGGAAATTGAATAATTCCACTTTCCTCTGACGCTGTACTCTCTCGCTGACTCACTACACAGGAGGATTGAGAAGCCTCAAACATAATTGTTGAGCTGTTTCAAATTTAAGACTTTTATTTTTTATTATTGATAAGCTCGTGTTTGACCACTATCTCACCGGATGGTAAGTGATGATGTGGTTGACGACAGAGTACGCTTACCTAGAAGTAACCTAATTGCTCTTGACTTATAGACCCCTTGGTAGCATTAGCATCAGCCCCCCTAGCCAAGTTACGACCGTTTCGTTTGCGTCGAACGCCTTGAGTAGGCCACGCCTCCGATTGCTTTGTTCTGACGTCATCTTAACGCTCAGTCACGTGGTCAACGTGGTAAGTGGGGCGAAAGGGCGTGTCAGTTTTACTAACTAAACCCCAGAACCCAGGAATAGGGACCCTGTGATCCTTCAGTTATCCTTTGCGCTCCGAGGCCACGTTTCTCTTCTACTCTTTCGAAAATTCCCGTAGATCATGTCCTACTTTCCTAGCATATTTTCATCTATTGCAAAAGTGAGCCTTCTGCGACCTCACACGAGCCCTCTGTGTCGGTAGTGTCCATTAATTTAATTTTATTCCGACCTCTGAACAGCGGACGTCGGTGTCGCGACGTCCCTGTTTTATTGGAATCTAATACGTTTATTTTGATGAGAGGTAATCTATTTTATTGGCTCCATTCGTCCTCTCCGACTGGTTGGTCAATGGTTATCATCGTATGTATTTTTACCCGTGGAATCCTCGATTTTTCATTCGATTGGTCAATATGAATGGAGCAGTGGTGCTTTGATATGCTTTGTTGAATTTAGGCTTATAAGTAGTACTTGCTTGTATATGCTAGCTCCTTGTTGTATCTAAGAAGACCTATTTTAATTATTAGGTGTACAAATAAGTTTCCACATTTCAATCAAAATTAGAGAAGAGCTTTATGATTTATTCAATTCAAATTCTTTTGAAGCTATTCATGAATCAACCAAATTTCTAGTACCTTTATATGATGTAAAGTGCTGCTCACTTGCTCAGACAGGCCATGTGGTATCGAACGGAACAGGTGATAATTCGAAGGAACAATGTCTGGTGAGTATAGCGGATGGAGTAGGACTTTTCAATTAAATATTTTCAAATAGTTCTTGACCGGCACCGCAACATCTGGATGAGCATTTATCACGTTTCAACAACACAAACAACAATTTTGTTATGTCTGCCCCCCTAGCCAAGTTACAACCGTTTCGTTTCGATTCTCTTTTCGTTGATCGCCTCGAGTCGGCCAAGCCTCCTATTCCTTTGTTCTGACCACGTGACTGAGCGTTGAGATGACGTCAGAACAACTAACTAACTCTGTAAAGAAAATTAGAAAATTGACATGCAACGATAAGGACCCTTTTTGATAAATGGCTGGAAAGGCGCGGTCCTCACCTCCCAATTGACGCAAGAAACGTCCGGTTTACCATTGTGGGGACCGCCCGTTGGAAACGCTGGACTATACGGTGGAGGTGTGCCCCGTTTGGGCGAAGCATCGCCGTGTCCTCATGGAGGCGATCCGCGGCGGTGACCTCACTCGCCGGGCCCTGGTTCAGGCTATGGTCAGGTGCGCGAAGGAATGGAAAATAATTACTGCAAAGGATATGACGATGACAATTACGGATGACAAGCAATAGGTAGCTCACCGTCCGGCCTTCCGGTAAGGACCAAGCCCGAGTAGTCGACGTGCAGTGTTCCACGCGCACTTCAAAGAGATATCAGCAAAGCCTAGTAGCGCCGATACCAACTAGAGCCACGAGAAATTTCTGAAAAGGACACCCGTGATCTAAACATGCAAATGGTAACTGAAGGATACAGGTGTAGTTTTAATCGGTAAAAATCTGACACGCGCTCTCGCTCTACTCTCAAGCTCCCACTTAAGGAGCGAGAAGCATGAAGTCATTCGAAGTCATTGGAGCGAGAAGACAATGGAAAAATCTGTTAAACAGCAATCTTCTACCTAATTCAAAGTCTAAATCCTAAGTTCAGTCAAAATATAAATAGTCATCCGAATATTCTGTGAAAATTCAATTAACTTATTTTCAACCCGCAGTCAGCCTAAGGGTATATAAGTGTCATGAATATTCAATATATTTTTCCGCTCTTTCAAAGAGATTTTTAGATATTATATTTTTATTCTGGCGTAGCTTAATGATGTTTCATAATTTTGAACTCTTTTGATGTTATTCGTAGTGGAAAGTTTAGCGTTTACCGCGTGGCGGCTCGTTAGTGTTTCTGTTATAAGGAGGATATGGTTTTACGAATATGTACGTTACGTGTGTAGATTTAAAAAAACTTTATGTTCCAGCTTCGAATTGGTGGTATTGGGCATTGAGCAATGAGCAGCTCGCCGTTCAGTAAGGACCAAGCCCGTCGGATGGCCTGTTGTGTGAAAAAGATGTCAGCAAGATTGAAGGGGTGGGCCGATGCCTACCAGGGCTGCAGATGTTCGTACGAGGTACTGTTGCCCTCGCAAAGGGCAACTGAAGGGACACTGTGGGTTTTAGTCAGTAAAAGTCTGACAATCCAGTTCCCTCCACCCAGAACAGGAGAAGTCGTTTGATGGATTTCCACGTAAAAAAATACCTCTTGAGACAATAAAGCTTCTGCCTTTATTTGATATAGATAAATATACATATTATTAAAAAACTTAATTGAGTGTACTGTAAATAAACCTAAAACAAAAAATAAATAACTTTTTAGGTGCTAACATTGAATATCCGGCAGCAATATTGAATTTTAGGGCAAGGTAAGAACCGGCCCTTAGGTGACGCCTTTAATGTAATCTTAATTCCTTATTTCGATAGGTATTTGGTATTTAGTATTATCAGGTGTCCCGATTTGCCCGGGAATGCCGAATTTTAAGGGTTCTGGTGTCATGTCATGAATAGCCCTTGATTGGGACGACAAAGGTCCCGATTTTTCACTAATTTCCTTAGTCTATTATATGACTAATGGTACCTAAAATGTTATCGTCGTCATTTATGTACGCTATTAATATGTATTTCACCGCTTTTGTCTATGAAACTATGATTGTCTCGAATAAATGTTGAAAAACAACGTTATACGTGTACGCAGGGGCGCCGACTCCATGAGAGAGAGAATGAGAAATAAACAGTGGGTACCGAGCACCCCTGAGAATAGACATCAAGAAAAAGATCAGTAATCCTTTTAGGTTACGTATAAATTATAATATTTCTTTATAACAAAAACTAGTTTTATTTTTATATAATGGTTTAATTTTATATTTTTATCAAATATAATTAGTAATAAAGTACGCAGTATGTAAGTAGGACCTTTGGTTTATTTGTCCGTCGATCAGTGTGCATTTCTCTTCTCACATTTTGCCACTTTTTCGAGTCGTCAAATGAACATGAGCACCACGGATAACTATGATGCACCCATGAGGTTTTCTAAAAGCCGGCGCCCCTGCGTGTTATACTTATGTAACGTTATGTTGTTGTATAAAGTATTGAGTATTGAAAAGAAATCTAAGCCTGTCAGAGATGTGCAATTTTTTTTAAATGTTGAAAAAGCGGCCTCATTTAGTTTGGCTGCCCCTGCTCCCCGACTCAAATTCAAATTCAAAGCATTTATTTCAAATAAACCATTTACAGGCACTTTTGAAATGTCAAGAAGTCAGTCAGTCAGAAAAAATGATTTTAATTGCACATTCCAAAGCGTAGATCTCTATGGAGAAGAATGTGCAAGAAACTCCATGGACACTCTTTTCAATCGTGTTTTGCAATTACAAATATGTCTGTTACATGTTTCTTGTCGCTATCATGTCAATAAAGTAAAAATAAAAACTAAATATAGATATTAAAATAGCAACTGGCAGCTAAGAGATGACCAGTCTCAACTGACAGCGCCCACTAGACTAGACTAGTTTAGTCCGTTTATTTTTATTTTTTGTGGCAATTATAAAACTGTCTCAATTTGAATACCAATATCCCGATTATTTTCATCTTTCAAACAAGAAGTATAACTTACATTAGCTGTATATATCTATCTATCTATCATATTATAAAGAGGGAAGATTTGCATTTTTCATATTTTTGTTTGGAATAAATAAACTCAATAACAATTGGATCAATTAAAAAAATCTTTCACTAATAGATTATTAATTAATCACTGAAGGATATTGGTAAATATTTTACGCTTTCACGAGGGTGAAGCTGCTGGCAGAAGTCTATAATAATTATATTATAAAGAGAAAATTTTTGTATTAGTGTTTGTGATAAATAAACTCAAAAATGAGGACCGATTCGAAGAATTCTTTCACCAGTGGGATGCTACTTTACCAGGGAGTAACATATGTTTTCTTTTTTCACATAGACGTGGTAGAAGCTAGTTATTAATCCTACTAAAATATTACAAACGGGAAAGTTGGTATGTATGGATGTTTGTTACTCTTTCACACAAAAACTACTGTATGGATTTCAATGAAACTTTATAGTAATATATCTTATATATCAGAATAACATATAGGTAAGCTACTCTAATTATTAATGTTGCGCAGAAGAAGTCGCGGGAACCAGCTAGTAAACCTATATATGGTTTTTCTTTCCTAAACTGTTTCGAGTACCTACACCTACACTATTTGTATTTGTATTTCGGGCTGGTATCTGCAACTCCTCGACTAAAGCGCGTATTTTGCGTACGGTTGGGACAAATGCGTCATCCCATCAACCCCAGCTCCTCCAGAAAGGCCAGCAAAGCCTTGGTGTTATTGACCATTTCGCGGAGATTACCTGGGTTTCCGAAGTATTTTGTCCTGTATCCAGCGACCACTGGGCAGCTTAGAAGCAAATGTGCTGCTGTCTCGTCCTCCTCCATGCAGGCTCTGCACAGGGGGCTGTCTGTAACTCCTATGACAGAGAGGTGCTTATTAAAGGACCCGTGGCCAGTTGTTACGGCCGTCACTTTACGCAACTGAGGTTTAGTCAGTCCCTATCTACACTAAAGGATGTTAATTCATTTTGTTCTATTAAATTAATCCCATTAGATTGGTTTTAAATTATCTAGACTTATTAACCTATATAACCTGACGGCAAACAATACATCAATCCTATCTCAGTAGGTATTTAACAGTAAACAAAACCGAATCGACGCAGAACCTGACTAGAAACTACAATTGACCTAGTTTGAACTAACACAATATTACTGAAACTGCTGAATATTACCGAAATGTCCACGGTTTTGATTTGACCCTTCGCATAAATATGCCAAGCTGGCAAACTAGGATATTAATCTGAATAAGTAAACCAACGCAGATCTGTATTTTAGTTCACTATAGGTATTATTAGTTGGATTTCTCTGCAGATTTGATTCAAAATATTAATTTGAAATGGTGCGTGGTTTATTGTAGTATGGGCGGCCAGATGGGGATTTTGTGCGGTACTCGAGAGCGTCTGAAATCATATGGGAGAAACCTTGCACCCTGTAATATACCCCTACCACATATGAACCCTTAATATGGTGGGGTGCGTTGAGGGCAGCCCGTCAGATTAGTGAAAAAAATTGATCCTCGGAAAAACTCGAGCGCGTCAGATTAAGACAAGGTTAGTTGACTACATGCAGAAAAGTGTATATTTCAATAATCTGACAATTTGAGCGTGGCATATTTAAGCAAATGGGCGAGTCATAAAGTAAGGTTGTAAGGTTCCTGTTAATATGTTATTGTTAAGTGTAATTTTCTTTACCACAGTTTGCTAAGATAATTTGTTAGGAACGTTGAAAATTTTACACTTATCGATGGTTTTAGCTACATAGCCCCATGAAAACCGTATATATATTTATTTTTCTCAATTGCAGATTTAATTTCTCAGAAGAAGGCGACCACCAGCCATTCCTCCTCACTCCGGACTATAGCCTGTACCAGGGCCCGGCGCGAGAGGTCGCTGCCATCGGTGTCTCAACTACGTTAGGGTCGGCTTCCAGTCTTACCGGTTGCAGCTGAGCATCAATATTTTACATGGTAACTGGGTAATATTTTCCTGACTAATAAAGAATCCGACTAGCATCCATTTCTAAAATACAAAGCTAACAGCCATTCATCAAACGTACTATAAATACTGCACCTAACAAGACCAACCTACTATGCAGTTTGCACACGGTGTATAGTCGTAATAAAATACACCGGTTCCGGCCAATTCATTAGTATAGCACTGTTTACTTTGCTAGGCAGCTTAGCTTATCCACTTTATAGATGGCTAATGAGAGAAGAGACAGCGGGTTATAAATTTTCAACTTAAAAAACTACAGAACATGTTATTGTCAGGGCTGGTCTTTTTTTTTAATTGATATAAATTTGTGTTTGACTGCGATCCCATCTGATGGTAAGCAGTGATGCAATCGTTGATGGTGCAGCGCGTGTTTTTTAAGAGCGTATTCACTCTAGCCTAGAAGACACCTAAATTATGATCGGATGGGAAGACCGCTGCAGGAAAATGGTTCCAGTCCTTCGATGTACGCGGTATAAACGACAAGGCGAAACGCTTAGTCCGGACCGTAGATGTGGACTGTGGTCGTGGTGGTGGGGGACTGGAGTCACCGATACTAATCGTATTAGCCGGTAGCGATATTATTTTGAGAGGAAACTATTAAATCACTTCTCTCAGTCTGGATGAAGCGAGACTTTTACTGATTAACACTCACCTGAGTTCCTTCAGTTGCCTTTTGTGTTCCAGTGCTGCAATAACAGGCAGGTATCAGCTTTTGCGGGCCCTGTCAATTTTGCTGACACCTCTTTGTGGGACGGCCAATTGTCTCCTCCTCACACTTCCCGCCGCTGGCCAGTATCTATTATTGAACGGTGATTGTCACTGATGGGCATGATTTTTCAGGGATGTTTTAACAATACCGTCTGTAGTACTGGCTCTGTGGAAGTACCTAACATCGACCATCTTTGTTATATTTTATTTCTTTATACTATACCTATTTTGCAAAAAAGATTGTAGGTGAGATAAAAACTAGCCCATTTAAATCCCGCCTTTCATTGTTTTAAATCGCTAAAGCTTAGAAATTGCACTGCAGAAAAACTATATAAATAACTTACGTTTTAATGTTACTGTGGTACTAGTGAATACTTAATAAATAATACGAGTTAACTTCTTATGAATTTTACGTTTATACAGATTGGGCCACTTTTGATCGGTTTTAGCCAGAACTTGGGTAAAAGTAATCCTACTTGTTACTATCCTTGCTCATCAATATTCGGCACGTACAATGTTTGTGTGCTGTTTTTTTCGAGGTGGGAAATCATCCAATGATTGCTCCCACTCTTGGGTGCAATGTGCCTCCCCGACCCTGCTGGGCCCCTACAATCTGCTGACTGCTGAGGCGCGCGTGGAACAATACACGCCGTCGACGACTTGGGCTCGGTCCGGACGGTTACCGGACGGTCGGACGGCGAGTCACCTATTACTAGCTGTCCGCAAGCCCGCGCCTACGGTGGCCGGAAATCGGGATCGGCATCCCGGAGGCGGTTAGGGCGTGAGGACCGTTGCCTCACGCGATCGGCCGCCTCCTTTGCTAGCATTACTGCTTTGCAGAAGGAGGCGACCGCCTGCCACTCCTCCTCACTCCGGACCATGGCCTGTACCAAGGCCCGGCGCGAAAGATCGCTGCCGCCGACCGCCCCCACGAGGACACGGCGGTGCTCTGCCCAAGCGCGGCACACCTCTACAGTAGATAGTAAGTACTCTTTTTCATGGCATAATTTTTGACTCTTACGTAAGTGCCTATTCTAAAAATATTTTAAGTAACGCAGATCAATTAAGTTAAACGTAAAAATCTCAGTTATTTATCACAAGATGTTATTAATAAAGGAATATTTCTCCAAAACTTGAGTTTGGTACAAAAATGTTAATTATTTAATTAAAGCCCGCGCTCCACGGGATTGTTTCGCTGAAGGCAAAAAAATTAAAAGGTATGCTCCGTAAATTTATGTGGATAACTGACAACGATGTTTTTAGGGTTCCGTACTTAAGTCGGCAAAAACGGAACCCTTAAAAGATCATTTTATTGTATGTCTTGTCCGTCCGTCTGTCCGTCTGTCCAGACCCTTTTTCTCAAGAACGCGTGAAGGTATGAAGCTGAAATTAATATCAAATAGTAAGATCTACTACCCCTTGAAGCGGTGAAAAAATAAAACTTCTAAGTCAACGTAATATAAAGATAAAATCGTTTACGCTACGTTTAAACGAGTATTTTTACATTCCCCAGGAAATCAAAACCAATAGGGTACTTTCAGTTGACCTAGAATTTTCAAAGGCGTGAAGCAAGCTCTCATATCACAAGTAAAGGAAAAAGTCTGAAAACTGTTTTGTGGCTGTATAATGTAATCAAATAACTTGACTAGCTTTGAGTGAACCGAGTATTAGACTTTTACTGAATAAAACGGTTCTGGAACAAGGGTTCCAGAACCGTGGTGACACTTTCAAAAAATTCCGCGCCTCTCCCGGGTTACATTTCAAATTATAGCAAAACCCGATCGTGTTGTTATTACACGATAAAATATGAGAAAATACATTACGATTCCTGTCGGTTAAGCTATGGAGGCGCAGCCAAGGGAAAACGTTAGTCAGTCGTATAAAACTCGAAGAAATCCAGTATATTTTTCGTTCATCTGACTATTAAACATTTTCCAATGCCTCGTCAGTATCTCCTCTTGACCTCAAACTATGACAGTAATTCGGTTCCCTAGTTATGTTATTATTGCACAAAAAAAACGATTCTTTTGGCGTAAGCTATGAGAGTGAAGCCAGAGGAAAAAGTTACTTTATCACATATGACATCAATACATCAACAACCTTGTATTGAAATTAATATAAAAAGTAGTTATAAATTTTCTTTCTTGCTTATTTAACCCGATGTTACTTATCCGAATTGAAGGCAATACTTCTATATATATATAAATATTATGTCTCTTTATATATATATAGATTTATATTATATTATATTATATTATATTATATATTTATGTATGTTTATTTTATATAATTATATACATTTGATCCCTTGTTTTCCTTGTTTTCCAAATATGGAAGGTGCATAAAAAAAAAGTTTTTTTTTTTTATGCACCTTCCATATTTTCTCTTCACCTCCTTAGATTGACTGTTAGAGAATGCCTAAGACTTTTATGTTGCATGAAGTTTTAATAAATAAATAAATATTTTTTAGGTTCAGTCGCTAAAAATGGAATTCATATAGGATTACTTGGCTGTCCATTTAGACGTTCGTCAAGAACCTTTTTTACAGAAACATACTTTTTCATAGGTTGCTTCTAGGTAAGCGCGCTCCATCGTCGACCGCATCGTCGCTTTCCATTAGGTGAGATAGCGGTAAAAGTGCGATCCTATCAAGAATACAAAAAAAAAACGCGTGGAGGTGTCAAGCTCTGACTTTTTACAAGTGATCACGTAGGCCTATGTGAATTAAAAATATTTTGAATTTGTTTTTACTACCTCTTGGAGCAGTAAAAAAAATCCAACTTCTAAGTCTATGCCTTATAGAGGACACTGGAGACTAGGCATTCCTCTTTGGTTTTTTACAACACAAAAGTTTTTGGCGATTATAAGCTTTTGTATGGAACCTTCGGTGTGCGAGTCCGACTCGCACTTGGCCTTGACTTGGTATATTTTTTTTTTTACAAAATTCGAATGCCTCATATTTTTCGGTATTTTTTGTTAAGCTGACCTAAGAATATTTTCCGGCACATTGTCATCATCATTATATATCGCCCCTCGATCGCAAAGTTTGACAGTGATGTGTTCCCTGGTCATGTTATCGCCATCGGCCGCCCCGCCAGCTGGAAGTGCGCCAGCGATTCAATCACAAATTATTAAGCCATACAGTTTCCACGCTCGCTACCACGTTCAAGCAGAAAGCGCAAATTTTCCATTAGCCCCTTGCTGGGTGGATTGGGAATTATCGATAAATGACTTAACTGACTGGCCTTGTAGGTTAGCCAGGTGGATGTGACAGTGGCTTGGCAGAGGATTGATCGCTATTTTAGATTAGATATGCAGGATCATAAATAAATATAATTGGACTGACAAAAAAGTAAAAAGCCGTAGCTAAGTTGAGCTAAGTTCAAAAAACCTCTACATGAAATATTATTGGTATTTCTCGTATAGTTCTGATTTTTTGACGTGCGAAATCATTAAATAATAATAATATTTTTTTATTCAGGTCAAATATACCCATTTACAGAATGAAACTCATCAATACATTAATTAAAGTAATAAAATTAAACCCAATTAAATTAATTAAAATTAATAAGACACTGTCAATGAATCACAATTAAATTAAATACATTAAAATCAAATTAAATACATTAAAATCAAATTAAGTACATTAAAATAAATTAAAATTACTCTCTTTATCAATTTAAATGACTGGAGGACTCTTCCTGCTCTGGGTAAAGCTAGAGGGTCCGACTGTTGCTGATTAAAACCTACCTGAGTTCTTTCAGTTGCTCTTTACGTTCCACAGTCACAGTTACTATTTTGAACAACCCCGTAGCTTCCCTTATATTATATTTACCATTCTAAACAGAACCGTAGCTAGGCATGGGCATCAAGAAGAGTGATGCCCACCATTTAGACATATTCTATGATCTACATTCTACCTACTTAAATGCCGCACCGATATTTATTAGTATACTGATTGGTATTGTATATAATTATGTATTTTTGAATTATTATATTAATATTATATTTATAATTTTTGTACACTGACTGCTCCAAATCTACATATCTCCTTTCGTTCAGTCTATCCTAAGATTGTCTGTAAGAGATTGCTTGTGCGATAAGATCACCCATTGTACACTTACTTTTTGCAAATTATTTTCCGGTCTACATTATGAGGTACACGATAAAGTATATAATAAACTATCTTTTGCCCGCGGATTCGCCTGGCATACATATAATATAGCCCATGTCACTCAGGAATAAAGCAGCTTTTTATCAGTGAAAAAAAAATCGCAATCGGACCAGTACTTTCAGAGATTACCTCCTACAAACAAAAAAAAAAACTTTACCTCTTTATAATATTGGTGTAGATAAATAAAAAAACCGTACATGTATTAAGTAGAACAAGCTCTGAAACGCATATTCAAAACTTCAGTCTAATTTAGCGTATTTTAACACTTCGCAAATATTGGCTGTTTCAAAGGTGTACCCCGGTATATTTAAGGTTACTAACCCCAAGGAAAAAGCTTGAGTTAACAACAAATGAACAGAGCCAACAGAGTTAGTTTTCGTCATCAGAAAGTGAAACAAAACAAGCGAACAGCTGTTTGCGCGCCGCCATGTTTGTCTTTGTTATCGTGAGTTCAGCTCAGCGCAGCTCAACAGAGCTCCACTCACTGAAAAAGTAACGCGGCCGGATTGTGTGGTCTGATTTTTGTATGTTTTTGTTTTACACCTCCGTGTTCAAGTTACCTTTATTTGGAAAGTTTGCGCTGATGTGTGATGTGTTTTTTTCTGCGGAAATTAGTTAAAACTTTTCGTGAACATGTTTCTGTTATTTTCTTCTGATTCGTGTTTTTTTTTATTCTTGGGCGGTGGGAAATCACCCAATGACTTCTTCCGGTCACTCGCTCTAAGGTCGGGTCAGACTTTTACTGACTAAAACCTACCTATGTTCCTTTAGTTGCTCTTCGCATTCCAGGACCAAACGTTTCCGTTTTCAGAAATTCCCCATGGTCCTAGCTGGCATCCCTTTATTCTAATTCGTTTAAATTTGCACAATACTAGATAGGTGCCTTTTAAGCTGTTTGTTGGAAGAAAATTATATTATTCTACGTACTAGCATAAACAGATTATACACTTACTTGTCTACAGCACCTTCGTGATCGAATCAGGAATGAAGATGTTCTTAGGAGAACCAAAATTACCGATAAAGCCCAAAGAATCGAAAAAAATTAGCGGGCAGGTCACATTGCTCGCAGAAGAAGATAGTCGATGAAGCCGAAAGGTTCTGGAGTGGCCCGATGACCTGGTGAGGGTCACGGAAATCTGATGGATGCGAGACGTTATGTCCAGCAGTATACGGCTTTCGGCTGAAATGATAATGGATGAGCGGCTATCTCCACAATTTGCTCAGCTAAGCTTAGTGGGATCAGGAACAAGACTGTCCCAATCAGGCGCGACAACCACCTAGAGATTGTATGTGCATAGCTAAATTAATTCGCTCGTTCAAATACAATTTCGATAGGTCCGTAATCGGATAACAGAGATCCCACGATAAATTACTGTGTTCCAATTAAACCGGACCAGTTGGGTAATGTGGGAGCAGACTGGCGGGGAACACGCTTACGAGATAGAGGATAGGGTTAATAGGCTTTTGGTTCAAGATTTTGCAGCGGTTTTTTTTTTCAAGATACATAGATTTAAAAAGTTAGATATGAACATTTTCATTTCATTCACAGTTCCACACGCGCCTCAAAGATATGTCAGCAAAATGGACCGAGCCCAGTGAGTGTGATGCTTGTTAGGGCTGCGGGATTGTTCGAAAAAAATACCATGGCTCTGGAATGCAAAGGTTCTGGAGTGGCGACCGCGTATCGGAAGACGCAGCCGTCGATGGCCTCCTACAAAGTGGAGCGATGTCCTGGTAAGGGTTGCGAGAGTCCGATGGTTGCGAGACGAACAGGACCGTTCATTGTGGCGACACTTGGGGAGGCCTATGTCTAACAGTGGATGTCTTTCGTCTGAAACGATGATGCTGATGATGGAATGCAAAGGGCAACTGCAGGAACACAGGTAGGCCTTAGTTAGTAAAAGTCTGACACTTCCTCTCAGTCCACCCAGACCAGGAAAATTTAGGTGATGACTACGTAGCTCAGAGAAAAAAAATAAGCAGAATCGTATTTTTACAAAAAAAGGTAAAATATTATTGAACTTCGGAACTAACATAGAAATAAGTGATACTAACCGATAATATGGACCAAAAATGTTCTTTAAATGATATTTTTTCAACAAAATCATTAAAAAATATAAAAAATAGTAGCCCACCGGTATCGGGAATAGGGTCCAAGCTACCGGTGGTCAGGGCTCCTATTGCTTATAATTATTATTACTGAAGGAATACAAATATAAACCTGCCATTGAAAGATGAGTTCAAAAGAGCCCCGGTGCCGCCCGCCCGTCTGCTTCAACTCCCAGTGGAGAAAATTTTCATATTCCAGGCATAGGCACAGTCGGGAAATAAATTAACGTTCTTACGCAACCTTACGTGCCCAGTCGCTCGATACACCCTGTTCCATGTGATTTATTGTTTCATTTTCATATTTTATGTATAATTTTTTTGTGTGTCACCTGCTTTAATGTAATAATGGGTTTGAGATGTATTCCGGTTAGGAACACTATGTTTTTGGTGAACTTTGAAGTCTTAGTGATGTCTTCAGATTTTAGTGATGACATAGTAATCTTCTTTTTGGACTGAAGTTGAACTGTAGCTATTCAGTACCAACGTACAATTTCAAAATTTTGAAAAAAAAAATCATAATGTTTTTTTTTTTCTATTTTCGATTTTTCATTAATTTTGTGTTTTTTTTTTTATTTAGTACGTTTTTTATTTTACAATTTTTGTTTTATATGTTGTCCTTAGCAGTAATGTATATTTGCTATGAAGTTTTTTTTTTACATATTAATTTATTGTTACATCAATACATACCAGTGTTCATATTTTAATTTTGTTCCCCATATATAACTGTGTGTATACTGTTGTTTTGTTTTGAGGTGGGAAATCATTCAATGACATCTTTTACTCTTGGGTGGAGCCAAAGAAGTCATTACTAACTGACTTATATTAAATCCACACCTGAGTCTTTCAGTTTGCCCTTTGTATTCTTTAACCACAGGTTTCCTTTCAGAAAATATTCTGCTGTTGGTGTGCCAATAGTAAATAAATAAATAAGCAACCATATTTTATTTATATGAATGGAAATAGTATAGCTCATTTACATTTCATTACTAAGAAGTCAGGAATTTATACAATCTGATTCATTTACCTAGTTATTAGCCAGGTGTGCAAATGTAATGTTTTAAAGCACGGTCTATCTACAGGAAGTCTTGACAACGTACTTAATGGGCTGCGTGAGTCTTAATAGAATGTGAGGAATACGATGCTCACCAATGCACGGTTAATTGATAGATCCCCCTTTGAACTTTTGTGATGCATGCAGATTCAATGCCAACTACGCAATATTACGTAGCTGGTAATAATGACGATTATGTAATAGGACGTAGGCCTTCACTAAATCAACCACAATAATCCGGATAAAATAAATGTTAGTGGTGCCAAACAACGTAATATTGCGTACCATAGCAGCCTTCTATAAATTGGTATTTGTGATGCCATTACGTAACAAGCCATTTGTATGGTGTCCACCGATTGTGATTTGATGATTACCTTCGGCATTCAATAGGTATAAAGAAATAAATGCTGAATTTCTAATTATCACTGTTGTTTGTGTTACTTTTCTAAGTTTATCTACGACATTACTGACACCTCGTGCCTCGGAGAGCTCGTAAAGTGGTTGGTCCAAGTTGTCATTCGTAGATCTTTGACAGTCGTTACAATTCGAGGTACAAGACGCCAGAATGTCTGGTTATCAATTTGAGGAGTATCGTGTTGCCCAGTAAGTTGGTTGCGGAGGTCTGATAGGCAGTCACTCTATGTAAAACATGGGTATTCAGCCACATCCACTTAGACTGGAAGCTGACGCCAAGCTAGTTGGGAAGACGCCAAGCTAGTTGGGAGTTCTTCCCTTGCTAAGATTCTGCGTTCTTCTAACAATCTTCTACTGCTTTTTCCTTCTCATTACTTCTGATTTTGTTCATTTTTCCTTTCATATACAGTCCATACTTCTGTGGAATGCGCTTCCTCTCGACATCAACAATCATCGACGGCTACCAGTCAGTATGCATTTAAGCGGAATAAGTTACGGTGTTATTTTCTACACAAATAGCGGAGGTTTGAGTCAGGAATGAAGATATCCACAGGAGAACCAAGGTTACCGACATCAGTAGTATGAACAATCGGCAAACTTAAGTGGCAATGAGCAGGGTACATTGCTCGCAGAACAGATGGCCATTGAGGCTGAAAAGTTCTAGAGTGGTGACCGCGTACCGGAAGACGCAGTGTTGGAAGGCCTCCTGCCACAAGGTGGACTGATGACCTAGTAAGGGTTGCAGGAATCAGTGGACTTCTTTCGGCTAAAATTGTGACGATAATGAAGTTTATTTTATATGTATATCTGTTCTTTTTTTATGCACCTGCCATGTTTTCACTTCACAACCCTTGGTTGACTGATAGAGAATGCTTATGGCATTAAAAAGTTACCAAGGTACCTTTGTGTTGCCTGAAGTTTTAATAAATAATAAAAGGTTGGGGAGATACAATAGAATAGAATAGAAATACTTTTATTCGGGACAGACGCAGCACAACGGTTATAAACACAAAGTAAAAAAGAACAAAAGATGATGTCTGACCTACTGGCAAGTACAATATTTAGTGAAACATTTCCACACCTTCAGCAATTAATTGAGCAGTTTATTAACAAGCAGCACCGACAATCAATAAGTCGTTGGATGCCGAACAGTATGTTTGTTCAGTCCGTCGCCATCGCCGGACGGCAGCCCCGGGCGGAGACGGGCGCCGGCCGAGTTCATACCTGCCTTCACGGGAATTATGAATCTGTTTGTGTGTTTACTTTATGTTGTGTGACGTTGTTTAACATTGTGTTTTACACAGAGCTGAGAATACAGCTCATAATAAACTAGTGCGCTTCACCATCAATGATTGCCTCACTTCTTAACGTCACGTGGGATCGTAGTCAAGCACTAGTTTATATTAATAAAATAAAAGAATCGCGGTAATAATAGGTAATAATACCTATATAATTGTCGTTTTTTTTTAAACGGTTTGTTTTAAAGTATATCTTATATTATTATATACAGTATAATTATATCTTATATAGAGCAGTGGTGGCCGAGTGGTAACGGCCCCGACTTATGAGTTGTAGGTCGCGGGTTCAAACCCAGCCAGGCGCATTACTTTGTGTAATTTATTTCATCACCACTGCTCTCAAAACGGTGAAGGAAAACATCGTGAGGAAACCAAATGTCCAAACAAATGAATCAAAAATTAGAAGATAAGTGACATCCACATTATAAGGCTGACTATACTATATATATATATATAATATATATATATAATCTATATATATATATATAATCTATATAGGATGGGTGGGACGGAGGATCTATATATATATATATATAATCTATATAGGATGGGTGGGTCGGAGGGGGTGACGTCACGGACGTGTTACGGTGCACATCAGCTGCTCATGTTTACAATAAAATAAAATAATAAACACAGTTTATTCCTTTTCAAGTTTATTGCTATAATATCGCTACAATCGAACTTACGTGAGAGTGCTTTCACCTTTTTAAAAAACAGTGTTTTGGTGGTGTAATAGCATAAAAACTAATTGTTCATTTTTAACTTTTGCTAAATTTGAAGCTACTTGAAAATTTGTTTTGGGTTTGGTACCTCCAAAAAGTGTCATATTACAAGTGTTGCTAGTACTGTACCATACATCTGTGATTTTAATCAATATATTGTGCGGAGTACGTGCCATCTAGCGCCGCGCCATTAGGATAGGTGTGGGGGACGTGTACGCCATCTATCTGCTTCTAGCCGTACTAGGTTAAAGATGGTAAAGTGTGCAGCTTGTGGCAAATTTCTTTCAGCAAAAGGGGGCGCTACTTGTGGCAACTTTGCTTGTCACAACAGATACCACCTCGCATGTTTGCCTGATGCAGCGCCGACGGGCAGCGATTGGCTTTGCCCGGAGTGCAAAAGCAAACTGCCTAAAGGAGATAACAGCGCAACTCCCGTTAGGAGCCTGGGTAGTGGTGCCCCTGCCATTCGAGCGGTTGTTGCAGGCTCAGCGGCGACAACGGCCGTGGTGGTGGCACCAGCTCATGGCGCTACGAACAGGTCGCCGGTTGGGGTGATCCAGACTCAAGGAGCTCCGACTGAGTCCCCCGATGCAGAACCCAGGGTAACATCTCGTACTGGGAGCGGCACTGGAACTGACGTGGAACCTTCGCCTGACACTCAGCTGACCCTCCGCGAGGAAATTCGGCTTTTCAGGTCTGAGCTGCGGGAAGTGCGGGATGAAATGCGGGAGTTTCGTCGCGAGATGGCTGGCCTGCAGTCTTCGGTGGGAATCTGTACCGAAAGAGTCGACAACCTGGAGGCCAGAATTGAAGCTCTAGAGACTGGGCGGGGCGTCGCTCTGCCTGATAGTAAAGTCAGGCAGCTCGAGGATTTGGTGTCCCAGCTTCATCTAGAGCTCAACGACCGGGAACAGGATTTATTTAACTCCGACCTGGAGATTGCAAACATCCCGGAGATCCCAGGTGAGAACATCGTGCACACGGTCGGGCTGGTCGCGGCAAAGCTTGGGCTGACGCTACGACGGATCGGGATATAGTGTTTGCGCAGCGCGTGGGCCTGCGGGTCGAGCGTGGGGTGCACGCAGCGACGGCTGGCGGAACGAGCCCAGCGGTGGCAGTGGCGGCGCGTGGGCGGCGCATCGTGCTGCGCCTGACGCGCCGCTCTCTGCGGGACGAGCTGCTACAGAGCGCACGTGTCCGCCGTGGAGCCACCACGGCGGACTTAGGTCTTCCTGCGCCCCCACGCCGCTTTTTCTTAAACGAGAGGCTCACGAAAACGAACAAACACCTGTTTTACCGTGTGCGTGAGGCGGCCGGTCGACTCGGATGGCGATACACGTGGACCAAGTACGGACGTATCCTTGCTAGGCAGGGTGATGGGAAGCCTACTCACTGCATTCGCACAGAGGAGGATCTGTCCCGTGTTTTTGGCGGTGATGTGTCTGTTGAAAAAGTTGTTTAGCTTATTAGTTAGAGGCATAGTTCACTTAGTTTATCTATTTTTAAGTTCCTTTATTTTTCAATCTTTTTTGTGTGTTTTTATATTTTTAAATGTGCCCTGTGCGAGGTCAGCATCTCCTATACCGTATACGTCCCTACATAAGTGTGGACATGCGTATCATGCTTTGTGAGTCACTTGTTTTATCCAAGCTGAACTACGCTGACACTGTGTATGGGGCGTGCATTCTCGGTAGAAGTGATAATCTAATTCAGCGAGTACAAAATGCTTGTGCGAGATTCTGTTTTAATGTTCCTCCCAGATCTCACATCACCCCATATCTAAATAAGGGTAATTTGATGAAAATGTCGGATCGCAGAAAACTGCATCTGGCCACCCTACTCTTCGGCATAATCCTCACAAAGAAATCAGTTTATTTATACAATAAATTGACCTGGTCGCGTGATGTGAACAAAATTAAAACTAGAGCGTCTACTTACCTTTTGTTGACCTTGCCCCACAGAACGGCTGCATTCCGTGGGAGTTTCAAGTTCGCGGCTTCCCATATCTGGAATGACCTGATGCCACCTCTTCGTGCTATGAAAACAGTAGGAGCATTCAATAAAAAGTTTAAGGAATACTTGTTGCGAACTCAAAAGGAAACCACCACATGAACTTACCCTGGGTCTGCACGCAGTTTGTGTGTTGATTTTTAAGATCCATGTGCCTTCTTAGCAGCAACTTTTAAAGGCATTACTCTTGCGACCAGCACAACACTCCAAAGATTTGGAAGCTAACATTCTTCAATACTCACTTCATTTAAAGTCTTTGCTCTGTATCACCCGCATGAATGATCGAAGTATAAATGAAAGCTGGAATGAGATTGCTGAGTGTATTAGACATGCAGCGAAAGATATTTTGGGAGAGACGAGAGGAAAGGGTACAATAGATAGGGATACATGGTGGTGGTCGATAGATATACAGAATGTGTTGAAAGAAAAAAAGAGGAAATTTAAGGAATGGCAGCGTATAGATCCGGAAAACACTAGCTTAAAGTCTGCGAAAAAAAGTGAATATTATGCTTTAAAGAAAAAAGCCAAGAAAGCCGTGGCAAGAGCGAAAGCAACAGTACAGGACAAATTATACGACACTCTAGATAGTCCGGCAGGCCAGAAAGATCTATACCGGCTTGCCAGAGCAAGAGAGAGGAAAGCGAGAGATGTTTGTCAGATAAGGTGTGTAAGGGATGAAACTGGAATAATTTTATCAGAAGATAACAAAATCAAAGAGAGGTGGAAGGACTATTTTGAAAGACTGATGAATGAGGAAAACAACTGGAATGGGATTTTAGAGAGCAAACCAGTGAATGTGGGTTTAGTGAGAATGATTAGTATGGATGAAGTCAGAATAGCTGTAAATGGAATGAAGAATGGTAAGGCAATTGGTCCAGACGGAATACCAGTTGAAGTGTGGAAGTTGCTGCGAGTGGATGGATGGATGTGGTTAGCTTTGTTCTTCAATAAGTTGTTGCGGGAAGAAGCCATACCTGATGAGTGGTGCAACAGTTCCCTGGTGCCCATCTTTAAAAACAAGGGTGATGTGCTTGAATGCAACAATTATAGAGGAATAAAGCTAATGTCACATACTATGAAAGCCTGGGAGAAAGTTATTGAAAGGAGGATAAGAGAAGAGAGTGAAATTTCACAGAACCAATTCGGTTTTATGCCTGGTCGGGGTACAGCGGATGCCATTTTTGTTATACGCCAGCTGTGCGAGAAATACAGAGGTGCGCATAAAAACTTGCACATGGTATTCGTTGACCTTGAAAAGGCATATGACCGGGTACCTCGTGAGGTTCTGTGGTGGGCCCTTAAGGAGAAAGGTGTGCCTGGGAAGTATGTACAGTTGATCCGAGCGATGTACAGTCGATGCCAGTACCCAAGTCCGGTCTACAGTGGGCACCACTGGCAGCTTCAATGTGGCTGTCGGGTTACATCAAGGGTCGGCGCTCAGCCCTTACCTCTTCCTGATGATAATGGACGCTCTGACGTCGGACATTCAGGAAGAGGCTCCCTGGTGTATGCTGTTTGCCGATGACATTGTGTTGGTTGCCGAGAGTGGCCTAGAGGTTCAGAACAGATTGGAGGTGTGGTGGCACAGACTGGAGAGTGTTGGCCTGAAATTGAGTAGAACCAAAACGGAATACTTGTTCTGCGATTTCGGCGGTCTCTCCAATCCAGTGCCCTTAGCTCTCGCTGGAACGCCCATACCGATCTGCTCCGACTTTCGGTACCTCGGGTCACTCGTCCAAGGGGATGGTGAGGTAGACCGGGACGTAACACATCGGATCAACGCAGGATGGATGAAATGGCGACAGGTCACGGGCACAACTTGTGACCCACGGATGCCCCTCAAGTTGAAGGGTAAAATCTACAAGTCCGTGATAAGACCTGTCATACTGTATGGATCAGAATGTTGGGCTGTGAAAAAGACGGATGAAAAAAGATTGCACGTAGCGGAGATGAGAATGTTAAGATGGATGTGTGGTGTGACGAGAATGGATAAAGTGAGAAATGAGTATATTAGGGGAAGTTTGAAAGTGGCGCCAGTGACTGAAAAATTGAAAGGGAATCGTTTGTCTTGGTATGGTCATGTGAAGAGGAGGGATGAAGCGCATGTTACTAAAAGAGTTATGAGTTTACATGTGGATGGATGGAGAGGGAGAGGGAGACCAAAGAAAAGATGGATGGATTGTGTGAAGAGTGATATGAAAGAAAAGGAAGTTAATGATAGCATGACGAGTGACAGGGCAGAATGGAAGAAAAAAACATGTTGCGCCGACCCCAAATAACACGGGACAAGGGCAGGAAGATGAAGATGATGATGCTCTGTATCACCCGCACCACTTATATATATTGTAAGCACACTATTTCTAGTTTATTACCTAAAATCGTTTTATTTGAACTGTTATTTATTTATGTTTATTTTTTATTTATTTATTTTTTTTCCCTTTTTGACAGCCGGCCATTACCACAGACCATAGCCTACATCTGCGCCCGCGCGTTCCATTCGTTTATCTGATATAGATAAATGCATAACGGAGCATCGGGCGTATGAATGGTTAAATGGTTCTTTTGTTTTACACGTTTTTGTAGTTTAATTTATTTGTTTAAATGTTTAGTATATTTTGTTTTATTCTTTTATTATAAATATATTATTATCTTATTTGTCTCTGTGTTCCGTGAGTGTGTCCGTGGCATCACCTGTCACCAGGCCCTATCAGAATACCAGCGCTGCGTTATTTTTACTTTTTAGTATAATATCGCAGCATATGCTGAGATAGGAGCCTTTTTGGCCTCGCACTGGTCTTTTATTTAATATTGTTTTCTGTTATTATTTTTAAGTTAAGTATTACTTTTTTTATTTTTTTTTATTTTATCGTTGTTTGTCCTGTGCGAGTCCCAAATAAATGTTTTCTTTCTTTCTTTATATATCTTATATATTTTTTATTATATGTCTTTGGATTGACTTGGAATTATAAGTTCAAATAAACTTTATATATTAATGGCACTTTTTTCTTTTTTCGAAATTAGCTATTTATTGGTTTCTTTGTGTTTTGTATTTTCTGTATGTTGTCATGTTTCCTAGTCATTGGGTTGAGAATATCAAATAGGCTGTTGTTGTATATAAAATATTGGTATTTAGCTGCAGCCGGTAAAACTAGCAGTCGACCTTAACATAATTCAGAAAGATCTAGGCAGACTGGTTGACTCTCTGAGATGATAGGTTTGTAAGTGTAGGCCGTGGCGTCACATAAGATCTAATCCTGCATCGCGCAATCAAAGTTCTACGCGCGATTAGAACAGCCCGAAATCATCTATCGGGCAGTAGCCCGCCAGACATAACACCCGTCTGGTTGGAGGATCCTCCCTTTTCAACGGAGGTATGTGGGGCTTTACTCTCTGTTCCACATACCCCCAAATAAGTTAGTTATGGTCTTTAAGTCAAGAGTGAATAGGTTACTTCTAGGCAAGCGTGCTCCACCATTGACAAAACTACGATGTGACGTCGCATCGCTTGAATGCACGATGCATCGCAGGAACTTACGACTTGATTCGCATCACGCTTTGTAAGATCACCTGAACCGATTCTTTACCGCACGAAATCGCATCGCAGAAATTCGCGCCCCCTGTTCCTGCGATGTGACGTCGTATTACATCGCAAGCAAGTGAGATAGTGGTCAAGCGTTTGCTGATAAAAAAAAGCTCTGACAATCTCCAGCAGGGTTACTGAGGCAAGCCCGTGGTCTGTGGAGTGTGAGCAGCCTTGAACTGTGGTTAAACTGCTAGTTAAGACTTACCTTGCTATGCACTCTGCATTATTACTGCGCGTAAAATTTTGAACTACTTGAAGTCCTCTCAAACTTAATTTGCTCTTCATCATGATTGTTATTTTTGAATTTTCTAAATTAAAATGTTTTTGTTTGTATATTTATCATAGTATTTACTAGTTTATTATTTTAGGTATTATTTAATTAGATGAACACTGAACACCCAACACAGCGTTAGTCTTTTTTTAACCCAACGTTTGACTGGTATAGACTACTTTGTTGCATTAATTCCATTTATGTACCACTACTATTTATAAAGTTTAAATTAATAAATAAATTATGGATGCAAAATTAGTTTCCAAATCAAGTTTGATTTATCAAAAAATCTTGCTTGAACAATATTCGACTAAAAAGCGAAACTATGACAGAAATGAAATTAATCTGACGTTATTAATAAATGTGAAAAGTCTATATGTTTATTAATCGTTAACGCCTCAACTGAGCCTCAACGAATAAACGAATACGTATCTGAATAATATTTCTTAATTGATTTAACATTATAAGACTTTTTACACCAATAGTAGATTCCGTGGGATCCTCTGACAAATGCCAGAACATAAATAAAATCAACCTAGATTTAAACCAACGTGAATCATTATTAAAAATCTACCTACATTTTAATTTTTTCTACTTTATTCCAACTTCTTCTTTTCGAATCGATGGTAAACTCGTTAAACTGTTTGGGTCCAGTTGGTGGCTACGTTAACTGCAGCATCTGTGGCACGCATTAAATCCTCTGAAGTTCAGGTAAATTTGGTATGCACTTGGAGTAGGTACTCTAACGTGTAGCGCAAGTTCTGAACAGGGGCATCGTGCACACATTGAGTATCTGAAGGATCTATAAAACTGTTGGGGCCCAGTAGGTGGCTACGTTAACTGCAGCATCAGTGGCACTCATTAAATCCTGCAAAGTCCAGAATTATGGGCACTTGGGGCAATCCAATGTGTGACTTATGTTCTGGGTAGAACCCCATTTCGCCAATTTCTAATCCATCAATCGATCTGCCTGCGTTTACGATACACGAATACGAATTCTAGGATCACCGGTTTCCTCCTAGACGCCCTGAAAAACCTGGGAGGCCAAATCTGCTTTTGGAGAGAGGTGGGCTGGATGGAATAAGCTTGCCAAATGATGTCAGCAGTGACCAATGTACTATTGTCCACCATAAGTAGGATAAGCATAATCAGCCTTATAATGTTCCCACTGTTGGGACTCAAGCTCAAGCCACCCCACACGGGTCTTATGCGGGTCACGTGTCATTGTGTGTGTGGGTCATTTTTGGTTCTAGGACATGCCGGTGTCCTCACGATGTTTTCCTTTACCGTTTTGAGAGCAGTGGTGATGAAATAAATTACACAAAGTAATGCGCCTGGCTGGGTTTGAACTTGCGACCAAGAACTCGTAAGTCGGGACCGTTAACACTGGATCACCACAGTTCAATGGATTAAGTACGGAAACCAAACTCTAACAGAATCTGAAAACCATCCCCGGTTTGCTTAACCTTGGGAATCGATCCAGCTGCTATTACTTAACCATGAGATCAACGTATACTACTTCACCCTATAACATAAATGTAATAAAGACAAGTTGTGAGCTCACACGTAAGAGCTTACAACTCAAGTATCTTGTCGCAAAGGGCTTTATACAAAAATCCTCTAAGTTAGTGGAAGGTGCGAACAAAGCCCTCGGAACTAGTGTCCGGGGACGCGCTGTAATCGCTGTCTCAATGTTGCCAGTGCTACTGATTTGTTCTCTGTGTATTTTGATATGTTCCTTCTTATTGTTTTTAGCGAGATGGAGTGTTAGACTTTTACAAACTTTTTGTTTGACTACTGTCTCACCTGATCAAGGAGATGTCAGCAAACCGTAGAGGCCCAGGAGGGTCGAAGCCTACTGGGGCCAAGGGTCTGCTTTGGAAAGGAAGACTCGGCCCTGGTATAAAGGCAACGAAGGAACAGGAGTGGGATTTTAGTCAGTAAAAGTTTGACACGCCCTCGCGCTCCGCCCAGAATGGGGGATGTCATTGGATGATTTTCACAACTACAAAAACAAAAGTCTCTCTATCTGATGGTAAACGATGATGATGATGATGAACGGTTGTAGGTATTAGGAAACACAGACTCCAGCAGAGACTTCCTTTCCTTAGCTGTACGCATAATGAATGAGTTTGCAAAACGTTTTGTGATATCCACCATATACCGGTAGCGCTACGCTGTACATCTGATGGTCCGATGATGTAACGGGCTGGGCGGAATTAAGTTGTGCAACTCCGATGCATGGAGTTTCTTGCACATTTATCTTCATAGAGATCTAATTCTTAATTCTTTATTGTACAAAAACTTAACATAATATATCGTGATACAGACAGTTCATGTACAAATACGAACTTATTTACGCTTTGGGATGTGCAATTAGTACTATTTTTCTGACTGTCTGACTTCTTGATATTTCATAAGTGTCTGTAAATGGTTTATTTGAAATAAAATGTTTAAATAATTTCAAAATAATACTCCCCGAAATGTAAACGATAGAAAACCGACAGGTTAGTAACTCGGCGACGATGCCAGACACTTTGGAGTTTTGACACGACGAGTGCATCACCGCCGATGATCTTCTTGGCTCGTTTCTCAATCGACTCAAGTGCATCAAGCTGACATTTGGCAGATCCATCTCAGAGATGAGAGCAGTACTAATGCATGGAGCCGGGTGGAATTGGTTATGTTTAGTGGAAAAAAGACCCGCCTGAGTTTAAAACCCGACCGTGTTCCTTCAAATACCCTTTGCATTCTAGAGCCGCGGTAACTCTATCGAACAATTCCGCCGCCCAGTCAGACGTCAGCCCTTGCAGGCCCCGCCAATTTTGCTGATATCTCTTTGGGGCGTATTTGGAACATGACACGTGTCGTTACGACACGACTTGGGTCTGGTCTTTGTTGGATAGTGAGTTACCGTTTGTTCGCTATTCGCACCTATGTACCTGGGAGGCGCCTTGCGGCTTTCTGCGACACCCGATGGCCAGGGCGTGAGGATTGTCTCCTTCTTACGCTTCGACAGCTATATCATAACGCTATCCCGTACCTGTTGGACCCGTTAGACTGGTGATCAGGGTGTTGGATTTAGAAAGCCAAATAAATTTCGCATGACGATGTATGTAAGATCTACGTAACCGGGAGTTTAGGTAATTAGTAAAACAAGGAATTGCAAAATGGAACATTCTCCCGGGATTAAAAGTATCCTAATATCCTATCCTAAAGTAGCTATTCCAAGATATAGTCTACTCGTGTGCCAAATTTCATCCAAATTCGTTCATCCGTTCGAGCGTGAAGAAGTAGTAAACATACATACACTCCATCACAAATTTGCACCCGGATAATATCAGTGTGATAATGCATATTTATTAAAACAGGTTAGTAACAGGCGTTTTCTGACTGGGGAAGAGTCTGTTCCTCACGAATTTTCACGTTTGACCAATATATTTTAATTCGTCTTTTTCACAAGTTTTTACCTCAAAACAAACAAATTATTTTTCGAATCAAAAACGCCACATTGTAACCTCGATTTTCCATATTTTTAAACCGGATGCAAACCGGAGCGCCGCGCGCCGGCAGCCCGGGACCGGACCGTTCCCTGTCAGATTAGTAGTAAGAGGATTTTTTGCCGGCGCCGCACTAAACCACGTGTCTTGGGATTTCGGGGTGGATTCCTCTGAATTATTGTGGAGTTTTCGCGCTGGGAAATTGAAATATGATCCCGGTTGATTCTTTGTTGGCTGGGAATTCAATTCAAACCATTCCATCACAGCTTAAGACACTTACCAAATTAAATTGTGAAGGCATAGAACTAATTATGGCAAAATGGCTAATACATACGCAAATCTAACAAATATATTAAGTATATTTAAGGATAGTATGTCAATGTTTAAAAACCGGGCAAGTGCGAGTCGGACTCGCGCACTGAGGGTTCCGTACAAACTTACCTATGAAAACAGTTCAACACCTAGATAGGTGTTTCGTGTATGTGTCTGCGTATAGTAGCATTTGAGGCCCCAGGCCTACAAGCCAACGCCTGGGGCCTTAAATACTAATACAAAAAGTTCCTCAAATACAAAAATATTATTTGTATATATATTTTTTTATATTGCCTCATTATTTATTTATTTACTAGCACTTATATAACGTCCAAGGCGTTGTACAATAAAAATTTACAAACTAAAAAAATACATTAAAAAAAGAACAATAATAATCTATTATCAAATCAAAAAACTAATATCTGTTAAAATTTCAATAGTTAGTGAGAAAAAGATTGATGGAACTATACAACCTCATCATCATCATCATCATCATTTCAGCCGAAAGACGTTCACTGTTGGACATAGGCCTCCCCCAAGCGTCTCCACAACGACCGATCCTGTGCGTCTCGCAACCACCGCATTCCCGCGAATCTCACCAGGTCGTCGGTCCTCCTGCTATACACCGTATATTATTATAGCTCCATCCCTTTAACAGTTCAGTTTAGGTCGTAAAATGGATCGCGTCAAGAGCTCATGGTAAGCCTGATGTAGAAATATCAGATCCATGCGGGAATCGAACCCACGACACACTACGCAGCAGTCAGTATGTTTGGTTCCTATTTTGGTGTAGGCCGTGAGGCACAAAACTACAATTTTTGCTTCTTTTTTTGTATTTTTGTTTCGTGTTAACTAATATTGTGTTTGTGCCTTGTGCTGTACCAAATAAATTTTATTTCTTTCTTTCTTTCTTTCTTTCTTTCTTTTAGATTCACCTCTGCATATCCCTTCGGAGAATAATAACATTATGTTGTCCACTAACTCAAGAAATACGCTATTTCCAAACAAAATCGTCCTTGGCAATTTCCCTTCTTAAATAATGCATCACAATGCCCCAAAGTTAATTGGCTAAATCTAAGCAATAGAACTTTGTGCGAGGTCCTGCCCTTCCAAATTCTCTGAGGAGAGTTGTGTCATGATTGGCAATTAGTTTCATAATCCTCGGAAGCCTTCCGTCGCGAGGACTTGTGGAGACGATGCGGTGATTATTCAGGGGCTTAAAGGTCATTAGTGGATGAGGGCTTACCTGCTTGTACAAGAGAAGGTCCTCATTATGGTGGGAGTTATTTGTCATTGTTTTAATTTTATTATTTATATACACTTTTTAGGGTTCCGTACCTCAAAAGGAAAAAACGGATCCCTTATAGGATCACTTTGTAGTCCGTCCGCTCTGTCTGTCTGTTAAGACCCTTTATCTCGGGAAAGCGTGGAGGTATTAAGTTGAAATTAAACCTATATACTAAAGTCTGCAGTCCCTTGAAGCTGTGAGAAAATCAAACTTCTGAGTTAACGAAAAAAAGATACGTCCGTTTATGTCGCAAAAAACGTGTATTTCCGACACTGTCAAGGAAATCAAAATTCATAGGATACTTCCCGTTGACCTAGAATCCTAAAATTTGGCATGAAGTAAGGTCTCATAGCACAAGTATAGGAAAAAATTTGAAAACTATAAATTTGTTGTTACAAAAAAAAACTTTTTTTGCGATTCGAAAAATTTCGAATTGAGCTGTTATCAAAGGTAAGTTTGTACGGAACCCTCAGTGTGCGAGTCCGACTCGCACTTGCTTAGTTTTTTCCTCTTTTGTGACATTGTTTTGCAACGTTTTTTATATTATTTAAACCACCTTAAATAACTTCACAATGAAGTTAAAGTGGCTGTTTCATTAGTAATTTATTATTGTGAACATCTCATTTATTGAAAGGTATATTTTTATTTTTGTGTAGCCTCTTTTTACAATGTGAGTCCACTGTAGACTCCACAGATTCACAGTTTACTACTTTTATTGTGTTTTTGGGTACGAAGCTGGCCGGTCTACATTGCCCTCTCATATCCCTTGTAATATAATAATAATATTCCACAACTATCACACAACACCATCTAGTCCCAAACTAAACAGAGATTTTACTATGAGTACTAGACAACTGATAAACATACTTATATATTTCTAAATACATACCACTAGACCAACAGGCCTGTCGAACAACTGCAGTACAATATGGAAATATGTAGAACTAATCATTTTTTAAAAAGTGTAACCATTTAGTTGCCGGTTCTTCTCCATAGGAAACGATCAATTGGAACCGTGTGGTAGCTTCTGACGTTTTATAACTGCCCATGTAGGCCTCTGTGAAATAAATAATTTAGAGCTTGGCTCGGTTGTGGGGATGTACGATCGGATTTATTGTTGGTTATCAATGCTGCATCCAATGATGGACTTTTGAAAAATGATTTGATTGTATTCAAATTTTTACTTCATTTTTATTTCATTTTAAAGTCAGGATTAAACATAATCTCAGTGATAGTTTGATTTATCTTTAGCATAAGCGGTTATGGTGGCTTTCGATCCAACTTGTACGTAGATATTATAATTTCAAAATTCACTCACAATACCTTGTGTTGTACTGATGTATGCACTTCTGCATAATCTAACAGATACATTTTTTTTTGAGTTTATTGTTCAATACATTTATAATTTACACTCGTTACAACAAAACACTTGACTGAAACCTTAAAAGGTTTATGTGATAAAGTGGAGATAGCAAGCTCGCTTACAGCATGTTACACAAAAAAAAAGCTTTCACTATGAATCTTAAGATGTGATGTCACCAGTTGCTTTGCAGTTGCTTTTTTGTTGCAGTTGCAGTTGCTTGCTTTTCTCATTTTATATCAAACTAATAATATAAAGGCAAAAGTTTGTGTGTATGTTTGTTACTCCATGTCCACTATGTCTGGGAATAGAAAATCCTCTTGGGATCAACAACTAGCAACTAGTGTTATTACACAGGCGAAAGCTTGTATGTGTGTGTACTCCTTCATAATATGCAAACGGCTGAACGGATTTCGATAAAATTTGGCACACGGGTAGACCTTGTAGATACATTTATCCCGGACGTATGTACTCTTGGGATATTTTTTTACCATCCGAAGGGCGAATTCTATATTGCGATTATTTCGTGTCATTTTCCAGTAAAAGTCTGACACTATCTCTCGCTCCACCCAAGAGCGTGATTTATCATTGGATGATTTTCCCACCTTAAAAAAAAAACAAAAAGGTCATAATCTAAAAATTATCTTAAAAGATGTCTTAATTAGGTCAGTAGTTTCCCCTATCATAGAGAGTAAGTAGCTATAGTAATCCCCAAAGAAAAGATACGTTATGAAAGAAACCTTCAACTATCAATAGCCATAATATAGTGAGCTGACCTTACGTTAATAGATTGTAAGGGGATCATTATCTAAGGCTGAGTTCACACCAGCCAACACGGGCTATTTTTTTGCCCAGACCAAAAATGTTGTTCTGTGTCCATCTATGAATATGTGCGAGAACTGGTACAGAGCAGTCGATGTCTTGCAAGAGAAGGAGGCAATGGAAAGCGTGGCGAAAAGGCGATCAAACCATGGATCAAACGTATACGTTTTGGGAACACATTCATTCTGCTTACAGGAGAGCAATTCCCTTTCGGAGTAGTGTGTTTCCTGATAACTACAACCAAGGGGTATTTAAGTCAAGAGTGAATAGATTAATTCTAGGCAAGTGTGCGCTACCGTCGACCACATTATCAGTTAATAACCGGTGAGAAAGTGGTCAATGCGATCCCGGCCGCTGCAGGAGACGCTCTATGTGTCAGGAGTTGGCCGTAGCCGCGGGCTTGCGGACGGCAGCAATTGGTAGCTCGCTGTCCGATAAGGACCAGCAGGCCTAATTAAGTTACGACCGTTTCGTTTCGAATCTCATTCTACAGTCGGTAACGCCTCTAATTCCTTTGTTCTGACCACGTGACTTAACGTTGAGATGATGTCATTCCCATACATTTGAAGTTTTCTACTAGCGTTAACGATTGCAGATTATCAAATTGGCTAAAGCGACAGGTACGATATTTATCTTGATTCTCAGCTGCCCTCATCCAGTCACTACCAGCCACCGAAATTTTACCGATTCGCGCCTCCACTCAAGACCACTTCTCTCGCAACGGTCATCGATTCTACAATGATTGGTTAATGCAATAGACTGCCTTAAAATAGAGTTAATGTATTCCATCCCATTTTAACTTGGACAGCCCATTGCCTGTACATGTTCACAATTTGCTACAATTGTGTGATACTAAGTATTTACTATTTATTATACTAGCTTCTGAAAACAGCTTCACTCGCATGAAAATGTATATTCTCTTTTGTATTTATTTTTTATATTTACCGTTTTATCTCCCTTTTATTGCACCTTCCATTATTTTTCTCTGCATCACCCAATGATTGACTGGTAGAAAATGCCTAAGACATTAAGTCCGCCTCTGCACCTTTATGCGCATAAAGCATTAATAAATAAAGTAGGTAGAAACTTACTTATGGAGAACCATACAAGCTTTGAAATCCCCTTAGAGTGCTTAAAAAAAAAGAAACATGATGAACTAGAAGTTCAAGAGTTTGGGCTGGGTGTTGATAAGTCATTAAGTCAAGAATTTACCTTTTATTATATAGATAAGAATTAATGCTGTATTGTTTAAAATCGCTTCGTAAATAAGCTATTATTTCTCGTAAAAAGTAAAGGATAAAAAATGATTATTATCGGTTACCTATAAGAAATAGACGTATACCATCGCGGACTTTTTTGTAGAACTTTAGAAGGTGTACAATAAACTGTAGTACATTATTTTGATCTATCACGTAGGATTTAGCTAGCGTTTTCGATGTATGCGCAAAAAAAAAATGTTTATTTACGACATCACATTAGAAACTTCTAAAATTATCAGTGTTTCTCGACTATATTATGCATGTATTATACATATAAACCTTCCTCTTAAATTACTTTATCTATTAAAATAAACCGCATCAAAATTCGTCCGTGTAGTTTTAAAGATCTAAGCATACATAGGAACAGACAGACAGTGGGAAGTGACTTTGTTTTATACTATGTAGTGATACATATTGTCACTTTTAAGGCTTAATTTTGAGGCATGTATTTTCACGTTGTAAGATTATTTTTCGTTATGCAGTAGAAATAATATATGTCTAGCATATTTCTACTGGCCTGTTGGTCTAGTGGTTAATGCCCATGACTGCTATACCGGAGGTCGTGCGTTCGATTCTCACCCAGGACAAATATTTGTGTGATGAGCATGATCATTTTTGTTCTGTGTCTGGGTGTAATTTATCTCAAATATGTATGTATTTAGAAATATATAAGTATGTTTATCAGTTGTCTAAGACTCAACACAAGCTCTGCTTAGCTTGGGCCTAGGCGGCGTTGTGTGGTAGTTGTGGAATATTATTGTGTGTCAATATATCTCACAACCCTGAGGTCCTGGACCTTTGGAAGACGAGGAGCCGAAACCAACTCGCAGAGGCCCTTTAGTCACTTTTAATGGAACGTGGTACCTTATTATTATATTTCGATCGAAGTTCTTATCGTGTGGATGTAAGATTGTATTTCCACACTGGTCGATGTTTCAGTACAAAGTTGGACAGTGTACTCACGGCCTAACACATTAAACCCGCGAGGGATCATAAAAAGAAGCCATCCCTTTATCTTAGCGATTAAGCTGTAATGGCTATGCTAGGCATGGGACGTTAACGATATCAAAACGTTATTTTTTATATTTTTACCGCTCCATCAGTTCAAGGGCCACTTCGAAAGAACCCACACTTAACAGATATGACGGAACGTCGATAAATTAGGAATTGTTTCAGTGTTAGTTTGTCTCTCTGACATTTCAGACTTGATAGCAAATTTAAAAAAAAAAAAAAACAGAATGTTTTTATTTCACATAGGCCTACATAAAATAGGACACTTATAAAACGTCAGAAGCTAATGCCCCATGCATTAGCTTCTGACGTTTACTACCGAATATAAAGAATTATTATTTGGTACATAGACCTTGTACATTAAATACACTAAACTAAAAACTTCAACACTTTACGTTGTCGTTATAGGGAAGTTAAATCCGTATTTCTACTATCAAGTTTGTTTCAAAATGAAAAAAGAAAAATTATACAAAATTTATCCAAAAAACTTATCTTCCCCAATAATCTAAACGAAAAAAATAACCCTTTGAATAACGACTATAAATAACGGTTATCGGTAACGGTCGCAGCACTATCGTTAATGAGAATAGGTGGCGACATCGATAGCCAGTAATGATATATAAACTGGAAGGAAGGGTGTTAATCTATATCCCCCTCCTAGGAGGGGGCATGTGAAGCAAGCAGATCATGGATAAAGGGGGCGACGCGAAAATGTTGTTTAGATTTTTTCAAAGGGTATTTTCTACTGAAGGATGTGGGAGCTTTAATGAGGTCGTCCTTTATCAAGACTTGCCAGGGATTTTGTCCAATAAATAAAAGGTGACATTATAGACTAGATATCTTTATAATCAACTTAGACCATGCCCATTTTCTTGTATCATACTGTACCATTATCAGAATATGATGGTGCGGGTGACAGCTGTCGGATTCATACACTGTAGCTATCTAACCTTTTCTCTCATTTAAAAAGACACATATTTTCATCCTGCTGTCATCCTACCCATGCTATGTAAAAAAGACCTCAGATGTCATTACAGGCTAGACAATATTCAATATATATGTCGTGGTCAGATCATAGAAATTGATCACTTCATGATACGGCCAACTAAAACTGGCCAGCCCCCCTAGCCAAGTTACAATCGTATCGTTCGCGCCAAACGCTTCGAGTAGGCCACGCCTCCGATTCCTTTGTTTTGACGTCATCTCAACGCTCAGTCACGTGGTCAGAACAAAGGAATTGGAAGCGTGGCTTACTCGAGGCGTTCGGCGCGAACGAAACGATTGTAACTTGGCTAGGGGGGCAGATCATTGTAAACGTTAAAGTTTGATGATATTTCAATTCTCGCTTGGTCTATTTTTTTTAGACCTTTTATTATCATAGAAATTCTACGTTATTGATATGGCCAAACGAGGATTGACATATCATCAAATGTTAACGTTTAAATGATTTGGCCAGTTTTAATTGGCTATATCATGAAGTGACCAATTTCTATGATCTGGCCACCACAGATACAAAACGTATGTTTGTTTCACAAAAGTGAAATTGATTTTACATAAGAATTTGCAGCGTTTACCGTGACTTTAGACGCACCGCCACCGGTACATGGTGGACATACGTACACATACGCACAAAACTGTTTGGTAACACATTCATTGTGCGTACAGCTAAGGACCGGGGTACCCTGCCGGAGTACGTGTCTCCTGATTGCTACAACCCAAAGTCTTAAAGTCAAAAGTGAATAGGTTACTTCTAGGTAAGCGATGAAGTCGTTGACCACATCGCCACTTTCCGTGAGGTGAGATAGTGACCAAGCGCGAGACTGCCATTAATAGAAAAAAAATGTATATGTGTAAATGTAAATTGTGTATGGTATGTTCAAATTTTTTTATTGTTATTATTTTTATTAGTTAACACAATACTGCTCAAAGCGAGCCGTTCAACAAAAAAAGAACTACAAAAGCAGACCTAAAATTTGAAAAAGTCGTAAGTATGAATGCTATATTACTTATATTTTTGTGCAAATTGGTTATAAATACTCGTAACACACGTTACTTGTAAATTGATTCAAGGTGACATAAATGAAGAAAGAGAAACCAATATTTAAATTTTTAACCACTTTATTAATTTCAAACTTTGTTCACATACTCGTTGTCCCGTCTCACGAACTGCACGGACATCTTCTCATCAGGCATGAGGAACATGCCCTTCTTCTCCACGCCGATCTCACTCGGCTTGGGCGAGTTGGGTAGAGTCTTGAACTCGTAGTTTAGTATGAGATCTGCTAGGCCTTGGCGGAGAGTCTGGTAGGCGAAGCGCATGCCTGGAAATTATGGAACAGTTTAGCCTACCATATTATGATGGTTCAATGTGTTAATACTAGAAAGACCGGAGTCGTCAAATTGACGATTTCGTATAATAATAATAATAATATCATTTATTTGCGTAAAATGGGGTAGGTACAAAAGATGGTAAATAAAGGAGACTAAGTGCAAAGACACATTCCGCCATTTAGTGATGGCAAGCAAATATTTAGTCGATAGTGTTTTAGTAACATACACAATATATAACATACACAACTATCTAGTTCTACGGTTAATACAACAGAAATATAGACAGATCTTTACCCAGATTATTTAAACTAAATAATATTAGACACACATTAAGGTAACCAAAGTACCAGAGATTTAGGTAAATGAAATACTTAAAATCATCATCATCCCGCCCTTGTCCCGTGTTATTTGGGGTCGGCGCAACATGTTTTTTTCTTCCATTTTTCCCTGTCACTCGTCATGCTATCATTAACTTCCTTTTCTTTCATATCACTCTTCACACAATCCATCCATCTTTTCTTTGGTCTCCCTCTCCCTCTCCATCCATCCACATGTAAACTCATAACTCTTTTAGTAACATGCGCTTCACGTAAATGAAATACTTCTTCTTTCTTCGCGTAAATGAAATACTTAAAATAAAACACATTAATACATACTATAAAACATCCCTGAAGTGGTAGGATTGACAAGTTTTTTTATTTAGAAATTCGCCTACTGAGTAGAAACTATGCGATATTAACCATTTTTGTAAAACTACACAGAATTTTTTATTAGGTAATTTAGTCATCCAGCTAGGTAACGAGTTAAAAATAAGTGGTGCCATATATACGCAGCTGCGTCTGTACATTTCTATTCTAGGCACAGGGATCTTTAGTGAGTATTGTGTAACTTTTCTCTTGTTAAAATAATTTTTTGCTTCAAATAGAGAGAAATTTGTTTTAACAAATTTTGCAATTTCGTAAATATAAATACATGGAGCGGTAAGAAGTTTGTGTGATTTAAATCGTGTAGTGAAATAGTACTGATAATTTTAAAATTACGGTGAATAAAACATCAACTTTGGCTTTCTATATTTTTAAGATTTATAGTCCCTGTTGAAATATAAAGTCGTTATCTTAATTAGTTTTTAAAACTCGATAAGTTATACCTACAAAGACCAATGATGTCAAAATGACTCAATACAAAGAACTCGGTTAACTGTGTTACTTGAGAGTACTTAGAAATATTTGTTTATTTATTATTACCACTAATTATTTTATTGTGCGCATGTGCGCATACACATGCGAGAAGAGAATTTCTGAAAGTATTGAATGTTATATAATAGTTGTTAAATAAAAAGTTAAATAAAAATATGCAAAAATTTACTGTAGATATATTGGACCAAATGGCAAGAAAATAGTCCATGAGAGCTGGTATTAGTGGCTTATGGTGTTATACAAAAAATTACTCGAAACCACATTTCTTGGTATAGTTTTATACTTCAACTTGTTTGAATTGCGTGAAGAACATGTAAAAAATTATTCAGGTCTTGTTTATCTACTTTGTTATCCCGAAAATGACAAAAACTGACTTTTGGTACTTGCATAAAATATAAAACACAAAAAAAAAAAACAATTTATACTCTCTAATTTATGATCTTAGTACCTATGTTATTTTTACTATAAATACTGCGTTACTCACCAATACAGTTCCTAGGTCCTTCCCCAAACGGCATGAAAGTATAAGGAATGATGTCCCTTTCGTTCTCTGGCAGAAACCTGTCAGGGTTGAAGACTTCAGGCTCCGGGAAGTACTGGGGGTCCATGTGCATGCTGACTCCATTCACGTAGACCGCTGTGCCAGCTGTGATGGTCAGCTTGTCGTCGATCTTGTAGTCTTTGGCTGCGATCCGGTCCAGCCAGCCCATAGGGGGGTAGATTCTGAGGGTCTCTGGGGAAGAAAAAGGGTTGATTTAGTTTGATTTTATTGTCTCCCCTAAGTAAAACGAGTCCAAGGCAGGTACATGTTGTATTGTAAATTTACGCAGGGCTAGTTTTTTGACTAAACACTAATAATAATAATAATAATAATAATAATAATAATAATAATAATAATAATAATAATAATAATTTATTTGCAAACATGGGTATTCGTACATGGATGTAAAATGGTAAAAAGTTCTCCATATTTTGCCAACACAGGGGCATGCAAATTATCATAATTCAAAATGAAATAGGTTATAATATTAATTTTACAATATCAGCAAGTGTTTATAATTCTAAGTACAATATAAATGTCAAATATAATATTATAAAATGTCAAAAAAAAAAAAAAAAAATTCGGTTGTCAAGAAATGAAATGTCATCGATTAAAAGCTACAGGAATGTCACAGACTACGATAGTAGATGTCAACAGATAGGTGCAATATAAAGCATGTCAAGATGTTAAATAATTGTAATTAGGAATTTGATGTAAATTTGTCATTATTAATAACATTTGTTATACACCATCGTAATCAATATAAAAAAGCAATTTCAATTTAATTTGCGTTTGTATACATAGCAACGATTTTAGTCTCACTGATTTTATCTGATAGAAACTCCGAAATATTGTAGTACGATTTGCTAACAAGAAAATTTTTCAACTTTTTTTTAAACATATTTACATTTAACATTTTGATTGATTCTGGTATGTTTGATTGATGTGATCGTATATAATTGGTGCCATACAAAGAACACTTTTATGCATCAAAGCTGTCTTAGACTGTCTTGCACATAACATATTGACGTGTCGCCGACTCCTGTTATTTGTGTCTGATAGCTTGGGAAATAGATTTGGGTTAGTTTTTACAAATACCGCAACTTCAAATATGTACAGACAGGGCAAGGTCAGTATTTTATATTGAACGAAAAATTCTCTGCAACTTTCTGTGGATTTGAGACCAAACATTGCCCTGATACATTTTTTTTGAGATTTAAATACTATTTCCTTATTGGTTGAGTTTCCCCAAAACATAACACCGTATCTCAGTAGGGAGCCCGCCATTCCATGATATGCCGTAACAATAGCATCCGTTCCTATAATTGGACTAAGCTTGTATATAGCATATACAGATTTGCTTAGCCTTTTAGTCAAATCGACAGTGTGTGCCTTCCAATCTAGACGTTGGTCTATGGTTAAGCCTAGAAATTTGGACGTATTTACTTGATCTATTTTATTGTTATCATAGTAAACATTTAGGGCTACATTTTTGCGTTGACTAAAAGCCATTAGTTTGGTTTTTTCAAGATTTATTTTGAGATTGTTGTTATTTAGCCATTTTATTATTGAATTAATAGAATAATTTATGTCATTATAATAATTTTGTTTGTTTGTGCAGTCAATAGTGACTGTGCTGTCGTCAGCAAAGAGTGTCATATGATGTTTTGTAGCTTTTGGCAAGTCATTTATATACAATATAAATAGTGGAGGACCGAGCACAGTTCCCTGTGTTACACCATATTTAATGGTTCTATCACGAGACCTATAGGTCCTTTCATACTTAGTTTCAGAATCTATGCGTGATATTTCCACATATTGTTTCCGGTTTTTGAGGTAAGACTCCATTAATTGGAGGGTATTACTTCTTATCCCGCAAGCTTCTAACTTATCCAGCAAGATATTGTGATCCACATAGTCAAAAGCTTGCGTCATGTCACAGTATATCGAACAAACCGGTATTTTATGGTCAACCTTTGAAATTACTTTATTCAAGAAATCATAAATGGCCATGTTTATAGTTTTGCCTTTTCTGAAACCTTTTTGTTCTTCCGTTAAAATGTTATATTTCACTAAATATTTATGAAGTTGTTCACTTATGTATTTCTCAAATACCTTTGAGAATATTGGCACAAGGGCAATAGGTCTATAAGAAGCTATGTTGTCTCTGTCGTTTTTTTTATGAAGGGGTTTTACTACGGCAGTTTTAAGATCTGTTGGATATTTGCCTTGTATTATACATAAGTTCATAATGTAACTCAAATGGCCACTAATGCAGTCTGATACATACTTAACAATTTTTGTGGATATACCATCATGTCCTACACTATTGGTATTTTTGAGTGTTTTAATTATATTTTTTATGTCATTTTCATTGCTTGGTGCCATAAACATCGAGTGCATTGTTTTGGATATATTCGCAGTAACTTGTATACCCTTATTACAGACCGGCTTAATTTTATCAATAAAGTAATCATTAAACACATTGGCTAAGTCACGTGGATGTGTTATGTTTGAGTTTCCAATTTTAATGTTCGAAATTGTACTTTTGGGTAAATTAGTTTTAGTTTGATTTATAATTTGCCATGCTGCAGCTGATTTGTTTATTGAGGATTTTATCTTAAAAGTATTCTGAGCACGTTGGGTTAATTTTATTATTCGTTTGTACTTTGTCATATACTTAGTGAATTCTTTTTTATTAGCTTCATTTTGATTTAAACGATAACGCCACAGAAGTGTTCTTTTCTTTTTACTACAAGCTCGAATTCCACGCGACACCCATTGTGGTCTTTTGTGTACATTTATTTTTATTCTTTTAAAAGGAAAGCATAATCGATAAAACAGCGTAAAAAGTTCCGAAAAACGTCCGTAAGCTTTGTCTGGGTCGTCACATTGATAAGTGTCTGAAAACGAAGTGTTTTGCAGACATTCTCTAAACTTTCTCATATTGTCTATGCTGTAGTCACGTCTTTTTATATACCAGTACTTTATACGGAACGTTCTTTTTACGGGACACGTCAGTATTTGACAGGTATGATCTGACAAGGCAAAATCAATTACGTCAGCTTTACATTTTTTGCCTAGGGAATGAGCAAAGTTGTCTATGCATGTGTTACTTTTTAATCTTGTTGGCTGATTTATCGCTAATTTCAAATTATAATTAAGTAACAGACATTCTAAATCTAATGTTATATTACTACGTTTTAGCATGTCAATATTAAAATCACCACATAGTATAATGTTTTGCTTATGTTTCTTTGTTAGCAACTGTAATAATTTTTCCAAACAATCGAAAAATATATTTAAGTTATAGGCTTTTGGGATTCTATAAATACAGATAACAATGGTGCAAGTTTGCGTTAATTCAATAGCACAACATTCAAATGAGTTACTTATTGCTAATTTGTTTACGTCAGCTAAATCCACCCACTTAAGTCCTTTTTTTACCAAAATACATGTTCCGCCTCGTTTAACGTCTTTTCTACTGAAGCTGGTTGCGAGTTGGTAGTTAGGAATGTAGAGTAAGTCTTCATAGCCTGACATTATAAAATGTTCAGAGATACATATAACGTCAATGTCGATGTTCTTCATTTTGAGTTCTTCTAGGCACACAGTGAGAGCGTCTGATTTATTTATGAGTCCTGCTATATTCTGGTGTAGTATATGTAAATAATTATCATAGAAATAACTGGTTGCTTCCTAAGTCGTCTAATTTGAGTGTCTTGCTGGTAGAGGTGGTATTAAGTATATCGTATTTCTTTATGTCGTTAATGAAATTGTCCAGGTCTATAAAAATAGTATGCATGCCATAGTTATTTAGTAATCCAGTACGTTTTTTAAACATTGTATAGTCATTTGATAAATTCTTATTTGAGTCCAGAAAGTAAGCGTGCTCATGTGTCAGCGTGTCAAGATAGAGCAGATTATTGAAACTCTCCACTCTCCAATTATACATGTTATTATAGTAGCTATGTCTGTATATCGGTGTGCAGATAATGACATTAGTGTGTTTTATTTTTTGCAGAGTTGTCCTTATGCTTAATACCAATTGGAAATAGTCATTCGTTGTGTTGAAGTCTTCTTCACCTATTAATATAATGCAGAAATCATTATGCGTAAAAGTTTTTAATTTTGTTTCTATATCCCCTATCAACTTTTCGGTTTTACAGTGCGGCATTAAATAGTGACATATTTCTTCCGAATGTTTGCGAAGTGTAGTTTCTGCAATTGATCTTACTTTATTTTTATAATTAGTACTTAAAATGCAGATCTTAGAGTTTGACGTGTGAGGTTGAATCGATTCTTTAGGTTTTGGATTTGCCATTGTAATTGAACTCTTTGTTTTGTTCTGTAAAGGGGTGGTTGAAGTTTGTGGTGTTTTTTGTGAGCAATGTATTAATGATTCTGGAGATAAGGCTGCGTTCACACTCAACTCTTCATGTGTTTCATTAAGGCTTTGCATTATTCTGGGTGGTGAGATATTCTTTGGGACAGAGTTTGAAGAAATAGCAGGGGATACGTCAGTCTGTGTTACTTGATGACAATGGTTTTTGGGAGTTTTCTGTATGAAAGATATTATATCTCTGCTTGGGGTAGACTTCTTACTTTTACACCTCCTGATTTTATTTGGCGTCGTAAGAATGTTATCTGATAAACTAAGGTTTTTATATGTCTCGACGAGTTTTAAACTTTTGTTCAGGTCTGTTTTTAAGCGAAAGTTCTCGGTATTTAAATTATCGATTTCTTGATGAGCACTAGTTAATTGCCTTGTCAGCTCATTGATTTTTTCATTAAGTTCATTAGTGGTTTGACTGTCATTAAATGATGTGTTCGGGAGACTTAACATGGTTGTGTCAAAGAGCGCAGACTCGTCAGTTTTTGATAAATCAGTTAGCGAGCTTGCTCGTTGAAGCTTGTTGTTGCGATATGTGATATTCTGTTCGAAATCCATAATGATGAATACCGTAATTTGTTTTTGTAAAATCAAATGCAAGTGATCCTACAGCGTATATGAACTATGGTAGACCTCTAGCGGCATGTAGTGCAACTAAGAACACAGCTAAGTGAATTGAAATCGATTGAGTCAGCGTAGTATTGATCGTCCTCGATAGATGGCGGTAAATCCCTTCTACTTGCGGCGAATAGTGCAACTAATAGTGTTCACAGTGACTTGCCATTGATGAAGTCAACGTAGTTATGGTATTTCTCGGTAGATGGCGTTATAGTAGTCAATAATAAAAGATAACTTTCAAGTTTCAAAATTGCTATTACTATGTTGTCAGTAGATGTAGTTCACTTTGACTTCACAATTTGTATGTCAACACATAGACTGACCTTTCAGCTGCTGTGCAGAGGCTATTGGTATCCGATTCGGCGACTTTATTTGAGATATTATTATGTAGTGAACACTTGCTAGTATCATTGTTCACTTAACACTGTAATGTTCGTAAATAATATTCATATCCTTGTTTATTTTAGTCGTTTAGTATGCTGCAGACATTGAGTAATCATTTAGCATTCCTAGCGCAAGCTATATATATATGTATGTGTATATATATATGTGCAAACACATGGTATGTAGGTACACTAGCTTCTGCATGCGGGTTCGCACACGTGACAGTCGGAAATACGTCCCCTTGAGATTATTTTTGACTCCCGAGATAAACATCCTATATTATTTTCCAAGGTCCAATCTATCTCTAATGCTCTATTCCAAAATTTATCAGAGTTGGTTCTACGGTTTATATGTGAAAAATCGTACAAACCAACAGGCTGACTTATATTCGTATTTATAAATTTAGTAAGCATTGCGTATTTAACTGCGTACGCCAGTAAAATATAAAGTTCTACGTAAAATAAGAATAAGGATTGAGAAAATAAATAGTTAATAATTAATATATCAAACCTTTGATAATACAGTCGATGTAGACAACATCAGAGAGCACCGCGGAATCGAACCCGCGGTCGCCAATCTTTCTCTTGAGTGCTAAGACTTCTTGATAGAGTTGCTCCTAAAAATATCGTTACAATTATTATCGTTATATTTTCAGTTTATTTGCTAAAATATATTTTGTAAAATGAACTGTTCGAACAGAGAATTTTACAAATAAACAATGAGCAATAAATAGTATCTTGAAATACTGTGATTGATCTTGTTGAAAAAATGGTTGATTTCGATGAAATCTAGGAATAGATTCTCTAGGTTGGAAAAAAATGTCATTGGATATTTCTATTACGGTTTTCTTAGTAGGAGCCCCGATTTGAATTGATACCTGTTTATGACAATGATCTTGCTTCTCAACACATAGGAATTTTAAGACTTTATTTAGGAAAAAGGAGGGATAGTATAGTATATGTATAGATTTAAAAGTTTTCTACCTGGCGCTGAGGGTTCCAAGCTAGCTCGTAAACAACCCAGCATAAAGTGGTTCCTGATGTGTCGAATCCACCCAATAAGAATACAGCAGCTTGCGCCAATAACAAATCTTCGCTTATGTCTGGAACAAAATGTTTCTGAATGAGATCTTCAAGGAGAAATAAATCAAAAACCCTACCTTGAAACTGCCTTTCATACTGCTTTTAAAAGCAGAGAGATGAAAGATCTTGGTTCAAGATAAAGAGGTTTTTAAGTAACTAGAGTTGTCATTGAAGTCTGAGAACAGCTATGTTACTTAGCACAAGAACTGATGTGCATAGACGTAAAATAACTGATGTGGTAGCATCCTAAACGTATGGGAATTTGTAATATTTAGTTGTGGTCGGTAATGACCTTGGGTTCAAGACAACGGGTTTGGGTATAGTGAGCAATGAGTAGGTTACCGTCTGATGGCCAGAGTCAATGTTATTTGATCGATATTGCTCCCCCAAAGGAAAAATAAACATAATACACTCCTGAAATTTTGAAACACGAGTTCAAAATTACATCACGGGATTAGAACACTTTTGATCTATAACAATCTTTATGAGTTCTGAGATCTTCAATCTAGATTCAAATCTAAATTCAACTTCATCAGGACAAATATGGGCATCGAGTGACTTTAATAATTACCTTCATTTTCTTTAATAGCCTCCTGCTTGATCTTCAGCAACGCATCGAGAAGATCCCGGGTATCTTTGACCTCCTTCTCATATCCTCCTCTCTGTTCGATGACAGTGCGGAAAATCTTACGTAACAGCTTAATAGTGTCCTTGGGGAAGAACGAGAACCTGGAAGAAGAGAAATTGTGCCTGTATTAAGGGAACTAAGATAGCTTCACTACTAGCGCCACTTTGGAACTAGGTCTTGCCCGAGATTTCACTGGCTTGTAGTTAAGGTTATGCATTTCATAAAATTAGGCAGAATTTTACAGTACCAAATTTTCATAAAATGCAACCATTACTACTACTGCTGTTTGCTTTTAACCACTGGTATGCTTTAAAGTGTGATCATTGCCCAGATTATTTAGAAAAATAATTGACAAAATATTATTGTTTATTTTGCAAATTAAATAACACTTTTACACGTCAATTTAAACCAGATGAGGACGGTGTTCCCTAGTTGACTATCTTGAAAAGAAACACCGAAAGAAACTACAGCCGTTAAGGTCTCTATTAAAGTGCATACATCAAAAATGTCATATCATATGAGAACCATGCAGATTATGGTCTGAGATGGTCTTTTGAGGAAAGAACCTCACAGATTTGAGTGGACCTGTCCATCAGTGCAGGAATTTGTCAGTATCCCTTAAGCTCAACTCAGGACTAGTAAGGAGCTCAACGACTTGACGAAGAATACCAAGGAAAGGACATTTGAGTAGGCCGCAGAAAATTAGAAATTGAAGCAATATAGTTGTTTTAGTAGTAGTTTATTTTTGGCATCAGCTCGGTTAAAAAAAAAAGTGACAGCTCTGACTGAAAAATCACAAAAAGGTTAATACATAAGTTCGGCTAAAAACAAATCAGCATCATTATTATTATGAACCTCGTATGTCTAACTACAGGGTAAAGGACTTCCTCTCATGTTTCCATTTCTTTCAGTCAATTGCCATAGCTGACCAATTCTTTATTTCCTTCATTGTTAACCACTACAGGTGGTTCAGCACTCAATTCGTGATTACTTTCGCACCATCAGCGTAAAGCTTCTTTGCCACGTTATTCCTGATTATGAAACTTACCTAAATATATCTACTAGCTCTGGGAAGAAGAATATGCTAGACCAGGATAGTCCTCGATGCAAGTCGAACGACATGAACTCCCTGGTCACCTTCCTCATGATGCTGTCTCCCTCTGCCAGGCAGTTGCTGGTCACACCAAAGGCTGATTCTCCGATCACGTCAGTTGTGTAGTCCGTGCAGATTTTCTGAAAGAAGTCTGTTTGTTACTCGGTTGTGATTGGTATAGAATTGTATTCCTACAAAGGTAATCTAGACTTTTATTGAGGTCTATAAATGTACTCTCCACTAGTGGCAGACACTTAATGAGGTTAGACTTGAAACTGATCCCGACGTAACTGAAACGACTTCCCAGGTATATGTTGAAGGTGACGGAAATCAAATGTAGGTCAATACCTAGCCGGGAGACCAAAGGTTACTGCAGAACACCATGTGGTTTTAGTCAGGAAAAGTCTGACAGTACCGGAGCGAAGAACATCGATGAAGATTTACACAAAATAAAAAAAGCCTGATGAAGATGATGAAGAAATCTGCTTAGGCATAAGGTATCCTGGGTAGGCATTGATGATATCACATTTTCCATGTGTTGTGGGTTTTTTTTTCCGGTGGGAAAATCATCTTATGACATCCCCCGCTCTTGGGCGGGGCGGGAGATAGTGTCAGACTTTTACTGACTAAAAACCCACTCCTGTTCCTTCGTTGCCTTTCGTACCAGGGCCGAGTCTTCCTTTCAGAATCAGACCCTTGGCCCCAGTAGGCTTCGACCCTGCTGGGCCCCTACAGTTGGTGACATCTCCTTGAGGCGCGCGAGGAACAGCACGCGCCGTTGACAACTTGGGCTTGGTCCGGACGGTTACCGGACGGTCAGACGGCAAGCCACCCGTTGCTCGCCGTCCGCAAGCCCGCCCTACGGTGGCCGGAAATCGGGATCGGAATCCCGGATGTGTTGTGGGTGAGATGATAAGAGAAAAGACTTAGATATTATTGAGCGAATACTTACTCTCAAATCTATAGGATCTTCCTTCTTAGAGTCAACTGCTATGCGGTTTATAAAAGCCTTAGACTTGGAAACTGTGATACCGTTAAGACTCCTTAGTTTGGCAGCCGTGAACACTGACGTCAGGCGTCTTCTTATTGATGACCAGAGTGGATCCTATAAACAAAATACTTGGATTAAAACTAATGAAGTTGTTCCTCAAACAGGGGGAAGGCATCTCAAGATTACGTTTAAAGCACCCTCTATCTGTATACCCAAGGAGTATCGTGTTGCCCAGTAACTGGATTGTGGAGGTCTGATAGGCAGTCGCACCATGTAAAACACGGATATTCAGCCGCATCCGGTTAAACTGGAAGCAGATTTCTTACTTGGCAACCCAAGCTTGGAATTTGATTTGAAATTTTTTTTTTTTTTTTATTAGCTGGCTTCATGTCGACCAAAATGTTAATGATGATCATCATCATCATCTTCTTGCCCTTGTCCCGTGTTATTTGGGGTCGGCGCAACATGTTTTTTTCTTCCATTCTGCCCTGTCATTCGTCATGCTATCACTAACTTCCTTTTCTTTCATATCACTCTTCACACAATCCATCCATCTTTTCTTTGGTCTTCCTCTCCCTCTCCATCCATCCACATGTAAACTCATAACTCTTTTAGTAACATGCGCTTCATCCCTCCTCTTCACATGATCATACCAAGTACCAATAATGATGATCATATTTTGTTAGTAATAAATAATAATAATAATAAACTATCTCAAATAAATAAATAAAAATAATAAATAGACAATCTGAACAAAAACAATCCAACTGTGTACTAAAATAGTTAACCGAACAAAAACCAGTCAATTTAGTTTTTTTTTGCAAGGAAGTATTAAATTTTTAATTGATTTAAATAAGTTTTTGTAAAGATCGTTTAATGTTATATTATAAGTATCATGTTTCTAAATGCGGTATGTGTTTTGATATTCATTTGGCCTTCAAGTTTTTATAACGCAGTAAAGTAACTAATTTAAAACTGCAAAATCTTGACTTTAGATAAAATTACAATAAAATAACAAGTTTAAATTAATGATATTTTATGTAATACTAGCTTCTATCAGCTTCGCCCACGTGAAAGTAGAGAATTGTCCCTGGAATAAAAAGTCTTCCGCCACCAAATGCCATCCAAATCTGTTTAGCCGTTCGAGCGTAAATATGTAACAAACATTATACAATCTTCCGCCTTTATAATTTTAGTGTTTTTTTTAGGTGAGAAATCTTCCAATGAATTCTCCCGTTCTTTCATGTGACTTTTATTGTCTAAAACCCACTTCTGTTCCTTCTTTGGCATTGTTCAAGGGCCCCGGAGTACATTTTCGCACAACCCATGGCCTCAGTAGGCTTCGATCTTACGGTTTGTTGACATCTCTTTGAGGATTCAATAATTCAAAGCATTTCGTTTTAAATAAGCCATTTACTTTTGAAATGTCAAAAAGTCAGTCAGTCACAAAAATGATGCTGATTGCACATTCCAAAGCGTAGATCTCTATGGAGAATAATGTGCAAGAAACTCCATGGAAACTCTTTTCGCGAAGCGTGCGTGGACCACTACGCACCGTCGACGACTCCGCTATTACCGGAAGGCCGGACGGCGTGCTACCTATTGCTCGTCATCCGCAAGCCTTTGTGATAATCACGACAACTCTGGCAAGAGTAATATGACCTTATTTATTGCACGATACCCACATAGATCCATCTGGTGACTGATTATAGCTCGAACCATTCTGACGATCCGTCATATACATAAAATTTCCAAAATGTCATACGTAAACCACGTAAGAGAAGAACGACTTTGTTTTATATTATACTGCACGTTTATCGATAAAACATGTGTACCTATCATAACATTGAAATGTGACATTTTCTTGATACTAATTGACCTTTTAGCTAGCTAACTAGCTTGGGGTCGGCTTCCAGTCTTATAGGATGCGGTTGAATACCCGTGTTTTACATGGGTTTTCTTGAGGTCTCTCTTGATGTTAGACCATCAGGCGGGTAGCAATAGCGGGCGGCCTCTCCCTCTCTTTTGTTTGGCTAAATTTAGGGCTGTTTTCACCACATGGTCTTCGCTACACCTCATTACATGTCCATACCATCTTAGGCGAAGCTCTTTCATTCCGTCCGTGATGGGTGCAACCTCAAAACAGCCCCAAATTAACAAAACATCATCATCATTGATATTTTGTTCGACATTAAGCCAGATAGTAAAAAATATGAAATTTCAAATCAAATTCTAAGCTTAGGGTCTCAAGCGAGATATCGGCTTCTGGTTTAACCAGATGCGGCTGAATACCCGTGTTTTACATGTAGTGACTGCCTATCAGCCCTCCACAACCCAGTTATTGGGCAATACGATATTCCCTGGATAGACTGATGGGCAGACTTTCTGGCACCTGACTACCTGTAACGACTTTCAAAGGTCTACGATTGAAAACCAGGACCACTGTTCTTTACGAGGCACGAGGTATAATCTTAGAAAAGTGTATATGAATTAAAAAAAAAACCTTGGTGCCACCGGTGCCTTAACCACCGAGCCATCACGCCTTTACTAATATAGGCAGGCTACATCGTTCTTTAATAAATCTTTCACGATACAAGCTGCCCGAAGTGCTGCTGAAGCTGCTGCTAGAAGTGAGGCGAGCCCAAACGCTACCGACATTCAAAAAGATGTCACTTTAATTTAAGATGTATCACTTTAATTTTTCTTCTCCTTTCTCTGTCGTATATTTTAATATTTACTAGTTTATTATTTGGTATTATACCTATTTATGTATTATATGTAAATGTATTTTATTATCTTTTTATGCTGTTGTACACTGACAGCCCCAAATCTTTTCCTTTCGTTACAGTCCATCCAAAGTTTGTCTGGTAGGAATTGCCCTGTGCAATAAGACTGCCTATAGTACACTTATTTTTTATAAATGTCTGTCCTGTAGTAAGTTAAGGTGTGCAATAAAGTAATAAATAAATAAATAAAGGGCCTATTACACTACGCGATATTCAGCACACGATATTCAAACTTGAGAGACCTTATTTTTTGTTCCGAGTAAGACTGGTCTAACCTTTATTACACTACGTGACATCGACTAAGACTGTCTGAATATCGAATAGTGTAATAGGTCCTTAACGTAATAATAATAAAAAAAAACTTAAGTTATAGATCGACAAGCGTATAAAGTTAAATACAGATTATGGTTCCGTAACTTCTAATTTCTATTTTGAGTTTTGAAGGTCAGAATTTTTTAAATAAGGGTCATGCCTCACCGGGACACCATGGCGACGTAGCCAGGTCATGACTCCAAAAAAAAATGGATTGGCTTCGTGGGCAACACTGGCCAGGTGAGGTATACACCATAGAGCTGCATGCATTTTCTTGGTTGCGTGAACTAGCAGTGCCGCCATGGCATCCCGGTGAGACGGGCCTAATACGTGCATTGCAATACAGATTTTAGGAATGATATAACTAAAAATAGCTAAATAGCAGTAGTAGCACTTGTAGCCCAGTGATAATGACCTCGACTTACGAGTTGTGCGTCGTTGGTTCAAACACAGTCAGGCACTTTATATAATTTATTTCATCACCACTGCTCTCAAAACGGTGTAGGAAAACATCGTGAAGAAAATAATGTGTTCTAAAACCAAAACTGTAAAGACATGTGATATCCACCAATCTGCAATGAGCCCGTATGGAGGATTACCAACCATTCCCTCTCCTAGAAAGGAGGCCTGAGTCCCAGCAGTGGGAAAATTATACAGCTGATTAAGATATCAAATACCACCAAATTTCCATAACAATTCAACTTACATTAACAGTAAATATGTTCAAAGCTCCAATAGGATCACTCTTGCCAGAACCTAGGAACCTGTTCCGGAAGAAGTCGGCATCCTTCACCAGTACTCTGCGGGCAATCTCGGGGCTGTTGATGACCAGTGCTGGTCTCCAGAACTGCCACATGCCCACGTAGGGAGAGTTGAAGTCCTTGTAGAGTTTACGCATCCATAGTGCCTGAAACCAAAAAAGTACGTAACGTAGTCGATCGCGTTAACGTTACCGTTCACTTATGTCAAATCGTACAGAAAAAACTGGTCATGTGCAAGTCTGATTCGCATATGAAGGGTTCCGTACTGCAATATTAAAACCGAGCAACAAAACGCCTACAAAAACCAACAGAGCATAATTAATATCCGTCTGACTTTTCAACGGAAGTTTGTGGGACTTTACAATCTCTAAACTATTGCTAGGCTAGCAGATTGTTTCTCCTAAGATAGTCTTATCAATGTCGTGGAGATCAGGAAGCCCATTTTAATGCATAGTGGATGACCGACCAGTGTTATGAGTATAATGAAGTGAGCTGCAAGATCAGGGATCTAACATTGATTGATTAATTTACCGTTCAATATTATTTTTTTAGGTGGGAAAATCATCTAATGACAAATCTCGCTCTTGGGCGAAGCGCGAGATAGTGTCAGACATTTACTGACTAAAAACCCACTCCTGTTCCTTCGTTGCCTTCGTCCCAGAGTTTTCGTTTTCACACTAATCATGGCCCCAGGAGGCTTCGACCCATTTTTTTCAGTTATAAAAGTGATACTAAACGTGATGGCGTGAATTTAGGACGAATCTACGCGGTAAACAAGAATTTAGTTAGCTGGCAATAAAACAGTCAAATAGTATTATTTTCCACATTTTTAGGGTTCCGTACCTTAAAAGGAAAAGAACGGAACCCTTATAGGATCACTTTGTTGTCTGTCAGTCTGTCTATTAAGACCCTTTATCTCGAAAATACGTGGAGGTATTGAGTTGAAATTAAAGCCATATTCAAGTCTGCGGTCACTTGAAGCTGTGAAAAAAATTAAAACTTCTAAGTTAACGAAAAAAAAGATACGGCAGTTTATGTCGCAAAAAGTCGTATATTTGGACACTCAAGGAATAAAATTTCATAGGGTATGGAAGTTGACCCAGAATCCAGAAATTTGGCATAAAGCAAGGTTTTACAGCACAGGCATTGGAATAGTCTGAAAACAGCAAATTACGAGTAGTTGTTTTGCGATTCGGAAAAATCTTCAATACTCCATTCGGTAATTGAACTATTTGCATAGGCAGGTTTGTACGGAACCCTTAATGCCTGAGTCTGACTTGTACTTGACCAGTTCTTTTTATAAAAAAAAAATATTTTGTTAACATTTCGTTCGAATCATCGTTCATAATTTGAGTGTTCCGTTAGTTAAGGACCTGTTGATGTAATCTTATGGCACAAGATCAACAGCCAACTTGTGCTTCTGGAATAAATGATTTCAATTATTTGCTTAATTAATTTCCATTATTTGTTCAATTATTTGTAATTCTAATGATAAATAATGTAATTTTAATGTATTGACCCGTAATCTTACAAACCATATTTGTACGCCGTAAACTACAGAATATTAAGATCAAAATATATAATGCACATAACAACTTTGTACAATATTCTGACAAATAAATGCATTCTTTATCTATTTTGTATTTGAATGTTGACGGTTGATCAAACAAATATTGTGTGTTGATTTTGTTATATGGAAGCTCTGCAAATTAATAGATATTGGAAAAAAACTTCTGTTAGTTTTTTATCTAAATCTGATGAATATTTTAAAACAAACAAACAACAGAATATTATTTTCTATCCAATATTGAAAGTTTTTCGGATGTTTCTCGTTTTTTTTTCGCCTTTACATTTTACGTTGAAATACTGCGCTGCATTGTGTAAAATTGCAACATCAAACACTTTCGTAAAGAATTATAGTATAGGCTTTATTATTATGGTTTTTTAATAACAAGAGTAAATGGTAGAACATGAACATCTACATATACGGGATAGACAGATTGGTGTTCGCTGTGTTTGACTAGCAGAGAAAAGTTGTGTTACCAGCTGTACCCCCTTTTTCTAAAAATCAAAATGTTATTATTTCACATAGGCCTACATAAGCACTTATAAAACGTCAGAAGCTAGTGCACGGTCCAATTGGTCGTTTCCTATGGAAAAGAACTGGCCAGAAACTCTATGGTTACTCTTAAAAAAAAAAATGGTTGACCTTAGATTATATCCGAGTGTAGGCCAGTCAATATTGTACCCAAAAGCACAATAAAAATAAAAATAATCATTTTAAAGAAGTAGGTCGAAATAGAAAGTAATCTAAGAATACGCGAAGTGTCCAGTGCTCTCACATTCACAATAAAAAAAGCAAAAAAAAAACCTATCAATAAATGAGATGTTCGTCTTCACGCGCAAATCGTGCATGCGTGCAAGGACTGTTTGCCTCCAGATCCTACTTTGGCAGGCCAGCAACTAGGCTCGCCGCTTCGCCCCTCTGGGTTAGGCAGGAGCCACTTTCGGGGCAGCCCCGGTCCGTTCCAGTTTGGGAGTCAGACTCGAAAGTGCTCAACGAAGTTCCATCGACTGTCGAGAACGAGTCCCAGGTGCTTTATCGTCAACCCGACGTCGATGCGAACCCCTCCTACCGTTATTTGGAAACCCGTTGGTGGTGCGTTCCGAGAGCCACGAAAACACATGGCCTCAGACTTGTACAGGGCCACCTCGAGTCCCAACTGCTGGATCCTCTCAACGACAGACTTTTACTAGCTACAACCCCAGTGTGTCCATCAGTTGACCTTTGCTTTTAAGGGCCACGGTCACTCTTTTTAACGTTCTCGCATGCTGTCGTTGTAAAGAGGTAAAACTATTTATTATGTGTTTTGTTAATGAAACTCATGTAATGTTGAAACGATTACTAAAATAAAACTCGTATATCGATAGAAAGCTATAATACAATAATTTTAACTTTGTTGTAACCGTCGAAAAAATGAAAATATCTTGAGGAATTTCTCTCTCTCATCTCTTCTTTGGTCTACCATAGGAGAGACGCCGGGGGAGAAAGTAGTAGGTTATATTTAGTCACTTTTATTTAGTCACACTAGTCTATATGAATACTTTTTCACGCGATTTCACTCGTATGAATGTCGATTAATGCGGACGCGAAGTCGAACTCAAAGCCAGATAAAAAGCCCTTGTCCTTCGTTGGGGTTCAAGCATAGTCCGTACCAATTTTCATCAAAGTCGGTTCAGAAATTTCACTGTGTAAACGAACAGACAGATTTTTTTTCATATTAAAATATTAGTATGGATATATTCTCATAAATGAGATAAAACGATCTGAACTTTCAAAAATAAAACCTATTAGTTTATCCTTAATCTTAAGCTTAATACGCTTTTAAAATATAAGGTAATTTTGTAAGCAGCTTTAGTACAGTAATAAAATGATTTACGGTCTAGAAGCTCTAACTTACTTGACCTTTACGTAATTAAATAAGAACGTAATGGAAGTGTTTAATTTACTTGAAATAATTATTTATCATTAAGGTAAGAAAATAGTACAAAATGAGTTTGTTTTTTTGTATTTGTTTTTATTTTATTTGTTTTGTTCCACTGTTGAGCAGAGGGTGTTTCATATATTTTTAGCTAATTTAATCACTGGAGTTTTCCTACCAATCTACGTAAGTTTCGAATTTTATTTATTTTATTCAAGCTTTATTTTTCGAAGTAGATAGCAAATTTTTTGTGGGTTTGATGTAGTACTTTTTCAATATTTTTTTGCAGATCATCCCAATATGACATGTTTAAACTTAATATAACATTTGAATAAATGATAAATGAATAATATTTAATTTTCACGTCAACAATTTAAACTAGGTGATCCTAGTGTTTCTACCAAAATAAACTCAAAAGTCAGTCTCTTTTAAAGTTCCTACAGAAAACAAATTACGTGATTTCTGTAGGAACTTTAAAAAGTACTTTCAAATTATAATGAAAACCATGCAGATTTCTGTCCGAGATGATCATTTGAGGACACAGATTTTAATAGACCTGTTCAGTCAGTACAACCAATTGTCAGTATTCGTATAACTCAACACAGGAGATTAAGGAGCTCAACGACTTAACGAACAAAGAAAAACTATTTGAAAAAAAAAAGCTATACTTACAGGATTTTCTCTCTGCAGAAAGGTAAGGCTGCCCAAAATAGGATGGGGTGGGTAATGAGGAACACCCCTTTCAAGCCAGTAATTTTTAACCCTGTTCCATTTTAAAAACAACCAAGCACAAAGGAAAAACGTCACTGATAACAAGATGATTAGTATCATTGTTGAATCGCAGAATCACTGGTGTTGACGCCTATAACTTTAGATGGAGACTGACAGATATTTATATAGATTTTAGTATCGTATGGTTTATCGGCGCTAGCCGATATATGTTAGTTAGCTTCTGACTAAAACTGCTCATTCATTGAATGAGCAATAATAAAATTGTTATCTACAAGTTTAAATAACAATGTTCTGGAAATTAACGCAAAAATATTTTAATGCAAAAAGTCATTAGTCATTTTGACGATTATGCAAAGTGCAATTCATTCAATCCGAGTTTTCTTGAAAAATTTCAAAATCTTGACCATTATTAGGATAATACTTTCCTTCCTTTTTCTTTTTGAGGTAGGATATCATCAATAACTTATTCCTTGGGTGGGGCGAGATGGAGTATCAGACTTACCGTCTAACTCACCTATGTTTCTTCAGTTGCTTAATACGTTCCAAGGCAACAGTGCCACTTTCGAAAAATGTCACAGCCCATGTACTTTCCCCTGAAATCTCAGCCCTGAAGAAAACTCAACACCGTATTTTACACTAGATCCTTCTTATAAACCTCCGACTCCTTAGCATGTATGACTCCAAATTCAAGCTGTTGGAAAAATGCCACAAGAGCCCGAATGACCACCAGATCAAGGATCGCGAGTGGAGAAGGATTTGTCACATGATCCGAAGGGATTCCGATCACATACCCAAGCAAACATTGGACTGGAACCCTCAAGGAAAAAGAAAGCGTAGCCGTCCTATTCAAACCTGGCATCGCATCGTGTTGGCAAAAACGAGAAACAGAATGACGTGGTGCGAGGTGAAGTATGAAGCTCAAAAGCGAGAAACGGAATGACGTGGTGCGAGGTGAAGTATGAAGCTCAAAAACGAGAAACGGAATGACGTGGTGCGAGGTGAAGTATGAAGCTCAAAAACGAGAAACGGAATGACGTGGTGCGAGGTGAAGTATGAAGCTCAAAAACGAGAAACGGAATGACGTGGTGCGAGGTGAAGTATGAAGCTCAAAAACGAGAAACGGAATGACGTGGTGCGAGGTGAAGTATGAAGCTCAAAAACGAGAAACGGAATGACGTGGTGCGAGGTGAAGTATGAAGCTCAAAAACGAGAAACAGAATGACGTGGTGCGAGGTGAAGTATGAAGCGCAAGACCATTCGCAATGGATGATTACTGTGGCCGCTCTCTTCTTCATCTAGGGGACATAGGACATTAAGTCAAGCTCTGATTGTGTGACAATCAGGCAATAAAGTATGCCACAAAAACTGAAGATGGATGGCAATTCAAACCTCCTTCAAACAAACCATATTTTATAACATAAACTATAACTGTATCAACTCTCTCACATTCTAGCCGGTCACCGTGGGAGAAGAAGACTGCAACCATCCAGAGATCTCGACAGCAAGGTTGGCGAAGTAGCTCGCCGTCCGACTGTTCGGTAACCGTCCGGACTGAGCCCAAGCCGTCGATGGCGCGTAGTGTTCCACGGGCATCTCAAAAGATGTCAGCAACCATAGGTTCCCAGCAGGGTCGAAGCCACTCGGGCCATGGGTGATGTGAAAGAGATCCCGGGGCCCTGGAACAATGACAAAGAAGAAACAGGAGTAGGTTTGTAGTCAGTAAAAGTTTTACACACCCTCTCGCTCCGCCCAAGAGCGAAGGATGTCATTAGATAATTTTCACACCTAAAAAAAGGATGGCGCAGTGGTTAAGCGATTGACGCTACGTGTAGCGAGTTCGGTTCTTGCACGAAACAAATATTTTGTATGGCGTACGGATAGCTTTTTGGCTCTGTATGTGAATTTAATTAAAAAAGGTACTATTTTATTAACGCATACTGCCTGCTCTAATTAATCGATACTTTGGAAAATACTAAATTTGATATTGTTACGAATATCACATTTACTACACCATAGATAAAGTTTTTTAGAGATAGAGATTTCAACGCCAAAATTGGTGTTTAAAAACCAGAAGAACTACCGTAGGCGCGGGCTTGCGGACGGCGAGCAATGGGTAGCTCGCCGTCCGACCGTACGGTAACCGTCCGGACCGAGCCCAAGTCGGTGACGGCACATACTGTTCCACGTGCGCCTCAGGGAGATGTCAGCGACTGTGGGACCCCAGCAGGGTCGAAGCCTACTGGAGCCAAGGGTCTGATTCTGAAAGGAAGACTCGGCCCTGGTACGAAAGGCAACGAAGGAACAGGAGTGGGTTTTTAGTCAGTAAAAGTCTGATACTATCTCCCGCACCGCCCAAGAGCGGGGGATGTCATAAGATGATTTTCCCACCGAAAGAAAGAAGAAAATGTAATTATTAAATGCCACGGATATGGTATATGAAGCAATAGAAGCGAAAGACTAATATAGTATTCGCATATGAAAACAATCTTTTAAAAATAAAGTTTACAAAAAAGAAAAGAAAAAATTGGGCAAGTGAGAGTCGGACTCGCGCTCTGAGGGTTCCGTACAAACTTACCTGGATGTAAATTGTTTAATTCCCAAAAGGAGTCTTCTACCTTGCTGTATGCCAAATTTGAGCATTCTGGGACAACGGGAAGTTCCTTATGAATTTTGATTCCCTTGATAGTGTCGAAATATATCTACGTTTTCTACGACATAAACGGCCGTATCTTTTTTTTTGTTAATTTTAAAGTTTGATTTTTTCACAGCTTTAAGGGACCGCAGATCTGAGTATATGGTTTTAATTTCAACCCGATACCTCTACGCTTTTCCGAGATAAAGGATCTTGACAGACAGACAGACGGACGGACAACAACGTGAAGGGTTCCGTTATAATTTTTTAGGTACGGAACCCTAAAAATGGACCTGAAGATCTCCTGACGGTAGCACCAAAAACGAACTGACCAACGTGCAAAATACTCGTAATAATAATCCTCCCGACTGAATTTAGATGATGGTGACCAATCTCAACCGAGATTAGCCAAGTACGCAGGAGCTATAATAGTCCGCAAGTGCGTGCGCAAACACAGATGCACGATCTGTTCCATACTCTCACAGTGAAGGGGCGGCGATCCGACATGACAGGAGAGAGATCAGGCGCACAATCAACGACCAAACCACTAACTTCCAAGCTCCGGGCTGCTACTGAGTAATACTGATCAGATAAACCTAATAGCACTTTTTACCCAACTCGGGAATCGAACTCAGGACCCTATGCGCAATCGTTATTGAGACTACTAGACCAACGAAGTCAAATATGCAAGGCATCAACTTTAATTTTCGATCAAAGGTATCCAAAATTCATTATGCGAACAACTCAAGAATTTTACTAAAACACGTTTAAAGAAGTTTTAAAATGTAAACAATCACTAGACAAAAATAAAGAAAAAAGACTTCATGAGTTGCCAAGAAAACAAGTCAGTACAAAAATGTTACGACCAAATAATAAATATACTAGACACTAGCTTGAGGAAGTCCGTCATAGCGAAACGAAATAAAATAAGAAGCAACACTATATCAACCCATACAATACAATAATAATAATAATAATAATAATAAGCGATCATTGTGCCGATAGTCGTGTCGGGCAATGGCTTAATAGCCAAGAGCCTTGAAAAACACCTTAGGAGGCTCGCGTTAGGCGGCTGAATCAAGGGCTTGATTCAGAAAGCGGTACTCCTGGACACGGCTTGCATTGTTAGGAGGTTCCTTTCTCTGGAGCCCTGACCGCCGGTAGCTTGGACCCTGTTCCCGATACCGGTGGGGTACTATTTTTTATATTTTTAAATGTTTTTTTTTTTTGTATGATTTTGTTTAAAAAAAATATTTAAAAATGTAATTTATATGTGTTTACAAGGAATAAAGAGAATAATAATATAGCCTTCATTTTCCTAAATAAAAAAATATATAAAAACAGATTATTTTATCCAAGCAAAATAAAAGATCAAGTAAACACTACTTAAATAATACAAGAATAAAAATGGTAATATTAAAGAAAGGTAAAATATCAGCCCTTACCATAAGAGTATAGGGCTAAACATACAATCGTTTCTAAACAATCCCTGATATGACACGATGTCTTACGAATCAGGTGCAGGAAACTCATTACTCATACCATTTCCGGGGAGGACCTGCGTCATGCAGAAGGTAAGGACACCGTGACGCCTCTGTAAAAAATGGCCTACGACCTATACCTTTTCTTAGACCTACCAAATATACACATAAAAAAATCATATAAATCTTTCAAGCCGTTTCGGAGAAGTCCGATAACAAACATTGTGACACGAGACTTTTATATATTAGACTAGGCAGTCACGTGTTTGATAAGTATATATTATCAATTCTTTTTTTGTTTCTGTCGTTTTTTTTTATCTTATTGCATTAATTACGTCTTATAAACCACTAATGTAATGGAATTTAAATCACACTGATATTATAAACGCGAGAGTTTGTAAGTGTGTATGTTTGGTACTCCTTTAAACTGAAACTATTGAAAGGATTTAGATAATATTTGACACACGGGTAGACCATGTCCTGGAATAGCATAAAATAGGGGTTAAAGTACGAAATTGCCGTTTTTTTATTTCCGATATTACAGAAAATACAAAACACAAAGAATCCAATAAATAACAAATTTCAGAAAAGGAATAACGCACCTTTAATATAAAGTTTAATTTAACCAGTAATTTCAAGTCAATCCAAAGATATAACAGTTCAAAGCAACCCGTTTTAAAAAACGGCAATTTCATACTTTAACCCCTTTTATTATGATACTTTTTGACCCGGGGGTATGTTCTTTTGGGATAATTGTTACTATTACGCCGCCGAAGCCGCTGGCAGCTGCTAGTATCAACATACGAGTATGTATGCATCAATATATTAGCATTAGCTCTGTTATGCAAGTTCCGTGCTGATAAGCCAAGGTTATTTATCTATTTATGGAAACTTGCACCGTCATCGTCACCGCAATGTACTTAGATAATCTGAATACTTATTATATACAGATTACTTTTATAACAAGTCACAAATGATATTAACTTTGCAAATTGCTTGTAATTTGCACTTTAATACGTTCCTTTTTGTTGTCAATTTTAACTAAATCAGGCCAGTATATCTTAACTGTAGTCGGTTGTGTTTTTTTCAAGGTAGTCTCTTCTTGTTCTTTTCATGTTGATGGAGTTGTTTGACTCTGTTGTTTGACGCTGCCTCGTATAAATCCTAAAACCCTCCTGTGCGGCACTGTGTTAGAGATGGATCGAGGAAGCCCCATTTGGCCTGATTGTTTTATGGCTCCACTCAAAGTTATTTGATGAGATTCCACCCTGAGAAAAAACCGAAACCCTGGCATCATAATCTTATAATCACTCATAGAAAGAGCGCCAGTCATTGGTGCACATCAAAATCATTCAGTATCAAAAATAAATAATAAAATAATAAGGCCTATTATTTCCTGTGACATGACTACTACATTGTTTATATATAAATTACTTAATTAATTAACTACACTGAACCGTTAATTTAATGCATTTAATTTCATATATCACTGTAATCTGCATAGCGGTATTAGAGATCTCCGCAAAATTAGAACACGCTCCACAGCCCGAAATCAACAAGTTGGCAGTTGCTTGCAGGTGTGGACCAGACAAAACACCCGTCTGGTCGGAGGAACCTTCTATTTCAACAGAGGTTTGCTGGATTTTACATTCTGTTCCGCATCATCATCATTTCAGCCGAAAGACGTCCGACTGCTGGACATAGGCCTCCCCCAAGAATCGCCACGATGAACGGTCCTGTGCGTCTCGCATCCGTCGGACTCCCGCAACCGTTACCAAGTCATCGGTCCACCTTTTAGGAGGCCTTCCAACTATGTCTTCCAGTACGTGATCGCCATTCCAAAACATTTCTACCAAAATGGCCATCCGTTCTGCGAGCAATGTGCCCTGCCCATTGCCACTTAAGTTTGGCGATTCTTCGTGCTATGTCGGTGACCTTGGTTCTCCTGCAGAACCAATATGCTGTTCCACATATTTCTAAATAATAACTTACAAGAATCCTTAAACGAAAGCTGGAAACAATAGTATAACGTGCTGTCTGAGGCGCAAAGTTGTCTCGGTATGTTATGACGGTCACCCATCCAAAGACCGACCTTGGTAAGTGCGTCTGTTATCATTCTATGATAACAGACGCTTTTTTTGCTTGTTGCTTACCAAGCAACAAGCAAAAAAAGTGCAAAGTAATCATTAATAATGATCGTTGTCATTGTCATGTCGTTATCGTCATTACGGCGAAGCATTTCCTCAAGTTTTATATAAAAACTAGCTTCTGCCATCAACTTCGCTCGCGTTAAAGTAGATTCCTCCATACAAAATTTGGACCCTCGTTTCATCTCCTTAAGGGGTGAATTTTGAAAAATCCTTTCTTAGTGCTCGCCTACTTCATAAAAGTTTCATACTCTCCCAGTAGTTACGGCTGTGCGTTGATATGTCAGTCAGTCAGTTTCTCCTTTTGTATATTTAGATTATTTACAGGGTTATTACAGTAATATTACAATCATTATAATTCGCGTTATAATATCACGGTCTTATATGGCATTTATTTTATTAACAAGGTGTTGCTCAATGGGTTATTACGATAATATTGTGGTACCTAACATTATTTTTATAGGGAAATGATAAATGATATTCATTTCGTAAATAGGTTAATAACGTGAATGATGATGCTACCAATTTCTTGCGAATGTGTTTACGTCTCTTCACCTTAAAGGTTTATGAACCCATCTTGATGATTGCAGTAAAGGTCTGACACTCCCTCTGGCTTCACTCAAAGCGGGAGAATTTATTTGACGATTTCAAATCTCAAACAAAGTACACCATGGACACTTTTTACTAGATGCTAAAGATGTGTCTAAAAAGCATGTAAGTAAGTAAAAATTTATTGGTTTAAACATAGTGTACATGATACATTGCATGCAAGATAATCTGGCATGTTCAGCCGCATGTCGTGGCGTACATTTTTTTTTAGATGTAACAACAAATGTGTAACAAAATTTGATTGATGATGATTTTCTGATTTTTCCTGTACCTGTGTTATGAGACCTTGCTTCATGCCAAACAGAATTCTAGATCAACGGGAAAACCCGTGTCTTAAGGGCCTATTACACTACGCGATATTCAGACTTTTTTTGTTCCGAATAAGACCGGTCTAACCCTTATTATACTACGCGACATTGGCTAAGACTGTCTGAATATCGAGTAGTGCAATAGGCCCTTTAGTTTTGCAAGTGGGGCACGTTACCGACTGGGGCACGTAGACCTGGTTTACCCTACTAAAACTGTTTCTGGTTTTCTTTCTTCATTCTTATCTTCGGAGCAATGTTTACCCACTCAATCCATGATGGACCATAGCAGAATACATTGTTTTATTATGGAGTGTCCGTAGGTAGGTACCTACTTTCTCACTAAATCATCAGATCAGTTCAATAGTAATCCTTTTAATTAAACTATAAGATTTCTGATGGAGTTCTGAGGTAATAAACATAGAAAAATACAGCCTAATTGAGAACTTCCTCCCTTTTTGTAGTCGGTTAAAATTTCAACTTAATGTGTAGAGTTATGAATAAATAAAACGAATATTTATAAATATGAGAGCTGACCATTATCGACTCTCTCCATTAAAAAGGTCGATAAGACCATTTTCAGGAAATTGATTTCTTTTACTTTACTTTACTTACTTTTATTCAGTTTTTCACGTCCTTTTGATCGGTATAATAATAAATGGGCTACAATATAATAAGATTTATAATGCCCAACTTTTCCTTAAAGCTAGAAAACAACTTTATCGATTTTTGCGTATTGTTTTCTATAGGGCAAACGGCGAACTTAACTTAAAATTTCTATACTTGATGTCCTATTTGTAAAAGGTCGTATCATCCTCCTAGCCTTTCCCAAATTGATCTGTTCTTATAAGTCATTCTCCCGTTTTCTTCCATAAATCCTTTTAAACCATCATCCCTGTATAACCTAGCAATTACTTCTTTCCCAATCTATCCATAGCTTTTTTGGTCTGTCTTTCATCCTATTGTGAAGGCCAGTTGTAGTATAAGACTATGATCGTGCAAAATTGAGAAAGAAATTGTGTATACTATACCCAATTTCGATTTTTGAATTCGCCCGCTTGAAATGAGTACTTCATAACATTATAAATCAGAGCCAATGAGTTAATTAATCTATATATATAAAAAGAAAAACTGGACAGGGAACAGGGATTATGAGCGTGAAATTTTGTACAAAGCTTTCTTTTATGACGTAGGCGAGCACTAAGAGAGGATTTCCCAAAATTCACCCCGTAAGGGGATGCAACGGGGGTCCAAAGTTTGTATGGAGAAAACTATTTCCAAGCGGGCGAAGCCAGAAGCAGAAGCTAGTCTAGGATATATTAAGCTATCCTGAGACCAAATATTCAAATCCGTTCTGCCGTTTGAGCGTCAAACATACATGTGTGTGTATGTTTGTTACTCTTTGACACATGCATACGTTGTGTGATAAAGGAATTTCTGTTGCCGTTTAATGATTTGCTATTTTATTTTATCGTCTTCTTTAGATAATGCGTCGTATGTAATTGTGTACTCAGATTGTGTTGAAATATTCTGATCATGGTTAACACAGTACTTATTGATGATAAATATTGTCTCATTAGATATATTTGTCATGTTGCGTTACGTGATGAGTTATCTTGTAATGTTAACTGTATTGTGACCCTTTTTAGGGAGAACATCGTAAGTGACAGTTCGCATTTTTTGCAGGAATAGTATTTTTTTTACCACAATTAAAAATAATTTAAATACTAGCTGCTGTCAGTGGCTTCGCTTGCGTGAAAGTAGAAAATTATCCCAAAAGAACATACTTTCACGATAAAAAGTATCTTTTGTGCTATTCTAGGACATGTACAAAAAAAACCCACGTACCAAGTTTGACTGAAGCCATCCAGCCTTCCGAGATTATATTTTTTTATGAGCTTTAGAGCTCATAAAAAAATATAATCTCACTCAATCAATCTCTCTTGTCAATTAGTTGACAGAACTATTACTAAAACGAATTAGGAACTATAGCACTCGTCTTTGTGCACCTAAAGCACTTTTAAAATTTTACTTTTGGAAAAAATGATCTGCCACCGAAAGTTAGCAGATCATATTTTCATTTGATATTTTTTCCAGGAAAAACACCAGAATTTTTTCTAAAAAGTATCAGGATCTCTCATTTTTTTATGCTTTGCTGGAAAATGATCTGCTAAGTTCACGGCCGTGAAACATACACACCTTTACTTGTACAAACACACCATCACACACACACTCGTAACTTTCACCATTATAATATTAGTGTGATGGTCGATGTAACCACAGATAATAGAATAGTTGCTTTCATAAATACTTTTTAATTATAGAAGAAAATACCCATTCCTGCAAAAACGTTAATTGTCGCTTCCGATGTTCTTCCTGAAATGGCTCGATTGATTTCATTTACTTTGCTTGCAGGTATCACTCATTTCTTGTGTTGTTTTCTCTCGTGAGAGGGATTGGGCCATTATCTACCACGCGGTCCTATTGCGAATTACTGGAAATAATTGGCTTTGACCTCTTTTCCATCAAAGCGAGCACTGTTAGGAAGCTCTTAGCAAAGCTATTTTTTGAACAAGAAGCATCTATTTGCACTTAGAAAGATAAAAAAAAAGAAAGAAAGAAAAACTGTTTATTCGCGCGAAATGACGCAATCTTAAAACTAGCAAACAAACATTATCAATTAATAGGGAAGATACATGTACCATACATATACCATATATATTGACCATATATATTACTAGCTATTGCCCGCGACTTCACACGCGTACATAAAATATAGCCTATGTCACTCAGGTAAAAAGCAAGCTTTCTATCGGTGAAAAAATTTTTGCAATCGGACCAGTACTTTAACTTCTACAAACAAAAAAATAAACTTTACCTCTTTATAATATTAGTGTAAAAGTGTAAATTAAAATGGAAACTTGTAATTAGCAATTTAGTTATTTACTATTGTAATTTTTTTTTTTATTTTTTTTTGTTAAATTATTAATACGAACACAATAATATTTATATATATACAAAATTATGTACAAAAACCACTTAACTAATGTCATTGTGTTGTTATCAGTATATAAACTTTCCTAAAATCTGAAAAATAAATGAAGAAATCTTTCGATTTTGAGTTTTCGTTACTTAGATGAAGTTTCCCATGATGTTATCCCCTCCGTTTTTTTTAATTAGAAGAATGAAGTTTGAGAGTAGAATTTAAGATAGTAAACTGATCGTGATCGCCTTTCCAGTACTTGAAGCTTCAGTTTTTTTTTATTGATAGTCTCGTGTTTGACCACTATCGGTGGCCGACGATGGAGCACGCTTGCCTAGAAGTAACCTATTCACTCCAGACTTAAAGATCTACCCTCTAGGTTGTAGCCATCAGGAGATACAGACTCTGGCAGGGAATTCCGCTCCTAGCTTTACGTACAATGAACATGTAGATACGCACAATGAACGTGTTACTAAAGCTTTTTATGCGTATAGGTGGGATGTCCACCATGTAACGGAGGCGTATCGGCGTACGTCTTGTAGTCCCATGATGAAACGGGCTTGGCGGAATTAAGCAATATAAGAAATATGTTCAATATACTGTTTTTTTTAGGTGGGAAAATCGTCTAATGACAAATCTCGCTCTTGGGCGGAGCGCGAGATAGTGTCAGATTTTTATTGACAAAAAACCCGCTCCTGTTCCTTCTTTGCCTTCATCCCGGCGTCCCGGGTTTCGCTTTCACACTACCCGTGGCCCCAGTAGGCCCAAGGGAACTTTTGTCTGCAATGAGCAACAAGCGACCGAACACCGGGCTCCGCGGGGTACCTACTGCTTCACCATGACAACGCGCCCGCGCACTCAGCGCTCAAAACGATGGACTTCCTGGACACCACACCAGTCAGAGTCTTGGGGCCCTCCTTACAGTCTTGATCTGGCATCGTGTGCCTTCTTTTTATTTTCTAAAATAAAAAATCAGCTGAAAGGGATACAGTTTTCATCGCCGGAAGACGCGCTAGCAGCGTTCGAGAAGGCTGTGGAAGAGGTGTCTGCGGTGGACCGGAAAAAATGTTTCGAAAATTGGTTCAGACGCGTGAAAATTTATATTGAGGCTGCTGGAGAGTTCTTTCAAAAGATTTAATAAATATATTTTATCCATAGAAGTTAGTTTTTAGGGTTCCGTAGCCAAATGGCAAAAAACGGAACCCTTATAGATTCGTCATGTGTCTGTCTGTCCGTCCGTATGTCACAGTCACTTTTTTTGGAAACTATAAGAGCTATACTGTTGAAACTTGGTAAGTAGATGTATTCTCTAAATAAGATTTTCACAAAAAATAGAAAAAAAAAACCAATAAATTTTGGGGGTTCCCCATACTTAGAACTGAAACTCAATTTTTTTTTTCATCAAACCCATACGTGTGGGGTATCTATGAATAGGTCTTCAAAAATAATATGTGTAATGAGGTTTCTAATATCATTTTTTTATATACTGAATAGTTTGCGCGAGAGACACTTCTAAAGTGGTAAAATGTGTGCGCCCTCGTAACTTCTAAAATAAGAGAATGATAAAACTAAAAAAAAATATATGATGTACATTACCATGCAAACTTCCACCGAAAATTGCTTTGAACGAGATCTAGTAAGTAGTTTTTTTTTAATACGTCATAAATCGTAAACAGCAATTTACCTTTTAAGTTTGTACGGAACCCTCAGTGCGCGAGTCCGACTCGCACTTGCCCGTTTTTTTTTTAGTTTCTCAATATTTTCTGAGTGTTCCACGTATATAATGTATATCCTACCAGATACGCGATGCATATTACTGCTCTAAAAAAATAAATATAAAGAAAATATATATATTTAATGCTTTGTATTAATAGTCTAAAAACTAATTTTGGCATTACTGCCCTTCTAATGACACCAGTTCATGGCACATCGATTGGTTGGTAAAAAAAAAACCATATAAGTCCGTTATAGGCTTTGAAAGCCTATAACGGACTTACATGGGTTTTTTTTTTGTTTTGTATACCTATATAGATATCGGCAGACACACTGAGTAAGCATCAAAATAGGTTATTACAACATAAAAGCCACATTACCAATTAAGATAAAGATAACAAAAAGTCAATAAGAAGATACGGAATCGAAATATTTATTGTTAATATTACAAATATTAAATAACATTGTCATTATAATTATACCTAAACGTTAATGTTGTTACAAACCTAATTAGCTCAGGGGTCATCACAAAGTGCAGTGCAAAGGTTATGGAAATTCAAACTCTATCACATACATCACAAAGTCTAAATTCCTGTGACCTGTCGCAAATTATACAGAGTGTTGATCTGTTAACTAGATAAAATGTATACAGAATGAATTTTAATTCATAATTATATTTTGTGGAATGTTTTTATTTTAAGTGTTCGAAAGTATAAATGTATTTATATGAACTTTGATCCTAGATGAATTGCCGATATTTTATTATTGCCAAGGAATTTAAAGTCATCCTATATGAGCATTTTGTAAATCAAACTGAGTAACTTTGAGCAAAATAACGTTGACAAGAAAATAGATTGTGGTTCTTCATTTATTGATAAGTCTTTATGTTCACCTTTTTACACACGTTATTGTTAATATAGATAAAAGGACCTACTGTCCCCCTGGCCAAGTTACAACCGTTTCGTTTCGATCCTCTTTTCGTTGATCGTCTCGAGTCGGCCACGCCTCCTATTCCTTTGTTCTGACCGCGAAACAAAACGGTTGTAACTTGGCTAGGGGGGCTGAACTGTTAAAGGCATAGAGCTACACAGGGTATACAGCTCCATCCCTCTTCCTGGCTCGCACGACAGACATTAACATATCATGGTAAGGTCCAAGCTAAGATTATACGAGCGATTATATGTCTTACTTCCTACGCCTAAATTCTACAGAGAGTGGTATGGCCGGCAGGTAGAATAAGCCTCTCTTCTCAATAGGAATGTCGTTGGGCTTGGGATACTTGGCCAAGGGCAAGAGCTCGAAGTTTAGTACCACTGCTGCGAGGCCGTAGCGGACTGTGTTTTGTCCTATGCGTTTACCTGTGAAAAAGAAAAATTTTATAAAAGCTCATCTAAATGTCATTAATTATCATTTCAGCCGAAAAACGTCCACTCTTGGATATAAGCCTCGCCCAAGTGTCGCCATGACGACCGGCCCTGTGCGTCTGGCATCCATCAGATTCCCATGACCCCTCACCAAGTCGCCGGTCCACCTCGTGGAAGGCCCTCCAACGCTGCGTCTATCTTAATCTTTCGTCGCCATCGATCATCTGTTCTGCGAGCATCTACACTAAGTTTTATAATATTATATTTACCAGAGATAAGTGTGAAGTAGTTGACTACTAGTCTGCTTTCTTTTCTATGCCATAGAGTAGAAAAACAAACAGGTAGCCCATTAGCTCCGTTTTGTTAAGGTGGGAAATCTTATCTAATGACTTCTCTTGCTTTAGGGCGGAGCAAGAGGACGTGTCAGACTTTTACTGACTAAAACCACACCTATATTTCATCAGTAGCACTTTGCGTCCCCAGATTATGAATACCCATTTCACAAGTCGACCCATGGCCGCAGTAGGCTTCGGCCCTGCTAGGCCCTTATGGTTTTGCTGACATCTCTTTGAGAAGTGAGTGGATTACTACGCGCCGTCGCTGACTCAGACTCGGTCCGGACCGTTACCTTTCGGTAACCGTCCGGCCGGATGGCGAGCAACCCATTGCAATTGATCACCGGTGGTCATCACTGTAGCGACATCTATGTCCACCACAGTCATAGGGACTAAAATTAAAAATTCAGCATCGTGGTATCAGAGTTCACCGCTCGATTAGGACTTATAAAACATTCCAAACGCAACTAGGTGTAATTTATCTATAATATGTATATATTTAGAAATATATAAGTATGTTTATCAGTTGTCTAGTACTCATAACACAAGCTCTGCTTAGCTTGTGACTAGACGGCGTTGAGTGATAGTTGTGTGTGTGAATATTATGTCTTATGTGACTATCAGGTAGTTGCAAATTAAGTAACAAACACAACACCCGTCAGGTTGAAGAATCCTCCTTTTTTAACGGAGGTTGGTAGGACTGTATACATGTCAGTGCGTTGCCAACTCTTTTCTTGCGTATCTCAAAATTGTGTATAGTTAGTGGCCTACACATTTGGCCGGAATCAGTCTTGCTAAGTGTACTCAGTTATTGGGTTGTGGAGGTAAGGTAGGCAGTCGGGCTTGCGGATGGCGAGTAATGGGTAGCTCGCGGTCCAATCATTCGGTCACCGTCTGGACCGAGCCCTAGTCGTCCACGGCGCGTACTGTTCCACGCGCGCTTCAAGGAGATGTCAGCAACCGTAGGGGCCCAGCAGGGACGAAGCCTACTAGTGCCAAGGGTCTGCTTCTAAAAGGAAGACTCGACCCTGGTATGAAAGGCAACGAAGGAAAAGGAGTGGGTTTTTAGTCAGTTAAATCTGACACACCCTCTCGCCCCGTCCAAGAGTGCAGGATGTTATTGCATGATTTTCCCAACTAAAAAAAAAAATTTTGGTAATCAACTGGATCCGGTTAGATTGTAAGCCGACCCCTACAGAGTTGGGGATAGGCAGGCAGCACACTTTACTACATATCAATGAAATGCTGTAAAGCTAGTTATGACATGGAAACCTCTCATCATCTTCTTCCTGCCCTTGTCCCATATTAGTGGTGGGAGGAGGGATTTGTCCCATACCACTTATGGTTAGAATACATTTTTTTCGTCCATTCTATCCTGTCATCATTGACACCCTTTTCTTTCATATCACTCCTCACGCAATCCGTGCACTTTTTCTTTGGCCTGCCCCTCTCTGTTCATCTATCTACATATTGTATTATCCATAACTCTTTTAGTAACATACGTTTCATTCTCTTCTCTTCACATGACATTACCAAGATAAACGATTGTCTTTGAACTTTTCAGACACTAGCACCACTTTCAAATTTCCTCTAATGTGCTTATTTCTCACTTTATCCATATTCATCACTCTACGCATCCATCTCAAAATTCTCATTTCCTCGACATGCAATCTTTTTAGACTTGAAAAGTCCCTGAATTTTTATATGTACTAAGCATTTTGATGAAACAAACCAAAACTTAAGAAAACAGGGAAAAGATACAAATAATCGATTAATTAGCAGATTCTAAATACGGCACATTAATGCTTCAATCACTTTCAATTCAACCATAAACCTTTATTAATGGCCGTAATATGACAAGAAATAATGACTTGCCATCCCTCCATTCCGTCAATTTATCAACCGTAACAATTAATGATCAATTTAATTAACAATTAGTGAATTGAATTAACTCGAATGGCTGCCGGTCGTATGAAAAGTGGTATTCAGGTAAATATAAATTCGCTATAATATATAAATTAATATATTTAATTTATTGTTTGTTCTGATGGCCCGGAGGTTACGGGCCACTTTTTTATGTACCTGCTGTTTCTGTATGGCAATATGACATTTACTTATTTATTATATTCTTTATTGTACACCACATAAACAAAAATAAGGACAAACATAATTAAAAATAAGTGTACAATAGGCGATCTTATCGCACAGGGCAATTTCTTACAGACAACCTTGACATTTTTTTTTGACACGGTATTGTAGTGTGTTCTACTGAACACAGCCTGGCCATACACGGGTTAGCGACCACAACCATAAAACGCCACCACAGATTTATTTCCTTTAGTTTTCATATATTTTATATGAACTTGTTGTACACGGCTCTGCTCGGTTCTTATGGCATCGACCACTATACGCCGACACACGTCGTTCCTGCTTGGACAGGCTATAATTATGATGATAAATCCCATCTTTCCCAGAGGACACGATGGAACATATGGTAGAGGTGTGCCCCGCCTGGGCAGAGCACCGCTGTGTCCTCGTGGGGGCGATCGGCGGCAGCGATCTCCCGCGCCGCGCCTTAGCACAGGTAGCGAGGAGGAGTGGCAGGTGGTCGCCTACTTCTGAGAAGCAATTACTGCTAGCAAAGAAAGCGGCAGCATGCACGAGGGAACGACCCTCACGCTCCAGCCGCCGGGATTCCGATCCCGATTTCCAGGCGCCGTAGCCGCGGGCTTGCGAATGGCAAGCAATGGATAGCTCACCGTCTGACCATCCGGTAACTGTCCGGACCGAGCCCAAGTCGACAACGGCGCGTAGTATTCCAAGCGCACCTCAAAGAGGTGTCAGCAAACCGTAGGGGCCCAGTAGGTTCGAAGCCTACTGGGGCCATGAAATGTGCAAAAGGGAACCCCGGGGCCCTGGAACGAAGGCAAAGAAGGAACAAGTGTGGGTGTTAGTCAGTAAACGTCTGACACGCCCTTACGCTCCGCTTAAGGGTGGGAGACATCATAAGGCGACCAATCAAAAAAAAAACAGTCCCCTCTTTGAAGAGGGTCTAGAGTGGCGTGACAACGTCCTCACCTTCCGCATGACGCAGATCCTCACCGTCCATGGTAAGTTTGGTCGACGCTCCAGCAGACACTTTGAGCCTCAGGGTTCTCAGGTCAACTTAAAGCCACCGTAGGTGCGGGTTTGCGAGCGACGAGCAATAGGATGCTCGCTGTCCGGCCAACTGAGCTCGAGTTGCCAACGGCGCGAAATGTCCCACGCGCTCCTCAAAGAGACATCAGCAAAACCGTAGAGGCTTAACAGGGCTGATAACCACTAGGGCCGCGGGAATTTTATTTTTGAAAAAGTTACCGTGGCCCTGGAAAGCAAAAGGCAACTGAAGGACACAGGTAGATTATAGTCAGTAAAAGTCCGACACGTACTCTCGCTCCACACTAGAGCAAGAGAAGCCATTTGATGATTTCCTACTTCAAAAAATGGTATAGAGTAAATTTGTAAAAGTACATACCTATACACATTCTAGGTCCTTCTCCAAAAGGCATGTAACTATAAGGGACGATGCTTTGCGCGTTTTCAGCTAAAAATCTTTCAGGTCTGAACACTTCAGGTTCAGGGAAGTACGTGGAATCCCTGTGCATGCCAATAGCGTTCACGTAAACCACCGTTTTAGCTGGGATGGTCAGGTGTTCGTTCACTTTGTAGTCTTTGAGGGCAAGTCGGTCCAGCCAACCCATGATTGGGTATTTCCTTAAAGATTCTGAAATCAGAAGTCAGTGTAAAAAAAAAAAACTGGCCAAGTAAGAGTCGGACTCGAACATGAAGGGTACCTTTTAGGGTTTATGAAATATAGGCCGCTGACAGATGGACGGACAGCGTTGGTTTAGCAATAGGATCTCGTTAGTACCCTTCGGATACAGAAGAACCCTTTAAAATGTACGAGTGACAAATTTTTGAATTATCCAGACACTTTTGGTGGCAAAAATGATTGTCCAATAGTCACAATTGATCACACGTTTTAGTAATTTTATATATTTTGGAACTTTTCGACAGCCATTAACGTTGATGAAATGTCACTTTTCTACAGCATCTTGTCTTGAATAATGCAGTAAGCTGTACAGAAGTAGCATAAAACTAATTTGACTTTGAGCTGGTATAGCGTGGCGCGAGGCGCGAGGCCTTCTAACGCTGCGTTTCTATATAATTAAATTTTAGTATTATGTCTGTGTCGCGACAGTATATTGAAACCCATTACAAGGAAGTTTAGATAGACAAAGATAGGATACCTTTGATCACGGCATCCAGATAGGGCAGAGTAGCCAAACTTTCAGCGTCAAACTCCTTGCTGCCTAATGCTTCTTTAGCTTGCTTAAGTTCCTCGTATAAGGTTTGCTGTAACAAAAGAACACGTCTTTTTAGTATAGATCTGATAGATTAATAATATGTTTCAAAAGCTCATACGCGATGACCGTAGTCAACAAATGAGGTTAGTTTGGCTGTATTATATACCTATGTCACCGGAACTTAGCTGACTCCATATGATTGTGATAAATCTTAATAATAAAAACATTTGGAATAAGTCAGATATTTTTTTTTAATAAAAATAAAATTGCTTTTGCCGCGAAGTCACACCCGGCCAGTGCCCGCCCAAGCGTCTTAGAGGTCGGACCGGACGCATGTCGCTTGAATTTAGTGATCTTATTTACATTTAAAAAATACTTAACTATCTTTGACAACTAAATTATTAAATATTAATTTATTAGATTATTTTCTCGATATATTATGATTATGAAAAATCACCAGTTTCCAACGTAACCGTGTGTTATTTAGAAAAAATTGTTTACAATTTCTGACGATATTTTACAATATTCTGGTGATATATCATCCTAGTTGGCCACTCTGTACAAAAATCTAGCTTCGTAGTGCATTAAGAATACTTTCTTCTTTTTTTTTCTTTCTTTTTCTTACTTTTGACTGGCCTGTTGGTCTAGTGGTTAGTGGCCCTGACTACTATGCCGGAGGTCGTGGGTTCAAAGTCAAAGTCAAAAGATTTTATTTCCGATAGGCCTACATAGGCACTTATAAAACGTCAGAAGCTAGTGCACGGTTCCAAATTGGTCGTTTCCTATGGAGAAGAACCGGCAAGAAACTCCATGGTTACTCTTTTAAAAAAGTGGTTGTTTACAATATTTTCATAACACAGTATTAATAGACATTATGTAAGAACAGTGAAGACCAGTCGATATTGTATCCAAAAGCACAATAAAAATAATCATATAAAAAAAGTGAGTCGTAATAGGATATCCGCAGGAGAACCAAGGTCGCCAACATAGCCCGAAAAATCACCAAACTAAAGTGGCAGTAGGCTGGGCACATTACTCGTAGAACGGATGGGCGATGGGGCCGAAAGGTTCTAGAGTGGCGACCGCGCACCGGAAGACGCAGCGTTGGAAGGCCTCCCACAAGGTGGACCGACGACCTGGTGAGGGTCGCGGGAGTGCGGTGGATGCGAGAAGCACAGGATCGGTCGTTGTGGCGACGCTTGGGGGAGGCCTATGTCCAACAGTGGACGTCTTTCGGCTGAAATGATGATGATGATGATGAATAGGAATTAACCTAGGAATTTGCGAAGTCTACAGTGTTCTCACATTCACATTATAAAAAAGAGGCTTTATATATAAAAAAAACGAGAAAAAAAATTAATTACAATTATCAATAAATGACATGTCAACAAAAGAAAATTACTAACGAATTTATGGTGATTAGCGTCTAATAATATAAAAAATATTGCAAAAGCTATGTGTAAGAGTAAAAAAGAAAAAAAAATGTATATATTACAACAAATGTGGAGCAGTTAATAGATAGATGTACACAATATTATGAGTTACCAGGGGGCCACAAGTGCAGAAGCAGTCATTGCCAAACAAGCGTGTCTTCAACATAGTCTTTAACCTTGTAAGCTTTTTTAGTTAGTACACGCTTAATATGGGTTTGAACTTGCCCTCGCTAAGTTCAGTCACCGCCTTTGGTAGCTTGTTATAAAAGCGTATACTGTTTACTAAAAAATACTTGCTGATCTTAGCTAATCTCCATTTGGGTAATACAATTTCGTGTTTACTACGCGTATTTATGTTATGAAAATCGCTTCTAATTTTGAAAAGTCCTAGGTTTTTACGAACGTACAAAATACTTTCTAAAATATAAAGAGAAGACAGAGTAAGCATTAGTATAAGATTTCTTTGAATTTATTTCTGAGGGACTCGCGAGGACCCATTTTATAAATAGCCCGGATTACTCTCTTTTGCAATATGAAAATTGAGTCTACATCAGCTGCAGATCTCCACAGCAAAATGCCATAAGACATAATACTGTGGAAATAAGCATAGTAAACTAACCTAGCTGTGGCTACATCTGTCAATTGCCTTATTTTTCTTACTGCATATGCGGCTGAGCTTAGTCTACCTGAAAGAGTTCTAATATGAACGCCCCACTGCCGTTTAGAATCGATAGTTATACCTAAAACCACAGTTTCCGTAGTAATACCAAGTTTGTTGCCGTCAAGAATTAGATTGAAGCAAACTTGAGGGCCATTCGGTAATGAAAATGTTATACATTTAGTTTTATTCGCATTTAATAAGAGATTATTAGCCCCAAACCATTTCGAAAGAACAGCCAGACTTTCGTTGACATGCAAGACAACCCCATCTTTTCTATCTGTTTTAAAAATAAGAGAAGTGTCATCAGCAAATAGAATTATATCGGATAAATTAGCCATCATGTAAGGAGGGTCATTAATATAAACTAGAAAAAGGAAAGGGCCAAGAATTGAACCCTGAGGCACGCCCATCTTGTCTGAATGTAATTTATCTATAGTATGTATGTATTTAGAAATATTTAAGTATGTTTATCAATAGTTTAACTCATAACACAATCTCTGCTTAGCTTGGGACTAGACAGCGTTGTGTGATAGTTGTGAAATATTATTATTATATTACTTTTGCCACAGTTTATTTCTATAGCTCGTTGAGTTTAAGTAGGTACTCTGTAGTGCTGTAAAGTAGTATCTCACCTGGATTTCAGGATGATGCGCTAGCTCAAAGACGGTATAAAGCAGAGAAGTGGAAGACGTATCGTACCCTCCTTGGAGAAATATCATTGCATTCGATAATAAGATGTCCAAATCCATATCTGAAAACGAAAATGTACAAAAATCAATTTTAGGAATATCATCCTCTCTCTAGCCTTTGACCAACTAGCTTGGGGTCAACCGGATGCGACTGAAACCTGTGTATTACATGGAGCAACTGCATATCAGACCTCCACAACCAAGTTACTGTGCAACGTGATACTCCTCGAATAGACTGATGGTCAGACTTTCTAGCGTCTGACTATCTATAACGACGGTCAAAGATCTACGAATGAGAACCAGAACCAATGGTTTTACGTGCTTTCCGAGGCTCGGGGTAGTTAGTAATGTTCTAGATAAACTTGGTTTTTCATTTAATTTACCACTGTGATTTTTTCAGTTCATATGTAGATACTTTTCTACATATGAACTGAAAAAATCACAGTGGTACTTAACCGGTTTCAAACGCACAACCTCATACATGAGATGCAGGTGCCTTAAACCACTTAGATCACTTTTTAGAGACTTTCCTAAAATCAGTTTTAGGAATAAAAGATTTTCAAAAGGGTAATAGTACATTTTGATACAAGTGCAGAAAGTTTGTGAAAGTGCGGAATTTGCACAAGCCTTAGGCGAGTGTGTTATGGAGCCGAAGGCTGCAGTGACAAATTTGCACGTGTATCAAATGACTTTTTTCAATACACTTACGAAATGAATAAACGGGGGTTGACCGACGACTCGTGCGGGATGACGCGAGCCCAGCCTGATACGATACATGTAATAACATTGAGGTGGAGGAGAGAATGCGCATTGCTCTTATAGGCGCGTCTATTCCGCGCCTATAAGAGCGCGTTTGTATTGAAAAAACTTTATCACCATCATTTCAGCCAAAACACCTCCATTGTTGGACATAGGCCTCCTCCAGGTATCGCCACAACGACTGGTCCTGTGCGTCTTGCATCCATCGAATTATCGCGACCTTCACCAAGTCATTGCAAAAACTAGCAGTGTTTTATGTTGGTTCAATAAATTAATGTGTCAAGTTGGACATGAGTTTTTGTGCTTAAAATAACTTTGGTATAATATAACCTGTTTGAGTTATGTAAGTTTAAGCTGCTTGAAGCATTTTTGTTGTCTTTTCCTTAATCGTATGCATACTGACCTTTGCCACCTAGTATTTAAACGGTATGCATTGATCACGTAGCCTGATTACGTAATAATGAGAACATTTTTTAAGGAAAAAAGTGGTCTTAGTCTATTCAGGACAGAATGGAAGAAAACAACGTGTTGTGCCGACCCCAAATAAAACGGGACATGGACAGGAAGATGATGATGATTCAGTACAAAAAAGAAAACGAAAAAAAAAAAAACAAGTGTGGGTCGGACTCGTATACGAAGGATTCCGTACCATTATCTATACAACTTTTTTTTTACACAATTTATTTTATTTTAGGCAACAGAAATACATCATCTGTAAAAATTTCAACTGTCACGGTTCATGAGATACAGCTTAGTGACAGACAGATGGACAGTGGAGTCTTAGTTATATGGTCTCATTTTTACCCGTTGGGTACAGAACCCTAAAAAAAATAGGATACATCTCTTCTCAATCTCCAGTGCCACTTAAATGTTGTTTTTGATTGTAAGCCTTCTAAAGTATTTTTGCGATATCAACTTTAGTTATTTGTCGCGAAAAATCTATTGCCGTTCTAAAGTCTAAACCTACATAAATTCATATGTTTTTTTTTTCGAATTGCAGAATGATTCTAAAATGTTTAATGGTTTATTACCTTTATGTTTTGAGTTGGGAAATCATCAAATGACTTCTCTCACTCTAGGGTGAAAAGAGAGGGTGTGCCAGACTTTTACTGACTAAAACCCACCTGTGTCCTTCAGTTATTCTTTCGCGATCAATGGCCTACTCTTTTCAAACGTTCCTGCAAATTATTTATTACTTTCTTACGGTAGAGGTGTGCCCCGCTTGAGCAGAGCACCGCCGTGTCCTTGTGGGGGAGCTGGCGGCAACGATTTCTCGCACTGGGCCTGGGTACAGGCCTTGGTCGCGAGGGTGCAGCCCTCACGCTACAGCCACCGGGATCCCGATCCCGATTTCCGGCCACCGTAGGCGCGGGCTTGCGGACGGCGAGCAATGGGTAGTTCACCATCCAACCGTCCGGCAACCGTCCGGACCGAGCCCAAGTCGTCGACGGCGCGTATTGTTCCACGCGCGCACCAGGGAGATGTCAGCAAACCGTGGGGGCCCAGCAGGGTCGAAACCTACTGGTGCCACAGGTAGTGTGAAAGTGAAACCTGGAACCTTGGTACCAAGGCAAAGAAGGAACAGGAGTGGCTTTTTAGTCAGTAAAAGTTTGACACGCCCTCTTGCTCCACCCAAGAGCGAGAGACGTCGTTGGATGATTTTCCCAACTACAAAAAAAAGATTATTTATACCTTGATTATCTTTCTTAGCATCTTGCTTCATCTTCAACAGCGCGTCGAGCAGATCTCTTTTTCCGTCCATCTCTCTCTCATATCCTCCTCTCTCTTCAACCATCATTTTGAATACCTTCCTGAAATAGTCTACGGTATGCTTTGGCCAAAACGAGAACCTGAAAATTTAAGATGTGAATAGTATGTTGGTTAGAGGTTTAATGAAATTGTTTGCTCATTTCTAGTTGAAGGGTTTCACAGCCTATGAACATCTGCAAAACTATATGCATCTGAGGGATACCTCGAGTATCTACATAGACAGTCAGCTTGTTCGGAAACAGAGTAAGGTACATAAGGAAGAAGAAAGAAAGAAAAACAGTTTATTTACGCGAAATGACGCAATCTTAAAACTAGCTAACAAACATAATCAATAACTAGGGAAGATATGCGTCACATCCGCGCAAAACGTCCGAACGCTTAACACAAAGCTGCGGCCTTACGCATAATGCGATGAGCTCACAGCGCTGGTTTTCAGCGTGAACCGGTGGTGGTGTTGACATAAAGACGCCGGAATGGTGCAGTGTACAAAAACATTTGGATAGAAAAAGGAAATAAAAACACATACGAATTATAAATTAAAAAAATAATAATAAGAAAAATAAATAAATAGGTGACAAATACATTTATATAAAGTGGCAACACCACGACGCGATGAGACCATCACTTTGTAGACTTGTAAATATAAATTTAAACTGCTCAGCAGCGTAAGTAGGTCTCGGTCATAATCAAATAGTCTAAGAGGTACTCGTCTTTGGGCTAAATCCAAAGAGCATTTATCAGACAACTAACTGCAAGTATAGCATAGCATAGCGTAATCAGCCTTTTAATGTTCCCACTGCTGGGATTCAGGCCGCCTCTAGGAGATTGAATGGCCCGTAATCCACCATGCGGGCCCAGTGCGGGTTAGTGAATGGCACAAGTCTTCGAATTTTTGTTCTTGGACATGTCGGTTTCATCATGATGTTTTCTTTCACCGTATTGAGAGCACTATATACTCACTACACTATAAGTATATTACATAATAATATTCTTCTTACCTAAATATATCTACAACTTCTGGCAAAAAGAATATAGAAGACCAAGCGAGGCCTCTCCAAGTGCTATACTTTTCAAACTCCTTGGTCATCTCTCTCAGCGGACCGGTGTTGTTCCTAGTAGCCTGACACTGAACACCGAATGAGGACTCACCGATGATGTCGGTTGAGAAGTCCGCGAAAATACTCTGAAAACAGAAATTGTAGCAGTGTGTAGTACACCCATATGACCGGCAGAAAATATAGTATCCAACGGGCTCTTCTGTTTTAGAGATTTTTATTATGATCATTGTCAATATCACATTAGGTATTTGTGTGTCAGTCTTCTTATCTCTGAAAGCACAAATCCTATAACAGAAATGATTTCATTGATAAAAAGCTACACCCGGAAAAAAGGCACGATTCTAGTATCATAGGCCACATATATATTATTTATTAAATACTTTATGCATAAACGTACAGCGGCGGACTTAATGCCTTAGGCATTTTCTACCAGTCAACTGTAGGGTGATGCAGAGATAAATAGTGGTAGGTGCAATAAAATATACTGTGTGTATGTACTGGGTATTAAATGCTGCTACTGGTGCTACAATAATTTATGGCGACAAAGGTCCGAAAATATATAGGATTGACATCATAACTACCTAACATTTTGAACTTTAAGGCTCCACTCACACTGATGGAGTGTCAAAGCGTTTTGACGTCTCATCTTTTCGTGTACAGCATATTCATCTCTATTTTCACATAACTACGGTACAAATTTGTGTTGTACAAATATTGAACCACACGTCAACGTGCGTCGACGCTTAAGAGTCGAGCGGTATCGCGCGTAGCCCTGCGTTACTCACGCGCAGTGACGCGTCAGACGACAACTATAAGCATCATTCGTGAATGTTCAAGTCTCTGAACTCGTCTAGCACTGTGATCCGGATGCGTGACGACGCGCGTCATCACGCGTTATAGTTACGTGAGAGAAACGTTGTCGCTGACAGAATGTCAGTTAGTCTCAGCTCTTTGTAGCACAGATTAAAATCTTACTTACCCTCAAATCAATGGTGATTCCCTTCTCATTGTCGGAGTCTATGCGGTACACTAGGTCGGCCACTTTGCTCTGGTACAGTGCCGTCCAGCCGCGCAGCTTGGAGCCCGTGAACACCAGCGTCAGCCGCCTTCGCAGGGAGCTCCAGAGTGGATCCTGAAACCAGTATAACTTGGATAATAGCCTATTAGTCTTTATGTATGGTGTACAATGGTGTACAATTAAGAGTATATAATTATATACAGCGTTGCAGCATTGGAAGGCCACCCACAAGGTAGACCGATGACCTGGTGAGGGTCACGGGAATCCGACGGATACAAGACGCATAGGATCGGTCATTGTGGCGTCTATCTATATCTTTTCTCTTTCTCTCTGCTTCACCCCATATCCTCCTGATGCTAAGTGTAGGTCTCCTTTTTTGCACGCCACTTTACTCAGTCCTTCATCATCTGGATTCAATCCTTGCCAACCCAATCAAACCCCAAAATAACCAAACCAACCCAAATAGTGACATGACCCTACAAACACACCTGTACAAAGGTAGGTACAGTAGCTGTAAGCAGGTCATTGACTCTTAGACAAAATAAGGCTTTATAGAACTTATTATGGAATTATTCAATGACTTCTCTCACTCTAGGGTGGAGAGAAAAGGTGTGTCAGACTTGTACTGACTAAAATGTCTGTGTGTTCTAGGACCACGGTATCCCGAAAATCAGAAATTCCTTTGTCCCTAGCAGGCCTAGTTGGGCCTCTACGGCTTTACTTACATCGCCTCTGTCAATAAAAACTGTGTCTGCCTTTCACTGTACAAAATTACTTACGTCGACAGTGAACAAGTTAAGAGCTCCCATAGGGTCAGTCTTCCCCGAGGCCAGAAGTCTGTTCCGGAAGACGTCGGCATCCTTCACCAGTATCTGGCGCGACAGTTCGGGGCAGTTCACGACCAGGCCGCGACGCCAGAATACCCAGATGCCTACGTAAGGTGCTGGCTTAAATTTCTGGTACAGTTCAGTCAGCCATACACCCTGAAAAAAACAAGAAAAAGTTCTAGTGAGATGTCACATACATTATGCTCATATTATTCGAAGAGGTGAAGTAAAGCTGAGGGTTATTAGTTGTATGTAGTTATAAGGACCTCTCATATAACTTTCTGTAAATACATGGGATAAATCATCGAATAACTGTTCCTGCTCTGGGTGGAGCGCGAGGGAGTGTCAGACTTTTACTGACTGAAACCCACAGTGTTCTTTCGTTACCTTTTTCGTGAGGGCTACGGTAACTGATTCCAACCATCCACAGCCCTGTCAGGCATTGCCCTAGCTGGTCCCGTCATTTTTGCTGACATCTCTTTGAGACACGCTTGGAATTACGTCGACTCGGGTTTGGTTTACCGATGGATCGCCATCCCTAGTCTATCCCTATATACTCGTATTTAGTTGAGATTTCACGTATATAGGGTGACTGGTAATTAGTCACCGATACTGGTAATTGGTACTTTCCCAAAGAAACTTTTTAATTCTCATTAGTTGTATCACAATAACAAAACAGCTGTTTAAGCAGGCGCGCGTGGGCTTGTGACCGGTGACCACTCAGCTGTTAGCCGCGTGACGCCGTCGTAACTACAATAGTGATAGAAAACCTACGCGGTTTGCAAACCCATAGGTGTAGCCTTAGATTCTAACAGTTGTTTTGTTATTGTGATAAAACTATTGAGTATATAAAAAAGTTTATTTGGGAAAGTTTTTTGTAATCATGAGTACAATCAGGTGTTTAAGTATCGGTCACTAATTATTAGTCACGCTATATAAAGGCCAGCTGTTGCTTTTGCCCAGGTACGAATAAGAAGAAAAAAATAATAATTACACTTTGTCGTTTTCAAGCAACCGCGCTCAGTATTTCGCATATGACTACTAAAACAATTGATACGTTATAGAAATAAAAACTATTAATCCTATTACCAGGTAGTTGAACAAAATAAGCCACCCATTTACTTTATTTTAATGATAACCGGATGAAGGCACAAACTGATTTGATAACATGACTTCTAGCAGACGACGCGCTAGGAAGACAAATGATTACGCAGATGACAGAGATAAATCTGTTGTGAGGGAACAACGTAACATTTGGAGCAGGTAGATGTATTCAAAATATATTCATTCGTCATATTCATACAGAGTGATTTTTTATGGAACGAATAGGAACGAATTTGTAATTTTTTTTTTGAGCTGAAGTGTCAATTTGGTTTCAACATGTAACAATTCATCTTAAAAAAGCGCGATTCAGACTCGTTCATGCAGGATTCCATACTAAACTACAAAACCAACATTTTAACGACGTATAGAGCCTCCTTCAAATTATATTTTCTAAAATCAAGGTGTATTTTTTTAAGGCGGGAAATCATCCAATGACTTCTCCCGAGGAAGGTCTGTCCGACTTTTACTGACTAAAACCACACCTATCTTCAAAGTGGGAACAGGCCTCGCATTCCTGGACCTTGGGGTTTCCTTTCGGACTACCCGTGGCCCAAGTAGGCTTCGACCCTGCTGGGATTCAGGTCCCTACGGACCCTACGGGACCCTACGGTTTTGCTGACATTTCTTTAAGGCTCGCGTGGTACACCACGCTCCGTCGACGACTCGAATTCGGTCTTTAAAGGACGAGCGGTCTTCGTCTATAAGCCCACACCTGAGAAAGCACACTAGTGGTGGGTCGTTGTCGAATTTTCAGTCACAAAACGCAACCGGTCTTGCGATGACAGAAACGGTTGTTAAAAACGGTCCTCATCGCGACTGGTTTGAAGACGAAACTATCGTTGAGTGAAGTAGTTGCAGAAAACATTCGTTGTCGCAACTAGTTTGAGGAAGGTTTAGGAGTAGCAATAAAATTTTTGCTGTATTTCATGGCCATAAAGTTCATTTTTCGTTGCAAGAACTTTTTTTTTGTAGGTGGGAAAATCATCCAATGACATCCCGCGCTCTTGGGCGGAGCGTGAGGACGTATCAAACTTTTACTGACTAAAATCCCACTGTTCCTTCTTTGCCTTCGTCCCAGAGCCGAGTTTTCCTTTCACAAACAAACCCTTGGCCCCAGTAGGCTTTAACCCTGCTGGGCTCCTACGAATTGCTGACATCTCCTTGAGGTGCACGTGGAACAGTACGCGCCGTTGACTACTTGGGCTCGGTCTAGACGGTTACCGGACTGTCGGACGGCGAGCTACCCATTGCTTGTCGTCCGCAAGCGAGGGCCGTGCTCTCGCGCGTCTCCTTTGCTTGCATTATTGCTTCGCATGAGGAGTCTCGGAGACTGGTTTGTGCTACGAAGACTGTTTGGTCGAAGGACTGAAAACGGTTGTTCCGTTGCAGAACATAAAACAGTCTTTGAAAACTGTTCGCTGTTGAAACGCCCACCACTGATTTTTACTCCTAAGCTATAATTATGCAAAAAGAGCACACAAAAGTCAAGAAGGTACCTGTAAAATAATACCTAAAAAATTAAGTAAACAATTATACGACAAAATCTGTACTCATTATAAATAATGACTTATTACAGCCACTTACGGTACTATATAATCGCTGACATATTATTGTATACGGTAGTATAATTTTAATAAGTGAGTTATTACATAAACTCTGTAATTGTCTCGTAGCGAATCATAATGACAAGATTGTGACACTAAATTTAAATTAACATAAAACACAATCGTGGTCAATAGTTTATCAGGGATTGTCAAAGTCATGCTTCCTTATCATGCTATAATAGTTTATTGAAAGACTTGCTTTTGACCAGCGTCTTCGCTCGCGTGAAAGTAGGTTTCTCCATAAAAACTTTGGACCCACGTTTCATCCCTTTAGGGGGTGAATTTTGGTAAATCCTCCCTTAGTGATCGCCTACGTTATAAAAGGAAACTGCTAAATTTCACGTTCCTACTCTCAGTAGTTACAGCTGTGCGTTCTTATGTCAGTCGGTCAGTCAGTTTCTCCTTTTTATTTATAGATAAAACGTATCTTTGTAATGACATGCTTTAATATAACCAATCAACAGAAGAAATCATTGTATTTTTTTTTGTAATGAATTAACTCAAGACAGAAGACACAGCGTTGGAAGGCTTCCCACAAGGTGGACCGATGATCTGGTGAGGGTCGCGGGAATCCGATGGATGCGAGACGCACAGGACCGTTTATTGTGGTGACACTAGAGGGAGGTCTATGTCCAGCAGTGGACGTCTTGGATGACAAAGTAATTTTCGCAACAACGTAGATTTGAGTAGAATGCTGCGTATCAAGACAAAACTAATGAGGGAATATTTAAACACATTCAGATAAAACCTGTAGACCTCCCACATTATTAGGAACGTCAATATTATGTGGTTCAAGGGTATGCGATAATTTAATAATTGTTTATTTTTTTTAATGATATATGATAGATAATAATAATAATCTGTAATAGCATCTGTAATAGCGTTTAGTCGTATTGTCAAATATTATAATTATTGATCTTATGGAGAATACGTCAGGCATTGGTAGCCTGGAAACGTCAAATGAAGAGAAGAAAAACATATACGTACTTTCCAGTTCTGAATTTCGTTAGGTACCTATTATATGAATTTCCAATACCAAGTAAAACCAAGAATGGAATTGGGTACAGTTAGTCTAGAGGGGTTGTTTGCAAGAGTAACTGTGGTCTCAGAATTGAAGGAACACAGCACTGCAGGACAAGGAGTGTCAGTCACTCCCTCTCGTTCGACGCTCAGCAAGAAAAGTTAATTCATGAGTTCCCAAATAAAAAAAGGCATAAGGTACAGGTGCGTGAGGTAGATAGATACTCTTATATTATGACTTTATGTTCAATCACGACTTAAAATCAATATCTGTATAAAAAATGACGAAAATAGATTTGCCAAGATAAGAAATTCTGCAACAACCAAAATCAGCTGATTACATGATTTTTGAGCATGATTGCAGCTATTATATAACACCCACTGTATTTGATAAAAAATAATATGACTTAGCAATTTGAAAGTAGGTATATTTATAACCAAAAGTATATTTGGGTTGGTATAATTTTTGATTGAATTTCGATTTCATTACCTCTTCCTGACAAGTGGTACTGACTGTTTTGTAGTAAGTGGTGCCATACAGGGTTAATACTATACTTACAATACACCATTGACGAGTTTTTTTTTTTATAAAAACAACGTAGCCCCACATTAAGATTTTTTCCTGTATCGTGGGTTCGTCCTCAAACATTTAAACTTACATACAACAAACTAACCGTAGGCCATACAAATATTGTTCGCATGAAAGCAAACCCACGCAATACAGCAGCCGATAGCTTAGCCACTGCGCAAACCGTGTCGTTAAAAGATCTAATTAATAAAAATCTTAAAATTATACATTCACTAACTAACCATGCAAGGGGTCTACGTCAACACTAAGGAAGGAAAAAATTGTGTTGAACAGGGAATGAGGCTGTATGGAAGGTTGTCTTTTTATAATGAGAAATGTCATCGGGAAAACTGCTTATTCAAACCAGCTTATTCAATAAATTATTTACTATTTACATTGGGACTATGAAGTGCATCTGAAAAAAATATGTAATTAAAATATGAATAATAAATAACTCAAGATTTGTTTAAGAAACAACATCGTATACGATTAAAAAGATTGTACTTACAGGATTCTTTTTCTGCAAAAACGACATGCTTCCAAATATCGGATGGACTGGACCCTGGGGCACCCCTAGATTGGTCCAGTAATTCTTCATGCCCGTCCATTTTACGTACAACCACAGTAAAAGAGTAAAAACCGGTATTACGAGTAAGACGTACATCGTCTCTCGATGGCACACTAGCACTGTTGGTTATTATTATTATTGGGCTGATAATATATATGAAGGCGGTTACAAGTTCTCCCCGAATACAGCCGCAGAATTTTTTCAAGATAAAAAGTACGCGCCAAATGAAGAGGTAGAATTGAAGAGCTTGCTTAAAATGCTGTCAGAATGTGCTTCATCTAGCGCTGAAACATATCAGTCTAAAAAACGAATTATGAAGACTGGCTGACACCATAATGAAGGTAAAATTGAGGAGGTAGAAATGATCGTAGAAATGGCTTTAAAATGGTATTGAAAATTGCATCACCTCGAGCAAAAGTATCTCTAGTGTCGGTAAGAAAATGGAAGATTGTAGATCAATTGAAATGTATAACTGAGGAGGTAGTAATAGAAGTAACATGGCTTTCTATAGGGGTGAAGTATATTAGCTAGTCTAGAAAAGCTTCAGGAAGGTTTTAGATTTTTGAGATTGAGACAGATTGTTTCATAATATAATTTGTATTCGATTACATGCATCTGATTAAATTATCGCCTGTATTGTTGTTATTGTGACTGTTTTGGGTATTATGCATATTAATTGCGACATGGAGGAGCATACGATAGAGGTGTGCCCCACTTGGGTGGAGCACCGCCGTTTTCTCCCTGGTACAGGTCATGGTTCGGAGCGAGGAGGAATGGCAGGCGGTCGCCTCCTTCTGCGAAGTAGTTGTGCTAGCGATTTCCAGCCCCCGTAGGCGTAAGCTTCTGGACGACGAATAATGTGTAGCTTGCCATCCGGACCGAGCCCGAGTCGTCGACGTCGCCACGCGTGCCTCAAAAAAATTTTAGCAAAGCCGTAGGGGCCTAGCAGGGTTGAAGCCTGCTAGGATACTGGGTTGGCTTCCAAAAGTGTAACTTGAGGTTCTGGAACGCAAAATAAAGAAGAAACAGGTGTGGTTTTAATCAGTAAAAGTCTGATACGCTTTTCCGTTCCCCTTTAGAGCGGGAGAAGTAATTGGATGGTTACCCAATTTAAAGTAATAATAATAATTGCATATTAATTGTGTCTCAGTGATTTCAGATTATGTAGGAGTAGGTCCGTTTTTAACGAGTAATTAGTAAGTAGTTTTGTTTCACATAAGCACCTACAATTTATTTCGTGGACATGAGTTGACATGAGTACATTGGCTACCTACTTCATGATTATACAGTTTTTTTATTTGAGGTGGAAAATTACCCAATAACTCCTTTCGCTCTGGATGCAGCGAGGGGGAGTGTCAGACTTATACTCATTACAACCCACCTGTGCTTCTCCAATCCCGCAGTCCTTATGATTTTACCTACATACCAGTTTCTAAAACTTATCATTTATATTATGATAATCCCTAAGGTGATCGCATAAAGAATAAAGATATCCGCAGGAGAACTAAGGTCGCTGACATAGTCCGAAGAATCGCCAAACTAAAGTGGCAGTGGGCAGGGCACATTGCTCGTAGAACGGATGGTCGATGAGGCTGAAAGGTTCTAGAGTGAGGACCACGCACCGGAAAACGCAGCGTTGAAAGGCCTCCCACAAGGGCGGTGCGAGACGCACAGGATGGGTCGTCGTGGCGACGCTTGGGAGAGGCGTATGTCCAACTGTGGACGTTTTTCGTCTGAAATAATGATGATGATGATGAATCGCTATGGATTAGTGAATGTGTGTTTATTGGATAAATGTTGAAGTAACTCTGGCTTTCTTGTCCTCATCATTGTTTCAGACGTCCACTGTTGGACATAGGCCTCCCCCAAGTGTCGCCACAACGACGGTCCTGTGCGTCTCGAATCCATCGTATTCCCGTAACTCTCACCAGGTCATTGGTCCACCTTGTGGGAGGCCTTCCAACGCTGCGTCTCCCAGTACGTGATCGCCACTCCGAAACCTTACGGCCCCATCGACCATCTGTACTACGAGCAGCGTGTGTCTGTCCTGGCATTACTCATTCTTTATTTCCTTTTAAGGGTTACGTAACTCAAAAGGAAAAAAAAACGGAACCCTTGTCCTGGTTGTACCTTTGTCCGTCTGTCTGTCTGTCAAGACCTTTTATCTCGGGAACGTGTGGTAGTATAAATCCTTAAAACCATGTACACAAGTCTGCAGTTCCTTGAAGCTGTGAAAAAATCAAACTTAAAATTAACGAAAAAAGAAAAATACGACCGTTTATGTCTATCTATGAATTTTGATTCTCGAGGGAATCAAAATTCATAGGGTAGTTTCCGTTGAACCAGAACCATGAAATTTGGCATAAAGTAAGGTCTTGTAGCAAAGATATAGGAATAAATTTAAAAACACCATATATGTTGTTACGACACAAAAAAAACTTTTTTGCGACTCGAAAAAAAATTCGACACTATTCGGGAATCAATCTATTTACATTTTACGGAACCCTTAGTGCGCGAGTCCGACTCACAATTGCCCAGTTTTTCTTTAAGTGGATTGAAATAGAAAATAATTTATGAGTCTGCGGAATCTAGTCACCTCACGATCACATGAAAAAGAAGCTAGATAAAGATAAACATAATAAATTACATGATTACAAATCATCATCATCATCATCATCATTTCAGCCGAAAGACGCCCTGGACTGGTGGACATAGGCCTCCCCCAAGTGTCGCCACAATGAACGGTCCTGTGCGTCTCGCATCCATCGGACTCCCGCAACCGTTACCAAGTCATCGGTCAACCTTGTAGGAAGCCTTCCAACGCTACCTCTTCCGGTATGCGGTCGCCATTACAGAACCTTTCGACCCCAATGGCCATCCGTTCTGCGAGCAATGTGCCCTGCCCATTGCCATTTAAGTTTGGCGGTTCTTCGGGCTATGTCGGTGACCTTGGTTCTCCTGCGGATATCCTCATTCCTGATTCTATCACGCAAGGAAACTCCGAGCATAGCCCTTTCCATTGCCCTTTGGGTGACTTTAAGTCTTCTGATAACAAAATAATAATAATAAATCAGTAGATAGTGAAATTCGGTCAGTCGTCTAATTTGTAATCGGTCTATCCTCCCCGCCATGTAATTAGACTTGCATGCGAGTTGCTTGAATGTCAATCTGCGGCCAGACAACCAGCAGCAAGTAGTTTTTTAGGTGAGAAATCATTCAATGACTTCTCCCTCTCTAAGGTGGAGCGTGAGAGCGTGTCAGAGTTTTACTGACTGAAACCACACCTGTGTCCTTCAGTTGCTCTTTACGTTCTAGGATCACTGGCCTCCTTTTCAGAAATTCCTTGTAGCCCTAGTGTGCAACAAGTGAGGTGCATGCATGGAATCATTTTGTTTCAAATTTAACATCATCCACCTCACCAAAACTACCATCACCTCATCATCTTCCTGCCCTTGCCCCGTGTTATTTGGGGTCGGCGCAACACGTTTTTTTCTCCCATTCTGCCCTGTCACTCGTCATGCTATCACTAACTTCCTTTTCTTTCATATCACTCTTCACACAATCCATCCATTTTTTATTTGGGCTCCCTCTCCCTCTCCATCCATCCACATGTAAACTCATAACTCTTTTAGTAACATGCGTTAAAAACCACCATCACCTTTGAGATAATTTTTACTGTTCTAGGTTTAGGGTTTTGTTTTTTTTTTCGGTGGGAAAATCATTCAATGACATCCCCGGCTGTTGGGCGGAGCGGGAGGCCTAAGGGTTTGGGTTAGGCGTTACGATGAGTCAGTGAGAGAGCCAGGACTTTGACTTTTATATAAATACAGATAATAGTGTAAATACATACATGTCATTACCGCATAACAATTTAGATAGATAGATAGATATTCTATATTGTACACAAAAATACAAAATACATTAGGAACTTAAAATTAATAGGGTGTCACAATGGGCGGTCTTATCGCTAAAAGCGACTTTTTACAGACAACCTTTAGATGGATTTGACAGAGAAGGAGAAAAAAGAAATATAGAGAGGTAAAAAAAAATTTTTACCTTACTATCCGATACTGAAATGAAAATTGCAAAAAACAAACGAAACTTTTAATTTTGTTTCACCTTAAGAGCGTGCAACCTGAGATACATTTCCATATATCTACCTTACTTATTTATATATACACACCTTTCTCCAGATATTTTGGAAACACAGATATCTTGTGAATATTATCTTGGTTTCTATTGAAATCAAAATATAAATTTGTGTAAAAGTAATTGCTATATTGCAGGAACTTTGGCCTTCATAATGTACTCATAAATTAAAAATATATTATATCTATAGAAACCTTGCACATAAATTTAATCAAGATTCTGAACGATGAAATTTTGTTCCCATAAATCTTATTTCTTGGAACCAGTTTTAACTGGCCTGTCGGTCTAGTGGTTAGTAGCCCTGACTGTTATGCCGGAGGTCGTGGGTTCGATTTCCACCCAGTACAAATTATGTGTGATGAGCACGATCATTTGCTCTGTGTCTGGGTGTAATTTATCTATAATACGTATGTATTTAGAAGTATTTATGTGTGTTTATCAGTTGTCTAGTACTCATAACACACACTGCTTAACTTGGGACTAGACGACGTTGTGTGATAGTTGTGAAATATTTTATTATAGATTTGCGAAATATTCGAGTAAATGACGGAATTACCGAATGCCAACATTGCGTTGGATTGACTTGGATGAAACAAAAAGCTTTTTAACCATGCTCACGTTGATGATAAACGAGTATGGGAAGGGCCCTCTTAACAAAGATTTGTTCTTTGAGCTCTGCAGATGAAACTCCTAGATCAGGTACTTCTTCCATTTTCTTTTATAGTGGCATAAAACAAAAAATATCGATTTCCATATTTGAAACAAAATTACTTTTTCGGTTCAAAGAAATTCACATTAATTAAACCCATTAAAAAAATAATATTTCAAAGGCTGGCTCTGAAGCCATTAGGAAGCCCTTTGTCTGCCAAGTGCCCATTGATCCGGTGGAATAATAGCGTTATTGTAATTCAATTAGCGGGGTTCAGGGTTCGATTCCTGGCTCCAATTATACAGGGGACAATGGACTAAAATGATATGCTTGATGGTATCTTTGGTAACGTTAAAATGAGACGGGGTGGAAAATTTGATAACCACATGTTGGCCTACCTCGTAATATTTATCCAGCCTTTAGCGTAATTGGTTTTCTTGAAAAGTTGCCGTATCGTTAATGGACTACTATACAAAAACGATTGAAGAAGCTTCGAATTTTCATTCCCATAGGTGTATTTTGTGTGGGTAGGTAGAGCTGAAGATATATCAGTTATTATTTGAATATCAGTTATTTTTTAAATAAGATTATTTTCTTGGCACTAAGGACCAGTTTCTGAAGATATTTTTTTTCGCAGAATGCCGTCTAGCGCCAAACTAAGCAGAACTTTTGCTATAAGTCCTAGATAAATGATAAAAATAATTATGTATTTTTAAATACATATTTATTAAAAATAAATTACACCCAGACACTGATCGTGCTTATCACACAAACATTTGTCTATTGTCAAATAAATTAGAATCGTGCACTCGCTTCTGACGTTTTATAAATGCCCATGTAGGCCTATGTGAAACAGACTTTAAATTTTAGTTTTAGGGAATAATTATGAAATTATTGTTAGTTGTATTTCGGCTACTATTATTGCCATAACATAGTTTGCCTCCTAGCCAAATTACAATCGTATCGTTTACGCCAAACGCTTCGAGTAGGCCACGCCTCCAATTCCTTTGTTCGGACCACTTGTCTGAGCGTTGAGATGACGTCAGAACAAAGGAATCGGAGGCGTGGCCTACTCGAAGCGTTCAGCGCGAACGATACGATTGTAACTTGGCTGGGGGGCTGTTTCGATACGAGGGAAACTTTTCTGGCAATTTTAATTTGGACTATGATAATCCAAATAAAAAGGCTCCCTCGTTTTTATTGGCGCTTGAAAAGACTATATCTGGCTTACTTTCTGTACATATTACTTTTCCAGGATATAAACAAATCCTTAGTCTAAAACTAGTATAGAAAATAACTGTGAAATGAGGTCTCATTTCCCTGTAACGAGGGCTGTAACGATACTGTTACAGAACTTGTTCGGTGGTCTGATACACCTTAATTTTTCCAACTTTTCAACAAGTTTTTTTTTTTAAAGTAATTAACTGGGCGGGCGTAATAACAGTGCGTGTTCAAATGAAAGGATGTAGCGTATTACGACCTTATTTGTTTTTTTTTAAGTGTAAACACTAAAAAATAACATAATTATGTATATTGGTTGGTAGAAATACTTATATATATATTGTTCTCAGAAGTACACGTAAGTCACTTTTTGGGATTTTTTTTTTTTTTTGGGTGAGAAAATCATCTAATGACATCCCCCACTCTTGGGCGGAGCGGCAGGGCGTGTCAGACTTTTACTGACTAAAAACTTACTCCTGTTCCTTCTTTGCCATTGTTTCAGGGCCCCAAGGATCTCTTTCGCATCACCCACGGCCCCAGTAGGCTTCGACCCTGCTGGGCCCCAACGGTTGCTGATATCTACTTGAGGCGAGCGTAGAACACTACGCGCCGTCGATGACTTGGGCTCGGTCCGGACGGATACCGGACGGTCGGACGGTGAGTTACCCATTGCTCACCGTCCGCAAGCCCGTGCCTACGGTGGCCGGAAATCGGGACTGGAATCCCGGCGGCTGGGGCGTGCAGCTGCCTCCTTTGCTTTTTTACTGCTTCGCAGAAGGAGGCGTCTTCGTCATGAGAAACGATTAATTGGAACCGTGCACTAGCTTCTGACGTTTTATAATATAAGTGCTCTTGTAAGCCTACAAGTACATAATTACATGAATTAAAAACATTTGGAATTTTTTCATCTTTTTAGAAGTCGTCAAACAAAGGAGTCAAATTTCAGTTATTTTCGTACTAGCCTGACAGGCTTAATGTTAAGTCATGTACCATTTGACCTTCTTGAAACCAAGAGCGAGAATATAGTCATAAAATTGTTTACTGTAACTATTATTTCAATTCTTTATAAGGAAGTTTTTAATTCTGAGTATTTTTATTACATCATCATCTTCCTCTCCTTGTCTTGTGTTATTTGGAGTCAGCGTAACAGGTTTTTTTTACCATTCTGTTCTGTCATCTGTCAAGATATCAATGACTCTTGTTACTTTCATATTACTCCTCTTCCTATACTTATAACTAATATAATAATAATAATATAATATATTACACAACTACCACGCAACGCCTTCTAGCCTCAAGCTAAACAGAGCTTGTGTTATGAGTACTGGACAACTGATAAACATACTTATATATTTCTAAATACATACATATTATAGATAAATTACACCCAGACACAGAACTAATGATCGTGCTCATCACACAAACATTTATTACGGGTGGGAATCGAACCCACGACCTCCGGCATAGCAGTCAGGGCCACTAACCACTAGAGCAACAGGTCCTGTTCTGAACTGTTTTAGTAATGCGCGTTTCATCCCTTCTCTATACTATACCCTTAGGTTAATCGATCTCATTTCTCAGTTTATCCATTTTTGTCACAAACCACATATCCATTTCAACATTCTCATGATCTCCGCTACCTGCAATCTTTTTTCATCATCCTTTTATTATAATCTTCTAAATATTAGGTCTGATTTTCAGTTCTCTCATCCCTTGATACCGCAAAGTTGTATTGTAGACAGAGATTTCCCAGAATTGTTATTACTTATAATAACCGGATAATGGAAGCCCCAACTTTGCTCATTGGCGTCTACATTTTTCTTAAAAGCAAGTACTTACATTGATTTAATTAACCGTATCATTACAGCTACTGATATTTTGAGAAGCCGTTTTGTTTTTTATTGACAGTGACATATTTTTAATCTTTAAGATTCTCAGAAATATGATAATAATAATAATAATATTTCACAACTATCACACAACGCCGTCTAGTCACAAGCTAAGCAGAGCTTGTGTTATGGGTACTAGACAACTGATAAACATACTTATATATTTCTTAATACATACATATATAGATAAATTACACCCAGAACAAATGAACGTGCTCATCACACAAACATTTGCCCTGGGTGGGAATCGAACCCACGACCTCCGACGTAGCAGTCAGGGCCACTAACCGCTAGACCAACAGGTCAGTCATGATGATTTTAGCATAAAGCTAAAGAAGCGGAAAGCGTACAGAAGGAGCAATCCTCACGCCCCAGCTGCGGCTAGAGTCACTCTAGTTGCAGATAGTTTCACGGGGTTCCGGACGGCCAGCGATGTGGATCTTGCCGTCAGATGAAAGTCAGGCTCAGGACGACGCGACGCGTTGTGTTCAGCTAGGGCCGATGTTTGCCAGGGCTGCGGGTTTGATCGGAAGAGTCACTACGGCCCTGGAAGGCTATGTGCAACTGAAGGAACACGTTTGGGTTTTGTCAATAAAAGTCTGACACTCCCTCTCATACCACTCAGAACGGGAGATGCTATTTGCTAATTTCCCACCACAAAGTCAAATTCAAAGTCAAAGTCAAGGTCAAATTTTTTTATTTCACATAGGCCTACATGGGCACTCATAAAACGTCAGAAGCTAGTGCACGGTTCCAAATTGGTCGCTTCCTATGGAGAAAAACCGGCAAGAAACTCCATAATACACATAACTGTTATGTATGTATGTGTGTGAAACTATATAAATAGGAGTGGTATTTCACATAAGACCACTACCACTGGTGTAATCACAGATATGTCAGGTGTAATATACAATATCTTGAAGATCTTGTACTTTAAATGGATTGATAAAGATTTTGTTATTGTTAAGTGTCTGATAAGCAATAAGCAACAAAAACTGTGATTTTAAAAAACGCGTTTAAAGTTTTGAATTCTTAAGTTCATAGAATATTGACACCGCAAATTATTTTGCCATAGAAACATATCAGAATCTCGAATCACTCAACAATATCTACATATATGGAAATGTTCTAACATTTGATAACACTGAGAACTTCTTTTGACGCTTAACAAGCAAATCTGGGCGGAAAACATAGCGTTATATGGCACATTCAATATTTTTCTGTCATCACAATAATTTGTACACTAAAAAATAACAAGTCATAAAATAGAAAGTTGCTTGAAAAAAGATAAAATAATGATTCTGTAATATCTAGGAAACTGTTAAATTAAGAGCCATAATATTTATGAATTCCTATGCTAGTCAATTTAAAACCTACCTATTATAATAGTGTAAAATTATTCACTTAAGTACACCAGATAAAGTAGCTTTTTGGCACCTCATCATCATTATCATCATCTCAGCCGAAAGACGTCTACTGTTGGACATAGGCCTCCCCCAAGCGTCTCCACAACGACCGATCCTGTGCGTCTCGCATCCACCGCATTCCCGCGACTCTCACCAGGCACCTATTTTCATTAAAAAATAGGTACTTACATTGAATAGCTTTAATTGGTTAGCAAGTTCGCGTTTAGGGTCTTTTCTTTAAGGTAAGAAATCATTTATTTATTAAAACTTCGTGCAACACAGAAGTACAAAGGCGGACTTAATGCCTTAGGCATTCTCTACCAGTCAACCTAGGGTGGTGAAGAGAAAATGTGGCAGGTGCATAAAAATACAGAAGAATAAACTTCAAAGTATGTATATATAATGTAAAGTATGTATATAAATGTAATGTAGTATGTATATATAATATACAAAATAAACATACATATATAATTTAATATAATATATACATATATATTTATATAAAGTAAAAGAAAGGGGTTATTGAGACGACTTTACTATTTGTGCAGAAAGTACTTTCGCAACATCCGCTTAAATGCATATTGACTGGTGGCCGTCCTGATGTCAAGAGGAAGCGCATTCCACAGAAGTATGGACCGTACATGAAAGGAAGAATGAACAAAGTCAGAAGTATGAGAAGGACAAAGCAGTAGAAGATTGTTAGAAGAACGCAGATTCTTAGCGTGAGAAGAACATAGATATTTAGAGTGTTTCATTCAATGATTTATCTTGGTCAAGGGCGGAGCGTGACGGCGTGCCAAACTTTTACCTTAGGTGTCCTGTGTTGGTTTCAAGTTCTTACACACTCATCTTTAGCGTAATGTGTTGCAGTACAGGCAAGATGTTAAAAACATATTGAAGACCTGACAAAATAATGTCAACTTTCTCTTTAGCAATTAAAAATTAAATATGCCAGTTAATTAATGAAGGCATGGATATGGTGCTTAATAATTAATTTCTGGGCCTTTTATATTGATGCACCTCGTTATTGGTTAAAAAAATATTCGTACAAAATATGAAAATAAAACATGACTTTACATGACACTTTACAATTTACTTTACACCACCTTTACACCACTATTTGTGTGGTCTACTAATAGATTCTCGCATGGAACAAATTAAATATTTGTGTGGTATACTAATAGATTCTCGCATGAAACAAATTAAATATTTGTGTGGTCTACTAATAGATTCTCGCATGGAACAAATTAAATATTTGTGTAGTATTCTAATAGATTCTCGCATGAAACAAATTAAATATTTGTGTGGTCTACTAATAGAATCTCGCATGGAACAAATTAAATATTTGTGTGGTCTACTAATAGATTCTCGCATGGAAAAAAATTAATATTTGTGTGGTCTACTAATAGATTCTCGCATGGAACAAATTAAATATTTGTGTGGTCTACTAATAGATTCTCGCATGGAACAAATTAAATATTTGTGTGGTCTACTAATAGATTCTCGCATGGAACAAATTACATATTTATGTGGTCTACTAATAGATTCTTGCATGAAACAAATTAAACATTTGTGTGGTCTACTAATAGATTCTCGCATGGAACAAATTAAACATTTGTGTGGTCTACTAATAGATTCTCGCATGGAACAAATTAAACATTTGTGTGGTCTACTAATAGATTCTCGCATGGAACAAATTAAATATTTGTGTGGTCTACTAATAGATTCTCGCATGGAACAAATTAAACATTTGTGTGGTCTACTAATAGCTGTTCCGGGTCTGGTCGTCTCGTGTATGTGAGTTTATAATGTTTGTGAACGCACCCACGATATTGGAGTAATATCTAGTATGGGGCAAGGTTTTATTAAAAAAAAACAATTAAATGCGAGTCGGACTCGCGCACGAAGGGTTCTGTATCATTTACAACTTTTACTGGGTTCTGGACCACCATACAACTTTTTTTACACAATTTATTTTATTCTGCTTTTAACAATTTTTCTTTACAGCGGCAACAGAAATACATCATCTATAAAAATTCATCATCATCATCATCATTTCAGCCGATAGACGTCCACTGCTGGACATAGGCCTCCCCCAAATGTCGCCACAACGAACGATCCTGTGCGTCTCGCATCCATCAGATTTCCGTAACCTTCACCAGGTCATCGGTCCACCTTGTAGGGGGCCGAACCTTTCGGTCCCAACGGCCATCCGTTCTGCGAGCAATGTGCCCTGCCCATTGCCACTTTAGTTTGGCGATTCTTCGTGCTATGTCGGCAACCTTGGTTCTCCTGCGGATATCTTCATTTCTGATTCGATCACGCAAGGAAACTCCGAGCATAGTCCTTTCCATTGCCCTTTGGGTGACTTTGAGCCTTCTGATGAGGCCCATTGTGAGCGTCCACGTTCACGTCGGAACCATATGTCACCACTACCAACACGCACTGGTCATAGACTTTCGTCTTGAGACACTGTGGTATATTGTATGAAAAGATACCGCGCAGCTTCCCGAACGCTGCCCAGCCGAGTCGGATTCGACGGTTGACCTTTTTCTCGAAATTAGTTTATAAGATAAAAAATTCAACTCTCTAGCAATCACGGTTCATGAGATACGGTGATAGACAGACGGAGTGGAGTCTTAGTAATAGGGTCCCATTTTTATTCTTTGGGTACAGAACCCTAAAAACAGTTATTTAAAAAAAATAAGAATAGGGTAGGAATAGGTAGATGCTATCACTAGTTTAAAACGTTAACTCCGTTTTTGTTGGCGGCTATATAAGTGGCTCTGACCCGGAATAGGCACACGATATTTACCCAACGGATATTCATAAACAGGCGACATTTCGGTCACAACCGGGAATGAAAAACCCGAGTAAATCCGTGTGGAGAGCAAAGGAATCGATTCTCGCCATATCCTAGACAGGCATAAATCGACGTTGGGCTCGGCTAGCTTTTAGGGTTCAGCAGAGGGTGGCAGAAAACGTCCTTTAGTCATAATTAGCATATCTAAATAATATGCTGTAAGATATTGTGTTTAATTTTACACAATTTTTTATATTAAAAAAACCGGGCAAGCGCGAGTCGAACTCGCGCACTGAGGTTTCCGTACAAACTTACCTAAGAAAACAATTCAATTACCGCATTGCAAAAAATTTTTTTTTGTGACTTAACTACAATTACAGCTTCAGATTTTTTCCTATACTTGATCTATGAGACCTTACTTCATGGCAAATTTCAGGATTCTGGGTCAACGGGAGTGTGAGTACCCTATGGATTTTGATTCCAAATATACGGTTTTTTTTTTGGGATATAAACGGCTTTATCTTTTTTTTTCATTAAGTCAGAAGTTTATTTTTTTACATCTTCAAGGGACCGCAGATCTGAGTATATGGTTGAAATTTCAACTGTATACCTCCACGTGTTCTCGAGTTAAAGGGCCTTGACTGACAGACGGGCAAACACAGACAGACAGACGGACAACGAAGCGATCCTATAAAAGAGTTCCGTTTTTTCCTTTTGAGGTACGGAACCCTAAAAAAAACACTAAAAATGTTTTTTTTTTCTGAAAACAGTGTCTAAATTAGTTATTTAATACAGCAGCACTTAGTACTTCAAATATTGGTATAAGTAAGAGTGGGAGCGTGGTGGGGACATCTCGCTTTCTCTTTTCCACGCGCTTAACCCTATGGCAGTGACGTCATATTTCAGTATATTCTTCTTATTCTATCACTTGACAATTTCCCCTTCCACCAAATTTGAAAGTGTGTCTAACTTACTTAACATTGAAATTTCTTTTTATTTGCGATTTTGGGTAAAACTAACAGAATAATTTATTTAATACTCGTAAGGTTCAAATATTAGAGGCCGTACTACGAAGTATCAATGCCATCATTTTTTTCCCGAGAGTATGTTTCCTTGGGATAATTTTCTACTTCCTCGCAGGCGAAGTGGCTGATAGCTGTTTTTTTTATTATTATTATTGATAGGCTCGCGTTTGACCACCATCTCACCTGACGGTAAGCGATGATGTGGTCGACGATGGAACACGCTTGCCTAGAAGTAACCTATTACTCTTGACTTAAAGACGCCTAAGTAGTAGCTATCAGGAAACAGACTCCCGCAGGGAATTCCACTCCTTGGCTGTACGCACAATAAATGTGTTCGCAAAACGCTTTGTACGTATGAGTGTGATGTCTACCATGTACCGGTGGCGCAACGCCGTACGTCTAGTGGCCCGATGATGGAACGGACTTGGCGGTATTAGATTGTGCAATTCCAGTGCACACTCCCCGAAATGTACACGATGGAAAACTGACAGGCTAGCAACTCGGCGGCGATGCCCAAGGCTTTGGAAATTTGACTCAATATCATTCAAAAATTACGCAGTTTTTTTTACAGTTTTAATTTCTAAAATTATTCTAATTTGTCGCTTCTTCTTGGCCTAAAATAAATAAATATTTGATGTTTACTTTCTACAGGTACAGATACCTTACCTAGATAAATGAGAGGCTCGAGTGACGACACTTAAGATCGTCCGGCGTGTTCTTGGCAGTTTGCCATTTTGCTAACTGAGTGACCTAAGCATGAAAGACTCATGAAAACGACTATTTTTATGTTATTGGTTCATTTGAGTGAAAATCTAGCAAGTTGCCGGATGTCTGCTATCTCAGACGGGTCACAGGCTTGCCGCCCTATTCAGAGAAATGCTGGAAGATTCAGGAAGATTATATTGTACTTATTTCTACCTTATGTTTCCTTTTTTATACTTCCCTTTTGTGTTTTTTGGTTCAAACTGTAGCAAGCTTGTTCTTGGCATGATTTGGCTACACTATTTCCAACTCTTATAACTTTTGGAAGGTCTGTCTTTCTACCTGTTTAATTCTGACCAACAGTGGCGCACTGGAAGACGCAGCGTTGGAAGGCCCCTACAAGATGGACCGAAGAACTGGTGAGAATCGCGGGAATGTGATGGGTACTAGACGCACAGGATCGTTCGTTGTGGCCTATGTCCAACAGTGAGCGTCTATCGGCTGAAATGATGATGATGTTGAGTGGCAACCATTAGAAGCTAAGTCAATAAAGCTTGTCAAGTCCCGGAGAAACGATTCAACTGTCTTGGATCCCCCAACGAAATTAATCGCAGATGAATAGCGAAAGAGTAAAAAACATAATTTCTGCTTCTTCATGCCTCTTTATCAAGCAGGAGGTAGAATTGAACTCAACAGGATCATCGGGCTACATTACTCAGTGTTTTTTCTGATCACGTTTGTTAATTTTGGATTTCAGTAGTTGTTGTAGTCAGCAATATTGTCCTATAACACCATTAAGGGCATGCAATACGACATACATTTTCACTGTTTTTCATATGCGATTATGACGTTATTACACGTTTTTCTTTAGATATTTTGGAAACAGTATCTTGTGGATATTATCTAGACTTCTATTAAAATCGATTTGTAAATTTGTGTAAAACTAATCCAGTAAAGACCTCTGAAAATCTGCTATTTTGCATGAACACTTCAAAATATACTCAAAAATTTAAAAAGTGTAAAAATATAACAATAGAACCTTGCAAATTTAATCAATATTCTGAATGACAATTTTTTTCAAAAACTTTTAAGGGGTTAAAAAAGACACGTATTTCCTGGAACAAGTTTTGTGAAATATTCGAGTAAATCACGGAATTACCGAATGCTAACAGAGTTTTCAGGCGTTATCTCTCTTTTTTCACGTTGCCTCTTTGTTAAACATCGAGTTGGATTGCGTTAGATGAAGTACTACTCTGAAACCATGCTCGATGTTGACGATAGGCGAGTGGAAAAGGAGCCTCTTAAAATCGGATCACCATAAAATTGGCGATAGTAAAATATATGGTGATAGTATTTCCCTGAAAGACGCAAACTTGAATATCAAAAAACCTACAACACTAAATAAAGGACACTTTCCATCTCCACCACGATAAGGAACTGCTAGGCCGTTGCCCGGCTCGCACTTGGCCCGGGCGATTATATTCAAAGGCTGGGCGGCCCGCGCATATTTCATCTCCGTCCCGTCGATAGCTAGCATGATATATAGCCGCAGAGGTAACTATGAACGCTGTGTTTAAGATATTTTTATGTTCCAAGTATTTTTCGTTAGATAATGTGGGTGTGGGGGGAATGATATAAAAGAATTGTGAGCTGTTTTATTTTCTAAGGAGCTACGGGATGTTTTATTTTTCTGTTTAAGTGTGTTGGTACAGTAAAATGTAAATATTGAAAATATTTTAGTTTGAACAAAGATTTATTATTTTTTATATATTTATACTTACCATCAGGTGAGATAGTGGTCAAACACGAGCCTATCAATAATAATAAAAAATCTATAATTATAGATTATATATTTTTTTTTAACTTTAAAATAGTCTTTGACCCCTAAATTTGTTTCGGTGTTTCTTCTCAGTGGAATTAGCTAGGAAACACTGACCTCATTTAGTTTAAACTGGTGTAAAAGTGTTTTTAAAAGTATATTTGCAAAATAAATATCATTTATCATTTTATAAAAGACAAAGTCAATTTATAACAGACAAAACGTCACCTTTTCCTTTGGTGAGCAAGGTGTGTTCACGTGAGGTTGTGTGTTCCCTTCAGTAATAGGCCACACAATCCTCAGAATTTCGTGAAATATTCTTGTAAAAAAAAAAAAGTCTTGTCTCACTCATTGACACATCAACGCTCAGCCCAAACCTATCCTAGAACGCTGAAATTTTGCACAGCGGTTTCTTTTATGATGTGAACAATTAATAAGAAAGGATTTTACAAAATTCACTACCTAAGGGGGTGAAATGGAGGTCCAAAGTTTGTATGTAGAAAAATAATTTTACGTGGGCGAAGCCACTGATAAAATCAAGTTTATTTTTAGTCATTTTATTAAATACTTTCCAAAACAGTAGATTTTCACGTCGAAAAAGTTTCAAGTAGAAAACTGGTTTTATCTTCTCTTTAAAATACATTAGCTACAACAAAGACGTCAAACTGCAACCAAAAAATCCTAACGTTCCATTCCCTTACAACCAAACACAAGCAGCTTATACTTACTTGATCTATAAATTATTCACAAACCAAATTACCTCGGAGTGTGTAAAAAACCTCCCAGAATTTACCTCCAGCGTAAAACGGAACGCTTAGTTTAAAATTCAAATTCGGGAGCGTCTAACACGGCAGCCGCTCAGTCGATTTAAGTGCAAATACGGCAGAGTTACGGAGTCCCCCGCGCTGGACATTTGCCATGGTAATGAGCGACTCCCACCACTGGACGGTTAATTCTATTCATGGCTACAATGGTACGAAAGCACAGTACAAATAGCAAATTACGCTAGCACTGAATAAAAGAAACGTGTGGTTTTTAGTTTATTTTCTTTATTCTAATGCAATCTGCATTGTTAGATTTGCATAAGTAGGGTTTAAAGAATTACATAGCAGTTGACTATGAAGAAAGGTAATGCCTTAGTTATTATACGTATCCGGCTCGAAGGACCAAGTTTTGTAGCCAGCTGTTAAATACAAAAAAAAAACATGTTTTAGTCCTTTAATTTTACTGTAAAAAAGTCCCTTTTATCGAATTTCCTCTTCATTTACATTCCGCCACATAAAACAAACTGACGTGTGAGTAAAAATAAACCGCTACGGATGACAGCCCTAAAATTGCAGCTGAATTTTTCTAAAAATCTGCGCTATATTCAAAACAAAGTTAAAAGTTATAATGTTAGGAATAAGGTCGAAAATTGAATGTGTTGTTAAAGAATTAAGTTGCTTTGTTCGCAATTATGTTCGGCATGAAAACTGGTCCATTTTGTGTCGGTTGAACGAAACATATTTAGAATAAAAGTAGCGCACTAGTTACGTTTGCTCTTAACAGAAAGAAAAAGAATACTATGGTTCTGTCTGGTTTTGTATTGAGAATAACGCTGTACTTGTAATTGTATCGGGATGTACTTTTAACAGAAAGGTTGAATTTCCTACAAGTATCGGTACAATAAATGTTTACGCCTATCTTTCATCCCTAGTCCAACAACATTGCCTTGTAAATCAAGTCTGAATAAATCGTTTCTCCTCTTCCAAAATACAGCAAAACCGAAACTAAATCAAAATCCACGTCGTATATTTGAACCTACGCTCTTACAATAACAACCAAACTACAAAGATCAAAATACAGCCCGAAGAGCTCAAAACTTGAAATATTTCCGAAGCAAAGTGTTAAGACAGGCCCGAATTGTACTCAAGAAAGTTTAATGAAACCTAATTAGACCGTAAATTTAAAGCCAATAGACTTTTCCAAGTGTTTAATCCCGAGCCGTCCAAGCGTGATTAATCTTGGCCCAGGGCCGGACTAATCTGTATGCACCCTTTTGATTAATTATCACTTGACGAGCGATTCCTTAATAAATGGCAGTCATTGGGTGGACGGACAAGTTTTTCGGAGAAATTGGTTTTTAGGAAACTGCTTTGATGTCGAGAAATGGAAGTTGGCAAATTTCGTTGTTTTTTAGTTCGATTTTAATGAGTTCATATTCATATTTCAAACTGTTACCGTTTTATGTTTGATAAAGAAATGCATGCAAAGTCAAAACCTTTGACCTTTAATAATAATAATATTTCACAACTATCACACAACGCCATCTAGTCCCAAACTAAGCAGAGCTTGTGCTATGAATACTAGATAACTGATAAACATACTTATATATTTCTAAATCAGGAGATGCCCCTTTTACTCTCATTTTCAAATTTACAATAAAATCAGCAAGAGCTTCAATATCAAAGACCTAAAGAATTTTACGTGTAAAAAAACCTTAATTAACTGGCTTGCTCTTTTATCGTACGAACAGACAGAGGAAATTTTAAAGTAACACAGAACTACTCCAGTCAAGCAATAAAGAAACACAATATGGCAATTGTATATGGCACATATAAATACACACATACACTACACACATACACTAAACACGTACACTATACATATACACTACACACATACACTACACACACAAAAACCTTTATTTTAAGTTAGCTTGTTTTTATCCTATTTTTACTTTTTATTATTCATTTTGTTGTTTCATTGTTTACAACAACCTCTTCAATAAATATAAAAATAAACCGAATTTCTACTTGTCCGCCCGATACAATGCTATTATAGATTAAAGTTATCTCAACTCAGGTCCCCAAGATACAGGTTCTACCTAGTTTGGGGACCACCATCTAAATATATGTATAATTAACAATTAGTTACAGACAATATTAATCATTATATAATAGTTTTAAGGTATTCTTTATTTACTGTAACAATGAACAATAAACATTATTCTTATTCTTATTCTTATTCTTAAATACATACATAATATAGATAAATGACACCCAGACACAGAACAAATGATTGCGTTCATCACACAAACATTTATCATGGGTGGAAATCGAACCCACAACCTCTGGCTTAGCAATCAGGGCCACTAACCACTAGACCAACAGGCCAGTCTTTGGATATACAACTGAAGGACTAAAGCAATACTAAATCATTCATTACACTCACAGTAAATTGGTTTGGTGATTGTTCTTGAGAAGTCGTTGTGAAGGTAATATATATTTTGAAGATATTGAGCATTTGCAGAGCATAATCAGCCTTTTGATGTTCCTACTGCTGGGACTTAGGCCTCCTCTCTAGAAGAGGGAATGGGCCGTAATTCACCACGCGGGCCCAGTGTGCGGTAAATGTCACATGCCTTCGAATTTTTGGCTGGGTTTGAACCCGCGACCATGATTCGAGAGATTATAACATGACTCGTAAGTCGGAGCCGTTACCACTCGGCCACTATTGCTCGATAGCATACGAAGATATTTACTTTAAAAGAATAGATGGAAGTAGGTGCGTTTCTGTAGACAGCATCTTAGCTGCGATTGACCCGTCTACGTTGACGACAGAATTCCTTATTTACTTACTCATTTGTTTTTTACTGTAATGGTTACGGGGTAAAATTGTGATCAAAACAAGCGAATGAATAAATACAAATCATGAGAGCCCTCTCTATTCAAGCTCCCCAAATACATGCCTGTTTTCTAAAGTTTGCTATACACCAGTTTTTGTCGGGGTCGACTTAATAATTATACGCTGTGCCCGGACTATGCCCGAAATAGAAAGTTTTCAAGCATTTGAATAGATCACTTTTGTAATTGCTTCTACACTTTTAACTTCATTTTTCGGAGCTTAATTAAGTTTAAACTTAAATAGCTTTTTGATGGAAAGAAACTAGTTTTATATTTTTCTTTCATTGTTTTTCGTATTGTAAAAATTTGTCAGTCAGTAATTTTTTTCATCAAGAAAAAACTGCAATTTGTGAAAATTATTTATACCATCGATCTCCAAATTTAAGTGTGGGCGTAGTGGGCAGGGTAAGTACATTGCTCACAGAATCGCTCGAGTATTGGAAGACGCAGCGATGGTAGGCCTTTCACAAAGCGGACTGATGACCTGGTGAAGGTTGCTAGAGTCTGATGGATGCGAGACGCACAGGGCCGATCATTGTAGTAATACTTGGAGGAGGCCTATGTGCAGCAGTGGACGTCTTTCGGCTAAAATAATGGTAATAAGTAGAAATTAATTCCCGGAGTGCATCAGATATAATAAGTATTAAATCACAAGAAAATTGATATGACATTTTGCCTTTAATACATTGTTAGTTTCATAGTTTCAGTTACTGGGTTGTAGATATAAAACAAGTAGCAATCAGTTCGTGCAGATACGCAGTCAGTTCATATATAGTCGTGAACCTCAGCTGCATTCAAATAAAATGCTTTCCAGGCACGGAGGTATCTTGATATGTTTAGACGTTCACCCATCCACAGTTCAACCTTGGCAAGCCTTGCTTAACCTTGCAGATTAACTCGGCTGTTATTACTTTAGCTACGAGCTCCTGTTTATTTATTTATGGAACATCAACAACACAAACAAATAACATTACATGAGGTTTCAAACAGACGCGTATAGAATTTACATAGATTATAACATAATTTGATAATTAACATAATACAAATTGAGCAAAATTAAAATAAATGGGTAAAAATTATGAATTCAAATCAGATACATGAATAACAGAGAAAATAATATTTCTGTTTTCATCATTATTTTTGATAAATTAACATATCTCAACAAACAAACTGAAACCTCCTGGCTTGTACTTCTTCAGAACCTGAAAGGTTGTACCTGAAACCTTTCAAAACCCTAAAACTAATTCTAAAAACATGTGTCAGCAAGATGTACCAACCTCATTGAATTTCAATAGCCACGCCTCTGACGGCACACCGTGTAAAGCTCCGGGTTTGAATCCTGAGCATGTGAGAGATTTGGCACATCCGTTGTAAAGTTTGTGCTGTTTTGAAAGTGAGTTGTTTTTCTTGTGAAGTTTTTTGGGTACGAAAAGAACATCAGAATCTGATGGGGGACTTTATTGATGATTTTAGTGTCTTAAAAGATTGTCAGAAGGATGGGATTCGCCGATCATAGTATCACGTAGCTAACCGTCGTCGTACCACTGTGTGGACCGCTCGAAGGATACTATGGAACTCACGGTAGAGGTGTGCCCCGCTTGGGTAGAGCACCGCCGTGTCCTCGTGTAGGAAATCGGCTGCAACGACCTCTCGCGCCGGGCCTTGGTACAGGCCATGGTCCGAAGCAAGGAGGAGTGGCAGGCGGTCGCCTCCTGCGAAGCAGTAATGCTAGCAAGGAGGAGGCCGCACGTGCACACGCTAGGGGGTTGCCCTCACGCCCTAGCCGCTGGGATCCCTATCCCGATTTCCGGCCACTGGAGGCGCGGGCTTGCGGACGGCGAGCAATGGGTAGCTCGCCGTCCGACCGTCCGGTAACCGTCCTGACCGAGCCCAAGTCGTTGACGGCGTGTAATGTTCCACGCGCGCCTCAAGGAGACGTCAGCAAACCGTAGGGGCCCAACAGGGTCGAAGCCTACTGAGGCCAAGAGTCTGCTTCTGAAAAGAAAACTCGGCCCTGATATGAAAGGTAACGAAGGAACAGGAGTGGGTTTTTAGTCAATAAAAGTCTGACATACCCTCATGCTCCGCTCAAGATCTCGAGATATCATTGGATGATTTCCTCAGCGAAAAATAAAAAATAAAAAACCGTAGTCGTGGAAAAGTTGAAGCAACATGCAGCAAAACCAAGCAAGTCGTAGCAACGCGACGCTAGCTATACAATTCAAAAATCACAAAATTGCAAAATTATTTTATTTTCAGAAATCGCTGTTTCTGGTTTCGTTTGTTCCTTAATTAGCACAAGAAAAAAAAAAACATTTAATTTCCTGCTAATTACTTTTACAGTCTTTGAGTTACTTAATTTATTGACTACAGTTTACTACTAATTTAATCATCATCGTCGTCATCATCATCATTTCAACCGAAAGAAATCCACTGTTGGACTTAGGCCTTCCTAAGTGTTTCCATAACGACTGGTCCTGTCCCTCTTGCTTTCATCGGATTTCCGCGAGCCTCACCAGGTCATCGGTCCACCTTGTGTCTACCAATTTAATAAACTAGTTTAATTCCTTTACTTTAATTCCTGTACTTTAATTCCTTTACTTTGATTCAATTACTTTAATTCGTTTACGATCATTTGTTCTGTGTCTGGGTTTAATTTATCTATAATATGTATGTATTTAGAAATATTTAAGTATGTTTATCAGTTATCTGGCACCCATAACACAAGCTTTGCTTAGCTTGGGACTAGACGGCGTTGTGTGATAGTTGTGAAATATTATATTATTACATTATATTATATTTACTTTAATTCGTTTACTTGAATTCCTTTACTTTAATTACTTTACTTATTAACTAATAACTGATTTTAACCTTACCTGAAAGTATAGGTATAAATGAAAACAAAAAAAAAACCGAATCGGTCTTTTAGTAATCGGGAAAAAAGCATCCGACAAAACCAAAACCTCCTCCTTTTTCAAGTCGGTTAATTATACAAAAAGTGTCCTTATTCTTGCTCCAGAAGTTACACATACCAGCACACGTCCCCTTGGCTTTATTTACGAGGACTTCCGAAAGCTCACGAGCTTCAAATTTTAGATTCCCCTTCATTCAATTACCCACTTCTCGGGAAGTGATAAATTTTTGAAGTCGACTCCGTTTTATTTTGATTCTGTGAATTTCATTTGTGGCCCTATTAAATGTTTAACGACTTAGGCCGGTTGCAATGCCTTGAGGCCACAGATGTGACTTGCGACTGTTGATAATTTATAATTTCTGTTGAAAACGGGCTGTCACGAATGATACTTAGCTAAGCGCTGGTTGACTCTCATGACGGCATTGAGTTTTAAACGTATACTTAGACATTATAATTCTAATTAGCTTTTGCCAGCAGCTTCGCCCGCTACTCCCGGGATAAAATCCTATAGCTATTCCAGGACAGGGGACTTGGTACACGGGTAAACCTTGTACCCGTGTACCAAGTTTCATCAAAATCCGTTCAGCCGTTTGAGCGTGAATAAGCACCAAACAAACCGACACACTCACAAACTTTTGCCTTTATAACATTAGTGTGATTACACCAAATGAGCAATTAACTTTTTTATACGTCCATTTTTAGTCGGTAACGTTTTAAGAAACCCTCATAACCATCATTTTCCTTGCCCTTATTCTAATCTATTTGGCATTGGTTCTTTACTTGTTAATTAGTTGTCTTCTCAGTAGCCACACCTTTTTAGACATGACACTCACGGAGTACATGTGGGAATGACGGGCTTGTTTTTAGCGGGAGATAGTGCCAGAATTTTACTGACTAAAAACCCACTCCTGTTCCTTCTTTGACTTCGGTGGGAATGATGGGCTGCAGGAACGCCTGATAGAGTGACCGTGGCCCTAAAACGCAAAGAGCAAGTGATGGACAAAGGTGGGTTTTAGTCAATAAAAGTCTGACACGCCCTCTCATTACACCTTAGCGTGGGAGAAATCCTTGAATGATTTCTCAACTCAAAAAAAAAGCACTAAGGTTACCGACATAGCCCGAAGAATTGCGAAATTTAAGTGGCAGTGGGCATTGCTCGCAGAACAGATGGTCGATGAAGCCGAAAGGTTCTGGAGTGACGATCACATACCAAAGACGCAGCATTGGAAAGCCTCTTTTTTATTGTTGAGCTGATGTTAAGCGTCGCTTAGTAAGTAACCTATTCACTCTTGGACTTAAGGATCCCCAGGTTGTAGCTATCATGAAACACAGCCTACGGCAGGGAATTCTACTCCTTAGCTGTACGCACAATGAATATATTCCCAAAATATTTTGTACGTATAGGTGGGACGTCCACCATGTACCGGGTTCGGTAGCGCACCGCCGTACGCCTGGTGGTCCGGTGATGGATGGGGCTTGGCGGAATTAGGTTATGCAATTCCGTCGCTTCCCACAAGGTCACAAATCCGACGGATGTGAGACGCACAGGATCGGTTGTTATCGCGACAATTGGAGGAGGCCTATGTCCAACAGTGACCGTCTTACGGCTGAAATGATGACCAGTCATCAATCTATCACTCATTTCACGATTAAAAGTCGCAGTCATGTAACCAGCCAGTAACAAGTTAAGCAGTTTTATTAGCACGCGACAGTCGCAACGTTATATTTCAACTGTCAAAGTGTCACGAGAATAATTAATGGGGAGTTCTGTTACAATTTTGTTCAGTTTATCGGGAGTGCGCGATAAACATGTTGTGTTGCCCGTCATTGCTCGTGTGTCAGTTGGAAATGTGTGATTTTATTGACCTCATAAACACATAAATTTACTATTTTTCCGAAACGTTGATTGCAGGTTGCAAGCTCTATTGCTGAGCATGAAGGCCGGGGTTCTAGTTCCGGGTCGGGAAGAGTGTTAGTGGATTTTTCTATCTGGTATTTATGGTTGAAGACAATAAACTCGCTCTTATTACACGGGACTACAATAGAACTGATTTAAGGTGGGTGTATTTCTCTTTGAAACATCCCCGCAGCCCTAGCAGACATCGGCCCTACTGAGCCCCATCAGTTTTGCTGTCATCTCTTCGAGGCATGCGTGGAGCACTACGCACCATAGACTCGGGCCTGGTCCTTATGGACGACGAGCTCCTCATTGCTTGTCGTCCATAAGCCCGCGCCTATGGTGGCCAGAAATCGCCCTTCTACTCCCAATGTCTGGGGTGTCTCCTTCGGCATTTTCACAACCCTGGAGGTACCCTTCAGGTGTAATGTTATTTTAAGTAAATCATTAATTGTTTTTTTGGCACCATAATGCACGGTCGGCGCAGTGGTTGAGCGATTGGCTGCTGCACTGTATGTCGCGGTTTCGATTCCCACACTGAACAAATATTTGTATGGCTCACAGATAGATGCTTCGGGACTGGGTGTCTTGTGTATTACATGTTCGTAAGTTCTGTTTATACAGCATTTTAGACTCTTTCCATAGATACCTAATTAAAAATCACAGTATTTTCGTGCAGGACATGGCAAGCGAAAACCGCATTTTGCTTCACCACCAAACATTTTAAAATTGTAACCAGATTTCAATTTACGTGCCAACAACAATCATAGTCAGAAATAATCGCTCTCAGTCAAAAACTAAAAAAAAACACATTGTTTATTGTTCAGTGCAACTTGGTAGAGGAAAAACATACGGAGACTGAAATTGGGGCGTGCACTCTTGATAGAATTGGTATAGAGATGTTTATTGCTTGTATGTGTATCTATGTCTAGACGTTTATCTTTATATCCCTCGGTAATGAAATGACATCATGATTATTTCTGCTGAAAGATCTTCACTGCTGGATATAAGCTTCTTCCAAGTGCTGCCACTACGATGGAATGAAATATAATACCTTATAATCATTGTTCTTTTTGTAAAGTTATTTAATTTAGACGTGGAAAAACTTAGTGTTAGGTAACAGTGCACACATAAGTACTACTAAATGATGTCCATTTTGCAATAAGTTCCAAGAAGAGGAGGGGAGATCAGGTTAGAATTGTAACTCGCTTGGGCGGAGCGAAAGGGTGTGTCAGACTTTTACTGACTGAAACCCCACTCCTGTTCCTTTGTTGCCTTTCATACCAGGGCCGAGTTTTCCTTTCAGAATCAAACCCTTGGCCCCAGTAGGCTTTGACCCTGCTGGGTCCCCACGGTTTGCTGACATCTCCTTGAGGCTCGCGTGGAACAGTACGCGCCGTCGACGACTTGGGCTCAGTCCGGACAGTTTCCGGACGGTCGGACGGCGAGCTACCCATTGCTTGCGGCTTTGCTTTTGGCTTCTGAGAATTTCGTAATGAAAATTTACAATAATGCGTTTAGACTTAGGATTAAAAATTCCAGGACCTCGAGAACGGGAGTCGTTTCCCTGAATCAAGATAAGCCATTAAATTAAAAGTTGTTTACTCATAGGATTTCCTTTACCTGGAAAGACTCAAAGTCAAAGTCAAATGTTTTTATTTCACATAGGCCTACATGGGCACGTATAAAACGTCAGAAGCTAGTGCACGGTTCCAAACTCGCTCGTTTTATCGTTGACTTACCTAAGCACAGCACCATATCTGCGAGAAGTGAGCTGCGATTCACCACGCGGACCCAGTGCGGATTGGTAGATAAGACATATCTTCAAAATTTGGATCTGGGACATGTCATTTTTTTAGAGGAATGGCGTTTTGAGAGTAGTAAAGAAGTGAAGAATTAAATGATTAAAGGGAAGTGCCTACCTGGGTTCAAAGTCATGACATGCAACTCATGAATTGGGGCACCTGGTCAGCACTTGACTGCTGTCGTTGACTTGATCTATTAAAGTCAAGAGCAAGTCCATTCTGTAACAAATAAAAAATGGTCTTATGAAGGTTCCGTTGTATTGGTCGTAAACCTTAAAAATTATTATTGTTTTTCAAACCTAGCGTCCCGGTACCTCTTGTGGTCTCCAGTACATCCTCCAGGGTTCGCGTGTCGCTACCTTCCGGTGTTCACACCCGCGGCAGGTAATTGAAAGCGCCTTAGTGTTGTGCGGTGCACGTCACTGGTACAGTCAACTGCACGGCTAGCGAACAATTTCGTTTACACTAAGAATTCAAAAACAATCCATCTGCTTGAAGCAACGGTAGGCATAGGCAGGTCTAGGCAAGTCTGCACTACCGTCTACCACTTAATCGTATACCATAATATCAGCAAGCCTAGCCAAGTTACGACTGTTTCGTGTTCGTGATCGCTCGTTCTACAAAAATTTTAACTTGGCTACCATTTATACCATAAAACTACTATTAGCGATGAATGTCGAAACGATTACACTTCATTCAATCATTTTGAACGATGTGAAATTAGCTGCGAATTTTCTATTCGTTTGTTATGACCACGTGACATAATGTTGAAATGATGTTATTCCCATACATTTGATTAGTTTTCTACAAGCGTTAACGATTGTAGATTATTAACTTGGCTAAGCCTGCTGGTCAGATAGTAGACATTAACATAAAAAGGACAGTTTAGACCCTTGGTCCTAAAATCTTAAGGTTCTATAACTTGACATTTGGGCGTTTGGACCTGAGATTGGCGGCCTGGAATTCCGCAAAGTGACATTGAACATCTTAATTTTTCAAAATCATAAGTAGTACGACGTCTGGCTAGATTGTTTCTCATTTATTGGTAATAAGTTAAATCTCTGTATGCTTACTCATTTATTTTGAACCAAACAATTTGTTAGTTCAACTGTTACTTGTACATGCAGTTGAGGCTACGTACCTCACGCCAGTGGTCACGTTAACGCTGCGTGATTGACTGGGCTTTGATGCCGGTGTGATGCATCGTGCAGTAAGGCCTTTACAGTTGCAATGTTATATTTATTGGGGTAGATTTGATTGAAAAATTCGACTAAATATATTAGTTTTTATTTTGGGTTTATAATTAAAATATACTCTCCCAAAACGAAGGCACCTTTATCCCTGAGAAAAATACTTCTTACCCCTCTTCCACGATTAATGACTACATAAAAAAAGTTGACAATCAGTTTATTTTTTTATGTAGTCAGAAAAGCATGTTCGCATTGGATATGTATGAATGCTTCTATCATATATATTTCTTATGAAACATAGATAAAACTTGTTACTAGCCGGTATTGGGAACAGGTCCCAAGCTATCGGCAGTTAGAGCTCCAGCTACAAGCCGTGTCCAGAACTACTGGATTAAGCCCTTGATCTAATTGCTAGATTAGATGTGAGCCTCCTAAGATGTTGGTCGAGGCCCATGGCTATATATATATATATAGTACAATAATTGCCAAATCCATATTTTTCATGTCGACCACATCGTGAGCCAAGTCAAAATGCTTATCTTTCTGTCGGTTTTCCCGAGGTTCTTGTTATGTGGAACAGCTATGTCAACAATCAATGCACGCCTTACGGTCAGTATCTGCAGTTCAGAACTGGTAGTTCTGAACAAGATTGTATTTAAGAGAAAATTGTTGGTGGATAATCCTGGTCACAAAGTTTGTGCCTATGCAAATATTCTCTGTTAGCTAGAGATAATGTGGCGGTTGGATTCTCCCGGTCGGCGATATGCCGCACAGATGTCACCCGTACCGTCTGATAAATCTCCACTAGTTATTCGTCATGATAACTTTATCCATAATAGTACAGATAAAACCTTCGGTTTTCTCCAAAGAGGTTTCCGATGCGCACCCAGGCTACAGACCCTAATTGGTCTAATTCGGACTCAAGTAGGTTCAGGAAAAAGCGCCCGTGAAGTTCCTTACTCTGCCAAACCCTTTTTTTTAGACGTGGGGTTTTTTGGACCTGGACCATGGTCCCAACTTCACTTATAAAAATATTGTTTTTTATTAGTATTTTGGGATCACAAGGCTTCAAAGTACAGTTACCAAAAAAACTGTATTTATTTTATTTGTGGTCCCAAAATACTACTCAAAAATATATAAAACATTTTTCTAAACTAAAGTTGGGACCGGTCGAAAGAACCCCAATGCCCTTTTTTTCTGAGGTGGGATTTGTAATGACTTTTTCGTTCTATGTTGGAGCGAGAAGGCTCAGACTATTACTAACTAAAACCACACCTATGCCCTTCAATTAACCTTTGCGTTCTAGGACTACGGGTTTCCTTTTCAAAAATTCCTTATGGCCATGGCGGGCATCAGGCGGGCTGGGTGCCCGGTTTTGGTGACATCTGTTTGAGGTGCGCGAGAAACACTATGTGTTGTCGACGACTTGGGCTCGGTCCGGACGGTAACTGGACGTCCCGAAGTCGAGCTAACCATTTCTCGCTGTCTGCAAACCCCTGCGATAGTTATTTACACTCAATTTATTCTTACAAAATTTGCAGGAAGTTACTCAAAATGGTTTTCCATCACAAATCCCGATTAGTCCAAAGAGCTTAAATAACAGTCCAAACAGATAGATGACGTCATAATTAGACAATGTCAACTGACGCGACAGTGAACAATTGAACGAGTGAACGACATCGAGAGAGCGAATGAACTGAAGTTATGTGATCCATCAATGAAAGAGAAGTTTGAGACAAAGACGGGGGCCTTTTGTATGCCCATAATTAAGTTTGTAGGAGTTTAATTGATTTGCATGGAAGCTGACAGATGGTCGCCATCAATTTTAAGGCCTTATAGTTTTAGGTTCAAACCCTTATAGGTTACCGGCGAAGTTTTAAACTATCGTAAAATCTATCTGAGGGCAAGAAAACATGAATCTTGTTAGAGTTATTTGTGTTGGCTTGGTCTATCTTGGTTCAAGGATTAGTGAGTACATTTTTAGTACCAATCAATTTTAACCAGCATTAGGTCCGTGGTGGGTTTTTTATTTAGGTGGGAAAATCATCTTATGACAAATCGCGCTTTTGGGCGGAGCTGGAGATAGTGTCAGCTTTTACTGACTAAAAACTCACTCCTGATCCTTCTTTGCCTTCGTCCCTGGGCCCTGAGTTTCGTTTTCATACTACCCATAGCCCCAGTAGGCTTCGACCCTGCTGGGCCCCTACGATTTGCTGACATCTCTCTGAGGCGCGTGTGGAACAATACGCGCCGTCGACGACTTGGGCTCGGTCCGGATGGTTACCGAATGATCGGACGGCGAGCCACCCATTGCTCGCCGTACCAAGGTTCGGCGCGAGAGATTGCCGCCGCCGATTGAGGAACGCCGAACGAGGACACGGCGTTGCTCTGCCCAAACGGGGCACACCTCCACCGTGTGCTCCAACGTTTCCTCCGGGCGTTCCACACAGTGGCGACACCCGGGCGTGTCTTCCGCACGAATCTGGTGCACGAACTTTCCGAACTTACCATGTTCGGTGAGAACTTGCGTCATGTGGAAGGTGAGAACGCCGTGAGGTCTTTCCAACCACGCCTCAAAGAGGGGACTTACCGCCATAACTGTGGCGTGCCCAGCCATAATTGTGGCGTGCCCAAGGCCCGTGGTGGGTTGCGACTCTTAAGGAGGAGGCCTGAGTCCTAACAGTGGGAACGTTATCAGGCGGAATTTATGCTAATTGTAGGATACGATGGGTATTTCTACATACAATACGTACAGACACTAACCACTATTATTATATATAGAATAATATGTCTAGTTGCTAGGTAACCAGTCTTGTTTGTGTCAATAATTGAAAAATACATAATTTCAAGAAGCATCGTTTGTATTAATTTAAAGGTAGGGATATGTAGAAATACCCATCGTATCCTACATTGGTGACCCCGACGTGGGGTAGTCACACGGCTTCTGGCACTTGCTCGCCCGGTCCCCAAAACTCTGATGGTACCAGCATTGGGGGAATCTCCTGTAGCTGGAGCTACACTTATAGATTTTTATTTAATGAAAGTAATGTTTTTTGTTTGCCTGATTAGGTACTTTTTTAAAGTATTCTAAAATTATTTTTAAACTCCTTCGTAGTTTTAAGTTCAAGGTACTTATTTAATTAGTTTGTATGATTTATTGCTATGGAGATTTGAAGAGGCGCGAAAGAGTAAGTAAATAGTTATAGCTCTTAATAATTTAAAATATATTTCAATATGAAGTTTCTGGCCGGTTATTGACCATAGGAAAAGACCAATTGGAACCGTGCACTAGTTTTTGACGTTTTGTAAGGCCTAAGATGTGAAATACTTAAAATGTTTTGAGTTGAGTTGAAAATATGGCGAATGGTGTCCGGTATGGTTTGGTGATTGTTAAATCTTTGGTCTAGTGATTACAAGTAACATCATTCAGCCTAATTTAATAAGATTGTGGCAGGTCGTGTACACAGACCAGGTACAAGCGCCTTCGTGAAGTGAATGCCTATTACTCATCTAAATACCTTAGCTCGTCAATTAACGAAGGTGTCCCCAACAAGAGCTAAGACACGTGAATATCAATGAGGTTTGGCCCAAAACAAAACTAAAACGTTTTTTGGGGTATCGTACCTCAAAAGGAATAACGGAACTCTTATAGGATTAGTTTGTTGTTCGCCTGTCTGTCTGTATGTCTATCTATCAAGAACCTTTATTTCGGGAACGCGTGGAGATATCAAGTTCAAATTAAAACCAAATACTCAAGTCTGCGGTCCCTTGAAGCTGTGAAAACAAACAAACTTCTGAGTTAACGGAAAAAAAGATACGGTAGTTTATGTCGCAAAAAACATATATTTCGACACTCTCAAGGGAATCAAAATTCATATGGTAAAGAAGAAAGAAAACATGTTTATTCTGCCCAAATAGATGCACAGCAAAATATAGCAATCTGTCGGGCCATGTGCAAACTGGGCATAACTGTGCTGCACCATAGACACTAGACAATAAACACAGCTGACTGATGTCTACATAGTCTGTGGTTGTGTATACAAAACACAGTCTGATCTTACACTTTACAGCTTAGTCTGTGGTTGGTACTTTCCGTTGACCTAGAATCCTGAAATTTAGCATGAAACAAGATCTCATAGCACAAGTATAGAAAAATATCTGTAAATAGAAAAGTAGTTACGTTCCAAAAAAAAAAATTGGCGATTCAGAAAAATCGTCGTAACGCAATTTGGGAATTGAACTGTTTTCACAGGTAAGTTTGTACGGAACCCTCAGTGCGCGAGTCCGACTCGCACTTGCCCGATTTTTTTTAAATAAACCTGTTACCCGTATAACTGGATTATAATAACGAGACAAATAGACAAATTGTCAAGCACTGGTATACCCCTACATAGATAGGTACAGAAGGTCGAGTCCGTACTGAAGGGCTGCAGGATTGTACGAGATAAAAACCGCAAAAAAAAATATGGATGGATTTTAGTCAGTAAAACTGCCACTTCCTCTCTCTCCATTCAGAGCGGGTGAAATTATTTGATAAATTCCTAACCGTAAAAAAATTATTGGTTCCGTACAATATGAGTGAAAACAGATGCACGCACACTTAGACAATAGTGCAGCATCACTGCGCGTCAAGCGCGTGTATGAGTGCAGTTATAGAGAAAGTTATTACTAGTTGCCGGTATTCAAGCACGTCAGCAGCTTGCAAACAAAAAGTACCTATGAAAACGCATTAACATCCAGAGCAAGTTGACGCTTGAAAGCGCTTTCGAACAAGCTTTGTACGTAAATACTCCGTAAATGTCAGTGCATCATATATTATGTACTCACTCTGACGTATCTAAACAAACGTTCTTGCAGTTGCAGGAACGTTTAAAAGAGTTGAAAGAAAGAAAGAAAACACGTTTGTTTGGCACACTGGTACACACAATAAGATAACAATTATAATATAGAAACTCAAATACTACAACTTTAAAAATTCATCAAAATTGCGTGTCGCAGGCTGCGCCAAATAGGTCCAGTTCATAATGACATAATGCCAGGCCACTACGTTATCGTGACTCTAGAACGCAAAGGGCAAATGAAGAAACATTGGTGGCTTTTAGGCTGCCTGTCCACCGGAGCGGAGCAAAAGAGTAATGCGGAGCGGAGTTGCGGACTGTATCTGTCCACCAGAGCGGAGCGAGGCTGCGGAGCGGAGTGAGAAAATAATGCGTAGCGGAGTTGCGGACTGTATCTGTTCACCAGAGCGGAGCGAGGCTGCGGAGCGGAGTGAGAAAATAATGCGTAGCGGAGTTGCGGACTGTATCTGTCCACCAGAGCGGAGCGAGGCTGCGGAGCGGAGTGAGAAAATAATGCGTAGCGGAGTTGCGGACTGTATCTGTCCACCAGAGCGGAGCGAGGCTGCGGAGCGGAGTGAGAAAATAATGCGTAGCGGAGTTGCGGACTGTATCTGTCCACCAGAGCGGAGCGAGGCTGCGGAGCGGAGTGAGAAAATAATGCGTAGCGGAGTTGCGGACTGTTTTAGCTAAAGTTTTGTTAAGCCCGGTTTCCACTGCGAAAGGGTAATGTGCGGAAAATGGTTTGGCGGAACGGACTCCTTTTTAATGAAATAAGTTTGCGTTTCCACCAACGAAGAGTTGGTCATTTGATTTCCACTGCAAAATGAAACTAGATAGAGAAATGAGCGAACTGAGCTGAACGGAAAATGAGAAATGAAAAACGAATTGATAATTTCCACAGAGAACGAGTTCAGTTAAAGTTTTGAGCTGGTTGCGTGTGGTCGTGTTGTTGCGATGTTATCGAGTGACACGGAATCGAGTGATGACAGTGATTATGTATACAGGAAAAAAAAACACGTATTGTTGTATCTTATGCAAAGAAAAAACGCGCTAAACGAAGATTTTAGCTGTGCCAGCATATTCAAGAACGTAAATTAAAAGGGGAATTTAGGCTGTTTTATGATTTAGACAACGAAAAATTTAAGAATTATTACAGGGTTAATAGAGAACAATTTCAAGAACTTTTGTGGCAGACAGCGAGCGAGTCCGTTCTGAACTAGTCGGTGCAGGCCTTGTGCAGCGGACTCTTTTCAATTTCTTTTTACTCGCTCAATCCGCCCCGCTCACCACTTTCTGTGTGGAAACGCTACTATGTAAATTGTAATTGCGAGTTGAGCGGAGTCCGTAAGTACTCCGCTCCGCTCCCTAGAACTGAGCGAGCTCATTTCTACTCTTTCTACACGCTCGGCTCTTTCCGTCCGACTATTTGTTGGTGGAAATACAAGTATGCAGTTTGCGTTTGCGAGTTTAACGAAGTCATTAATGGGTCCGTTCCGCTCGCAATGGAAACCAGGCTTTATAGCGCCCACAATCGTTTCTCCTTTTCGCTTCCCTGCTCCGTTGCCCCGCTCTCTTTCCCGATTTTGTATGAATTTTTAAACTAGTTCGTACTCCCTGTCCACTGAAGAGGAGCGGAGATTTTGTCCAATCCTATTGGTTAATATTTTTTACTCGTTCCGCTCCAATGGATATCCTTAGTGATTAAAGGTTTGACACGTCCACTAACTCCACCCAAGAGTGGGAGCACGATTTTACACCTAAAAAAAATGATCTGACAGAAAAAAAAAATAATAATAAAAATAACTTTATTGCTTAACATCATCATCATCATCATCATCTTCCTGCCCTTGTCCATTGTTATTTGGGGTCGGCGCAACATGTTTTTTTTCTTCCATTCTTCAACTTTATTGCTTAGCATATTGGCATTAAATTGCATGTCGAGCAGTCTCCATTTAAGCATATAAATGCCTGTAGTTGAAAGCTCCGCTCTTCCCTTACATTATAAATATTGAACTAAGCAGAAGAAGAAGACTAAGCAGATAACAAAAAGAAAAACAAAAAATAAAATAAAATAAATAGAGCAAAAAGTAACAAGGAAATAATAATAATAACCGATGTGGGTATGCACCGCGATGTGGTCGCAATGGACAAGGGACTCACCCCGTTGTCCATGGCTAAAGAGAACTGGCGCAAACCTGTGGTACTTACTACTGATGACCGCAAGGAAGTATGGAAAGGCAAGGAGCTCCACGGGCGCTTTTATCGGGCTCTTCATGAGCCTGATGTAGATTTTTTGGCGTCCGTGGCCTGGTTACGTTTCAGCAACCTCTTCGGAGAAACTGAAGGTTTTGTCTGTGCGATTATGGACGAAGTTATTTTGACGAACAACTACCGGAGACATATTATGAAGGACGGGACGGTTGACATGTGTCGGGCATGCCATCGTCCGGGTGAGTCCATCAGACATATAATCTCAGGTTGTTCTCGTCTGGCTAACGGCGAGTACTTGCATAGGCATAACCAAGTAGCCAGGATTATTCACCAGCAACTTGCTTTAAAATACAACCTAGTGGAATCTGAGGTACCATACTACAGGTATGTGCCCGACCCAGTTCTCGAAAATGACCATGTCACGTTGTACTGGGATCGGTCTATCATTACTGACCGGACTATTGTAGCGAATAAGCCGGATATAGTGGTGATAGACCGTTTAGCGCGCCGCGCAGTGATAGTCGACGTCACCATCCCGCATGACGAGAATCTCGTGAAAGCTGAGAAAGAGAAACAAATCAAATATCTCGACTTAGCACACGAGGTTGTCGACATGTGGAATGTGGACTCGGCTATCATTGTGCCGATTGTCGTGACCGCCAATGGTCTTATAGCCAAAAGCTTCGACGACCATCTGTCGAAGCTGTCGTTGCGCGGTTGGATCAAGGGCCTGATACAGAAGGCAGTACTCCTCGACACGGCTCGCATTGTGAGGAGGTTTCTGTCTCTGGAGCCCTAACCACCGGTAGCTTGGACCCTGTTCCCGACACCGGCGGATAACTATTTTTTATATTTTTAAATGTTTTTTTTTTATTACTTGTTCTTTAAAGAAATATTTAAAAATGTAAATGATATGTGTATAAAAATAAATAAATAAAAATAATAAAAATAAACGATCAATTGTTTGTGTGTGTGTGCGTGTGTGATGGCGTGGGTGTGTATGTCTGTGGGAAAGAAGATTATGAGTGAGATTTATAATTAAGTCATACAGACAGAGACTGGGCACTTTACCATCATCGTGGTGCGTCCCTTTTCTTTTGAGGATTGGCTAGAGAGGCGTCACGGTGTCCTCACCTTCCTCATGACGCTTTTCCACGCTTTTCCAACGCAAAGGGCAACTCAAGGACACAGGTATAGTGTTAGTCAGTAAAAGTTTGCAACGCCACTCGGCTTCACCCAGAGCGGGAAAAGTCAATGGATGGTTTCCCACCTCAAAAAATAAATGTGTGACAGAGATGGAGATATAGAAGACTAATATCACTATCCCTTTTGCACAACAGAATACCTGACCTTCTGTCACTATCTATTTTGTGGTCCTACCCTCCCATGTTAATTAATAATTAGCCACCAAGGGGGGAAGGGGGGTAAAGAATACAAATCCGACGCTGATTTCAACTGTTTATTTTATTTAAATCTTAAATTATCCCAACGGAAGGTTTGCGATTTAATTTAATTAATTATGTTGGGTTGGCATTTTTTTTTCATCTTTGTTATTTTCTGTAATTTCTCGGTGGAATTTAAGTCAGTATCACATTTATTTTGTGTGCGTCACATAAAATAAATATAATGATTATCTTTTATTGGATCTAGTTGCAAATAAACAGATTTTCTTTCTCGTTTCTCTCTTACCCATTGAAAAGCAGGAAATTTAAGTAGGTATCCTATGTTATTTTCCAATTGTCTCAGTATTTTTTTTACAATAAACTTTTAATAAAATAATAATCTTTTCATTTCGGAATAGACTTCCAAACAAAAAACAAAAAAAAAAAATAATAACAAACAAACACAAAAAAAACAAGCGACGACGGCGTATGGTTTATAAATTTATAGAGGTTAAATCAAACAATTCTCTCTACTCTTTCTCGCTCTTCATCTATTTCTACAATTACTGCGTTTTAAACTAGAAAATCTAATTGAATTCGCAGACAGAACTGTGAGGCAAAGCTGCTATAACTGCAGAATCTTAAAATTCCAACAGAAATCTATATCTCAGTTCCCTCGTCTGGAGCATATTTTAAAGTGCAGAAATGTTTCAGTTTCAAATGTTCGTACTCGTACATTTAATAAATGTGAAATTGCAGACATTCGATAGATTCCTTCTATGCACTTTACAATTTTATATTATGGTATTTTCAGTCGACTATTCTGTATCTTGTTTTAGAGATATGTGTATTCACATAGCTATTTTAAATAAAATAAATGTCAAAATAAAAACAATAGGTAGTTTCTTGCGTTAATTTATGCAGTTGCTGTACTGACTGTAATACCATACCTACCTATAAAATTACAAGACAGCAATAAAAAAGTTTGCCTTTCGGAAACACAAATGCAATGTCAATAACAGCACATTGCTATTACAACTTTACCAGGCGCTAGAAAACGATAGGATTTTAAACTACTACATTTTACACTATAATCTTATCTATAGTCCAATCAAACCAAAATCATTATCCAAATCTTAACTCAAATAGCAAAGCAATAACCCCAAGTATTACCAAGCTATACACATCCACCAGTGAACATCCGCCTACAAGACGTTATCTAGCCGGCATAGAGCTAAGCAATTTGCCAGGCTTCTGAAGACGATACAATCCCCAAAATATGTGTCGGGTAGATTTGTCCGGCAATTAATCAGTATTAACAGTGGCCCATCTGTCTGTACGGATTACGGCGACAGCGGCGCCGTGTCTGCCTGTCTTAATAGCCTGTAGGCTGACTTGGGATCACAGAAGTATCAGTTCCTGCATCACAGTCATGTTACAAGATGTTTTTTGCACAACTTTGTCTTATTGCGCCTGATCACATAATCTGCGCAAAATATTCACATTGTATCATTAAGTGCTAAGAGTGTACATAAGGCGCTGGTGTCACTCGTGTATAAGTGGGCATGCTTTACGTCAGCTTAGTACACAAAAGCCGATCCTTATCTCCGTTAACTCACTGTACTGGTACTCATTACCATCATGCGATTAGTATTGCCTGTCTTTCCATACCATCTACTAACACTATGCCTCAGTAGGTAACTACTAGCACACATTTCTGCTGTCAAGCAGTGCTGCTTTGCTCTGTTCTAGTAAACATCAGTCTACCATAGCCATCTCTCCAGCCTTTTTCAACTAGCTTGGAGTTGGCTTCTATTCTTAAGCCTTAGGTGGGAAAATCATCTAACGTCATCTCCCACTCTTAGACGGAGCGTGAGGACGTGTCAGCCTTTTACTGACTATAAAAACCCTCTCCTGTTCCTTCTTGCCATTGTTCCAGGGCCCCGGGGATCTCTTTCGCATCACCCATGGCCCCAGTAGGCATCGACTCTGCTGGGCCCTTGCGGTTGCTGAAATCTCCTTGAGGCGCGCGTGGAACACAACGCGCCGTCGACGACTTGGGCTTGGTCCGGACGGTCGGACGGCGAGCTACCCATTGCTCGCCATCTGCAAGCCCGCGCCTACGGTGGAAGTCTAATATGAGACCTGTGATGTATAGTGGTTTTGTGTTTGGTGAACTGCCTATCAGACTACCACAACCCAGTTACTGGGCAACAGGATAGTCCTTCGATAGACTGATGATCAGACTTTCTGGCGTCTGACTACCTCTGACTATTGCCAACGTACGTGTTGTGAACCTTCTGCATTTATTCTTTATTTACGTATCAGCAGCCTAGAAACAAGGGGTTCTGAATAATATAGATAAATCTGCGCTAGCTCAGGTTAAATGATTGGGTTATGTAAGGCGTGCCTTCGTATACCTTCTTACGTTTTTTAGGCCTAATGGCGTTCTTCCTACATACCTCATCCACCACGCGGGCCCAGTGCGGGTTGGTGGAAGTCACATGTCTTCGAATTTTAGGTCTTAGGACATGCCGGTTTCCTCACGATGTTTTCCATGTGCAAGTACCTGGAATCTATCTATCTATCTATCTATAGGTAACACAATCATATATTGACAGTGCGTTTGATACAGTGGGTTGAGTGATTGGTTGCTGCGCTGCGTTTTATGAGTTCGATTCCTGCACGCAACAATTTTGTATGGTCTATTGATAGTTGTTCCCGTTTTCGGTGTCTTCTTGTGTATGAGAGTTTACTTGTTTATAAATACATCTACGATACAGAGAATTCTAACGTGGGACAAAAAAAAAAAAAACAATGAAAATTGCACTGAAGATTGGCATCGGTGATAAAATATAATGAGGTCGTCATATTAAATGTAATACTTACGTGAGAGCAGTGGTGGCCGAGTGTTAACGGCCCTGACTTACGAGTTCTAGGTCGCGAGTTCAAACCCAACCAGGCACATTACTTTGTGTAATTTATTTCATCACCACTGCTCTCAAAACGGTGAAGGAAAACATCGTGAGGAAACCGGCATGTCCAAGAACCAAAAAAAAAAAAATCGAATACATGTGACATTCACCAATCCGCACTGAGCCCGCGTGGTGGATTATGGCCCATTCCCTCTCTTAGAGAGGAGGCCTGAGTCCCAGCAGTGGGAATATTGAAATGCTGATTATGCTACTTACGCATCACCTTGAATTCTTCCTCAACATATTATCTACCTCTCCCAGGCCTAGATGTTGTTTGTCTCTAAACAATCACAGCAAATGATGCAACGTGTTTTCAAGAAAGCAAAATGTACAACACTATATACTTGCCTATTATATCGCACCCAAAACCCATTCTCAGTAACGACTTCACATTCGTGTCCGTGTTCTATTTCCCAGCAAACATTACCACCACACGTTTCATATTTCGTCCTTTAACGAATCACAATTTTAAAATAAAACCCCATCTAGAAACGCTTTGAAAACGTCTGACGAGCAATTTTCGGGCTATTCTGAATGCATAAAACTTTACATCCGAGCCGCAAAATAAGGTACCAACGTAAACCGACCCGGGGAAGTGAGCAATAGTACCAGGGATTGGGAAGGTTCTTTAAATATGATGGGAGGGGTGGCAGGTCAGGTTGTGTTGGTAGTTCGAGGCGTTGTAACTGTTAATTCGGAAGAACAGCCAAAACCTTTCGCCTTAACGAGCGACAGTCATTAAGACTGTTTAAGAGCCGCTCGGAGTGTTCGAGCCCCGAGCTCAGAGTTAAGTTACGGAATTGATAACTTTGAGCGAATTAGTTTAAGTTTGACGGCGTACTTTTACAAAGGATCATTTTTTTTGTAGTTAGGAAAATCATCTAATGACATCCCCCGCCCTTGGGTGGGGCGCGAGGGCGTGTCAGACTTTTACTGACAGAAAACCCACTTCAGTTCCTTCTTTGCCTTCGTCCCAGGGCCGAGTTTTCCTTTCAAAAACAAACCCTTGGCAAAAAAAATGTATCACACCAGTATTGGCAACACGGTTCAAGCTACATGCTGTTAGAGCTCCGGAGAAAGGAATTTCCTAACTATACGTGCCGTTTTTAGAAGTACTTTTTCTGAATCCTAACGAGAACCTTCTAAGATGTTGGTCAAAGCTCAGGCCTACTTAGTCATTGACTGACATGATCATCGGTACAATGATCGCCAAGTCTACTTCCCATACGTCGACAACCTCGCGGGCCAAGTCATGATTGATTTACTTATCTTTCACGAGGTTCTCGTTATATGGGACTGTTATATCAACAATAATTGGATGCTTAAAAGTTGTTGCGGATGACCAAGTTGCCTTGGTAACTTCGTCGGTGTACCGCTCTCAAACGAACGAGCAATGAGGCTCAGTGTTATCCCAGGTCGCGTAAAATGTTTTTTCAATACACTTGCTCAGAAAGTGACTCTTATTGCACTGCACTTAGGTATATAATGACACTCGTTACCAAACTGTGACATTTTGATTAGGTACCATTACGCACTAGTGCTATAATGTAGTTAAAACCTTTTTGTTCAACCTCTTTGTTCGCAAAACAAATTTTGAATTCGAATAAAATTTAAGTATATAAGCTATTGCGTTCAATAGTATAGTATTTTACTTACTTATTTCATCCAATTTACAAGTTAAAATGGACAAATTTAACTTGTACAAACGATTTATTTAATTATAAAAAAAACATTCAGTAAAGAAATCGTAAGTACATTCAAATAAAATTTGTTTTCTTTTTGTGGTCTATGGTCGCCATTTTAAGATACGCGCGGTTTTGGCGTGATTTTTTTATTCTAGTGAAGGTCAGTGGCTGTATTAATTAAATAAAATTAAATAGTACAAAATCATTAGAAAATGTTACATCCGTATTCTATTGTCACTACTAAAAACATTATCGTAAAAACTTTTCACGCAAGAAAATATAAACGTACAACTAGGCAGTATGATCAAAATACCTTAGACTTCCTCTAGGGGTAAATAAAAAAAAAAAATTATGCGCACAGAAAATTTTACTACTTTTACTGTTATTTTCTTCACAAGTGTATTGAAAAACGTCGTATGACACACGTGAGTAATTAATGATTACCGTTCTTGGCTCTCTTAAGACCCTCGCCACGGCTCGGGTCTAAATACCGCCTCGACGGTAATCACTAACATTACACACTTATATCATAATGTACTATTATGTTTTTCCACCAGGAATTTCTCAGTAGCAATCCAGTGTTGTCGTGGACAGTAGATTCGCCCATATTTGAAAGGACTTAGACATACGTTTTGTTTGTGAGAAATTCACCAAATGGTTAAAACCAACCTGTGTCCTCTCAGTTGCACAACTTTTTCGAACAATCTGTTTACACTTTCAATTATTCTGCCAAGCCCGTTCCATCATCGGAAAACTAGACGAACGGCGTTATATGTACCAACGGTACATGGTGGACATCCCACCTACAAAACATTTTGAGAACACATTAATAAAATTGTATGTATAAGGAATTGTATGTATAAGGAATGAAATTCCCTGCCGAAGTCTACGTTTTTTGAATAGGTGACTTTTAGGCAAGCGTGCTTCATCTTCGACCACATCGTTGCTTAGTCGCTTACCATCAGCTGAGCTGGGTGTGATCAGCTGAGTGGAAAAAAGGAAAAACGAGAATATAACTTAAAAAAAAAAACTTTTTTAGGGTGGGATATAATGACTTCTCCTGTTCTAGAGCGTAGCGGAATGGCATGTCAGACTTTTACTATCTAAAACTACACGTATCCTCCTTCTTTAGCGTTTCAGAACTACGGGTTTCTCTTTCGAAAGTCAACCCATGGCCAAGTAGGCTTCAACCCTGCTGAGTCCCTCCGGTTTAGCTGACATCTCTTTGAGGCGCGCATCGACCACTTGGGCTCGGTCCAGACGGTTACTAGACGGCCAAACGGCGATCTACCCATTGCTTGTTTTCCGGAAGCCCACGCCTACATCCGCAACCCTGAGGAGAACAAGTCTCAACTCTGCCTTACCATTCTTAAAATATAAGCGATAATATAGACTGAGTATCAAAATAACTTGTCGTGAACTTCGACTAACTTGAGTATAGTTTTTGCCAATTGTTTCTGTTTTATTAGACACAGTAATGAACTCCAGAACTAATAAAATAACTCAATGTTTTCTTACCAACGGGACGCAACTGGTCCAGCAAATTGTTACTGCTAACAACCTTAATTACTCCATGTTATTTGTTCCAACTTCAGCCGAAGTCCCAAGGTCAAGGTGAAGCTCGAGCTAGCCCTACAAGAGTTAGTCTTTACTTTCATTACAATTTGCCCTTTGGCCTGAATTGTTCAAATTTTATTACTTATTCTTAGTTTCAAGTTTATTTCTGATCTCGAGTAAGTGGAGTTTGATTAATTATTTCTGATGTTTCGATTTTACAATAAAAATAGTGTCCAAACTTTTTCACTTTAATTTAGTGCTCAAGAACTTGCGTTGAATTACCGTTTGTACTATTCTTCTTAGCGTATCGATGGACGGGTACTAATACTATGTCATTTGAAAGGTGAATGTTAGCTTTATGTGTGAGTTTTACTAAGGTGGGTATGTGTGTGTAGGTTTGTTACTATTTTACGCTTAAACGAGAACACACCCAATTTCATTCGTAATTTTGTAAATCAGCGAAAATTCAAATTTATTCCTTTAAGCTCACTCATAGAGTACATACTATGTAAAGGCATTCGGTGGCAGCGACCTCTCGCGCCGGGTCCTGGTTCAGCCTTTGGTTTGGAGCGAGGATGAATGACAGGCGGTCGCCTCCTTCTGCGAAGCAGTAATGCTGCGCACGCCCCAGCCGCCAAGACCCTGACCCTGCCTACACGGTAGACGCGGGCTTGCAGACGTCGAGCTATGGTTAGCTCGCTGTCCTGCAGTCCGGTATTCGACCGAACCGAGCCCCAGTCGTCAACAGCGAGTAGTGATCCACGCGCTCTCGCCGGCCGACGCCCGCTAAGACCGCGGGGATTTTCTGAAAAGCAAACCCGTATCCTAAAACGTAAAGGGCAACCGAAGGATGCAGGTGTGGTTTTAGTCAGTAATAGACTGACACGTCCTCCTGCTCCATTCAGGCCGAGAGAAGTTATTGGATGATTTCCCACCTTAAAAAAAAGAGTACCAAGTATAAAGCAGACGTAGTGAAGGAGGTGGTGGCAGCGCGAAGGAAAGGCCATCCTCACGAGTCACAGGGCGATTCCCAGCCACTGCAGACACGGGCTTGCAGATGGTGAGCAATGAGCAGCTCGCCGCTCGATAAAGATCAGGTCGATGGTCGGCACGTGCGACAAAGAGATGTCAGTATAATTAGCTAGGCCCGTTATGGCTGATGGCTGCCATGACAGTGAAATCTTAGTAATAGAGTCCCGTTTTACCATTTGGGTACGGAACCCTAAAAACCTTTTGTAAGTTTAAGCATAAATAAAATAGTACGTCTTAATTACCCTCATTCGTACCGAAAGTGTGTTGAGTACAATTTATGTAAGTGGTAAACTCGCCCACGTCCCTATGAAATAACACAAGTTTGGAAGGAGGCACGAGAACTCGAAAAAGGACTTCATATTATGAAGTGCTATTGTTTTTCCACACTAATTCACTCAATTATTTTGAGCGCATATCATGAAGGTTTTAGGGACGCAGGTGGTAGGTTCTTCTGCCTGTTCTCTTTTTATGCATCTTGCGATGAGGTGATGATCGGAGCTAGTAGTAAAAGTTCAACTAGCAGTTCCATATGGCACAGTTGGCGTAGTGGGCAATGCCCACACAGAATAAATATTTGAATGGCCTGCAGATTGTAGTTCCGGGACTGGGTGTATTGGGCATGTGAGTTAATATGTTTCTGAATGCACTCACGAGACATGAGTAATTCCCAGTATGGGCATTGTTTAAAAAAAATATTTGTTACATAGTCACATTGGTGGTTATAAACAATAGTAGGTTTTTTTTTTTTTTTTTAGGTGGGTAAATCATCTTATGACAAATCCCGCTCTTGGGCGGAGCGAGAAATAGTGTCAGACTTTTACTGACTAAAAACCCACTCCTGTTCCCTCCTTGCCCTCGTCCCAGGGCCCCGGGTTTCACTTTCACACTACCCGTGGCCCCAGTAGGCTTCGACCCCGTTGGGCCCCTACGATTTGCTGACATCTCCTTGAGGCGCGCGTGGAACAGTACGCGCCGTCGACGACTTGGGTTTGGTCCGGACGGCTACCGGACGATCGGACGGCGAGCCACCCATTGCTCGCCGTCCGCAAGCCCGCGCCTACGGTGGCCGGAAATCGGGATCAGAATCCCGGCGGCGGTTGGGGCGTGAGGACCGTTGCCTCACGCGATCGGCCGCCTCCTTTGCTAGCATTACTGCTTCGAAAAAGGAGGCGACCGCCTGCCACTCTTCCTCGCTCCGGACCATGGCCTGTACCAAGGCCCGGCGCGAGAGATCGCCGCCGCCGATCGCCCCCACGAGGACACGGCGTTGCTCTGCCCAAGCGGGGCACACCTCCACCGTGTGCTCCACCGTGTCCTCCGGGCGGTCCACACAGTGGCGACACCCGGGCGTCGCTTCCGCACGAATCCGGTGCAGGAACTTCCCGAACTTACCGTGTTCGGTGAGAACCTGCGTCATGCGGAAGGTGAGGACGCCGTGAGGTCTTTCCAACCACGCCTCAAAGAAGGGACTTACCGCCATAATTGTGGCGTGCCCAAAACAATAGTAGGTACCTAAGCTGGTATATCTAACTGTAACTAGCTCAGGTAGAATGAACTAACGAAAATGAATCTAGTCTGTGTCTCACGATGGTTGAAAGTTAGAGAGCGACAGACGCTGATCATCCCGATTCGCTCCTTCGTGTTGCAACTAACTTAGATTATTTTTTTAAATTTATTTTATCAATAAGGGTCGCCGCAAACGCCGCCACCAGAAACTAGAAGCCACCACTAAGCAAGCTTCAACGCGCGACAGCCACTTGTGGCCGGTGGCTGCTACTAAGGTTTAAGGGTCACCCGCCCTTAGCCGCCATTGGCATATTTCCTGTAGGTTTCATACATTTCACTTATTACATAATTTATTACAATTAACATTTAGAAGATGGTGCTAAGTAAACAAACAATTAGATATGCACCCTGCATATCTCTCGCAGATTAAGATAAACTTGCTAAACTAAAAACTTGGTAAATGATTATAAATTTTAAAGATTATGCAAATATAGAATAGGTGTTTGAATTTGATAGGAACAAGAAAATATATATTTTTTTAAGTCAGATGAAATAGGACTGCTGTCAAGCAGATAAGTAGGTAGCCAGAGTTTATATAAATAATTAATTCAATAAAGTAGTGCCTATAGGAATAAACCTATTTTATTACTATACAAGGCGCCAGATAAACGTGGAATAAAGTACATTGACCTTTTCCTAATATCTCTGCGTAGGCACTCGAAAAACAAGCAATTAACTGTTTTTCATTATTAGAAAATGTAAAGGATCGCGATAGATTTCGATTCAAGAGAGCTTTATGTCTTTATTTCCGTTTTTAAAATTAAAAATGTCAACAAATGTAGAAGGGTCAATGATCGTATTGCCACATTTATCTGGAGCCTACCTTATGTTTTTAATTTAATTACAATAAAATTTACAACATAACAATTAAAATAATACTATCTACAATTAAATTAAATATATGAAAGAAACCAATTAAAATTATTAAACCTATTAACGATCTCGACTTTCAAAAGCGATTTATCTGTCGTATAATAGGATTAATGTTCTTTGCAGTGTGTAATTCGCAGCAGCCCTGTATACAATTATACAATTAATGACTCCATAACCTTGCAGGCTGGTAGGATTTAAATTATGTATTAATTTCAATATTGGGTGGAATTCTGATGTAGAATTTAGGATTAGGGTCAGATGTACAGACGACTTAGTTAAGGGCACTGGAAGTCAATAGCCGATGAACTCATCGATGGACCTTTTAGAACTGATTTGTTTAACTAGTAATGAAAAGTCAAATCATCATCGTCATTTCAATCAATCAATCATTTACTTTGTATACATAGGTGGGTTAACAGGTTTTTTTTTTCGGTGGGAAAGTCATCTTATGACATTCCCTGGTCTTGGGCGGAGCAAGAGACAGTGTCAGACTTTTACTAACTAAAAACTCACTCCTGTTCCTTCGTTGCCTGTCGTACCAGGGCCGAGTCTTCCTTTCAGAATCAGACCCTTGGCCCCAGCAGGCTTCGACCCTGCTAGGCCCCTACAGTTGCTGACATCTCCTTGAGGCGTGCGTGGAACAGCACACGCCGTCGACGACTTGGGTTCAGTCCGGACAGGTGGATATACAGGTAGTATAAAGAAAAATAAGTGCACTATGTCTTGCCAAAAGAATGACGTTCAATCAACCGAAAGACGTCAGCGACCGGTCTTATATGTCTCGCAACCATCGGATTCCTGCGACCCTCATCAGGTCATTGGTCCACCTTGTGGGGGGCCTACCAACGCTGCGTCCTCCAGTAAGCGGTCGCCACTCTTACCGGTCGTCAGCTTTCAGCCCCATCGACCATCTGTTCTACGAGCAATATATCTTGGCCAGTGCCACTTACGCTTGGCGATTTTTCGGGCTATGTCGATAACTTTGGTTCTTCTGCGGTTATCTTCATTTCTGATTCGATCGCGTAAGGAAAATCCAAGCATAGACCTTTCCATTGTAATTTGGGTGACTTTAAAACTTCTCATGAGGCCCTCAACAAATATCTGCCATAAAATGACATTTACTGTGATCCAGTCAGTAAGAATATCTTCAATTATATATTTTGAGGTTTGCAATAACCCTAGCTGGTAACTGTCAACTACAAAGCAGGCGTCTTGTCAAACTGAGGAGGTACAGTCATTAATCATCGTTCTTGTTCAATCCTTGTGATCAGATAAAATGGACATCTAAGTGGCTTTTTAGACTGATAAAGAAGGTTTTATTTTATTTATTGTAAAATGATTTTAGCTATGGAATTAGTGAACATAACATGTTGCTATTTTTATTGAACAGGGGCTACCAATATAATATTCCACAACTACCACACAACGCCGTCTAGTCTCAAGCTAAGCAGAGCTTGTTTTATGGGTACTAGACAACTGATAAACATATTTATATATTTCTAAATACTGTACTATATTATAGATAAATTACACCCCATCACAGTACAAATGATCGTGTTCATCACACAAACTTTTGTCCTGGGTGAGAATCGAATCCACGACCTCCGGCATAGCAGTCAGGGCCACTAACCACTAGACCAACAGACCAGTCAAAATAGTATACGTCCTATATGTACCGGTAACTTGGCCATTCTTATTAATGCATTTCATTTTAAATCTTATATGCGTGAGTTAAGGCTGTTTATGAAACATTATATAATTTTTAAACACTATTTTATATATTAGTTTAGCAGAGCGAGTGTAATAAAATAAAAAAAGAATACAATTTAATAAAAAGTAGCGGAGCGTATAGTATTTGAGTTCGTTATTCTTTTGAAAAGGATACAAAAAGGTAACGCTTTTTACATTGTACCTAACGAGCTTACCTTTTAATGAAAAATTAAATACAGACCGTTCTAGTTTTTATTTGCTTTTCGTTTATTGTTAAGTAAATGTCATATTTTTTTTTCATACTAAATGTAGAATATAGATAAAGGTAAAACGACTGAGGAGCATCATGGACCATTTTCATACCAATACAAAAAATATTCACTGTTTTTGCATCAAACACTTTGAGGAGGAAAGAAGAACGTTGTTGAAACACCAACGGTCCGAACTAAGCGATTTGCTTCGTCGTTTATACCGCGTACATCGAGGGACTGGAATAATTTGCCTGCTGCGGTCTTCCCGTCCAACTATAATCTAGGTGCCTTCAAGGCTAGAGTGAATAGGCTCTTAATAAACTAGTGCGCCTCACCATCACTGATTGCATCACTGCTTACCATCAGGTGGGATCGCAGTCAAGCACTGGTTTATACCGAATAAAAAAAAAAAAAGAAAGAATGTTGATGGACATGAATCATCCAAATTAAGAGTTAATAATTATGAGTGCACAAATTCAGGTAAACTCGTTACAAAGTTCTGGGATGACATAAAATTAGGGATGTCTGCCGACGTGTCAAAACGTATAATTAAAGCGTCATTTTTTTTTTAGGTGGGAAATCATCTAATGACATCTCCTGCCCTTGGGCGGAGCGAAAGGACGTGTCAGACTTTTAATACTCGCGCCTATGATGCCTGGAAATCGGGATCGGGATCCCGGCGGCTGGGCCGTGAAGGTTGTTCCCTCACGCAAGAACCTGACGGTGTAGCAACTTCTATGTCACCTAACTAAAAAATCAATATTAGTAGTTGATTTCAGATGGTTATATAATAAGTTCTAATATCTAATCCATACTTCTAAAGCAGAAAGCGTGAGGCGGAGACAAGCCTTAGTACCTGGGCCCTTGCCGAAGTCGCCCAGGCCGTCAGGAGTCGAAGACGCTTGCGGACTGCGAGTAATGGCTAGACCGCTTCGATAAGGATCAAGTCCGGTTCAACGGCATATTGTTGTGTTTTACGTGCGCCTCAAATAGATGTCTGCAAGTTTGATGGGGGCCCGTTGGGGCTAATGCCTACTAGAGCTTCGGGATTATTCGAAAAGTTTGAAAGAGTAATTTGATCATTTCCCTCCACAAAAAAGTCAACTTAAAATACATAATAATAAAGTCTATAAATACTTGAAAAATATATATTTTGCAAACGAATTGATGCGAACGTATTAAATTCTCACAATATGAATACACCTTAATATTTACTTTGTTATTTTTCCTCAATCATCGTGACTTGCAGTTTTTTAACTATTTACCTGTAAGCAGTAGGTACGAGTATATATCTTCTACCTTGGAAGTAAATGACGAATGATAAAAGATACCTTAGAAGACTGGCCTGTTGGTCTAGTGGTTAGTGGCCCTCATTGCTATGCCGAAGGTCGTGGGTTCGATTCCCACCCAGGACAAATGTTTGTATGATGAACACGATCATTTGTTCTGTGTCTGGTTGTAATGTATCTATAATATGTATGTATTTAGAAATATATAAGTATGTTTATCAGTTGTCTAGTACTCATAACACAAGCTCTGCTTAGTTTGAGACTTGACGGCGTTGTATCATAGTTGTAGAATATTAATATATTATATTATATTATAAATTGGACCAAAACACTGATGAGTTTCGTTGATTTATAATTGCTTAAAAAGAATTAATGTAATAAAATGCTTCGTCATCATGATATCTGCATTGATTTTGTTGGTGCCGTTAGGTTTATAGTAATTAAGGATACCTAAACAGCAGATGGTTATCGGCTAGAAAGAGTTGCGGCTCTCGTTTTTTAATCTTTATAATTTTGATAATGATAGGTAAGTGGTTATTATTGCTTTTCATAAATTATGTGGATACCAGCAAGTTTTATGGTGCTTTATAAGCCCAAGAAACTAATCTAAAATTTTTCATCTGTCGTCAATTATATTTTAATATTTTGACAGGCCTGTTGGTTTAGTGGTCAATCTGCTATGTCGGAGGTCGTGGGTTCAATTCCCATCCATGACAAATGTTTGTGTGATGACCAAGATCATTTGTTTTATGTCTGGGTGTAATTTATCTACAATGTGTACGTATTTAGAAATATATAAGTATGTTTATCAGTTGTCTAGTACTCATACCACAAGCTCTGATTAGTTTGGGACTAGATGGCGTCGTTGAAAATTGTGGAATATTATTACAGACACTATAGTCGGACAAGGTGGACCCACGATCTGGTGAAGGCTGCGGGAGTCTGCTAAAGTACAGGATGTGTGACCGAGAGGGAGTTTCTGACTTTTACTGATTAAAATCCACCCATGTTGACTGTGGTGACTTTTTCATCCAATCGATGAAAAAGTATTCCTTTTGGTGAAAAAAAAACTATAAATATTTTACCGTATATTTTGTCCTGTAGTTTGGTTCCAAAATTTTTCTTTCGACAACATTTTATGCTACTAAAATTGATAGTACGGGTAGCATCATCAACTGGTTCGTTACCCCCTGTTTAAAGAATTTTAATGTGATTGGGGTACCCAATAGATGCAGTTGTCTGTATATGCACACTACTAAGCTAAAAAATGGCAAATCGTTTTTAAAATATCTCGAGAGAAAACTCTCAAATACCTACTCACACTTCCCCAAAGCTCAGCCTCGCCAAATAAAATAGCATATGAAATAAACAACAGCGTCTTAGGTAATCCCGCCATTCGTAAGTGCCCAGTGCATTTCGAATCTCTTAAGAAACACACATCCATACGTGTCCCGGAGAATCCCTTAACTGATGTCCAACACGGTCTGTGGGCTTTCGTATGGGCGCTGAGAAAGAACCACGAAAATTGGAGCTTGAGGATCGAGAATTTGGTGATAAAGAAACGTTATTAAAGCGATATTTGTTGGTTAATCATGTCTTATCAATAATATTTAGTCCTCTCAACCTTAGTTCGGTCTTCGTCATAATTGTTATGTTTTAAGTGATCTTAGTTATAATGATTTATCATAGTATTTATTAGTTTATAATATTAGCATATATACATAATGTATGTTATAAGCAACTTAATTTAATAATGCTACATACATATGAAATGAAATATCTGTTATATATTTATTTGTGCACACCTACCACAATGTTTTCTTTTTTAACTTAAAGGTTGACGAACGGTAGAGGAACGCCTTGTTGCATTAAAGTCTGCCAGTAGAAAGTACCACTACTGAAAATTAAGTTTAAATAAAAAAATATATATATAGCATAGCATAGTCGGCCTTATAATGTTCCCACTGTTGGGACTCAGGCCTCCTCTCTAGGAGAGGGAAAAAAATAGGAAGAAGGAAGTTGGAGGGGAATAAATTATATACTACATTGTATATACAACACGACACTTAGAAAGTAAAACTTATAACAAACACATACAATGGGCTGCCTTATCGTATTCCGCGATCTCTTCCAGGTGACCTGGAATGGATAGTAATTGTCGGAACCTGTTATTAGTTTGACACTAAGCACCAATATTTGTTACAATTGATTACAATATATTATTATTATACATACACAGAAAATATCTGAAGAAAATAAAAACATTTTTGAGAGTGATTTCGGTAGCCAATGTCATGCTAATAAAATATCACATTGTCAATGACCACTGACTATTATGTACTTAAATTAATAAAGCTTTTTTCGTTTGTTTGTATGTTCGAAAGCGTTAATTTTAGGAACTACTGTATCGAATAGAAATAATCTTTTAGTGTTATATAGCCCATTTACCGTGAAAAGTTATGTAAAGATTGCATGTAGCGGAGATGAGAATGTTAAGATGGATGTGTGGTGTGACAAGAATGGATAAAGTGAGAAATGAGTATATTAGGGAAAGTTTGAAAGTGGCGCCCGTGACTTAAAAGTTGAAAGGGAATCGTTTATCTTGGTATGGTCATGTGAAGAGGAGGGATGAAGCGCATGTTACTAATAGAGTTATGAATTTACATGTGGATGGATGGAGAGGGAGAGGGAGACCAAAGAAGAGATGGATGGATTGTGTGAGAAGTGATATGCAAGAAAAGAGAGTTAGTAATAGCGTGACGAGTGACAGGACAGAATGGAAGAAAAAGTCAAAGTCAAAGTCAAAAAATTTTATTTCACATAGGCCTACATGGGCACTTATAAAACGTCAGAAGCTAGTGCAAAAAAACGTGTTATGCCGTCAAATAAAACGGAGAAGGGCAGGAAGAAGATGATGACCGTGAAAAGTTATGTAAAATCACGCTACAACTCATCGAAGAGGAACAGTAAACAAAGCTTTAATAGATAAACTACTATCGATTTAGAATATTTTACAAATTTACTATAGACTACTCCAATCAATCTACATATAGATATTGATAAGCTCATCTTATCTGTACGAAGATTAAATTTGTGATATATCATTCATAAAAAATACAGAGATAACTTTGATATGAATTGTAAAAGGTACAACAAAAAATTTGTCGAGTCACACTTACTAAGCTAGTCAGCTAATCATACATAATTCATATACCTTCCTTCTATCGCTTTTAGGTAAATACCTGTTAAGTTGTGTGCACTTAAATTACTGATAATTCATTTTTTTTTGCATCAACGGTGAGAGCAGTGGTGGCCGAGTTTTAACGGCCCCGACTTACGAGTTGCAGGTCGCGGGTTCAAACTCAACCAGGCGCATTACTTTTAATTTATTTCATCACCACTGCTCTCAAAACGGTGAAGGAAAACATCGTGAGGAAACCGGCATGTCCTAGAACCAAAAATTCGAAGACACGTGACATCCACCAACCCGCACTGGGCCCGCGTGGTGGATTACGGCCCATTCTCTCTCCTAGAGAGGAGGCCTGAGTCCTAACAGTGGTAACATTATAAGGCCGGCTATGCTATGCTATATGCATCAACGGTAGTTTCCCTCATGACTAACTTACTGATGAAATTCTGATCGCAACAAGTAAGAGGAGGTGTCTAATAAGGTAGGTAAGTAGTCATCAAGCACCAAGTTTGTTTGTTACGTTTCACGCGTAAACCATTGCAAGATTTAAAAATAACTATAAGTAATACATTTTGTGGGTCGAGGATTAATATAGTACATTTTCAGTATGAATTCGCCCGAGCCTTAGGCGAGTTTGCTATGGAGCCGAATGCTGCATTGACAAATTTCCACGTGTATCGAACGACGTTTTCTATACAATTAGTAAGAAATAAATGAAGGAGGGCTGACGTGCCACTCATGGAGGTAAATACTAGTATAATAGATTGTGGCATTGTTCTGAATTTTTAGTAGTTAAGATATTTGTCAATTTGTCAACATTGGTAAAACTGAAAGTCGTAAAAAATGGTGTCCTAGTGGCACTTAATTTAGAGCAAAGCACAGGTAGAGTGACAAGCAACTTTAAGAGCTGATGAGACTTTTATTTATTTATTTATTAAATGCTTTATGCACAAAAAAGTACACAGGTGAACTTAATGCCTAAGGCATTTTCTACCAGTCAATCTTTGGATGATACAGAGAAAAATAGTGGTAGGTGCAATAAACGAGAGAGAGAGAAGACGAATACGATAATAATAGATATAAGTACCAATGAACCGTATATATAATAAAACTATACAATACATTACATACATTCAAATTAATAAACTACATACCTAACTAATATAGTCAAACAGTCCAAATCGACCATTGGAAAACATGAACGCACTTGAACTTTAGTTTTGAATGTTAATCAACATTTTCTCTAAGCTAGGAAGGATTGGAGGACCAAGCTGCCCACCAGGATTCTCTGAGATCACTTGACCGGAATTGACCAAACGTGAAATAATAAGTTGATTTTGTTAATTGACGTATAATAGACAATATCGATGATGAGACAGTATCGATCAATATCCTGATTTTATTATGAAAATTAAAATGAACGCAAGCCATGAAAGCTATGAGCAACAGTCAGTTTATTAATAATCTTGTGTTCAATGTAACTAATCTTCAATACGTAATTTTATGTTTTTTGGAAATTTGTGGATACTGTATTCACTTAAAGACGACAATATTTAAACTGAACTATAAAATACCCATTCTGCCCCAATGTAGGGGCAATATGAGTTCGTGAAATAAAGCTTTGCAATTTGTTCAGAATAATTTCAACATCGACCGTTTTCTTCTGTTTCCTCAGCATCGGCCCTATTCTCAATGTCAGACGATCATTGGATATAGCGCTTAGCGATATTTGTCTGCGGAGCGCGTCCATTTGTCTCCCTAACCATATTTAGGCTTAACGAGTGGTCTACGTTCTGAATGGTACTTTCGATCTAATCTCAGTAATGTATGGTTGAGTGGTGATAAGAATAGCAAACTATTTCGGTAGGTGTGATATAGGGATTTTGTTAAGATATATTATTTTACTGATATTGATTGGTTGTCATTTGTAAAATCTTTATCTGTCGCTAACCATAGCAACCAAGACTCTGACTATCAATTCAGAGGTTGAATTACCTGAAACAAGAAATGTCAAGGGGTATTCTGCCCTTGGAGCCTTAAAAATTGAATTTCAAATTCCTGTGTTTTTTTTGGGTTTACTTCAGTTAGAAAAAACAGAACCCGATCACTTTGTTGTCCGACTGTCAAAACCCCTTTTTCTCAGGAACGCCCATTTATATATATTTAGTTTGTGGCGTAAACGTATATATCGATACTCTCAAGGGAATCAAAATTCATAAGGTAATTCCTGTTGTCCTAGAATCCTGCAATTTGGCATGAAGCAAGGTCTTATAGCATATAGGAAAAAATCTGGAAACTGTAAATTTGTAGTTACGTCACGAAAAAAACTTTTTAGCTATTTATTCGTAAAAATCTATCGAGACTCGATTCGAAAATTGAACTGTTTTCATAGGTAAGTTAGTACAGAATCCTCAGTGCATGAGTCCGACTCGCACTTGACCGTTTTTTTTTTGCATCGAAATTCATTTAAAACGTTCTGCGTTAGTCAGGTTTGTAGGAAAATTTATCACTTTATTAGAATAATGAAACAACACTATCCATATCCACTACATTCCAGTATTGTGCTACCCAATCAAGGTTGTGGTAAGATAGGCATTGTCTCCAAGGAAAACCTTGATCCTCAACTGGATCCAATTGAGATGGAGGCCAACGATAACATAGTTGTAAAATTTTACATAGCTATTATTTTTCTTGTTTTTTTTTTTTTATATAGCTTCTTTTTTTAAAAATTTGAATGTGAGAACACTGTGGACTTCGCGAATTCTTAGGTTACTTCCTATTACGACTCACTTTTTTTTTAATATGATTATTTTTATTGTGCTTTTGGGTACAATATCGACTGGTCTGCACTGTTCGTACATAATGTTTATTAATACTTTAATATGAAAATATTGTAAACAATCACTTTTTTAAAAGAGTAACCATGGAGTTTCTTGCCGGTTCTTCTCCATAGGCAACGACCAATTTGGAACCGTGCACTAGCTTTGCATAGCATTTGACTATGTTAGACACGACATCTTAATAAGAAACCTTGACGCGTATGGTATTAGGGGCAATATACAAAATTTAATAAAATCATATTTGAGTAACAGAAAGCAAAAGACAGAGATAACCAGAGTAAATACTGACACGAAAAGGGAAGAAATCCACCTATCTGAGGAACGTATTGTGTTATACGGAGTTCCTCAAGGAAGTGTACTAGGAGCCCCTTTCTTCACAGTATATATAAACGATCTGCCAATGGCTATACCGCATCCTATGGCACTTTTCGCAGATGACAGTACAGTGACCATTTCTTGTAAGAATAATAACATCTCCCAATACAAATTTGACATTAACAACTCATTAAAATTATTAATACAATGGCTAAGCATGAACAATTTAAAGATTAATTTAGACAAGACTAAGATTATGCATTTCAGACAACGCCCAACTTCGGTAGAAAATAATATTGAATTGACGTGTAACGGCAAAACTATTGAGAATGTTGCTACTACTAAGTTTCTAGGACTGACAGTGGATACAAAACTTGACTGGAAATCACACATTGATAGTGTTTGCAAAAAAACCAGTGAAGCTGCTTATGCGTGGTTTTCACTGTCTTCGAGAGTTAATATAGAAGCCTTAATTACGGCATATCACGGTCTAGAGGCAGAACAATTGAGATACGGCATTATCTTTTGGGGAAACTCCACAGACAATGAAATTGCATTTAAAGCCCAAAAAAGATGCATTAGATCCATGTTCAGACTTAAAATAGTAGATAGCTGCAAGCCTTATTTTAAACAATATAAAATACTTACACTCCCTTGCTTATATATTCTAGAAGTCACCATGTTTGTTAGATCAAACCTTTCGCGGTTTCGTCGCTTGGAAGAAAAAAATTCACGAAATATACGCGATAATACCAAACTCTACACACCAAGCGCAAAAACGGCTTTTATGCGTAGGAATATCATATGTATGGCTCCAAATATAGTTAACAAATTGCCAAATGAGTGGAAACTCTTAAGTAACAATGCATTAAAAACTAAGTTAAAGATATTTCTAGCTCAAAAAGCATACTACAGTGTCACTGAATTTCTTAATGACACAATTGTTTGACTGGTTCGCCTACACGGTTACATTAATAATTTTGTTGACATATAAAGTTTGTTATTTTTATTTTTTGATATTCTATTTATTTATTTTTTGACATCCTATTTTTTTTTTGCCATTCTGTTTAATTCTTTTGACAACCAATTTAATTTCTTGACATTCTATTTTAGTTTTTTTTTGACATTGGATTTAATTTTTGACTTTGTATTTAATTTTTTTGACATTGTGTTAAATTTTTTGACATTGTATTAAATTTTTTGACATTCTGTTTAATTTTTGACTTACTATTTAATTTCTGTGACATTTCAATTATTTTGTTTTGACATTCTGTTTAATTTTTTTTTTTTTTGAAACTACTGTTTTTAATTGTTCGGCATTACTTATATTATGATTTTAAATATTTGTTATGATGCATGCTGACATGATGCATGGTACTATAAGTTTATTTATTTATTAAATACTCCATGTACAAACGTACAGCGGCGGACTTAATGCCTTAGGCATTTAAGTTTGTATGCCAATATTTGGCAAAACATAGCGCACTATACATTTATACTACCCTCTGTAATACCTATGTTTTACAAGCAAAATAAATGATTATGATTATGATTATCTCATTATAAAAAATTGTACAAAGGTACTACTTATTTAAAAAAAATAATCTTCCAGCAGACCTGCGAAAAGAGGGATTAGAAGAGATGTAAACATTAGTGTGTAGAAATAAGCAAACAAAGAGTTTGGGAAATCTTAAATTAAACTTTTATATACTTATAATAATATAACTATAAATATCTTCTTTGATATTTATTATTTTGTTTTTCCTTAACATTTGTCGTTTTATGATTTGATATTTGAGATTTATTTAACTTTCACTTTGCAAAATTGCACAAGTTGCAGTTACCAACTGAAACTTGATAACGCTTACTATATCTTAAGGATTTATTTATTATGAAATATATCAATAATTTTATCATAGCTTTTTTGTGTATAGCTGATAATAATCTAGCCTGCACCAACGCACACTGGGCCCATGTGGTTTTTTTTTAATGTGAGAAATTATTTAATGACTTTTGCGGTGCATGTGGTGGATGATGGCCCTTTTGAGAAAATGGGCCATGGAAATGACTGCGCGGATTGTGGTCTCCTTTCTCGTACCTAGGGGTTCTACCAAGGTGGCCTGAGCCCCAGCAGTGGGAACATTAACATCATCTTCCTGCCCTTGTCCCATATTACTTAGGTGCAACACGTTTTTTTCTTCCGTCCTGTCCTGTCATCCGTCACACTATCACTACCTCAAAGAAGATACATATTCTCAACTCGCTAAGCAGTGGGAACACTTGAGCGGGACAAGCCAATAAATAATTTCCGACCTTAAAAGAAACGGTGCATTAAGCACACTATCAAGCACCTTAGCGAAGAGATTACCAGTGCAATTTACTTACAATCTGATCCATCTGACGAGTCTTCCGTTTAGTTTTCTATTACTGGCACAACCAGTGTTCTCATTATACTGTCATTAAGTCTTCCAGTGTACCGCTATTGTACCATAAAGTTTAAATAAATAAACAAATTAGTTTTACAAAGTAACGCCAGACTTTGTTGCTGAAGATAACTAAAGTACTCTCTTTTCAAGCACTATCGAATCTAAAAGAATACACACACACCTACGTCAAAACACAAATTTTCCTTGAGATACTTACTAATCGAACTCTGAAGGGGTACGAAATAGACTGTGGCCCAACTCACTTTGAAAAAACGTTTCTATTGTGAAACGTACATTAATCTTAGGTCGCTTACAAAGTAGTCTTGTTGTTTGCGGCCCCAATACAGATGCAGCGAAGATATAAAGTGTGAGGCGTGGAAGAGAATTTTAGCGTAGTTTTGGTCTGAGTCTGTGCGTACTTGGGGTAAGATGAATTATTTCATTTTGCCTCATCAATACACCTTTTTTCAACACTGCCAGGTTTAGTGGTGACTACGTAGAGCTGTCACTGTTGAAAAAGGTGTTCAAAATAAAAAAAAATGTGAAAATAGTTAAATAAAAATAACTGGTTAAAGTAAAATTGGTATAATTATGTTTGTACTTATATGAATATGCTCTGAGTCCTACAATAGTTTCATAGGGTACTTAGGGGCCTCGTTTATATTTTACTTGATAAAATGATTAAATCAATTGTTGCTTTTTAGGGTTCTGTACCTCAAAAGGAAAAAAACGGAACCCTAATAGGATCATTTTGTTGTCCGTCTGTCTGTCTGTTTGTCAAGACTTATTTTGAGAACGCGTGAAAGTATCGAGTTGAAATTAAAACTATATACTCAGAAATGAAGTTGTAACAAAATCAAACTTCTGAGTTAACGAGAAAAAAAGATACAACCGTTTATGTCGCCAAAAACGTGTATTTCGACCCTCTCAAGTGAATCAAAATTCCTATGAACTTCCCCTATGGTACTTCCCGTTGACCTAGAATCCTGTAATTTTTTATGAAGCAAGGTCTTATAACACAAGTATAGAAAAAAAATCTAGATATTGTAAATTTGTAGTTATGTCACAAAAAAACTTTTTTCGCGATTCGAAACCCTCAGTGCACGAGTCCGACTCGCACTTGCCCGGTTTTTGGAATTCTATTTAGAATTGTAACGATAATAACTTAGCATTAAAATAGGTTAATTTCAAAATAAAAATAAAAAACAATAATACAAGAAGTACAAGTGGATGACTAACGCAATTAATTAATTAATTACCTACTATTCAGATAAACATGAACAGTTTCATTAAGTTTATTTGTATTGGCATTGCGGTTTTATTTACTAAAACAATACCTCTGATTGGATACTGTTAATGCTAGTTGATTAAGCTTTTATTTCTATAAACAACTAGCTTTTACCCGCGGCTTCGCCTGAGTACATAAAATATGTCGCTCAGGAATAAAGCAGCTTTCTATAGGTGAAAAAAAAAATTAGCAAATGGACCCAGAGATTACCTCCTACAAACAAAAAAACATAAGTACAAACTTTACTGGACTTGCAGACAACGAACAATGGATAGCTCGCCGTCCGGCCGTCTGGTAACCGTCCGAACCGAGCCCGGATCGTCGACGGCGCTATGTGTTCCATGCGCGCCTTAAAGAGATGTCGGTAAAAACTATTTACAAAAAAAAAAAAAAAATAACGGACTTCACTAAAAAAGAAACACTTAAAGGATCAAAATAGTGAAGTCGGTTATTTTTTTTAACATACTACACTTTTAAGTTGCGATACACTTATAAATAGAGTGCCTATTTCATTGGTTACATTGTTTTATTATAAAGTTCCTGTGTCTACCTTCCACTTTCCGGCTTCATCATCAGATCTGTTCTATAGTAACTTATAGCCAAAGTACATCTTATGACAATTCGAATAAGCCCAAACACGGCTAGGTTACATTGATTGATTACGGAGTTCCAGTGCCTACCTTCCGGCTCCACCATCATCATCAGATCACTTCAATGATACCATTTTCAACGTAACTATTCAGAACCATTCATTTATTTGTATTGTCATAGTCGCTTAACTATTTTCATTGTGATATCTATGTGAGTATGAAGTTCCGTTGACCATTTCTGGTCTTCTTCATCAGTTCCACTTCATCAAATGTTACTTTTCAACTGTAAATGCTTAAGTTTTCGATGAAAATACCAAAATCACTATATAGTTGCCTGTAATATTTGAGGAGTTCCCTCGATTCCTCATAGACCCCATCATCAAGACTGATTTAAAAAAAAAATGAGACTAATCTAGAAATATATCCTATAAAGTGAAAAAAAAATGCAAATCGGTCCATAAACGACGGAGTTCTGAGGTAAAAACATAAAAAAAATAAGGATAAAAAAAATACAACCGAATTGATGACCTCCTCCTTTTTTTTTTGAGTCGGTTATAAACCGTAAGGACCGTTGCCTACTAGGGCCATGGAAGGCCTTCTCAAAAGGTAACCAATGTTTTAGAACGCAAAGGGTAACTGAAGAAATTTAGGTGTGGTTTTAGTCAGTAAAAGTGTGACACGCAAGTCATTTGAGACTTTTAGACTATTTCCCACCTCAAAAAAGGCCCGATATTAAGGTCTTGAGATCCAGCCCCATCCGGTATACTCTTGAAGTCAATTTTACTCATAATAATCAAAAAGCTTACCTTGTCAAATAAAAATTATCAAATTTTTATTTGACAAGGTAAGCTTAAGGTAAGCAAGGTTGCTTTTATTTACTTAGGACAACGTTAAAAGTTCATATTATTCCAGTTTCATTTCAAATATAATCCAAAACGTAATCGAATAAGTGCTTTCAAAAGAATGAAAAAAAAAAAAAATAGATACCCCACTGAATTCATTACTAAGGATCAATTTCCCAAATTAAGCCGATGCCACATCCAGTTACTCTAACTCCCCGTCATTGGTCTCGAGACATTTCAACCAGCCCCCTAACGGCGTCGGCTTGAAGATAAATCGCTTCAAACGCTCCTTTCCTTCCGGTGTTGGGCTTTCAAGCTAAGGAGAGCGTAAAATAGGTAAATACGTATTTTATTTAGCAAAGTTCTGGCAAAATATAGGGGAATGAGGGAGTTTTAACATGGACACAGTAGAAAGAGATGGCGATAATGCTTTTAGAGAGTATTTTATGAGTTAGGAAGATGTGGTTTTTAAATAATGTGTGATCGTTTAAGTCAAAAGTTATAAATCACAATTTTTGGAAGCAAGAAGGATTGATGGGTGGTATTGGGAGCTTACTAAGAAGTTTACTAAAATCATAAAAATATACTGGCTCAGTTTGGTGCACATCGACGGCGGAGTGACAAGAACTCCTATCTGTCGAAGTCAAAAAAAAATGTCTTAAAAACGTTAGGAGGTAATACTAAAAATTTACATGTTGGTTTAGTTACGAAGTGTTTCCACAATTTAATTTGGTGCAGTTGCAACTAAATATTCGTTTCAGAGATTTTACAAAAACATGCGGAAACACACATTTGAATTAAAAGCGCTAAAAAATAATTTTGTTAGTTAGAAGGTATTGGCACTTCACCGTCGATATCAAAATTCTGATTTTGATCTATCTCTGTTCAGTTGCGATAGTTTACTGCCATGATTGCCTGTACTCTTTGCCAAATACAAAAAATCGTTTAAAGTAGTACCAGCCAATCAGCGTTCCCAGCAAGGCCGAAGCCTACTGGAGCCATGGGTAACCCAAAGGTTGTCCAAAAGGGAAACCCAAGAGGTACTGAAAAAGCAGCAACATAGTGATTTAGCTAGTTAGACACGGGCGTGTCTGACTTTTACTGACGTCCCACGCCATCCTAAAGCAAGAAAAGGCATTGGGTCATGATTTCCCACCTTAAAAAGAAGCCAATCAGTTTTCAAACGTCATTTAAGTAGAGTTGGGATAATCTATGTCATAAATATTATTTTTTCTTTTTTCATGCTTGCTGAGTCATACCCATGTCAACATGCAAGCAAAACTAAACGATTTACGTCAGGAAGCCGTAAAAACTGAACTATAAATACACATCTGGACAACACAAGATGAGAACTGGTGAACAGAATAGTTCGCCGCTGCTAATAAACTCAGAGGTAATTTAACGTCTCCACAAATTTACCTACCTTGAATTCGTCGTGTCAGAAATTGGAGGTAGTGAAGAGGACACCGTTTCGCAATTCACCAATGCCCAAGTTACCTTAGCGCGGGTGAGACCTGTTTGGTAATCGCAGAAACTGAACCAACATCCGTACTCACCGGGTAGGAAATGTGGAAGGTCCTTTGAGACCAAAGGACATCTCATGCCAAACCAAGTCTTCGTAAACCACTGTCTTCGTCGCATTTTCAGAATCTACAGGCTTAAGATCATATCTAACTTAGAGCTGTAGGAGAAATACCAGGAGAGTCCGATCGACTGCCAGATGAAGCATTTCAAGTGGAGATGGTTTAACCACATGCTGCGACGAGATTCTGAACATTATCCAAACTAGCGTTACGCTAAAATCCCCAAGAGAACAGAAAAGAAAGCGTAGCCGTCACGTCATACCTGGCATCGCACCGTGTTGGTAAAAGTGATGGGCAACGGAGTGACGTCGATCGAGGTGAAGCGTGAAGTTCAAGCCTGTTTGCGATAGAGGATGACTGTGGACATCCTCTGCTACATCTAGAGGATATAGGATACAAAGTTGGAAATGAGTAGCACAGGATCGTTTCATTTGGCGGTTTTGATGGAGTCCATATTTAACCCAGCTACCTTGCACTAATGTACAAGGCGAAACTTAGACTTGGTTGACTTTGATTTAAAGCGAGCCCTTAAAAACAAGGTCAAGCTGTATAAAAAATACCCACAAAAATGTCTCAAATGGTCCATCCATCCTAAGTTCCACATTAGAACATACGCGTGTAACGCAAAACTTGGGTTTCCACGTTTTTACATCCGCACAGCTCCAAGCTTCATGGGAAAAAATAAGGCTGTAATCTTTAAGCAATTTGTTACGGCTCGGCAAAAACTCCCGCAACGCTGCCGAGTGTAGGACTAACTCCTTTTTATCCGATTACGTAGACAAAGGGCCGGTTATTATTTTCTATGTTTTTACTGTTATATGCCAGAGTTTTATGCGTCATTTTGTGCTGGGATTGTTTTAAGTTTGGGAAGTTTGTCTTATGGTATTACTATGGGTTGTGGTGGTTGTGATGGAATTAAGCTATACCTAAGAAATTTCTGTTTATGTACTGGTTAGGTTAGGTTAGCTTTGCATCTTTAGAGATCTATGCTTTGCAATATGCAATTTAGCTTCACTTTTTTTGACTGACCGACATTTTGAAAATTCGAAAGTGCCTGTAAATAGTCTTTTTAAAATAAATGTTTCTGATTTACATTTTTTCCCTAGTTCGCATCACCTAGGTGCTGGTATTCAAGTAGATATAAAATTTACTTAATTGAAATTGGAAAATGTTGAACAATTATATTTATGATTTTTCAAAAGATATGGAACCATATCGGTTTTAGCGATTCTGAAACAGACGTAACCAGTTTTTAGTTCAGTAGGTATATCTCATAGATTTACGTTGACAATTAGCTTCTTTCTCTTGTTAACAGCGGAATTAAGTTAATATTGACATAACCTTCAGTTTTATCATTCATTTTGTGTGAACTTAGATTGGCAGTGCCTAGTGAGGCATAGGATGCCATGTAGCGTAGCTAGGACATGACGCCAAAAAAAGTTATGGTTGACTATAGAACGCAAACTGGCATCACCGTCATGGGCGTCCCAGTGAAGCACAAGCCTAATGCGCGTTTATGAATGACAGTACCTCTCTTAATTACCAAAACTAAGTTAAAAAAAAAAACACAAAATTTTCTTTTCATAAATCGTCTTCAAAAATTCTCAAGACACGCCATTATTTTTTCAAAGACAAGGGGGAAATTTCTAAAACGCCATAGATAATGGGCTAACGATGGCACTCAATTATCCACTCTTATCTCTTATCGACGCCTCCCATCCCGGAGTGTTGCCAGCACTCAAGCGATTTGAATAATTTCTGGCACTTTTCAAACGACTTATCGTCAAATCGCCAAAATAATTACTTATACAACATTGTGATTTTCAAGTTGTTTAATTTTTTAAGGTGAAAATTTTTAAGGGTTCAAAGATTTAGATGAGAAAATTATTAACGATGGTATTTTAATGAGTTTTGTAACTGTTTTGATGTAATATTGTATTGTCGGTTACAGGATTTAAGGATATTGTATTTTTCGGGAGGATCATTAGTCATCATCATTATAATTTCAGCCGAAGGACGTCCACTGTTTTACATCGGCCTCCCCCGAGTGTCACCACAATGAACAGTCCTGCGCGTCTTTCATCCGTATTCATCTCGGGTTATTAGTGTTCTATTGAATTTTATTTTCAACTGCCGGCTATCAATACCTATAAAAATCATAATAAAGGGTAGGTAGAGGCATTCCTTCGATGATATTTTGATTACACAATCGACCCAACCCAAAAAGAGCGTTCGAGCTTGTGAATGTTAGTGTTTTCATAACACAAATTGTAGTACTTATGTTCTTCAGTTGCCCTCTATGTTCTAGGACCGTGACTTCCATTCCAAAAATTCCTTCCCTCCCAGTAGGCCTGATGCAGGCTAGCAAGCCTGCTGAGCCTCCTACGGCTTTCTTATTTTGCGCCGTCGACGACTAGGGCTCGGTCTTTACCGAACATCCGGACGGAGATGTACCAATTGCACGTCGCCATCGTCGGCAAGCTCACGCACTCGTGATAACCTGGTACTTATATCTATATATATAAAAGGGGAAACTGACTGACTGACATATCAACGCACAGCCGAAACTACTGGGATTAGGAGCGTGAAATTTTGCACAAGGTTTCCTTTTATGACGTAGGCAAGCACTAAGAAAGGATTTTCCAAAATTCACTCCCTAAGGAGATGAAGTGGGGGTCCAACGTTTGTATAGAGAAACCTACGTTTACGCGAGCGAAGGCGCGGGCAGAAGCTAGTTTACTATATATATTTAGGTCGTAGGTACTATATTCATGTGATTGATACCACACTTGTTTATTAAGCGACCACGTAATGCAACACTGAACCACAAAAACATAATATCATGTAGATTATTATGCTAATAATCTCATTAAATTATAATAAGATATGTACTATAGGGAGTTTCATATTTTCTCGATTTTCGATTTTCATTTGTGTTACTCGTAATCTTGATACCTACTACTTGTGCAGTGTTCATATGTATACAAAAAAAAAAAACTTTTTACATTAAACAAAATAACCGACTTCACTAAAAAAATAAAGACACCAAAAGGATCAAAATAACTTTAATTTCTGAAGTCGGTGTTTCTCGGTATTGTTTGTTTCTTATTTAACACCGACTTCCGAAATTAAAGTTATTTTGATCCTTTTAATGTTTTTAAGGCAGCATGGTGGCCATGGAATACAATGTGGTGATAGCATGACGAGTGACTGGGCAGAATGGAAAAAAAAACGTGTTGCACCGACCCCAAATACCACGGGACAAAGGCAGGAAGATGATGATGATGGTGGCCATGCAATGCGTCATATCTTCGCATCGTTTCAAATCATTGTCTGGCTCACAGGTCTAGCTTAATTTTATATTGGCTAGTTCAATTTATGAACTAGTGTCACTAATTATAGGTTATTTTACCACATATATCGTTAACTGGGAAGAGTCTCTACCAAGTGGGTGACTGAGGATGATCGATGCCGCCGAAGCCAACCTGGGAAGAGCTAGTGAGATAACCTAGACGCCTACTACAAAGAGTGGTTCAAGTTGACTTGGCAAGGAAAGCATGCCTGGAGGAATTAGCCCAGTAGTGTGAAAGTATATGCTTAAACCGGCCTCATCTAGTTTAAAAATTACGAAAAAAAAAATTGACGTGTAAAAGTGTTTTTTAAACCTATTTACAAAATAAATATCATTTATTATTTATCATTTATTTTTAATAATAATAATAAAAATCCGACAGAACTAACCGTTAGGTTAGTTGACAATCAGCTTTTCACCGATAGGTATAATTTTTAGATCCAAGACATTTATTTCCATTAAATATTATTACACATACGCGTAAAGTAGGTATAGTTCAGTTAATTACATTAATTAACTTATCTTAAGAGAGTTAATTATTTCATGCCAATAATAAACAATTTCTGCCTCGTGCTATAGCGCTGATAGAATTAACAAAACATAATGAAAGTTATCAATAATCAGTTTCTGTTAATGCTAATTAGATGCAGTGTATAACGCATTCGATGAAAATAACAAACGCACAGTTATATGCAATGCACAGGGTTTAGTTATCAAGAATTACTCGAGCAATCGACATCATGTTTCTCTTCCTAACTGTGACAATAATACTCGTAATTTATTATGTGTCAATACGGAAGTTCGACTACTGGAAAATTAGAAAAGTACCGTTCATCAAGCCCTCACCCTTCGTAGGAAATTATGGTGAAATCTTTCTCCAAAATAAGAACTACGCAGAAGGTGTTCAGGATATATGTAAAAAGCTGCCCGATGAGAAGTTTATCGGGGCCTTTTATGGGACAGAACCGGTGCTGATCCCCATTGACCCAGATATTATTAAGCTTATTGTGGCAAAAGACTTCTACTACTTCAATGGAAGGGAACTATCGGAACATAGTTTTAAGGAGCCAGCAGCATTGAATATCTTCTCCACTCATGGTGACAATTGGAGGGTCTTACGACAGAATATGACTCTGCTTTTCTCGTCAGCAAAAATGAGAAACATGTTTCATCTCATTGAGAAATGTTCGTACGTTTTTGAAACAATGCTTGATAGAGAAACCTGTGTATCAACGGAGTTAGAAACTAGATCCATTGCAGCGAGGTACACTATAGAATGCATCGGTGCTTGTGTATTTGGAATAGATGCTAATACTATGACAGAAGAAATGCAGGATAATCCTTTCAACAGAATAGCAGCTCTTACTAGTCCCACAAAATATGCAGCTTTTATTAGAGCAGTCCGTGGTGTCTGGCCATCAATATTCTATGGTTTAGGGTTTAAACTCATGTCAAGACAGATGGATTTCTTCCAAAACTTGATCACTTCAGTGATGAATCAACGAGATAACAAACCTTCCGGGAGAAATGACTTCTTGGATCTTATATTGAGTTGGAAACTAAAGCACCAGATAGTCGGTGATAGTATTGAAAATATGAAAACTGATGGAGGACAAAAAGTATCATTAGAAGCAGACGATGACTTATTAGTTGCTCAGTGTTTTGTGTTCTTCAATGCTGGGTTTGAAACATCAGCAACAATATTGAGTTACACTCTTTACGAGCTGGCAAAGAATGAAGAGATACAGAAGAGAGTTTTGCAAGAAGTGGACGCATATATGGTTCGTCATTTTAATAAACTTAGTTACGAATGCGTGACAGAATTCCCTTACCTTTGGGCTGCAATTAGTGAAGCTCAGCGACTTTATCCAGTTCTTGGAGTAATATTTCGAGAGACCATGGAAGACTACACGTTACCTGGTGGTCTGGTTCTGAAGAAAGGCATGCGTGTTCACATACCAGTATATTATTTGCACCATAACCCGAAACATTTTCCAAATCCTGAAGAATTTCGACCAGAAAGGTTTTTAGGGGACGAAAAGCATAGTATTAATCCGTACACCTATATGCCATTTGGAGAAGGACCAAGAACGTGTATGGGTAAGTCTGTTATCATACTAACATTATAAATGCCCAAGTTATTATGTGTATGTTTGTAACTCCTTCATGTTCAAACGGCCAAACGTAATTAGATAGAATTTGGCACATAGGTAAATCATATCCTGGATAAGTACGAAAATTATTGATAATTAGTAAAGACTAGCGGTCCCGGCAGACGTTGTTCTGCCCAAAAGCGGGATTTAGTAAAAAAAAAAAATTACCCTACTCTACCCTACTCTACCCTACTCTACCCTACTCTACCCTACTCTACCCTACTCTACCCTACTCTACCCTACTCTACCCTACTCTACCCTACTCTACCCTACTCTACCCTACTCTACCCTACTCTACCCTACTCTACCCTACTCTACCCTACTCTACCCTACTCTACCCTACTCTACCCTACTCTACCCTACTCTACCCTACTCTACCCTACTCTACCCTACTCTACCCTACTCTACCCTACTCTACCCTACTCTACCCTACTCTACCCTACTCTACCCTACTCTACCCTACTCTACCCTACTCTACCCTACTCTACCCTACTCTTTTCTTTGCTATAAACCACACGGAGCCCGAGACCTTTCCAACGAATGCAAAACCGTGGAAATCGGTTCGTGCGTTATGGAGTTATAGCGTCAGGAAGGAAAACCCGACTTATTTTTATATAGTAGATAATTATTTATACCGAAAATTCCCTTTAAATAATTTTCCACTATCACGAAGGCGAAGCCGATGTTAGAAGCTAGTTTTACTGGATTACATGTTCTTTCCGAATTTTTGCCTCCTCAATTCCAATCCAATTTATTTGGTACTGGCTGACTGCCCCGTTTTCACTTGGGTGCAATTTTTTTACTTATTTATTTATTATATGTACACACAAACGCTTATATTTTTTTTAATATATTTAGACAGTTTTTTTTCAAACAAACCTTATTCTGATCAATACGAATAAAACAAAGAAATAATTACAGACGTTCTAAATTGATGCGTTTGTTTATATCTACGGTTCAACTGTTTTGCTGACATCTCTTTAAGCCGCGCTTGGAACTCCACGCGCCGTCGATGATTCGGCCTTGGTTCAAACCATATCCGGAGATATGCTTTCATTGCCGATTAGTAAGGAGTCCTAGTGATGCCGCATATCTCCCACCAAAATATTTACAACATTAAAGTCAAAGTCAAAGTCAAAAATTTTTATTTCACATAGGCCTACATGGGCACTTATAAAACGTCAGAAGCTAGTGCACGGTTCCAAATTGGAATTCACGATTCAATTCACGGTTCCAAATTACATTCATAAATAGTGTATATATACGACACACACTTAAAATTTGCACACGCACACTAAGAAGAAAACAACTACTCTAAATCAATTTCTAATAGCACACATAAATAGAATGGGCGTGGCATTCACTTGTAAATACTTGTTATTTGGGGAATTAGGGAGTCGAACGCGATGGTCGATAATATTTATCGATATTGAATTTCACCATATTCTTGTATTACTTCGTTTAACTTTCTTTATATAATTTCTTTTTTTATATGGGTACGTATCGGAAAAGAGAGTTTACTTTTATCAAAATAAAATATTTTTTTTAGTATCGTATTTTGTAAAAAAAAAAACAATTTAACATGTAATACGAAAATATCCATTGAAATTTAAAAAAAAATATTGAACTGCAATAATAAGCATATCGAAAAAATCAGCCAGTTAAACATCATCTATTGGTTTTAGTCAAATTCTAGAACACCTTTAAAATCATAATAATAATATCTTAAAACAAATCAAGTATATCGACTTGGCTCGCGAGGTTGTCGACATGTGGGATGTGGACTCAGCGATCATTGTGCCGATAGTCGTGTCGGGCAATGGCTTTATAGCCAAGAGCCTCGACCAACACCTTAGGAGGCTCGTGTTAGGCGGCTGGATCAAGGGCTTGATTCAGAAAGCGGTACTCCTGGACACGGCTCGCATTGTTAGTACGTTCCTTTCTCTGGAGCCCTGACCGCCGGTAGCTTAGACCCTGTTCCCGATACCGGTGGGGTACTATTTTTTATATTTTTAAATGTTTTTTTTTGTATGATTTTGTTTAAAACAAAAATTTAAAAATGTAATTTATATGTGTTTACAAGGAATAAAGAAAATATCTTCGTAATGGAATGTAAAAATTGAATGATTAAAAAAGTATTATTCAGGTATTGAACCAGGCATTACTTTGAAGTAGTTTATTTTGATAAGAAGCAATACTAAAAGTGTATTTTCTAGAGGTGGCAAATAAATTCGCTTTTTAAATAGAATAAAGTAGTTATTGTGACACATTTATAATAGTTAGACATAATTATGCCATCGCGACATTGTTTTTGTAGATAATGATGTGTTCTACAAAATCATAGTACATTATGTTGTTCTATCATCAATAGTTTTTGCAGCGCACGCGATGTGATGAAATTTACGGGCAAATTATTCAGACTTTGGGTTACCTTATTGCAGTTCTTATTATACCTGAACAGCATGGTTTCGTCAAATCCAGGTCAACCACCACAAATTTAATGATCTTTACCCAATTTCTGTTTGAAAACATGGATATGCGCACGCAAGTTGATGCCGTATACACTGATTTTCAGAAGGCTTTTGACAAGGTGGACCACAAATTGCTACTCGATAAAATTGCCTACAATGGCATAAGAGGCAATTTACTCAGATGGTTTGCATCATACATTTTTTGTAGGACTCAGAAAGTGGTCGTCAATGGGTTCGAGTCTGATTATTTAGTTGTCAAGTCAGGTGTGCCTCAGGGATCTGTCTTAGGCCCATTACTTTTTATATTATTTATAAACGACATAAAATCCTGCATAGTCAATTCTAAATTCCTGATGTACGCCGATGATATTAAAATCTATAAGGCCTGTACAACCTTTCAAGATTGCTTGCTATTGCAAGAGGACTTATGCAGGCTTTCGCAGTATTGTCTTGATAATAAACTTCATCTTAGTCTTCCTAAATGTTATTTTATATCCTTTACTAAAAACAAAAAAACTTTTAATTACCAGTATACTCTGAACGATATAAAATTAAATAAAACTGAGTGCACACGTGATCTTGGCGTATTATTAGACTGCAAATTACATTTGGATACCCATGTCGACAACAGAATTAACAAAGCTTTACAGATGTTTGGTTTTGTTATGCGGTCATGCAGGGAATTTAAAAGACCTTCTACTTTTCTCTTTCTATACAAAACTCTAATTCGTGCCCAGTTGGAATATGCGGTGCCCATATGGTGTCCCTTTTATTTGAAATATAAGAATTCCATAGAAATGGTACAGAAGAGGTTTCTTCGTGCTACCCACTACAAGTGTTTCCGTACAAAAATATCCTATACAGATTTGTTAAAACATTACAAAATATTGAGCTTGGATTCTAGACGATCATTAATCATGGTTATGATGCTATATGGTATATGCAACAACAAGTTCAACTGTATTGAACTCTCCAACGATCTATGTTATGTAGTACCTAGAACTATTGTCCGGCGGGAGGTGCGCGCACCTCAATTATTCTATACTGCACGTTGTAGGACGAATGCTGGGGAGCGGGCGCGTCTCCGCCAACTAGTGGCAACCTATAACTCACATTTTATAGATTTAGACATTTTCGCGCTTTCTCAATCTAAATTTAGAAAAATGGCTTGTCATTTGCTGGCTCATCGCCCTTAAACTAGACTCACATGTATTTGCTTCTCTTATAATAATTGTAAGAGTATTTATACCTATATATTATATTACTCTTTTTTAACGCGCGTCCGTTATCCTATTTCAAGTGTTAATTCGTGGACAATGGTGTGGGTTATACTTTTTTTACTTTTATGATAAAACTACTGTATATTGATTCTGTATTGTATAACTGTTTTTTGTCCCAAATAAATAAAATAAAATAAAAATAAATAAAAGTTTTAGTAGGGAACCCTAAAGTTTTTATTATAAAATATAGCCTAAATTACTCAATGATAATGAAAATACTTGAATAGTACCGAAAGAATTTTTAAAATCGGTTCAGTAGTTTTTGTGTTTATTCGTTACAAACAAAAATACAAATGTTTTCTCTGTATAAGATTAGTATAGATGATTTTTAAAGAGGGCAAGGTTTTAATGTATCTTATGTATCTTACAGAAAAAAAATAATGCCGATTCTAATATCGCAGTGCTGATACTCGCATGCGGGATTGGATTCCCTATCCCGGGAGTAGGTTCCCTTGGGCTAATTTTCTACTATTACGTAAGCAAAGCCGCTGACAGCAGCTAGTGTTATGTCGATAGTCTACACCTTGTATTTTTTTGGTAATCATTTTCGCTATACTGCCTAAATACGCTAGTTCTTTGAATAAGAACAATTAAATTATATTTTATAGATGTCTTAAAAGCTGGCAGGGAAAGAAAAGAAAGAAAGAAAATATAATCAAAACGAAGAAAGAAAGGAAAATATTTTAATAACGATAGTTCAATTACTTTAACAGCGACACTAATATATTTTACTTCTAAAAAAATCATTTTCCGGCAGAAATACGCTATCTTATCTTGCCTATCGCATTTCATAGAAAAAAACGGCACGTGTAAGAAATATGAACAAAGTACCACTTACGTCGAGCCAACATTAATTATAATAATAATGTACCTGAAAAGGAATCAAATATGATACAAAATAATTTAGTTGTCTTCAAGGCTAGAGTGAATGGGCTCTTAATAAATTATTGCCCCTCACCATCAATGATTGCATCACTGCTTACCATCAGGTGGGATCGCAGTCAAACACTGCTCAATAAAATCAATAAAAAATCTAATAAAAAAAAACATTTTAGGTAATAAAAACCTAGTAGTATACCTTGAAACACCACAGTAAGGGCAAACGAGATTTTTTACCCGAAGTCGACACATCCAGCACATTTTTTTTCTTTTAAATTAAGATAACACAATGATCCTGAAAGTTTGATCATAAGAAAATGTAACTATTGGAAAGCAAAAGAAAGAAAGAAAAAAAATTTATTGAAGCAAAACGTATCCCAAAAAAACATGGCTTCCGATAGCTATAAGTGCTAGCATTATTAAAATTTATAAGTTGTGTGTACTACTTACCAACTATGGACTTTGTCAAAAATTTAAGATTTTTATTTTATTTTATTAAAAAATACTTCATTCTTAATGGGAAATAATCATCAAAAAAGCCATCAAATATTATTGCAATTAATAGCAAAGAGGTCAAAATTTTCAAAAGGTCTAAAAATTATTAATCTTATCGTGACGATGAACTGCTACTCACTACTAGTGTATGTTTAATGACAGCGTCGTTTTATCTGTAAAGATGAAGAAATTATTTCAGCTCAAAAAAGATAGATTCAAGTCAGATTGTTAGAAGAAGTAGACGTCATGTAAGACAGTAAATAATGATGAGTGATAACTGTGTTTTATGTTTCGTACATGGAAGCTATTATTAATAAAAACCATCAAATATTATGTCAATTAATAGCAAAAAAGGTCAACATTTTCAAAAGGTCTTAAAATTATCAATCTTATCGTGACGAAGAACTACTACCTACTACTGTTTTAGTGACAACGTCGTTTTCATCTGTAAAGATGAAGAAATTATTTCAGCTCAAATAAATTCAGGTCAGATTGTTAAAATATGTAGACGTCATGTAAAACAGTAAATTTAATGATGAGTGATGACTGTGTTTCATATTTTCATACTCAATCGTTTGACTAGCGCTGTGTGAGCTTGCGTTGTCGTGGTGCAGGATGATGCGTCGCTTTGAGTTAGATTTTCGAAGTTTGGCGATGACTTGTGGTAAACAAACTGTGGTATACCACTCTGCGTTAACCGTTCTACTATCTTCAAGTGCAATAGTCGCAACATGGAACGGCATGGCCGGTTTTTCCAACGAACGTGGCCACCATCTTCTTTGAAGTGCTTCGAGAACGAACAACTTTAGTCGGCTTTGGCTCGTCTTGAAAGACGCAGATTGTAGATTGTTGTTTGGAATCAGGATCGTAGGCATAGATCCAAGATTCGTCATCACTGATAATGTCGTAGACATGATTTGACTCTCCTCGGTTGAACCTTTGCAGAGTTTTCTTACACCATCTGATGAGGGCCGCCTTGTGATCATCGGAAAGCAGATGCGGTATCCAACGGCAAACTAGCTTTCTCACACCAAGCGCTTCATGCAAGATCTTCTGAATGGTTGTCCCTGAGATGCCTAATAGAGCCTCTTTCTCTCGATATGTCACATGACGATCTTCGAGACTTCGTTGTCTTACAGCAATGTTTATCGGTGTGTTATCTTTAATGAAGGCGGATTTTGGGCGTCATTTGTGAGATTTGTCACTAACAATAGTATGTCCACGCTGGAATTTTATATACCAGTGTTCGACAGTTCGCAGACATGGGGCTTCATCACTGAATACAGATGTTAGCTCTTCAAAACACCGAAGCCGTGTCAGGCCTCTTTTAAAGTCGTAGTAAATTATTGCACGAACATTTCCCTTAGAAATATTTATTTTCGTACGTAACCTGAGAGATTCTAATCGACGCTGTGACTAAACCATAATACTTTCAACTGTTTTGAGATTCAAAATTTAAACACATTCGAACATAGAACAGTTCCAAATTCAAAATTACCGGGAAATATAGAAACGACAGAAATTAAAAGGCATGCCTAGTATTTATTACTAACATTTTAATTTTCTACTAAGACAGGCTGGATTTTATTTATTACTAATACATTTTTAAAATCATGATATCTCTCAAATGGAATGTCCAAATTAAATTATTTGAAAACAAATATGCAGAGACTGAAACATACTTAAATATGAAATAATTCATTTTGATAAGATTTAATAGAAAAGGTATAAAAAATGGCCTTCTCTAGAGGTGGTGCTTAAATTCAGTTTTTGATTTAAAAAAAATCAGTTATTGTGACATAACTATAACAGTTACACATATGGTGTTGCGACGCTTCTTGTAGATAATGATGTGTTCTGTAAAATCGTAGTACATTATTTTGTTCTATCATCACTAGTTTTCGAAGCGCACGCGATGTAAGGAAATTTATAGGTAATTTACTTATTTACACTTTGGTTTACTTTATTGAACTTTTAGTGGGAAACCCTATTGTTTTATAAAATAACGTATAACCTATGTCACTACGTAATAAAGTAGATTTCCACTGGTGAAAGAAATTTCAAAATCGGATCAGTAGTTTTTGAGTTTATTCATTACAAACAAAAATACAAATCTTTCTTATTTATAATACTAGTATAGAAGTATAGATAATGATATCATACGTTATGTAATGTGTATTAAAAGTCAAACAAACACTTAAATAGAACAGGTTTACTCACACTAGTACAGGTAGTATGTGTACACTAAATATAGTAGGTTTTTCCTCACACACAAACAACATAGGCACTTAAATATCGATCGAAACTTTTGTAGTTAGTCCAATCTGGTCACGCAACGAAACCACACGATGTTTCTGTATCTACTAGTGACGGTCTTACTACTTATTTACTATTTGATTACGCGGAAATATAACTACTGGAAAGACAGAAATGTACCATACAAGAAACCAACGTTCTTGTTCGGAAATTATGGCCCATTGATCCTACAAAAGAAATCGTTCGGAGAAACAATTCAAGATTGCTGCAATGAATTTCCTAACGAAAAATTTATTGGAGTATTTTTTGGTACAGAGCCTGTACTAATTCCAAAAGATCCAGAAATTATCAAACTGATCACAACGAAGGACTTTTACTACTTTCATGGAAGAGAGTTATCTGACTTCGGTTACAAGGAGCCGTTGGCTCTAAACCTTTTTGCTACATATGGTGACAATTGGAGGGTCTTGCGGCAGAATTTGACTCCATTGTTCTCATCTGCAAAAATGAGGAACATGTTCCATCTTATAGAGAAGTGTTCACACACGTTCGAGTCAATGCTGGATCGTGAAACAAAAATTTCGAATCAACTTGAGGCTAGGTCGTTGACCTCAAAATATACAATGGAATGTATTGGAGCTTGCGCATTTGGTGTGGAGACGAACACGATGAATGAAAACGAAAGCGATAATCCTTTCATTAAAATCACAAAGTTCATAGAACCTCCGACGTATGTAGTCTACCTGCGATTTATACGTCAAATTTGGCCATCAATCTTTTACTTACTTGGATACAGCTTACTGAAACAGCAATTAAAGTTCTTCGATAGCCTGATCACTTCTGTTATGTCTCGACGGGAATATACATTTTCCGGCAGACATGACTTTGTGGACCTCTTAATGAGCTGGAAGAAAGCTCATCAGATAACGGGTGACAGTATAAAAAATATGAAAACTGATGAGCATCAAAAAGTGACGTTAGAAGCAAATGATGAACTGTTGGTTGCTCAGTGTTTTGTTTTCTTTGCTGCTGGGTTTGAAACATCGTCAACCACTTTGAGCTACACCCTTTATGAAATAGCAAAGAACAATGAAATTCAGGAAAAAGTGTTGCAAGAAGTAGACGCATATTTAGTTCGTCATGAGAATAAACTCAACTATGATTGTATCACTGATTTGCCATACTTGGAAGCTGTAATAGACGAGGCTCTTCGTTTTTACCCAGTTCTTGGTATGATTCCTCGAGAGCTGATGGAAGATTACACAATGCCCGGTGGGGCAAAGTTAGAAAAAGGCATGCGAGTACATTTACCAGTGTTCTATTTACATCATAACCCGGAATTATATCCAGAACCTGAAGTGTTTCGTCCAGAAAGATTTATTGGTGAAGAAAAGCATAATATTAATCCATATGTATACCTAGCGTTTGGAGAAGGACCAAGAACTTGTATTGGTGAGTTTAATTTTTGAAACATCGTTTTTGAACTGAAATGTCTTTGAACAACTTTGAGATCTAATGTTTATTAACCTTTTTAGACTATATTACCTCGTAACGTGTTAAAATTAAAACAAACAATTTAAATAATAACAAAAAACATTACTTATATTAAACAGTAAAACAAATTAACCTGCTGACGCGATGTTACAAACTTGGTACTTAACCCGTGTAAAATTTTGAGCGCGTTTTAAAACCCGCGGGGCGACAGTAACAAGGGCGACATTAATATTGACGGGTTCAACTAACGACTTAATATTTGGCGAGAGAACCTATTTTACAGTCTAAGAATATAAAATGTAATTTGTTACTAGGGTTCTATACCCAAGAGTAACTAAAGGAACCCTGTTACTCGTAATATTCTTCGGTTGTTCGTTAGTTCATCTGTCTGTTACGCTTGACCTTGGGTTTTTTCAATGAAATGCCTGGTTAATGTCTTTTAGGGGCTTAAGTGGATTTCTTTTAGTATCAAAGTCTAGTGAATGTTTTTTTTTTGTAATAATCGTTATTAAACTTCCTCAGACCAAAGTCTAACTATCAGATGCTCAGTCATCTCGAATTTAAATATAGACGTGTTTTAGATTAGTCAACAATAACACATTTCACTCATTTGTTTTCTTTTTGAATAATTAGATGTTATTCCGAGGTTTATCTTGTGGTCTGCATGGAATCACATCTTCTAATCTGGTGACGTGTTTGTGATCAACAGACCCTAAGGGAAATTAGACGCATATATATTACAAGAAAGTTGAAATGTTAGAAAAACATATGGCATTGCTAGATCAATTGCCCATCGGAACTCACGGCTCATTAACTGGGTAGCTTGAAACCTTTTGGGAACACTGGTTGAAAGACATTCATGTTTCTATCTGATTACAATTTACATACATAATTGCCACTATTTTACGTACATCGCTATCCAGAATTTTCTACAGAACCTAAGATATTCCGTTTACTTGGTGAGAAGAAAGATCGAGAGTTTATATCGGTAGGTTTGAAATAAGTTATTCATCGTGTTTCGGCGTCATCTGATTATTAAACAATCAATTACTCTTTTTTATGAAATAGAAATTTAGCATAAGTTTAGCCAGGGCATTCATAATTATCTTAGCAAAACCTATGCATTGATTCATAAAAATATAGACATAAGCACGCACAAAAGAACTAGTTATTGAAAAATCTGAAAAACTCTATCGTTAATTATTAACTTTGTCTATTTCTGTTGTTCTGTTTGCGTAAATCATCATAATGAAAACTGGTTTGCCGATGCGCCCATTGCTGGGATAAAACAAACCAGTGAAGGTCAAGTTCAAATTGTACTGTATCCGTTCAACTACCGTGACGCATCGATTACTTTATTTTTAGAATTATGATTAATTTATAGCACATTTTGTAAATCGTTTGGAAAACGCAAAAGGAGGAATGTAAACCTAGAACAGGTTTCCCCAAGGATGTATTTTGGGTCCAAAAATGTTTTTAATGTATTCCACATAAAAAATATATAATATAAAATATATAATAAAAATAAAAATATATAATATTCCCAAAATATATTTTTCATCATCACTTGTTTTAAAGTAACAGGTAGATCTGCATGTTTTGCCATTTATGGCGCACAAAAACAACATATTTGATTTAGAATTAACCACAAAAGATTTGAGTCTGGACAACAAACAATAAAATTTTTCATCGTAATACTTAATTAAAAAAAGGAGAAAACACACACAAAAAAAAAATTAAAATTCGGTTTTGCAGATTTAAGGTTCAAATTGAGAAAATGTCGCAATTACAGAAATATTAATTGCGTTCATTTAAGGAATCGTAGGAATATCTTTGAGTGATTTATGCAAATTGTTGGCGCGGTTGGGCTGCATGTCGTGGATTCGACCCCGCACGGAAGAAATATTTGTAAGGTCTATGTGTATGTAATTTTACATATTAGAGAATGTATCCACGATACAGGAGTAATTTCTATTATGCGGCATTTAAAAAAAAATAAATGACTTTCTCTTGAGTACATTTAGTTGAAGAGTTGGTTTAACTCCTCGCGCGCAGGGGCGTATTTTTAGCGTTTTTCAAGGTCATTCAAGATGTACAATCGGCGTTCGAGGACCTCTTAGTCATACGTTTATCAGGATGACAACAGATTTATTTTTGGATCTGCTACTGTGTAAAAACAACTATGATAACAAGTGTGATATATTCAGCCAGTACACGTTTCCTGAACTGTGATAGCAAATTTGTTAGATCGATATGTTGAAGATAACTGACGTCAATCATAATATTTATAAATAACATTTCAGTTACAACAGATAAAATGAGATAACCTTAAAAATGTTAAACAGGGCTTTCGATACAGTTTAGTGCAAAATGGCAAAATCAATTAGATAAGATAAATGAAATAAAATATACAAAATATATACGCGATGTTCCTATTTTTTTCAAAATCCAGTTCTGATGATGGGATCGTTTAGGAATCGAGGGAACTGCTCAAATATTATAGGCAACCATAAAGTGATTTTGGTATTTTCATCGAGAACTTTTTGACTGTAAATAGTCAAAAAGTAACATTTGATGAAGTGAAACTGATAGAGAAGACCAGAAATGGCCAACGGAACTTCATACTTACATAGATATCACAATGAAGGTAGTTAAGCGAATATGACAATACAAATAAATAAATGGTTCTGAATAGTCATGTTGAAAATGGTATCATCGAAGTCACCTGATAATGATGATGGAGCCGAAAGATTGGCACCGGAACTCTGTAATTAATTAATGTATCCTAGCCGTGTTTGGGCTTATTAGAATTGTCATGAGATGCACTTTGGCTATAGGGTACTATCGAACTGATCTGATTATCGAGCCGGAAGGTGGAAGGTAGAGACACAGTAACTTCATAATAAAACAATGTAACTTAGCAGTGTTTGGATTAATTGGAATTTTCATGAGAAATAGGCACTCTGGTTGTAAGTATATCGCAACTAAAAAGTGACGAGTAAAAAACTTTTTACAAAAAAACCGACTTCACTAAAAAAACACTAAAAGGATCAAAATAACTTTAATTTCAGAAGTCGGTGCTTCTCGGTATTGTTTGTTTCTTATTTAACACTGACTTCCGAAATTAAAGTTATTTTGATCCTTTTAGGGGATTTTTTAGTGAAGTCGGTTGTTTTTTTTTTTGTAAAAAGTTTTTTTTTTTATAACCCTTTAAAACAGAAAAGAATAAACTTGTACACCAAGATAGGAAAAAATTTACAGAAATTAAATCTTTGCGTACATTATATCTACCAGACAACCTTCGAATGAGCCCTTTACGTCTAAGGCGTTGGCATAACATAATATCTAATAAATCAAATAATAAGTCTATAGTGATAGATCGACTTGGCGTGAATATTACTCCCAACTTCTCAATGAGACCTACCCCTCTGAGATACCGGTAAATCTAGCAGCCACCGAGGGTCCAATCCAGGAAATCTATCCTGAAGAAGTTGAGATCGCAGTCAAGAAAATGTCGAACAACAAAGCGACTGGTCCCGATGAGATCCCCGTAGAACTTTGGAAAAGGTTGGGAAAAAGCAGAATCTTATTTTTAACGAGGCTTTTTAATAAAATCATCCGCGAAGGAATACCTGCAGAATGGAGAAAAAGCTTTCTAATCCCTTTCTTTAATAACAAAGGTGACATTAGGCTATGTGAAAACTATAGTGCCATAAAGTTCATGTCACACACTCTGAAAATATGGGAGAGAGTCATTAATAAAAGACTGGTACGACTAACAAGTCTGTCCAAAAACCAATGCCGTTTTGTAGCGGGGAAATCTACAATAGATGCGCTTTATTGTCTGAGAATCCTGTTAGAAAAGCAGAGAAACATGAAGAAAGACTCTTACTTAGCCTTTATTGACCTTGAAAAGGCATTTGATCGGGTGCCGCGGGAGCTTATCTACCAGGCTCTAAGGTCTCAGAATGTACCAGAATACGACGTTGATGTTATTGCCAACATGTACCATAAAGTCTCCACGAAGGTAAAGAGCTCGGCAGGAACAGGCGATGAATTCGAAGTAGGAGTAGGTGTACACCAGGGATCAACTTTGAGCCCCCTTCTTTTTAATCTTGTCTTGGAATACCTTACTGCAAATATACAGAAGGAACCACCCCGGGACCTACTTTACGCGGATGATATCGTTCTTATCAGAGACAGCCCCGTTGAACTCAAAGAAACACTCGAGAGCTGGAGGTATGCTTTGGAGACTGCAGGCCTAAGAATCAGCCAGGAGAAAACAGAATATCTACCGTGCTGCTACCACAACCAACCAGTAAACCCCGGCGACAATTCAAATTCAAAGTCACGGGCTGAAGGAAGTCGATCATTTTAAATACCTAGGCTCTGTGATCTCCAATAACGGCACGATAGACGCCGATGTAACCCATCGTATTGAAACTGGCTGGATGAAATGGCGTCAGCTTTCAGGAGTGTTGTGCGACAGCAGAATGTCAGTACGTGTCAAAGGAAAAATCTACAAAACCGCGGTCCGTCCGGCTCTAATCTACGGTGCCAAATGTTGGCCCCTGAAAAAAACCCATGGCACAAAAATGCACACGACTGAGATGAAGATGCTGAGATGGGCAGGAAGTGTCACTCTCAACGATAGGGTTAGGAACGAACATATCCGTGGAAGTTTTAAGATCCGCCCGTTTGGAGAAAAACTCAGTGAGACGCGACTCAGATGGTATGGTCATGTAATGAGAAGACCTGAAGAAAATATGACTAGGCAAGTCCTACACATAAATACAGGTCCAAAAAAGCGTGGTAGACCCCTTCTGACTTGGATGTCTGTAATTAGCAATGACCTAAAGAAAGACCAATTAAATGACTCGACGACCCAGAACCGAAATGTCTGGCGAAAAATGACGAGGAGAGCCGACCCCAAATGAAATGGGATAAGGCTAGGCAAAGAGAGAGATGGTGATAGATCGACTAGAGCGTCGCATAATTATTGTTGATATAGCAGTCCCTCATGACGAGAACACTTGAGAAGGCTCGCGTTGGGCAGTTGGATCAAGAGTTTGTGCAGAAAACAGAACTAATAGATACGGTGCGTATTGTTAGGAGATTCCTCGCTCAGGAGCCGTGACCACTGGTAGCTTTGGCCCTGTTCAGGATAGCAGTGGGCTACTTCTTTTTATATTTTTTTTGTAAGATTTTTATAATATAAAGCGTATGTGTATAAAATGGAATAAAATAACTGCAATTGCATGTGGTAGATTTGACTCAGTATATTGTAATTGCAAATTGTCATCATTGACAATTTTTTTTTATGCAAAAATGCCACATAACGCGAGCCGCTTTGGGGCTTAAAGTCTTGGGTCGTGGGGTTCGAGTGCTCACACACTATTTAAAGATCTCCAATCCAAACGCCTATTTGGTGCTTCGTGAGACCTAAGGGTTGACTTTACAACGTAGGAATTCTAGTCTTTTGGCAACTCTATTAGCTGCATGTGGCGCGGAGGAATTTTTGACGCCATTTCATTATGAATTTTTGTTCTAATTACATATTATCCAGGGCGGCCAACCGGATGTTTATAATTTTAAGTTTATATATTTTTATGTTCAAGCGAAGATTAGGTACCACATTTTTTTCATTATTACCTACTTATATCTAGCGGATACCTGGTGTGAGTTATTGGCTAATAAAAAAAAAACTTAAATTATTGCGTTAGTTATTTTAAGGCGTTTTATTAATGGTTTAAAACTCTAAAACCATTTTCACATCCATTTTTTAAATTTAACCTGTTTGAGGCACTGGTTGAATGGTTTCAAAGTCATAAAGGGCATAGGAATAAGCATTTATACTCGTAGATATAAATTTAGACTTCGCAAATTTGTGTGTATAAGACACTTGTATTTACTAAATACACATCTGCTTACTAGTTAATTTTCAAGTTTTTTGTAGTGTTCTTCAAATTTTCACATAACTACCTACTTTATTTTACTATGAAAATAACAAATATTCCGCTTTTAGTGTTCAAGATTGACCACGACAAGTCGCTTTAGATAATCCAACAAGATAATTCAGGATAAGTCATAAGTCATAAGTCATTTAATTTCATAACAATGGAACATTGTGTTGAAAATAAAATATAAAAAAATTAAACAATACAGTGATCAACATTCTACAAAATCCTAATAAGCAAAATTATTGTGAATAATTATTATATAATAAAAAAAAATGAATATTTAATAACTTAAGTAAGTATAAAAATAAATTTTACAGTATGCAAAACAAATATATATAAAAAGATCAAAAAATCACATAAAATAATAATCCAAATTCCAATGTAAATAAAAAAAAAAAAAAATTGTGTACTTAGTAATTTGAATTAAAAAAAAAGAGAGTATTGTCCAATAATAACAATAAAATTACTTATTCCAATTTCATTTTAAAATCATTCCAGTCTAATAAAAAAAAATATATATAAAATGATGTCAAAAATAAAATTAAATAATGTATACAAAAAAGATCAATAATGTCAGCTGTAGAACAAGTAAATAAATGTCAATATAATAATGACAATAATCCAGATCATTTAAGTCAAAACAAAATTCAATGTCAAAGATAAAATAATAATGATCATAATAATCCTAATCATAATAATCAAATATTTTTTTTAGTAACATTATTGTCGTTTGTCCTCTAGAAACTCATCATCACTGTAATAGCCCTTCCTCAATAAGTATGTCTTGAGTTTGTTTTTGAATAAATTTACACTATTTATTGTTTTAAATTCTGCGGGTAAGTTGTTGTATAGCAAGACTGACTGATATTTGGGACTGAATTGAACCACATTCAATTTCGGTTGGATAAAGTTAGGGAAATCTTTCCTACGAGTTTTCTGTCTAACTTGTCTTTGCTCGTCGGTTTCAAACTTATGCATTTTTTTTTACAAAATCGGTTAATAACACTAGTATATAGAGGCATGGCGCAGTCAAAATTTTATGTGTAATAAAGTGGTCCCTACATGATTCCGTCTGTTTCAATCGGAGCATTGTCCTAATGGCCCTCTTTTGTATTACAAATGCGGACTGGATATTGTACTTGTAACTGTTGCCCCAGAACTCAATACTGTATCTAAGCCTAGACTCAACCAAAGCAAAGTATACCATCCTAAGCTGGGTCAAAGCTAGTTCTTCCCTTAAGTTCCTAATAGCATAGCATGCGGAACTAATACACTTCCTTACAAATGATGTCTCAACCTTCCAATTTAACAATGCATCAATATGAACTCCTAGGAACTTAACATGGTCTACCACTTCGACCTTATTACCACAAGATAAAACCTCAAGACTATCCTTGTTTCGGTCGTTCGTTTTGAATAAAACACACTTTGTTTTTTGTACATTGAGTTTTAAATTATTTGTACTAAACCAGTGTTCGAAGGCTCTTAACATGTTGTTAATTTTCGATTCTAGATTATCTAAGTCGTCAGCAGACACTATTGCATTGGTGTCATCTGCAAAAATAATTACATTTGCGTCAGTGATACGCATTTTTATAAACACAATTAAATCATTCAAGAATAGAATGAAGAATATTGGGCCTAAGACCGATCCCTGAGGGACACCACGATGTACTGTCATGAGGTTGGAGTTGAACACTTTTTCTTCTCCGTCTACTACAGACTTAATTTCTATAAATTGACGCCTGTTTTTTAAATAAGAGCTAAACAACCTCAAAACCTTCCCCCGTGTACCATAATATTCTAGTTTGGCTAGCAGGATGTCATGATCCACTGTGTCGAAGGCAGAACTGAGATCCAGGAAAATGCCTGCTACCTTATGCCTTTTGTTAAGATTGCAGATCACCTCGTCGATTAATGCCTCAACAGCATCGGTGGTTCCCATAGATCTCTGATAACCAAATTGTTGACTATTTAAGATTTTGTGCATTCGGACGTGTTTCATAAGCCTGTCTTTCATAACTTTTTCGAAGATCTTCGATAATACTGGTAAAAGAGAAATGGGCCTGTAGTTACCAGGATCCGTTTTTGAACCCTTCTTAAAGATAGGAAGTACTCGCGCGATTTTAAACTGATCAGGGAAAAGGCCTTCCCCGATACACTCATTGTAGAAAGATGCTAGTGGAATTGCTAATAAGTCAATATTATCCTTAATTATATTCAGAGGGATTTCGTCGTAGCCGGTAGAAGATTTATTGACCATATTTTTAACCAAGTTGAAAATTTCTAAAGGTGTGACCGGCTCAAAAATCATATTAGAGTCTACCCTGCTAACGCTTTCATTTAAATATGTAATTGCTAAATTTTGGTCACACGTATCTAGGCAGATATTGTTATCGAACCTTTTAGAAAAAATGTTAGCAACGTCCAAAGCATTATTGATAATTTTGTTGTCAATTTTAAGAATTATTTGTTCGCTGTTAAGGTTTTTTGTAGCATTGCGTCGTTGATTGACAATTTTCCAAATCATCCTGCTTGAATCTGATGCCTTTTCTATTAGGTTCCTTACGCTATTTCTTTTTGCACAACTTAAAACTTTCTTATACGTTTTAATATACCTGTTGCGATATTCAACAATCGATTTGTCGCATTGCGCTTTATCAAATGTATTTAGGAATCGTTTAACTTTGCTAGCTATTCTTATACCATTAGTTATCCATTTGTAACATTTACTTCTTTTAACATTAACCTTTACTTTATACTTTTTAAAAGTAGAAGAATGCACTTCTTTAAATCTACCAATGAATGTGTTAATTCCTGTGTTCCAGTCAGTCTCCACTATCTTCCTCCTAAAGTCCCCTATGTTTTCGACGTTATATTTTCTTTTACAAAGACGAATGTAAGTAGCTTGCTTCTTGTACTCAACTTTATCTAGGCGTACTGAACAGAATAGACCTGCGTGACCGTCTGCCAGCCTATTATGATCAACATTAGTGTAGTCTACGAGGTTTTCTGGTAAATTAGTTAAAAAGTTATCAATACATGATTCTGAGTTATTTCTTTTGAAGGTGGGAGAATTAATTAGATATCGAAAATCGTAGCACGTTAATAACGATGAAAAAGTATTATGTCTCAAATCATCTTTTAAAACATTAATATTGAAGTCACCACAAATTATACATAGCTTATTGAGAAAATGCTGTAACAGCTTTTCGAGCCTATCCATGAATTCGTCAAAATTGCTGTTTGTTGGAGTCCTATAACAACAAATAACACACAGATTTGTCTCAATATCCTTGATTCCACAGATTTCAAAACAATCAGTTTTATATAGTTGCCTACATATTTGGAGCTCATCAATATTTCTGTCGTTATGTTTAAAATCATCGAGCCTCCTCTATTCTTTTTGAGTCTCGTGTTGTAAGACCCCATTTTATAATTAATAAAACTGAATTGATTTGCGAGAGTATCATTCAGAAAATGTTCAGAAATGCATAAGAAGTCTAGAGTTTTGAATGATTCACTTACATATATTTCAAGGTCATCCTTTTTATTGTTAATTCCACATAGATTTTGATAAAAAATATTGAGAGAAGTGTAATGTTTAACATGTTTATTGTCGAAAAAAAATTTGAGAAACACTATCGTTGTGTTCCTGATTGACGGTATTTATAATATAGTATTTTAAATTATCAAATATATTCAACATGCCATAATAACTAATTGTTCCATTATTCTTAAACATGGAACGATCAAATGTCAGGTCTAGATTAGTATCAAGACCTGTGATCCATCAAATGTCGTTTATAATTATTGTTATTAAAATTTTGGGTTGTTTTTGAATTCACTTCGGATTTTTACAGTTATACTACTAATTATAATACAGACAAGAATGGTCCTTTGTAAGATCTTCATCATTGTCATTTCAGCCAAAAGACGTCCACTGTTGGACATTAGCCACCCCATGTATCGCCACAACGAACGGTCCTGTTCGTCTCAAATCCGTCGCATTCCCGCTACTTTCACCAGATCATTAGTCCACCTTATGGTAGGCTTTCCAACACTGCGTCTTCCGGCGCGCGGTCACCACTTCAGAATATTTCAGCCCCATCGACCAATGAGCAATGTGCCCTGCCTACTGCCACATAAGCTAGGCGATACTACTAGCTATGTAGGCGACCTTGGTTCTCTCCAAGCATAGCCCTTTCCATTGCCTTTCGAATGACTTTAAGCCTTCTGAAAACGTAGTCAGCTGCGAAGTTAAGCAAGCAAAAATTATTACAATACCATTTATAAAATGTTTTACTAATGTTTACAGGAATGCGGTTCGCAAAGATGCAGATGTTGGCTGGTCTCATCACCATACTGAAGAAGTATCGTCTGGAGCTGGCTGATGGGATGCCGAGGAAGCTAACGTTTAAGGCCCAGTCTTTTATCACCCATCCAGTGGGAGGCATCAGGCTCAAGTTCATAGAGAGAGAGGGATGGGAGAAAAGGGTGTTCGCGAAGTAACAAGTCTTTCCTCTGGCCTTAGGCTTCAGACACACTGAAATTCTATTAGCGTTAGTGATAGCTAAAAGTCTGAATCGATGGTTTAGAGCAAAATCCTCAGGTATACAATTTTAAGTTACTTAAGTTTTGTTATATTTCTGGAAAGAAAAGTTCGTGACGCACAATCTTGTATCACGCACATCTTTGATGTCGAATTGTAACTACTCTCTGTTCGTGATAAACTCACGAGCGATGCCGGCGGAGTGTCAAAACTTATTGAAATAATTGAAAAACAAGAGAAATAAGTGTTTGTAACAAATCAATATTTTAAAATATATTACATGATAATAAATGTCTAATTTAGTTTTATGTACCTCCTCAAAAGTTACACAATTCGTAGTTACTAGGTATTCACTATAAGCCGCCATCGAAGTGGTTGTAACTGACAATGTGACATTTTGTGGTATCATACATCAGTCCCATTCAAATTGGAGTTTTTTCTAGTTCCATTTTGTTTAGTACCTAGCACCCAGTGGCGTGCCAGATACCTATATAGGGGACAAGCCAAGGAAGCTTGACTTATGAACAGCACTACTCAATTACCTAATATTCCAAATAAAAAAAAAACTCGCGCTATAATCCGCCGTCACGTATCATCAATGCAAAATTTCTTGCTGTAATGCTGATTTTAATTGCTACATTTTCATTTGTTAATAATAAGATAGAAATTATGTAAACATCATACCTGTATCATAAATGACGTAAACTATATGAGAGCCATCTATTGATATTTTTAGCAACTCTTGCTCACTCTCAACATTTTATTGTCAACTACTACTTCTAAATCCACTAGATGGCGCACAAAAATTGTAGTAATCAATCATTTGTTTACGATATTGATTTGTAATATAATTAATTAAATTTTCGAATACCGTAATTAGAGACAATGAGAGAGCCAACGCCGGCGTTTGCTTGGGGTTTAATGAATTAATTAGCAAATACTCACAATTTAAACAAGATTCTGATCAACTTAAGAATTGAATGTACCACTTAGAAATTTGTTACTATTCGTGGTAGTATGCGGGGTAGGTAAACCTACCCCTGATTAGAATATTTGTGAAGTTCAGAGATCATATTTATCTCTAAAACTTTAACTTTAAATGACAAAAAAACAAAAAAAAACTATCAAAACAATAAGTACATCACGATAACCGCTCAAAACAAATTTGAAATAATTTGTAGTTCGTTTAACTTTTTACGCGTCATAGATTGCGCCAAGTAATTAATTGATGAGATATCGAAAGTCAAGCTTATTTTTTTATAGATAACCGTTCAATTGTATTTTCAAACAAATCGGTCAAGCCGTTTATGTGAAGGTACATGACAAACACACGTACAGAAAAATTATTATAAAGATAATCAATATCAGAGGAATACCTCCGATAAACTTCAGCCCAAAATAACATTATTACTTTAGTTCCATAGTTTAGTTGCGCCTCTCTGTGGAAACCTTCGAAAAATTTACATTTTCTAATAAATAAAAGCAAGGATAGTTATTAGTATTACTAATAATTTTCATTGCTCATTGAAAACCATTTTAATTGACAGAAACTGTTTTATTTTCAATTTACCTTATGGTTTGTAATTAGTTAGTTGTTTGTTATTTACTATAACAAACCTTGAGGTAAATATGGTTGAAAAATTACAAAATAACAATCTGTTAAATTGTAAATAGGAATTCGGCGAAGCACTACTGAAATTAAAGTGTCCTAAAATTACATTTGTGTTTTTATTTCATATTCCATTGTAGTTCCATTTTTAAAATGTGTAAAACATACTTTTGTTGTGGTAGATAGGGCCGAAAGTTTCTAGAGTGACGACTGCGTACCAATTAGAGACGCAGAAATGGTGGACTTATGACCTGGTGAGAGTCGCGGGAGTTAGATGGATGCAAGACGCACAAGACCGGTCATTGTGGCGACACTTGGGAATGCCTATCTCCGACAGTAGATTTATGTCAACAACTAGTGACGTAATTGTTCGCAAATAGGTTACTTATATGTGAGCGTGCTCCATCGTCGACTACATAATCGCTAAACATCACGTGAGATTTTAGTCGATGACAACATATAACTTTCACAATATGACATACTAATTTGTTTGTGTGTTGTACAGTGATAGGTATTCTATGTACCTTTTTATCTATCATCACGTTTTTAGGGTTCCATACCTCAAAAGGAAGAAACGGATTCCTTATAGGATCACTTTGTTGTCCGTCTGTTTGTGTCAAGACCCTTTATCTCAAGAACGCGTGGAGGTATCGAGTTCAAATTAAAACCATATACTCAAGTCATCGGTCACTTGAAGCCGTGAGAAAATCAAACTTGTAAGTTAACGAAAAAAACATACGATGGTTTATATTGCAAAAAACGCATATTTCGACACTCTCAAAAGAATCTAAATTCATAGTACTTCCCGTAATCCTAGAATCTTGAAATTTGGCATGAAGCAAGGTCTCATATCATAAGTATAGGAAAAAATCAGAAATCTGTTAATTTGTAGTTACTTTAATATATTTTTTTGTGATTCGTAAAAATCTTTGAGACTCGATTCGGAAATTGAACGTTTTTCGTAGGTAAGTTTGTACGGAACCCTCAGTGCGCGAGTCCACCTCGCACTTGCCCAGTTTTAATACGTTCTATCAGTCATCGTCTAACTATTTAAATCACTTAAAGACAAATCCTAAATTGTAAATAAAATAAACACCGACGCAAGCTAATTCAACTGATCTTTTGGTGTGTATATAAATACAAGTGACTTGGAGTATTTATTAACAAAAAAAAGGAAAGGAAGGAAATGACCTAAAAACATGGTAACAAACATAACGTGGTGCACATGGTAACAATAAATAAATAAACTCGCAATGGCGAGCTTATTTATTTTTATATCTATACTAGGGTATATCTATATATATCTATATAGGGTATGGTAAATAACCATGTAGCACCCACTCCAATCAAGATCGGAGACTCTGCACTCGAAGTTGTAGACGATTACGTTTACCTGGGACAGACATTCCAGTTGGGTAGGTCTAACTTTGAGAAAGAGGTCAATCGTCGAATCCGACTTGGCTGGGCAGCGTTCGGGAAGCTGCGCGGTATCTTCTCGTCCAACATAGCACAGTGTCTCAAGACGAAAGTTTATGACCAGTGCTAGTGATGACATATGGCTCTGAAACATGGTCGCTTACAATGGGCCTCATCAGAAGGCTTACAGTCACCCAAAGGGCAATGGCAAGGTTTGTGCTCGGAGTTTCCTTGCGTGATCGCATAAAGAATGAAGATATCCGCAGGAGAACCAAGGTCGCCGACATAGCCCGAAGAATCACCAAACTGAATTGGCAGTGGGCAGGGCACATTGCTCGTAGAACGGATGGTCGATGGGGCCGAAAGGTTCTAGAGTGGCGACCGCGCACCGGAAGTCGCTGCGTTGGAAGGCCTCCCAGGATCGCGCACAGGATTGGTCGTTGTGGCGACGCTTGGGGAAGGCCAAGCGACAACAGTGGACGTCTTTCGGCTGAAATGATGATGATGATCTATACTAGTTATGACCCGCGTCTTTGTTCGCGTTTAATCATTTTGAAGATGTTTGAATTAATTCCTTGCAGGAATTAAGACCCGTTCCCTCAGGAAAATGAAAAGTAGCTTAAGCCCTTTATAACATATAGTTAAATTTTATTTACTTATATTAAATAAAAAAAAACATTAAAAATACCTGATCTTAATTAACATAATTATTCTGGTTAAAATATTAGTAATTAACAATACAATGATATAACATTTCTTAGTCAGTCCTTTAACAATAATCTCACAAGATCACAGATCGACAACCACAGTCTACTAAAAGTGGGTACAGACCGCTGCATCAATAAGGAATACACATGAAAAAAAAAATGCCAGCTAAATTATTTATCAATAAATATTAAAAAAATATAATAACCTACTAATTGAAAATAATATCAAAATCGGTATAAAAGCAATGAGAAAAAATTTAAACAAATATATCTATCTGTCTCTTTCACCATGACACCGTTTTCTGTAGCGACCGACCGTATGAACGAGACATGGACATGACCTTTGACGTCATGTCCATGTACAGTACATGTCGGACTTCTTCTTCTTATTAGTAGCTTTGAAGCTCCATAACTTCTTTATCAATGAAGATATTTTAAAAAATCTTGTGTGTTTGTTTAATAGCACCAAATTTATGTAATTTAGCAAATGAAAAAATAAATGCATGCATATTCACAATCGGGACGGTACCCCTCTCACATTCCACGGGGCCCCGGGATGAAGGCAAAGAGGGAACAGGAGTGGGTTTTTAGTCAGTAAAAGTCTGACACTATCTCTCGCTCCACCCAAGAGCGTTGTCATTAGATGATTTTCCAACTTTCAAAAAAAAACCCCCTCTCACATTAAAATACCTTACAAAGGGGGCAAAGTTGACGCTGTCCATACCAATCAATTTACTTCACGAATACTCTCTTCTCCCATCCCTCTCTCTCTATGAACTTCAGCATAATGCCGTCTTTAGAGTGTGCGATGCCAGATACAGGCTTGAACTTCAGCTTCCTTGGCATACCATCAGCTAGCTCCAGACGGTACTTCTTCAATATGGTGATGAGGCCAGTCATCATCTGCATCTTTGCAAATCGCATGCCTGGAAACAGATAAAATAAGAAATTAATAACAGGTCTAGAGAGATAGACTCTATACGTAAGTACCAGCAACAAACAGTGAACAACACGTCATACTTTTTTTCATCATACTGCGATGTCAGACTTTTACAGGTTAAAGTCCACCCGGGTTCCTTTAGTTGCCCTTTGCGTGCTAGGGCCGCGGTAAGCCGCAGAAGGCTTTTTTAATCGTGAACGAAGCGTAAAGAGTGTAAGGATCGTGGAGGATGCGTAATCTAGTCGTTTTTATTTACCTTTTTGAGGAAAAGGCGTGTGTTTACGTATGTAAAAAATTACCGATTGAAGAGTCAATTAAGTGTAATCAGTCATAGTGACGTACCATGCTTGTGGAAAGATCACAAAATATGGATAATACGTATTGATAAATATTACTGACACACAGTCCTGCCAAATATTTTTTTATTTTTTTATTATTAGACATACATACAGCTATCATTACAGACAAATCCAATGCGATAGTGTAGTCAAAAATACAAATTACAATAATGATTTCATACAATTGCAATTCACAACATTTACAAAAATAAAATAACTTAGTCAATATAATAAAAAATAATATAACATACAATTAAAATAAAATACAAGGCAATTAATTATCAGAATACAATTATTTAATTCAATTGATTATTATTATTATAACATAAAAAATTTAATGTAACTTTTGCGAACTCGCTCAGTGAACATGAGAATATATCTATTCTATCAGCCACCAGGATTAGTGTGCGCATTGCCCTCGAGAATGAGACGTTGGACACCAGCTTGTTGCGACCGCGTGGCAGTGCGAACAAATCCGGCCATCTGCGACGTTGAACGTACCAATCGGGCACGCACAATCCCATCTCCTGCAACACACCCGGATTGTTTGTGTTGCCCCGGAACACTCCTAGGATATACGATACCAACGCTAGATCCCTTCTTGTCTCCAATCTATTGTATCCCACCATGCCCAAAACGAACAAGGTTGGGTACATCAAGGGATAAAGGGGGTATACCCCATAAAGTCTTAGGTACAGGTATCGCGTATATTTATTTTGTATGCGCTCCAACATGAAAGTGTATTTCGCCTCATTTGGAGCCCATACAGCTGCATTACTCTCTAACTGACTCCTAATTAGCGCGTCGTACGATGCCGAAATAGCCTTAATATTGGTGAAATCTGCTGCTCTGCGAAGCACGAATCCTAGCCGCTTGTATGCCTTTTTACAAACGCTGACTAAATGTTCCCGAAATCTCAGCTGTGTATCCATATGGATGCCAAGGTCTCGCTGCAGCTTGTAGTTGTAGTGAAGTGGTAATCTTGCACGGCTGAATGTCAGAATTGAACATTTCGAAACGTTGAACTGCAGCTTGTTTTTCCGACTCCACTCAACTATACGATCAATGTCCTGCTGAAGGCGGTGACAGTCTTCCTCGGTCTCAATGGCCAAAAGCAATTTAAGGTCGTCCGAAAATAGCAGACACCTGGCGTCACTCACTACATCAGGCAGGTCATTGATCATAATAATAAATTGTAACGGCCCCACATTTGTGCCTTGACTTACCCCCGATCTAGTGTAATAAGGCTCATACCGACAACCACAATACTCCACGTACTGTTTCCTGTCCCTCATATAGCTCGCAAAGAATTGGAGCAATTTTGGAGTGCAGCCGACTCTCGCCAACTTCGATAATAAGACATCATTATCCACTAGGTCAAATGCCTTCTTAAAATCAAAGTAGGCGGTGTCCACCTGCACCCCCGCGTCGATATGAGGAACCGGTACGTCATAGGCGTTTAAAAGGTTGCTGATTGTACTTCGCGCAGGACGAAAACCATGCTGTGCGTCTGACAGTTGCGAAGCTATCTGCCCCTGAACATCCCGCTGAAAGGCAGATTAAAATACCTTCACTGGAGTCGACAGAATCGCTACTGGTTTAAAAGACTCGACTGCGGTTCCGTCACCCCCTTTTGGTATGGGAATCACAAGGGTGACCTTTCAACGTTCCGGGAAATAGGAATTACCTAGGCACCTGTTAAAAATGTGTACGAGTGTTTTCGCCAGTACCGATCTACAATATCGCATTACAAATACAGGGACTATACAAACGACTTGAGATTTCCTGTCAGCTAACTAGTTACGCAAGGTTTTCTACCAGGGTATCAGTTTATATAGGAGCTGTAGTAAAATACTCTAATAATAGTAATATTTTAAGCCAATATTGACAGTGTTGGATTATAGTTGCATTAGGTCAATTTTACTTATAAGCCAACAAAGATATGTAAAACACAACAAAATTAACTGAAAGTACGTATGATAACAAAAACGGCAATTCTGTCTCTAAACTACATACGGTACACTAAAATTGTAAAAAGACAATATTCCTACTTAATGCTGTGCCCGATCATCTTTTTGTAATAAAAAAATCAATAGTAAAGTACCTTACAAATGATGCAAAAGAAGTACTCACCAATGCAAAGTCTTGGTCCTTCTCCAAAAGGCAGATAAGCATATGGATTAATTTTCCGCTTCTCCTCTCCCAGAAATCGTTCTGGACGGAACACTTCAGGCTCTGGATAGAATTCTGGATTGTGATGTAGATAGTACACCGGCAATTGTACTCGCATGCCTTTATCTAACTTGGCACCACCAGGCATTGTGTAATCTTCCATCAACTCCCGCGGGATCATGCCGAGGACTGGATAATAACGAAGAGCCTCGTCTATAACAGCGTCCAAGTATGGTAAATCCGAAATGCAGTCAAAATTAAGTCTATTGTCATGACGAGCTAAATATGAGTCTACTTCTTCTAACACCTTTTTCTGAATCTCTTTACTTTTTGCTATTTCACATAGAGTGTAGCCTAGAGTGGTTGATGACGTTTCGAACCCAGCAGCAAAGAAAATAAAGCACTGAGCAACCAACAGATCATCCGTAGCTTCTAACGAAACCTTTTTTATTTCACCAGTTTTGCTAGTCTGTAAACTCTCACCCACTATTTGTTTGTTTGTCTTCCAGCCCATCACGAGGTCTACGAAGTCATTTCTTCCAGAATGTTTGTATTCTCGTCGAGTCATCACAGAAGTGATTAGGTTATCGAAGAACTGAAATGGTTTTTTCGCTAATTGGCCACCGAATAAGTAAAATATTGATGGCCATATTGCACGAATTTCTCTGAGTATGACCACAAATTTAGGTGGATCTGCAAAGGCGGCAATTTTACTGAATGGATTATTCTTTGCATCCTCTGTCATTGTGTTGGTGTCTACACCGAAAGCACAAGCTCCGATACATTCCATAGTGTATTTTGCGGTCATCGACCTTCCTTCAAGGACCTTTGAAATTTTAGTTTCACGATCCAACATCTCCTCAAACCTGTGTGCACATTTATCTATGAGATGGAACATATTCTTCATTTTCGCAGACGAAAACAGCGGGCTCATATTCTGACGCAACACTCTCCAGCTGTCACCATAGGTAGCAAAGAGGTTCAAAGCTGCTGGTTCCTTGTGGTTGTGTTCAGATAATAGTCTTCCATTGAAACTAGCGAAGTCTTTCGTCACGATCAGTTTGATAATTTCTGGATCCTTTGGAATCAGTACGGGTTCTGTACCTTGGAATGCTCCAATGAATTTCTCGTTCGGAAACTCGTTACAATAATCTTGAAGTGCTTCTCCGAGTGATTTCTTCTGCAGATAGACATCTCCGTAGTTTCCCAATAAGAAAGTAGGTGGTTTGTGTGGTACTTTTCTGTCTTTCCAGTAGTTATACTTTCGCGTGATCAAATAGTAAAGGAGCACTAGTAGCGTCACTGTTAGATAGAGAAACATCGTGTTGTTGCTCCGCGCGATTTGATTCGACTAGCGTAGTTTGTATTTACAGCTGATTGTATAGCTGTGTCTGAGTTGGAGCGTAGTATTTATATCGTTATTATTTACGTATGATGTCATATCAATTATTTATAATACTGATAAATTTAAGTTACTTTAGGTTTATCATATATACCTTGGTAAATATTTTTGTTTTTTTATAAAGTTTCATTCGTACGTACGTACATAGGAAATAAGTATTTTTTTTTATTAGTTTTTTAATATAGGGATTACAAAATAATAATTGTTTTGAGAGAAAGAATGTTACAGTTTGTTATATTTTTGTTTTTCGTATTTGTGTATTTATATTGTGTGTCCAAAATAAACAAATGGTTTCTTTCTTTATATTCACTACAAAAATACAAATACAAATACAAAAATGTTTATTTCGTTATTACACGTTATACACAGTTATACAGTTGGTGGCGTCCCCTTTTAAGCATATAGATGCCTGTACCAGGAGGCGCCGCTCTTTTATATCATACAAGTGTAATAAGTAACATACAAGAGTGAAAAGGAATAATTAGTAGTCTAATTCTAGTTTTATCATAGTCTGTTGGTGTGTGTGTGTGAGTGTGTGTGAGAGTGTGAGAGTGTTCGTGCGTGTGTGCTTGTGTGCGGGTCTGTGTGTGTGTTTGTGAGTGAAAGGGTGTGTGGGTGCAAGGTTGTTTTACATGGAAAGAGGTTTGTGTAAATAGGAACAGTTTAATTAAGATTTAATGTTTATTTAGATTTAACAGCAGATTCTCTGTTTCATCATAACATAACTTGTTTATCCAGTTAACCAGCAACGATTTGCATTCTTTAAACGGTTTAGTATAGATATCTATTTCTTTATTTATTTTATTATATAAGTAAGACGAGCGTCTGTCGTACTGAAATTTAGCAAATTCTGTTTTTACCCGAGTGGTGCAAGCAACATTGTGTTTTCTTCTTCTAGCTAGGATTTTGGAATCGAATGGTATGGTTTTATGTTTTTTTAGTACTACGTGTATAATATATAATTTTCGGACTGATAATAACTTACTAATTTGGTATAGCTCAAAAGTAGGAAAATTCCTTTTTTTGAAGTACATTACCTTTATTAGTGTCCGTTGTGCTCTTTCAATTTCAAGAAAACGTGTTTTACGTGCGCCTCCCCAAATAGAAATACAATATATGATCACTGATTGGACTAGCGAGATATACACTTCATTTAGAAGGTTTTTTGATTCGCCACTTCTAGGGACTACGTGTCGCAGTGTTTTGAAAATCCAAATAAACTTACGTATTCTCGCAGTAATTTTTTCGATTTGAGGATACCAGGACAAGCTTTGGTCCAACATTATACCTAAGTACTTGACATGATTGACTTTACTTAAGATTGGACAATTACAATTGTGATTTGCTACACTCCTACTACATTCATGTATTTTAATATTGAAATCATGTTCTGGTTGGACATTTTTATATATTGAGAAGCAGATGTAATGATGATCACTAGCTGTGCCGAAGTAACTAATACTGTCAAATTCAAACAAATGTATTAAGATGTGTGTGTGTGTGTTAATCGTGGACTAATTATACGTGTAATAACTCAAGTGCGCTTTCACCTCATTAGCACCTACACTAGGAGAGATTGCATCAGTGTCAACAGAAAAATATGACTTTGCATATAACAGAAACATAATCCATGACTGGGGTTAGCTTCTTAGGTTCGCTTCCATACTAAATCGAACTGAATTCTCTTATTTTTTTTTGGGTTGTGTACCTCAAAAGGAAAAAACGGAGTCCCTATAGGATCACTTTATTGTCCGTCCATCAGTCTGTCTGTTAAGACCCTGTATCTCAGGAACGCGTGGAGGTATTGAGTTGAAATTAAAACCATATACTCAAATTTATGGCCTCTTGAAGCTGTGAAAAAAAATCTGTCTAAGTTAACAAAAACATACGGCCGTTTAAGTCGCAAAAAACTTTTATTTCGACACTCTCAAGGGAATGAAAATTCATAGGGTACTTACCGTTGACCCAGAATACTGAAAGGCATAAATTAAGGTCTTATGTTACAGGTATAAATCTGAATCTGAATAAATCTGAAAACAGATTTGTTGTTACGTCACAAAAATATAGATTTTTTGCGATTTAGAAAAATCTTCCAAACTCCATTTAGGAATTAAACTATTTACATAGGTAAGTTTGTTTTAAACCCATAGCGCGCGAGTCCGACTCGCACTTGCCCAGTTTTTTTTTGTTTGGTCTCGAACTGCGACACATTAGTTGGAGTTACCACTGGGACATTTCTATTCTACATATTATTCACATCTCTCTTTTCCTTATCAATGTAATATTAAAATCCCTTTAGAATAAAGAAACATTTTTGTATAAAAACATGCGTTCCGGTTTCATAATAAAATACTTTTTCTATCAGAATGATTTCCTTTAGATAATGTTATAGCATGGAGGTCCCGAGGGAGGAGAACGGAGGAAAACAAAAAAGCATCGTGGATATGTGTTTTATTTGGAGTATTTTGTTGTTCAATAATTGTGGTATTAGTGAACTACGCCTCTACGATGTAAGTAGGGCTATTTTGTTGTGTTGAAAAATTTTATACACTTTCAGGAAGAACATCGTAACCAACAGGTTTGCGCCTTTTGTAGGAAGCGGATTTTCTTTCCTAATTAAAATGTATTTTTTATGATTATATTGTGTTCTATGTAGGCGAAGCGATGCGGCCCGAATAGAACAAAAAATTGTGACTTCATTGTGGTGACCAATTTGACCAACTGGGCACAGTGATGAGCGAAACGAAGCGGTCGTATTCAATTGGTTTGATATTTTGACGCGGACTCTTGTGGTGCGGTGATTTGTTTTAAGTAAATGGCTTCTAAAGCGGCTACTTCACGCGCACGTAGGACATAGCCACTTCATTGCGCAGAATTCGCATGAACCGTTTCGGTTTGAATTGGACTTGTTATTCATAAAGCTACTGATCTGTTAGAATAGGCACTATTGGCATATTACCAAAAATGTTTTTTTATTAAAAAAAAAAACCCGTTCTGGAAAAAAAGCGATCTGCCGCTTACGATGTTGTTCCTGAAAAAGTTCGATTTGTATAGAGAGTGGAAATGGAAAATTGTTTGAAATCTTGAAATAAACGCTTTGAGTTTTTGTTTTTCTGGGCATTCGTGATAATCTATATGTCTTTGATATCATATCCTGTGAAGGGGGCCCCTTCTCGTCACTTACTTTCCCGCTTGGCATGTACGACCACCAGCACCTTCTACGACATAAACGAGGCCAACGACAGAGCAATCCAGGTGGCTAGTGGCTATATAATAGTCGGGCAAGATTTGAATTAAATCGATATGAAAGAAAGAGATTGAGTATGTATCTTTCTTTTCCATGCTGAAAACCAGTGCTGTGGGCTTGTCACATTTTGCGTGTGGTCACGGCATTTATGCTGAGCGTTCGGCTGTTTTGCGTGGACGTACTGCATATTTTTCCTATAGAATGTTTATAATTTGTAAGGTAGTCCACAAATTAAACTGCGCTGCGCTACGCTGGGTGTCTAACGCCTAGCATATGCTAGGCGTTAGACACCGCTAGCTGAGGTGGTCACCCTTTCGCTGCGGGCAAGCTCAGCACACTTTGTACTTTGTTCTTTTTTATTTGTTTTTATAACTGTTGTGCTGTGTCTGTCCCGAATAAAAGTATTTCTATTCTTTAAAGTATCGGCTTCTTTTCCGCCAAATAAAATATTTTTCTTAAGACAGTTACTGAATGGACTTTGCAACACATATGTAGATATACGTACGTTATCTGAAGGTAAACCTAGGAATACATTTCTGATGAAGAATGATCCAACCAAATTAATGAGTCCGACCGAACAATCCTATTAATATAAACATACACATAAATATAACTCCATCACTATTTATAAGGCTCGATGATAAATAAAGCATCCGTGACTTTCGGTTGGGGGGTCAGCACAAGTGTAGGTAATTAATTATACGAAGCACTCGTCCTTGGACGTGTGGCCAGGAAGATGGCGGAATCACGGAAATATGGAGTAGAGAGATATTGCTAAGACCGGTAGTTGATTGTTGTTGGTTGTTGGCACCACGGCACGATTCTTAGGTACTATATGGAGAGATTATCTAGTCTTGTGCAGACTATCAAGATACAACGTATAAGTTCGAACGTGTGCAATAGGATTTTGAAATTATGGAGTTTTATTTATTTATAATTTTATGCACTAATAAAACAAGGCACAAACACACACATACATCATCATCATCATCATCATTTCAGCCGAAAGACGTCCACTGCTGGACATAGGCCTCCCCCAAGTGTCGCCACAATGAACGGTCCTGTGCATCTCGCATCCATCGGACTCCCGCAACCGTTACCAAGTCATCGGTCCACCTTGTAGGAGGCCTTCCAACGCTACGTCTTCCGGTACGTGGCCGCCATTCCAGAACCTTTCGGCCCCAACGGCCATCTGTTCTGCGAGCAATGTGCCCTGCCCATTGCCACTTTAGTTTGGCGATTCTTCGTGCTTTGTCGGTAACCTTGGTTCTCTTACGGATATCCTCATTCCTGATTCGATCACGCAAGGAAACTCCGAGCATAGCCCTTTCCATTGCCCTTTGGGTGACTTTAAGTCTTCTGATGAGGCCCATTGTAAGCGACCACGTTTCGGAGCCATATGTCATCACTGGCAACACGCACTGGTCATAGACTTTCGTCTTGAGACACTGTGGTATATTGGACGAGAAGATACCGCGCAGCCTCCCGAACGCTGCCCAGCCGAGTCGGATTCGACGATTGATCTCTTTCTCGAAGTTAGACCTTCCTAACTGGATCGTCTGTCCCAGGTAAACGTAGTCGTCTACAACTTCGAGTGTAGAGTCCCCGATCTTGATAGGAGTGGGTGCTACATGGCTGTTTACCATGACTTTGGTTTTGTCATGACTTTTGTTTAGGTCACCAAGCATTGTACTGAGCTCCTCCGTAGTCTCAGCCATGACTACTATGTCGTCGGCAAATCGAAGGTGAGTGATGTACTCGCCATTGACATAAATGCCTAGCCCTTTCCATTCCAAAACCTTAAAGACATCCTCCATTGCTGCCGTGAACAGTTTCGGAGAAATAACGTCTCCCTGCCTCACGCCCCGCTGCAAGAGGATAGGTTTCGAGGTCTGGTCTTGTAGTCGGACTGACATAGTGGCGTTTTTGTACAAACATTTCAGCACTTCGATATACCGATAGTCAATTTGGCACCGTTGGAGAGACTGCAGTACAGCCCAAGTTTCAATCGAATCAAAGGCTTTCTCGTAGTCCACAAACGCTAAGCAGAGAGGCTGATTATACTCCTCAGTCTTCTGTATAACCTGCCGCAGCGTATGTATGTGGTCCACGGTGCTGAAGCCTTTTCGAAATCCGGCTTGCTCGGGAGGCTGGAAGTCGTCGAACCTGCGTGCGAGACGATTCGTTATGACTCTGGAAAACAGCTTGTAGACATGGCTCAGAAGCGAGATGGGCCTGTAATTCTTAAGCAGGGCATTATCGCCCTTCTTAAAGAAGAGTACCACCACGCCTCTGCTCCACGCCTGTGGCGTTTTTCCCTCGAGTATGACGGAATCAAATAGCTTCTGAAGGGCCTTAAGGACCGGTTTTCCACCCGCCTTCAGGAGTTCGGCCGTAATTCCGTCCTCACCCGACGCCTTGTTGTTTTTCAGCTGCTTCAGAGCCATCCTAATCTCGTACAGGCTGACGTCCGGGATATCTTCGGTATAGTGTCGGGTTAATCTAGCTCTTGGGTCGTTTACTAGATTTGCAGCGGGTTTAGCGATAGACGTGTATAACTGTCCATAAAAAGCCTCGATCTCTCCCAGAAGCTCCGATTTGGCGGATATGACTCTGCCATCGTCGGTCTTCAGTTTCGTGAGCTGGCTTTGGTCAATAGACAGATCTCGTGCAAATACTTTAGAGCTCTTATTCCGCTCAATCGCATCCTTAATCCTTGCGGTATTAAAGCGGCGAAGGTCGCGTTTCAGGGACTTCGAGATTTGTCTATTGAGCTGCCGGTATATGCACGCATCGTCTGAAGACTGCAGAATCATCTCACGCCTCTTCTTATTAGCTCGAGGGTCGGATCAGAGAGCTTCTTGTTCTTATTTGTACGGTGAGTCTTGAAAAACTTAGACCCAACCGTATGGACAGTTTCAACGAACCTATCGTTATATTCGTCCACGGAGCTTCCTAGGCACTCGAAACGATTGTGGAGTTCGAGCTGAAAGCTCTCGGGGTGTTGGATCTGGATCTGTGCTGGACGCAGCGTAGACTTCATCAGTCGAGACCTTTCAAGCTTAATGTTAATATTCAATGTGCCTCTTACCACGGGGTGATCACTTCCAGTTTTCACCGCGTTGATCACAGAGACATTATTTGCTTTTTCGTCGACAGGATGAAGTCAATCTCATTTCTAGTTGCACCGTCAGGACTTTGCCAGGTCCACCTTCTATGCTCACGCTTTTTGAAGAAGGAATTCATCATATAGAGGCCCTCCTTCTCCATAAAGCTAGCCAGTAGGTGTCCCCGGTGATTCCGACGTCCAAATCCAAATTGCCCCACTCGCAGCTCGACACCGTCTCGTTTGCCCAGTTTCGCATTAAAGTCCCCCATGACAACGGTGTAGTGAGTCTTAGAACCATGCATGGCTCTTGATATATCCTCATACATGGATTCTACTTCGTCGTCGGGATGTGTCGAGGTCGGGGCGTAGACCTGTATGACCTTCAGCGAATATCTTGATGATATTCTGAGTATAAGGTACGCCACCCTGGTCGACACACTCTCGATCTTCACCACATTGTTCACAAGGGACTTGTGGACGATAAATCCGACACCACCCTGGGACTGCTGGTCACCCTCCCGGAAATAGAGCAGGTTACCGGATTTTAGAATTATCGTATCCTCCCCCTGTCTTCGGACTTCAGACAATCCCACAATACTCCATCGCAACCTGTTCAATTCCACCTCAAGTTCGGTGATCTTCTCGTCAGTCCTCAGTGTACGCGTGTTAAAAGTTGCCAGGTCTAGTCGTTTTATAGATGGGTAGCCAGATCTCATCCGGAGATTCTTCGCACCCCTTGCCTCGTTGTGGCCTTGACCGCTACCGGAGTCAAGGGTAGACGGGCTGCCGGGCACTAGGGGCCATTTTTTCTTTCTGCTCTTCATTTTGGGGGGGTTTGCCAGAATCGCCACGTTTGGCAGACGGGTTGGCGATCGCAGTTTGGTTGTTGTAATGCACAGAGGATGCTGCTGCCCATTCTCTGGTATGTCCCTTAGTCGCCTCTTACGAAACCCTCGGGAAGAGATGGGATGGTGTTATTCTTTACGTCCGGACACCATACGGAACAACAACACACACATACGCCTTAGTATAACTGTACAAAGGCGGACTTAATTGTCTTAAGAGACGGAGATTAGACGACAAACAGAAAGGAAATAAGTGCAATATTAAATTATACTCGCATAATTAAACAGACAGAAAACGAAAAAAAAAAAACACTTAATTAAATGCCATCTTTTAGGTAAGAATTATTGTGTAAATAAACTTAGTTACACACATACAAATAAAGAAAACTATTGTGAAAAAAAAAATACGAATCCAATCAATTAATAGTGTGATGATTCTGCTAACTTCTTGCGAATGTATTCTTGTGCCTTTTACTTTAAAGGAGAACCAACTGAGGAGGTCATGCTACGACAAGGTTTAGTCTTAGGATGGTTCGAAAGAGTAACCGTGGCCCTAGTACGCAAAGGTCATAATTATGAAGGAACTTGGGTTGGTTTTAATGAGTAAAAATCTGACATTTCCTCTTGCTTCGCCGTAGAGTGGGAGGAGTTATTGGATGATTTCTCACTTCAAAACAAAAATCATCCTTTAATTCTTTAATTCTTTATTGTACACTAAACCAACTTGTAAAATAGGTAGATAACAACGTTCATGTACATAGGTGAGCTTAACTCAAAGTTGAGTTTTCTTCCAGCAAACCATTGAGTGATAGAGAGAGACCACAATAAAGGGTAGGATCCAGTGTACAATTTTAAAATTATAAATAATACGGATAAAATAAAACATAAATATACCTACATACATACATACAAACATACTTATATATTATAAACATATAATATATATATATATATATATACCATGTCATCGTGAAAGGAAATGCTCTTTAATTTTCCTCTTGAAGACATCCAGAGAAGGGCTGTCACGTAGGGAGTGTGGGAGGGAGTTCCACAGACGCACCGCAGTGACAGAGAAGGAACCATCATAACGGCTAGAAGTGTGAAATGGAGTACGAAGAAGAAGAGAGTTGGCAGTGCGACAGGGTTTACCCCTCGGGACGAAGTACTCAAAGCATCATTCAAGCTCATTGTTCAGATGAACGACGTTCACTACTTAACATAGGACAAGCGTCACCATAGACTACTCCAGTGCTTCTCGCAACCAATGGACTCTCATAATCCTCAGCTGCCCCCCTAGCCAAGTTACAATCGTTTCGTTCGCGCCGAACGCCAGGTATGTGCGAGTCGGATTCGCGCACTGAGGATTCCGTACAAAACTAACCAATGAAAACAGTTCGATTCCCGAATTGAGTTACGAAGAATTTTCCGAATCGCAATTTTTTTTTGTGACGTAACTACAAATTTACAGTTATCAGATTTTTTCCTATACTTGTGTTATGAGACCTTGCATCATGCCAAATTTCAGGATTCTACGTCAACAGGAAGTATCCGTTGAATTTTAATTCCCTCGAGGGTGTCAAAATACACGTTTTTTATGACATAAACGGCCGTATATTTATTTTTTCGTATACTCAGAAGTTTGATTTTTTCACAGCTTCAAGGGATCGCAGACTTGAGTATATAGTTTAATTTCAACTCGATACCTGCATGCGTTCTCGAGATAAAGGGTCTTGACAGATAAACAGACAGACGGACAACAAATTGATCTTGTAAGGGTTCCCTTTTTTTCCTTTTGAGGTACGGAACCCTAAAAAGTATGAAAAGAGTTACCATGAACCTGGAACGCCAAAAGAAAATAAAGGAACACTGGTAGGCTTTTTTTAGGTTCTTGGGCGAAGATTGGGAGCAGTGGTGGCCGAGTGGTAACGGCCGCGACTTACGGAGTTGTAGGTCGCGGGTTAAGCCCCGCCAAGCGCATTACTTTGTGTAATTTATTTCACCACCACTGCTCTCAAAACAGTGAAGGAAAACATCGTGAGGAAACCGGCATGTCCTAGAACCAAAAATTTTGTTTTGTTTTGTGACATCCACCAACCTGCACGGGGCTCGCGTGGTGGATTACGGCCCATTCCCTCTCATAGAGAGGAGGCCTGAGTTCCAACAGTGGGAACATTATAAGGCCGACTATGCTATGCTATTGGGCGAAGCGGGATATAGTGTCAGACTTTTATTGTCTAAAAAGCCACTCCTGTTCCTTCTTAGCATCGTCCCAGGGCCCCGGGGCAAGTATAAGTGCTGTGCGTTTTGACTGTCCCTTTCAAAATTATTGGGTCATGTCTTGTAAAGGTGTGGCCAGTCATGGCAAATAAAATTTGTACTAGGTTAAGTTTTCTATGGGTCTATGCCACCCGAAATAAAGTTATTATTATTATTATTATAAGTCTAACACTTCTTTTCGCTCCAATCAATGCGGAAAGTGTCATTTGATGATTTCTCACCAAAAACTAAAGCCATCTTTTTCTAAAGTTGGTAAGCAATGCTCTCTGCTCTGCCTGGCCCCGACTCAGGTACTCCACGTAACACATTCCCCACTTAACTCCCACTAGATTGAATGGCGCGGGATTTGACGCGTGAGCGGCTTACTGATGCTCCACCTGAGAAGTTTGGATTCTCTGCCATTAATTCACAAAGTATGGGAGTATGAGGCGAGAGGCTGAAAGGCTCATCAATTAATATCTTGTTATTTAAGCTGAATGCTTGTGAATCTGGTCAGTTAACATTGGCTAACTATAAATTACTGTTATTGGGTACTTAAATTGATTCAATTTTTTTTATTGTTTACTTAAGTCAGAAACTAACTTTATCGAAAATCGTAAATAGAAAGAAATGTTCAAATTCCTTCAAGATTAATCAAGTGAAAAACCTTTTAAATCTGGTGGGACGGAAAACTGTCAAATAACAGTATGAGGATGAATATACTGAAATGTGACGTCACTGCCATTACGGTTACGTGTACTCAAAAGAGATAGCGAGATATCCCCACCATGTTCCCACTCTTCCTCAAACTAATATACATTTGGAATGCTAATTGCTGCTTTATTTGTTCGATCCAGCCCGTCCCTTGCTGCCCCCCCTCCAACGACGCCCTAAGCCGAGGTCCGTACCCCACAGGGGGTGCCCTTAGCGTGTAGTCGCTTAGTTTGTTAGTTAAGTAAGCCCTGGCTGGAGGCTTTGATTCTTGAATCGAGGCCGCCACAGGCAAGTCCGGTTAAGCAGCCGACAACCTCCTAGATTGACCTGCGAGAGGCCACACACAAAAAAAAAAAAAAAAAGCTGCTTCATTTAATAAACAATGTCGATGCTGTTTTCAGAAGAAGATTTCATTTTGGTGTTATTTGCTGTTAAGTATAACATTTGCAGCGTTGGAAGGCCTCCCACAAGGTGGACCGACGACCTGGTGAGGGTCGCGGGAGTGCGGTGGATGCGAGAAGCACAGGATCGGTCATTGTGGCGACGCTTGGGGGAGGCCTATGTCCAACAGTGGACGTCTTTCGGCTGAAATGATGATGATGATGATAACATTTGTACAAAAGCAAGTATAGGAATATTTATTACTAATTACGAAAAATTTTGTAAACTCACGAACACGATCAGACACCCAGACCTGGAACGATTGTAGGCGCGTGACGGTGAGCAATGAGTAGCTCGTTGTCCAACCGTCCGGTAACTGTTCTGACTGAGCCCAAGTCGCCGACGGCGCATATTGTTCCACGCGCGCTTCAAGTTGATGTCAACAAACCGTAGGGGCCCAGCAAGGTCGAAACCTACTGGGGCCACGGGTAGTGTGAAACTCGGGGCCCTGGAACGAAGGAAAGAAGGAACAGGAGTGGGTTTTTAGTCAGTAAAAGTCTGACACAGCCTCTCGCACCACCCAAGAGTGGGAGATTTCACTGGATCATTTTCCAACATAAAAAGAAAAGCCCTGGAACGACTATCTATAGGCTATACCAATATTTGTTTCTTGCAGGAATCGAACCCACAATACGTAGTGCAGTGCAGCAGCCAGTCGCTTAACCACTGCACTAAACGTGACATCTATTATGATGATGATGACTTGCTGTTTGTTTTTGTCTCAAAGTTTACCAATCGATTATATTGTAATGTGAGTAACTATTCGTCGTTTATACCACGTACATTAAAGGATTGGAATAAATTACGGGCAACGGTCTTCCCGTCCGATTGTAACTTAGTAGTCTTCAAGGCTAGAGTGAGAAGGCTCTTAATAAACTAGTGGGATTCACCATCAACGATTGCCTCACTGCTTACCATCAGGAGGGATCGCAGTCAAGCACTAGCTTAAGTACCTATATCAACTTAAAAAAAAAACTGTTTTTTTTTTCCATGCAGCCAATTCATTCGGACGATGTACCATTTTACCAGTCACTCAATAAAATTTCATTCAACAATAAACCATTTTTAAAACCTCTTTGGAACTAATAAAACTCAGCGAAATCCACTTACATTTTACTGAAACTTTCTGAATATTTGTATACTTACATCGATTTCAAGTTGCGAGTGGATTGGACTGCTCCAGAATCCTGTATATTTTTATTCGAAAAGTTGGCGACAAGAAAATTGTCCGAGTGTCGGATATGCGGTCGGAAAGGAAGGAGTTTTTTGTAGAAAATGGTACCTTTTACTTGTTTTGACATTGTTGTCCTTCCGTAGTAATGCACGAATATTATGAACTAGATTATTTTTGGGGTTCCGTACCTGAAAAGGAAAAACGGAAACCTTATAGGATCACTTTGCTGTCCGTCTGTCTGTCAAGACGCTTTATCTCGGGTACGCGTGGAGATATCAAGTTGAATTTAAAACCATATACACAGATCTGCGGTCCCTTGAAGCTGTGAAAAAATTAACGACAAACTTCTAAGTTAACAAAAAAAAGATACGGCCGTTCACGTCGCAAAAAAATTATATTCATAGGGAATCAAAATTCATAGGGTACTTCCCGTTGACCCAGCATCCTGAAATTTGGCATAAAGCAAGGTTTTATAGCACAGGTATAGGAATAAATCTGAATACAGATTTTTTTTTGTAACGTCACGAAAAAAAGTACTTCGGAAAAAATTTCGAGACTCCATTCGAGAATTGAACTGGTAAGTTTGTACGGAACCCTCAGTGCGCGAGTCCGACTCGCACTTGCCCAATTTTTTCTTTTATATTGAAGTAAGAAATCATGAAGTGTCTTCTCTCACTCTAGGATGAAATGAAAGGGTGTGTCTGATTTTTAATGACCAAAATCCACCGTTGTGTGTGTCCTTCAGTTGCCTTTTGTGATCTAGGATCACGGTTACTTTTTCAAATGTTCTCGCAGCCCTAGTACGAACTAAATTCTACCAAAGGCTTCGCTAGTCTAGCTATTCAGGACATGGTCTATCCGTCTGTCAAGTTTCATTCAAATCCAATCGGCGTTAAGACGTTATCTCTTTTTTATGGTGAAAATTGTCAAATAACTTCTCACTCTTGAGGATGGAACGAGAGGGAATGTCAGACTTGACTTGACTGATTAAAACTTATCTGGGTCCTTTAGTTGCTCTTTGCGTTTTAAGGCCACCTTTACTCTTTCAAACATTTCTGTAGCTTTAGTATTTTGTAGTTCATGCTAGACATGAACTTAATTCAGAAACAGACAGTCATAGACACTGAAACAAACACAGTGATAGAGACGAAAGAAAGAAAGAAAGAAAATGAATTTATTAATAAAAAAAAAATAAGAATAAAAAAATATATTTATTATTATTTTTTAGACGCTGTTAGAATTACATAGTCATAGACACTGTTTGATATAAACTAGTGATATGTAGTGATAATGAATGTTAGAAAACTAAATAATATTATATTTAGTTTTCTCTAAAAAGTTTAGTTTTCGCGAAAAGTTTCCTGGTCATGTCTATTCGAATTTATAACAAAATTCCAATTGAAATAAAATTGTTATATAATGTAAACTCATTTAAAAACAGACTATTGAAATGACTGAAAGAACATATGTTTTATGACCTTAAAGATTTTTTTTAACCACATATTTTAAATTTCTGGACTTATGTGATTACGGATAATGCTGAGACAAAACTATTATATTATTGTATTGACTTTATATTATGACATTGAATACTCAATAACTAATAATTATAATTTTACATGCAATTGATACAATTAGCTAAACATGTGGACTATAGATTAATACCTGACTGTAACAACTTTATACCATGTTTAAGGCAAATAAAGACTTATCTTATCTTATCTTATCTAAATGTCAAAGGCTACTTTTATTAGGAAAATAAAGAAAAGAATGGGGTGGGCTTAAGCTTGTTAGTGCTGTCAAATTCATCGACATTTTTATCAATATTCTCTTGTCTCACAACTTCTTCCCCAAAATTAAACCAATAAAAAAAAAAAGCCCACATACCCTCAAAACTTTTCAAATTGCCAAAGCAACTGAAGATTAAATTTCTCAGCGAGTTCCACAAAGAGGTTGTTTTTGGGTGGGGCATACTTAAACAACATAACCACTGTATTATTACCAACAATATATTTTTGTTCTTCTTGAGCCTCAGTTATGATTATTGCTATCGTAAAATAAATCCGTACGTTTGTTGTAAAGGCTCATGGAAAAATTGCCGGAATGCCGGATGGTTACCGAGTACTAGCTCATCGTGGACGGTACGTGTCCGGTTTTTCTAAAGTTCTATGTAATGATGATGATGAAGAGACTGTGGTTTTTAGCTAACTGGTACATTCTCAATATCTTGCACATGAGTTAAACCTGACTATAAAAAGAAAACCGATCAAGTGCGACGGACTCGCGCACGAAGGGTTCAGTATTTGTTGTATACACCTTTGCCATCACATTGCCCCACTTAAATATTTGTTTTATTCTATTTTAGTATTTGTTGTTAAAGCGGCAACAGCAATATATTGTCTATGAAAAATTCAACCGTTGTACCATTACGATTCATAAGAGCAAAAGAGCAGCAAGATTCATTTAGCCTGGTGACAGACAGATGGACTGCGGAGTGATATCATATAGTTCCGTTTTTACCATTTGGGTACGGAACCTAATAAGCAGTCTGACAAAAGTCACATCAAAGATTCGTGAGAATTGGAAACAAAAATAATATTTAAGCCAAATCTCTAAATTTGCATGGAAATTGATCCGTAAATAAATCCCATACAAAAATAGAACAAAACGGATTCATTGTTGAAAACGAGCAATAGAAACCACTCAACAGCCTCTGATGCTATAAGCGGGAAATCCTGCCCAAAATACTTCGCTATTCATAAAAAATAAGTGCGTCCCAACAAAATGGGTTTACGACAATAAAAGTTGGGAATCCTTCCGGTGTCGAGGAATTAGCGGGGTTGAGGGAAGGTGCCTTTGTGTGGGCGGGCCGTTTACGATTGACGGGAGGCCCTACATGGTTCATAACACGAATCGAACTGGAATGTGGGTTATTAGTTTTGAATAACTTTGCAAGTTATGGGAGGCGGGGAGAGGAATGCTCATTAGTTTATATCGTTAAATTGTTAGCTCGTGTGGGAAATTACAGGTACCGTGTGACTTAATTTGTGAACCTATTACGCTTCTGGGTGTCTTTTTTTGGTGGGAAAATCATCTAACGACAAATCTCGCTCTTGGGCGGAGCGAGAGATAGTGTTAGACTTTTACTGACTAAAAACACACTCCTGTTTCTTCTTTGCCTTCGTCCCAGGACCCCGGGTTTCGCTTTCACACTACCCGTGGCCCCAGACGCTTCTGGTCGAACAGAATGGACAGCCAAATCCTGAGGCAAAGGTCGCTCATGTATGTCCGAAATAACAATTATTTTAAATTTTGCTAGCATAGTTATAACTATGGGTCTATTAACATAATATGGACTTGTATCATTATTGTGTTCTTGGCCTGAAATAAATATTTTAAAATTCAATTTAATTACCAAAACTCCCGTCAAACGATATTTTAAGCTGCTTTACAAATTAGGATGTGAAGATCAGACAGATGGTAGGATAATCAGCTTTGTAATTTTCTTACTGCTAAGACACAGAACTCCTCTCCAGGAGAGGGAATAGGCTTTTATCCACCCCGCGGGTTGGTGGATGTCGCATATCTTCAAAAAGATAGAAAGAAAGAAAGAAAACATGTATTTGAGACTCGCACAGGACAAACAACAATAAAATAAAAAGTAACTACTAAATCTATAAACACTTAATTTAAAAATAATAGAAAACAATATTAAAAGATAAAAATAAAAGACCTGTGCGAGGCCAAAAAGGCTCCTATCTCAGCATATGCTGCGATATTTAACTAAAAAGTAAAAATAACGCAGCGCTGGTATTCTGATAGGGCCTGGAGATGCTACGGATACACTCAAGAAACACAGAGACAAATAAGATAATATAAATATTAATAATAAAAGAATAAAAATAAAATATACCAAACATATAAACAAAAACATATAAAATCAATTAAACTACAAAAAAGTGAAAACAAAAGCACAGTATATATTTAACCATTCATACGCCCGATGCTCCGTTATACATTTATCTACAGCATACAAACGAATGGAACGCGCGGGCGTAGATGTAGGCTATAGTCTGTGGTAATGGCCAGCTGTCAAAATGAGAAAAAAAATAAAATAAAAATAAATAACTGTTCAAATAAAACAAATTGTCCAAATTGTTGGTTCTGGGATAATTCTGTTTCCTTACGATGTTTTTCTTCACCCTTTTGAGAGAGCAGTGGTGATATGTAAAATGCTGGTTTTCATTGCATTTTATTCATTTGGAAGGCACCTAGGCAACCCAACATAGAAAAATACTCCAATATGATGATAGTATTATTTTAATTTAAAAAATATATTTGTTACTAGCTGCTCCTCGTAATTTCAATGACGTTTTTTTGTTATTGCTCCGCTCCTATTAGTCATAGCATGATATTATTACTTGACTGACCTGTTGGTCTAGTGCTTAGTGGCCCTGACTGCTATGCCGGAGGTCGTGGGTTCGATTCCCACCTAGGACAAATATTTGTGTGATGAGCACGATCATTTGTTCTGTGTCTGGGTGTAATTTTTCTATAATATGTATGTATTTAGAAATATATAAGAATGTTTATCAGTTGTCTAGTACTCATAACACAAGCTCTGCTTAGCTTGGGACTAGACGGCGTTGTCTGAAAGTTGTGGAATATTATTATTATTATTATATAGTCTGTAGCCATCCTTAGTAAACGGTCTATCAAAAACTCCTTCAATTTTTTTCAATTTTAACCAATAGTTTCAACCAAACTGAAAAACACTTCACCTTTAAAATACGTGTATGTATAAGCTTAATCGCTACAGACGCCTTTCGTAATTAGATGCATACGGATATAGTGCGCTACCAAACTTTAACTTGACTAAGGGCGGAATCCCCAATAAAACTAATCGCGTTTTAACGTTTGGCTCGTATAATCACGTTTAGCCGCTGTCACTAGTGTCACTTGTCTGTGTTTTTCTTTTGGTGTATTTTTATAAGTGACACTAGTGATTGCGGCTAAACGCGATTATGCGAGCCAAACGTTAAAACGCGGTTAGTTTTATTGGTGAATTCCGCCCTTAGTTATTTGACTCGCGCATTTATTCATTCAAGTTTCTTCAAGATGCAAACTCTTGGAAAGGTACACCTCAACCAAAACAAGATGTAAATAACTCCAAAAGTAAACAGGACACACAAATTCTTAGTCCACAAGGGCAGCGCGAAGTTGTCGGACTGGTGCCCTTTCGAAGGACATCTATATTCATTAAAACTTAGATTAGCTGAACTCTGCCTTCCGACCTTTACAAATATTCGATGGTCGGTGCTATTTTTAGATGGTGGATTGTTATAAGAAAAACGTGAACAACGGGCTTTTTAGGTTTCCATACCTCAAAAGGAAAAAACGGAACCTTTATAGGATCACTTTGTTGTCCGTCTGTCGGTCTGTCTGTCTTTTTCTCGAGAACGCGTGGAGGTATAGAGTTTAAATTAAAATTATAAACTCACATCTACGGAACCTTGAAGCTGTGAAAAAATCGAACTTCTAAATTTATGTAGCAAAGTGTGTATATTACGACATTCTCAAGGAAATCAAAATTCATAGGGTACTTCCCGTTGACCCAGAATCCTGAAATTTGACATAAAGCAAGGTCTTATAGCACAGTTAAAGGAATAATTCTAAAAATAGTAAATTTATTCTTACCTACGTCACAAAAAATAATATAGTGATACGGAAATTTTTTCTAGAATTGAACTATTTACATAAGTGAGTTTGTACGGAACCCTCAGGGCGCGAGTCTGACTCGCACTTGCCCGGTATTTTTCTTTCTTGTGCACTAACTAAACTTATTTTAAACAATCGCTATCTCTCTTATACTATTAATGGATAAAAAAGATATCAAAAATTTTCCTCCTGCCAAATTAGTCAGAATTTAGTTTGCCATAAAATTTTAGACGTGATTTCAAAACGTGTAGAATTAGCAGTTGGGTAAGAATATAAAGAAGTACATCACGTAAACTATTTTGACAGGAGTTAAATTATTACTATCTATTTCTAGTTTTAACGATTAGTAAAAGAAAGCGACAGTTTCAAATTATTATTTTATTAGGCGTTTAATAGAATCGGCTCTATTATATCTTTGTCTCAAGATCTGCGGTTGTAACGTGGGCGCGTTTATAAATACAAATTTCACAATAAATACACAGAATTTCATATAGATGAAAAAAAATGGTATGTATACATTATAACAACGCTACAGATAAGTGATTTAGAGGTTTAAATATGTCAGCGTATTCAATAAATTGTAAGAAAACTAGTGTCAGTGAAATCAATAGTGCGGAAGCTTGTGGACGAGTCGAATACGGTACTAGTGGTACTACTAGGTATTATGTCACACCACTTTGACAGATTCTAGACTGGCATTTGCGCGAGGCTAGCAGATGAAAGTTGTGACCGCACGGATGTGGGGCTTTCCTTTCGAAAACACAGTCAAACCACCGTCATCCCTTCCTCGACGCTGAGGCCCGCCGCGACACTCACTCGAGTCAGCCCGTGTCATTGAGCCAGTAGTCTTAAATTCCTTAAATCATAATAATTCTTGGTCAATTGAGCCAGTGCCTTACTGTCTTCACCCAGTGACGCCCAAGCCAAAGTCCGTACCCCACAGCGGGTGCTCTCTTAGTTTTAAGTGAACCGTGGGTGGAGGATTTAATTTATAAAGGCCGCCATAGACCAGCCCAGTTGTCAGTTGCAAGCAGACGACAACCTCATAGGTTCACCTGCGAGAGACCATGCACACACAAAAAAAAATGTTGTGGGGCTCTTTTCTCTGTCAGCAGCCGCGTGGACAACAACTAGTCAAGAGAATGTTTCGCGGCTTGTTGTGAATCGAATACCTAAAGCCTACATCATAATAAATCAGTTGCATGCTCTGAAATAGTTTGTGGTTCATTACCCACTCATGACCCACATAATTAATCTCTGGAGGAGATTGAAATTTTTTTTTTCAAATGAACCATTTACAGGCACTTTTGAAATGTCAAGAAGTCAGTCAGTCAGAAATAATGATACTAATTGCACATTCCAAAGCGTAGATCTCTATGGAAAAGAATGTGTAAGAAACTCCATGGAAACTCTTTTCAATCATGTTTTGTAATTACAAATATCTCTGTTACATGTTTCTTGTCACTATCGTGTGAGGATAATGTCAATAAAGTAAAAATAAAAACTAAATATAGTTATTAAAATAGCAACTGTGGGATTTTGAAATGAAAAATATAATAGTTAATTGGCTAACAAACAATGAATATTCTAAACTCACGGTCCACTTCGAATCATGACATGTTCAAGACTACTTTTTATAACGAAGGTGAGGAGATCCCTAAAAGGATCAAAAAGAGGATTAAAAGTTTATATGTTGAAGAAGTTCGTCATTTTTGCCCATAGGAAATCCCATGGGGCAGCCGACTTGTTAAGGAAAGAGCCAGTGAAGTGGGCGTAACATATTTTCCTTTTCGGAAAGGAAAATATGTTACGTGAATATGTTTATACTAAGTCTAGCTTCTGTCAGTGGCTTCGCCCACGTGAAAGGTTTATCTATGCAAATTTTGGACCCACGTTTTGGCCCCTAGGTAGTGAATTTTGAAAAATATTTTCTTAGTAAGCAGCAAGAAAAATAAAAAAAAAAACAATACAATTAAAAATAATTAACAACTCTCCTGTCGCAGGTCTGCTGGAAGAAATTTCATTTGAAATAAGCTGTACCTTTGTGCTCTTCTATCTGCTTTTGTTGTTTTCATTTTTAAGTGTTTGTGTGTACATAAATAAATAAATAAACAGTAATTTATAGGTATATATGTCAAATAATCCTTACATCCCTTTAAGAAAGTTTTCTTTTTGGAGTTTATCGAACGTACCAAATTATGGACCAAGATGGTTTTTAATTCCCCTCACTAATTTTAGTATACCTTCTCACAAACTGAAAGACATACATTCGATGAGACGGCACAGAAACCTCACATGACCCAGTTTCTCCATAAAAACAAAGTATGTCCGTATTCCCGACATGGTCGTTGCCAATCACGCGGCGATCCCAATTTAACTTTTAATGAATACTGTCCCGCTAGCTCTGCCCACTTGCTATGCCCGCGTCCACGTCACAAGCCACTGCTTTGTATCTGGTTTGAATTTAATTGTGTATGGAAAAACGGACGTTTTGTTTACTGAGGGACATTGATTGGAAACAAATTTTCTACAAAGCAAGACAAGCTTGTGAACCAGTATGTTTCGGAGGTTAAACACAATTTTTTGTTATTTATGGAGAATTATGGACAATAATGGATCTTAATGTTGGGCTGTGAAAAGGACAAATAAAAAAATATTGTATGTAGTGGAGTTCAGAATGTTGAGATGGATGTGGAGAGACGAGAATGGATAAATGAGAAATGAGCACAATATAGCAAGTTAGAAAGTAGTACCAATAACTGAAAAGTTGAAAGGGAATCAATTGTTTTGGTATGGTCATGTGAAGTGGAGGGATGAAACGCATGTTACTAAAAGAGTTATGTGTATTCATATAGATGGATGGAGGGGGAGACCAAAGAAAAGATGGATGGAGTGTGTAAAGACGAACTTTAGTCGTTAAATGGTGGAAAAACGAGCATGTCAACTAGTTATTTTCCTGTAGATATGACAGAGAAAAGTTTGAAATGTTAACAATATTTAGTTCAATTATATATTTTGTTTACCGTCGTCCATGCGTCACTACGGGGTGCCAACTGAAAACCAGCGCTAGGTGTCTGTCACCCAGCAAATGCTGAGGCGGTCATCTTTTCAGTGCGGGCACGCTCGGCATATTCTTTTAAATAAATTAAATTAAATAAATATATCTTTATTTTCCAAAAGTTACAGTTAATTATACGAGTATCTTATGTTAACAGTTTATGCTTACATGGTATAGGAAATGAAAAATGAATACATAAAATATTTAGATGTTGCAGAAATCTGTACACAATAATTTAAACTCTGTCCCTTAAAGTAGGTGATAATAGAAATAGAAAAATTATTTTTTACTTTGTGTTTTTAACCGTTGTGTTGTGTCTATCCTGAATTAAAGTATTTCTATTCTATTCTATTACAAAAATTGTTGGACCCACAAACATTTGTTTTACACCACTAGATATCTCGCCTTAAAATAAAATCCTCATCCACCAAAAAAAGTTAGAGTTATGAAATGAAAAAAAGTTTTAAAGAAAAAAAGCGTTCTTCAATATACTGGTAAAAAAAAACAACATATTTGTTGTAATAGCCACAGTCCCTAATAGAATCCTGCTATCTTCGAGCCCGTTAATAGGGACCTCAACCCTGTTTGTTGACTGATAACGAAATTCTCCTGTTATCAAGATATTTGAATTTGATATAATACCTCAAGGTATTGAGAGGGAATAATATTTCATTTGTAGATCTGCTAATTGGTTTCATAATAGAGATTGTTAGTGGTAATTTGGATCATATTCATGTTTTGTTTTATAATCATTTGCGGTAGTGTGAATGATAGGTATTCATGATAAACGATACCCTTGAATATTAGTTATTAGGTGATGAAATCAAAACTCCGGGCATTTCGGTTGCATTTTGTACAGACGTGCAGTTTTTTCGTTAATAAGTTTCTATCTAAAACTGTATCTAGGTTTTTGTTTAAGAAGGAAAACCATCCAATGATTTTTCTTACTCTTCGTGGAACGGAATGGCGTATCAGACTTTTAATAACAATAATAATAAAGATTTATTTTCTCGCCACAATACATAATAATTACATTTTCTGGGGTAAAAGTAAATACAGTAAGTATGTTGTAGGAGACTGGTGCCTGAACTAGGCTTGGGGCCTATATTTGAGGACACCAGGACTCCACCCTTAGGTTTTGTTAACATTATTATATTTACCTAAGCTTTAACAATGATTTAGTGTGTTGTTGTGCAGTGAATGAGAATGTGGATTTTAGTTGTATGTGTAATTGGAGAACAATAAATTTGCTTTATTTAGAACTAGAACTTTATCGGGACATTTAGGATTTTTTCAGTCTCAAGGTAGTTTGATTGCTGGATCCAACCAGTCAGTTTCATTTTTCATTTAATCTTGTTAAGGTCATAAATAGGCAGAATCCTGTTAATTTTATTTTAGAGGTATTGATCAAGGTGACAGAAGAACCGTCGAGAAAAGTTAGTCAAAAAGCCAACTGCGAGAACCGGAAACGGAGTTGAATCGCCTTTTGCCTTGAGATAGAGAGTGGGTATATGTTAGGAGGTTATGCTGGTTCATAATTGTCTGTTGTAAAAATAACTTGCGCTCTGTCAGAACTTTCACTTCTTTATATAGACGGGTAGTAGGGTATCAAAAATGATGGTAATATAACACTTTCAGGATGGCTATCTGTGCTCTTTCCAATTCGAGAGTAGCATATTTAGGGGTACCACCCCAAGAGGTGATGCAGTAAGTCAGCAAAAATTGAGCAAGAGCAAACTACACCGATCGCTTCAACTTCTCTCCAGCCTTTTTGCCTAAGTGTCTTAAAAACGTATATTCATTTTCGCAGCCTGTTACTCAATATATTAATGTACTCGTGAAATTTTAGTGCACTGTCTATGATAATGCCTAGGTATTTCACATTATTGGTATTTTGGATGTGAGCACTGGTTGGGCTGCATGGCATCGCACATATGTGAGCTATGATGGATAGTGGAGTACATACCGAAGATGCGCTATTTTGTTTTATGGAGAAAATAATATAATTTGTTTTTGCAGTATTTAGGATGAAGATGTTATTTCGTAGCCATTCCGATACCATGTTTAAACCCAACTGAGTATGCCTATAGACTTAATTTTATGTATCCGCGCTAAATAGTAGGGAAGTATCGTCCGTGAAGGATACAATTTGGCTTTTAGGGAGAGTGAGCATTCTTAGGTCATTCACGTATATAAGAAAGAGGATAGGACCCAATACGCTGCCTTGAGATACGCCGTAAATGACTAGGCGCTCGTCACTGATACACTCGGCTTCTTATGCTCTGATTACGTTCACTCAAGTAGCTCTCAAAGAGTTTTACTTGGACCCTCCTGATTCCAAGACATTCCAGCTTCCAAAACAGGATGATACAGAAAACGTGTCAAATGCTTTCGCAAAGTCCAGAAATATCCCTAAAACCTTCTCACCAGCGTTCATGTTCGTGACTATATAATTAGTTAGATCATGTGTAGCATCGGACGTCGATTTACTAGCTCTAAAACCATATTGAGAGGGACAGAGAAGGTTATGGGTCTCTAAGTAATCATGAGCAACTAGCCTGTTGTTCATAATCCGTTCAAGAATCTTGGGTAGCGCTAGCAACATGGCTATGGGTCTGTAGTTATTGACACGGCTTCTGTCCCCACCCTTAGAGATTGGGTGAATAAAGAAATTTTTAAAGGGTTTAAGATTTTTTTTCCTAATTGTTATGTACTAGTGTTTGGCTGCGATCCTACCTAATGGTAAGTAGTGATGCAATCATCAGAAAAAAAATGACCAGTTTCGAGAGCGAGATTACATATATAAGTTAAAGCTGGGTTTATAATGGCAATGTTCTATATAAATAAATTAATTTAATAACTTCTGCCTCGTGTGTAGGTACCAATACCATGGATTGTGGGTTACTGCAGGAAATATTGTCCAGCAAGCCAACCGGAATCTCTGCGGCAAAGCACCAGCATCGCCTGGTGCGAGTGTGCGTGCCGCTCAGCCGAACACACCGGTGTACATCTCCCGCCTGCATTACACCAGAAAGGTGGAGGACATCGATTATGTACGCCAAAAGTTGAAGAACACACTGAGGGTGCAGTTGCTGGAGTCGCACCGGAATGTCAATTTTAAGGCATTTGTGGTGCGAGTACCGATCTGTTTTCTACACATTGCTATGGACGAAGACTTTTGGCCACAGGGTGTCGTTTTCTGTCGCTTCCGCGGACAAATACCACAGGACAGCACCAAGATAAATAGTGCGAAGTGAAATGTAACTAACATAGTTTTAAATCAATAAAGTATTTATGATATGGGTACATATTGCTTGAAATAAATTGATTATAGTACAAAATAACTTTGATTTCGGAAGTCGGTGTCTAAATTAATTTATTTTTTCATATCGTCAAAATATACTACAATAATAATAATTACAGTCACAACATGTCACGCTAGTCAAATAACCCGCCCCTAACTGTTCCCGGCGCAAAGGTGCCCAAAACGCTTGCTGCATTGCCACGTTGGATAGCAATGGCTAACCTTTGCACCAAGAACGAACCGGAGCGGGAGTCACCCGTTTTATCACGGAGCTTATGCCTTATCTCAGTAATGAGCTTCCTGGCCTCAGTGCCCCAAGCACCCATGGTCTTCATGGCAATGGGTACAAAGAGGTAACGGTCCACCAGCGGTGCGTACTTCACCCTCTTCCTCTCAGCGGCGTCTTCCGCTGCTGCTGACGGTGAGTGGACAGTGCGACAAAGGTGGCTAGCAGCAACAGTGCTGACGCAAGTTGCGTCCCAAATTAGGCACTTGCCGTTCCTCCAAGGCACCAGGGTCAGCCCGTCCGGCCTCTTGCCGTCAGTCCTGCACAGACCCGGAGGCTCCAACACGCAGGGGACATCAGCCGACACAAAAGCCCTCCGAACAATGTCATTGAGAGCATGGTGACGCGGGAACCTCCCCGAGCAACGACGACAACTCAAAGCGTGATGGCCATCGGCCTACACCATGGTACCGCAGGTGCATCTGTGGGGTTCACACACCTTGCAGCCCAGCCAAAGAGTCGTCATCAAGCAACGTGCCCAGGTGAGGCGAAGGAAGCGCGTGCAACCATGCCCCCGAGGAAACCACCAACATCTGTTCCTGGATCAGCTTGGACGTGACGTTGTCCCAAGCGCGCTGAACATGTGTCGCGTCAGGGCTTGCTGCCCCCATGTTGAGGACAGACCAAGCTGACCCGGCATCCAACATAAATGGGATGTTTGCCCCGTTACCATTGGTATCTAGAATTACAGTAACGAGGTCAGCCACCCCATGTGTCGACGCCAGGAAAGCTGGCAGACCCACATCATGCACGCACCGCACCCCAAGACTCCCGTACCGGATAGGAAGAGCCGCCTGCCTCCACTGCGCATCATTAAAAGACACATTCAGGATCGACTCAACCGTTGATTTTAGAGCACAGTCAAAGGAACATACTTCCTCAGGACAAAGCCAGGTAGAGGCGGTCCGCAAGAGATACGTAACCTTGGGTAAGGCAAAACACATGCGCAATAACAAAATCGCAACGTGCGCGGAGAGATCCTTGAGACGTTCCCGAGCATTGAGGAGAAGCTGTTTACGGGAGGAAATGGCTTCCGGCACTCCGTCGAGAAAAATGGGAGATCCCAGAAGGTAGAAAGAAAGAGGAGAAAGTTCCTTGAGGCCAATTGATTATTATCTTTATTATTATTATTAATACTCATTTGTCTCATTAATTTTAATGTATTTAATTGTGTTTAATTTTGGTTATTTTAATTAATGTGTTTTTTTTTTAATTCTGTAATGAGTGATCTAGAGCTTCACAATTCTTTTACGGTTTGAGACCTTTACCATTTTGGTGTTTGATTCAATCACCCGCATAATGAGACCAATCAATAAATCTGTCGCTATCTGCGGATGTTTTTATTTATAATATAATATAATAATAATAATGTAATAATAATAATATTCCACAACTATCACACAACGCCGTCTAGACCCAAGCTAAGCAGACCTTGTGTTATGAGTACTGGACGACTGATAAACATACTTATATATTACTAAATACATACATATTGAAGATAAATTACACCCAAACACAGAACAAATGATCGATCAAATTTATACTCCTAATATTTTGATTGACAATCTTCAATGATTGAATGAGCGTGAAATTAGGCGGAATACAATTATAAAGATCACACGTAGTTTAGTCAGACACTGAGACACAGTCTATGTTATTTGTATTATGTTCTGCGGTATCGAATTTTTTCAGAAAATCCCCGTGGAACTGTACCTAGGTTCGTAACGACTTAAACGTAGGTAGTGTATCGTAGATAGTGTTCAATTAAAAAATGAACACTGCTTCTGCAGTTACTCTTGAGTAACCTTTTAAAGAGATCGCCAGAAGGAAAATGGAAATCTCCATACCCTAAAGATAAAAGAGGTAAAAAATTAGGAAGTACACTCCAAAACCGTATAAACCACTACAGAGCAAGCCAAGTCAAAAGATAAAAAAATAATTACTACCCTCGGAAAGCACGTACAATATTTAAGTGAACATATAAAGTTCCATGATAAGTGTGGGGCCATAAAGTAGGCGTACACAGTCCAGTCACGTGGCAGCGACCGCCTGTGTTTATAGGCGCCAGTAATGACTGGATAAAACCGGAATGGGCTGGTTTATTATAGCTGTTTAGATGCTAGCTTGGTGGTTCAGAAGACCCATTTTTCTACAGCAAATAAGTTGGCTGTAAGTGATAGTGAAAGTAGAAATATCTGGATAACTTGGTCGCTCCTTCAAATAGTTACTTATTCCGTAATTTTGCGATTGGAAGTAATTACCGAAACATCTTTTGAACTAAACTGTCAATATAAAATTGTTCTTTAAAAATGTGCCGTAAAAACGAGAATGGTTACTTGTTCTGTATTTGTTTTAAAATATCGTACTTATAACAACAAAAAATATCTCTTTTTCTACAAACAGCATCAAAATTCGCTACTAAAAGAAGCAGATTGAAAAGAGTGTCCATGGCCCATGTCCAAACTCCCAGCGCAGATCTCTATCTACGCTTTGCAATGTGCAATTAGCATCATTTTCTGACTGACTGGCTTCTTGACAATTCAAAAGTAGTGTAAACGGTTTATTTGAAAGAAAGAAAGAAAGAAGAAAGAAAAATATTTATTTGATACACACAATGCAGAAACAACATGTAAATACTTAAGATAAAAAAAAAAAAAAATTCTTATTTTTTAAATAACTAAGACTGTGTGTCTCGCGCCTGCACCAAATAGGTCCAGTTCAGCAAAAATGCCAGACAACTTCATGGTAGTTGCCTGACGCTGGTTTTCAACTGAACCTTATTTAGAGTGTACGGAAAAAAAGTAGTTTATTTAGTAGTTGTTTAGTATTAGGTTATTTACCTTACATACATATATACATGTTTAATAAGTGGTGGATAATAAATAAATAAATAAATAGATAGTTGTTCAGTGTACAAAAAACACAAAACTTTACGAAAATAAAAATAATGTAAATCTAATTGTGCATCATTCCATGCGCACAAGAAAAACTGGTTTAGAACCTACTCAATCTCAACACACCGCCATCAGTGCACGCAATGCAACGATACACCGATTTACTATGCCCGGGGCAGCTAAGCGCAACGGACGAATTTCAAATAGTGCAAAATATTGAAAGAAAAAAAAGTTTCTATTAACTTCGGGTACTTTGGAAAAAAAATAAAAAATAATATCACGATGAAATAATGCATCTTTTAACGTTATCAGTATGTGAATTTTAGTGTTATAGAAGAAGGAAGTGGAAAAAGATTTTGTATATAGACAGAAGGTGAGTGTCGCTTGTTTATAATAATAACTAGCTATTTACATGAATCAAAGTGTATATGTATATATATATATATTTGTTTTTAGCTGCGGCTCACAATGACTGCCATGTCACCAGAATGGGTGGCGACGGCGACACCGAATGCAAGTACACATGTAGGCCAGACACTGAGGGTAAGTTAACATAAAAACAAATAAATAAATAAAGCAATATTGTTATTATTATTAAAATTCCTAGTAAAGTGTCCCACGTTTCCCACAGGTCTCCCAAGTACGCGGGAACGTAGATCAGGTGTCACGGATGAATATGTGCACCTTCGGGCCGCAGACAACGAGATGAGTAGACAGCAGTGCCCAAGGAACCTTCATCACCCACATGCCGTAGATATGTTTAAGCTATTGTTTGTAGAAGCTATTTTTTGTATTTTCATGCAACACAGTTAACCTTGAAAAATGCTTTGACTTTTGACTTTTGCAGTAATTAGCATTTACATATCGGTATGAGTGAGTGCGTAGTGAGGACATCTTACTATCTTTTTTGTACCAGCATAATCTAATGTCAGTGATGTCACATATCGGTTTGTACATCCATTTTCTGTTGCTTGACTGTTTCCCCTTCCATCAGATTTGAAAGTTTTCTAATCCTCTAATCCCTAAAACTTTTCGAATCCGTTCAAAATCTACTTGATTTTGAACGGATCAAAAAATCTTTTAATTGTGATTTTGAAAAAAGTTATTTTTTGGTAAAAAAAGTAGTTAACTACAAAATTATTCCTTGTGCCTCATTAGCATTAGAAGGCTCTTAGCTTAATTCAACAAACATTTTCACTGTTTTTTTTTAAAACCGCTCTTACGCGATTATGACGTTATTACAGATTTTTCATTAGATATTTTGGAGACACAATATCTTGTGGATATTATTAGGCTTCTAGTGAAATCAATTTGTAAATTTGTGTAAAACTAACCCAGTAAAGACCTCTAAAAACTGCTATTTTGCATGAACTTTGTTCAAAAATTTAAAAAAAAGTAAAAAAATATATAACAATAGAAGCCTTGCAAATTTTAATCAAGATTTTTGATGATGACAAAATTTTTTTTCATTAATTTATAAGGGTCTAAAAAAAACACGTATTTCCTAAATTAAATCACGGAATTACCGAATGCTAACAAAGTTTTCAGGCGTTATCTTCCTTTTTTCGCGTTGCCTCTTCGTCAAACATCTCGTTGCATTTCAAGCATATTTTCACACCACCATGGGCAAGCGGCGCGCATCCTTGGTGCGTAGGGTGCGGGGCAGCTCGCGATGATTGCCGGCAGATTTGATTGCCCTTATATCGGACATTGCTTTAGCAGACATGTTGCTGGCTATGTCCGATAGTGTAATTGTATTTCCTTATGTGTATGTGTTCTGTTTTGTAATTGCTGTATGGGTGCTATTGGTTGCCTGAAATAAATGCTTTTATTGCGAAAAAATTTAAATAAATATTTTATTTTTTTATTTTTATTGCGTTAGGTGAACTAACAAGCTTTGAAACCATGCTCGATGTGGACGATAGGCGAGTGAAAAAGTAGCCTCATAAACTCACCCGAAAGGCAATGGAAAATAATATGCTTTGAGTTTTCTTGTGTGATCGAATCAGAAATGAAGATATTCGTAGGAGATCCAAGCTGGTTTGGTACTTAAATGGCAGTGAGCAGGGCACATTGCTCGCAGAACGGAAGGTCGATGGGGCCGAAAAGTTCTGGAGTGCCGACCACATACCGGAAGATACAGCGTTTACCGATAACTCGCTGAAGGTCGCGGAAAACCGATGGATGCGAGTCGCACCGGCGACAGTTAGGGGAAGTCTATGTCCAGCAGTGTATGACTTTCGACTGAAATGATGATGATGACCCAATTATTCAAATTCTGGAAAATTCTATGTTTTCAAAGATTAGCTAAGTAGGTGCAAAACTTCTTATTAATGTAACACTGGAGCAAAATAAAGTTCACTAAGCGAGCTTAAAGTAGGTGCTCACTCTCTCAGTAATGTGATTCTTATTACACTGTGTACTTATTTCTTTGTGCGTTCCTCTTTTTGTTTTGTAAGAAATAGGTTTACTGGCCCACCTGTTCAGTGTAGCGATATTTGCTCTAAGAGTATTACAAGTATTTACGTAACGTATAAAGTTACGTTAAATATGAACTCTTACAAGCTACTTACAGTGTTTTAGTGCTGATCAACCTATTGCAGTCTGTTGTTAAGTGTACCTACATTGAAAAAGATATAATTAAGATACCTTTCGTAAATGTAGGTATTAAATAAAACGAAGTTAGCACTGGGAGCACAGCTGTTGGAGTTGCACCGAAACGTCAATTTCAAGGCGTTCGTTGTGCGAGTCCCGAATATTTTCCTGCTCCTCATGCTGAAGGAAGACTTTTGGCCGCAGGGCGTGGTATTCCGTCGCTTCCGCCGACAGGTGTCACAGAATAGCACGAAGTGAACATAGTGCAATGTGAAATGTTACTAACACTTAGTCTTGTTTACTAACAATAAATTGTATTTACTCTATATATGTTAGTCTATAAGGTATGTATCTATGGGCCAAGATACCTGATAATAAATGATTTATTATTATTACTGAACTAAAAGTAGGCCTCCAAATGGCCGATGAAGGATGGGTATAATAAATAACGGGTTGAATCGCTTTCAATACTTTTTTAAACCAAACTAGAGTTAATCCTAAAACTATCATACTAATATTACAAAGGCGAAGGTTAGATAAATACTAAATGATATCTATTTTGCAAATATGTTTAAAAAAAAATTAGGCAAGTGCAAGTCGGACTCGCGCCCTGAGGGTTCCGTACAAACTTACCTATGTAAACAGTTCAATTCCCGAATTGAGTCTTGAATATTTTTCCGAAAGGCTGAATATTTTTTTATGTGACGTCACTAAAAATTTTCAGTTTATAGATTTATTTCTGTAACTGTGCTATAAGACCTTGCTTTATGCAAAATTTCAGGATTCTGGGTTAACGGGAAGTACACTATCAATTTTGATTTCCTCGAGAGAGTCGAAATATACTTTTTGAGACATAAACGGCAGTATCTTTTTTTTCGTTAACTTAGAAATTTGATTTTTTCACAGCTTTAAGAGACTGTAAACTTACGTTCCCGAAATAAAGGGCCATGACAGACAGACAGACGGACGGACAACAAAGTGATCCTATAAGGATTCTTTTTTTCCTTTTGAGGTATGGTATCCTAAAAAAACTTTTACTCGTCATGTTTTCCGTTATTTTACACTAGATGACGCCGGTGTTTCCTGGCTGACTACCCCGAGGAGAATTACCAAAACCAACTAAGGAGTTAGTATCTTTTAAAGATCATTGAAAAGATTTAGATAAAATATCTTACACGTGTAGACCATGTTAATAGCCAATGTCAAATAGGACAAAGGATTTTTTTTTTATCCTGGGAGTATTTTCTACTTTGACGTTGCCGAAGCCACTGGCAGTTTGATTGTCAAGGCATACACACATATACACATACATAATAAATTTTCGCTTTTATAGTATTTTTGTAAAGACGAGCTAAAAACAGGACTCAGGTTGGTTTTAGTTAGTAAAAGTCTGACAAGCCCTCTCACTCCAGACTAGGGCGCGAAAATTATTGGATAATTTATCACCTAAAAAAATCATAACCATCACCTAATAGAATAACTTAGCAGAGAAGTACTTATACTTTCACGAAAGGAAACTTTGGGAACTAGAAAAAATTCAATAAGTTTTCAGCCTATCTAATATTACAAGATAATTTATTGGGAACAAGTCTACAACAGCCTAAAGTCAGATTTGAATAGAAAAATCTGTGAAACATCTCATTAGGAAAAAACAACACCGCGTACGGAATTACTGGAGTTCAAATGAGCTTTCAGTAATCTCTTTCAGAAATTTATTCATTGAGATGATTCATAACAATCCGGCTCGAAGGACCAAAAAGATGTTGGAGTATTTCGCCAACGATCTTCCAGTAGTTGTTGTAAGTTGTAAATGATTAACACTAAACCACTAAGTAACACTGAGTTAAATTTTGGGTATCTGAGCCGCACTTATTTATTACCGACACATTATCGCGTGACGGAGGTGTAGTTACGACTAATTAAAATTGTTGAGTTTATTAAACAAAACGTAATCTGTGCATTATTGGCTCGTTCACACACATATGAACACGTACAAATTGTTTTTATTCACTTCCTTTCGAATTAGAATCACCGGTATGTTTCATTGTAATAAAAGAATTATTTTACAAACATTTATGTAAAAGACACTGGCACTGAATCTCAATACAATATATTTTGTTTCAGTTGGCACTACCTACCGTGTAGTACGCACAATGCTGCCAACATACATATTTATGTTGTGCGACAGGAAAAAGCCATTGCTCACTTCCGTTTCTCTAATGATGTTTGTTTTATTTTACTTTCGTAAACCAATGTATCTAAATCGGTACATGGTAATGCTTCTAGCTTCTTTAGCTTTATTGTTGTAGCAATTTTTATTATATGTTTAATAATATCTAGGATTAAGGTTTCCCGTAAGTTGTGTAATGACATAAATAAAGCTGTCCGTGGCCAGATTTGAGATGAAATGTTGGAGGAAAATGCTCGGCATCCACAGAGCATCGCACCAACAACTCCATAATAGCCAAACTCACGTCACCCATGAGACTTATCACCATGTGCCAAAAAGGAATCTTTGATCTCTTTGGCAACATTGCCAGAAACAGAGGTGATAACCTGGAAAAGTTGCTGCTTACAGGAAAAGTAGATGAGATAACCAAGGGGCAGGAGTCACATACGTTGGTCAAACTAAATCCGTGCTACACTGGAGACCACAGTCTGCGACGCCATCCACATCGCCGAAGGACAACATGGCGAAATATAGTCAACAAGAAAGTTATTATATTATTATTAATAGGGAGGACGACGCTGTCGACTGTGTCACAGTCCATACTAGTAAAACTTAGACAGTTTGCTATATATGTGAAAATTTTTAGATTAAGAGAAATATAATAAATTGAAAATGTTGAATAAATTATTATTATTATTCGTCGAGGTCATTATCCTCAGCATTGAGGATAAACGACGCAAGGAGGACGGAAGGTTAGGCACTTAAAGAAATTTCAGTAAACTAATTTATGTTATTTAGAATATAAATAACTAAACAGGGCCTTGTTTAGTTATTTAGCGTGCGACATTTTCATACTAACATAATATTGTGTGGAGCAGTGGTGTCCCAGTGGTGACTGTTCCAACTTACAAGTTGTTGGTCGCGGGTTCAAACCCAGATAAACGCATTACTTTGTGTAATGTATTTCATCACCACTGCTCTCATAACGTTGAAGAAAAACATCGTGAGAAAACCGACATGTCCTAGAACCAAAAATTCGAAGACATGTGACATTCACCAACCCGCACGGGGACTACGTGGTGGATTACGGCCCATTCCCTCTCCTAGAGAGAGGAGGCCTGAGTCCTAACAGTGGGAACATTAAAAAGCTGATTATGCTTATGCTTACCCACTAGTGCACTTATAATTTAGCTGCAATGGACTGTGGCGCAGTGGTTGAGCAATCGGCTGCTACGCTGCGTGTCTTGGTTTCGATTCTCGCACGAAACAAGTATTTGTATAGCATACAAATAGTTGTTCCACGTCTGGGTGGTATATGTATGTGAGTTTAAAAGTTTCTGAATGCACCTACGACACGGAATTAATTTCAATTGCAAACAAAAATCTTTAAAATAAATATAAGATGTTCACTGCTCGACTTCCTCAAGGCCTGGCCTGCTTCAAGTGTCGTCACAACGACCGGCCCTGTGTTCTCGCATACATGAGGTTGCCGCAATTCTCACCAGTTCATCTATCCACCATGTGGGAGTTTTGAACGCTGCGTCTATTTTTACTATTCTGCGAGCAATGTGCCCTGCCCACTGCAACTTAAGTTTGGTGATATTTCGGTTGTTCATTCCTGATGAAAATTGTAATTACTCTCTTTGAAAACATTATAATCATTATAATTTTTATTGTATGTGCTTAATTTGTCAGAAATGTGTCTTCATTTTATTAATTTATTATTTGAAGTGCCATTTAATGTCTTAATTAGAAAAAATAGTGGTTAATTCGATATTCAAAAGTTACATTGTTTTTCCGAAATTCTTGTTGTATAATTTGTTGTTCTTACGAAAATCACTGTCAAAGTGTTAATCTTAAAGCATTGAGTATCATCGTGTTCCTCAGCAATGCGGCTGTGAAAGATGTGACAGACATGCAGTTGTTTAATAAAACATAATTACTGTTATATACTGCTTTATCTGGTTAGACAGGAGGTTGACCTCAGGAATCAAGAATCAAAGCATTTACTTACTACGGCAACAGAAATACATCCTCTGAAAATTTCAACTGTCTATCACGATTTTTGAGATAAAGCCTGGTGACGGACAGACGGACAGTGGAGTCTTAGTAATAGGGTTTCGCTTTTAACCTTTGGGCACAGAATCCTAAAAACAATTCTTAATCAGCCATTTAATGTTCCCACTCCTGGGACTCAAGCCTCCTCTCTAGGAGAAGGAATGGGCCATAGTCCCCACGCGGGCCCAGAGCGGGTTGGTGAATGTCACAGGTCTTTGAATTTTTGATTCAAGGACATCGGTTTCCTCACGATGTTTTCCTTCAAGTTTTGATAGCAGTGTTGATGAAATAAATTACACAAAGTAATGCGCCTGGTTGAGTTTGAACCCGTGACCTACAACTCGTAAGTCGGGGCCGTTACCACTCGGCCACCACTGCTCTTTAAAAACAATTCAAAATATAGAAATTTAAATAACATATTTGGGAAGAGACTAGATAGAAGATGATGACGTTTTAAGTGTCTCTAATTTTTACTTGGAAGTCACGGACTAGCCGTTTTTAGAGCCACTGAATCAATTTATTACCTAGCCTACCTTAACTACAAAATAAGCCAGCCACGTGTTTCAAGCCTCGTTCATTCACCTCCATCAACACCTGACATAAAGTTTAAACCCCGGTTCATTGACCTGAAAAGCGAATGACTTTACAACCGCTTTCACGAAAGGTCACCGTATGAAATTAGTTTTTCCGGTCACCGCTAAGACTTAATCTAGTTACTTAATTCATTCATATTTTGTGTGTTATTTATTTATCAAGATTATAATTTTATTTATAAGATTAAAAGCGAATTAAATGTCAAATGGGTGTTAATTTTAGTCATTCAATAGCTGCAAGGTTATAATGCCTTTGGTCCAGGCATTTAATTTGGTTATACGATACAGCTGCGACAAACATACATTTTAAACGATATATATCTAATATTTTTCGATGAAATAATACTTTATATTAAGAAATAAGTTTTAGGGTATATAAATTTTATATGTAAAGAATTATATCAACAGTTGGTATATCTAACGTTTATTATATCTAGTGAATGTTATTGAAATGAAAATATACCAAATACTTAACTTTATATAATATGAGACGCACCCATGAAAATCTGTTGCATAGTTTTAAATATCTCATACATACACAGGACCGTTCATTGTGGCAACACTTGAGTGAGGTCTATGTCCAATAGTGGAAGTCTTTCGGCTGAAATGATGATGATGATGATGAAGCATACATAGGGACAGGCAGCGTGTACGGTGTAATTACATGGGAAAATAACTTGATTATTAAATTAGTTAAATTAACCGAATGTAGGCTTATGTAAGTGCACTTTGAACGTGACCTACATTCGGAGATGCATTGACAGACAGAGCAACGATTGTATGCATTTATGTTAATTATTTTTACTTTAGTGTTCAATTAGACGTGGTTTGAATCGGACTACTTGCATTTTTATTTAGACTCTTCAAAATAGGCACTCAGTGACATTTTTGCATTTATTACACTTGCTTTTGCATTGCATTGACATCATATTTATGTTAGGATTGCACCCTACACAGCGGGAAGCGACTTTGTTTTATACTATGTAGTGATAAATGCTCATTATCAGAGTGCTTAGTGCGAGCTGCGTGTACGTTAACGCGATCGAAACGTGTACCGCGTTTGGCTTTCTTATTGGTTAAGAGCCTGGAGCGGGCCAATCAGAACGCCGAACGTCATAAACGTGTTGATCGCGTTAACGTTAGATAACTCGCACTCAGCCCACTGAACCGATTTCATCTATTTTGATAAATCTTGATAACGTCACTAGCGTGTTTGTGTGTGAATGCGTAGATACCAATATCGATGAGCTACCAATGTAACGCGTCGATTCCCATATTAATTGCCTACTATTTAATTTCTAGTAGAAGTGTTTTTTTAAAGAATTTTACTATACTTTAAATTTTAAGTAAAATCTCAGTGTTTAAATTACGAGTTTAGCTTAATTTTCAAATTGGAAATTGTATTGTATAAGAGTGTGCATTTTGGTGGTGCGGATGTGGTGGTAAAGTGTTCAGCTGCTTTCGATTTGACTAGCCTGCCTGCAAAGCCCGATATTTTGTAATTTAATTTCGACACCTTACAGGAAAACAAGGTGATCGATTCCATTTCCTACTTGAGAAAAGGTAGTTTTCTGTATAATACAAACAAAACAGCCCAAGATGGCCCATAGCTAGATAAGAAAAGCTTTCCAATAATTGCTATATTTTTTGTAAAAACCAATTTCCTGTGTTATTTTAGTCTTGAACGTGATTTTCTGGCTCACAAGAATAAGAAGTTAGTCTATCTAAGTTGATTTATTTTTTTAACATTCTTGGAGACTTGTCTCGGTAAACTAAATACTTAATATCCGGTAGGTTCTTTGTTAATCTTAACTTTTTTCTTCACAATTATGTGTTTATTGACAATTTGGCAAGGAAATCTTTATTGAAAGAATCAGAGAAAATTGTCTCCAACAATAAAATAATAAAATATAAAGAAATTTGGGTATATTTTACAATAATTGCTTATCGACAAAACAGCTTTTACATCACCAAAATGCCATACATGATATACATAAAATGGTTACATTATGCCTTTTATCTGCGGCAATAAAAGACAAAAACATAATTTGAAATATAGAAGAAAGACACAAACGTAATTAGGGCTTCGTCTCGCGGCCACAATCACCATTATGTTTTTTTTCTATGTAGGTACTTAATATTAAAAATTGATTAACACAACAGAGAATAAGGATTTAAGAGACAAAATGCGTTTAAAATATAAAGATAATTTATTAAAAATAATCCTAGCCGAATCTTAAGATTATATGAAATCACTAATAAATATTTGATAATATTTAATTCAATTAAACACAAAAAAGTGTCTCCTGAAAAGTGGATATTATGCAGTTACGGCCCTGTTCGTAGGATACGACGAAATAATAATATTCACTTCTTTATCCTCATAATGATGTGGCTACATTATTGGTATTTGGCGAATATTTGCGTCATCGCGACAGATGTGGCCAAGTAGTTTGTTGAAACGCGAAGTATTTGGGCGAACACGAAAACTTGTCGACCCTTACGCAACCGCATAGAAAGGCAATTGACATCTAATATAGATAAAAATATCGTGTATACCGAATACGATTTTTTTAACGCGACAATATGACACTTAGAGAAACGTGTAATAATGTAGTCTTAAGATATCAAAAACAAATAATAGTAGGTAAACAGTTTTCGTCAACCAAGTAATCTCCTAAGACTGGATAAAGCCAGTGAATTAGGTCACCGGACAGTGAGAAAGCATGGCATCAATCACACCGCACACATACGTCACCTCGCGGTCACAACACCCGTTTATGAGCTTCCATAAAAAATCACGCGAAATAAAGTGTATTGAAAAATATTGCCGGCGGCGCCTCTGGGTGTCGTGGAATCAATTTTGTACGATGTAAGTGGAGGATTTGTAGTGCTCTAACTGGTTTTTCTTTGTGGTTTTTCTAGATTTATTAATGTTGTAAGTTCTGGCGAAAAAGCTTCAGAATCACACAGAATCCTAAGTCTCGATGTGCACAGGTAGATATGAAATAATATGGGATATTTTTAACTGTGCATCAAAAATAATATTTTTCACTAAAAATACTAATGGTACATCAAATATTAATGAACTTTATACAATTTATTAACAGATTTAGGGCACTCTGATTCAGATAGGTTAGGTAAGAAGGGAATGGTGGGGTCTAGTAAGTGAGCAAATCGAACGAACACAGACCCCGCCATCCCTTTCGTTCCAACTTGTAGGTACAATATAACCCAAAAAATATCTCAAGGAGATGTCAGCAACCGTAGGGGCCCAGCAGGATCAAAGCCTATTGGGGCCATGGGTGATGCGGAAAAGATCCCCAGGGTCCTGGAAAAGTGGCAAAGAAGGAACAGGAGTGGGTTTTTAGTCAGTAAAAGTTTGACATTATCTCCCACTCCGCCCAAGTGTGGGGGATGTCATTAGATGATTTTCCCGCCCGAAAAAAAAACTAATCTTATTAATATCATAAAGGCTAAATTTTGTCCTTTACGTTTAAATAGCTGATATAGGGCCATGGTTAGTGTGAAAACGAAACCCGGGGCCCTGGGACGAAGGCAACGAAGGAAGAGGAGTGGGTTTTTAGTCAGTAAAAGTCTGATACTATCTCTCGCTCCACCCAAAAGCGAGATTTGTCATTAGATGATTTTCCCACCTAAAAAAAAGCTTATTATACCTTTAATTTCTTACGAAAATCATTTCAGACATTTAGTAGGATATAAGACGAGCAGGAGACCGATTTGCTAATTGCTGGAACTAAAATCTTGAACAAAAATAGTCGTTTTCCAGTTCTAGTTTGTGGTAGTTAATTGTCAGAGAGATAGGCAGCATCGGATGTAACCCATTCAACTTTAGTTGTGGCTAATTTTGGTCCTTACAAAGTGAAAATTCTGGTGATTTTCATGCAGAAATCATTAATCTTTCGAATACCGTAATTAGAGACACAATAAAAAGACAATGAGAGAGCGAACGCCGGTGTTCGCTTGGGGTTTAATGGAACTGATACACAGATATGTAAAAAAAGGAAATCCCAAAATTGTCCACGTCATAATTGGTTAATTCATAATTGAATCAATCATTCATAACAATTGCTACTAGAAAATACTACGCGCAGTGTTTTTCCATTTTGATCGCCATTCATTCATTCATAAACAATAGCCTGTACAATATTTCCATAAATTAAGTGAAACTTTGGGATATAAACCAACTCTGATAACTTTGCTGTCTAAGAATATTATTTATAGAGACTTTACTTAAATACTAACAAGACCTTTTCTAATAAGCCTTGTATGTAGGTATTTGGATTAATTAAAAATTAGTGGTGTATAAAATTTTTAAAATACATTGTTTTGCTCATCTTGATTCGATTTGACAGCTATGACGTCACAACATGGTGCTCAGTCGATCCTACTTTTATTTGGATCACATAGTACTTTAGATGTTGTTGAGGCTTTTGACTCACCATTTTTTGACCTAGTCCATTTTCCATTCCTTCTACTTCCACTAGCAAAGTGATGAGGTTACAAGTAAAAGGATTCTAAAGAATGTTTGAAAAGCACAGTTTTCAACATCAAAGTTATGAAATAATTCTTTGAAAAGCCAACAAAAACATGTTATTGAAGTGGCTCAGAGCTTGCGAGGACTTGTGACAGCTAAAATACTTAGCACTCGACAATGTCCCAACTTGCACAACTCTGCAAGTTTCTACTTGCATTGCTTCTTTGTGTTTTCTTTGGACACTGTCGGTTGACTTTGTTCATTAAGTTATTTTAAGTGATTTAATAATAATAAATCATAATTTCGGACCATATCCATAGTTATTACAAATAGAATTATATAAATGGGTCGTGAATAAATGTTTTCAGGATATTTAAATCCTGCTTATCCGCAATGACCTGTAGAATGCTATTAGTGCTACCTCAGACTCTGCTTAACAACGACGCGAGCTGCTTGCACACGATGGCATGGAAACCATCTACCCTGGCGTCCGCAAACATATCGGAGGCACTACAAAACCGTCAGGCTGGCTTGTTTGATGGTAGAGGTATGCGGAACAGACTGGAGTCTCGCAAAAATTCGTTGAAAAAGGAAGATCCTTCGGCCAAACGGGTGTTTTGTTTGGTGCCAGCAATTATCCGATAGTCGATTTCATACTGTATAGGTATATTCCAATTACCACACCGCACCGGAAAACGCAGAGTTTTCCGGCCTCCCACGAGGTGGACCGACCTGGTGAGAGTCGCGGAAATGCGGTGGATGCGAGACGCACAAGATCGGTCGTTGTGGAGACGCTTGGGGGAGGCCTATTTCCAACAGTGGACGTCTTTTGGCTGAAATGATGATGATGATGATGATGATGCTATTCCAATTGCACGGAGAACTGTAATACCGCGATGTCGGCTTTTGAATTTTAGTACCTATGTAAGTGTCGTTATAGATGTTGCTAAAACTTATTGTTGGTTATGACATTTTTAGAATATGGCTTTTTTTTGTTATGAACATTTTGGAACTTAAGATAAAGTCGAAATTATTTATAACGTGGTTTCATAGTTGAGAGATGACACATTACAAGCCCTGTGTTTTATTTTAAATCCTTATAAATAATATTCTTATCAATTAGTAATTCAATAACGTTGGTCCTCTGCAGTACTGTTATTACCAGGTTATTCGTGGAAGCACTCGTACCTAGTATCAGCATCTGCCTGCGGCCTCACCCGAATAAAAATAGGAAATATATAGTCAATGTTACTCAGTTATAAAGTATAAATCTATTGGTAAAAGATTTTTTTTTTTAAATCAGTTCAGTAGTTTTGAGTTTATTCTTTACAAACTAATATACAAATCTTTCCTCTTTATAATATTGGTACAGATAAACTACTTGATCTTAAGTTCTAATAGTTCAAAATACTATAGGGATTATTCAAATTTAGACTACATTATTTTTAATTGCTCCACGACATAAATATTTACGTCCTCAAATCAGTTCGAGTACCCGAAAACCCACAAAATATCTCAAGACAGAACCGCAGCAATCCAGCGTACTTCTCAACTCAACCGATTGCGGTCCTAAATGAAACAATTTTCAATAAATTGCTGCTTCAAATCAGAGGCGAGTTTTGCAACTGCAACTCGGCAAATGGTAACTTTTCCAACTGTTTTTCAAGTCAATCAGCAAGCTCGCTAATAGCCTGTACAAGTACTTAGTTGCTGGTTATTTTTGCATAAGTGCCGTTGCCGCTTATTCCGGGACATCGGAGGACATAATTTTGCATTGAAAATGTAAATTCTGGAGAAGTTCTGAGTACTTAAAGTTCCAGACGGGGACGGGTTAGGCCGGGAGTTCGGGACGAGGAATAATTTTCATCTAATTATGGTGGTCTGGATGTAAAAAGTAAGTACAGAGCAGGTGTGCTTTCTCACGAATAGATACTTATTTGATACCGAAAAGTAAAAAATATTTTAGGGGTGTTTATTATTACTGTTACCATTAGTTTTTGATAAATCGTAAATGTGTGTTTTTTTTTCTATATACGTTTCGAATGGTAGAATTTTAATTAATTTTACTTTACCTAATAAAGTCTTTACATATACGATAGTAGAAAATTGCCCTAAGAGGGGAACACACTCCCGTGATAAAAAGCATCCAATGTACATATTTTAGGATATGGTCGAGTGCACGTAATTGCGATAGTCGCTGTCTCCATAACACCATAAGTGCCCGCCGGAACTCTGACATGCTACGACTTGTCGCGGCAACAGAGTCTCGCCCTAGCGTTGCATCTCTATGCGCAAATCGTGCATCCAGTTCTCTTGTGGAACATCTGGTACGACTACGTGCTGCGCGGCGACCTTCCTGACGGGGTCAGTGTGGTCTGCTACGCAGACGACACGCTGGTCCTGGCGCAGGGAGAGTCGTACCGGCGGCGGTTGAATTAGCGACACGCGGGGTTGCGATAGTCGTTGATAGGATCCAGGGATCCATTCATGGAGGCCATGTGTTTTCACGCAGGCATCGTCCGGTCTATAGCCCTTTATGGGGCGCCGGTGTAGGCGCCGTCACTGCGAAAGCGACCAGCGGCCCAGCAAAACCAGAGGGTCAAGGCCATACGGATAGTGCGGGGATACCGCACGGTTTCCCGCGAAGCGGCGAGCGTCCTTGCTGGCCAGCCACTATGGGATCTGGAGGCAACAGACCTTGCACGCATGCACGATTTGCGCGTGGAGATGCAATACCGGGGCGAAACTCCGCTGCCGCGACAAGTCACGGCATAGCGGAAAGAGTTCCGGCGGGATCTCATGGCGGAATGGCGACAGTGACTATTGCAACCCAGTGCTGGGCATGCCGTAATTATGGCTGTAAGTCCCCTCTTTGAGGAGTGGCTGGAAAGTCAACACGACGTCCTTACCTTCCGCATGACGCAGGTCCTCAGTGCACATGGTAAGTTCGGGAGGTTCCTGCACCGGATCCGTGCGGAAGACACGCCCGGGTGTCACCATTGCGTGGACCGCCCGGAGGACACGGTGGAGGTGTGCCCCGCTTGGGAAGAGCAAAGCCGTGTCCTCGTGGGGGCGATCGGCGGCAGCGGCGGCGACGGGCCTTGGTACAGGCCATGGTCCGGATCGAGGAGGAGTGGCCGGCGTTCGCCTCCTTCTGCGAGGCAGTAATGCTAGCAAAGGAGGCGGTCGATCGCGTGAGGCAACGGTCCTCACGCCCCAACCGCCGCCGGGATTCTGATCCTAATTTCCGGCCAACGTAGGCACGGGCTTGCGGACGGCGAGCAATGAGTAGCTCGCCGTCCGTCCGTCCGGTAACCGTTCGGACCGAGCCCAAGTCATCGACGGCGCGTACTGTTACACGCTCGCCTTAAGGAGATGTCAGCAAACCGTAGGATCCCAGCAGGGTCGAAGCCTACTGGGGCCAAGGGTCTGATTCTGCAAGGATTCTGATAAATAAGACTAGATATGAGACTTAAGATACGTTTATTGTTTTTCAAAGTATATGCTATCACAATAAATGCTTTTTTTGCATTTACTGAAACCACTGTACAAAGAAGTTGGATCAGTCTTCTTTAGGGACCTCTTCAATGGCTCTCTGGAACGAATTCATCGCTGATTCTGGGCTCCTAAAACGTGTGCCTCTAAGTTTGTCTTCAATTTTTGGAATGAAATAGAAGTTATAGCGTGCGAGGTCCGGCCTGTAAGATGGATGCGTTATCAGTTCCACATTTAACACAGAGCTGCGACATGATTCTTCATCACCAAATGCAAATTGAAGTCTCGGACAACTCTCTTGTTGACTTAAGCCACAACGGAAATCATAAAAATTCATTGAACGAAAAGGTTCATGAGTTAAGTTCATTTTGATAGCGACACACAATCTCAATCAATCGAAAGGACGCCACAATTAAATAATAAATGACAGTTTCTCAAATTAAAAAATAACATGCGCGCAAAGAGTTCCATTTTCGAATTCTATAATTGTTTTTTCATTCCTTTATTGTAAGTGGCCAGATCCAGAAACGTTCAGTATGCCCCACGTATGTTACGTAATATTTCTTTCTTTACTAACATTACAACCAACTATATTCAAGTAAAATATACAGAACAAGACCACTATTCCCCACTTCAGAACCTCAAGTAAGAACGTTAAAATAAATTCAAATTCTCCCAGCTCCCGGTTTGTACAAGAATTCGTGTGAACTGAAAATTTGTCCGTCGCTGTGTACCACTAACTTGAAGTCCAATCTTATAATAATTTGCCTGAACAAAATGTACGGAAACATGTTAACGTCTAATTAATTACGTAACTAGTTTACTAGGCTGCAAAGCCTTCCCCAGGGTGTCGTAGCTGTGATTAAGGGATTACCAAGATGGCTTAAAACAGACCTATGCTAATAGAATCATATTATTAAGTTGCTAACACTTAGCGTAGTTTTGGTTAAACAATCTGGATTATTGAAGTATAGCTCTAGTTGACAATATATCGGTGCTTTTGTTCAAAATATGAGCCACATCTTAGAATGCGTTAAGTGCCCATACAGTTGCACTATGGAGGATTTAATGAGTGCCACCGCTGCAGTAGGTAACGTAGCCACTTTCTGGGCCCAACAGTTTAATGAGCTTAACATCGATTCGAAGAGACGAAGAAGTTGACAATATGTAAAGCTAACCTACTAACAAATTTGTTATTGATTCAATTAGATAGTGACAAAAAGTCGATACCATTATCACGACATAAGCCTTATTATATAAGGCATAAGTAATACATTGAACAATAGGCATACATCATGTAGAAAATACAAAAAAATAATAAAAAAAGACCAGCCAATGCGAGTCTGACGCGCGCATGATGGGTTTCGTACCGTCCGTAGCAAAAAACGGCAAAAAAAAAACACGTTCGTTATCTTTTTACCCTTTGGGGACGGAACCCTAAGCCTATTATAGTAAATACGATTATGAATGAAAAAACCCAAACATTAAAATGACAATAACTTAGTTGATGACATCACTGTTCATCATTATCACTATCATCATCTCACTATTCATCATTATATCTATAATGATATTTACAAATAAATATCATGTATCATTTATATCATAATTCTGGGAAAAGAATACAGCCGAATTGAAATGTATTTTATGTATTTTCATGTATTTTATGTCAGATTCCTGGAGTCCTGCATCTTTGGAAGGTGTATGAGGAACCAAAGCCAACTCGCAGAAGTCTCCTATACTTTTCATGGAACATGGTAACAACTGATGAGTGGACTAAGACTATGGCTATAAATGGGTTAGTCTAATTTATTCAAATTAGACTAATCCCTTTCTTAGTTCATCGTCATCATTATTATTTCAGCCGAAAGACGTCCACTGCTGGACATAGGCCTCCCCCAAGTATGGCCACAATGAACGGTCCTGTGCGTCTCGCATCCATCGGACTCCCGCAACCGTTACTAAGTCAGTTTTTTAGTTTAAGTTCTTATAATCCATCCTAAGGTTGTCTGGTAGATATCGCTGTCAGCGGTAAGATCGCTATTTTACCCATAGACTAATATTTTTGTATAAAATAAAGTTTGTTCTATTCTACTATGATTCTTATCGATCGAAATAGACCATTTTAAAACATCCTTACCTCTTTTAAAATCCCTTTTCCGGGCATCCAATTGGGAAAAAGTGTGAATCAATAAACAAACAACCGGTATTGGAATTACGCAACAGCGATCTTTGATATAATATTGAAATGGAATAAATTGAAACATAATTATTTTTCCGGATTATGTTACGGTTTGTTAAACTTTGTTACCTTTCGGAAACCGGGGAACGGGAAATGGCTAAATAAATATAGGTTAAAAATTTCGCACGAACCAAAAAAGCCCAATGGATAAATTATCTAAATTATGACTAAGCGTTTCGTTTGTAATTTGACTGCTGCGGTCTTTCCGTCCGATTATAATTTGGGTGTCTTCAAGGCTAGAGTGAATAAGCTCTTAATAAACTAGTGCACCTCACCATCAAAAATTGCATCACTGCTCACCATCGGTTGGGATCGGAGTCAAGCACTAGTTTTTGTTAACTAAAAAAATAAATGAATTATGTAACACAAAATTATTCTAGATATACAAATGTATGCTATGCTATTTATGTATATGTTACCGGCAATCTGTATAATGAGGTATTCTATACAATACCTAGGCAATATATAGAATATCCAAAACGTGTAGGTAATGTGTGAAATATTATTTATTCTATACAATACCGAATGTGCAGCCTGTAATGTGTGTAAAAGAAGAGAGCAAGGAAGGAGATGACGTAATTAGAGGGTACCCCAACACGGACAGGTTAGGTTAGAAGGCGGAAGTAGAGCAGAGGTCCTGCATCCATAACTTTTTTTTTTATAACCACCTGGAAATAGAAGCCTTACTTTAACCCCCGTAGTCAGAAATGTAACAAGAGTACTGGTAAGCAAATTACATTATATTAATTATAGCTAGAACAATTTTTGTTTTCACATTAATTTTGGGGAGACTGGAAGCTTGCTGGAAGAACACAGTCTCAGTTAAGAAAAGGTGAAGCAAATTGATTGATGTTCTTCACAATCTATAGAACTGTGGTGGTTACAATTCTTACAACATATAAATTGGTCTAAATCTAAAATAGCCGAGTCTAATACAGTGATCTATCAGGAAAACAAACTGGACAACTTCCAAAAAACATTTTCCCCAAGGCCATCGCACTATCTACTTACCTTCGATATGTAAACTGAATATAAATATCTCTCTACAAAGAAATAACCTCTCTCAGATAAGCAAGTAAATATATATTTCTTTCATCCTCACATTAGAATAGAAATAACGTACAATTTCATTGGAAAATTCACATTTCAGAAATATATGGCAAAGCTTTTGCGCGCCAAAAATATTGCTTGGTATGAAGCACAAGTGTGATTTATAGGGAATCGGCCTTTGTGTTATACTAGTGCAGGCCTGTGGCTTTGTGTGCAGTTTTCGATTTATATTCTGCAGTTTTCAGATGACGTAGTTGCGATTTTTGAAAGCACGCTGCAGCTACCATAAAAATTATGAGGTTTTGTTGTTAGTTTGTAAATATAATATTCACAAATGTTTCAAAGAATATTCTTTATTATAGTTATAGGACCCTTGGGTAACCTATCCAAAAGTCGACCCATGGTCCTACCCGATTCCTGACATCTATTTGACGCGCGCGTGGAAAACTACGCTCCGTCGATGGCTCGGGCTCTGTCTCTGTCGGTTAGCGGAGGGCCGGACGGCGAGCTACCCAATGCTCACCGCAAGCCCACGCTTCCTTATAGGAACCTAAGGATTCCATTGATGATGCCAATTGCAGCTAAGTTTTGAGTTTATATCATTTTAAACTCATTGTGTTCGTGTTGCTCACATGACCATGTATTCTCATATCGTTTAAAAATATTGGGACGTTAATCATAAATATGCTCATAATAAGCCATTTTTATACAAAAATTGCTTTAGCACGCGATTAAGAAAAAGAAAAACTCATTATATAAAGAAATTGAACCAATATTTATTGACAATACCATACACTTTCTATCATCATTTTCACTATTTGTTTTCACAAAATCCACTTCAGAAAATTACTTGCAGAAGTTATTTAGTTTTTAATTAAACATACAAACATACAATTAAAACATCAATTACTTAGAATAGTCTTAATGGCACTCAAGTGTATTGTTGTTCTGATGTATTTTAGTATATTTTGGAGGACAAGCGCTATTATCGACATCTGTTGCTAAGAAACTTATGTTTTTCTTTTGTCTGGAGGTCAACGAATGAACTCGAATGTTATTGTAGACACGTGGGTTTTGAGAAAAGTCTTGAGGCTTATCAGCTATCCGCCAATTACATTAGTTAAGAAGATACACAAAATTCACATATGTATTTCTGATTTGATTGTCTTCTTCATAACACGATTTATATAATAATAATAATAAGTTTATTTTCAGACTAAATTTGTCCATAGTTTTGTTAGTATTGGTGTGTTAGTAACAATGGTGCTTAAATAATTAGGTTAGTATTGTTAGTTTTTACTATTTATTTATTTTATTTATGATTTAGAACCAACAAAATACGAATTTAATAACGAGTATATGGCAAGCGTATCGTACATCAGCAATTACAAAGTTATGGTTGGTGTTGCCGTACCTATGATGACTTCGCGGCCCCGTGACAGCGATTTTTTATTTATATAAAAAAAAAAAAACATTTTACCGTTTAAAACGTTTCAGCCAGACATTTTTTTAAAAAACAAGCTTTATTTTTTTGTATTACTTTCAAATAATTCCGTGACGTCAGATTTGTGATTTTTATTTATCAAGCCAACTATTTTATATCATTTTTAATTATTACACAGCGGCCAACCACTGTTTATGTATGTTTTTAATTGTGAATTTTATTTAAAAAAAAAATACAAATATAAAAGAGAACACTGAAAATTGGCCATATGGCCAACCATATGGCCAATTTTAATAAAATAATTTTTCATTGTGTTCTGTTTTATACTTGTGTATTTCCAGAGGTCCAAAAAACTTCAAAATTAGTGCAACCTCGCAGTCGCCCTTAAGTTTGGCAGCTGCGCTGCGTGGCATGGGTTCGAATCCTGCACGAAAAAAAATATTTGTTTCCACAAATAGCTGTTCCAGGTCTGGGTGTCTTGTGTATGTGAGTTTACTTGCTTGTGAACGCACCCGCGATACAGGAGTTATTCCTAATGTAGGGCAATGGTTTTTTTAAAAAAATATTATAGTTTACTAAGTGAAGTAGTGGACAAAAGCGAATCAATCTATACTATAATATTATAGATTTGGATTTTATTTTTGTGTTTTTTTGTAATGAATAAACTCAAAAACTACTGCACCCCTGGCCAAGTTGATAATCTGCAATCGTTAACGCTAGTCAAAAACTAATCAAATGTATGGGAATGACATCATCTCAACGTTAAGTCACGTAGTCAGAACAAACGAATAGAAAATTCGTAGCCAAGTTCACATCGTTCAAAAGGATAGAATGAATTGTTATCATTTCTACAATGTTCAACGCTACATCCTTTGTTATTGTAGAACGAGCGGCCGACTCAGGCGCGTCAACATGGCTACCAACCTATCGTTTTCTACAATTGCTGACACCGAGGCGTTATCGGTACGTATCGAAATGTTTGTAACTTGGCTGGACCGATTGGAGAACGGAATTCTACACGAAATGTTTGTAACTTGGCTGGACCGATTGGAGAACGGAATTCTACACGAAATGTTTGTAACTTGGCTGGACCGATTGGAGAACGGAATTCTACACGAAATGTTTGTAACTTGGCTGGACCGATTGGAGAACGGAATTCTACACGAAATGTTTGTAACTTGGCTGGACCGATTGGAGAACGGAATTCTACACGAAATGTTTGTAACTTGGCTGGACCGATTTAAAAAAATCTTTTACCAATAGAATGCTACTGTATCACTGAGTTACGTAGGCTATAATTTTTTTTATTATCACGAGAGCGGAGCCGCTGGCAGAACTTAGTGTTTTAATAATATGTACTGGTCTGTTTGTTGGTCTAGTGGTTACTGGCCCTGACTGCTACGCCGGAGGTCGTAGGTTCGATCCCCACCCAAGACATAGGTTTGTGTGATGAACACGATTATTTGTTCCATGTCTGGGTGTAATTTATCTATTATATATTATGTATGTATGTATTTAGAAATGTATAAGTATGTTTAGCACTGATGATGTTGTGTGAAAGTTGTGAAAATTATTATAATATCAAAAAGTACACACACATAATTTCCACATAGCTCTGCCATCCAACCAATACACCATCACTCATTCCTTCCACACATAAAAAGGCATAAAAATTACGCGAAATTCGTACATAATCTTGATTCCATCAGCCACCATACGTCCTAATTACGCAATCAGTGCGGGCGAGAAACAAATGGTTTTGTTTACACCCCCAGGCGGCAATCTGCTGGATAGTGGCTCGATTAATAGGCTGTTCAGTTTGGTTAGTACGGAACTGCGTTGTGGGGAAGGAAGATGGTTTTTCAAGGGAAGTTATTTTGGTAGTAAGAGGAATTTCTAAATCATTAGTGGTAACACTTTCAATGAATAATCGTAGTTATATAGCAGTAGTTTTGATGAAGTGTTAGAATACTTCCCACAAAGTGGGCTAATGACGTTAATGAGCGGACTCATCCGCTGGATGAGAGACACACAGGATCTGTCGATATGGTGACACGTGAGGAAGGCCTTTTTTTTGGTGGGAAATTATCCAATGACATCCCACACTCTTGGGATGCTCATCCTTTCAGAAGCAGACCCTCGGCCCCAGTAGGCTTTGACCCTGTTGGGTCCCTACGGTTGCTGACATCTCCATGAGGCGCGCGTGGAACACTACGTGCCGATCGCCCTCACGAGGACACGGCGGCGTGACCTCTTGCAGTGGACATGTTTTATCTTGGACAATGATGATTATTATGAACTTATTTATTCTTCTAACTAATTTTGGTAAACAATCTAAAAACTGCAAGCAATTCTCTATACTTTAAAACATGGTACGAGTATTCAATATTGTCATTCGTAACTGGTTAGAATTTATTATTATTTTTATTAAACTTTTTTATTTTATTAGTGTGATTAAAAGAACTGGTTCAAGGATAAGCTAGTCCAATCTGCTCTGCGCATTTTGGGTTATGGACCATTCCCTCTTTAAGAGAGGAAGCTTGAGGCCTAGCAGTGGGAACCTTATATAGCCGTTCGAACGCGAAGAAGTATAAAACGTATACAAACTATTGCGTATATAATATTAGTGTGATATTTATTTATTTAATTTATATTGTGTGTGAATGTAGATCAATAGACCAGTTTGACTAGCCTATTGGTCTAGTGGTTAGTGGCCCTGACTGCTATTCCGGAGGTTGTGAGTTGGATTTCCACCCAGGACAAATGTTTGTGTGATAAGTATGATTATTTATTCTGAGTCTAGGTGTAATTTTATCTATAATATGTATGTATTTAGAAATATATAAGTTTGTTTATCAGTCATCCAGTACTCATAACACAAGCTCTGCTTAGCTTGGGGCTAGACGGCGTTGTGTTATAGTTGTGGAATATTATTATTATTATATTATTATCATTCTAAATCATCTAAATAAGTTTTGATAACTGTGGCTCGACATAATACATCAATGTTAGTCGCACGCGTACTACGAAGCGCATAGCAAGCGAGTAGAAAGTACGTAGCAAGCGCCTTTAAACTATGGTTGTAATGGAACGTTTACTAGCTGAAAATTATAGTAAAGAATTTCTTGAACAGTCATCCTTTGTTTCAATTTATTGGAGTTGGCGCAACATTGTCTTTACCTTCCCTATTTTTCTATTAGCCGGTTGTAATGTAATCACATCTTTTCTAGTGATTACGTCCTAGCATTAAATTCTTTTATTAATATCAAGCGTGGTCATTATGTGATTACAGTTTGCAAAGAATGAGCTGAGAAGACAGCTTTTAAAATAATTTCCATCTCAAAATAATACCGTAACGGTGTCCTTCCAACCGATTCATATTGCGCCCACAATTTTCTTACCTGTAAAGAATTTTCTTTCTCTTTTTATTTTAATTTAAAACAGGCTTGAAGGGATATAATCTTGCCAGTCCTGGGAAATTGATTTTGGGCGTACGTTCGCAATATTGTTATATTAAAATATGAAAAAATGTCTTTGTTTTGTATTCTGGGGGATTTGAGGAGAAATGGTGGAATAGTGGGGATTATAAATAATGTCGCTGCTGTTGTTGTAGGTTAGATGTTATAACAGGGCTTGAGATTGATAGTAAGTTGATTTTGAAGTTAGTTATTTAGCTTTTTTTTTCTTGAGGATGTGAATCCATTATATTACGTTTCTCGCTCTAGGTGTAAAGAGGGTAGGGTCAAAATTTTACTCGGCTTATTTTTGAGTTGAAAATTATTAAATAAATCAAATTTTTACTGACTAAAACACACGTCCGTTCTTTCATGGGCTCGCCATAATTATGGCGGTAAGTCCCTTCTTTGAGGAGTGGCTGGAAAGGCGTCCTTACCTTCCGCACGACGCAGGTCTTCACCGGACACGGTAAGTTCGGGAGGTTCCTGCACCGGATTCCCGCGGAAGAAACGTTCGGGTGTCACCATTGTGTGGACCGCTCGGAGGACACGGTGGAGCATACGGTAGAGTTGTGCCCCGCCTAGGCAGGGCACCGCCGTGTTCTCGTGGGGGCGATCGGTGGCAGCGATCTCTCGCGCCGGATTATGGCCTGTCCGGAGCATGAGGAGTGGCAGGAGGTCGCCTCCTTCTGCGAAGCAGTAATGCTAACAAAGGAGGCGGCTGCACGCGCGAGACAATGGGTAGCTTGCCGTCCGACCATCCTGTAACTATCCGGACCGAGCCCAAGTCGTTGACGGCGCGTAGTGTTCCACGCGCGCCTCTAGAAGACGTTAGCAACCGTAGGGGCCAAGCAGGGTCGAAGCCTACTGGGGCCATGGGTGATGCGAAAGAGATCCTTGGGACCCTGAATCAATGGCAATGAAGGAACAGGAGTAGATTTTTAGTCCCACCACCCGCCTCGCCCTAGAGTGGGATAAAACGTTAAATGATTTCCCACCAAAAAAAATTACGGAGGTTTTATTTTAGATTTAATTTATGTTTTATTATGGGTGTTATTAATTTACAGAAACAAATGTAATTTTTGTCACTTTTATATATTTATTTCATGATCGTCATTCAAATAATTCTAGTCAGCACACAAAAGGGTCCTAACTAGAACATATTTATTACCACATACTACAAGCAAGAAAATAATATCCCTCTCCTATACAGTTTGATTTACAAATAAAAATATGTCGGGCACGGAGGGTAGTTCACGAACATTATAAATAATGTGCGGGTAAGTATTTCTTACACTTTATGGAGAGTGAAATAATATTTTTAAGAATATCTTACCCGAAAAGTTGAGGTCAGAAAAAAGGATAAATTACTTGCAGGATGTACAAAATGGGCGTCTGGCTAAATCGATATTATTTAATTGATTCTTTATTTAATTCTCATTTTTATTATTAAATTAGCGTGGTCCAGCAGTATAATACTGGTGGCCCAGTGGTACTGGCCCCGACTTACGAGTTACGGTCACGGGTTTATATCCAGCCGGACCTATTAATTTATCTAAGTTATTTTATCGCTGTTGCGTTTGGTACGGTGACTGTTTTTTTTGAAATTCAAAGACATGCGACATCTATCACCCTGTACTGGACCCGCGTGGTGGATTACGGCCCATTCCCTAGAGAGGAGGCCTGAGTCCCAGCAGTAGGAACATTGTAAAGCTGATAATGCTTATTTGTTCTGCTATTCAACTATACTTAGTAAACGCCAAAAAAATTGTAAATAAATCTGAAACATTACAAAAATCGTAAAGATTTTGTCTTGGTAATTATTGAATTATAGGCCATGCGAATGTTTCGCATGTCTTGTAATTTGTAATTCAATTTGTACTTCAAAGACTGCTAAAATACAAGGACTAAGTTTTATCTTACTTTAAGATGCTTGGTTATTAGATTACAAATTACAATAATTTGGAATAAAAATGAAATTCTCTTCGTTAAGTTGTTCTATCAGCTTTCAGTCAAAGTGAATGTAATGAATTCACGTATTTTTACATGGTAAATAAGTATTTTATTATGTAGATATCCACAGGAGAACCAAGGTTAAAAATCACCAAACTTAAGTGGCAGCGGGCAGGACGCACTGCTCACAGAAATGGCTCTCGATGGGGAAGAATAACTCTGGAGTGGCGATCACGTACAGGAAGATGCAGTGTTGGAAGGGCTCCCACAAGACGGGCCGAAGACCTTGTGAGGGTCGCGGATATTCGATGGGTGCGATACGTACAAGTCCGGTCATTCTGGCGACATTTGCGAGCGGCACATGCCCAGCCAGCCCAGAAATTATGATGATGATGATTTTACATGGAACTGTGTTTTTTTTTTGTATTTATTTTTTTTACTGCTATTAGGTAGGTATCTAATAGCAGTAAGTAATAGTAGTAGGTAGGTACCTATACAAGGTATCTATATCATTCCGACTCTACTTTCGCAGGTTTGCTGGAAGAGATTCATTTAGAAACAAGTATCACCAAGTCGTACCAAATTCTGCTTTATATGTATATATAAAGCAAATATGTCAATTAGAAGAAGCTCCACATTACAGTTACTGGGTGACGCAATACAAATGAGGAAGACTGACATCAGATTTTTTAACTACCCACGGTAACCCGTCAAACGGCTCCTAAAGATTTTCGAAAAAAATGGCGTCTTCCGTCAATCGATTTCTAAAGTCTACGCGCGGGTGGCCGTATTAAATGTACACAAAAGTCGAACAAAACTATATCTATCCTGTTTATACTTGAGCACAGTCTAGGAATATAGAAAGGTTCGTAGAGCTAGGATGTGTATTTTCTGAGATATCGCCGTTTTATTGAACGCGGGGAAGTTGTGTCGCGGATGTCGTGGGATGAAAAACAATCAAAATAATCATCCTTAATTTACATAAACCGTAAACTAGGAAAATCATCATCCCGAAAATATAAGCCATTTTGTTTCCTTAAACCCTTACACACGCCATCTATTTACAGGAAATAAGTCGTAAATAACAGCGCTTACACTTTTCACTCCAACTTGTAACGTGTTTCGAAGTTCGCAACTCTGACACGCGTAACATGTTACGTAACAAATTAAATTATTTCACGCACTTTCTTTATGCATTAGATTGTTGACGACGTGTTTAGAAGAGTGTATTTTTGATGAGCAACGTTTGCTTTAAGTTGTCTTTTGGAGTTGTGAATTTTATTTTTTTCTTTAATTCTTCTTTCCTTTTTTTTCTTAAACTTTTTCTTCTTTTTTATTTTCTTGTAAATGAGCGAGAGTAAATGAGAGTCATAATTATGTGATCAAGAATTTTTGGTGGAACGTTTTAGAGTCAAGTGTTTTTGCATTTTGCAGGTTAGTGTCAATATATATGTTGAAATAGCCATATAATACGGTTAGTCGAATTGAGAGGGTTGTATTGATAAATTGAATTCAGTTGCGAATCATATGTTAATCATATCATTGTAATTTGACACTGATCAGAAATTTAAATTTCATGGTTTACTATGGTGCTTCCCCCATAATGAAATATGTAAGGTCGTAAATTGTTCTGAATTCAGACTTGCTTTTACCCAATTCCTGCGCGAAGGGCAGTAAGTTTTGTAGTCCTTTTTTTGGTAACTAATTGAAAAGTTTTTAGTACTGGCATAACATAGTACATTATAAATAAGAAATTTATAAACACTAATTTAAACATTAAAATGAAAAAGATTTTCATGAGTATGATGTCAAAGAGTAATTCACAGGAAAAATCCTGCAGCTACTAATACGCAGGTAAACATTTTTATTATCTCTGAATTCAACAGTATTATAAGAACCATCTTCGCTATTTTCTTATGTTAAAATCCCAAATACACCATACTTCGGAAGAGGAACAATGTCGTGGAAATCATTCCACAATCATATCTACTTTTGCATTTCCTCCTCCATCACTCCCGCTCTCCATTTAGCCCTCAGCCATAATACCTCACGTCCCCATCATCAATCACTCAATTTATTAATACACTTCACTTAATCATTTCAACCTCAGCTGCCCTAATTTTTATAAGCCCATCTCCCTTCCCTTACTTACGAGGGTAACAATGCATTTATTTTTCTGTTTGTTTTCGAATCTGAGGAGACCATTTGTGGGATTTTATCTTTCTTCAAATGTGGTTTGATTTGCATTCATTTTACATTTCATGTTTTTGAGAATTGGTTTTGTAGTTTTGTAGAATTCTTGAGTGGTTCTTTAGGGAGATATTGATCATCATTAATACTTTCTGCCATTGTGTTTCAGAATAAGTAGTTACATACAGAAGTATACTGAACCTTAGAATGTGGGAATATTGTAAGGCTGATTACACTGCTGGGACTCAGGCCTCGTCTCTAGAATGGATGGTGGATTACTGACCATTCCCGATGGGCCATTATCCACCCAGTACCGTTTGCTGGATGCCAGACTCCGGCACGGAATTCCACTCCTTAGCTAAACGCACAATGAATGTGTTTCTAAATATTTTTGTGTGTATGGGTCGGACATCAAGTCCATCATATATTGGTGGTCCAAAGCCCAACGGCTTGTCGTTCGATGACGGAACGGATTCGGCAGAATTAAATTGTTTAGTTTCGATGGACGCTCTCCGAAATCTAAACGATAGAATAGTGACAGGCTTTGATACTCAAGACTTTTGTGTTTTCACTCCACGAGTGCATCATCACCGATGCCCTTTTCTAAACATACATTTTCTCATCAAATTTTCCGTCATAAAAACATATTAACTCCGTGTGATGACCTGATAGAGATGAGCTCAGTTTAATTACAACCGTCACTCGTTTACACCGTTACACGTCGGGCGCACAATTTACGTCGCACAAAGCTGCTTGATAACTCGCCAAATAATACTTAAGGGTAGGATAGAGGTGCACTGAGAGTACAGGGAAATGAGGATTATTCAAAGTGAGTTGATGATCAATCTGAAATTTCTTTGGCGGGACCTAATAACTATTTAGTTAGTTTTGTGCTTTGTTATATTCGTGATGTTAATTTGGCAAAAATGAGCAAAGACTTGATTAAAGAATTAATTTTCTCTAACTCCTGATTTTATTAAAGATTCATTTATTTCAAATAAACCATTTAAAGGCACTTTTGAAATGTCAAGAAGTCAGTCAGTCAGAAAAAAATATGCTAATTGCACATTCCAAAGCGTAGATCTCTTTGGAGAAGAATGTATTCTAAAGTATATTCACTCTAGGTCAGTAGTTTTCAATTTTTTTTTGTTCTGGGACCTTGGTTCCTTGTTTGTTACGAGAGACTATAAGTCTGAAAGCAAATTTAACTATGTTAATCTAAAAAAAATATATCATAAACTAGCTTGTACTTGGACTTCACCCGCGTAAAAGTAGGTTTTTTCACACAAACCCCGTTTCATCCCCGTAGGTGGTGAATTTTGGAAAATCCTCTCCTAGTGCTCGGCTACGTCAAAAAAAGAAACCTTGTGCTAAATTTCATGTTCCTAGTCCCAATTGTTATGGCTGTGCGTTGATATGTCAGTTAGTCAGTCAGTTTCTTCTTTTATACATGTCGCAGTAAGATAGATGAAGCCGTAATATAGTTATATCCCTAGGGATATAATTATATACCGTAACATATTTATACGAAAGCGATTCTTTACTATCTCACTAGGAATATAGTTATAAAACCGTCGAAGTTTAGTGATATACTTATATTACTAGATTAAGTTCAGTGTTATAAATATATTAGGGTTGGTCTCAAAAAAGTCACATTGTATCATATTGTCATCATATTGTAGTAGATTATAGCTTATTTATTCTCAAACGTTTTTGAAACATTGAAATAATTTCAAAAGTGTGCCACTTTTTTGAGACAGATCCATTACTTGATTAAGCTTAGTGAAATAGAAATCTACCATATATAATTAAATAAAACAAAATTTTATTATTTTTATCTTTATTAATAAATCAACTTTATGTATCCTGCAGTTAGTTACAATACTTTGTGACATTAACACGTATTAAAGTAATTATAATTAAAAAGATCATATTTTTTGGAATTTAAACATTAACAATACAATTAAAACTAATCAAACATTAAAAATCTTTTAAAGCCAAACCGTTTTGAGATATTTTTATTTCTTATCAACAAGTTGAGATCTTGGATTCTTTAAAAGTATTTTTTAATTTTTGTTCAGACAAGAAGAGGAATCATGAAATCTAAAATTACATAGCACTGAATGCTTCTTACTGGCACATCTTTTGGTAGAACACTGTATATTTGAATTTTTACAGGAACATTTTAAATAACCTTGCCACCAAAGTGCGACAATTTTTGGCATATTTCTCTCAGTGACAAGTTTTCATTTGGTATAGGATCATTCAAAGTAATGTTTGAAAGCTGTATTGCATTTCTGGGTAACCAATCTTTCAGGCAGTGGGTCAGTGTGCGCCGCACACTCCGAAAGCTATTTCACTAAACTTAATCTAGTAATATAAGTATATCACTAAACTTGGACCGTTTTATATCTATATTCCTAGTGAGATAGTAAAGAATCGCTTTCGTATAACCATGTTACGGTATATAATTATATCCCTAGGGATATAACTATATTACGGCTTCATCTATCTTACTGCGACATACATATATATTAAAAACTTGTCGTAAATAAAAGTGTTTTTAATAGAAGCAATTAAAAGTATTGTCATAGATAACACTTTAGTAATAAACTTGTATGAATGTAACTTTTTAGTTCAGAAGTTTGAAATTAGAAACCTTCCACGAATCAAATACCTCTCGCGGTTGGGCACCACTGCTATATATGATGCAAGTACAATAATTCGTGCCACCACTACCATTAAAGCCATGCAGAAAAAAGATGTGTCTTAGAAATAAGGCATGTATCATCAACAAACCCAATTACTATTACACTATTATTATTAGATCTGAGCGTAAGATTACCACCAACAGTCACAAATGGAGGAGTATGTGTCCCATCAATGGGAATATTTAAAACTGACTAACAATGATTCGAAGGCATGTTAACTGCTGTTGCTGTAATAGTCTGTATTTGGCCTTCTTTTCTTGAGTAGTTTTTTTTTTTAAGGTGGGAAATCATCTAATGACTTCTCTCGCTTTAGAATCGAGAAGGACGCCCTCCTTCTCGATTCTAAAGCGAGAGAAGTCATATCAGATTTTTACTGACTAAAACCACATCTATGGTTCTTCAGTTGCCCTTTGCTTCCCAGGACAACAAGTGACCTTTTGCATGACTAGTATGTTTAACATAATTTATGAAATAACATTATTTCTCAGTGTATCCCGAACGTCAGCCTGGTGTTTATCTGCGGTATCATTATTAGCCCTTTCCCTGCCTTTCACGTCGTAATGAAACGAGTTCATTGTTCATCGCCTATTTATGAGTTAATGTACAAAAACCGCCACACCAGTGCTTGCGTACTTACTTATTATCTCTGCCAGTGTTTCTACAGATTCTGTATGGGAGTTATTATGACAGTGAAGAAAACTAAAGATCTAAAGCTACAGAACATTTTGACTTTTTAAGTAGCGCTTGTTCACTTTTGTTTTTATACATCATTTTTAATATAGCATATAATAGCATAATCAGCCTTTTAATATTCCCACTGCTGGGACTCAGGCCTCCTCTCCAGGAGAGGGAATGGGCCGCAATCCAACACGCGGGCCCAGTGCGGGTTGGTGAATGTCACATGTCTACGAATTTTTGGTTCTAGGACATGCCGGATTCCTCACGATATTTTCCTTCACCGTTTTGAGAGCAGTGGTGAAGAAATAAATGACACAAATTAATGCGCCTGGCTGGGTTTGAATCCTTGACCTACAATTCGTAAGTCGGGGCCGTTACCACTCGGCCACCACTATCATAATTTTTAATATATCAAATAATTGATACCAGGAAACGCTGCCAAAATCGTTTAAATCACATTATCGATCTCCGGTCCCCAAGATTTGATCCTAAGAAAACAGTAAAGTATTAAACAACATGGGCTTTATAAGTGTTCCTTTACTTCTAATGTAACTTATATTCTTGGGAGGCACAATACATAATTTGAGTCATAAAATCAGAAATCGGAAACTTTTATTTTAAACTAGTTGACCCAGCGAACTTCGTACCGCTTAATAGTCAATGAATGTTGTGTTAGCTAAGCTGTCAAAGGATAACGCCATCTACTGGTATTACCATAACAGCATAATTCATTTTAAAAGGACATTTTAGTTAGAGATGGCGTTGTATTCGAATATATTTTTTTCGAATATTTTCTAACCGTTTAAACCTTCCCTGGACTGTCACAAATATTTCAAGACTAAAATTAATCAAATCGGTCCAGACGTATTTGAGTTTAAGCGAGACTAAAGAACAGCTATTTATTTTTATATAATATATATTTAGATATAGATGGAGATAGAAGATGAATAAATTACAGACACCTTTTTTAGTTTTTGAACTTTTCCCCACACAAAAAATGACTTCTGTATCATGGGTGCGTTCACGTACACAAGATATCCAGACCCGAAACAACTACCTAAGAATCATACAAACATTTATTACTAGCTTCTGCCAGCGGCGGTTTGGTTTCTCCATTCAAACTTCCAACCCCTTTTTTACCCTCTTAGGGATGGAGTTTCGTAAAATCCATTCTTAACGAATTTCTACACACTATATGAAACCTACCTGCCAAATTTTGACTTTGTAGGTATTATAGTTTCGGAGATTTTGTGAATAATCAGTGAATGGTATTTACTTTTATAAATATAGATTTGGAAAAAAACCTTACACTCAGCTCAGCAGTTAATCGCTCAACCACTGCGCCAAACGTATCGTCACTATAATTTACACCAAAAAAAATCACACCATTTGCACAGGCAGTAAATAATTACTTCCATCGTCCGTCGCTTCCAAAACAAGAGTCTATCGCAAGTCCAAGTTTTAATATAGGAGAACAGCCTGTGTTTACTCGACGAAACTGATTACGTTTCAACGATAAGTACCATAAACAAAATCAGGCGATTTTCATATTTTACGGGCTAAAGTTTTCAGGCATTTTTTCATCCCCTTTAAGGAAATAAGGAATAAAACGCAGCTGTCGTTGAGTTGCGCACACTTACCCTGTGGGGTGTAACTTTTTAATTACACCCCCTCCAACATTTTTTCTCCTCTTGTCTTGGTTATTTCTTAAGTTGAACCCTTAAAAGTGTTTGATTTTATGGCTTGATGAAGCTAAACTTGTTTTGAACGTTTTTGAAGGTAGAAAGGTAGTTGCAAAAACATCCTGTACATCACACTAATAATAAAGGCGAATGTTTGAGTGTGTTTATATGTTTGTTACTTCTTGATGCTCGAACGGCTGAACAGATTTTGATACATATTGCAGGTGGTTTGAATATGAAAGATAGATTTCAAGGCGCTAAGTACCTTTTTATATACAGCGGTGTTGTCATCCGATTATAATTCAGCAGTGTTTAAAGCCAGAGTGAGTAGTGAATGCCTATTCATTCCTATGGTGAATCGCACCAGTTTATTTATAGCCCTATTAATAAACTAGTGCGATTCACCATCGTCGATATCGTCGACAGCATTACTGCTTACGTTCAGGTGGGATCGCAGTCAAGCACTGCTATATATAATTTAAAAAAGATGGGATATCATCCAATGACTTCTTGGGTGAAGCAAGATTTTAACAACTAAGACCACACCTATATGTTTTAGAACCACGAGTTACTCTAGTTAGTCTCGGGCTCGGTCCTGACAGTTACCGGACGGCAGGACGGCGAGCTACCCATTTCTCGTCATCCGCAAGCCTGCGTCTACAGTGGCTGGGGGTCGGGGTTAGAGTCTCAGCGGCTGAAGCGTGAGGTTGTCCGTTTCCTCACGATCTATTTGGTCATAATTTCAGAACCATTAATCTAAAATGAGAATCAGTTAGAATAGTGATATAAACTCATTGAATAATAGTAATAAAAACAACTAATCACAAACAATTCGTTTCTCTTACCCAAATCAGCATGTCGAATGTCCGAACAAAATCATGATTTAAGGATGCCAATATTTTCTAATAGCCGAACTGATTACCAATTAGTGTGAAACCGGTCCGATCCTCCAGAGAGGGGGTGAGAGGGGGTGGAGAGGAACAGGGGGTGACAGTGACAAACGACGGAAATATTTCACTGAGCCAACCGCTGGGACACTGTGGAGAGGATAATAGTAGTCACAGACGGAAGAATTGTAGTGTTCACATACTGGTTGGAGAAACTGTGGGGCACACCCCATAAGTGGAATTTAGTATAGAAATAGAATAGAATAAACTTTATTGTACACCATAAAAGTAACACAACTAGAGAGAGAGAGAGAGAAGGAGAGTCTAGTGTAGAGTTGGTTTGGAGTAAGTTTCACTCCCAATTTTATTTATTTATTCATTTTTTATAAGTAAGCAATCGTTATATATAGATCCTACTATTGATTAAATGTTTATTAATAAATAAAATATCCAAAGCTTAACGGATTTGCGTAAAATTCAGATGGAACATGGAATAACCATAGACTGGTTTAGAAAATAGGAAACCTTTTCTCCATATTTTTTTGGGAAATTATTAAATATATTCTCCCTTATCTGGATGAAGCAGAAGGGATTGTCAGACTTTCACCGACTAAACTCCATATTGTTGCTTCAGTTGTCCGCAGCCCTGGCATTATATCCTCCTAGAACACAGCAAGCAAAGACGCGGTTAGAACCTCGTCTACACTAAGGTTAGAACCTCGTCTACACTAAGAGGTAAAGTTTGTTTTTTTTTGTTCGGAGCAGTAGTGTAATCTTTAAAAGTAATGGTCCGATTGCATTTATGTACGCGGGCGAAGCCGCGGGCAAAAGCAAGTTAAGAATAAACAAGAAAAAATGTTAAGAGATACAAAAAGTTTGGATAAGCAGACCAAACAGTGTTGTCTATCGCAGACAAAATGGTAATTTGATATCAAGATTGTTTATGTAGCAGTTGTTGCGCCATTATTGTTGACGTCACACCGACGTCTGAGTTAAGACTGTTTTGTCTAGATCTGTATACCTCTAGTCAGACCAAAGTCGAAAACAATTTCTCCACTCAAAGTTTCACCAAAATTATGGTGGTAAGTCCCCTCTTTGAGAAGTGGCTTAGAGTATGGAAGAACCAAAGAAATGGTGAAAAGACTGTGTGAAAGATAAAATTTCTAGGAATGGCTCTCCCTTTCTGTTTGTCTTGACTACAGAGATGACGACATAAAGACCTGTAAGAAATAGGGATGTAAGCAAAAAAAAAATAGTCACCGCCTTGTTGGTCTTGTGGTCGCAAGCGCGATTACTGAGCATGGGGTCCTGCGTTCGATTCCCGCGTCGGGCTTAAAGTGCTATTGAGTGAATTACTTTGACACCCCGGTCCTTGGCAGACTTCATGACTTGAACTTGACTTCATAAATTACTCTAAAATATATACAAAAACAAATAATAATCAGCCTAAATTCATTGATAAAATAAAAACATACACCTGATTCGCTATTTTTAATACAAAGTATATTCTGCCAAGTCATGGTGATATGCAAAAACTTGTTAGTTTTTTTTTTTATAATGGTAATAATCAATTGTGTACGTGGATTGATAACCATATTTATGTTTGTAGAAGTGTTTTGTACTGATAAGGCAGAACATTGTAACAGTCAGTCATAATGACTTGACATTTTTTGAGTACAACACTCAAAGTTATACATACAGTCATTTCTATTGTCATTTTTAGTGTTATTCCCAATAAATAACACTATAATGCAGATATTTATAGAGATATAAGGATTTATTTTGTCGATTGCTGCTATTGCTATTAAAAAACTAAAATCTAAAAAACAAGAAAAACCTACCTCTAAATTTAAACAATTTTTTTTTTGATTCCCTATACCTTTCATAATTATTCACGATCAGACAACACACACATGCACACTGTAATAACACCCACACTACACACATTCACACACCACACACATTCACAAACACACCCTTATCCATACCACATACCATGACAGAAGAACTGGAATTTTACTATTCTTATGCTGTTTGTTGTCATAATGGTTGTTAAACTTTTAAGATATTTTGTTTGTTGTCTTTTTTTTTTGTATATAAATTCCATAAATTAAGCTGGCACGCCGAAGTCTATCCTCTAGGAGGTAGGCGCTAATGGCTGCGACACAGTTTTATTTTAAACTAACGTAGCTGTTAACGAGCACTATATATTGTAAAAAATGTTATGTTCCAATAAATAGATTTATTTATTTTATTCTGAATATCTTCACACTTTTCCGAATGAAAATTATGATTTCCGGATTAAATATCTTCTTCAACTGTTCGCATATTCCACACAAAGCTTTTAATAGCTTGGAGTCTCAAAACCATTGTATGATACGAACCATCTTATATATAATTATTGTATTTACTTCAATTTTTTAAATTTTGTTTTTTTTTTTCCTTTCCACTGTTTTGAATTAAATTTTTCTTCCCGTTGTAATTGAATACTCATGTTACATTATAAAAAAGAGGAATTTGTAACTTGTAAATGACACCGTAAAATTGTAAATACTGTTAGATTATGATCTATCCCGTGAGATTATAAATTATCGAAAGATTGTGAACAGTAACATATTGATTACATTTAACGCATAATTTTTCGGTTGATTATAATTTGTCGAAATGAAACTGTTAAATCACAATCAGTCACGCGTTCAATTGTCAACTGTCCGAAGGCTGTCCCTGATTGGGTGGTTTTACAGTAGGCCATTCTGTGTTTATAGAGCTAGGAATGAAACACAGGTGTCAGTCAAATAAAATAAAAGAACATCAAGTTTGTATTTATTATTTAGTAGGTAATCAATAAGTTTGACTGATAGTGTTTTTTTAGAGATTGAAATCTTTCGATGACTTCTCTTGCTCTAGAGTAGAGGTTCAGAGCGTGTCAGAGTTTTGCTGCCTAAAACCCACTGTGTCCTTCAGTTTGCGTTTCAAGATTACAACATCTCTTAAAAAAATCCACTTCCCTAAAGGGCATGAGGAGCCCTTACGGTATGCTGACATCTCTTTAAGCTGTGCGTAGAACACTATGTGCCGTCGACGACTCGGGTTCGGTAATCATCGGCCGGACGGTGCAAGCCCACGCCTATGGAGGCCGGGGGTCACGCTTTCGAGGCCTTGGGCGTCTCATGTCGCAGCGGCTGCAACGTGATGATGTTCGTTCTCTCACGGCTGCGGCAATCTCTTTCGCTAGCTGCTTGGCAGGAGGTACAATCCCATTCCCTTTTACTGAGGGGCACACCTCAACCGTGTCATCGAGGCGCTTCGCATAATAGCGACACCCGAGAACTTACAATGTCCGACAAGGACCAAGGGAAGGTGAGGACGCCGTGGCGCCTCTCCAGCCACTCTCAAAAAGGGGACTGACAGGTGCGATTGTGGCGTGCAATTGGCCTTTAGTCATGTTATATTAAAGTAAAAAAACTTTTATCTACTGTTCAAAGTCCGACTGTGAGCATGTTGGCACCGGGGTCATCTCAAAGACTAGTACGTAGATAATTATTTACTTCACTTACTTGATAGTTCGACTTTTTACTCTTAGGTTAACAGTTTTAGTTCCCCGAGTTGTTAATGTTCTTTCCTTTGAAGATCGTTAAGGTATCGTCTTTGAAAGATTAAAGATGTTGTATGAAAGTTTCTGTAGTTAATTCTGTCGCAATGGAGTTCACTAATGAAGTTAAACAAACTTTACAGTTGATAAATAGTGAAAGGTGACTTAATGAAAACAGAAAAGGTATGAATTTATTAATTTCACGGTTAGTATGTATATGTTTGAGCAGTTTTGGTTTGAAACACTTGGGTCCTAGGGTCGAATTACGAGACTTAAAAGAGTTACCATGGCCCGAGAGCACAGACGGCACATGAACCTATGTGGGTTTTTGCCAGTAAAAGTCTGACACGCCCTTTTGCTCCACTCTAGAGCGTGAAAAGTCTTTGGTGATATCCCATCCCAAAAAGGGATATAAGAACTGAGTGCTCGTAGGGTTATTTTAGATATCAGCAAATGGCTAGACAACTCTTGACGTCTCCAGTAGACAGGGCTTTTCTTTAGGCCAAGCTTTTCTTATCCTTGACAGAGATATGGATGAATATTTAGATACCCTACACCGAAACCGAGAAATTCTTTTTATACACGTTTATACTTCAGTATTCAGCTTGTATGTATACCTATCAAGTGACGTGTAAAAGTACCATTTGACGTGTAAAAGTGTTTTTAAAAAACCCATTTGCAAAATAAATTTTATTTATCATTTATCAAGTTTTTTATTAGTTTAGATTTTTATTGTTGTAAATAAAGAATTAATTACAATTTGTCGGTTTTTACAAACTATATAACAATAGGAATAAATATTTTATTTGTTAAGATTTTAGAAAGTCTGACAGCTATTCTAGCGTCTTAAAATAATTATGCCCAATAACGTTATCACTTTACACATTGTCGCAATATTCTTTAAATTTTAAAATCAGTGCTAATATGACAATCAAAAAACACCTCTGCCCGTCTGTAGCGTTCCCATCACCGACAATTCATCACCCAACTACTGAACAATGAAATAAACTCTCCATTTCATAAAATGCAATGAAATGAACGGAAGCACCCGCCGTCGCCGTCAATGGCGCACTTTTACATTTGACACTTTTTGTAATCAAAACTTTTCACGAGCTCAGTGGAAATTTTACAGTTTAAAAAAAATACAAGATGGCAGCAAAAAGTTGCGGGAGCATGTCACATGTGGCGCGGGACGTTGAGTTATGGCGCATAGTTTTATATTAAATTTCGCATAATTCTCCGATGAGGTTGTAGTTTGCAACTTGCGACTGCAACTGTTTTGGTGGCAACCAGTTGTTGATTGTTGATTATTGTTGATATTGTAATTGACTTTTATTATCGAAGTTAATTATTATTTGTACGCAACAAAATAATTAAATACAGATTTTTATATTGTGATTTCAAAAACTGTTTACGGTATGCTAATAAAAGACGCTGAACCTCTGATTAGAATACTCTCTATCAAGATGTTTTCTTATTTATATTGGTAGGCTCGCGTTTGACTAATATCTCACTTGATTGAAAGCGACGACGCAGTCAATAACAGAACACGCTTACCTAGAAGTAACCTATTCACTCTCGCCTTAAAAACTTCCAGGTTGTAGCAGACTCTGGCGGGGAATTCTACTCCTTAGCTGTACGCTCAATAAATATGTTCCCAAAACAATTTATGCATATGGGTGGGATGTCCACCATGTACCGGCGACGGATCGTTATACGTCTGGTACCAATAAGATAACAATAACTTAAACTCTTTAAAGATAATTATATAAATATATCTATAAGCCTTGAGCACAGGCGTAGGGTAGCCAGCCTTTCGGTGTTTTACAGGATGCATTTTGGAGAGTGTGCGAAGGAATTGGATGACTTGATTCCACAATCTCATTTCTACCATCGGACAACCCGACGAACGGCGAGTATCCACCCTTACGTTGTTGAAACCTCTACGGTCTGGACCAAGCATTTCACCTCGTCGTTTATACCGTGTACATCGAGGGATTGGAACAATTTGCCTGCTGCGGTCTTCCCGTCCAATTATAATTTAGGTGTCTTCAAGGCTAGAGTGAATAGGCTCTCAATAAATTAGTGCGCCTCAACATCAACGATTGCATTACTACTTACCATCAGCACTAGTTTATATCAATTAAAATATATATATATATATATATATTAGTTGTAAACTAAACTTACTACAACCCGTAGCAACCGCAATCAGTCGCTAGCTACGCGGTAACCCGCCATCCCGGATGCTTCTCGTTCTCTGATTGTAAAGTCAGCCACGGAGCCGGCATCTTGCGAATACGACAGAACTTGTGCTGGAGTGTTTCAGAGCTCTGAAAATTATATTACCAGTAATAAGGAGGAGCTTTTTAAAAAAAAGGGTATTAAAGTGGGGTAGGATGTCTGTTTGCTTCGATGTAAAAAGATTTCTAGACTCTAGTTTTTTTTTTATTTGTTGTTTGTAGAATCTGTTTAATTTTATTTTGTTTTCTTCTTCATTTATAGGTACTCCGATTAGAGTGTAAATATTGATGATTAAATTGAATAGAATCTTATTTATCTCTAGAATTACTAAAGAAAAACAAGTTTTCAAAACTTAAGCATTTGCGAGATGGTTCGAAAGAATTACTGCGGCCCTGCAACGCAAAGGGCAACTGAAGGAACATAGGTGTGCTTTAATCAGAAGAAGTCAGACACTCTCTCTCACTTCACCCGGAGCAGAAGAAGTTATTTGACGATTGCCCACTTAAAAAGAAAACTTTAAATACACACAGAGTAAAACAAATAGAAATTACAATTCTAAACAATATTCTGTTTATTTATTCATCTAAAACAAAAAAGAAACCGCCTAAAACCATAAATTCCTTAAACAGGGGACATACAAACAACATATTTATTCCTTACCCGACGTAATTCGAAAAAATATATTCAACGGGCATGCAACTAGGGCCCACGGGACCGCTATTCGAAAGCCCTGGGGAACGCCATTGCAAAATTTCCAATTTTGAACTCAATCCAATTTCAATCTATTTTCAATATTACTCGATTGGTGTACTCGGTTAGATGCGGGTAGGACGTGGAAAAACTTGTAAAGGATCAGGTGAAGATCTCGGAGAATCTGGTTGGTTTCGATGAGACTGAATTATGCAATGCGTTTTATGGTAAGTTTGGAAAGAGTAATTGTAGGCTTAGTAACAGAGCTTTGGAAATTTGTGAAGTGTCTAATAAGACTTATGATTAACTGGCTTGAAGGGCAAGGAAATATTGGTTTCTTCGAATCAGTTACCTTTGCCGAACGCAAAAGGCAACTGAAGGAACACAGGTAGGTTTTAGTCAATAAAAATCGACACACGCTCTCAGTCCACCCAGAGCGGGAGAAGTTATTTGAAGAATTTTGTATCATCAAATAGCGCTTTGATCGGTAGACGTGTGCCCCGCTTGGGCAGAGCACAACCGTGTCCACGTGGGGGCGATCGGAGGCAACGATCTCTCGGGCCATGGTCCGAAGCGAAGAGGAGTGGCTCCTTCTGCGAAGCAATAATGCTAGCAAAGGAGGAGGCCGCACGTTTAAGCGCGAGGGAGTCCCTAACGCCCCAGCCGCCGGGATCCCAATCCCGATTTCCGGCCACCGCAGGCGCGGGCTTGCGGACGGCGAGGGGCCCAGCAGGGTCGAAGCCTACTGGGGCTAAGGGTCTGCTTCTGAAAGAAACACTCGGCCCTGGTATGACAGGCAATGAAGGAACAGGAGTGGGTTTTTAGTCAGTAAAAGTCTGACACACCCTCATGCAGCGCCCAAGAGCGGGGGATATCATTGGATGATTTTCCCACTTACAAAAAAAAATAATGTGCAATGATAAACGAGTAAGAAACGTCTAATTAATAAATTAAAAAAATGAGTTACTTCAGTTCTTCAACATTAAAATTATAGATACGACTTAGATAGTATATAATAATACATGCATATGGGTCATGTTGACAACAAATTTTCCCTAATTCCGCTTCTGAAGATCTGCAACGAAAGACTAGCCCTTAATTGTGTGAAGAAGAGAATTGTAAAGTATCTTATATAAACGACTAACAAATAAAAATCATATAAAAACCTAACACAATACCATATTCACCTCTTCTTAAAGATATAAAGCTAAGCGGTATTATCCAAATACGACCTTACACTACTTTGAAAGGAAAAATGAAACCAATAATAGATAATTCACTCCTCAATTTCATGCAAGCGCAGCCACGGGTCGAAGCTACGAATAACTTACGGTGGGTGGGATAAGGATGGTATAAATTAAAAATTGGATAGTTAGCGTTTAGGTATATAATTCATAGGCCATAATCTATCACGCGGGCCCAGTGCGGGTTGGTGAATGTCACATGTCTTCGAATTTTTTGGTTCTAGGACATCCAGGTTTCCTCACGATGTTTTGTTGTGTTTTTCCCTCTCCTAGAGAGGAGGCCTGAGTCTCAACAGTGGGAACATTATAAGGCCGACTATGCTATGCTATATATTTTATATAATTTATAGATGCGATGCCATTAATTAATATTCCAGGCCTGTATTTTTTTTAAGGTGGGATATCATCTAATGACTTCTCCCGCTCTAAGGCAAAGCGAGAAGGCGTATCAGACTTCATCTTCAGCGGAGTAAAACAAGATCAATGTTCTTTCAGTTGCCTGTTGCCTCTCAGGACCACAAGTGACCCTTTTAGAAGTCTTACCATGCAGTAGACTTCGGCCATTCCGGTCCACTACGGTTTTAGAACTAAAGTACAGAATGTACCGAGCGTGGCCGCATCGAAAGGATTACCTCAGCGATTGCTTGGCGTCAGACGCCCAGCGCTGGTTTCAGTTGGCACCCCACAGTGACGAGCGTAAATAAAAACATATAATACTTAACAACAACACAATATAAGGTAATGAAATGCAGGGCCACTTTTTGAGTTGTGACGTCATCAAATAATTCCTTTTATTACTGTAGCCCTTTGCGTTCCTGGGCCGCGGTAACTATTTCGAATAAGCCGGCAGGATTTACTGTGCCCTGAAGACATAATTTATTAAGCACCAGTTTTCAAGAGTCTACATCTCGAGCCAGACCTACAGTCTTCAAAATAGTCTACTTACGTACATTCATGCTTATGTTTAAGGAGCGGGCCTGTAGAAGTATTTATCTTGGATATGTAAGATATTGTTTGGAGCCTAATAAATAATCTTTGTTTGAATATTTTATGGGAGAATGTAAGTGGGTAGCGATATTAATGGTTGTAGAAAAAGGGCAGACATTGTAATGTATCTTTTATTTTAATGGAACCTGCAAAAGTTAGCGCTGTTTCTTTAATATTGACGATTCTCTGTTCAAAATGCGAGAAAAGATAACAGTTTGTATGGTTATCACTCCGTAAATATCGACTTCTTAGTATGAGGATCTCAAATTAATCACTTTTTTAAATTGATATAAACCAGTCGTCTGCGATCCCACAACCCCTGATTTCTCATTTAAGTATTTAAAAATTGAGTATTTCTTAAACTCTACTTTATCCTGAAAACCTATAAAAATTTGGCATTTAAATGGGGGCTTAAAACGTTCTTAATTCAAAATACCATATTCATTCTGCCCTAAATGTTTTATTTTCGTTAACCCACATAGACACTTAGGTGTGTAACGTCAAAAAAGCATAGTTCCATTATAATGCTCGTTTTTCAAAGAGTTTTCATAACAGGTAGCAAAAACAACAAACCAGGTAAAATAAACTATGTTCTAAAATCGGACCTCCACTTTGTCCATTTTACATCACTTAAAAGAAAATCTCAATTTATTTTAGGCTACAAACTAAAATAACGCGACACTCGAACACATAAAATATGTTACAAAAAATGTTTACACTCCAGCACCGACCTTTGCGTTTTTAAACTCGTATTCAACATAATTTACATGTAAAAATATGAACATTCTAGCCTTCTGGAGTGTTCGCTCGAATTGTCGGCAAAAGGATTCGCTCATTATGTGCGAATTCAGACGTAACGCCCGGACTAACGAAACAGACTAAAAAGTGTAAACGGTTTGTGGAAAATCTACGTTCGTGATAAAATAGTACGACTTTGCTCCGTGACTTCGTGTGAATCACGAGCTGGGGAATTAATTTACACTTCTTTATTTGGTACGTATGTACAAAATGAATACAAAATAAATCATGCTTGGATTAACTCGGTATGATTTATTTTATACTAACTGTTACCCGTGACTTCATTCGTGTTGAATTTAAGAACATTACTCTCCTTTTTGGAACAATGGTGTAAAAAAATGTAAACAGTTTTAGAGATATCGCCCGGGAATGTAACATGTTTATTATGGTACCTCAGAAGTATGGGGTTTAGGTTTTATAAAATATTGTTATTTTAACCTAACCTAATTTGTGCGCACATAATTAATATCTATTGTATTGTACAAGGGGTTACGAAAACACATTGATTTTAATGCACCAGCACAAATGCTTGATCATTTGTAATAGATGACTAATAGTAAATCTTTGTATGGAAAAATAAACAAATTATTTTCTACAAGTTTCTTTTTTTAAATAAATAAAAATCCCATATATTTTAACAACCAAATCAGCTGTGTTGTCTTTTGTCGATAGGAATGAACAAACAGAAATGTATTCCATGCCTGTGAGAGGGTGGGGACGGTGGCCATACAAAATCCGGCATCCTCCTTTACTGTCAATGTTTGCTTTCAAGCAATCGTGAATATAAAAATAAAGCTAACTTTCCACGTGCCTATTAAGATCTATAACAAAACGGAATAGCGGCCATTATGCCGATTCCGCGAACGTTCCAATTTTAAAGAATGTAGAACACAGAGTACTGGCATGAAAGGTTCGTGCGAAAAACAAATTCGGTAACTAAATAATGGGCCAAATACGTTTAATCTTCGGAGCTTAGTTTGAAATGCAAATTGTTGAAACTCGAGTAAAGTCGAGTTGTGGCTGCTAGAGTCTTTGTACGGGTTTTTATAGTGTAGTGATAGAATATGGATATTTTGAGGTTTCGAGGTTAAAGGATCACTTTGAGGAGGTTGTAACATGAGTAAAGAGAGACATGGTTAAAATAATATTTAACTAACTAGTTCCAATTTTGTAATAAAACTGCATGGAGAAAATCTAAAACTGTAGGTAGTTACATCTAAGTAAAAATGTTTGAATGAGGTGGGTGTCCCGTTCGTCTACATAGGTTTGGCTAGTTGGCATATCAGCAGCATTTTACACCTGGAAAGTCTTCGTTAATATCTAATTTAATGTTATAGTTACCTATATATTTCCTATCATAAACATGATTTAAAGGTAATTCACCTAACAAATATTTTAAACAATATTTAAATAAATAAAGATAATGGGACGGACTGATTCCATAAACAGCCAAATTAAAGCATACACGGTTAACTTTTTCTTTCAATTTCATAAAATCAATTTGGTAAAGGTAACCAAAATAAATTTGCTGGTATAGAGACTAATTAATTACATAGGTCTAGTATATATAAACTAATAAAAATAATGATATAATAAAATGAGAGAGAGGAAGAAACTGTTGAGCATTAAAAAAAGAAACAATTTGTTTTTTTGTAATTTACAAAACATGTAAAAAAATTGCCTAAAACAGTATAAACTGGTCACATAAAGAGTCAACTGTCTGCTTGCTGATGTCATCATCAGGCTCCATGGCCCTAGAGTTTCAACCTTAAACGGCTCTGACATAATTATGTAAAATCCTCAATAAACAAATTGAATTGCATTAACAGGTAAACCTCTCAATCGGATAGATTGAACCGTGTATTAAAAATAAATCAACACCCAAGTATTCTACTCCATTAAGGCTCTGAAAAGAACTAACCCAATAAAATCGCTTTCAAACGATTTCTTTACCCAAAGTAGTGCAGGTCAATCCCCTGTAATTCCGTATGGTAATAACTGCCGCCGTAGGTTGGTAATGGCACAAAATAGAGAGAAATAGAAGGTCGGATATACAAGGTGCAGTTTTGTGTCTGCAAAAAATACGGTGGAGATGTGCCCCGCTTGGGCGGAGCACTGCGGTGTCCTCGTGGAGGCAATCGGCGGTAGCAACCTCTTGCGCCGGGCCCTGGTTCGGGCTATGGTCCAGAGCGAGGAGGAATGGCAGGCGGTCGCCTACTTCTACGAAGCAGTAATGCTAAGGAAAGGAGGAGGTCGCACATCTAAGGGAACAAACGTCCTCACACCCCAGCCACCGAGATTCCGACCCCAACAACCAGCCACGGTCGACGCGGGCTAGCAGACGTCGAGCAATAGGTAGCTCGCCGTCCGGCCGTTCGGTAATTGACAGGACCGGGCCCAGTTGTAAACAGCGCTTAGTAATCCACGCGCTCCTCGAAGAGATGTCATCAAACCGTAGGCCCAGTAACCCGATGCCCGCTAGCTAGGACCGCGGGGAATTTCTAAAAAGGAAACCCGTAGTCCTAGAACACAAAGGGCAACCGAAGGATACAGGTGTGGTCAGTTAAAGTCTGACACGCCCTCTCGCTCCACCCAGAGCGACAGAAGTCATTGGATGATTTCCATTCTTAAAAAAAGACAATTAAGTTACAAAACTACCAATTTCATATTACAGTATATCTACTAAGAATAAATTCGCGAATAATTAAAACCTCTGAACTTAACACGAAAAAAGCCTAGACACGCTTCACGTACAGGATGTGTCATTTTTTCAAAGATGGCCGCCCAGCTGTAAGTACGGGTCTATTGTCATGTGCTTGTGTTTTCGTTCATTGTATGAAGCCAACCTTCTGTATCTACTATCTATTTTCTCCGTAATAGTATTCATTGAAAGCGTTCCCCACGGGATTCCTTCAGTTACTTCAGAGTCTCAAAACTTCCACTGTTATTATAATTGAACGATTTTTTGTCGGAATAGGATTAATTTTGAGGAATTCGAATTAGAATTCGGTTTGGTTGTGGTTGAAATGTTTCTGAAAGTTCTATTTTGTTATTGTCTTTTCTGTAATACTTTCAGAATGTGTAATATAAAAATGATTTTAGGATTTAAAACTAACTTAGAAGAAAGCTGACAGAACTTGTGTTTATTTATATCAACTTTTGTGCTAATTAAATACATTTAAAAAGAAAATCAACAAAAAGTTTTAATACCTTTAGCAAGATTTTTAAGCGGCTTCGCCCGTGAGATAGTAGAAAAAATTTCCCAAAGACAAATATTCCAGCGATAAAAAGTATCCTATAAAATATTTCAGGACATGGCCTATCCATGTGCCAAGTTTTATCGAAATCCGTTCAGCCTTTCTTAGCGTCAAGATGTAACAAACATACAAATACAAACTCACAAAGTTTCGCCTTTATAATGTTAGTGTGATATGGACTTAATTTAGACTCCTGTTTAAGAATTCACGAAAATATACTCGTAGTTAAGCCCTAAACAATTAGGTGAAATCCACAAATGCGTAAAACAAACTCTAAGGTTCCTCTTAAAGCTCAGTTTGGGCAATCCTGTATGATAATGTGCCCACATAATGGTATTCATTGGACTGGCAATGGATTCGGTTGGAGAGGATCACGGATTGTTCCTAACACTATATTGTTTGAATAGTTCACGGATTGTTAACTAAGGAAATGGTTTTCCTAGTGGAATTGGTTCTTCATTATAATTTAAGCGAAGAATTTTCTGAAAAATACCTGTTAGTTTTTTTCATGCATTATTTTAGAAAAACTCTTACATTATTAGGTACATTTCTAAGAAAAATAGGTGAGCATATTATGTTTGTTGTTTCTAAGATTCTAAAATCTATATTTCAGGAATAAAAATGGTGGATTGATTTCTATAGAAAATATAAAAGAAAGAAAGAAAATGGTTTGGGTTGGGCTCAAACTATTAGTCTAAGTATCTTCTCTTCAGTTATAGTTATCTGGGTTTCGTTAGGCACATAATCATTGTGTACAATTTAGTAGTTACTTTTATATTTTACAATCTTGTACACACATATTATGATACGAACACAAGAAGAAGGAAATCGAAAAACAGGTAGTGGTACTTGCAAAAATTGTGTGATACTACTCTACAGATTTTATTTTTGTAATATTTAAGTCTTATCAATTGCTAAGTTTAATTAATAAATCTGACTAGTAATGAAACTTAAACTTTTCAGTCTTCATAACTTTTGAAAAGTTAAAATCAATTTTAATTTTTCATACAGTTTTGTAATGTAAATTTTATACCTCTTCACTTGATACCACACTTGGTCATATTTGCAAAAATTTGGTTGTTCATTTACACTTCACAGCCTCTTCTATGGTTGAACCGATTTTGATAAAAGATGTCTAAGAACCATCGCTAGGAAATCTTCTTTCAAGTATAAAAACCACATCTAAATTTGTTCTTGCATTTAAGAGCTATGGTGCCACAAACATATACACAAATAGCCACACACACCACAGTCAAACTTATAACATCCTTATTTTTGTATTAGGGTTTAAAAAATCTATTCTAAAATTGTTTGTAGAAAATTTAGAGCTGTGAAATAGTTTGATCGTATTTAGCATAATGATAAATCATATTTATTTTGCAAATAGGTTTAAAAAACACTTTTACTTTTTATTTTTTTTTACGTCAGTTTAAACTAGATGCCAACATAAAATACCATAGCCTTTGTAATTCTCCCACTGCTGGGATTCAGGCCTCTTCTCTATCTGTTAAAATTATCGGATATTATTTAATATCCTGTCTGTTTGAAACACACATCACACATACAGTTATGGATTTAAATTCCCTGCCGGAGTCTATGTTTCCTGATAACTGTTACCTAGGGCTCTTTAAGTCAAGAGTAAATATGTTACTTCTAGGCAAGCGTGCTCCACCGTAGAACACCTCATCGCTTTCCATCTCGACTTCTAAAAAGTTCAACCGTGGTTCTAGAACGCAAATGGCAACTGAAGGAACATAAATGTGTTAGTAACCTAAAGCGTGAGATGTCATTAGATGATTTCCCATATTAAAAAAACGTAAGATAGTGGTCAAATACGAGATTAACAACAATAAAAAAATAATAATTAAAAAGCAAAATAACGAAGACATTAGTAATTTCTAAATTAATGTCAGCTATCGAGAAAACCTACCAGATTAAATAGTACTCTCTTCCACTTTTAACATAATTAAAATAAAAACATTCAATTGAAACGCTAATGGGATGAGTTTGCTTCAAAAGACACTTTTGCGGAATTAAACCAATCAGCTAATAAATCATGTTTTCTACCCATGTAGCTTCTGAAAACCTCTGAAGCTTTCTGAACATATTTTTTCAAACCTTTCAGAAAGATTTGAGTCTTTAAGTGAAGATGCCTATTTATTTACTGAATAGAAAATTAGTCGGGAAGATTTTTGATTTAAAAATCTTGTTTCTGAGAAATGTGGGTGTATTAAATTTTATGACTACTCGTGGACAGGAGTTAGGTAAGTGAATTGCTAGTTAAAATCAACGTATTTTTTTCGATTTCGATGTTTAATTTAAACAACGGCAACTTTACAAGTAATATTCATCATTATTTCATTCGAAAAATATCCACTGCTGGACATAGGACTCTCCCAAGTGTTGCCACAACTAAAACTCTTATGTGTCTCTCATCCATAGCATTTACGCGGTCCTCACCAGGTCTAGTTTGTGGGAGTGGTGAAGCTTATGTAACCTTAAAAAAAAAACAAACAAAAGACCAGATAATTTTATCACAAAGGTCAAAAGGATTAAATGTAGGCTAAAAACTATAAAATTGCACAACAACATATCAAGTGTTCATAACTTTTTTAAGTTGTTTTAATTACGGATATTAAGTTAAACACACATAACTAGGTCTCCAGTTAATACAGAGAATAAGTATTGAGTAAATAATATTAAATCAGTATTATAATTATTTATTATCTTGTAGCCACAAACATAACCGTCCGTGTTCACTGGACTTAAAAGTTTTTTCATGAGTAAATATAACATTACCCTAATCAAAGTTTATGTGACCCAAAGCAAACTGCAATCTTGCCCTTTTATTTCAAAGTATGCTTCCGATAATGCAGTTTTTACTAAGTATGAAGAGTACGACGGACAGTGTCAACGCTTGTGTCAAATAAACTAGCAAAGTGGTTCGTCGACAGATGTCCGTTTTCTTCGTACTCCCTTATCATGGGTTTGACGCTGCAATATGTTTATTAGTTTTAGCTCTTTGATGGTGTTTTAAAGAACCCTCTTCTTCAAATCGTCATATCCATAGAACAACTGTTTTTCTCTGCAACAATAAAACATAAATATATAATACCCAATAATGATGATTTTAAAGGAGTTTTTTGTTATATAAAAGAGTAAACAAAACTACTTACGTTTACACCGGTCTCACTGGCTACTTCTGACAAGATTTTACCTTGATTATGCTTATCAATTATTTGAGCTCTTTTTACTAAATCTATACAACAATGCATATTTACCCATTTTGGTAAAATAAGTAGACAATAAACCTGGTTAAAAATAAAATTAAACGAAAGGCGCTGGAACGAGCTTAGAACTTAGCGAACAACCAATTGCTTAGTCGTAATTTTTTGGTTTAAGTATTATTTATACTCCATACTACCTACAAGTTATTATTTATAAATCTATATTCAACCTACCCTCTCAAGTTTGAAAACTAACATATAGATAATCAAATATTTATAAATTGATATTCAATTTTAATATCTTCATCTCTTTAAAATAAATTATAAATTATTTAGATATTTAAAAAAAACAAAAAGAAAGTAAAAAGATAAGCATTAATTTAGCACAGCGGCGCCATCTATTAACTATTAATCTGGTTTTTTCGCTAGATGGCGTCATTTCTCGCTTTACACGATTTTATTTCTGTACTACCCATGCACTTTTGCTTCTTTACTGTACCAGAAGACGCAGCGTTGGAAGGCCTCCCACAAGGTGGACCGATGACCCGGTGAGGGTCGCGGGAATACGATGGATGCGAGACGCACACTACCGGTCATTATGGTGACATTTGGGGGAGGCCTATGTCCAACAGTGTACGTCTTTTGTCTGAAATAATGATGATGACGATGTTATCAGATTGCTTTATGTAATACAGTTTTCAGTCTTTAAAACCTAATTATAAAGGAGACGTGATTATTTCATCCCTAATTCACTGGCATCAATTACCAATCTATTTCAGCGTGCCGGATGCCGTGCAAACACCGGATAAACATCGCTCGGACATCAGACACCTCGTTTACTTATCTTATCTTATCTTGTGTGGGGCTGGCCTTAAAACCAGAGCACTTCGACCCTTCTGGATCTTTTGTGCTAGTCCCCCTCCCTTCTACTCAAACCCCAGCCTTCCGTGCACCTTCGTCATGAGTCCCAGTATGGCCTTGATGGGGCTGAGCCTATAGTCCTCTGGCCTAGGAAATGGTTGGCCCAGATACTCTAGTCTTTTGGAGCCTAGTGCTGCACAGTCGCACAGTAAGTGTAGCATATTCTCCTCTGCCTCTCCACAGATCCTGCAAGTCGGGTCGCTTGCTAGTCCCATGTTGTAGAGCTGTTTGTTGGTGGCATAATGCCCCGTGAAGGCTCCTGTGATTATTCGGAGCTGTGTTCTGCTGTACCTCCATAATTTTTGGGTCCAGGCCTTATCTATGTCATTAAGAAATAGCTTTGCATGCTTTTGGCCTGTTGTGTTGCGCCAGTGTGTGCTGTGTATTTCTAACGCAGCCCTTTTCAATGCTTGGTTGATGACCCTTGGTGAGAGTCCTATGAAAGGTTCCGGCCCTTGTAAGGGTGTCTCGGATCCTTTTCTCGCTAGAGTGTCGGCTCTTTCATTGCCTTCTACTCCTGTGTGACCTGGCACCCAGATCAATCTGACCTTGTTGCGCCTTCCTAGCCGATTAAGTATTTTAATACAGTTTAGTACGAGCCCAGAGTCCACTCTATTGCACGTGAGTGCCTTAAGTGTTGCTTGGCTGTCGCTTAAAATGTAGACAGTGTCCCCTTCGGTGCCTCTGTCTAGTATTTCCTGCGCACATGCGATTATAGCATAGGTTTCTGCTTGGAATACCGTCGCCAGTTTGCCCAAACTTAGGCTGAGATTGCAGTTGTCACTATGTACCCCTGCTCCTGTACCGGTGTTCATTTTAGAACCATCCGTGTACCATACCTGGTTCTTCCCTTTGTGGGGTTTCATCCCACCTTTCCATTCCTCCCTACTCGGAATGTATATCTTAAACTCCTTTTTGAGATTTTGAATGGTATGTATTTTGTCACATCCCATATCCATCATCCAGTCAAGTTCCCTGTTTGGTCTTGTGTTTGTATGGTTGGTTTTGCATCCGGAGTTCGTCCAGTGTCCCATACTTTTAAGCCTATGAATGGCCCTCCTCGCCTCTAGTTCCACTTCAATGTGTAAAGGGGTGAGATTGAGCATCGTTTCCATCGCCGCAGTTGGCGTGGTTCTAAATGCTCCTGTAATGGCCATGCAGGCAGTCCGCTGTACTTTGCTTAGGGCCTGTCTGCAAGTTGCCAGCTTGGTTCTGGTCCACCATACGATGCTCCCGTATGTGATCAGCGGTTTCACCATCATGGTGTATATCCATTTGATAACCTGGGGTCTAAGGCCCCATGTCTTCCCATAAGCAGAGCGACACATGCCAAATACTCTTAGAGCCTTGTTTGCTGTCGCTTCGGCATGGCTTTTCCACGTGAGTTTGCTGTCTAGAATTACTCCTAGATATTTTACTTCTGTGGACAACTCTAGTACGGTGTCGTAGAGCTTTATGGCACCCATTGTTGTTAGGTCCCTCCTTCTGGTAAACGGGATGATCACCGTTTTGCTTGGGTTGATAGATAGGTGGTTGAGTTTACACCACCTTTCAACCATGTTTAATCTCTCCTGTATGATCCCCGACACAGTGTTGGGAAATTTTCCATTTACAAGTATCACGAGATCATCTGCATATCCAACCGTGTACGTTGGTCCTTTGTTCAATTCTATTAGCAGCTCGTCTATCACCAAACACCAGAGCGTTGGCGAGAGTACGCCTCCTTGCGGGCATCCTCTTGTGACATGCGCCCTTTTGGTCTCACCTAGCAGTGTTGATTCTATAACTCTGCCCTTCAGCATATTGTCCATCCAGTCACAAATGGTAGGGTCTATGCCATGTTTCTCTGCAGCTGTTCGTATCGTTCTAAAAGTAGTTCGATCGAACGCGCCTTCTACGTCGAGAAAGGCTGCTAGGCATATCTCTTTGCATTCTAGCGCCTTTTCGGCACGGCTTACGACCTGGTGTAGCGCAGTTTCTGTTGACTTACCAGGCTGGTATGCGTTTTGCATCCTGTGAAGCGGTTGTTTTTTCAGCGCTCCCTCCCTGACATGCTTATCTACAAGCTTTTCCAGAGTTTTTAGGAAGAATGATGTCAGGCTTATAGGTCTGTATGACTTAGCGTCCTCATAGTCCGCTCTTCCTGGCTTGGGAAGAAAGATTACTTTCGCCTGTCTCCACGCCTTTGGTATGTAGCTAAAGGCGATGCATGCTCTGTATAGTCTACCCAGATGCGGTTCTAGTATGTTCCCCGCTCTTTGTAATAGGGCTGGGTACACTCCGTCTGGTCCCGGGGCCTTGTATGGCTTGAAGCTTTCCAGGGCCCACTTTATGCCATTCTGCCCTACTACCTTTTTCGCGGCGTCCCAGTCGGCTTTCGTTGTTTTTGACTTAATGTCGTCTAAGCTTAACGAGTCCGCCGTGTCGGTAGCTGCGAATGAGCCGGGAAAGTGCGTTCTGAACATTATCTCAAGGGTATCACCTCCAGACTCTGTCGGTTTGCCATCCCCATCCTTGATGGATGTCAGTGGATTCACCTTTGCAGTGGCCATAGCCTTCGACAGCCTCATGCTATCTGGAATGCTGCCAATGCTGTCGCAGTGGTCCCTCCATGCCTTCCTTTTGGCCCTGCGCACAGCCTTATTGTATTCCGTTAGCTTTATAGCATACATCTCAAAATTTTTGAGAGCCTTAGCACGATTGAAGGCGGCCCTAGTTTCCCTCCGTAGCCTAGCTAGGTCAGAGTTCCACCATGGTTCCTTTCTTGTTTGTACTACCTTTTCGGGGCAATTATTTGTCCAAGCGCTCAGAACGGCTTCGGATATTCGCCCCGCCTCAAATTCTACGTCAATTGCTGAATTCAGCTTTCCCTTGGGGTCCCCAAGTTCCACTTTCAAGTCTTTCGTGTACGAGTTCCAATTGGTGTGTCTTGGGTTCCTCCTTGTTACCAGTTCCCTTTTCCATCGGGTACTGTACTTGAAGCAAATATACCTATGGTCTGAGAGTGAGATCTCGTTTGGTACGTGCCATTCGCTTATGCGGTTACTAGCCCTATTAGTAGCTACTGTAAGGTCAATCACCTCCGCTCGTCTAGCATTGACGAACGTGGGCTTGTTGCCATTATTTATAATTTGTAAAGGTGAGCTTACCAGGAAGTCCAGCAGTCTTTCACCTCTCCTGTTATTGCCGGTGCTCCCCCAAATGACGTGGTGTGCGTTGGCGTCGCAACCTATGATCAGGTCTAGGCCCTCCCGGCTGCAGTGTTCCACGAGTTCCCTCAGGTTCGTTGAGATGGGGTCCTCGGCTTCATACGGCATGTATGCGGAGGCTAGTATCAGCGCTCCGCCTCCCTCCTCCTCTCTTAGAGGGACCCTGATGGTTGTCAGGTCCCTGTAACAGAAATTGTGCAGGGGAATCGCATCTAGGCCATTTCTGACATAGATGCAAGCCCTTGCATTTAGGTCCTGACGTTGGTAGTATACAATACCCCCAGTCCTGCCCAGGCCTCTAATCTCCCCCTTGTAAATGTAAGGTTCTTGTATTAGAGCTATGTCATATTTTAACATGTTTAGCTCGCGCGCCAGAAGGGCAGTCGCAGCCTTATTGTGTTGTAGATTGATTTGTACAAACCTTATAGCAGCCATCTTATTTCCTGTTACTGCCTGTCCACCCCCGCCTCCCCGTCCTCGTCTGAGTCCGGGCAGTTGGGGTCCAGTTTGAGGACTGCCAGTCCCGCTAGGTCCCCCGCGCACGTCGATGGTGACGACGCGCGGTCCAGTTCCATCGCTGGATGGTAGTCCTCGTACTGTTCTGCGCCGTCGCTGGCCCGCTCTTCAGCGAGGAAGGCTTCTTCCTCCGAGCTTGGGACCACTTCCTCGACGCAGGCCTCCTTCACCTCCCCACTAGGGGCGTCCGGTGCAGCCAAGGTCGCTGGGGGTTCCTTGGCCTGCTCTTTGGCCTGGTCCTCCCTCCTTCTATCCGCGTCCTCCAGCAGTTTAAACTGGCTAGGCCCCAGTCCTGAGTGGAGTGTGTAGCCAGCCTCCCTGATGGCGTCCGCGGATACCTTGTCCATAAGGACAATCAAACAAAACAATGTGTGTCGTGGTTGGCTCCACGTCAACCTTCAGCACTTTCCACCCATCTGTGTGCAGTGCCGGGTTGAAGCGCTGGAGCAGCCTCAAAGTATTGGCGAGGTCGGCGCCCTTGAAAGTCTTAGACTTCCACGCCATCTTGATCGGCTTCGGAAGGTCCTTTGCCTCCAGCACCCGCAGCTTGGTGCCACTGACCTCCCGGCCATCGACGGCGCGGAGCCACTTAACCGCGTCGGGTCCCTCGCAGCTGACGTGCAGCGCCCCTCCGACCATGTTTACTTACTATCAGCTCTGATTACATCCCAAAGAGAGATGGATTTACTGCTGCATCCTATTTCTACTCTAAACTCTAATATTGATGGATTAGTGTGTTGTGATTTAGATGGACTGAGCTTTGGTTTGGTTTAGCCCTGTTTTCTGTAGTGCCTATTATTAACCGACTTCAAAAAGAAGGAAGAAGGAGGTTCTATGTTCGGCTGAATGTATTTTTTTATTATTATATTTTCATTTATATAAACTATAGCTTGCCTGTGATTCCACTTGAGGGTAAGCAGTGATGCAATGGTCAATTGTGAATCGAACTAGTTTATTAAATGCCTATTTGTTTATTTACTTTAATGCACAACATAGGTAACTTAATTCAGGACAAACATTTATCCAAATAAGTGTACACGAACATAGATGTTGGTCCATTTATTAAATTCATGTGTCTTGTTTTTTTTTTCTATAACGCCCCTTGTCCCATTGTCATTCTACCTAGTTTGTCGGATGTAGTTTTTGGTTTTGACGACCGTTTTTTTCGGTTGGAAAATCATCCTAATGACATCTCCCGTTCTTGGGCGGAGCGGGAGATAGTGTCAGACTTATACTGACTAAAAGCCCACTCCTGTTCCTTCGTTGCCTTTCGTACCAGGGCCAGGCCTTCCTTTCAGAAGCAGACCCTTGGCCCCAGTAGGCTTCGACCCTACTGGACCCCTACGGTTTGCTGACATCTCCTTGAGGTGGGCGTGCAAAATACGCGCCGTCGACGACTTGGGCTCGATCCGGACGGTTACCGGACGGTCAGATGGTTTTAGGGACCTTCGGAAAAACGAAGACTTCAATACTAAACATAGGCCTTACCATGAACACTTTGTGCGGTCCATTTGACGACTTAAACTGAATGGTTAAAGGGCCATAATTTATTTCATCACTACTGCACTCAAAACGGTGAAGGTATGTCATAGAATCAAAAATTTGAAGATATGTGACATCCACCAACCCGCTATGGGCCCGCGTTGTGGATTGCGGCCCATTTCTTCTACTATAGGGTAGATTTGAGTTTGGGACTCAAACTCAGTGGGACTATTACAAGGCTGATTATGTTTATGCTTTATATTGTTTTTGTAAATAGTATTTTTTTAATATTGATATCTGTAATACATAGATTATGTGCAATCAAATTTCCCTTTCAGCGATTTTCTAGTTAATAACCTCTATCCCTATAAACAGTAGCACAAAACTTGCCGATCGCTAGGCAGCAGTAATTTCCCCCGGCCGCCGCAGAGCCTCCAGGTGGAATAATTAGCCACCGTAACGATGCCGGGCGTTAATTGAATCTAATTGCGATGCTTTTGCTAGTGTGGCCATGACTCAAGAGAAATTTCTAGGTTTATGGCTTTGTTAAAGGTCACTTTGAGGGGCAATGAACGTATTTGTGAGAGCTAGTCTTTGTATCCCTGTACAATGACATTTATTTTTTTTGTTTTGGTAGGTATGAGAGAACCTCATGGACCCCACTCTGCCCTACAAGTGAAACAGTTCAATATTCTATATACAAATGTTTTTATTTCACACACTGTCCTTACATAATATCTACTAATATGTAATATGGAAATATTGTAAGAACAAAAATTTTTTTAAAAAGACTAGATAACCATGGAATTTCTTGCCGGTTTTTCTCCATAGGAAACGACGAATTTGGAACCGTGCACTAGCTTCTGACGTTTTATAAGTGCCCATGTAGGCCACGAGCATGACATGAGCAGAGGCATTATTAGCGATGATGATTCTTTTTTTCGTGCTCATGATTCATGAAGAGTCATTCAATCATTAGTTGAGGTGCTATTCGAAAGTCCGCTGCAGGCTGCAGATGCATGCAGCACTTGCGGCGGCTGCACGTAGCCGACTGTGGCTGCATGACTGGTTGGCTATGTAGTAGTATGGATTTCAGTGAAAACATTCTGAACGCGGCTGTGACTGTAGGTCGCGGCAGAACGTGCAGTCAGCAGAAATGTTTAAACATTTGGGATACATCCCCAGCCTGCAGCCGAGGTTCGAATATCACCTTAGGGGTCAACGTAAATAGTCCTTGTGTCGTAAGCAGCATTGTTACACGACGAAAATCAAATTCGAAAACATCATGGATACAAGAGTTAGCGTGCTTGTTCGGGCCGTGTCCCGCAGCTGACTGATTCGCGAATTTACACCACAACCGCACTTCTGAACAGTTTGAAGCTAATGAAAAACGTTTTATAGCCAGTTCTAAATTTTTCATTAAATCAAAGAGTGATTTTAATTGTTTAATTTTTTGCTTTTATACCTCAAATTAAACTTTTTACTTTTTCAGTAGGAAAGGATGGATAAAATCAAAAGTATGAGAAGGACAGATCAATTAAATAGAAGATTACTAGAAGAACACAGATTTTTTGTGTGTGAAGAACGTAGATATTGAAAATTGATATGAAAGTGAGTTAAGTTATTATTGTCTACTAGCGACCCGCCTTAGCTTACAAGGGTATTAAAAATCTTCGAATGAATCTTCAAAAAAAAATTTTTTACTATAATATTGTGTTATAATTTTTTTAATTTTTTTTTTAGGTGGGAATATCATCCAATGACATCCTCCGCTCTTGGGCGCAGCGGGATGTGTGGATATGTCAGATTTTTATTGACTAAAAACCCACTCCTATATTTCTTCTTTGCCTTTGTTCCAGAACCCCGGGGTTCTCTTTCACACAACCCATAGCACCAGTAGCAGGTTCGACACTGAGATCAGTTTACGGTGGTGTCATTATACATTCTTACCTGTATACACACACAAATAGATCAAATTTTTTATTTATTTTTACCGCGGCCGTCAGTACTTAACACACATAACATCTTCAAGAAGGACATTAAAAAATCAGGCGGCACCGAGCATGCGATTACCGGGAAATTATTACAAACTCGTTCCCAACTCCTGAGTAAGAAAGGTGCAATAAATTAAACGCGAGCGCTCACAAAAGACTGCTCGTGAATGGGACCACCACACTGTTCTGTCAGCTCAGACAAAGCGTCACTGCGATTATACGACTCATTATAATTAACTTGCGGATTTTATGAGGCCTGTTCATACTGCCATTTTGTTTTTTTTGATTAAAAAGAATTTTAAAGTACAGTGGATGTGAAAATTCAACGGATTCGAAAAGAGGGAAACTGTTTTTGGATTTAGAGCGTGCAGTAATTTTAATGGTATTTGGGTTTGGCAGTTGTTTGATTATTCTGGCGTTTTTAGGGTTCCGTACCTCAAAAGGAAAAAACGGAACCTTTATAGTATCACTTTGTTCGTCTGTCTATCAAGACCCTTTAACTCGGGAACATGATTAGGTATCGAGTTGAAATTAGAACCATATAATCTAGTCTGGGGTCCCTTGAAGTTGTGATAAAATCAAACTTCTCAGAAGTTTGATTTTATCACAACTAACGAAAAAAAAAGATACGACCGTTTATGTCACAAAAAACGTATATTTCGACACTCTCAAGGGATCCAAATTTCATAAGGTCGACCTAAAATCCTGAAATTAATTTGAAACAAGGTCTCTAACACAGGTATAGGAAAAAATCTGAAAATTGTAAATTTGTAGTTATGTCACCAACAATTTTTTTTTTGGCTTTCGGAAATCTTCGTAACTCAATTCGGGAATTGAACTGTTTTCATAGGTTTCGCACTTGCCCAGTTTTTTAGTATTGAATTACGTTTACAAAGGAATATTTGTAAGTTTAAATAAACATTCAACACTACAGTGTGGCAGTTAGGATTTGCATCGTATTTAAAAGGTAAGGTTTTTCAAAAAACACAGAATATTTACAACAAAAGAAGTCAAAACCCGTAGAATTGCAGTAGCTAACTAACTAACGCAAATCCTTGCAGTGTCGACTCAACGCGTCGAGCTGTGGTGCGACAGTAATAGAGTTAATGCGATTAGTCGCACCGTTAATAGTCGGCTTTACCGTCGTGGCGGTAAATCAGTGACCCGCAGGTGTTCCACTTTATCATAATGTTCACGTGAACTTGGAGGAATCTGGAGAAGAAAAAATGGTTCCTGGAAACTTTGGACATAAGGAGCAACATAATTGTCATGCATAAGTTACTCCGACCTTGGATTTGGTAAAATATTGCTGTTTTGAGACATATATATTTGTTACACGTGCCATGTTCCCTACCCTTGTTTCCTGTTTAGGAATTGAGTAATATTACTAGAAATGTATAAAGAAAAACATCATGAGGAAACCTGCATGTCTTAGAACTAAAAATTTGAAGACCTATGACATCCACCAACACGAACTGGGCCCGCGGGGTGAATTAAGGCCCATTCCCTCTCAAAGAAAGGAAGCCTGACTCCCTGCAGCGGGAATATCTTAAAGCTGATTGTAATGATTGTATGCTTATGCTTATAATACTGAAGTGGCATCTATGGCACCACATAGAAACTAAAAACTACGAAATCCTGCATCGCGCAATTAGAATTATCTGCAAGATTTAACATATACAATTGCCCGAAATTATCTATCGGGCAGTTGCCCAGATCAGACATAACACCTGCCCCCCTAGCCAAGTTACAACCCTTTCGTGTCGAATTCCGTTCTCCAATCGGTAACGCCTCGGTGTCTGCAATTGTAGAAAACGATAAGTTGGCAGCCATGTTGACGTGCCTGTGTCGGTCGCTCGTTCTACAATGTCGTTCTATAATAACAAAGGATGTAGCGTTGAACATTGTTGAAACGATAACAATTCATTCTATCATTTTGAACGATGTTAACTTGGCAAAGAATTTTCTATTCGTTTGTTCTGACCACGTGACTTAACGTTGAGATGAAGTCTTTCCCATACATTTCGCTAGCGTTAACGATTGCAGATTATCAACTTGGCTAGGGGTGCTGGCTGGTAGGAGGATTTTCCCTTTTCAAAGGAGGTTTGTGGGACTCCAAAACACACTGCGATACTATCATCACATAAAGCCACAGCTTCTGAGACGTAGCGGCAATCTGTTAACAAGTTCACTTTGATTTTGATGGACCGACTTTTACAGGGTGAACATTACTAGGTAGGCTATTTTATAATTAGGGATCCTGAGTGATGGACATTTTAACTATCGAAGTTACCAAAGTTGATAGGTTTTCTTTAAAATTTTTTTATCATTATAAAATAGCCGATAACTAAAACCAACCAATAATTTCTGACAGAACATAAAGCCATTTTCGTTTTTATTCCTCATCTACAAGTTGGATCGTTATAATAAAATCAAGAGCCAGTAATAACAAACAAATAACATAATCAAGAATTGATTGGCTCCCCCTGTCAGTGGAGTGTGCACAGCCGCGGAAAGGAAGGTGATTCGCGGTAATAGAGTTGAAAAACAAATGTTAATCCAGCTCGTTGGGTTTTAGAGACGCCGACAATGTTTGGTCAGTTTTCAGAGTAAAGTAATTACTGAAGTTTGTTTATATACTTTGTTGGAAGGGTAATGGCTATGGTTATTATATTTTATACTGGTTACCTTTATGTTATTTATTTATTTTATACTTATTTGTGCCCGTGAATGTCGGTTATAACGGACGTGAAGTCAAAGTCGAAGGCCTTATGGTTTAAGCTTAATCAGTACCCAATTACATTCAAATCGGTTTAGTAGTTTAACAGTGGAAATGTAACAGTCAGACAGACTCTCCCATTTATAATATTAAGTATGGATAATTGTATACATTATGCTTAATACTTGTGCTCCTCCAAAAATCAAAACAGCAGAAGAATCTCACCACCACTCATCATACCACCTCATAAATAAAAAACCGTCAAACGTCATATCAACAATTTAGTGTCTATTTACTATAATGCCATATTTCCAGTATATTTTTGTAATATCAACTCAACTTAATATAAAAATCTATTTACAGCTGAAACGACACAAAAAGCACATTTCAACAAAACATAACCCAAGAACCTTTGAAGATATAATAGAAAACTATACTTCCTCGAGCCATTGCGACTACATACGTGACTTCAAACCTTACATCGGATCGAAAAGAAACTACTTACAAACTGGGTACCCACATCCTACAAAAGAAGTAGACCAGAACCGAATAATGGTTTAACAAAGACGCAAAAGTCGAAGTTCCGAAAGCAGGAAGCGAAGCTGCGGACAAACAATTTGAGAAAGAATCAAGAGTCCTTAATGGATAGAAAATGGATAGTATAGTGAAGTGCGCTGAGAAAACATTGGACGGGATTTTGCATAGTCAGTGGCTGAGAGATAGGAAGACTGGATGCGATCAGAATAAACGAGTAAGCTGGTTTCTCCAATTTCTATAAGCTATTATTCCCCATTATTGAGCTACATTTAATAACTAGCTTCTGCCAGTGGCTTTGTCCGCGTAACCGTCGGTTTCCCTATACAAACTTTAGGACCCCGTTTCCCCCTCTCAGAGGGTGCTTTGAGAAGGGGAAACGGGGTTCTAAAGTTTGTATCTTTGGAAAACCCTATCTTATTTTTTCATAAAAGAAACTTCTGTGCAAAACAGCGTTCTAGGTGCATGGATTTGGGCTGGGCGTTGATGAGTCAGTAAGTGAGTCAGGACTTTGACTTTCGTATATACAGATATAGATAGGTACATGTCAGGAATGCAGGACTTTGGAATTACATGCCTGCTAGGTAGGCTTTGCATAGAAGGGGTTCCGGAGTGGTTTTTAAGAGGTAACGGGATTCCTTATATGAGCTAATCGGTGGTGTTAGTGATGCGAGAAGAGATTCTTACTAAAACCACCCATCAGCAGTAGAACACATCCGAAAAAGGACATCCCCCAAAAGTTCAGGCGTCTTTTGAAAGCTTCTTCCCAAAAAAAGGAACATAATCGTGGATAGTAACGTAAAATAACAAAACAAATGAAGGTCAACAAGATCCATGACATATTATTATGGTTGGTGGTATTGGTGGTATTAAAGTTCAGCTGAAAATCAACTTCAGGTAACTGCTACTTAGTTGTCTGGTATTATGCTGCCATGAGACATTTAATGTAATTCTATTTTTTTTTTCAAACCTGTTACTTTATTTTGTGTCTATGTCCCACACAAAATGTTCTTTGAATACGACGATTTAAAAAAAAATCACCTTTGAGTCTCTTCCAGGAATTCTTTCCCTCCTTGTCTCAGGCAATCGTGGCCTTTGGAAGCTCGCCAAACACACAGAGAGATGAAATTTAATACGGGACGCCATTGAATATTTATTTATGATAATATATAATGATTTATGCTTGGACTGCTTACGGCTCATAATTTTTCGTGCTCTTCTGATGTAACGAAACTCCCCGAAGATGAATGGTATGACAGCGCATGTATTGTTGTTTTGAATTGTTTATGCTTGAATAGAGGTTCAGGCATCGTACTTGGTACATAAGTGTATTGTTTTTAGAGGGACTGGCCTTGGAAGGAGATTGTTAATTTCACTAAGTGATTTTATAGAGTAGTTTTTCCGGTGGTTTCACATGGTTGTTTTAACAAAAACCATGTATTTTCCGGGGTAAAAAGAAACAGCTGACCTAAGGCACTCTATACATATAGCATAAGCATCGCGTGTTTTAGGTGCTACTTTTCCTGAACTTCCTGTTTCGTAGCTACGATCTTAAACATGTAAACTCACATACAGAAGACATCTAGACCCGAAAAACCTCTTGGGCGGAGCACCGCCGTGTCCTCGTGGAGGCAATTGGCGGCAGCGACCTTTCACGTCGGGCCTTGGTTCAGGCTATGGTCCGGAGCGAGGAGGAATGGCAGGCGGTCGCCTCCTTCTGCGAAGCAGTAATGTTAGCGAAGGAGGAGGCTGCACGCGTGAGGGAACGAAGGTCCTCACGCCCTAGCCGACGTAATTCCGACCCCGACTACCAGCCACGGTAGACGCGGGCTTGCGGACGTCGAGCACTGGGTAGCTCGCCGTCCGGCTGTTCGGTAATTAACCGCACCGAGCCCAGTCGTTAACAGCGCGTAGTGATCCTCGCGCTCCTCAAAGAGATGTCAGCAAACCGTAGGGGCCCAGTGGGGCCGATGCCCGCTAGCTAGGACCGCGGAGAATTTCCGAAAGGGCAACCCGTAGTCCTAGTACGCAAAGGGTAATTGAAGGATACAGGTGTAGTTTTAGTCAGTAAAAGTCTGACACGCCCTCGCGCTCCACCCAGAGCGCGAGAAGTCATTTGGATGATTTCCCACCTTAAAAAAAAAAAAGACCCGAAAAACCTATTTACAGGTCATACAAATATTTATTCTGTGTGAATTTCGAATCCACGACAGCGACACGCAGCGAAACAGCCAATTGCTCAAACACTGTGCCAAACGTGCCATCAATAAGTATTTGTGTTTGTTATTTTACTAAATAATAAACACGATATAGCGTTTGCCCGTGGATTCACCCGTGTGCATAAAATATAGTCTATGTCACTCAGGAATAATGCAGCTATCTATCGGTGAAAAGATTTTAGCAATCAGACCAGTACTTTCAGAGATTACCCCCAACAAAAAAAAATACAAACTTTACCTCTTTATAATATTAGTGTAGTAACTCCACCAAAAATGCAGGAACGTTTAAAAGAGTGACTTTGGCTCCAGAAAGCAAGAGGCGAGTTAATGACACAGCTGGATTTCAGTCAGTAAAGACTGTCACACCCTCTGGCTCTACCCTAAATAAAAAAAATTCACCGCAAACATATTCCAGACTTATGATTAACAAATCTTGATTTTCAAGATTTTACAAAAGTAATCGTCTTTTGAAAATAATCATGTTATAGAAAACCACGTCCGAATTATGACGCAAAATCTTATCTATCTCCCATGGCTTAGAAACAGTTTAGCATCAACAACTCGATATAGTTAACTAGAAAACTTTGATATTGCCGACATGTAGGCAAACAGCGATACAAGTGTAACAAGAGTAATCGGAACTGTTCGAACTTGAACGAAGTGCTCCGAGTGGACTACATAGATTGGCAGATGAAGTACGCCTGTCTTACTGGAATCAAGAAGGAAGCATGCATGAAGGCTTCAATCCAATAGGTTATCGATACAGATGCATAGTAAAACCCCTGTTCGCTGCTATTTGCAAGCTATAAAGGTGTTTTTATACAGGCGAGGTCAAGCCTAGATAAGGTGGGCGAGAATCGACTACGGTAAAATTTCTATCCACCGCTCTGACAAAACAATTTTTGCGTTACGCGCAAAAAAGCAAAGTTGGATTTTATAGAAATCAAGGAGACTTAACGATGTTTTTATTCGATCAATAAAGAATTTTTGGCTGCTTATGGCAGATAGCAATCTAAAAACTATTCATCTCCTTGTCCTATATTGTCGTTTTCCACAACCTTTACATAGCTTTTATAATCTTAGTTAGTTTTATCTCTGTTGATATAGTTTTTATTAGAAACTAGCTTCTGCCAGCGGCTTCGCCCCCGGACCCCTGTTTCATATCTTTGGGGGCGAATTTTGGATCATCCTCTCTTATTGCTTGCCTTCGTCATAAAAGGAAACTTTGTGCAAAATTACACGCTATTAATTCAAGATATGTCAGTCAGTTTGTCCTTTTGTATATATAGACTAGCTTTTGCCCGCGACTTTGTTTGCGTAGAAATTGGGAATATTTGAAATGTATAAGTACATTACAAGCTGTTTAAGGTAAGTACATCACGCTATTACCGTCTGCCCTATTGAACCAGTCAAAACTGTGGCACTGATCACGTTATTGCGAAGAAATTTTAATCTGAGTCTGATTTTTGGAGTAAAATAATTAGTGTTACTGTTTTAATTAAAGTGAATGTGGGGGAAAGCTAGCCAGAGTTAGTGAGTGCAGGCATTCTTGAGGGTAATGTACCGCATCCTCTTGATCCATTGATAATGTAATGGATCAAGAGGATGCGGTACATGGAAATGTAGTTAATGATTATCTTCTGGAAGTTTACCCAGTATTTATTGATTTCATCAATGCTACTATTTCGAGCCGGGAATATCGCCCTCTGACTTATCCACTGGTAGTCTTTATTTTCTATTTGGACTACATCTGGATAAACTTTGGAGATTAGATCTTCTCCACGGAAACCTGTCCGAAAGACTGACGGCATAGCCACGTTAAATGACAATACTATTTTTTTGGGCAAGGAACGAGCTATTCCTCTATTCATGCAGTATTCATCAATATTTTTATAATTCAGGTTTATCAAAATTATAATAAACAAAAATCTTTCCTAAAAACAAACGTCAAAAAACATTTTATTTTCTACAAATCTTCCTTATTTCAAAACGCATTCATGCTACAGATGTCGTCTCTACTTTGAAGTATTAAATAATAGCTGAAAAAGAAAAAAAATACTTCATTAGCAGGCCGAGGAAAACGACTGTCGAATATAATTCCACTGGAGTGAAGTTGAGTGTGGGTAAGCCGTATTTAACGCGAGACGTAGTCTAAGGTTTGGACTTAGAGACGCGGGGAAAGAAATAAGGAGAAAGAAACATGAAGAAAGAAGCTTGGAGAGAGAAGCGCGGAAAAAGGAGTGCGGGGTTAATACGTGAGAGCAAGCAACCCACTGTCATAATAATATCGTTGTTGATGTTTGTAAAGATGAATGAGTCAAAAGTATCATATTACTTAGTATCATCAGTTATTGTTCAAAATATCAATAGTTAATTGTATCCTGATTCGTATTCCCTTTTATATAATTTTACTAACTTCTATCTGAAAGAAGGAAATTATCACTGTAGAACATACTTTCAGTGTTAAAAGAATCTTATGTGCAATTCTAGGACATGGTCTACTCGAACACTGAACGTTCAAATCCGTTAAGAACATAAAAGAGTAACAAACATACGCACACACATGTCCATACAAACATTTACCTTTATAATATGTGATTCTTGTTTTAGTCTTTATTTAAACAATAGTAGATTATGCGACTAGAAGATAAAGCAGTGTCTTGAAGTCGCGGGTGGTCTGTTGAATTCCGAACGAAACGACAGTTGCTAATTTTAATCCCAAACGTAAGTGAGGGATTTATATAATTAACTCCCGAGCATTGCGAGGGAGTTAATAAAGAAACCTGAGTGAAGTGAGTTGCATACTCTACTTTTTACACCATCTGTGAGATAACAAATCATACATTACAGAAATATAAGTATTATTTACAAGTTAATCTTAACTATCACTCAACATGTTTTGATATTTGAAACAAACAAAATTCGTTACTCTTAGATTCTATAGTTTCAATTTTCTGGCCAGTTTCAATTTTGAGTGAACTTGTTTGATGCACGTACATTAATTTATAGTCACTTAATGTTGGCAGTTTTTAACGTACTAAATTCAAATCTCATTATTCCCTAGGGATCGCCCATTATTTCCCTAGAGGCAGAATGACTTGCTTTAAGTGATGGTTGTATGACATATTAAAGGGCATTATCGAGCAGGTAGTATAAAAAGATAATTCACTATAACTGTGAGCATTTGCCTTTGAGTCTTCCAAACAACGCTTGATTTCTTGAATCATCATTTTTCAGGTTTTTACCTAGATATTTTTTTTTGTCGCGGAAATTGTTCCCGCTCCCGCTACAGTCACGCCACTGTGTCCACTCCCCAATTGCTAGAGCCCTGAGGCCTCTCTTTATTTTACGTTTAATATTATTCCGGTAGGCTAATATTTGATGGGAGATTGGGCGGTTTTTGTTCGCAATCAAAGGTACTGCCGCGTAAACCTGAATTAACTTTTGTGCTACACAACGTGGGTTTCTTTTCCCGACTAGTTGTTTGTTTTTGGATTTAGCCATTCTTTTGATGTTGTAACTACCTAATTTGGAATTATCGCGATTTTAAAATATTCAATTAAAAACGTATGTTGCCAGGTTTTTTCGATGAAAAATTAAATTTCACCTTTTTTACCCGACTGCAAGAGGGGTTATGTTTTTCGCGTGTATCTTGTATGTATGTATGTAATATTTTTTATTACCTCATATCTTCCAAACCGCTAAACGGATTTATACAATTAAGATTTCGTTAGATTCGTCTTGATAGCCCAAGTGTTTTTAAATAGGCGCCAAAAAAAAAAAACCAACATAACGACTGTGAGACGCCATAATTTACCTAACCTTATATAAAAAAAATTTTTTTGGATGCTGCGATATGGGTATCAAATTAAAGGACTCATCATGAGAATTTCAAAATGGTATGTCATGACCATATTAAAATAAATACGATAGGAAATATGTTATTTATTATCTACTAACAGTTACTGGCGACTTCGTTACTGCCTTTTTTATATCCCCTGGGAATTAAGTCCCGTTACTGCGGGAAAATGGAAAGTAAGCCAAGTAAGTAAGCTAAGTAACATCAACGATGAATTTCGGATGACGTGCAATGTGTAGCTCGAAGTCCGACCCTCCGGCTGTTGTCCAGACCGAGCCCAAATCGTCGACGATGCGTCGTTTACTACGCGTTCCTCAAAGAGATGTCAGCAAAACCGTAGGAACCAGCAGGGCCTATTAAGACCATGGGAGGACTTCTGTAAAAGGTAACCCGTGGTCCTGGAACGCAAAAGGCAAACTGAAGGAACCTAGGTGTGGTTTTACTCAGTAACAGTAAAAGTAAAACTCTGACACGCTCTCTCTCCGCCCTAGAGCGAAAGAAGTCATTAGATGATTACCCACACAAAAAAAACTTTCTATCAGTGAAAGTCCCGTCAAAATCGATCCAAACATTTCTAAGATTTCCTCTCCCCTGGGATTAAGGATGTCCCCCCGACCACCGGAATTAAGTCCCGTTCCCGCGAGAATATAAAAACTAGCTTAAAGTACTCATTATAATATCAGCTATATCGCAATGAAAGTCCCGTCAAAAAGAAGCCCATGTTACTCCTTGTAAAATCAGCTATCCGTCACTGAAAGTTCCTCAAAGTCGATTCAGCCGTTTCGAAGATGTCCATTATCCTCGGGAATTAAGATGAACTACTTCCCGTGAGAATCAAAATGTCCCTCGAGAAATAAGTCGCAAGTGTGTTAGACTTTTACTGACTAAAACCCACATGTGTCTTTCGTTATCTTTTACGTTCTAGAGTCACGGTCACATCTTTCAACCTTCCCCACAGCCTTAGCAAGCATCAGTCCTACTGGGCCCATTCAGTTTTAGTGACCTTTCTTTGACGCTCTGTCAATTTGGGTATGCTCCTTACCGGACGAGCGAATGGCGAGTTACTTATTACTTGTCGTCTCTATGGTGACCAGGAATTGCTCTGCGATTCCCAACGCCCAGGGTTTCTGCTTCGGTGGCAGCTGGTCAGTTCCCTCACAGTTGCGGCCATCTCTTTCGCTCGCATTACTGCTTTGCTGAAGAAAGCGGCCACTTTCAATTCTCTCTCATTTCACAGCGAGATATCACTGCCGTTGAAAAACCAAAGGATGAGTTATGTTTTAAATAGCTAGTAGTCGCTCTATGTAAATACTGGCATTCAGTTGTTCAGTTGCATCTACCTAATTGGGATAAGTCTAGCTAGATCGTAATGATGGTGAGTATCGGAAATCTTAGTTTTAAATTAGCAGAACCATGCAACTCTGTATTTGCTTCCTGTAGCAACAAAGTATTGATCATATTCCAAATAGCTTTACTCTAGAAAACGTTGCGTCGAGGAAATACGAGAACATTTCCACTGAACACAACTCATTCGATCGCAGTTATAGCAACTGGAAACTTGACGCAAACTTGTGGTTTCCAAACGTGTCAGCCAATAGAATTTAGTTTCTGGAACTTCATAAGACCTTGTGTGTGGTCATGAAGTTAGAGTTATGTGATGTCCTAAGATGGGGATAAGTGAATACAAATTCCAATTAAATGTACAAGTAACTGGACTCCTTTTTAGGGTCTCGTAACTTACTTTGGTCATGAAGAAACACTATATTAATACAGATCACAACGACTGTCTTACACAGAAGTTAGTTAGAAACTGAACGGATAATGTCTCTATATTTGTGGGGAACGCTGGTTGCGCTAACATTCTCATGGCACTTGAGCCCGCAGGTTAGCAGATGTCTATGTCTGGGCTCAGGATGGCACAGCACGAGTACTTCAACACCGTCACCGCGGCGACCACCATGCCGATCCCGTGACGTCACACAGCACTCCAACGTCGTCGCTGACTGTAATGACAATCCGGTGACATCAACCTTACACAGCACAGCGATCGCCAACACGGACAATAAAGTGATCGTAAAAGGATTCCATTTTTGTCATTTTGTTTCACTTACGTAAAGTAAAATTTGCTAAAATCCGTCTGTCAAGATCCTTTATCTCAGGAATGCGTGGAAGTATTACCTAAGAGAAAAAAGAAGGTGTATTTACCTAGTTTATTTGTACAGAACTCTCAGCTCGCGAGGGTGACTCACCGCTAATTAGTTTTCTTTTTGAAGTGGGACTTATTAAATATAAAATAAAAAAGGAGGGAGTGTCAGAATTTACCGACTAAAACACATAGTACACTTCTGTCGCTAGGTTTAGTAGATAAAAGATTACAAGTTTCTTTACAGATGTTTATTAACTGTACCGAACTGTTCTTCTAATATCACCGTAATGTACAGTAGTTAGGAAGCGTAATTACTATCCTAATATAAAAGACTGATTGCTGTGATTTTTCAAAATGAACTAACTGGAATGGATCCTCAAAATAAGGCTGACCGTCTGGTTTTTTTTTGTAAGTAGCCTATTGCAGGTCATATTACGAGGTAATCATCTGCTTAACTGGATGTATGTGTGGTAGCTTTAATAAATTAACGCCTCCATGGAGGACTTAAAAAAACTTAAAACGAATCAAATACACGTTACAGTGGTACTTGTGGGGTAAAGACCTCAGTTTAGGGCGTCGCTGAGGGAGGGCAGCAAAGGACAGACTAAACTCGTTTACATTTCGGGGAGTATGCACTGGAATTGCACAATCTAATTCTGCCAAGTCCGTTCCATCATCGGACCACTAGACGTACGGCGTTGTGCCACCGGTACATGGTAGACATCCCACCCATACGCACAAAACGTTTTAAGAACACATTTATTATGCGTACAGCCAACGAGTGGAATTCCTTGCCGGAGTCTGTGTTTCCTGATAGCTACAACTTAGGGGTCTTTAAGTCAAGAGTGAATAGGCTACTAGGCAAGCGTGCTCCATCGTCGACCATATTATCGCTTACGATCAGGTGAGATGGTGGTCAAACGCGAGCCTATCATTAATAAAAAAATAAAAAAATAAACTGACTATCCAGGAAAAAAGTCGACACTTTTGCTGTCGGAAAACTGTATAAAAAATATACTCGAATATTCGCCTAAAAAAATCAACAAAAACACAAGCTATTCATAAAAAAAAAACTTTAAGCAAAAAACGTAAACAACTGGCGGTAAGTATTTACGTCGCTTGGCGATCGGTTACCGAAAACTCTGGATATTTACAAGTACAAACGTGTTTACGCATCGGAGAGAGCTTTCTTTGATGCCGTAAGTACCTACTTACAACTACTTATGAATAAGGAACTGCCTCGAACCAATTACCTATTACGCTCTATTTAATTATCGATTTGCTTATATACATCACTATTATCGTTGTTGCCATGAGACAGTAAGTTGGGACGCTACAGACCACGAAGGAGATCGAGGTGTGACGAACTAGACCGATTTCAACAGAACTGGAAGAGAGATAAAAGGAGTGGAAGGAGGTCTTTGCCCAGGAGGGGGGCAGAATAGGCTCACATAAAAACGAATGTCAAAAGATGAGCTCAAGCGGAGCCAAAATGGCCTTATCTTGGATTGTGTTAACTTAAAAGTTTGATATTTCTACTTCTACTTTGGGTAGCCAACTTGACTATATGATATTAATTTCAGCTTCATACCTCTACGTATTCCTTATAAAAAGGGTCTTGATAAGCGGACAGACGGACAACAAAGTGATCCTATAAAGTTTCCGTTTTTGCCGACTTAGTTAGGAAATCTTAAAAACATAGTTTACTGTTACAGACTTGCACAAAAATCTACCTATATATCGATACCAGAAGTATGAATTAACGTAAGGGATTTTTACGTTTTAGGTAAAAGTCCCTTAAGTTTTATTCATACTTCTGGTATTGATATCCAGCTCTGACATCCAGAAATGGGCTGTTCACGTGACTGCATCTTTGTTACAGAAAAGAAGCCATCATAGCGGCTAAAAGTGTGATGTGTACGTAAGATAAAATGTGGTGATACCCACGGGACGAGGAACTCAAAGCGTACACGAAGGTATTATAGAGAATAACAGTGTTCTGTCTTAATAACAAAAATACATTACTTTGTCCGTAAGATTTTCGTGTGAACAACTATAACTTTTCCCGCCTGCGCACAACGTAAGCGTCTTAACTGCGCACCTACACTCGGGCAGTTAACTTAAAGTGTCTTTGTAACAAATAGTGACGGATTGCTGCTTGTTTGTGCTACACTATAACCTAGTTTCGGTACCTAGGTGCTTAGCAATATTACTATTTACGACGAGACGAAGAAAACAAACAGCACTGTCTAATTCTTTTTGAGAATTGCAGTTTAGTTAGGTATTCTTAGAGAGTCCTAAGGCGATAACCGGATTACGGACTTTGAGTAATGAGTAGTTCACCGTCCGGTCATCTAGTAAGAACCAAGCTCAAGTCGTCGACGGCGCAGCGCGTAGTGTTCTACGCGTGCCTTAAAGGTATGTCAGCAAAACCGGTTGGAATGACCTCATGGCGTCCTCACCTTCCGCATGACGTAGGTCTCACCGAACACGGGAAGTTCGGGAAGTTTCTGCACCGTATTCGTGCGGAAGCGACGCCCAGGTGTCGCCACTGTGTGGACCGCCCGGGAACACGGTGGAGCAAACGGTGGAGGTGTGCCCACTTTGGAAGAGCAACGCCGTGTCCTCGTGGGGGCGATCGGCGGCGGCTATCTCTTGCGCCGGGCCTTGGTACAGGCCATGGTCCGGAGCGAGGAGAAGTGGCAGGCGGTCGCCTCCTTCTGCGAAGCAGTGTTGCTAGCAAAGGAGGCGGCCAATCGCGTGAGGCAAAGGCAACGGTCCTCACGCCCCAACCGCCGCCCCGATTTCCGATCCCGATTTCCGGCCACCGTAGGCGCGGGCTTGCGGTAGGCGGGCAATGGGTGGCCCGCCGTTCGATCGCCCGGTAACCGTCCGGACCGAGCCCAAGTCGTCGATGGCACGTATTGTTCCACGCGCGCCTCAGGGAGATGTCAGCAAATCGTAGGGGCCCAGCAGGGTCGAAGCCTACTGGGGCCATGGGTAGTGTGAAAACGAAACCCGGGCCTTGGGACGAAGGCAACGAAGGAACAGGAGTGGGTTTTAGTCAGTAAAAGTCTGACACTATCTCCCGCTCCGCGCAAGAGCGGGATTTGTCATAAGATGATTTTCCCACCTAAAAAAAAAGGGGCCCAGCAGGGCCAATGCCTGAGGCCCTAGTCACGGGTATTTCTAAAAGGGAAACCTTAGTCCTAGAACGCGAAGGACAATAGAAGGATATTGGTGAGTTTTTGTCAGTAAAAGTCTGACATGTCTTCTTGTTCTACTCTAGAGTGAGAGCAGTCATTGTTTATTTCCGACCTCGAAAAAAACCCAAAGAAAACTGTAGGATAATAAACAGAGGTTCCCAGAGGTTCGCAGTCAATAAGCTCACAGGACTGTTTCCTTAGAAAATCCTTTGCTATCTCCGCAGATTACAACATTCCCCTATCAAACATTTTCGGTTACTTCCCTCAAGCTCAGCCTCTGAGGAGATTACAGCCGTCACGAGCCCTTATAATTATTTTGCGATGTAAGTACTTCCTGCCACGAGGTACATGCATATATTTACTTTACAATGAGTGACCTAGTTTCGAATAAGTTGATCGGGAGGCGGAAATTGTTAACAAAGCTTTAAAAGTAATACGATGAAGTATTATAAGGGTAAGGCTCACAGTACCCAGACTACTTGCCTTTTTAGGGTTCCGTACCCGAAGGGTAAAAATGGGATCTATATTGCTAAGACTCCAATGTTCGTCTGTCTCATGAACCATGTAAGCTAGATGATTGAAATTTTCACAGATGATGTATTTTTTGTTGCTGCTGTATCAAAAAATAATAATAATAATAATAATAATAATGCTTTATTGAGACTCAGAAATATCAGATAAGACATTACAAAATATCTTAGGTCTATTTAAAATTGCTTTCGACACAGAATATAGCGCAACTGGCATCTTAGCTAAGTTACATAGTAACCTGTGTTAAAGATACCAGTTCCATTTCCCACAGGGTTACATTATATTAGATTATTTCTTATATCAGATTTAATAGTATTTATAATTTAAAATATCAATATAAATACTAAAAACAGAATAAAATAAATATTTAAGTTGGGCTCTCATACAACAAACGTGTTTTTTTAGCCTTATATTGTCTAATGTTGTATAAATAATGTTACGGAACCCTTCGTGCGCGAGTCCGACTCGCACTTGACTGATTTTTTATTCTTGGCACATCATTAAATTACTTCTTTCAAGTTTCTGACTTTTACAGAGTAAAACCCAGTGTTCCCATCATTTTCCCTCAGTTGGGGTCAAGACAACTCTTTAGAACAATCCGTCACTTTGGCTAGCATCGGCCCTAATTGGTCCCGTCTATCATGTTGACATCTCCTGGAGGCGCTTGATCCGTAATCGACGGCGAGGTGCTCACTGCCCACTGTCTGCAAGCCCGCTCCTATTGTGATTGGGAATCACCCTGCGACTTCCGATATCTCTTCCAGTATCTTCGGCGGTGGTTGGGGCGTGTGATTTATCACCATCTCACGGTTTTGGTCACCCTTTGCTCACATTACAGCTTCGTAGAAGGAGCTAAACTCCGCCATTGTACCCATACATTAAGTTAGTTTGTAAGTTTTTGTTACTATTTTGGTGTACAATAAAGTTTTATTCTATTCTTTTATTCTTCTATTCTAACCACCTCTCATTCCCTGTCTCTCGGTACCATGACCTGACCCAGGGCCGGAAGGGTTTTGCCACCGATTGCCTCCACGAGGACACGGTGTTGCTCCGCCCTAGAGTGATTGTCTTGTTAATCTTATTGTTTTAGTAGATATGAGCGTGATCAGCCAAGTGATATAGATTGTATCTAATTCACTGTCAGGCAAAAGAAAATGAAGCTAATTATATGTTCCGAAACATAAATCTGTATGGAGAAGAACGTGCAAGGAAATTTCAGGACATTCTTTAGATCAATAAATAGTTATAAAATGTTGAAATGATACGTATTATAATGTGTAAGAATGACGTGGAAAGAAATGCACGTTAAAAGCATTCAGAGTGAAAAAGATAAACAATCAACTTGGATGAGAGATTTCAAACTTACAACTAAGCAAGGTTTCTCGACTAAAATTTTTTCAGTATCAGCTTGTAAGAACAAGCTTGTAAAGCTTGTGTGAGAGAGATCTCACAAACAAGATCAGCAGAGGACATTATAGACTGGTTATGACAATTTACACGAACTTTAAAATAATTTACGAACTCTGTTTACCCCTTTAGGGAATACAGGTATGATGTAACCATACCACAAGGGTTTGATTTAGGTTTCTACGCATTCTAGACATTCCCGGCTTGCTCGTGTAACCAAAGGATGGACACAACAATAAATCATCTTGCGGTAACAAGGACATGACAATTTATAAACTAGATTTACCCTTAGTGCGTGTAAAATATTTCGTGAAACAGTTATTCTACCTTTTCTAGGCACCAAATTATCATTGTACCACAAATCAACAATATCAAGAAAAAAATTACATAAACAGAAAATTACTTAGAACAAAAAGTTTATTTATTTATTTACAAGTACTTGTACAAAATTACGGACAGAGAACACTTTTTTTTGTTAGAAGGTTTGCACAAAAAAAAAGAAGTGATCGCTCCTGGATATAGGCCTCCCTCCATTCCTTTCATATTTCAGTTCTGATGGAATTTGTCTAGTTCGTCGCGCCATCTCCTTCGTGGTCTGCCACGACCCCATTGCACTGTTTGAGGGCACCAACGTTGTGCTACTTTGGCCCACAGTTTGGCGGGTATGCGGCAGACATGTCCTGCCCAGTCCTATTTCAGTCAGAGGAAACTTACAAACTAAAAATGTACATTTAATAAAACAATAATAACCTAAAAATATAACATACCCATACACATTGAAGAAATAACAGAATTACAAATGAAAAAAATATACATAATTATACATACATTTTCACTAAAACAGTACATCACACAATACAAATAAAACAATGTTTGATAATAATACTTAAACACTAAACAGAGTACAGTGACCGCCATTTCTCGAGTTAAAACAAAGTACTATAATTAACATACAATTTATGGGAGGGTGAAACAATTCCCCACTTAGGATTTTTAAAGAGCGGAAACTCCTACAATTTTGGATGTTCTCAAAATTGAGCCTATAACTTAGAAATAAGGGTTTTGTTTTGAGGTAGGATTTCGTCCAATGACTTCTTGCGCTCTTGGGTGGAGCGAGAGAGCATTTCAGGCTTTTTACTATAATTATACTTGTGTCTTTTATTTACCCTTTGCGTATTAGGACCACAGGTTTCTTTTTCAGAAATACCCCGTGACCCTAGCGGGTATTGGCCCTACCGGGCCTCTACAGTTTTGCTGAAATCTCTTTTAGGCACGCGTGGAAAACTACGCACCATCGACTGCTCGTCGTCCGCAAACTCGTGCCTCCAGTAACCGGGGATCACCCTGCGACTCCGGATGCCTGGGGCGTCTCCTATGGCGGCAGCTGGGGCTTGAGGATGTCCGTCTCCCCAGGTTTGAGGTCATCTCCTTTGATAGCATTACTGTTTCGTTGAAGGAGGTGGGTGAGAAACTGAGAAGTTGTAGGTCATAATAACAACTGAAACTCTCTCTCATCTTCTTAGATTGTTAACAACTATATTTGGATTGACGTCCAGTCTACCCGGATACAGCTCTGCTGCATACCAATATTCTACTCTGAGCGACTACTTATCTTCTTCCCAACAATTTATTCGGCAACAAGGAAAAAGCAAAGTGGACAATAAGGTAAACGGCATCCTAAATTCCCTTTCAATTACAAACGGAGACAGTAATATAAAATACGTTCATAATAAAAACGATTCTCAATACATTATTACCATTATCATAAAACAAACACTAAACAAAAGCGAAGCGCACTTTTCCCAGCCACATATCATCGCAAAGTACAAGGAAAGCCTAAAGTATGCCAGAAAATATGACTCCCATATAACTCACTAGCTTTATCCTACGGCTTTGCTCTCGTGGCCCATTGTGCATATTTCTGGAATAAAAAGTAGCCCATGGCAATACTTAGCGATAAATAATGAAGCCTTTTTACAGGGTAATTTTCATAATCAGACTATCACTTCAAGATATTTCCTTAGTAAAAACATACCTATTATACAGAAACTAAAACCAAAGAGCTAGTGGCTAAAATATTACCCGCTGTACAGATCGATCCTATCAATAATAATAATAACTAGAGGGAAGTGGGCTCGGCGATCACTGTATCGGTAGTCTTGTCGGCCATAGGCATGAGCCTCGACTAACATTTTAGGAAGCTCTCGTTAGGCGGCTGGATCAACCGGCTTGATTCAGTAAGCTGTACTTCTGGAGACGGCTCATATAGTTAGGAGGTTCTTTACTCTGGAACCCTGACCGCCTATAGCTTGGGCCTTGTTCCCGATACCAGTGGAAATCTGTTTGTTTTTTAATTGAAATATTTAAAAATGTAATTGCATAACATGTATTCAAATGAATAAAGAAAATAATAATAAAAACAAACTGCCTTATCGCTATATTAGTTAAGAAGATGAGAAAGATACTAACAAAACAAATAGACGAAGAATTGTCGGAGTTCACGGGACATTAAAGCTCCTACTGATATGTATTAGCAAGTACACAATGGAGCTCTTTATTAGAACAAGATTAATGGAGCAAGTTCGGTTGCTAGTAGCAGGTTGTAGGTCATCTTGGTGAAAACATTCGGTCACTGTGCATCTTTGTTTGGTTTATTTATGATGGTTGATGTGCCATGTACCTACATTAAAGGAAGTTGGAAAGTGGCGCCAATGACTGAAAAATTTATGGAGAATCGTTTGTCTTGGTATGGTCATGTGAACAGAAAGGATGAAACGTACGCATGTTACTAAACGAGTTATGAGTATACGTTTTAATGGATGGAGAGAAAAAGGGAGGCCAAAGAAAAGATGGATTGTGTGAGGAGTGATATAAAAGAAAAGGGAGTTAGTGATGGCGTGCAGAATGGAAGATAAAACGTGTTGCAGCGACCCTAAGTAACGTGAGACAAGGGCAGGAAGATGATCGTGTGTAGCTATTTAGATTTCAATAGCTGTGTGCTTTGGTTTAGTTAAATATTGAATATGTTTTGTTCGTCAGTTAAAGTTTATTGCACAAGGAGACCGTAGACGTGTACATTGCTTTACAATTTTTTGTAAATATACTTAGTATTTACTTAGTAAGTATGGCCAGTATAGTTTTCAGAATCCGTAATTTCTATTAAAACTCAAATAATAGAATCAGTCACTTGTTAAAACTCTAGTAGCGTTGATTATTTTAACTGCAGAGTACTATTTTTATTGACCATTTTCACGGTAGGTACATTGTTGATTTAAAAAAAAAACTCTAGCGAGCCACACATTGTCATAAAATTTTATTGTTTCAAGTCTGCGAACTTGAACAAAGGGTACATAGTCGACAATGACCCTCCTTAGGGAGCGTTTTCACCAGACTTACGTGAGATAGCGAGGCGGTGCTAGGATGTGTAACGCCGGTGTTGTGAAAAAGTGTATCTGTAAGTGTCTTTTTTCATCTAACCTGTGGGAGGCATCGAAGTTGCGCAACGATCCGCAGCGAAGCTGTGAAACGTTTTGTAGCTGATTGATGCGAAGATGCCTAGCGGGCTTTGGTCAGCTGTACCACGGGCAAACATTCGTTCCCATACCTCACACATAAATATCTCTCTTGTATTTTTTTGTATGTAAATTATCTACCTAGCTCTACAAGTGCACGAGAGTTGCGCTAAACCTTTACACAGAAGAATACACAGAGCACTTTGTAGCCACAAACCTAGCTGGTCAAATGAAGTCTCATTATTAGATTTTTTCCTCACGCGCCACCACGCTACCTCGTACACTTTTAGTGGAAAAGCACCTTTACTTAGACTCTCACATCTGAGTTTTACTGAGCTGGCGTATACAGAACTTTAGAAATATTACATTTTGGAGGGGAGCAGACATATTACGTAATTAATAGTTACTAAAAGCTACAAGTAATAGTAATTAATTATTCCTGACTGTTGTATGTGAGTAGGAAAACGATTTTTAGGTACTTTTGTGTTAAAGTGATTCAAATTTAATAGTAAAAGGCAGTATTAGTTACATTTTCTAATAGTAAAATTCTAGGGATTTTACTGTGTTTTTGCATTATTGTAGCCAAGACTATGTAAGATCTTTTTATTCCACAAAATCTGACAGAATTCAGAACATATATTCATATTTGAAACTAAGGAATTTGTAAAGTGAGGTAGGGTCAGGACAGGGACCTCTCTCAGGCTCTACGGTGGATCTAGAGGGCGTGTCAGACTTTTACTGACTAAAACCACACCTGTGTCTTTCAGTTGCCTTTTGCTTTTTAGCACCACGGGTTTCCTTTTCGAAATCCCCGCGGCCCTACGCCGCGGCGCTGCTGGGCCCCTATGGTATGCTGACATATCTTTGAGGAGCTTGTGGAGCAATACGCGCTGTCACCTACTTGGGTTCAGTCCAGACGGTCACCGGACGGCCAAAAGGCGAGCAATGGGTTGCTCGACGTCGTCAAGCCCGCGCCTACGGTGGCTGGTATTCGGGGTCAGGGTCATTGCGGGTAGGGCGTGAGGACGTCCGTTTCCAAACGCGTGCGGCCGTTTCCTTCGTTAGCATTACTACTTCGCATAAGAAGTCGACTGCCTGCCATTCTATCTCACTCCGAACCATGTCCTGTACCAGGGCCTGCAAAACTTTTGGTGCTGGATTCTTCACAAAAACGTATGTAATATTTGATATTTATTTTACGTAAGTATATCTTTATCATTATATATTTTTTATCATTAATTTTGTTGAAACTAAGGTATTTTCTCTAGCAATGGTATTGGAAAACCCTGCACTAACATAAACCATCGATCTCAGCGCGACTGTACAATACCATCCGTCGTCGCTCGAAAAAGGCTATAAAGACATTGAGTTTCAAAGATATTAAGCGGACGCCTTCCACAATACGAGTCATTGGAAAATAATAGGAATTCCGCAAGGGAATTATTGTAAAGACCCATCTCCGATTGTTGAACCCCAATCACAATTCAATCACGGTCTGTTTTCATATCAGCCGATCGAAATATCATTGAAAATGTCGCGAGCAGCTCGGGTGGAATGTACGGGGGAATTAAGGATACGGACCCGCTTTACTGCGTGTTAGTGATAGCTGACTTCTTAGGGTTCATGCCTTCCTGGTACATTATACATGTACACCAACAATAAAACCTTTTAAATTTAAATTATTTGTTATTATTTCATTTTAATTATTTATTTAAATTATGATGGTGATGGGACGGGCTCACCTCGCTAGAAGGTAGGTGCGGAAAGCAATAATAAGTTATCCTGGTACATTTTTTGTTTTTAATTTTAAGGTAGTTAAATCATTGGTGGTGTGTGGTGGTAATGTGGTTATTTGTCGTCATCATCTTCTTGCCCTTATCCTGTGTTATTTGAGTGCGCAACACTTTTTTTTCTATTCTGTCCTATCATCCGTCACGCTATCATTAACTCCCTTTTCTTTCATATCACTCCTCACACAATCCATTCATATTTTCTTTGGGCTTTCTCTTTTTCCAGCCATCTACATCCGTATACTCTATATAACTCTGCCCAAATAGACGCACAATAAAATATAATCATCTGTCGTGCCATGTGCAAACCGGGCATAACTGTGCTGCACCATAGACACTAGACAATAAACACAGTTGACATCATTTTGATCTATGATATTTTATATTTAGAATTTTATCATTATATACTCTGTGGTTGTGTATACAAAACAGTCTAATCTTATAGCTTAGTCTGTGGTTGTCCATTATCTATTGCACCGACCGACCAGAGACTGACACAACATAAATAAAAAAATAAACAGTACCTAATCTAAGAAAAACAAATAACAATAATGTAAATCCAAGTTGTGCGTCGCATCTAGGCAAAAATAGGTTGTTGCTCAGCTTATATCGTGACGCTGGGCAAATCCAGCAATCTACGATGCTGATTTTCAGCAACCACAGTAGTGGTACATAGGCGGACTTAATGCAACAAGGCATTCTCTACCAGTCAACCTTTGGGTTAAAAGATAATAATGTGGTAGGTTTGCACAATAAATAAATAACAGGAACTTCAAACAGAACAAATAAAATAAAAAAATAAGTTATTTATAATAATAACATACATATATATGCTAAAATTATAAACTAATAAATACTACGAAAAATATAAAATCATTAAGAAAATTCAATAATAATTCTGACGAAGACCAAATTAAAGTTGAGAGGACTTCAAGTAGTAGTTCCGAATTTTACGCTTGAAGGAAAATTTACTTTCAGCTTTATTAGTATGGGGGTGAAAATACTGGCTGCTTTTATTGTCAGATACTTCAACTACCTTGCCGATAAAGGTTTATAAACCGATAGAAAAATCTGATTCACTGATTATAATCCCCCAAAAACCTTAGGTATATTAAAAAGTGTGTAAGAAAAAAAAATATTACACTTACTTCTACCAGCGGCTTCACTTGCGTGGAAGTAAGGACGCCGTTACATTATCTTAGTGGGTGAATTTTAGAAAATCCTTTTCAGTGCTCGTCTACACGGTGAAGGTGTACCCCGTTTGGGCTGACCACGGCAAAAAAAAAGCTCGCTTACGTCATAAAAGAAAGCCTTATGCAAAACACGCTCCCAGACCCAGTAGTTTCAGCTGTGTGTTGATATGTTAGTTAGTCAGTTTCTCCTTTCATATATAATATATAGATAGATAAATATGATTCATCTTGGAAAAAAGGTAGTATTTCAATAACTTTTTGAGTACAGACATACAATATGTCTCGATTACTAGCCAAAGAAAAATAAAGGAAATCCTCAAGCGTACCCTCTCAATTATAACGCTCGTATATTTCCACACATGAATGGGTTGCAGCGAAACAAAATTCCCGTCGTGTCCTGACGATTTTCCAAAAGAATCTTTTTTCATTCGGTACATAGTCCAATTTGTACGGTTTACTCTTCATTTAAATTGAACGGGACAAAACTCGAGAGGTTCCGAAATCCGAATGAAAAATGGAACCCTAATAGGATCACTCTCGTGCCTGTCTGTCTGTCCGTCTGTCACAGCCAATTTGCTGCTAATCGATTGGACCGATTGAGTTCAAATTTGATAATATGTTAATCATATTGGATCCAGTGCGACTGTTATAATTTAATGAATGATGTCTCTAATCCTCCTGCTAACCTTTACTAGAGCTCAAATTTAAGTCGAAATTAACAATATAACAATAACAATACAATAATTATTATTAAACGAAAAAAGAATAAAGGTAGTCAAAAAGCCATTCAGGCAACGAAAGAACATGGGATTGGGTTTTAGTCAGTAAACGTCTGACACGCCCTCTCGCTCCGTCTTAGAGCGAGAGATGTCATTAGATAATTTTCCACCTAAAAAAAACCTTGTACCTCAGGCCTTTGATTCTTAAATGAATAACATTTGTAAAATGGCACAAAAACACAATAAAGGTAATAAAAACGAGAAGAAGCAAAAATAAGATACTCAGTTATAAACAATACAATAAAGCCGATTAATATATAATTAATTATTAACAAGCGTTTTCCAACCAACCTCACAGCCTTGTTCGTTTTGCAGCTTACAAAACCGTCAAATTCAATCAAAACGTTCTTCCTTTTCAACCTTATCAAATCAACTTACGCTGAAATAAACCATTTTAAGAGCATTTTTTCAGAGGAACTCAATTTATGTAAATAACATTTAATAAAGGTTTCCAGACATGAGATTCCTTTGATAATATTGCCTTTCAAAACTATTAGAGAATCGCTTTTATATTTAAAAAGGAAACCGCTCCAGTGCAAGTCGAACTTGCGTGCGCGTGAGAGTTCCTAATGAATTACATTTTTTTTTAAATACTACCTCCTACAAACAAAAAACAAACTTTACTTTCTTATAATATTAGTGTAGTATTTTTTTTTTTTTTTGCGACAATTTTCTATTTTCAAGCGGCTGAAGCCACTGGCAGCAACTAGTGTACACAAAAAAAAAATATACATGAATTGAGAACTTTTTTGGAACCAACCACGACCGTCGTGTTGGTTATTGGTTGGTTCCAAAAAAGTTAAAGACTTATAGTCATCGTCGTTTTCCACTAAAAATACAGAAACGACACAATCTTAGATTCTCAAATTCCTCTCCTCACTTCAATTTCTTCCATTGGTATCAGATATAAATCGTATAAAATTGCGCATTATTCTAGTCAGTCTTCAGAACGTGTCCGCTCCACAGTGGGTGAGGGAAAGGATTAAGGTGTAAGGTGCACAGAATAAATCGATGCCAAACACGTATTAGGTACTGCCGTGTCGACAAGTGGTTAGGGTGAGGAGTTTATTTAATTTACTCTGATGTTGTGGAGCTTTGAATAAGTGTGTTGTGGGCTTACAGCCCGTCACTATTAATGTCACAATGCATGACTTCATAAAATGCTTGTCTTAAACTGAATTTTATTTTTATCTTAACGTTAATGATCCGGACAGTGTTAACCAACCAGCCCCCCTAGCCAAGTTGCAACCGTTTCGTTAGCGTCGAACGCCTCGAGTAGGCCACGCTTCCGATTCCTTTGTTCTAACCACGCGACTGAGCGTTGAGATGACGTCAACAAAGCAATCGTAGGCGTGGCCCACTCGAGGCGTTTGACGCAAACGAAATGGTCGTAACTTGGCTAGGGGGGCAGGCTTGCAAAGTCATAACGAGGTTCAGAACGCTATAATTATCTGCAGAAGACCATACTTAGAGGAGATGAATATCACGTTTTTTTTAAATTGATATAATCCAGTGCTTGACTGCAATCCCACATGATGGCAAGCAGTGATGGTACATTGTTGATCGAAGGAAGCAACCATTGATGGTGAGGCGCACTAGTTTATTAAGAACCTAGTATTCATTGTAGCCTTGAAGACACCTACGCTTCCCTTGCCGAGATGAAATATAATAACTGTGTCTAGTTTACACTATTAATATTATAAAGAGGTAGGAAGTTTGTTTTTCTTTGTTTGTAGGAGGTAATCTCTGTTAATACTAGTCCGATTGCTAACAGTTTTTCACTCCTAGGAAGCTGCTTTACGCGGTCAAAGCTGCGAGAAAAAGCTAGTTTATATAATATATCCATCTATTTATGGCAGTGTATAGTTACCTGGTTTGGCACCAAATTATTATCTTCAAAGGTTTGTCTTCAAACCGCCGCCGGGATTCTGATCCCGATTTCCGGCCACCGTAAGTGTGGGCTTGCGGACGGCGAGCAATGGGTAGCTCGCCGGCCGACCGTTCGGTAACCGTCCGGACCGAGCCCAAGTCATCGACGGTGCGTACTGTTCCACGCGCACCTCAAGGAGCTGTCAAGATGTCAGTAAACCTGGGGCCAACAGGGTCGAAGCCTACTGGGGTCAAGGGTCTGATTCTGAAAGGAAGATTCGGCCCTGGTACGAAAGACAACAAAGGAACAGAGTGGGTTTTTAGCCAGTAAAAGTCTGACACTATCTCTCGCTCTGCCCAAGAGCGGGGGATGTCATAAGATGATTTTCCCACCGAAAAAAAAGGCTTGTCTTATGTTTAGTTATTTCTAAATTAAATAAACTCGTAACCGTTTTGTTTCCACGTATACCTACACGTCGTTTGATTCGTCACGGTCGAGAAGTCGGATTTATTGTGAAAGTTAGCTAATAAATAGTGTCGCGGGAGGGAGTCGCGCTCGCGGGGCGGGCTTGTAGTATTAACAAGTAATACCAACAGTTAAGAACTTGGGCTAGAATATTAACAGAACTCGGCTCTATAAAGAGATTAAGTTTTAATTTTGAAAAAGGGTAAGAAAGACTGAACTTGGTTGGAAAGAGAAAGAAGTCGTGTCCATAAATGGTCATAATGGTTGTTAAACTTTTAAGATATTATCACTGTTTGTTGTCTTTTCTTTTTTTTTTTGTATATAACTTCCATAAATTAAGCTGTAACGCCGAAGTCTATCCTCTAGGAGGTGGGCGCTAATGGCTGCAACACAGTTTTATTTTAAACTAATGTAGCTGTTAACGAGCACTATAAATTGTGAAAAAAAAAATTATGTTCCAATAAATACATTATTATTATTATTCTCTTTATTCCTTGTAAACACATAAAAATTACATTTTCAAATATTTTTTTTAAACTAAATCATAAAAAAAAAACATTTAGAAATATAAAAAATAGTACCCCACCGGTATCGGGAATAGGGTCCAAGCTGCCGGCGGTCAGGGCTCCAGAGAAAGGAACCTCCTAACAATGCGAGCCGTCTCCAGGAGTATCGCTTTCTGGATCAATCATATTTCTTTCTTATTATTATTATTATTATAAAAGGGAGTAGAATAGATACCATAATACTATATTTTGATCATCATCACCATTTCAGCCAAAAAATTCCACTGTTGGACATAATATGTCTTCCCCAAGTGTCGTCGTAACGACCGGTCCTGAGAGTCTCGCATCCATCGGATTCCCGCAACCCTCACCAGATCCGCTCCACCTTGTGGGAAGCCTTCCAACGCTGTGTCTTCCGGTACGTGGTCGCCATATTTAGACAAAAGTCTGCAAAGTTTGTCATTGTTGCTGACACGCCTGAGCCGCTAAAAGCGAGGTCGTTTTAAAGCTGTCAAACTGCAATGACAAATGCTCACATGTATCAAACGACGCTTTCGAACACATTTGAAAATACTTGTTGAAAATAAGTTAACCTCCATAAGCGTAATATTTAGTAAAAGAATATCGTAAGAAATGATTCTCGGATTTTTTTCCAAGTACCTTGGTGGGAGCTGCCACGTAACCAGTCGGGGCTAACCGGCAACCAACCTGATGCAATAAATACTTATATAATAGATTATAGCTGGGGCTAACTGCCACATTTTTCCGCAATATCTAAGGTACACTACACGGCAAAGCTGTAGAGGAAAAAGATGGATTTCGAGTAGTGTCGAAAAAATGATATTCTTTATTTACAATATTATAACACTATGACAGAAACATTTAAGGCGATAGATAATATAAGCTCTGGGGCCCTAGTCTGCTATTTTTATAAATTCGTCATTCCAACACGATTCCATTGTCATTTTGCTAAAAGTTCGTAATCTGTTAATTCATAATGGCCGATCATTGATCGATCAGTGGTCTAGTAAAATAATTGTTGTACGAGCTGTCTTGTAACGAATTAAAAGTAATGACTGCACAGTAAAGATTTAATGTTAGGTCACTGATCAAAGGAACTGTCAAAAATTTTAGCAGATTACCGCTTACATCAGACATTCATTTGTCATTATGTACGAGATTACCATTCTGTGCCATTTCTTTCAATGGAGTGTCCATGGTTTTAATTGGAAAGTCATAATGACGCCATTATATCAGTAGATTACCAAACTTGTCAAAATCAACAATTATGAAATCAATGATAGACCATTCTGACACTATTGTATTAGCAGACATGAAGCCCAGGTGGGATCACAGTCAAGCACTGCTTTATACAAATTAAAAAAAAACACGCAAACTACATTTTTATAAAATAAAACCAGCACAATATACTTACCGTTACACAAGGATAAACCACATAAATAGAAGTGGTAACAACCATATACATATTTCTTACTAGCTACTGTCAGTAACTTCGCCCGTAGAAGATCATCATCCCAAAGGAACATAATCATGGAATAAAAAATATCCTATGTGATATTACAGGACAAGGTTTACCCTTGCACCAAGTTTCATCGAAATCCATTTAGTATTTTTTCCGTGAAAAAGTAACCGACGTCCATACAAACTTTCACGTTTATAATATTAGTAGGATATTATATTTGTAAATCTTTAAATCAAAACTAGACACTGGCATTTTAGCAATACAAGTTATTTCAGAGGAAAAATAAAAAATAAGAGAAATATCAGCTCCTTGTAAAAAATAAACATCACTGTACCTTTGGGAAAAAAATAGAACTATCTTTTTTAACTGTTGTCCGAGTCTCAGGGCCTTCCCAAAACTTTCGTGTGGGGCTGATATACTGCATTTTTCCTCACTGTCCCCATTCCTCTATCACACGAATGGATACGACTCACTGTGATTTATCTCCAAAGTTATGGATCTTTATTCAATTGGATGAAACTTGCGGTCTCGTTTATCTTCAGTTTTTATTACTTAGACAGGTATGAAGAGTGGAATTACTTGCTGTAGAATAAATTCTACCATATTTTTATGACCACATTCAATATAGAAAATGGATCGATTCTTTTATTCATTAATCGTAAAAAAAAATCCTTTATTACTAAATTTTTTCGAGCATTCAATTTATTGTGTTCATTGCAGTATTATAATTATGATAGAACAGTCTGTATGATGCTGATTAATCCACCTAAATTAAATCTGCAAAATAAAACACATAGGATTGTTGATTTGGGCTTACGGACGAATGGGTAACTCACAGTCCGGCCGTCCGGTAAGGCTGCAACTGAAGTACACAAGTGGGTTTTCGTCAGTAATAGTCTGTCGTCGACGGCGCGTAGTGTTCAAAAGAGATGTCAGCAAATCCGTAGGGGGCCAGTAGGGCCGAAGTCTATTGGGGCCATGGTAACCCAAAAGGCAGCTCCGGAGTCCTGAAATGCAAGGCAAAGAAGAAATATAGGTGTGACTTTAGTCAGCAAGTCTGACACGCACTCTCGCTCGCTTCGCCCTAGAGCGGGAGAATATATCGGATGATTTATCACCTTAAAAAAAGTCTGTAAGAGTCTGACACGCCTTCTCACTTCACTCTAAAGGTCATTGAATGATCCCAAATATGGGAATTTCAATTAAAACGAGAACTAGAGATTTAAGTACTACAAAGAACTAGCTACTAATAAGAACGAGAAATCATTTTACTTTACAATTAAATTAATAAAAAAGTTAAATAAAATTTTTCAAGGTCCATTGAAACTAAAAGAACTTTAAAACCAAAACCAAACATTAGTGGAAAACAAACAAAGTTTTTAACAAACGCGAACTATTTATACACCCACACTTATAAGCCGTTTGGGGTACAATGCCCATGACATTATTTAACCATACCAACTTACTTTTAACAGTTGGTAACACCCTTAGCTTAATACACTTTAGACCAGTTTTGCTCTGACAGTTGGTGGGTTTTAGTTTGCTTAGCCAGGGTCACAGCTGCGAAAGGCTAGGTCTACTCGTTTGTGGTCATCCTGGCTAAATATCCTGAAGCTGTAAAGTGCTTTATGTTAGTTATACGTTATGTAGTTCAGTTCTGTTTGTTTCGGGGTTAGGCTGCGGCGCACTGAGATCAGATATCCGGGCTAGGCTAGGCTTAGCTAGCTTATGGATGTAGCCTAGTGCGCAATATATAGAGAAACCGGGGTTAATGTAGCGTTGAGTTTTAGTTTTGACTCTCGTGTAACTTATAGAAACAAGTTATGTTTAAGGGACTAGAAAAAAAATAAAACCGGCCAAGTATGAATTGGACTAGCGCACGAAAGGTTTCGTACCTTCCGTAGTAAAAAAAACTGCTCATTTAAAGATTTATTTTATTCTGTGTTTTAGTATTTGCTGCAACAAAAATACATCATCATCCAAGATTCATCTGTCTATCACCAGTCTGTGGTGACAGATAGATGGACAGCGGAGTCTTAGCAATAGAGTTCCGTTTTTACCCTTTGCGTACGGTACCCAAAAACGAACTCGACCGTATACCAGTCTGCGTATGCAATCTCTAGAAAATGGTTTTTGTTTATGTTTTTGATTAAAGGATTTAGGTGCTTTATGATAATCGCTGCAGGTAGATTAGGTTTTCTAGTAAAAAAAAGACATCTAGCTAGCTTTACAGTTCTAAAAATACAGCTCAGTGATCGAGAGATAAACAGCTTAGACTTAGTGACGAGCAATATTTATAACAACAAAGCTGCAAATGAAAGAGAAAACTTAAGATAAAATTGTAGCACTTCATCATCATTAATGGTTATCATTTAGAAAACCTGAAGTTTAACAAAAAGTGACATTCAATAAGTACCTAGTAACAATACTTAAATTGAAAAATAAAATTTGGAAAAATTATGTACCTACAAAACAGTTACAATTAGTATATACAAAAAGTATATCCATGAAATTGACATGTGCTACCGAAGTGTTACGCAACTATAACATACGTTAGACTTCATCCTCATCGTTTTAGCCGAAAGACTACCACTTAAGTTTGGCCATTCTTTAGGCTATGTCGGTAACTTTTGTTATCCTGCAGATATCTTCCTTTCTGATCCGATCACACGAGAAAACTCACCCAAAGTGCATTTGGGTGAGTTTAAACTTTCTGATGAGGTCCATTGTGAGCGACCACGTTTCAATAGTCAGAATCAGAATGTCATTATTGTGGTCATAGGTTATACACCCCTATTTTTTAATTAGTACAAATACCTAAAGGGCTTATTAGAAAAGGTAGGTATTGTTATTATTTAAGTAAAATCTCAATAAATAATATTCATAAACAGCAAAGTTATTAGCGTTTGTTTATATCCCAAAACAATATTTTCATAAATTGATGTCAATTTATGAAAATATTGTACAGGTTACTGATTATGAATGAATAAATGGTAAATGATCTAAATGGAAAAATACTGCGCGTAGTATTTTCTAGTAGCATTCTTCATTCAATTCTTGTTATGAATGATTGATTCTATTATGAATTTACCAATTACGACAAATTGGGTGATGCAGAGATAAATAGTGGTAGGTGCGACAAAAGAAAGAAAAAGAGAGGTTAATATAAAAAGATATACAAATGAATCATAGATACAATACAATAATATAGGTAAATATTATATATACATAATTCAATGAACTAAATATATATAAACAAAAAAAAAACATGGTCTAAATCGACAAACAGAGAAATATTAACGTTGTGTTGATACTACTGCCAACTTCTTACGAATATGCTCGCGAACCTCAATCTTGAATCTTAATCAGCTTGTAACCATCCTGACCTCTTGGGGGAGCGCATTCCACAGAGAAATAGCCTGAACAAAGAAAGAACAGTGAAGAAAGTCAGGGCTACTCTATTACTATTTTACTACTACTATTCCTAGACTATACTATTTTAGTTTTCCTTTTTTTTACTTTTGACTACAAAAATATGATCAGTAATGAGTACGTATAGAGCCCCATTTTTTTGTACTAATTAAAAAATAGGGGTGTATACAGATGTTAAACTTAATAATAGATGTTCCATTATGTCCTGCCAAATACGCATATTAAGCTTTTATTATAACAATAACTCAGCAATAACGCTAAAATACTCATTTTATCTAAGCTTAGACAAAAAGGATCAAATATCACTATAAACCATCGACAGCATTATGAAATAAAACAAATAAAAGATGAAACCTAAGGTTATGATAATAAATTCCCAAGAATACGCTACAAGAACTAGATATATAGTAGTATGTCACATTAGTTATGAGCTATCGGCTGGACGTGGTCCGGTTTGCAAGCGACCAGGACTGAGGATATTTATGTGAGTGACTTCTTATTCACTGGTGGATAGAGTAAGATAGTCAGTAGACGACGCTTTCTTTTTGTTTTTATAATAATAAAACTAATATTCCACAATTTCTATCATAATTATAATGCTGCAATGAACACAATAATTTGAATGCTCGACAAAATATAATATAATATTCCACAACTATCACACAACGCTATCTAGTCCCAAACTAAGCAGAGCTTGTGCTATGAGTACTAGATAACTGATAAACATGCTTATATAATTCTAAATACATACATGTTATAGATAAATTACACCCAGACACAGAACAAATGATTGTGCTCATCACACAGACATTTGTTCTGGGTGGGAATCGAATCCACAACCTCCGGCTTAGCAATCAGGGAAATTAACCACTAGACCAACAGGCCAGTCTTTTATTAGTTAAATAGATTCTGTTAGCCGCTTTGCTCGCGTGAAAGTAGATGCATATGGTATTTAGGGATAGGCCAACTAAACATTAGTGAAAGAATTTTCAGTTTAAGTTCAGTAGTTTTAGAGATTACCCCTTACATGTAAACTTACAAATACCTCTTTTATAATAAACAAATCTACCGCGCATTATTATAATTTTTTTAAATTCTTCAATTGGATATGTATACATACTAATATTTTTGTAGTATTTAGCAGTGTATGAAGTCTTCTCGGCCAATTTTGTTGAGTTGACTACCTATCTTAAGGTTGGTAGGCACTATAATAAAATTCTCAAGAAAAAAGAAAAAGAAAAAACGTTTATTCGTACCTTACACATACAGTAAAATTAAAATACAGTAGAATACATTGGAATTAAAATATAGTAGAATTAGCAAAAAAAAAAAAATAACTGTATGATCTGTACAAGGCCAACAAGGCGCCTAACTCAGCATATGCTGTGATATTTAAAACGATTAACGCAGCGCTGGTATTCTGTTAGGGCCCGCGGTGATACCACGGTCACACCCACGGAGGTTAAATAAAACTATATACGTATTGAAACAAAACAAACAATAAATACAAACATTGATAAAACAAACATTGGAAAATAATAAAGCATTGAGTATTGAAAAATAATAAATACATAAAATTGGTAAAAAGCGTGTATTTATGGTAATACGTGTTAGAAAAATATTTAGAAAGAAAGAAAGAAAAACAGTTTATTTAAGCGAAATTACGCAATCTTAAAACTAGCTAACAAACATAATCATTAGATTATCATCATCACATTACCATTTTACCGAGATCTCGGCGGTTTCAGTGATTCCATATTATTCAGTTGCGTAGACAGTTGAGATACAAAACTACACCAATTTTACATCACAATATCCACAAGGAATCATTTTTTTAATAATTATAACAGCCACTGAACTATGAAAAGTGTTTCCAGTATATCTTTCCCAACGAACAAATGAAGATCTATAATGAACTCTTTTTTAATCTATTGAGTAGCGTAATTAGAGACACAATAGAAAGACAATGACCGAGCGAACGCCGGCGTTCGCTCGGGGTTTAATGAATTAATTGCAATTCTGAGGAAATACGAAATATGAAACCTTTTAATTTTTAATCTGAAACAACCCATTTGTAATTCGAATGTCAAAGTCTGTGTTCAAATCACACTAATAGTATAAAGGCGAAAGTTTATAACAGTTTGTATGTGATGTTGTATGTGTGTATGTTTATTATTTCTTCAGGCTCGAACGGCAGAACGGACTTCGATGAAACTTGGTGCATGGGTAGACCATATCCTAAAATATACTTTTTATCACAAGAGTACAACAGAACATTCTCAGCGCAACATTGGAACATTCCCTTAGGATAATTTTATACAATCACGCGAGCGAAGCCACTGGTATTTGATATTCTTCAGTAATTGATACGCAACTTCTTATCGAGTTACATTACATTACATAATACATTGAAAACTTTATGACACTCTTCTGATAAATCACCTTTTCGGTATTGCTACTTATGTGAGTTCACTGAAGCCTGTCAAAATAATGAACAATTTTATCGGGGTCTTACATGACAGTTTGGCAGTAGTATTTATAGTTAATCCAGAAAAAGCCTCGTGTATTTTTTGGGTTTTATATTCTTATATCCAAAGGGTAACTTGTTCAACGATACAACTTTCCGCGTAGCTATTTCCCTACGCCTGGGCGCTCCTTGCTGTTCTCCTCATCGCTGCCACTGTGGTGAAGTTGTCAATAGCCTCAGTCACCATCGCCTGTCCCGCAGTCGAAGCACGGGACGCATAGCGCGCTACGTGAATATAAATGACATCATTCATCGAGCCCTTGTGTCAGTCAGCACGATATGTCTTTATTTCCATGGAAGATGGGTTAAGCTTTAGTGTGGGATGCTACCTATGTCGACACTCTTGCGCCATCCCATTTTCCTAGCTCGTCGTGCTGTGCTAGTTCTGCCGCTGCGGCTGCGGAGAACCTCAAGCGGTGAAAATATAATAACCTCGTCGGTAGTTATATTTTTGAGCCTTTTGGGGTTGAGACTCTGTCTCTTAGGCCGTGGAGTCCGAGTGCTCATACGCTTTTTAAAGAATTATTCAAACGGTTAGTTGACACTTCGCGTGACCCAAGGGCTGGCTTTTACCTCGGTTCGAGAGTAAGCATTGCCATACAATGTGGCAATGCCGCCAGTCTTTAGGGCACACTTCCAGTTTCAGGAATTATTTTACGTCATATTTTAGGTAGGAGCTATTGTGTATATGTAATTTTAATTAGTTAAATGTTTTTTTTTTCTATCTATGTTCAAGGGTAACCGACGTAGTAACCCTATTATGATAATAAACCTCCAATGTTCGTCCATCTGTCTGGTAGCGAGGTGTATCTCAAAAACCATGATAAGCCGACACTTGCAATTTTCACAGTATTTATTTCAATTGTCGCTATAACAACAAATGATAAAAATAAAAGTAAATATTCAAGGGGAGCCTTTAAATATTTGAAAATAACGTATCATTAAAAAATGCTTTAATATTAATGCTTTAATTTTGACTAGCAAGAGAACCAATACAGAATAACTCTCTTACATGAACCATGTTTCTCCGGCATGGAAAATAGGAGGTCTTTTCTTAACTCCCGTCAAAACAAAGCCCCCGAATGCAAGTACTGGCTACCAGGCGACCATAGCCTTCATGCATATTGCATGGACGATCGTAGCGTATGTTACGGCTATTGATTCTGTACCGTGTTACTGCCCCCGACCGACGTCCGGCCGACGGTTTTCAGGTCACCGAATAGTGTCTATTTTACATAACTAGTGGTTTCTTTGGACGGCTTGAACACACGGCAAAGAGTTATTTATGCTAACAGCTCCAAAATTCAAATGTGAGAGTCATTTGTTCGAAATCTGTGTCAATGTTTGCTACTAAGTTGGATTATGTGTTCTGATATGAAGGGTACGATGGCATCAAAGTAGGATTGCGGGTTAGTTCGCGGTCTTGGAACGCCAACTGAAGGAACCCAGGTAGGTTTTAGTTAGTAAAAGTCGAAAATTCCCTTTCGCTGCATTTAGCGTAGCTTAAAATAAAATTTTATCAGTGTAATAGAAATATTTTATCTTAAACTCTTGAAGAATATTGCATTTTCCGTGATGAAAATTAGCTTATGGCGCTTAGAAATTGTAGTGTGGTTTTCTATTGATGTAAGATTCAGTGTGATTTCAGAGATGATCTCCTGCTCAAAAGTTCCCTTTATAGATAGCAACGCGTAATAAATTCTTCAGCCATTACCTACAATTATACCTGTCAGAGCTGAGGGATTTTTCGGGAAAGTTACCATGGCGTGGTTCTGGAACGCAAACAGCTACCGACGGAATTTGGGTGGATTTAGTTAGTAAACATCTGAAATCCATCTGACGGTTACTTCAAATTATTGGTGACCATTAACACCTTATGGTTTTTCTACTAGTTAGCCACCCAGCGACAAAAATAAAAAACCGGCTAAGTGCAAGTAAGTTTGTTGTATAGGAGTCCCCTTAAATATTAATTTTATTCCGTTTTTTTTTAGTATTTGTTGTTACAACGCCAAGAAATACATAATCTGTGAAAATTTCAACTGTGTAACTATCATGGTTCATGAAATACAGTCTGGTGACAGACAGACAGACAGACAGACGGACGAACAGCTAAGTCTTAGTAACAGGGTCCCGTTTTACCCTTTAGGTACGAAACCCTAGGTACGAAGATACTTTTTTTTTCTTTTTACGTCGGAAATCAATCCTGCTTTGAGTGGAGCGGAAGGAAATATCAGACTTTACTGACTAAAAACCAGTACTTTTGTGAGAACCACGGTAAATCCTTCAAAAATTCCGCAGCCCTAACTGGCCCCGTTAATGTTGCTGACATCTACTTGAGGCGCGCGTGGTACACAACGCTTGTCGACGAGGGTTTGTTTCTTGCTAGACGGCCGCACGGCGAGCTACCCATACTCACCGTTTGCAAGCCCGCGCCTACGGCTATTCTATTTTACAGTCTACCTACTTTTTGCCTCACTATCCAATTGGGCAAATATATTGGACGATCCAATTTTGCTTTTTATTCAATCTTAGCCAATGTATCGTACAGAGGAACAAAACAACTGACAGATACATACCTCCTTTTGTGGTCTCAAGTCGGATAAGAGCTGCTTCTAGATTTAGCTGTTACTGAAGCTGTGAACTTGATAGTTATTTTCTGGGCAGTCTAAGTCTAGCCGTGGTTGTAGACAGTTGATAATTCATATACTTTTACTTAAAGTATGGGGTGCAAGGTGCAACTGAAAATCTCTATTACTAGCAAGCCTTCCAAATACACCGAACTTCATCATGAAATTTCGTGTTAATTTACTGTATGTTGAAAGTATTTTTAATTTGTATAAAACGTAGCCCAAGACACTAACAATTACCGTCAAACGGGGTGAATAGGAACGCAGGGGTGAATAGGAACAAAACTTTGATTAGGTTTTACACTTTAGTTTAAATTTATATTATTAATTCCTATCAAAGCATTCATTTTATTACCATTAATGAATAAATAGAAGCACTTAAATGTTGGGACTTTTTTTAAATAACGAAAAAATCCCGTTCAAACTTTTGTTCCTATTCACCCCTACGTTCCTATTTGCCCCGTTTGACTGTACTTATTTTATATAAGTTATATAATTTACTCTTTACGGAACCCGTGATACGCAGCCTAGGAATGCATATTAAATACTAGTAATTGATACAACAAATTTCACAGAATGACGGGCGTCAACTCACTAGTTAAACTGTACTGCTATCTTGTAAAAATATCACCGTTAAAATGAAGGTTCAAGGGAGCTCGTCATGAACTATCAAGCAATTGTAAATCCTCGATTCCTCGGTAGATTGACAGCTTACTTTAAGGGGATGCAACTCGACATACATTTTCACTGTTTTTCATACAACCGCTCTTACGCGCAAAATTCTAAATGACGACCAGGTTTTTCAATAACTTGTAGAGGTTTTAAAAAAAACACGTTCTTCCTGGAACAGGTTTTGTAAAATAATCGAGTAAATAAATGAAAGTAAGAAGAAAAAAAGAAAAAACGTTTATTCGTACCTCACACATACAGTAAAATTAAAAAAAACAGTAGAATACATTGAAATTAAAATATAGTAAAAAAAGTATTTATAAAAAAAAAAACTGTATGATCTGTGCAAGGTCAAAAAGCCGCCTAACTCAGCATATGCTGCGATATTCAAAACGATAAATAACGCAGCGCTGGTATTCTGAATCACCAAATGCTAACAGAGTTTTTAGGCGTTATCACTCTTTTTTCGCGTTGCCTTTTCGTCAAACATCGCATTGGATTGCGTTAGATGAGGTAACAAGCTTTTAAACCATCCTCGATGTTGACGATAGGCGAGTGAAAAAGCACTCTCTTAAGTAAGGTTTACAGATTAGTTAAGTAAAAGGCACATTGATTGGCCAAATTAAACTTTAAAGAAAAAAATAGATTAACTAACCAGCCAAAGACCCCAGTACGTAACTAACCCTAACCAGCTAAAGGTCAAAGTATATTCTATCTTCTTTTGGAGTTTCAGTTTACGAAGGTTGAAAAAAAAAAAACGATTCCATTAATTATAAAAAAGCTAAATTTAAAAATGCTAAGTCCGCAGTATACCCACTCAAATCATTACTATTGGCCACAGTCCAAACTCGTAGAGTCGAGCGCCCCAATATTGAATTTATACGATTATTAACCTATGGGACTTGGGGGCGAGGCAGCGATGGTGCCCGATAAGCGCTCATTATGTAAATAAGTACCTAGCTTGTATTACACGGAATACGACTTCTTCCAAGTCGGTTAAATCTATGGTAATAAGGGTAGGTGCTTTGTTTTCATGGTTGTGGGCATATCATTAGGGTTGGAAAAGCGACTGTATTAGCCATAAAAACCATTATGTTATCTGAGTGAGGGCCTTGTCTTTTTAGGATTAGTAGGCACTGTGGAGACTCATTAGACCTCTTTAGACGGTTTAGAACTCATAGCATATCTTTATTTATATGTCAGCTCGCCAGGATGGTCCGATCTACGATCAGTCAGCCAGGGTCTATGTGGGTATCGTGCAATAAATAAGAAAGTCTAAGAATTGATACACGTTACTTTTCAATATAATTCGGTACAGTGCATTATTATTAGTAAGGTACAAATAACAAAACGTAGGACAGTTCTAGTGCGTCTTCACACTGCGACGGCCTGGTTGAGAGTGACTGCTGTCCTCGGTGGGTTCTCCTCAACCTTGCAGCAAAACGGAAACGCCTGACTCTGTCAAAGCTACTAACTTTAGTTCTTCTGATTGTCACTAGATGGTGTGCCTTGTTTTGTTGTTTACCTTTACTATTTATTAATAGAGGTCAGTGTTTGTTGTCAATAAATCAACTGCTGGATACCAGATTATATAAGAGCCACTGACTCGTCAATCCCTAGCTCAAATCCTTTTTTCTTTTTTTTTTCGGTGGTAAAATTATCCAATGACATCCCTCGCTCTTGGGCGGAGTGCGAGGGTGTGTCAGACTTTTACTGACTAAAAACCCACTCCTGTTCTTTAGTTGCCTTTCATACCAGGGCCGAGTCTTCAGATGCAGACCCTTGGCGCCAGTAGGCTTCGACCCTGCAGGGTTTGCTGACATTTCCTTGAGGCACGCATGGAACACTACGCGCCGTCGACGACTTAAGCTTGGTCCGGACAGTTACCGAACGATCGGACGGCTACCCACTGCTCGTCGTCCGCAATCCCGCGCCTATGGTAGCTGAAAATAGGGATCAGGATCCCAGCGGTTGGTGCGTGAGGGCCGCTACCTCGCGCGTGCACTAGCGGGACTTTGTTAACATTACTGCTTCACAGAAGGAGGCGACCGCCAGCCACTCCTCCTCGCTTCGGACCACGGCCTGTACCAAGGCCCGGCGCGAGAGATCGTTACCACCCATCTCCCCCATGAGGACACGAAGGTGCCCTGCCCATGTGAGGCACACCTCTACCGTGTGCTCCGGGTGGTCCACACAGTGGTGACACTCGGGCGTTACTTCCGCACGAATCCGGTGCAGGAACTTCTCGAACCGACCATGTTTGGTGAAGCTCAAACCCTTGGACCTAGAACGCTGAAATTTTGCACAGAAGTGCCTTTTATGATGCATACAAAGAATAAGAAATTATTTTTCAAAATTTGAATTGGTGGTCTAAAGTTTGTTTAGAAAAACCTACTATCACGCAGGCGAAGCCGCTGGATGAAGTTAGTTATAAAATAAAATCTAATTCGAGTTTAATAATATAAAATTATTGTCAGAGAGATTTAGGAAGGCTGTTAAGTCGAAAGGCGCAATTGATTTTATGTAATAATGTAAAAGGGATATTTCATAGGAATGAAATAATGTTATAATTTTATCACCACTGCTCTCAAAACATCGTGAGGAAACCGGCATGTCCTAGAACCAAAAATTCGAAGACATGTGACATCCACCAACCCGCACTGGGCCCACGTGGTGGATTACGGCCCATTCCCTCTCCCAGAGAGGAGGCCTGAGTCCCAACAGTGGGAACATTTTAAGGCCGACTATGCTATGCTATGCTATGCTATCATTTTTATTTTCTCCGATAATCCAATGACTCATTGTGTGTACTTTGGGGTACATAAAATGTGTCTTTGGATTCTAAGTATTGAGGTAGAATTAGCGGCAAGACATAAACATTTGTGCTGCTTAAAATGTGTGTAACTTGACCTAAAACAGTTACCTACGAGTTAAGAACAGTTTTCTGGGATATACTTATGTATAGACGAAAACGAATCTCTAAACATTCAAGGTTCTAACTCATACATGACTCTAACTTTAAATTATTTTCATTGGAATCAAGCACTAAGCGTAAACTAATTACGTTCAAGACCCGTCAAGTTTACTAAAATACAAGAACTTAATCTCACATAAATAATCTAATAACCACTACTAATATCTGGCTGCTGGTAATTAACCTAGACGGCACAGTTATGGCAGTGGTGGAGCGATGGGCCGCTGCGCTGAGGGTTGCGGGTTCGATTCCCGCACAGAATAAATATGTGATATGGTCTACTGATAGGAGTTTTGAGTTTTGGTGTCTTCACATTTATGTTGGTGAGCGCACCCATGATACAGAAGTAATTCCTAGTTGAAAGGAAAACTGGGCCCTGGTATGAAAGGCAACGAAAGAACAGGAGTGGGTTTTTAGTCAGTAAAAGTCTGACATACTCTATCGCTCAGCCCAAGAGCGAGAGATGCCATTGGATGAATTTCCCAACTTAAAAAAAAGTAACAATTCATTCTTTTCTTCTTCTTTTCAGTGATTAGGACTAGTCATAATGGCCCCAATTTACGAGTTGTAGGTTGCGAGTTCAAACCCAGCCAGGCGCATGACTTTATGTAAATTTTTTCATGACCACTGTTCTTAACACTGTGAAAGAAAACATCATGAGGAAACTGGCATGTCCTTGAACCAAAAATTCAAAGACATGTGGCATCCTCTAATTCATACTGGGCCTGCGTGGTGAATTACGGCCCATTCCCCCTAATATAGAGGAGGCCCGAGTCCCAGCTGTGGAAACATTATAAGTGTGATTATTGTGATGCTGTGCCAGCCAATTATTTTCACCAGATTATAATTAACCGTACCTCAAAACTAATTGGAATCATAATTCCTTCGTTAACTAAACCAAACTCGCTTACAAACTATACAAGCATGGTATCGCTCCACATACAGACATGTAAAGTAAGGTGTAATGAGAAAATATAATCAGACGTAGAGGTATGAACGAGGCGGACTAATATCCGTGTGTTTATCTGTTAGAAGAGTAGGCGGCTTTCAGAAGAGACAGTTCTATGTTGAAGAGTTGTTGTGGAATCTTCAATGCCTACTTATTGATAAACCCAAACAATACAGTGTTTCTGAAAATAGATATTATGTTGTTTGGTAGATATTAGATTTATCCTCCTTAGTTTGCGCCAGTGTCTTCGGTCCCGTAAATTTTATATTGTAATATATAAAAATCTCATGTCACAGTGTTTGTTATCGAGCTCCTCCGAAACGACTTGACGTTTGTAGGGGACCCTCAGTGCGAGAGTCCGACTTGCATTGATATATAATTTAATTTTTCGCGGGAGTGCGGTGGATGCGAGAAGCACAGGATTGGTCGTTGTGGCGACGCTTGAGGGAGGCCTATGTCCAACAGTGGACGTCTTTCGGCTGAAATGATGATGATATATTTTAATTTTTAGGAATAAATAGTAGCCTATTGGTTTCTATAACACCCAAAACATAATATTATGACAGAAGGCCAAGTTGTCCATATTGGTTTCGCTTACAATATATAATATCATGTAAGAACAATTTGTGTATAAAGTTCTTTCGAAGTTCCTTAAATCATAGCTCCTGTCATGTACGATGTGTTATAAGAATAAATAATATGTTCTTTGCTAAATAAAGCAATTAAGCAAGATTTTTAATAGGATTTGGTAATAAGAAGAGGATCATTGGATCTCATGCAAAATTATAAGCTTATAGATGAAGTAGTTTTATAATTTTTTGAGGACATACGTATTTCTGTATTAAAAACTTTCTTCCTATAAAATGACAAAATAATATTAAGTTCCTTTTTATATTATTATTATTAAACTATAAGATACTGCATATAATACGAACTTATAATCAAAAGTAATTGTGATTTATAAAACAACAGATTTATGACACATTTTTCGAATAGAAAAGAGTAATTTTATTCTGAAAGATCTTATTTAGACCAAAATTAACATTGAATATTCAAATTTCATGAGGGTTATCAATAGATAGACCATTGTAATCGGTAGAATTTGCATATTAAATTAAAATTTTGAAAATAATTAATATTTATTGTTATTTTGAAAGGTTTATATTGAACAGTGTTAGCGCTAAGCTCACTTTATTAAAACACTAACTTTATTTAAATAAATACAGACTGTTGCTGTACACACACGATAATATTAATCTATGCTCGAAGGTGGGTAGGCATATAATAAACACAAAGGTGTATCGTTAGCCACACCTGTTGTTCGTAATCTTTACAAATTATTGTTGTGCTCCGCTAACTGGCGCCCAACCGGGAATTGTGAGCAAAAACTTATGAAAAAAAATAGGCCACGTTTGGAGATACGGTTTGTGTCCCTCGGGTTTTGTACTTACTATTACGTTACTAGTTGTAACTTGTTAGAACTTTTTTTATAGTGGTTACTCGGTTTTGTTCAGGTAAATAAGATAGAGATGGGTAGCCCTGATCTAGAGATATTCGGGACTTGCTACAACATGTTAAAACGTCAGTCGTTCGAGCGAGAAATAGAGATGGAGTTATACATCCTTATAGTTCCATCTCTTTAAGGGACGACGCTGCGTTACGCGGTCGCCCGCGCGGTCCCATACAAAAGTGCAAATCGCGGCTCGCCGCCACTGCGCGGGCACCCGTCGCGGGCAGTCGCGTCCCGCGCCCGTTTTGCTACGCAATATTAGCATTATATGCACACCATTAAAGTTGAACTAGCGTCTCTGCCCAGGTATTAATCCAGTTTACACTACGGGGACTACCGCACATGATACTCGCACATAGTCAGGCGATGAGTGCCCACGCGTTAGCCCGCTAAACGCAGCGTTGGCCCTAACAGTTCAGTTTAGATCGTCAAATTGACCGCGTTAAGAACTCGTAGGAGCACTCCTGACCTTATTTTATTAGGACTTCAACCAGTCAGGGAACTAGAAACTTTAGTTTAATACAGATATCTCTCCCTAGGGATCAAATATAAATTTGATCATATTCTATTTATTATTTTTACGCATTGAATTTCCTTGTTAAGCAGTCTCTTTGCCTTGTCATTGAATTTCCTCTTTGCCTTGTCGTTTATCTTAAATTGACGGTATCCATTTGTATCTCGAATTCTTCTCGATTTTTTTTTGGCGTAAATGATGAATGTTCTTTTTTTTGGCAAATAGGTTTTAAAAACAGTTTTAAACGTCAATTTTTCTGTCAATATATACTAAATGAAGCCGGCGTTTCCTAGCTGGCTACCGTGTGCAGAAACATCAAAACAAAATCAGACAGCAAAGTAACTTTTGAAGTAAATACAGTAAACAAATAACGGCCAAGTCGTATGAGAACCATGCAGATTAATGACTGAGATGGTATTTTGAGGAAAGAACCACACAGATTTGAGTGGACCTGTCCAGTCAGTGCAAGTATTTGTCAATATTCGTGTAGCTCAACACGGCACAACTTGACGAACGATAACAAAGAAAGAAAATGTGCATTAGAATTCTCCTTTACAAGAGTGACTTTAATTATTTTACTAACTATTGGCTGCCTAAAAACGGTTGCAGAAATAAGCTTCCTTAAATAAATATCCCAGTCAACATTTTATCACAGGAAACTTCAAAATTTATTTTGTCCCAGGAACTATTAAAGAACGCAAAACATAACCTATTTGTATACTCCAAAAAAGAACTAAGTCCCATTATAGAAGACAAAATACTGCGAATAAAACAAAGTTGCAACAAGAGAACTAAAGTAAAAGGTGATTCTCGTCCGGTTTGCAATCCGGCGCCTTATGAAATTCAATGAGCATTTTGTCTCACTCAGAAGTACATAAGTACATATGTGAGCGTGTTTGTAATCCTGTGACTCTATTGGTGGATGGGGCAAGTTGAAAGAGAGGGCTTTCAAAAGTACCTTTTTTGGTCTTAAGTGTGTTTTGCTTAAAATACGAAGCCAGGGTAATATGTTCAGTTGTAAAGATAGGCTTTATTTTTTGGGGATTGTAGACGCATTTATCTAGAAAATTGGAGCTGGAAAGGGCTCTTTATATTGACAACGAAAAGGGATAGAATAAATTTGACCGTTTTAAGACGCTTTAGTTTGTAAAGTATAATATGTTGGTTTCTTAGTCTTATTTTTGTCTACCAATTGGCCGTTACACAAATGTTTATTTTTTTTATACGCTGAAACGGAAGATCGTGCCCTGGAACAACACATAGGGTACACTTATCCCGGGAGTATGTTCCCTTTGGATCATTTTCTAATATCATACGGGCAAAGTCACTGGTAGCAACTAGTAAGAGAATAATTCCATTTAGCATTGTTCTGTAGGCCGCATGTCCGAGCTGTAGTACTCGTGGCTGGTATAATAACGGCCACAAGGGTCGATCTCCAAGTTTAAACAACGCTAGCCGAGGTTGGTCTGTAGATGGGTGACTATCTGAACATACTGAAATTCTTCCGTGCTTCGGAAAGCCCGTGTATAATGTTGGTCCCGGCTGTAATATTACAGTGCAATTCTTTGACAGTCACGGTAAAGTCTTATATGGCTTGAAATAAGGTAAAAAAGGAAGAAAGAGAGCAAGAAAGATATTTTATATTAGGTCTTTAACTATGGAATTGCCGTTTTTTATTATTTGTGTTTGTTTGTTTGAAATGTTTATTTGATTAAAATAGGCTTATCCTCTCCTAGAGAGGAGGCCTGAGTCCCAACAGTGGGAACATTAAAAAAAAGGCCGACTATGCTATGCTATGCTAGGCTAATCGGATTCGTCAGAATATCTGTATAAATGGTTAGAATAGTATAAATAGTTTTCCTATATATTCTCATTACATTTTCTTTCCGTTTCTTTCTCATGCCTTGTTACAAACAACTACTCTCCCGTACCATAATCCCATACTTGACACGTAGCTACCTAGAGCTGCCGCGAGTCAACTTGTTCTACACTTTATCTATCTATTTTGGCGGAATAACTACGCAACGCCTGGTGACTTATTAGGTTTTATTTAAGTTTTATCGAGTTTCTACTTGTGAAGACTAATCGAGGTATTTAAATAGACTATTTTAATGTCAGAGTCTAATAATATACACGTAGGTATGCCATTATTTTTAGCCTGTATTGTGCCTCCTAGAGAAGTTTGGAAGGAGAAAGGCTCCTTCCAAACTTGTCTATCTAGAGCAAACATGATCAGATCGTCAAACCACTTTCACCGCGGTCGACTTCTTCGACGTTACCCTACGGTAATACGGTTTTCACATATAGATAGAGTGATCCTCATGTATTCCAGACGTCCAGTAACCGGCAACACTGTTCCGAGCGAGTTGTGGACAGCGCGTAGAGCCGCGAAGAATTTGCGAAAAGGAAACCCGCGGAAACCTGAAGGACACAGGTGGGTTTTAGCAATTAAAAGTCTGACACGCCCTCTCGCTCTGTTTTAGAGCGAGAGAAGTAAATAATTTGATGATTTCTCACCTCAAAGAAAAAGTATAATGTGTGTATTATTGTTGTACCTAATATCCGCGCAAAGCTGGGGTGCGTTGTTAATTGGATGTATTCATCATCGTCATCGTCATCCAGAAATCAACTTCACCCACTGCTGGGCATAAGGCCCCTCTTTTGTTGTGAAAATCCTCATGTTCCTGTATCACCCTCATCCAGGTTCTATCCGTGATAGCAACAATATCATCTGTGCATCTCACTGCGGGACGACCAGACTTCCTTCTACTAGTTCCTGTAAGTCGTTCAGTCACTGCCTTATTCCACCTGTCGTCTTGAATTGAGTTCTATAACTCGTTTTTCGATATTGAAGATATTTGTATGTCTTCAAATCTCAACGTTTGGAACATCTCGTTATATGTGTGTCTTCAGATCTCGATCCGGGACAAAAAGTATCCTATATGCTATTCTAGAGCATGGTCTACCCGTGTAACAAGTTTCATCGAAATCCGTTCAGCCGTTTGAGCATGAAGAAGTAACAAACATACAAATATACACATACTGACAAACCTTCGCCTATAATTAATAGGTACGAGTACTTAGTTGGTTTACTTCTGTGAAATAAATAGAAAAACCCGCAATCCGAGTACATAAGTACAAATCTTTAGTGTAAAATACTTCTCACGAAATCTGAGACATCGCGGCACAACATTAGCCTAAACCAAAAACTGAGCTAAACATAGAGCTGAAAGCTCTTCAATAATGTATTAGACGGTACTTTGGCGGAATAAATGGGGTGTTATCAGTTAAGAGCCCATTCTAATGAAAATTCTCTGTAATTTCCATCCAAGACTGATTTCTGTGAGCGGAGCTACCATCGTGTCTGGTACGCGGTCCAAGTTATAAGCAACTGTTTAAATATCTTTATTTATTTAGACTTAGTAGCGGCCAGCTTCGGTTTCGTACTGGTTCTTGTAAACAAACATCACACATTTATCATTCTATCTTCTTGCGAAAACCGCATCAAGATCCGTTGTGTGGTTTAGGAAGATGTAGCAAATAAATAAACAGACCCTGGAAAGCGACTTCGTTTTGTAATATATAATTATGTAGAGATGTAATAAGTTACAAAGGTGGATCTAAAACTGGAAGCATTTTCTACCAATCAATTAAGACTGGTGGTGAAGCAATAACTTGTTAAATTAGACTTTTCTTTTATCCATTCAGAAAATATAAGGGTACAATCAAGAGTGAAAAGGTTACTTCAGGCTTACTTTACATCATCGACCACATCATCGCTTACCATGGTATATTCCAGAAATCCCCACTTTTGGAAAAATAAGTAACAATCCACCACCAGATGTAGTTGTTTCTAAATTTATTACATATAATATATATAATATTACAAAATTAAAACAATTTATAATGAAAAGTAATTATAATCTCTATAATTAGTACAAGAGGAGAAAGTGACTGACATGGACAGACAGACCGACAGACGGACAAAAAACTGATCCCACAAGGGTTCCGTTTTTTCCTTTTGAGGTACGAAACCCTAAAAAGTAATAATCCCCACTAGTGGGCAATTACGGTGAGGATGTCTGGAATAAACTCTTACTATCAGGGAAGATAGTAGTCGAGCGCGAGCCTAACAATATTTAAAAAAAATTGTAAGCAAATAAAACAGAATAAGTTGATTTCGAAATAAGAATAATTTTTTTTTAGAAATCCGCAGTGAAAAAATTCAATATGCCTCCATATTGAATTTTTTCACTGCGGATAACGTTAGGTTTGTTAAATACAATGTGTAGAGTAGTCTTCTTTTATCTTCCACTTCAATATACTTCACATATTCTTACTCTTTAAAAATAATAAAAAAAAACTTAAAATCTTACAGTTTGTACCACAAATTTAAGGGTAAGTTCATTTGTATTCATTGCGCGCTTTCCCTGTCAATCGAGTGCGTCCCGTCGATGAAGATTGATGGGGCTGCCGCTTAAATAAACGGCCATGTCTACACACGACAATTATGTCAACATCCCTTGTGTAACTGTTTTAATATACGTTTGTGACCCAGGTCCCCTTTTGTCAGCTCGTTTTAAAAGGGATTTTGGGGATGTAAATACGGGTAAAACTGATGACAGTGTTGAAAAGCAATATATTTTTCTTGGATTTTTTTTGATAACAGCTTAAATGCTAGAAGAATTAAATGGTGAAATAAACAGTAATATTGACATTATAAATAATTTGGAAGGATTGGAACAATTTGCCAGCTGCGGTCTTCCCGTCCAATTATATTTTAGGTGTCTTCAAGGTTAGAGCGATTAGGTGCTTAATATACTAGTGCGATTCACCATTAACGATTGCATCGTTGTTTACCATCAGATGGCATTGCAGTCAAGCATAATAACAAGTTTATATCTATCATAAAAAAAACATACCCTAAGTATTCTTGCTATTTTCTACCAAGTTCTGTTATACATTTGTTACAGTTACAAATGAAAAAAAAATACTGGATTTTTTAAAATTAAATAATGAACATTCTGCGGACAATAGTTGCAACCAAAGCCAGCACGCTTTTAGTTGTACAGTTTCAAGCCATTTTGTCACCCGAAAACCCTTTTTATTTCGCTTAACAATGGACACATAAAATGAGTACAGAAGCTTCACGCGCAAAAATCCACACACATTTTTTACTAAATTAATGGATTCTACTCTTGGTTTGTGAATATAAATTATTAACGTTACAAAAATTAAACGCTAGTCAACTGATGCGAACAGTTAATGAAGTTAATGGTTGAATATTCATCAACAACCACAGCAGCTAACGCGTTTCACACGTTTTCACATTTTGCAGTCATTTTCATGTCAGAAACTGGGCCCTTCTCTGCAAATTTAATCTAGGAACTATTTTTTGGACACTCTTCTAGAGTAGGACTGTGAAGACAGTTTTACGACTTATCCTTCTGACTGTCACTACTCTGTGGCACCATTGTGTCATCGAGCAACGAATTAAAATGCCGGTTCGAGAATCCGTACAAATCGACAAAGCTTTCGGTTCAATTTTATTTTATTGTAAAATGCATAGACCTCTCTAAAGCTTCTGATTTGATTACGAAACGCTATGAAAAAAGTTACAGTAAGACGTACCTTTGCTACACCTACATCTATCTTGTGTCACTGGTATGCTAATTAGATTTACTACCTATGTCAAATGGGTAGGAACATTGTCAAACTCCTACCAGCGAGAATGTGGAGTGAGGTAGGGAAGTCCGATTTCACCAAGATTATTTAATATTCAGAATCAGACCCTTGGCCCCAGTAGGCTTCGACCCTGTTGGGCCCCTACAGTTGCTGATATCTCCTTGAGGTGCGCGTGAAACAGTACGCGAAGTCTACGACTTGGGCTCGGTCCGGCCGGTCGGACGGCATGGGTATTGATGATACTTGCGTTAGTAATATCAGCTACAAAGAAAATATATAGTATTGCTTGCAATAATTCCAAAGCACTCGCCAACTCGTCATTACACTGGGTATTTACGCTTCAAATGATAATAAATACTTTTCAATGTTGCCAGTACAATTATTCGATAACAATGAATAATCAAATACAAAATAAATAATATTCATGGTACAAAAGTTTAAATAATCTGATTACGTATCAAAACCTATCAATATGATTACATTTGATTACCCTCACTTGGAAGGTCTGGAATGGCGACCGCGTATCGAAAGACGTAGCGTTAGAAGACCTCCTACAAGGTGGGCCGATGACCTGGTAAGGGTTGTGGGAATTTGATGGATGCGAGATGCACACGAGACCGTTCATTGTAGCGACACTTGGGGGAGGTCTATGTCCAACAGTGGACGTCTTTCGCCTTAAATGATGATGACCCTCACCTGATCTGACAGTTGTTAGGCAGAAAACGTTAACGCTGTTGGCTTTTTAACTCCGTGGTATGACCTTCACATGCTCGGCATACTATTATTATTACAGTTACATTTGTTGATGACTGTTCACGGTACCTGCATCGATGGCATATCAAAAAATCTAAAATACCACCGACTTTTTTTCAAAAATACACTGTAAGCCATGCACACCTATAACATTAAGTTTTATGCTCGTTCATTTGTTTTATAGATTGGATTGCCAGTTCGTTTTTGTTTTTAGATTGGAGTGAAATTGTAATTTGGATGTTAGGTGTTAAGTTCCGCTGTGTGGATTGTGTGTATTGGAAATTGAATTACTTATTTGTTCAGTAACGGTATATGAATATGATGTTTTGGGGTCGTATTGAGCCTATATGGAGTATCGTCAAATTGTAATTAAGCCGCCTTTGCTTTTGGTAATCAATTATTGATTGATTGACTTGATTGAGTGAAAACGTTCAGTTTTTGTTCAAAAAAATTTATGTTTGAGGAGTAGACTAATACATTAGCACACGTACGTAAACAAAATAGGTTCCTAAGACAATTTGACAACGTTTAAGAAGGCTAGGGCAAAGTAACCAACCATTTTCAGGTATGTTTGTAAAAACAAGTATACAAACACTTATGAAGGCGACTGCGATAAATTAGCGGTACAGCCTCGATCTGTAATGTTTTCTAGTAGACGGTTCATGGCGTAGAATTATAATAATAATTCACTTCACAATCACTTTTATTTCACAGTACATATTATTAAGTAATTACAGACTTAGGTGTTTTGTAATCCGAGGGAACCTGTGATCTCGTTAGGAGCGTTTGAAGTACACAACGGATTGCCAAGACTGATCCCGGAACCATCGCCCCTCCAAACGATTCCACTCACGTGACTCGTCTACAACGTCACAGTGATCCCACCCACGCCAGTACTAAGAAATCAATTGAGTGTCTTATTATTGTTAGCATAGCATAGCATAGTCGGCCTTATAATGTTTCCACTGTTGGGACTCAGGTCTCCTCTCTAGGACAGGGAATGGGCTATAATCCACCACGCGGGCCTAAAGCGGGTTGGTGGATGTAACATGTCTTCGATTTTTTTGGTTCTAGGACATGCTGGTTTCGTCACGATGTTTTCCTTTACTGTTTTGAGAGCAGTGGTGATAAAATAAATTACACAAAGTAATGCGCCTGACTGGGTTTGAACCCGCGACCTCGTAAGTCAGGGCCGTTACCTCTCGGCCACCACTGCTCCCCACTTATTATTCTTCGACACAACACATAAACAAACCTACTTCTATCCTCTTTTTAAATCTTAAACTTAATACACAAAAATTTCCGTCCGCTTACCCATCTTACCACATACTCACATAAAGGAACACAAGAGGAAGAAAAATACAAACTTAAACTGAATTGCATGCCAGTTTCAACACAGTGTACACTTTATTCTGTCCGCCACAACACGGCCAACGTCGCTTGTCGCTCGTTACGACATTCCAATTCCATTTTGTGGCTTTGTGACGTCGTGGTACAACTTGTCATATTTATATGACGTATAACTCGGGCAGACGGGTTATGTGATATGTGGAACTAACATGGAATTATGGGGGTAGTCGTGCCAAAGATATGGGGGTTTGGTAGTTTGAGGTAAGACGAACATACAAGAAATGGGTTTAAATTGTTTTTATTTTATTTTTATTTTTGTGGTTTTTTTTTCAGGAAGCCAAGTCTATCTATCAAACGACAAATTTCGCTCTTGGGCGTAGCGGGAGATAGTGTCAGACTTTTATTTGGTTCTAAAAATCCACTCCTATTCTTTCTTTGCCACACTACCCGTGGCCCCACCCTAGGCTTCGACCCTGCTGGGCCTCTACGATTTGCTGACATCGCCCTGTGGTTTTCGCATTTTTAAAAGGTATTGTTCTAATAATATTACATGCAAACTTTTTAAATCTATTTTGTTTTATTTTGACATATTTGCAAACCACTTTGTATGAATGAAGATCATACATAAACAGCTCTTAGAGCTGTGCCATGGCCGCGTAGCTAAATCATGACCTCAAAAACATTCTCATAAATTTATAATTTGAATTATGCAAATATCGACTTTAGCGCTGTGTGTTATTTTAACTTTCAATCAAACCAATAAATCAAAATCTTTATTTGCAAGAAATACATTGTTTCCAAGGAAAGATCTAATCATTTGAATTGCACCTGAACCTCTTTGTCTCGTAAGATATTTTTTATCATCATCATCATCATTTCAGCTGATAGACGTCCAATGCTGGTCATAGGCCTCCCCCAAATAACCACACCACAATGAATAATCCTGTGCGTCTCGCATCCATCGGATTCCCGCAACCTGCACCAGGTCATCGGTCCACCTTGTAGGGGGCCTTCCAACACTGCGTCTTCTGGTACGCGGCCGCCACTCCAGCACCTCCAGACCATCTGTTTTGCGAGCAATGTACCCTGGCCATTGCCACTTAAGCTTACTTTTTTTAAATATCTTTTTGCTATTGTAAATATGTCGTCCTTATGTAAATATACAAAATGATAATTTACATTTAACTTGATTAATGATAGCATATTTTATTACAGCTAGGTTCCGGGTCTGTCTTTCAAAGCGAACCTAACCATATTTATTACAGGAATTATTTCATCCGATAAAGGGCTTGATAGATTTATGTTGGGTACGCCAATCTATGTTCTAAGCGGTTGGTTCCGGACACAACTTATCAAAATATCGATGGAAGGCTTAGCTTACTATAGTACTATCTCCATAATTGTGAATTATCCAAGAGAGTATTGTACTGTATTATTAAAGTTTCGGCATGAATAGTACAAACACAGCCGAAAACGTCTGTATAAGATAATATTCCTTAACTTATATGATTAGTTTTTTGACACGATTAAAAAGTAAAAATCATTATCAAAATGAACATAATCAAGAACGTCGGTATAAGAAAGTATTCATTTAAAGACTACTTCTTTGACTCGATTAAAAAGTAAAAATCATAACAAAATTTTTCTGAATTCGTTATGAAAACAGTGGACCTACTATGTTTTTTTATTGATATAAACGGCAATCGCTTCCCCATTCTTCTCGAGGGCCTCGTCCCAGAAGTGAGTGGCATAAGCTAGAAGGTCTCCAGTAGATTGTGGCGAAACCCGTACTGTTGGTCAATGAGGAGATCGTTACCTTCCAGGTATACCATGAGGTGCGAGTTCAATACACGATCCTAAATCTTCCAAAAAAAAATCTCGCTTTTTCTCTACTATATTATTTTCTTGAACCTTCCTCATGAATCATTTTATATATTGGTGAAAACTGCAAGGAAATCCGTTTGGGGTATCTGAGTTTTTCGTGTTCATATAGACAGACAGACGCGGTAAGGAGATTTTTTTTATACGTAAGGATATTATACCATTTAAATCAAATGCTATCCAGAGTTAAAAAACAGAATGGCTCTCCGCAGTATGTCTGATTTTCTTCTCAGCGCTCAGCGCACGTGGTTGAACGACTTGGAATTTTGTATGCAAAGCGACAAAAGTAAATATTCGCACTCCGAATGTGAGTTTAAATTATGGAAGCTTTGAGTTTTTCAAGTAATTTTGTTAAAGGATGTGTAGCTTTGTTAGCGGTTTATATGAATAAGGATTTTTATGTATTAAAATTGCTTCATCTTCTCTCTTATTCGCGTCTACTTCTTAGGGTTCCGTAAAAGATAACCTACAAACCCCTATTAATAGGCCTACGCTATCCATCCGACCGTCTATCTGTCTGTCAGCGAGCTATATCTCATGAACCGTAATAAATAGACAGCTGAAGTTTTAACAGTGTGCATTTCAATTGCCACTGTAATAAGCAATAATAAAATGAAAATTAATTCAAAAATAAAAGGGGCTTGACCGGGTTTTATTAATTTAACTTTTCTATTTATTGTACCATTTATTGGGACTTAAGTTATTAATTTTTTAATAACATTAAACAATTTTCACGCAGGCGAAGCGGCGGGCAGGAGCTAGTGTAGAATAATAAGGTTTTGTTTGTCGATAGTTAGTTAGTAGTCTTGGCATATTTTTTATTTTGTATGTACAAGTCTTAATGCCTCTAAAGTTTTTGTAGAATTAACTACTTCAAAGAAACTGGGTCATTCAATTTTTTTATTTTATCAGACAATTTGGTCTAAGTCTAGGCCTACTAAGTGAAATAGGTTGAATAAAGGTCAAGTACGCACTGACATTCAGAAATTTTGTTTATTGCTTTGTTATTATTGAAAAATTTCACAAAAGCAATGTAACACGATGTTGGCGTATATTTATGTTAAGCTAAATTGAGTTGTTTTTCGCTTACAAATTGATTAAATTGACGCTTCTTGAAATTGAATGGATGGAAGATATTGGCTGTATTGATTACAGCGGAAAAATCTTTGTTGTGTATGTATTGTAGTTTGATTAGTTATTGGAAAAGAAAGGTCAGTAGATTTTTGTTGTTAAAACTAATTGTTCGTAAAATCCTTTTTTTATTCAAGATTTTTTTTATTAACATTATTTTTAATAATGACATCATCAGAAATGACCTAAAACTCCACCTTTTTCCACACAATGAAAATATGAGCACAATTTAATGAAATAAATTAAAAAAACATTGATGAGAATTTTTTCACTGAAACTTATTTCATCTATTTAATGACTTTTTTGGAAGTCTGGCGCTGGCGCAGGCGCTGGAAGGCCTATCACATGGTGGAACCATGACTTGGTGAGAGTCACGAGAATCAGATGCGAGCCGCACATGACCGGTCGTTGTAGCCAAACTTGAGGGCAGCATGTGTCCAGGCGTGGACATCTTTTGGCTGAAATGATGCTGATGTTAGAATGATTTTTAGGGTTCCGTAAATCAAAAGGAAAAACGGAAGCCTTATAGGATCACTTCGTTGTTCATCTGTCGGTCTGTCAAGACTCTTTATCTCGGGAACGCGTGGAGGTATCAAGTTGAAATTAAAACCATATACTCAAGTCTGCGGTCCCTTGAAGCTGTAAATAAATAAAACTTCCAAGTTAAAAACGTATATTTCGACACTCTCAAGGGAATCAAAATTTATAGGGTATTTTTCGTTGACCTAGAATCCTGAAATGTGGCATAAAGCGAGGATTTATAGCACAGGTGTAGGAATAAGTCTGAAAATAGTTATTTTTACTTACGTCGCAAAAAAATAAGTTTTTTATTGTAAAGAAAACAGTATAATGTCGTTATAGGTTAGTTTAAAATCATAATGCTCTTATTACATCAGTGACAGGAAAAACAGTCTAGGTCTATGGTTTAAACTTTCAGGCCAGTGGAACTCAGAAAAGTTAATTAAAAATATCACTGAATCAAAAATATGGAGGTACAGGAGCGATTTTCCAGAATTCATTTATATTTTGAACCGGTACAGCTTTATTTTCATACACAAAACTTTTCCAGAACAATCACAATAAAATTTAAAATTCTCTCACAAAATCAAACACCCATTAAAATTATTAATTAAACCACGCCACGAGGGAGTTAATGAAGTAATATCTGCGTTTAAACATTAGATCAAAGAGAAACTCCTTCGGAATTGTTTGAAAAGTCATATAGAGGTTGTATGGAGGTCGTATAAGAGGCTAACGGAGCCGCGGGGCAATTTTATGTAATTAAACAATTTGTTTCGCTGATTCGTTTCAGATTTATAGGAAAATGGGCGTTTTGTGAACAAATCTGGAGTTACACGGCTTGACGAATGAGGAAAAAGAATCGAAGGTGCAAAGAAAGAAGTTTTTCTGTCTCACGAAGGTCGATAGATCTATCTTTTGCTGCTGGGTTGTTCTTTGTCACGCAGGTATGGTGTACTATCTCACGCAGGCGGGTTGTTCTATCTCATGCAGGTGGGTTGTTCCATCTCACGCAGGCGGGTTGTTCTATCTCAGTCTGAAGAGTTATTCTATCGCACGCAGGCGGGTTGTTCTACCTCACGCTGATGAGTTGTTCTATCACACGTAGACGGGTTGTTCTACCTCGCACTGATGAGTTGTTCTATCTCACGCAGGTGGGTTGTTCTACCTCACGCTGATGAGTTGTTCTATCTCACGCAGGCGGGTTGTTCTGTATCACGCTGATGAGTTGTTCTATCTCACGCAGGTGAGTTGTTCTACCTCACGCTGGTAAGTCGTTCTATTTCACGTAGGTGAGTTGTTCTACCTCGCGCTGATGAGTTGTTCTATCTCACGCAGACGGGTTGTTCTACCACACGCTGATGAGCTGTTCTATCTCACGCGGGTGGGTTATTCTATCTCACGCTGGTGAGTTGTTCTATCTCACGCAGGCGGGTTGTTCTGTATCAGGCTTATGAGTTGTTCTATCCCACGCAGGTGGGTTTTTTTATTTCACACAGGTGATTTGTTTTATCTCATGCTAGTGAGTTGTTCTATCTCACACAATTATGCCTCTTAATTTTAACACTTTTTTTTTGCTTTGCGATAATCCTCCAGTGGCATCTCTCGCTCTTAGACGGAGCAAAAGGGTGTATCAGACTTTTATTGACTAAAAAACCACTCTTGTTTCTTCTTTACCTTTCATACCAGAGCCCGGTTTTCCTTTCAGAAGTGAACCCATGACCCCAGTAGGCTTAGACCCTGCTGGGCCCCTAGAGTTTGCTGATATCTCGTTGAGGCGCGCGAGGAACAATACGCGCCGTCGACGACTTGGTCTGGGTCTGGATGGTAACCGAACGGTCGGACGGCGAGCTACCCATTGCTCGCCGTCCGTAAGCCCGCGCCTACTGTGGCCGGAAATCGGGATCAGGATCCCGGTGGCTGGGCGTGAGGGCCGCTCCATCGCGCGTTCACGTGCGGCCTCCTCCTTTGCTAGCATTACTGCTTCGCAGAAGGGGGCGACCGCCTGCCACTCCTCGCTTCAGACCATGGCCTGTACCAAGGCCCGGCGTGAGAGATCGTTGCCGCCGATCGCCCCCACGAGGACACGGCGGTGGTCTAACCAAGTGGGGCACAGCTCTACCATATGCTCCACCGAGTCCTCCGGGCTTCCATACACTTAAGTTGACTTCTGTATCCTAAAGGGAAGTCAAAACAAGTTTACCTAAATTTCTGCTGGTTTATATACTGTACTTATAAAAAGTAGCGAAGTAGCCATTGACTTCTGTAATTAAAATAATTTCAGGTCTTTATACAGTTTTAAGTAGTTAAAGCAGTTATTGCGAAAAAATTATAGATTAGAGTGCCGTAAAACTAACTGGTTATTATCACTCAGATCATCTTGTTAAAAAGTACTCTTAACTTCTTTTCTTGAGGCAATATCACCTCTTAAACTTCGTACATGAATGTCACAATACAAATATATGTGCGCGCTTCAGTGCAGAAAGGAAATTGAATACACAATCTCAGGAATCGACCGCCTCGGCCGGATTACAGGCGAGACAGGGCTGCCGAGCGAGCGTTTTTCTATATACTCCAATACATAAGAAAGTAAGAAGTGAAGGAAATTGGAGCAATCTAAAGATGAATGAATTAAGTATTTAAGGAAGTTATGTTTTTATTCATTCTTAGGGAAGAGAAGAAAGTAAATTAAGGCAACTGTCCACGGACGGCCGTGGTGTATACCTGCATGAAGTGAAACGTAGTTACATACAAAACTATGAAATGTTGATGAAACGGCAGCGTCATGACTTCGTGTCGTTGCCGCTTTTACGTTGGCGTGTGGCGTGTTTTTTGTATATAAGCTTCACGCAGGTTTACACCAAGCGTATATGACGAATTCGCGTCTATGAAGCTGCGCGTCCGTGAACAGTAGGTCCATCAGTAAAGACGCATTCAAAGGGCATATCCTACGAGTGTATTTTTATAGTTACCTAGCTTCTGCCAGCAGACTCACTCACGTGAAAGTAAGTTTCTCTATACAAACTTTGGAGCCTCGCTTCATCCCCTTAAGGGGTGAAATTTGAATAATTTTGTTTTATTCTTTGTGTACATCATCAAAAGAACCTCTGCGCATAATTTCAGCGTTCTAATTTATAGTTCTTGTACTTATGAAATTGCTGTTTTTTTAAAACCGGGGTGCTATATTGTGATCTTTGGATTGACTTAGATTTATAAGTTCAAATAAACTTTATATTAAATTTACGTTATTCTTTTTTCGAATTCGTATTTATTGGTTTCTTTGTGTCTTTTATTATCTGTAATATCCCAGTTCTTTGTACCAATTAAAAATTATAGCTTTATAGCCTTTCTAGAACTATCGACAATTAAAAGTTTTTTTTTTTATTTGTACCTAATAGTTCCTGAGACTATTGCGTTCAAACAAACAAACACTTCAGCTTTATAATACTCGTATTAGTGTAGACACAAGTATTATAAAGCAAGGATTAGATAACGTGCCATCAAATTTCAAATGACCTAGGTACCTATCTAGAATATAATAAACGTCTTTGTGCAACAGTATTGTGTGTGTGCAAAAAATCCAGTAGCGACATCTATGGCGTCACATAAGAAATAATCCTGCATCGCGCAATTAAAGTTCTCGGCGTGACTGGAACATATAGAACAACCCGGAATCATCTAGCGGGCAGTTGCCCACCAGACATATCACCCGTCTGGTCGGAGGATCCACTCTTTTAAGTGACACGTACACTAAACAGTGTCTATGTCTGCTATACAGATATCAGTTTGGTGACACCCCTTAACAAACAAACGAACAAAACTTCCTTCTTTACGTGATAACATCAGTGTTTAAAGTTTAGAGACTCTGATATGAATCGTAGTTAAATGAGAAAATGCATTCCAAACTTCTGCTAAGTAATAACATCGGATCTTATGACATTTACATAAAGTGTTTATGGTATCTCCTTGGAATATTGAAAACTCTTTGCACAGGATTGTTTTTTTTTCCGGGTGGGAAAATCATTTAATGACATCTCCCGCTCTTGGGCGAAAGGGGAGATAGTGTCACCCTTTTACTAACTAAAAACCCACTCCTGTTCCTTCTTTACCATTTGCCCAGGGCCCCGGGGATCTCTTTCGCATCACCCAAAGCCCCAGTAGGCGTCGCCCCTGCTGCGTCCCTACGGTTGCTGACATTTCCTTGAGTCTCGCAGTAGGCTAAGAGGCTTCGCCATTTACTGCGCGTTCAAGGATTTGGAAGATCATCTCCTAAACAAGTTTGTCATGGGCATGCTAATCTAAAATAGACAGCAAGATAATCGTGACACCAGCAATCCTGTGCAAGGATACGGTGGACCATACGGTAGAGGTGTGCCCCGCCTGGGCAGAGCACCGCAGTATCCTCGTGGAGGCGATCGGCGGCAGCAATCCCTTGCGCCGGGCCTTGGTACAGGCCACGGTCCGGAGCAAGGAGGAGTGACAGGCGGTCGCCTCCTTCTGCGAAGCAGTCGTGCTAGCAAAAGAGGTGGCCGATCGGGTGAGGCAAAGGTCCTCGCACTGGATTCCGATCCTGATTTCCGGCCACCGTAGGCGCAGGCTTGCGGACGGCGAGCGATGGATGGCTAGCCGTCCGATCGTCCGGTAACCGTCCGAACCGAGCCCAAGTCGTCGACGGCGCGTACTGTTCCATGCGCGCCTCAAGAAGATGTCAGCAAACCGTAGGAGCCCAGCAGAGTTGAAGCCTACTGGGGCCAAGGGTCTGCTTCAGGAAGGAAGGAACAGTGGGTTTTTAGTCAGTAAAAGTCTGACACTATCTCCCGCTGCGCACAAAAGCGGGGGATGTCATTATATGATTTTACCACCGAAAAAAATGCCGTTACAGTATGAAGAAGTAATTAACATACAAAAATACACACCAACTTTTGCCTTGCTTCGCCAGGATGATGCAGCATAGTGATCAATGCTTGTTACTTTTCAGTATAAATAAATCTGTTATTCTCTAGTAGGCCTATGATGAGGCTGATATATTTGTAGCAGCCCTACGTTCCAATAACAATTCAGTTACAACATATATATCTCCACCTAAACACTGGCGCGTTTTATATTTCCACAATATATGTTCTTATCTACATAATGTACTTACTTGCTGCGGAATGAGGATCTTTTTACAATAATATGATGGAAATGAATTTTTAAGATAAAATTTTTACGATTTATATTGTATATTTTCATTTTATATATTATGTATTGTGTATATATATATATATATACTTCTTATCTGATAACGGCCGGTCCAGTGTGTCTCGCAACCTTCGGATTCCCGTGACTCTCACTAGGTCCACCATGTGAGAGGCCTTCCAACGCTGCGTCTACGCGGTCCACTACAGGACCATCTGTTCTGCAAGCAATGCGCAACATTTGTGGGAGGCGAGGCTTATGTCCAATAGTGGACGTGTTTCAGCTGAAATGATGATGATGACATCTGTTATGAATAGCTCTTGTTGGTTAGGTTGTTCAGATACGTACAGTACTGAAGGAAGGTCTCTTATATTCTATCAAATGGTGAATTGGGTGTTATAATGTTAATTTTTATACAATATTATATACTTAACAACAGATAACACTACAATATAAATCTTTGTCTGAAAATTGCTTTGAAATTGGTTATTAAATGAAAAAGCTATCAACATTTTAAATATTGGTGAATGAGGAAGAGTGGGAGCGTGGTGGTAAAATCTCGCCACTTCTTTTGTACGCGCGTAACCATATTATGTTACGCGCGAACAAAAGAAGCGGTGACGTCACATTTTAGTTTATGCATATTTCTTTTCTTACTTGACATTTTCACATCCCACCAGATTTGAAAGGTTTCTAACGTACTTACATGTATATTTGACTGGCCTGTTGGTCTAATGATTAGTGGCCCTGACTGCTATGCCGGAGGTCGTGGGTTCGATTCCCACCCAGGAAAAATCTTCGTGTCATGAGCACGATCGTTTGTTCTGTGTCTGGGTGTATTTTATCTATATATGTATGTATATATAAATATATAAGTATGTTTATCAGTTGTCTAGTACCGATAACATAAGCTCTGCTTTGCTTGGGACTAGACGGCGTTGTGTGATAATTGTGGAATATTATATATTGTATTAAAAAAAAACTGTATGTTAAAAAGAGTTGAAAAAATATTTTTATTTACAATTTTGGATATAGGTACTTTTTAAAACAGTAATAAAAATACACGCAACTATTGTATTAAGGTGTCTGTCAAGTTAAGATCTAAAATCTGAGAGGGAACATGGACGTTATATTATAGGAAGAAAAATTTCCGCTCTTTTGTGTTAGCAGAATAAATAAACTCAATACATTGTTTCCCACCCAAACCATAACTAAAAGAGAAAACAGTATATAATATTTCATTCATTCATTCGTTCATTTATTAATTTGTAAACATACACTTCATCTTACATAACATTTCCCATTTCGATTCGCATTACTGTCAACCAGTATTAATTCCGGAGCTGGTTTCCAACCGCTAATCCTTTAAGCTTCAACACCTTGCCAGAGGATAAAAATCCTGATAAAGTAAAAATAAAGGAATTTTTCAACATTTTTCAAAAGAAAAGCTCTTTTGAAAAAATTGCGATACACGTCCCGGCGAACAGGAAATAGATGGAAACTGTTCTTTCAGGTAAGCGCCTGAATCGGGCTCTGATAACGGTTTAGGACTTAGATTCGATGAGTCTGGATTAGAAGTTTTTGATTTAATTAGGTATTGGTATTCCTAGATCTTTGTATATCTGTTGGCACAGTCATCGATCAATTAATTTATTATTTTAAATCTTCATGCAACATAAAAGCACAAAGGCGGACTTATGCCCGAGGCATTCTCTACTAGTCGATCTAGTAACCTAGTAAGTTTTGGTACTATTTGATGTACAAAAAAGTTAATTCTATTCTAGTAATAATGATCGTAAATAGAAAATATTCTCATTATATGGCGTTGCTTTTACTTAAGTTAGTTTTACTAAACCGTTACCAGCTGCCACCAGCTTCCCCCGCATGATTTAATGTTTGAAATTATAACTATTTATTATTTTTAGCTGTCATAAATTATTTAATATAACATAATTCAGACACAATGCATAAAAAAAATAAATACATTTTAACTCATATCCAGTACTTCGGCATCTCGGCATCGAACTCATCTCATCGGTAAAGCGATCGTATCATCCCGTAGTCCCGACAGATCTACGCGATACAGTTTACACTTTTGTATCGAGGTCGAGCCGTAGCTCACGAGTGATGGAAGACTTTGTTAACGTCGTGTGAGGCGGAAATTAGATTACGAGTCTTTTGTAAGGTTTTCGGTAAGTTGGAAAATAAAATACTTATAGGTAATATTGGAAATTCAAGTCACATAAATATCTCCTGATCTCCGCTGGAGTTGCCTCGGATGTCAGGAGTCACGTGATGATTTTCTTGCCACCAGAGGCAAGGGCTTGTGGACAGCGAGCCTTGGATAGCACGCCGTCTGGTCCAAACTCAGAAAAATTTACGGAGTCAGTCATGGCCGACATCTGCCAGTGTTGTGGATTGTTTGAAGGAGCTTACGTAGACCTAGTAAAATAAGGGCGACTGAAGGAACACAGCGGGTTTGAGTCATCTCTCGCGCCGGGCACTGGTACAGGCTATGGTCCGGAGTGAGGAGGAGTGGCAGGCGGTCGCCTCCTTCTGCGAAGCAGTAATGCTAGCAAAGGAGGCGGCCGATCGCGTGAGGCAACAGCAACGGTCCTCACGCCCCAACCGCCGCCGGGATTCCGATCCCGATTTCCGGCCACCATAGGCGCAGGCTTGCGGACAGCGAGCAATGGGTGGCTCGCCGTCCGACCGTCCGGTTACTGTCCGGACCGAGCCCAAGTCGTCGACGGCGCGTATTGTTCCACGCGCGCCTCAGGGTGATGTCAGCAAATCGTAGGGGCCCAGCAGGGTCGAAGCCTACTGGGGCCACGGGTAGTGTGAAAGCGAAGCCCGGGGCCCCGGGATGAAGGCAAAGAGAGAACAGGAGTGGGTTTTTAGTCAGTAAAAGTCTGACACTATCTCTCGCTCCACCCAAGGGCGGGATTTGTCATTGGATGATTAACCCACCTTAAAAAAAAAAGCGGGTTTGAGTCAGTAAAAGTCTGACACTCTCTCCCGCACTTTAACGTATTATACCCGTATACAAAAAAAAAAAAGTAAAACAGTTTGACAACTATGATATATGCATACAGGGGCCCAGTAGAACTGATGCCTGCTAGAGTTGAAAGATTGTTCAAAAGAGTTACCCCATCTCTGCAACAGTAACTGAAGGACGTATTGGGAACAGATTCATTTTGTGGAGGTGAGGAGTGAAATATCCCTGCTGAGTCTGTATTTCTTGATAGTTACAACCTACGGGTCTTCAAGTCAAGAGTGAATACTTCTAGGTAAGCGTGCTCAACCTTCGACCACCTCAGGTGAGATAGCGGTGAAGCGCGAGCCTATCTATGAAAACTGGAAAAGTGCGAGTCGAACTCGTGCACTGAAGGTTCTATACAAACCTTCCTATGTATTTCCTAAATAGAGTTTCGAAGATTTTTCCGTTTTTTTTTGTGACGTAATAATCAATTTACTGTTTTCAGATTTGTTCCTATATCTGTCCTATAAGACCTTGCCTTATGCCTAATTTCAGGATTATGGGTCAACGGGAACTACGCTATGAATTTTAATTCCCTTGAGAGTGTCGAAATATACGTTATTACGAGATAAATGACCGTATCTTTTCTTTGATTAACTTAGAAGTTTGATTTTTTTTACAGCATCAAGGGACCGCAGACTTGATTATATGGTTTTAATTAAACTCGATACCTCCATGCGTTCCTGATTTGACAGACAGACAGACGGACAACAAAGTGATCCTAAAAGGGTTCCGGTTTTTCCTTTTGAGGCACGGAACCCTAATATTAAAAAAAGAAACAAAGGTGGGTTTTAGTCAGTAAACACTGCTATGTTCGGGTAAGTCCCCTCTTTGCGGAGTGGCTGGAGCGGCAACACGGCGTCCTCACCTTATGCATGACGCAGATCCTCACTGGATATGGCATGTTCGGGAGGTTCCTGCATCGGATTTAGGCGGAAGAAACGCCCGGGTGTCACCATTGTGTGGACCACCCGGAGTACACGGTGGAGCATACGGTGGAGGTGTGCCCCGCTTGGGTGGAGCACCATCGTGTGCTTGTGGAGGCAATCGGCGGCAGTGACCTCTCGTGTCGGGCCCTGGTTTGGGCTATGGTCCAAAGCGGAGAGGAATGGCAGGCGGTGGCCTCCTTCTTTGAAGTAGTAATGATAGGGAAGGATGAGGCCGCACGCGTGAGGGAACGAATGTCCTCAAGCCTCAGCCACCGAGATTTTGACCCTGACTACCAGCCACTGTAGACGCGGGCTTGCGGACGTCGAGGCGTCCGGCCGTCCGGTAATTGACCAGACTGAGCCCAGTCGTCAACAACACGTAGTGATCCACGCGCTCCTCATAGAGATGTCAGCAAACCGTAGCCCAGCAGGGCCGATGCCCGCTAGCTAGGACCGCGGGGTATTTCTGAAAAGGAAACCTGTAGAACGCAAAGAGCAACAGAAATACACAGGCTTTAGTCAGTAAAAGTCTGACACGAAGTGCGGGAGAAGTCATTAAATGATATCTAAAATTAAAAAAAAATTCATTGTCATGTTCTCCCGCACCAGCCAGAGCGGGAGAAGTTACTAGATGATTCTCCATCGCAAAAAAAAAAATTAAAATGATACTTTTTTATTTCAATCACACTTTTTCTAAATACTGTGTGTATTGGGAGTATAGCTCATTTGATACATGATATCCTATTACAAAAGCCAAAGCACCGCTGATGTATTGGTCTTTATTGTGTTAAATAAATTATTCATCATCATCATTTCAGTCGAAAGACGTCCACTGCTGGAGTGTCGCCACAATGAACGGTCCTGTGCGTCTCGCATCCATCGGACTCCCGCAACCGTTACCAAGTCATCGGTCCACCTTGTAGGAGGCCTTCCAACGCTTCGTCTTCCGGTACGTGGTCGCTATTCCAGATCCTTTAACGGTCATCCGTTCAATAAATTATTATTATTAATTAAATAAGTATTAGAAACCACTTCTTCAAGATCAAAAAATACTCATGAAGGTTTCTAATCACTGCTATTGAAAACGCAAATGTTTCGGCAATTTTATCTTATCCACAGCGAGTAGAGGATCAACATTTGTTTCATCTTAGTTATAGTGTTTGGGAAGAGCACATTGCCCTGAAAAAGTTGATGTCAGGCGATAAATCTCAATTGGCTCTTATCTAAATGAACATGCCAATCAAATAGACAAAGACGCTCCCAGAGCTATTTCACGTTCGCGCTCAAAATACTCACCCTAACCTTCTGCCTTACACAGTGTTACCCACGTGGGTACACCTGCACGACACACTTACCAACGTGTGTTCTATCAAGATTACCGTGCAGTGTTCAGCAAGGACAAAGCGCTATAGCAAGCTATACAGCGGGTATACAACTCCCACACAGCAGCAACACAAGGTGGCCAGTAAATTGAGCGTGAGCGACGACAATTTGACGACAATTTGGCGTTATTACCAGGCTGTCTTGGTACCTCGTAAATTTTCGGAGGAGTGGAGAGTGCTGGGGGGAGGGAATGCACTGGTTTTTGTGAAGTCTTATGATCGTTTGTATGACTGGTGTGTGTTCGTCATGAGTGAAAGAAAATTCTTCGTAAGGTAGTTATAGTTAACTAATTTTCATTAGGTCTGTTCATTTATTTACGAATTTGCAGCTGGTAGATATTGCAAATGCTAGAAAACACTAATATTATAAAGGTGAAAGTTTGTGTGTGAGTAGTGAGTATGTTTGTTAAATGATAAATGATATTTATTCTGCAAATAGGTTTATAAAACACTTTTACACGTGTTACTTCTTCATACTCGAACTGCTGGACGGATTTGGACAAAATTTAGCACACGAGTAGATCATGTCCTGGAATGAGACTTTTTTATCCCGGCAGTATGTTCTCTTGGTTCAATTTTCTACTTTGACACGAACGAAGCCGCTGATAGCAGTCCTTACTCTCACTTTTTATAAGAAAGTCCATACCGTATTGAAACATGATAATGTTAGCATAATTAGCACATAATATTCCCATAACTGAGACAAGGCTTTTTTAATACACTTCCTCGAAACTGACTCTTGTTGCACTACAATTAGGTTCAATGTACCATGCATATAACCCTCGAGTTTTTTTATTTATTTATAATAAGGGCTTTTTTCTTTCCAATTTCGTAAATTAACAAAAATGCATCGTAATTTTCAGAGAAAGTATTTCTTCGTAAGTGTATTGAAAAACATCGTTTGATACACGTGGAAATTTGTCAGTGCAGCACTCGGATCCATAACACCCTCACCTGTACGGCTCGGGTGAATTTCGCCTCGGTTGCTATGACAAACTTTCTCCACTTGTATCAAAATGTATTATTGTATCTCTAGAGGAAGGTTTTGTCTGGCTAAAAAAACAATATTGATTGTCATCCACTTTTAACGATAACTACATCATAATATAATCAGCCAGTTATGGATGGTATCTTTAGCTGAATGGATAATGTTGACCAAATTAAGCTAAATTGCCTTTAAATAACATCAATTTGAAGGCAATTTGCTGCTATTACGACGATGTCTTGAATTTTCAGATAAGGATGCGTTTACAATGCATAAGTTTTGCGGAAAAATGTTTATATATATAAAACTATTACTAATAGGCTTTATTAAATTAAAAAGAAAGAAGGTATTAAGTAACGCTAATCCAAAATTATAATGTGCAGTCGTTTGTAGTTACCTACAAAGACATATTCATAACGCATTTTAAGATTGCGTCATTTCGCGCGAATAAACAGTTTTTCTTTCTTTCTTTTACCTATTTTACTTTATAATCGTTACTGTAAATGTTACCAAAATAACAGTCTGAAAATATCTGTGGTTTCTCATGAAAATAAATAGGTTGGTATCGCAGTTTTTGGCGGGATTTCTTTAAGTGAAGATTAGTGGCTATTTAATTATTCGCAAATTGGTTCCTAGTGAATATTGTGACGTAAAATTGGTGTAGTTTTGTATCCCAAGTGTCTGTGTAACTGGACAATAATGTGTGAAATCATTGAAATAGGCGCGATCTCGGTAAAATGGAACCAAGAAATTTTTTGTAGTGTTGACTACCCCAGCAAAGTTTGCCGAGAAGTTCACTAAGTACACTTATTGCCAATTACTACAAAAACATTAGAATGTGTACATCCATATTCTAAAGCTAAACAAATTAAAGATTCATAAAAAGACATGGCTTAAAGGACTAAGTATCTAAGCCATATGTCTACGGTGTCTATGGTGCAGCACAGTTATGCCCGGTTCACACATGGCCCGAAAGATTGCTGTATTTTATTGTGCGTCTATTTGGGTAAAATAAACATGTTTTCTTTCTTTCTTTTCTTTTCCTTAAATATCAGGTCTGTGCGTGGAGATGCAACGCCGGGGCGAAACTCCGCTGCGGCGCCAAGTCGCGGCATGGCGGATAGAGTTCCGGTGGGATCTCAGGGTGAAATGACGACAGCAAATGTCGCAACCCAGTGGTGGGCACGCCATAATTATGGCGGTAAGTCCCCTCTTTGAGGACTGCCTGGAAAGACAACACGGCGTCCTTACCTTCCGCATGACGCAGGACCTCACTGGACATGGTCAGTTCGGGAAATTCCTGCACTGGATTCGTGATTCACCATTGTGTGGACCGCCGGGTGGATTCGGTGGAGCATACGGTAGAGGTGTGCCCTGCCTAGGCAGAGCACCGCCGTATCCTCGTGAAGGTGTTCGGCGACAGCGATCTCTCGCCCCGGGCTTTGGTACAGGCCATGGTCCGGAGCAAAGGAGTAGCTAGCGGTAGCCTCCTTCTGCGAAGCAGTAATGGTAGCAAAGAAGGCGGCCGCACGCGCGAGGTAACAGTCCTTAAACCCGAGCCGTCAGGATCCCGATCCCAATTTCCGGCCACCGTAGGCGCGGGTTTGCGGACGGCAAGCAATGGGTAGCTCGCCGCCCGAATGTCCGGTAACAGTCTGAACAGAGCCCAAGTCATCGACGGGGCTTAGTGTTCCACGCGCGCCTCAAGGAGATGTCAGCAACCGTAGGGGCCCAGCATAGTCGAAGCCTACTATGGGTGATGCGAAAGAGAACCCTGGGGCCCCGGAACAAAGCAAAGAAGTAACAGGAGTGGGTTTTAGTCAGTAAAAGTCTGACACGAAGGGCGGGGGATGTCATTGGATGATTTGCCACTTTAAAAAAAAAGCCATAAATATTAAAGAACGTAATAAATCGTTAGTAAGAGACAGACAGCATGTTATTAGAAGAGTGTATTAAGGATAATGGAAACTGTCTCGTTCGAATGATGAGTTTATAATTAAACTGTCACAAGTCGCGCATATTTCGATCTCAAATACGACAGTTTGCTAAATTAATGTTCCACTGAAGTAAATATTTTGTGTAACATTAAGCCTATGTAGACTGGGGAGTGGCAGTACAGGTCAGTATCCTTAACAACTGTAGAGCCTCTAATAATTTTCTATTTTACTTTCCTCTGTTTTTTTTTTTAGCCTATACTTTATCAAAACCATCCATTCATTCAGCGGAAACTTAAAAAAACAATTACGAGTCGGACTCGCGCATAGACGGTTCCTCAGAAACTTACGTACGTAAACAGTTCGAACGTAAATAGTTCAATTCGCGAATGGTTTTTTTTTTTATATAGCTTCTTTTTTTTTTTTTAAATGCGAATGTGAGACTGTGGACTTCGCGAATTCTTAGGTTACTTCCTATTACGACTCACTTTTTTTTTTTATATGATTATTTTTATTGTGCTTTTGGGTACAATATCGTCTGATCTACACTGTTCTTACATAATGTCTATTAATACTGTAATATGAAAATATTGTGAACAATCACTTTTTTAAAAGAGTAACCATGGAGTTTCTTGCCGGTTCTTCTCCATAGGAAATTTGGAACCGTGCACTAGCTTCTGACGTTTTATAAGTGCCCATGTAGGCCTATGTGAAATAAAAACTTTTGACTTTGACTTTGACTTTGAATGGAATTTAGAAGATTTTTCCGAATCGAAAAAAAAAGTTTTTTTTTGTGACTTAACCTGTGCTATAAGATCTTGCTTAATGTCAAATTTCAGGATTCTGGGTCAACGGGAAGTACCCTATGAATTTTGATTTCCGTATATAAAAACGTATATTTAGACTCTCGAAGTCTAAATATACGTTTTTTTTGCGACATAAACGGCCGTAATTTTTTTTAGTTAACTTAGAAGTTTGATTTTTTTACAGCTTCAAGGGATCGCAGACCTGAGTGGTATACTTATAATTTCAACTCGATACCTCTACACGTACCCGAGATAAAGGGTCTTGAAAGGCAGACAGACAGATATACATACAACAAAATGATCCTATAAGGGTTCCGATTTTCCTTTTATACCTCAAAATACAAAAGGAAAATCCTGAAAAGATGATAATCTTGAGCATCGACGCCGACTGGCTAGCCTATCGTTAGGTTTGCTACCGGTTGCATTTCGGGGAGTGTGCGTCGGAATTGCATAACTTTATTAAACCAAGCCTGTTCTTTCATCGGAGCACCTAATGTACGGCAATACGCCTCTGGTACATGGTATCCTGATAGCTAAATCCTAAGGGTCTTTAAGTCAAGAGTTGTTAGGTTACTTCTAGACAGGTGAGATACTGGTCAAACGCAAGCCTCTCAATAATAGAAAATACTCTCCCACTGCTGGGCAGAGAACTTTCCCCAATTTCTTCCAGATATTTTTCCTCCTGCCACTTGGAACCATACCTTTGGCAGACATGGCCAGGTCGGCCTCGGCGGCGTCGTCTATCCTCAGGCCCGTTGTTCTTATCTGATTAATTTTGTAGTGGGATCATGACACTGCAAGTGTTTACTGGCTTTAGGTGGAGCTTCAAGACTTTGGTGCGTTTTGGGATCATGTGCGCTTTTTTAAGGTGGCCAATCATCCAATGACATCTCCTACACTTGAGTGAAGCGAGAGGACGTGTCTGGTTTGTACTGACTAAAAGTTTATCTGTGTCCTTCAGTTGCCCTTTGCATTCTACGATCAGTTTCCTTTTTAGCAAATCCCCGCGGCACTAGTGGGCATCGGCCCTGCTACGGTCTACTAACATCTCTTTGAGGAGCACGTGGAGCACTACGCGCTGTCTACGACTTGGGCTCGATCTGGACGGCCAGACGGTGAGCTACCAATTGCTTGTTGTCCGCAAGCCCGCATCTACCGGAATTCAATACAATCATAACTTATCTCTGGAGTTGAGAGTTGCAGTGGTTAGAAACATTGTAGAGAGAATTTCCCAAAGAAAAATGTCATTAGTAAGTAATATTAAGAACATCCAATATTCATCTGATTAATGATGAAAGTGGGCTAGACAATTGTTCAAACCGTAAACGGCAACTGAAGGGACACAGGTGCTAAAACCAACCTGTGTCCTTACATTACGAGTGTTTAAAACCATAAGCGCAAGCGATTTCCCACAGTAGACGCTTCGGTTGTGAGTCTGTGTGCTCACCTGATTGAGACATGACAGCATTTAGCCTTAACAGTGACTGTACCTGTGTTTCCATGTATTCTGTCTGTATCGCTAATAGAGCTATATTAAGATACTGTAAGTCACCAAAATAGACTACATGAATATGCAAATAGAATTTCAGGCTTTAATAAGTTCATTTGTATTGTAAACCTGAAGATTAGAGTATTATTTTAGAAAAAAATCCTTACTCTAAGCATTCATCTTGTATTGTAGGTGCATTTACAAACTAGTAAACATACATGAACAATGAACAGAGAACAGTGGTGGCCGAGTGGTAACGGCCCCGACTTACGAGTTGTAGGTCGCGGGTTCAAACCCAGCCAGGCGCACGCATTACTTTGTGTAATTTATTTCATCACCACTGCTCTCAAAACGGTGAAGGAAAACATTGTGAGGAAACCGGCATGTCCTAAAACCAAAAATTCGAAGACATGTGACATTCACCAATCCGCACTGGGCCCGCGTGGTGGATTACGGCCCATTCCCTCTTCTAGAGAGAGGAGGCCTGAATCCCAGCAGTGGGAACATTAAAAGGCTGATTATGTTATGATATGTTAAACATGTCATAACATAATCAGTGTGTATATGCACAAGATACTACTCAAACCTGAAGCAACTACTGACCTGAAGTAAAAAAAAAAGTTAAAGCCGTTATAGGCCAAAACGCCAATTATAATCAGTTAGTATGTTATACGCATCTGTATTGCGATTATAGATATGTCGGAGAAGTCAATAGTACGGAAGTTTAAGAAAGAATGAACGAGCTAAGTGAAAAGTGACACGTCATGTCACTTTGACAGAATTCGTGCTGACGTTTGCACGAACCGAACAGATAAAAGTGCCGACCGCAGAGGTGCGGTGCTCTTTCCTCTGTCGGCAACTGTACGAACAACATCGAGTCTCGGAGACTGTTTCACGGCTCGTTGTGAAGTGAATACCTGAAGTTTGCAACAATCACAAAGTACTTTGTAAATCATAATAAATCAGTTGTGTGATCTGGAATAGTTTGTTTATTGCTCGATACCCAGCCATCGCCCACAAAACAGAAACCCTAGACAAAGCTTCAATGATGATCGGCATCCTTGCGCCAACAGATATATAAAAGTCAGTGAAGCAGAAGGAGTATGTAAGGGTCGTATCAGTTGCTGTTATAACTTTGTACCTACCCCATGAGAAAAGGCGTTAGTTTATGTATTTACCCAATCTATAAAGCCTTGAGCACAGGCGTAGGGTATCCAGCCTTTCGGAGTTTTACAGCTGTATTTTGGAGAGTGTGCGCGGGAATTGCGTGAATTGATTCCACCGTCTCATTTCTACCATCGAACAATTCGACGTACGGCGAGTATCCGCTCTTACGCTGTAGAAACATCTACGGTCCGGACCAAGCGTTTCGCCTCGTCGTTTATACCTCGTACATCGAGAGACTGGAACAATTTGCCCGCTGCGGTCTTTTCGTCCGATTATAATTTAGGCGTCTTCAAGGCTAGAGTGCATAGGCTCTTAATAAACTAGTGCGCCTCACCATCGACGATTGCATCACTATTACGATCAGGTCAAGGACTGTGTATAACAATTAAAAAAAACCTAGTTAATATTTTTAAAACTAGATGGCGCTGGCGTTTCTAAATTGATGATGCTAGAGAAGAAAACCTCGTAGGTCAAAGCATAAATTAAATTGTTTAAAGAAGTATAACGTATAAAAATAATACATTAGATACGGTTTGCGGATGAGACTGTTATCACCTTCCGCTTATAATATACAAGGTATTAGGTTTGTATTCAAACGCCATTAATCTATCTACTAATACTAGTAAACAACATAAACATATTACCATAATTGATGTCTGAATTAGTAATTAGCCCTAAAATCGATCGCCTACATAAAACTCGTTTAATCGGCGGCTGTAGCAAACAGATAAAATGGTATAAACTAGCGGCTCAGTCGGTACGCTCATATATTTTGACAGGACTGCAATGGGCTAGCAATTATGTTAGATGCGCATTATGCCCGACAGATTGCTGTGGCGTTAGGAGGGCCGATAGTGAAACGGTTTTATTGCGATATTTAATCATTACCTTAAAAATTCTGAGCTCTACTTCGAGATTGGACTATAAATTTTTAGTCCGTATTTATTACGATTTGTTTATTGTCATATTATGTGTACTTTAAAAACGTGTTAAAAACTAGCTTCGGTCAGCGGTTGTAAGGGAAAACAATCGCAGGATCAAAAGTATTTTAAGTGTATTCTAGGACATGGTCTACTCGTGTGCTAAGTTTCATCGAAATCCGTTCAGCTGTTCGAGCGTAAGGAAGTAACAAACATACACACACTCAGAAACTTTCGTCTTTGTCATTTTGATGTGATAGTGTGATTACTAATAATGAATATCTCTAACGAATTTTAAAAATAATTTTATTAATTTGTAGGCATCCACGAACTAGTTCATAAAAAAACATGTGCGTTTCACGAATATTAAAACGAACGTCTAATTTTTTGCGGAACAGCACCATCAGCAAAAATATTTTTTAAAGTTGGATTCAATTTCACGTCAGACTGGATACAGTTGAATTCAAATTTAAAATTCATTTTATTTTATTTTATGTAAGTTTACACGGGCATTAATAAAACGTCAGAAGCTAGTACACGATTCCGATTGGTCACTTCTTATGGATAAGAACCGAAAAGAAACTCTAAGGTTACTCTACACCAGCATATTGTATTGAACGACTACTTATCAAACCTCCACAATCCAATACTATACAACACGATTCTCCTTGGTAGAAGTGTTTGTTGATCTGTTTTTTCCTCTGAATTGATTTTGTTTTGATCATAGACCAGTAAAAATATGGACGGATCAAAACAGTCCCCCGACAAAATTTCTTCTTCCGTCGATCAAAATTCCATTATCAAGTAAAGCATTTATTTGTTTTTGAATTGTCAAGAAGCAAAGCAGTCAGAAAAATGATGCTTATTGCACATTCCAAAGCGTATAGAAGGAGCAAATTCTACTCCATAGAGTTCTATAGAGAAGAATTTGCAAGAAAATACATGGAAACTCTTTTAAATCACGTAACAAATACATTGTTTTTTGACTGGCCCGTTGATCTAGTGGTTAGTGGCCCTGACAGCTATGCCGAAGGTCGTAGGTTCGTTTCCCACCCAGGACAAAATGTTTGTGTGATAAGCACAATCATGTGTTCTGTGTCTGGGTGTAATTTATCTATAATAATTGTATGTTTTTAGAAATATTTAAGTATGTTTATCAGTTGTCTAGTACACATTACACAAGCTCTGCTTCGCTTGAGACTAGATGGCGTTGTGTGATAGTTGTGTGAATATTATATTATTATTATTGTAAATATATCGTTCCTCCGCATTTCCTCTCAGTTTAACATAATGTATAAGCATGAAGTGTGTGTCAGTTGGGGTCAGCAGATAGCGAGCTCGTTACGGCAGCGGTCCGTCGATAGCACAACAATACTGTTTGCGATTACATTCGCAACTTATGGACCCAAATTGTTTAGTGTGTGAATTATGAACACACAAATTCGGGATTGCATGGTTTATTTTGTGCAGGTAAACTCATGAATTTTCAATTTATTTCTGTTTGGATAAATTTGAGGTTAATCGGTGAGTTTTAGTTATAATATTGAAGTGGTTTTGATCGGCTTAGCATTAAATCTTAATGTTTTGAAACAGGAATACGCTGACATAACTCCCCCCGTTTTGAGTGGGCCGTCAGATTTTGAATTTTTGAGTATCTAACCCACCGTGGCGTTATTCTTTAGTTTATTTTTGAATTCCAGGGCCACGGTACCTTTTAGAGAATCACGGAGTCCTAGTTCTCGGTGATAAGTAGTTTTTCATTGCGGCAACTATTTATTTACAAGCTGGCCTGCTATTTAATGAGTGATATTTCAATCAAGCTATTAAGTTATACTCCCAAACCGCCAAACATAAACCTCAATATAGGTCTCTATCGCCACTTCCTAGCCGCCAAAGGCTTAGCATTCGCAACAACATAGAAGCGATGATGCAAAATTCACAGATGACAACACAAGATGGTAAAAAATCCGAAATATTTGGCATAGGCTAAAATAATTACAGCCGCAGCCGTGAATAGATGACCATCGTAATCAACTAAGATTCTCCCTGTTTCCTTAGTCACGTTAAACCATAGGTCTTGACTGTTATTCGTAGACCTTCAATAGTCATTGCGGTAGGTACCGTGGTACCTAATTACTGGGCTGTGGTCCGATAAGCAGCTGGTCCATTTAAAACACTGGTGCTCAGCTGCACCCGGTAAGACTGGAAGCCGACCTTAACACAATTGGGACAAAGCGAGGCAGATTGATTTATTGAATTGACATGTGTAATCGAGCTGTCAAGTGGCTTATGTCATTCGAATTTGCTGCGGAAACGTTTGATAGAGTGACCGTGGCTCTAGAACGTAAAGGGCAAATGAAGTAGCTACACACGTGGGTTTTAGACAGTCGAAGTCTAACACGCTTTCCCAATCTACCCCAGAGTGGGAGAAGTTACTGTAATTTCTTACCTTAGAAAATGTTATTCTGTAATAAAGTAACAATCCACAGGTGAAAGAATTTTGTAAATAAATTGGTCTAGTAGTTTTTGAGTTTATTCATTACAAATAAAAATCTTTCCTCTAATAACATTGGTACAGATATAATGCCAATTCGTATGTAGCCCGAGATACCGTTTCGATTGTGATTTGAAATTTCTCTGAAGGTTGTCGGATTTCAAAAGCATGTTACGTATTTGGAACACGAAGAAACTTGGCTACCTAAGTTTCGCCATCTAAAATACCCCAATAATTTTAACCAGGTCATACAATAATACTAAAGGGTTTCGCTCGCCCACTTCCCGGTTATTTCCTAAACATAGCGAAAGTCTGAAACACGCCGTAAAACGAAACAAGTACACTTTGGACAAACGAGAAAAAACTCCGGAATTCGTTACGAAAAGTTTTTGCGAAAACAAAAGTAATTTCAACGAAGCTTGTTAATATCGTGTTCTGTATTAATTTCCTCTTTAATTATAGCTTGTTTTTAATCATTTTCTATTTCTATCGTTTGTTTTTGTAAATTTTTCTGGTTTGTTTAATTAAAACTTTGATACTGAATCATATTTTTACATCTGATCATAAGCATAATTAGCTTTATAGGTAGCCATACTAACGGATCGCGTTCGAAACACTATACTGAGCTCCAAAACACAGATCGTTGACTTGACCCAGCACAGAAGAAGGCTGCCCTTTTTAAATAGGATTGAGCTGGACATGTCTGCCGCAAGCCGATCGAGCGGTGGGATGGTAAAGCACAAAATCGGTGCCCTGAACAATTTCAGGGCACCGATTTTGTGCTTTACCGCGACGGGGTCGCGGCAGACCAAGAAAACGATAGCGGGACAACTTTGATGTTTTCCTTAGGAATTGGCAAGAAGTGGCTCAGGGCCGGAAACAATGGAAAAAATAGAAGGATGCCTTGGTCCAGTTATAGGACAGTATAGTAATGATCTACTATCATCATCATTTCAGCCAAAAGACGTCCACTGTTGGACATAGGCCTCCTCCAAGTGTCGCTACAATTAACGGTCCTGTGCGTCTCGCATCCATCGGATTCCTTACCAGGTCATCGGTCCACCTTGTAGGAGACTATCCAACGCTATGTCTTCCAGTACAGGGTCGTCATTCCAGAACCTTTCGGCCCCAACGGCCACCCGTTCTGCGAGCAATGTGCCCTGCCCATTGCCACTTAAGTTTGGCGATTCTTCGTGCTATGTCGGTAACTTTGGTTCTCCTGGGGATATCCTCAGGCTAGATACAATACATAATAATCAGCCTTATAATGTCCCCACTGCTGGTACTCAGGCTTCCTATCTATTAGAGAGAATGGACCCTAATCCACCACACTGGCCTAGTGCGGGTTGGTAGCAGTCTGTCAGTTTTAACAAATCAGATCAGATGAGCGGTTAATTTTTAATAAGTATATCAAGTAAGTTTTGTTGTTGAACTTCTTTGAATCATACTTATTATAATTAGGTGAAAGTTTTTATGAATATGTGTGTGTATTGTTATTACTATACGTTTGTATCTCCTTCACGCTCATGGATTTGGATGTAATTTGACACACTCGTAAACCATATCCTGGCACATAGCACATATTTTTTTATCACTGGAGATATCCCGTATGTCCCTTGGGATGATTTTTTACTTTCTATTTCATGGCAAAGCCAAAGAAGTTAGTAGGGACAAGATAAAAAACTTTTCTTTGAAAATACCTAAAAGAATTATTGATGCAAGCCTCATATAGCAAAGTGCCGTCATAAACAGTACATTTTTGTTTACTTTTAAACAAAGAAACGTATTGTAGTTCATTTTAGCAAAAAACCACAGTTAGTTTGCACTTGACTAAACATCCATCATTTCAAATATGCCACACTGTTTGTCTAGCAAATTAAGGCTTTTTTAATATGGTCGCATTGTTTTCACGAAGTGGCGCTTGTCAGCTGCAGTCTTAAAACACATTTAACCTTTATCAAATGGAACACCCTTTAATTTATTAAATAGCCCCTCTCTAATATTAATGACCCCATTGTAAATAGCCTGTATACTATATTTTGTCCAAATAACACACCGCTAATATAAATCAGCATAATATATAGAATAGCGCCATCATTATTTAGTGCTCTGCAATGCCCCAGTTGCGGATAATAACGTACACTATTCAATTTAGTTTTAGTGGAGCACTATATTCTAATGCTAATTAGTAATGAGGTTGTGAATGTGGAGGAAAGATACTAGGGAATCATGGCTTAATAGGAATCACCTCAATACGCACCTAGTCGTAGCAAAAATTGCTATATTTAGAATGTGATATCCACAAGAAGATGAAATTAATGTGTAAAATACCAGGGAAGCATAGCTTTAAGAAGCAGAGTTACAATTGCTGAGCAGCCATAATCATGGCGGTAAATCTCGTCTTTGAGATGTGGTTAGGCAGGCGTCACGACGTCCTCACCTTTCCCATGACCCAGGTCCTCATGGGACATGGAAAGTTCGGGAGGTTCTTGCATCGGATTCACATGGAAGAAACGCCCGGGTGTCACCATTGTGTGAACCGTCCGAAGGACACAGTGAAGCATATGGTGGAGGTGTGCCCCAGGCGGGCGCCATGAGGGAACGGCCATCTTCACACCCTAACTGCTGAGACGTCGACCCCGACTACTTTTTTCTGAAAAGGAAACCTATGGTTTTAGAACGCAAAGGGCAACTGAAGGACGCAAGTGTAATTTTAGTCAGTAAAAGTCTGATACGCTCTTCCACTCCACTCACAGCGGGAGAAGTCATTAGATGATTTTCCACCTTAGAAATAAAGATTTACAATTGGATATAGTTACTACTAGAGTATTAATTGATTACGGAGATTTCGGTTTTATCTGATGATACACAAAAGAGGCGAATTTCTTAGCTATTTTATTTAAAGTAACACAATTTTTCTCCTAGATCTTTCAACAGTTTATCACATAAATATGTATTTCAAGGTCTAACCGATGAGTCCTATGCATAGAAAACCAGATCATAAGTATTCACAACATAAGTACGAAAATTCTGTTCCCTAAATTTCACTCACTTTTAGGCAGAATGCACACTTAACGACCCACAGAGCTGAACACGTACTCGGCCCCAAATTCGCCACTGTATGTACCCAAATCAACATACAAAATTAGATTAAACAAAAAAAAAGGACTTAAAACAACACAGGAGAAACAATAGAATCGACGTAGGTATACTGCTACTTTAGATTCAGCCCCACATGTCTGCAACCGACTTTATTCGTCTCACGAAATAAATCTTTCTTTATTTATACTTTCAACAAACCTATTGTTTTTTTTTCTTTCTCTCTTTTTCTCAGTGATTTGGAAGTTTTTTCTTGTGTTGTGGTATTCGGTTACCTCGCGGTGTTAAAGTCGACAATCTTGTTTGGTTGTTAGTTTTTGTGTAGTAGCTTTGAAGATAAAGATACTTTGTTGGCATATTACTTGTTCTTTTTGCGATAAGATATACACACATATACAAAAATATATTTATTTTTGGTATAAAAAGCATATTCATAATATTTTCACAGCTTAGGTTATATATTAACAGCTATAGTTTTTTTTCAAGTTGGGAAATCATCTAATGACTTCTCCCGCTCTAGGGTGGGGCGAGAGGGCGTGTCAGACTTTTACAGACTAAAACCAATCCTATGATATTTTTTGTGATTTCCAGGACAGGGTTCCCTTTCGGAATACCCATGGCCCCAGTAGGCTTCAGCCCTGCTAGGCCTCTAAAATTTTGCTGACATCTCCTTAAGGCACGCGGGATACACTACACGCCGTCGATGACTCGGGCTCAGGCCTGATAGTTACCGAAAGGCTAGAGGGCGAACCTCCCATTGCTCGTCGTCCGCAAGCCCGCGCTTACTGTGACTGGAAATCGGGGTCAGGGTTCCGGTGGGGCATGAGGAAGTCCGTTCCAGCTATCCTGAAACTCATTAAATGATAAATGATAAGTTGATCAGTGATTTATCGGCTGTAGTAACACAAGTTTGCCAACCTGTGGCATATGAAACCAGTTGCAGCAGTGGTGAAAATCTAGGTCAACGATATACAATATTTGTTTTAAATCAATAACCGTTCAGGCAACTTTTTATTTTCATCGCGCCAGTTTTTCAAGAAGCAGTTTTCTGTGGTATTAGCATGTGGTGTCTCTAATTGGCGTTCTTTTGAACATTCGAAGTACGAACGGCTGATGCATCGCATGGTGTTGTATTTTTAAATTTGGAATTACGAGTAAGTTTACATATCGACACCCGCATCGAACAAGGCAGTATCTCGGATTACAGTCCAATTTGAATTACTACTATAGACGTAATGTTTGTGGAATGAGCTACACGAAAGTATTATCGAATTAGTTCTAGTATTGATGCACAGATTAATTGTTCAGTAAATATTATACTTTTTCTGTAAACAAAATTCAAACATGGTACTATCACTTTTTGGTTATAGTGCCTGCCGGGCCTTGGCCATGGTCCGGAGCGAGGAGGAGTGGCAGGCGGTCGTCTCCTTCTGCGAAGCAGTAATGCTAGCAAAGGAGGCGGCTGACTGTGTGAGGCAACGGTCCTCACGCCCCAACCGATCCCGATTTCCGGCCACTGTAGGCGCGGGCTTGCGGACGGCGAGCTATAGCTGGCTCGCTATCCGACGGTCCGGTAACCGTTCGGACCGTCCGGTAACCGTCCAGACCGAGTCCAAGTCATCGACGGCGCGTGCTGTTCCACGCGCGCCTCAAAGAGATGTCAGCAACTGTAGGGGCCTAGCCGGGCCGAAGCCTATACTGGGGCCAAGGGTCTGATTCTGAAAGGAAGACTCGTTCCTGGTAAAAAAGGCAACGAAGGAACAGGAGTGGGTTTTTAGTCAGTAAAAGTCTGACACTATCTCCCGCCCCGCCCAAGGGCGGGGGATGTCATAAGATGATTTTCCCACCGAAAAAAAAAAAAACACTTTTTGGTTCATTCTGAAAAAAATGCCTGAAGTAATGTTACAACCTTGTTCGATGCGGGTGTCGATATATAGATATAGAATTTACAGTACATAATTTTTAAGGATTAAATTTTAATTTCCTATGAATGTACGGTTACTTTGGTATTTAATCGTAATTATTACGAATATAATAAGAAGAAATTTATAGCATAGCATATTCAGCCTTTTAATATACCCACTGCTGGGACTCAGGCCTCCTCTCTAGGAGAGGGAATAGGCCTTAATCCACCACGCGGGCCCAGTGCGGGTTGGTGGATGTTGCATGTCTTTTTTTTTTTAGGTGGGAAAATCATCTTATGACAAATCCCGCTCTTGGGCGGAGCGTGAGATAGTGTCAGACTTTTACTGACTAAAAACCCACACCTGTTCCTTCGTTGCCTTCGTCCCAGGGTCCGGGTTTCGTTTTCACACTACCCATTGCCCCAGTAGGCTTCGACCCTGCTGGGCCCCTACAATTGCTGACATCTCCCTGAGGCGCGCGTGGAACAATACGCGCCGTCGACGACTTGGGCTTGGTCCGGACGGTTACCGGACGGTCGGACAGGTGGCCACCCATTGCCCGCCGTCCGCAAGCCTACGGTGGCCGGAAATCGGGATCGGAATCCCGGCGGCGGTTGGGGCGTGAGGACCGTTGCCGTTGCCTCACACGATCGGCCGCCTCCTTTGCTAGCATCACTGCTTCGCAGAAGGAGGCGACCGCCTGCCACTCCTCCTCGCTCCGGACCATGGCCTGTACCAAGGCCCGGCGCGAGAGATCGCCGCCGCCGATCGCCCCCACGAGGACACGGCGTTGTTCTTCCCAAGCGGGGCACATCTCCACCGTGTGCTCCACCGTGTCCTCCGGGCGGTCCACACAGTGGGGACACCCGGGCGTCGCTTCCGCACGAATTCGGTGCAGGAACTTCCCGAACTTCCCGTGTTCGGTGAGAACCTGCGTCATGCGGAAGGTGAGGACGCCGTGAGGTCTTTCCAACCACGCCTCAAAGAGGGGACTCACCGCCATAATTTTGGCGTGCCCAGCACTGGGTCGCGACAGTCGCTGTCGCCATTTCACCATGAGAACCCGCCGGAATGTCACATGTCTTTGAAATTTTTTCTTCACGATGTTTTTTGAAGAAATGAATTACACAAAGTAATGCGCCTGGCTGGTTTTGAACCCGCGACCTACAACTCGTAAGTCGGGGCCGTTACCACTCGGTCACCAATGCTCAGAAGAAATTTATACTCAATTAGAACTGTAATCAATAAATAATAAATCAATGTAATCTTATAGTTTTATATTTGTTTTTTAAACATTATTATTATGTATATTTGATTTTGCTTACTAGGTACAGTAGTTCAATTTAGTCATAATTGGATAAAAGTCAGAAGGTTGAAAAATAATTGTTTAAATGTCTAATCTTATTGTGAATGGAGTATAAACTGCTGGTATGCATGAAGAGTTCTACTAGAAAATACGCCATGCATCAAGAAAAATAAATCAATGCTTATCGCATGTCTCAGTGTGAGTTAGGATCATGTTAGGATCTGTTTACAAATGATGTAATAAGTCAATATGGCGACCCAAATGACGTTATTCAAATCTGAACACGATATCATTATCATAACGTTAACACAAAGAGGAAAAAGGAAAGAATACTAATTTTCTCTGATGACGGAAAAATTGTCGTCCAAAGTTGGAATGATGGAAGGGCAGAAAAAAGTGAATATTTTTGTAAAAATACACTAAGGGACCGAATAGTGAATAAAAATAATACAATGTTTCTTAAAGAATGGTGAGGAAAAATATTTGAGGACATAATGTTAAAATGTTAAACTTCGAAGGGTATGAAGAGGTGGGTAACGGGATTGTTGATGTTGTTGTTGGGATTGTTGTTGTTGTGTTGTCAACAGCTATGGAGCAAAAAGAGCAATTGAAAAAACATAGGCAGGTTCTAGTCGCTAAAAGATTGACTCTCGCTCCACCCAGAACGGGAAAAGTTATTGAAGAACTAAAATAGAACACGCTTATTTAGTCTGATATTCTATAGAGAAAAAAGTGGAAATATTGCCGTCATACCAAACTTCTGCTTGCTACTGATAAACTCCTTACAGTGTTGTAGTAAAGAGTTTATCAGTTTTCCACAGACAAGCGCGATGCCTCAATGCGCCACAGATGTAACATCTACTTTTGTAGAGAATTTAGAAAAACTTCAATAGCTGAATTAAAAAGTTTAGTTCGCAAATTAATTCCTAGTGGATATTGTGATGCAGGTACAGTCAGGGGTAAAAAGTGCAGTTGCACTCTACCATTGCTAAAGTGTCTAAAATTTCTTTGTAGTAGAAGTTTCATAGTCCACCACTAGGTAAATCAATACTATTCTATGCTACAAATCAAATCAGGCATGAACCATTCACTCTCTTCTACAAAGACATTTTAGACCCTTTTAGCATTGATGGAGTGCAACTGCACTTTAGCCCCTGACTGTACATGATAAAAATTGGTGTAGTTTTGTATCTCAAGTGTCTGCACAACTAGACAATATGTGGAATCATTGAAACAGATGCGATCTCGGTAAAATGGAGCTGAGAATTTTATTGTAGTGTTGATCTACCTCAACGAAGTGTGCTGTGCTACAAAAACATTAGAATATGTACATCCATATTCTAATTGTACAGAAATTAACTATTCATACGAAGACTTGGGTTAAAGGACTTAGCTAAAAACATTAACAAAAAAATATATATTTAAAAAACTTACAGTTGGTATTGTGTCAAAATGTCACATCGCTTGTCTGCGGCAAGAATCTTGTATACAATTATAGGGTATGTAAAATCTTTGGTCTGCGGAATCTTTGAAAACACTGCCAACCTGACTGGCAAGTACTTCTTTTTATATAAAAAAAGAACATTGCCACGCACTAGAATATTATCACAGTGCGGAATGCAGCAAATATCAAAGTTGTTCTAAGCTAGCTCTGCCGGCGTCTTTGCCCACGAAATAGTAGAAAATATATGACTATGTGACTCGTCACTCAGTGTCAACATTCTAATGGTCTTTTTGTTTTCAATCGGTCCAGTAGTTTTAGTTTATTCATTACAAACTGTAATGCAATTCTTTCGTCTTTATAATATTAGTACGGATGTTTCAATAAAGTAGTATGTTGTAGAAGTATAAAAAACTATAGTCAATGTTTATGTGAAACATTCAGATAATAATTTCTGCAAAATACGAGTTAAAAGACATTATTTTATGAAATAACTCCGCAGCACTGGCGTTGTTTTAATCTGGTAAAAATGTTTTTTACTTTTTATCTCAGAACTCGACGTATTCCGATGATTCATTGTTTTACGAACGTATGCAACTGAATATGGTGTATTTTTGGGATATTATGTTAAAAAATATGGTGTTTACTTTGATGCGTTTTATTTTCCGCAGTTGTTTGGTGTTCTCATTTATAGTATTATTGTTATCGCTCTGATGGTATTAGTCATCCTTTTTCGTTAATATTTCACGTGATAGAAGTGCATATCATAATCAGCCTTTTAATGTTCCCACTGCTGGGACTCAGGCCTCAGGAGATAGAAGTAAATTGATCATACAATATCTAGTGTAAGACTTTTTATAGTCTTACACTAAATAATTTATAGTCTTTTTTCTTTCTCAGCACACTTTCACATTAAATTCGACGCGACATGTTTTTTTTCTTTCATTCTATCTTGTTAGCAGTCATGCTTTTGTCACATTTATGCTCATAACCTTACTATTTTGGTAACATGTGTTTTATCCCTCCTCTTCACATGATCATATCAAGATAAACGATTCCCTTTCAACTATTAACTATATTATTAACTTTATTGGCGCCACTTTCAAACTTTGTCAAATGTGTAATGTAAATTCATGTCTTCTTGTAATCCCATATTTTGACATTAAATTCTCTTCCGATTCAAAAATTTAATAGCAATCTAAGAAGTTTCACACAAAATATCTTGATATAAAAACTCTCGGTTCAATAAAAAAAAAAAAAACAAATCACATATTTTCATATCTCACCTACCACTTCAGGGCTCAACCTTAGCAATATCAACTAAAATTTTATCATTCTAGAAACTGAAGCACCAACACTTCAAATACCTAGAAATACAGCTCTAAATTCTTAGCTAGCTAAATTAAACTCACATAAACCTACACTCAATTCTCGTACTGAGATGTAAATTCACTAAACACCCGATAAATTCCGCAATTCCGGCCGTTAAAGTCGTAAATAGGTAACCGCGGTTGCCGTTCGAGGCTTGCCTAACAATATTTTATTTTAATGTTGGTAGCACTGAAATAATTAGCTGTAGAACGTCAACCGAGCAGAAATTTCGAGTAGAAGAGGAACACATTGGGAGATTCAGCACTCTGTTGTTGAGGTGTGATCAGTTAGATGGAAGAAGCGGGAAACGAATAAATTAAGCGTGGGCAGAATTAAACTATTTATTGTAATATATTGTTTTTGAAGACATAATATTAGATGAACTTTATTATTATTATCTAAAAGCGATGAATATGAGTGCACTTATAAGTATAGAAAAAAAGTACCACAGCCAAGATCTTATGGTGAAAATCTCACGAAAATAAGTTCAAACAATCTTTGTAGTTTTTGAGTTTGTTGCAAGCGGACAGACAAACTCAGTGCAGGACTTTGTATTTTAATAATTATACATGCGTGGATATTTTTTTTTTTTGTTCAAATTGAGGTTTTTCACCACAGTTTTAAGAGCAGTGGTGATGAAATAAATAACACAAATACTTTGTGTAATTTTTGTAAGTCAATAAAAATTGCAGTCAATTTCGGGACATAAAACAATTAGGTTCTTCTGTAAGATAGTGATAGTGAGACGGTTGGTGGTTCAGAATCAGAATGAAAGATTAAACCGTGTTGCCTCGACTCCGAGTAACATGCCTCTTAGCACAGGAAGATAATATTATAATATCTTATGAAGGAAGAAATCTATCGATGAATATCTTAATAATTCATCATCATCATTAACCGGCCCTTGTCCATAGATAACTTGTTGTCGGCGCGACACGTTTTTTTCTTCCATTCTACCCTGTCAACTGCCACGCTAGCATTGACTCTCTTCTCCTTCATATCACTCCTCACACAGTCCATTCACCTTTTCTTTGACCTGCCTCTCTGTCTATCCATCTACATAATACACATATCATATACATCTATGTATATTCATAACTTTTTTAGTATCATGCGTTTCATCCCTCCTCGTTCAATTTACCAACAACTTCCAGGTTCATTTTAATAATTTTTCTAATTAGTTTACCACCCACTATAGTCTCACCCGAGGTACCGTTGGCAGCATAGTCCCCAGAATTGTGCAGCGGTAGGTAAATCCTGCAATTAGTTGAGACGCCGATATGCTGGCTGTACCTGGCTTTGAGGCAATCGGGAACTCGTGACGTTGTCATTGCGGTTTTAACTGGTAAAGTGAAATTGTTTTTTTTTCTTTTGGCTGTGACCGGCTTGTGCATTTAACCAGTGTCACGTTTAAAAAGTAAAGAGTTTTTACTAAAGAATTCAGTCACTTTGTTTTCTATATTCTATTGTTTTTTGCATTATTTGACAGTGATAGGGAATATATATATCTTCTGGCAATTAGTGATTCTAGCCTGCCACTAACATCTTAGATCTACCACAAAGTGCAAAGTTTGACGGCTCACCTTACGGCGCTGTCGTCACCACATGACACTGGCAGAATAGTCGACACCGGCTCAGTTGCCAAAGAAGAAAAAAAAAATGTGATTCGTCAAGCAGATTTGGGGTCACTTGCAATGTTAATAAATGCCAGGTTGTTACTGGAAGCTTGGACACTAGCTAACTACTGCTGCTCCTTTTCGGCAATACAGTTATCCCTCTCTCGCCACACTTGAAAGACCTTGGCTTATATATTCACGATAGGTTAAGCTGGAATAAGCATACTGCTCAAGTTAACCAGAGAGTCACCTTTATGCTGCGATCTCTCTATAGATTCAAGAATTTCTCTCCATCAAGCATTCATTGTGCGTACAGCTAAGGAGAGCTACAACCCGGGAATCTTAAAGTCAAGAGTGAATTGGTTACTTCTAGGTCGACTGCATCGTCGCTTACCATCAGGTGAGATAGCGGTCAAGCGCGAACCTATTAAGAGAATAAAAAAAAACAAAAAAAAAAATGCACCAAAACCACTTTGGTCCAATCACTTGTTTTACCTACAATTAACTATGCTAATGTTTGTTACTCTTATCTACCCCAAGAACTTCTAAACCAGTTGGATCAACTTCTGAAAAACTGTATTGGTTTCATATTTGGTTTTCGTAAATATTATCGCATTTCTACTATTCGTTGTCAGCTTACATGGCTGCCTATCCACCACAGGAGATCCCTCAGATCCCTCTGCACGTTCTTCACTATAATGATCGATCCTTGTGCTCCTGATTATTTAAAACAATATTTTAAAGTACCTATTAAGCAGTTCTCATAATCTCATCCAAATGATAAATGATATTTATTTTGCAAATAGGTTTAAAAAAACACTTTAAAGCGTAAATTTTTTTTTTTCGGCCTTTTATACTAGATGAGGCTGATGTTTTCTAGCTGATTACCCTAGTTTGTTTCGGTGTTTCTTCTCAGGGTTCTCTTTTAAAGTCCATACAGTAAATATGTAATAGTCAAATCACATGAGAACCATGCAGATTTGTCTGAGATAGTCTTTTGAAGAAAGAACCATACCGATTTGAGTGGACCTATCCAGTCAGTCCAAGCATTTATCAGTATTCGCAAGTCAAACCTAAGGAGCTCAACGACTTGATGAACAATACCAAGGAAAGGACATTTGGGTAGGCCGCAGAAAATACTCAAATTTCCAGACACGTTAAAATTACTGAAAAGGAAAAAAAAAGCAATCAACATAGTTCTCACATTCATAAAAATAAAAGGAAATATATAGTTTACAAAATGTAATAATTAGTAAATATTTATGACAAAAGTTAATTGAAAAAAAAAGTCAAATTATAAAACAAAAATAATATATAATGTCTAATTGTAAAAATAATCATCAAATAAAAAGAAAAGAAAAAAATAAGATGACAGTTGTAGTGCGTACTGGAGCAGGTCAATACCAAGCCTTTTCGTCCTCAACATAGTCCTTTATAGAGTAAAAAACCTTTTAGCAAAGTTTAGCTTTTAGCAAAAACATACTTCTTCAAATTCTTTTTCACCGTTCTGGATTTATGACTAATTCTTTCACTGTCTCCTCCTGGAATTTGCTTCCCCTTGATATCAAAAAAGCAAATTTTGTAAGTAAATTTTTCTTCAAGCGTAAAAATCGGAACTACCACTTACTTTAGTCCTCACAACCTTAGTTCGATCTTCGTCATAATTGTTATATTTTAAGTTCTCCACCACCCGGACAGACCACCCGGACGATACGGTGGAGCACACGGCGGAGGTGTGCCCCGCTTGGGCGGAGCACTGCCGTGTTCTCGTGGTGGCGGCGACATCTCACGCGGGGCCCGGTACAGGCAGTGCTCACCTCCTTTTGCAAAGCAGTAATGCTAGCACAGTAGTCGGCCGCACGTGTAAGGGAACAGACATCTCCACGTCTCAGCCGACTGCACTCCGATCCCGATTACCAACTACAGTAGGCGTGGGCTTGCGGCTAACGAGCAATGGGCAGCTAGCCGTCCGGACCGAACCTGAGATGACAGCAAAACCCTGGGGGTAATAACTTTTCCTGATGTGGGTGGAGCGAAAGAGAGTGTAAGTTTTTTTGCTGACTAAAATACACCTGTATTCCTTCAGTTTCCTTTCATCATTTATCATTAAAAAAAAAATACTACTTTGAGATTCAATAAAACGATAATTTTTAATATAAGAAACGAAAAAATAGTAGTTACTTTTTTGATATTTCGGTACTTTATTGTTAATTTCGTAAGGCTCTCGTGGGAGCAATTTCCTGAATTGTAAGTCTTTAAATATCCGAGTCAAGAATTAATTTTCTAGTACCCAATAAAAATCTTAGATATTAATAAATTATTTCTTTGCCCTATGGAAAAAAGGCATTTATGTTGGATTTATTACTCCTATTGCTATTGTAGGATATCCTGTCGAAAAGAAATATATCCAACATTTATGTAACTCATAATAATAATGATTTAGAAGAGTGTCCATGGAGTTTCTTGCACATTTAATCAAAGCCTACGGGGGCCAAGGGTCTGAAAGGAAGACTCGGCCCTGGTATGAAAGGCAACGAAGGAACAGGAGTGGGTTTTTAGTCAGTAAAAGTCTGACACTATCTCCCGCTCCGCCTGAGAGCGGGATGTCATTGGATGACATTCCCGCCGAAAAACACTGCCCACATTTGCATGATTTACTCTATACACACATATATACAAACACAGCTTGTAAACACTCATCCCTTCATCAGCTATTAAAACATTTATATGTGTTGTAACAATTACATAACATCGAAACTTGTATGTTTGTTTGTGCGACATTTGAAATCCTGAATGGCGAGTAAAAAAGCTGCAAACGTCTCGACACGAAGCGTCGTATTGAAGTAAAAAAAGTTTTTTGTAGTGTTACGGGGTCCCAGTGAGAGCGACTAGATTCATATTATATTACTGGATTATAATAAACTAGCTTATGCCAGCGGCTTTGCTCGCGTGAAAATAGGTTTAGGTTTCTATACAAACTTTGGACCCCCGTTTCATCCCCTTAGGAGGTGATTTTTGGAAAATTCTCTCTTAGTGCTCGCCTACGTCTTAAAAGGAAGCCTTGTGCAGAATTTCATGTTTCTAGTTCCAGTAGTTACGGCTGTGCGTTGATATGTCAGTCAGTCAGTTTCTCCTCTTATATATATAGATTATCAATGTTGTAACTACTAAAATTGGGTAGTGAGTTACTTGGCTTATCCAGGTATATACCTACTCGATCAAAATGATCAAAAAATACCGTTGGTCTAGTACTACGTTCTTAGATTTTTTTTACTAGCCCGTATTACCCTACAGCTGGCCAAATGCTTCCTCTATTCTTTCCAAAAATCCTCGCTTCCTCTTTCCAACACGTAATTATGATATCCAGTCATCCCACCATCCTCTTCGTGGTCTGCCGCGGCCCCGTGTCGCTGTGTCTGGGCACGTGACACGGTTTGCATTTTTAGATAAAAAAATATATTTTCTTGACTTGATAGCAAGATGTGTCCTATTGGATAAAACTTTATTTTACACATTCAAGTTGCTTATGCTAGTGACTTCAGCTTTTAAAAGAGCATTCACAGGTTGCTGAATGTGTGTAAATTCATCACACACATTCATCATCAAAGCGTTGATTTGTTGGATTCGTTTTTTATAATTACATTGTTAATGTGTTTTTTTATGGCCCATCTCGTTTCTGAGCCATGCCTACAAGCTGCTTTCCAGAGTCATCACAAATCATCTCGCGACGTCTTCCAGCTTCCCGAACAAGCCGGATTTCGAAAAGGCTTCAACACCGTGGGCCACATACATACGCTGCGGCAGGTTATACAGAAGACTGAGGAGTATAATCAGCCTCTCTGCTTGGCGTTTGTGGACTACGAGAAATCCTTTGATTCGATCGAAACTTGGGCTATACTGCAGTCTCTCCAAAGGTGCCAAATTGACTATCGGTACATTGAAGTGCTGAAATGTTTGTACAAAAACGGCACCATGTCAGTCCGACTACAAGACCAGACCTTGAAACCTATCCTTTTGCAGCGGGGCGTGAGGCAGGGAGACGTTATTTTTCCGAAACTGTTCACGGCAGCAATGGATGTCTTCAAGGTTCTGGAATGGAGAGGGCTAGGCATTAATGTCAATGGCGAGTACATCACTCACCTTCGGTTTGCCGACGACATAGTAGTCATGGCTGAGACTACGGAGGAGCTCAGTACAATTCTTGATGACCTCAGTAGAGCTTCCAAAAGAGTGGGACTTGAAATGAACATGGACAAAACCAAAGTCATGGTAAACAGCCATGTAGCACCCACTCCTATCAAGATCGGGGACTCTAAACTCGAAGTTGTAGACGACTACGTTTACCTGGGACAGACGGTCCAGTTGGTACGGTCTAACTTCGAGAAAGAGATCAATCGTCGAACCCGACTCGGCTGGGCAGCGTTCGGGAAGCTGCGTGTATCTTCTCGTCCAATATACCACAGTGTCTCAAGACGAAAGTCTATGAACAGTGCGTGTTGCCAGTGATGACATATGGCTACGAATCGTGGTCGCTTACAATGGGCCTCATCAGAAGACTTAAAGTTACCCAAAGGGCAATGCAAAGGGCTATACTCGGAGTTTGCTTGCGTGATCGAATCAGGAATGAGGATATCCACAGGAAAACCAAGGTTACCGACATAGCATGAAGAATCGCCAAACTTAAGTGGCAATGGCCAGGGCACATTGCTCGCAGAACGGATGGCCGTTGGGACCGAAAGATTCTGGAATGACGACCACGTACCGGAAGACGTAGCGTTGGAAGGCCTCCTACAAGGTAGACCGATGACTTGATAACGGTTGCGGAAGTCCGATGGATGCGAGACGCACAGGACCAATCATTGTCATACATTGATACTTGGGGGAGGCCTATGTTCAGCAGTGGACGTCTTTCGGCTGAAATGATGATGATGATGATTGTTTTAATGTGTATGTATGTATATATATATATCTAAGTGTCGTTTATTCATTAACTTATCATATAAATTACATTTTTAAATATTTCAATAAAAAAACATTTAAAAATATAAAAAATAGTGTCCCACCGGTATCGGGAACAGGGTCCAAGCTACCGGCGGTCAGGGCTCCAGAGAAAGGAACCTCCTAACAATACGAGCCGTGTCCAGGAGTACCACTTTCTGAATCAAGCCCTTGATCCAGCCGCCTAACGCGAGCCTCCTAAGGTGTTGGTCGAGGCTCTTGGCTATTAAGCCATTGGCTGACACGACTATCGGTACAATGATCGCCAAGTCCACATCCCACATGTCAACAACCTCGCGAGCCAAGTCAATATTAAGTATATATTTATTATTGTATTTCTTTGCCATTAAGCTGCACCTACCATGTTTTATTTCTGTACAACCCTAAGGTCGACTGGTAGAAAATGTCTAAGGCATTAAGTCCGCTTTTGTACAGTGTTTATTGTTAGTGCATAAAGTTTTAATAAATAAATAAATTATATCCTTTGGCTGATAGGATCTGATCGATCATTAAATTTGTTTTGTGAAATCTTCTCTCGTTATTTAAACTTTATTGCTTCAGAAGCTCCGCGAAGTTCGTAAGTATCCTGTACTTCTACAAAATTGTGTCGGGTCCGAGAGGTTAATATTGGTCGCTAACACTATTCCGGAAATATGCGTAGTCACAACCATCAGAAAACACCGTGGCCATAAGTCTGAATGAGTCTCAAAAAAAACTTTACAACTGTTTTGAATCCTACTTAAAGCATAATCAGCCTTTTAATGTTCCCACTGCTGGGACTCAGGCCTCCTCTCTAGGAGAGGGAATGGACCATAATCCACCACGCGGGCCCAGTGTGTGTTGGTGAATGTCACATGTCGTCGAATGGTTCTAGGTCATGTCGGTTTCCTCACGATGTTTTCCTTCACCGTCTTGAGAGCAGTGGTGATGAAATAAATTACACAAAGTAATGCGCCTGGTTGGGTTTGAACCCGCGACCTACAGCTCGTAAGTTGGGGTCATTACCACTCAGTCATCATAGCCCTTGATTTTTTTAAAATCCTGCAAAGACATTAAACGACAAAGAAAGAGGAGTAGGAAAGATAATGATATCCACTTCTCTCTTGAACAAAAGACAAGTACTTTCTGTGTATTATACCTAAGACTACTCCTACCTACAGTAGGTATTGTGAATTATTTTTTCTTTTAAATTAGTATTCTGGGTGTCAAGAGGGCCGACAGAGTGAGGAACAAAGACTGTCTTTAAATAAGTAAAGCATTTAGCGATAAAGCCTCCTCTATTGTATCTCCTTTTTCATACAGATAAGCTTGCTTTTAACCACTATCTCACCTGATGGTAAGCGTTGATGTGGTCGACGATGGAGCACGCTTGCTTAGAAGTAACCTATTTCTTTTTCTAGAAGTTATCTCATTAAAGTCATAAAGGGTATTCTCGATAGAATACATAGATATATATGTATCTATACGTGAAATGATATACAGATATTTGTCCTCCGCTGCTACAGCGCCCACACCCAGTCGTGACGTGTTAATGCTGGTTGATGGATGCGCGCCCACCGCGGCACCGCCAGCGCCGGATTACTACACGCCGACAGATTCTACCCGCACACACTTTTTATTACACACTCTGCTGTGGAATTTGAAATGCTTTTGTTGGTATCTGTAAGAATAAAGGGAATTGCAGAAAGCTAGAACTACATTAGACCGACGTACACGTGGACCACGTCGCGTGGCGTGGATCTAGTGTAGTTCTACAAGTCTAGTTTCCATATAAAATGTATGGAGACCGACGCGCCTGGATTGGTGTACGTGGCACACGTTTGCGCAGTTTAGTTCTACCTTTATTGTGATACGCAAAATGTTGTTTGGCAAAACTTGCCATCAAATTACTGGAAACAGACGAATCAAACTTTATCATATTTCATCCTTGTTACGTGTTCCTGAATGAATTAATTAATTACCTAAAAAAACTGATTTACGTCCGTACACTTATAAGTAAGGTTCAATTGAAAATCAGCGTCTAGCAACTGCTACGTAGTTGTCTGGCATTATGCTAAGCTGGACTTATTTTACGCAGCCGTGAGACACTTAGTATTGTTGATTTTTTATTTTACTTTTTTATTCAACTTTCTACATCGGTACTTTACTGTGTGTGCCTCTGTACTAAATAAATTTCATTCTTCTTTAAATTTATCAAAACGTTGAGTAACATGTTGTCAAATGATTTGTAGAGATCAGAGGGCAGTCGCTCCGTGTAAAATGCTAATATTCAGATGCATCCAGTTACACTGGAAGCCAATCATGATACACCAAATTAATAATTGAATCTGGATGAAAGTATTTTGATTAAGAGTTTAAGAAAAATTAAAAGTTCGATAAGCATCTAGCATTACTAAACGTAAATATGATTTGTAACAACAGCGAAATACCAACCAATCCAATTCCAGCCACAGGAACCAGACACACGCACGTATTCCTCTCATTTCTCGCAACATTCTCACAATTACTCATCGCCACAATATCATTTCTTGCCTCAATCGGCATTCAATACCGAATGATACAATATTTCGTTCAAGTACGTCACGTAATAAATGCTATATCGCTGTATCGGCGCCGGCGCTCGTAACTCACGCCGGCAGAACATATCTCATCGCTATGAATCGCTGTTGAACGTAAATTGTCGCAAATGCTATGTTTTTCAATGGGTTATCGAGAGGCAATATGGGTGTATTGGGATGATGAACTGGGCGTATGTGTTGATTCTGTAGTTTGTTGTGTTTATTCATGCTTTTCCAAAATAATTCGTGTTTCAGTCGCAACAAACACTGAATTTAATAATTTTTTAACCAAATTAAAAAAAAAATTAGGTTCTCTAGTTTTATTCTTGTATCTTTGCCTAATTTTGAGCGAATTTGATGATTCTTTTATTGTATTTGCCATTTGCAGATATTGAAAGTTCATGCGGGTATACGTGCCATCACTTCATAATTATGTTCAAATTCTATGTTATTGGAGTTATTAATTCAGAAATTGTATTTTGTATTTGTGTTGACACAAAAATAGTGATTAAGATTGGTCCAATCCGGTAATCAAAAATAGTTGTGAAAAACCGTTATAATGTTACTCCATTGTAGTTCTATTATTTATATTTTTATGCCAAGCTAAAGGCAATGTGTACATTGAATGATAATATTTTTTTTCTTATTTCTATAGCTATAATACGTTACCAGAGACCTGGCTCATCAATAAGTTTAAGTAATGGATTAGCACAACTAAAAAGTGAAAAATAAAAATAAACTTTTTTACAAAAACAAAACACTCCGTTAAAAAAAATTAAAATAAATTTAATTTTGGAAGCCAGTGTTTCTGCTTTTGTTTCTCCGATTCAAGCTATCCTTTTTTATTCTTGGTTGAGAAATCATCAAATAGCTTTTCTCGCTCAAGTGGAGCGAGTAGGCGTGTCAGACTTTTACCGAGTGTTCCTTCAGTTGTCCCTACGTTCTAGGGCCACGGTAACTCTTTCGAGCATTTGAGCAGCCTAAGTAAAAGTGTCATGTGGAACTTTAATCTCACTAACACTTTTACGAATTTGATGAGAACAAAGTTACAGGCAACAGCAACATAGTTGTGAAACTCTTTTAACTATCTATATATATAAAAAACGGTGTCTTCTCGTCCAACATAAATATTACAGTGTCTCAAGACGAAAGTCTATGACCAGTGCGTGTTGCCAGTGATGCCCGTCAAGTTGAAGGATAAAATTTACAAGTCCGTGATAAGACCTGTCATACTGTATGGATCAGAATGTTGGGCTGTGAAAAAGATGGATGAAAAATGATTGCTACATGCAATCGTTTTTCGCGGAGATGAGAATGTTGATATGTGGTATGGATGTGGTGTGGCCACAATGGATAAAGTGAGAAATGAGTATATTAAAGGAAGTTTGAAAGTGGCGCCAGCGAGTGAAAAGTTGAAAGGCAATCTTTTGTCTTGGTATGTTCATGTGAAGAGGAGGGATGAAACGCATGTTACTAAACAAGTTCTGAGTATACATGTAGATGGATAGAGAGGGAGAGGGAGGCCAAAGAAAAGATGGATGGATTGTATGAGGAGTGATATGAAAGATAAGGGAGTTAGTGATGGTGTGGCGGGTGACAGGACAGAATGGAAGACAAAAACGTATTGCGCCGACCCCGTAATATGGGATAAGGGCAGGAAGAAGAAGAAGATATATATAAAAGACTGTATCTTCTCATCCAACACATTACAGTGTCTCAAGACGAAAGTCTATGACCAGTGCGTGTTGGCAGTGGTGACATATGGCACTGAAACGTGGTCGTTTACAATAGGACTCATCAGAAGGCTAAGATTACATTCGAACAAACGTTTTTGACTGTCGACTGATTTTGACTTCTATTCTGTAGGCTAATATGGATGGTATGTAAAGCAAAAAATCCGGGCAAGTGCAAGTCGGACTCGAGCACTAAGGGTTCCGTATAAACTTGCCTATGAAAACAGTTCAATTTCCGACTCGAGTCTCAAAGATTTTTATGAATCATTTTTTTTTTTGTGACGTAACTACAAATTTACAGTTTTCAGATTTTTTCCTATACTTTTCCTATGAGACCTTGCTTCATACCAAATTTCAGGATTCTAGGACAACGGGAAGTACCCTATGAATTTTGATTCCCTCGAGAGTGTTGAAATATAAGTTTTTTGCGACATAAACAGCTGTATCCTTTTTTCGTTAACTTAAAACTTTGATTTTTTCAAAGCTTTAAGTGACCGCAGATCTAAATATATTATTTTAAATTCAACTCAATACCTCCACGCGTTTCCGAGATAAAGGGTCTTGACAGACAGACGGACGGACAACAAAATGATCCTATAAGGGTTCCGTTTTTTTCTTTTGAGGTACGGAACCCTAAAAAACGTTCAAAATACATTTTTTTTACTGCACTTGCCATTGTCATGCTACCAACGCTATAGAAGTTAACATGGGTTAAACGGATAGCGTAAAAGGATTGTTTTAAATGTGTAATCTCATTACGAATGGAGTATAGTAAGGTTAAGCAGAAATCTGGCTAAACCACCACATAATCAGTCTCAGAATTAATCTCATCACGTTAGTTTTACCAGCTTAGGAAAATACCTTCCTCACTCTATGTTGAGTTGAATTGCAATCGTTGATGAAGAAACAAGATAAATATCCAAATATGGTAATAATACACCAAACGTCACAAAAAGAACAATGGAAAGGGCTATACTCGGAGTTTCCTTGCGTGATCCTATCAGGAATGATGCTATCCGCAAGAGAACCAAGGTCACCGACAAAGCCCAAAGAATCGCTAAGCTTAAGCGGCAGTGGGCACATTGTTCGTAAAACGGATAGTCATCGGGGTCGAAAGGTTCTGAGAAGGCCTTTCACAAGGTGGGCCAATGACCTAGTGAGAGTCGCAGAAATGCTCGTTAGAAAGAAAGAAAGAAAGAAAGAAAGAAAATAGGTTTTCGTTCTTGGATAATATAAATACCCTACAAATAAAACGCTCAATATTTTATAATCTACTCTGACTGGCGTTCGCTTGGTGTTTGACAGAACAGCGCGAAGCACCGGCGTTTGCTTCGTTTTTGAATAGTGGGGAGAAACGGGGGTCTTAATTTTATACGGGCAAAGCCACTGGCAGAAGTTAGTAGCTTATAAAATAAGGTGAGTACAAAGTGTGTAGGTAAAATAAATCATTTGATCTCAATCTTGATAAAGGATGCTCATAAGCCACTGGGAATGACGCAGCAGCCCCGTAATGATGAGGGTACGTGAATAAATTATGACACATTACGTTTAAAGTCACCGTAATGCTCGGAATATGGGGACTCTGCTTTTGTTTAATTACGCAAATGTCTGGGAATGACAAAGATAGGCGTACGTAGGTTTTCCCACCATTGTTATTCATATCTTTTGATTATTTTTTAATGATCTTTGTTTCTGATTGTATTACTAGCTTCTGACAGCGACTCCACCTGCTAGTAATTATCTAAAGGAACATACTGCCAGGATAAACGTATCTTGTTAGATACCATGAGACGATCTACCTACGCGCACCTAAATGTATTTATTCTGCGTTTCTGTAGTCAATTTTCTTTACGTGTGTGTCGTGACTGCATTCAAAAACATAAATTCGCATACACATGACACCCAGATCAGGAACAATTTGGCTATACAATTAGTTGCTCAACTACTGCGCTAAACATGCCATATTGTTGCAGGTACAAATAATAATTACTGTTGCGTAAGTAAACAGACACAAATACAACAAGCAATAGGTACTACTAGAAGCCACATAAACACATTAATTAATTACACTAATTGCGAGCAAACCTGATTAAATCCGCAACCCGAACCTACTGCAGAACAATAAATTCGACCTTGTTTAGATTGTTTCCAAATCAATTTACAGTAGAATAACCACAGCCTAAATAAATAATTGATTTGTGGCGTACAACCGCCGCTCTTACCGATCAATTATTCTGCCTGTGGCTTTTAACACGACCACACCTGAACACTAGTTGGTGCTGAATTATTGCTGAAAATATTGTTTAGAAAGTCTGGTCTGAAGTACCTACAACACAATTAATCAATAAAAACATTTCTTTTAAAGTAGCTTCTGTCAGTGGTTTTGCCCTCCTGGTAGTAGGTTTCTCCATAAGAGTGTGTAAGTTTGTAAGAAAGAACCTCTGGTTTTTTGAAATAGATGTTAAAGCTCTATTTAAAAGGAAATTAGTTCAAAAGCCACTAGTAGTGCCTCGTGGTAGATTAAAACACTATGGCAGAAATTGCTACGCCATGGCGGTTAAAATTTACAACAGATGAAGAAAACTCAAACTTTAACAGAACTTTTTATAATATTGGCTATGTGACAGATGTTTTTATTCAATTGACGACTTTTTGAATTTATTTTATTTGATATTTAACTATAAGTATTAATATTATAACATCTTATTTTATTGAAATTTTAATAACTTGTGATAAATACTGACATTATCTTGATGTATGCTAAACTGTAACGACCATGCATGTACCTAACATAAATATTTGTACGACTTAAAAGTCAAATGCAGTGAAACCATCTGAAATAGTTACCACCAAAATGTGCCTGTATTATAGCAAATAAATCTTTCATTCATTCATTCATACAATCTTTAGAACTCCATTTCATTCCTCTATGGGCTAAATTTTGAAAAATATTTTCTTAATGCTCGCCTACGTCATAAAAGGAAACCTTGTACAAAATTTGACATTCCTAGTCCCTGTAGTTTTGGTTGTGCATTAAAATGTGAGTCAGTCAGTTTTTTCTTTCATCTATTATAGATAAACCATTTACGCGCAATTTTGAATTGTCAGAAACTCGGTCCGTCAAAAAAGTGAAACTAAAGGTGTTATTCGAACCTCGGCTGCAGGCTGCGGATGCAAGCAGCTCATGTGGCAGCTACACGAAGCCGGTTGCAGCTGCATGAATGGTTTTTTCTGTAGTAGTATGGATTTTTGTGAAAACCATTCCGAACGCGGCTGCGGCCGCACGTGTTGCGTGCAGCTTCGGCTGCGAGTGCTGCCGCCATCTGCAGCCACAGCTGATTGCAGACCAGCAGTGCTGCGGCCGCAAGTCAATGCGGACGTAGTTACGTCACTCCAACCTATTTAGACAAGTCCGAAATTGAGGATTGAGGAAGGAGGATTGAGACGCAGATTTGCGACAGGCAGCACGTGCAACCAGCCTCGGAATCACTCCTGGTTGCGGATGCAGGCAACGGCTGCTTGTCATGCAGTTGCTACCTGCATTCGCAGCCTGCATCCGCAGCCTACATCCGCAGCCTGCATCCGCAGCCTACAGCCGATGTTCGAATAGCACCTTAAATCCAACATTCCAAAGCGTTGATCTCTATGGAGAAGAACGTGCCAAAAATTCAATAGACAATCTTTTATACTATGTTTGATTTACAAAAATCTGGGTTATATATTTCTTGTTGCTTCTATTATCTGAGCATAATGCTATACAAAGCACAGGTCCGATTTAGAGGAATCTACATACTTTTATCCCGGAGGTTTTTTTCAAGAGGGAAATCATTCAAAGACTTCTCTCGCACTAGGGCGTAGCGGGAGGGTGTGTCAGTCTTTTAATAACTATAACACACTCCTTTGTTCCTTCCTTACCTTGGTGTTCAAAGACCCCATGTTTCCCTTTCGGAAACCAACCTTTGTTCCCAGTAGGCTTCGGCCCTGCTTAGCCCTGCTAGGCCCCTACGGTTTTGCTGACATCTTTTTAAAGCGCGCCGTCAATGACTTGGCCTCGGTCCGGACATTTACCGGAAGGTCGAACGGCGAGCTACCCATTGCTCGTCGTCCTCAAGCCCACGCCTACGGTGGCTGGAAATTGGTGTCGGGAACCTGGCAGCTGGGGCGTCAGGAAGCCCCGGAGGTGAATTCTCTTAGGTCTATTACCGATCATCAAGAAAAAACAAGTTAAACAATATTTAAGTAGAATTGGAAATTACTATTTAATCATTCGAATGGAATATGGTAAGCTACAATTGTAGTCCCTTTTCATTGAAAAAAATATTATACCGATTTCATACAAACCCAATATCACTAACATAACTCGTCAAATTCAACAAAAGACTAACATCAACAATTCGTCCACACGAAAGCACTTGACCACAGTGTAAAAATAAGGCAAAAAGTCCACCCTTTCAGCGGGCCTCTTTTCAATGCTGGCAACATTAAGATCTGCCATTTTGACTCGACCAAACGGAATAATTTAATAGAGCCGAGCCTTTTGCCGTGCGCCATTTCCGTTGCTTAACTTTTCAGATTTTTTTTTTTTTACTTTTTGAGTAATTTATTTTTGCATGTAATGTTGAAGAATGTTGCTTTTTATACTGCCATTTTGCTTGTAATTAATGTCGTGAAAATTTTAGACTGTGACATATTTTTTTTAAGTTTTTGCTGAATGTGTTCTGAATGGTTTATTTGATGTTTAATTTCCACATAGTGAAAAATTTCTATGAAAGAAAATGCTTCCACATTTTCGGCTCTATCTAAAACATGAAAGATTTTTCTGAGCATTCAATAAGAGTGATAAAAATGAGGGCTTTCTAAAATCACGTTCACCTGAAGGCAGCACTGAGGCGTCAGGTCCAGTCACCTGTCAAAACGCTGATTTTAATTACATTAGTTAGACATCAATGTCATTAGGTTTTCAAAGGTAAAATACCTCTTGGTTAAGTGGCGCCGACTGGTAGTGTGAATTTTCCTTTAAACTATCATTATCAAACTTCTAAAATTGATTGGAATCGACCATGTGACATCGGTAGGGCTTGTGAATTCATTTAAGGACTGTTTGAAAATCATTTTGCTGACAGAATATCTACCACTTTGTCAAGGTCCTGTCCAAGGAATGTACCTACTAAACACTTTTAATCACCAGCAAAATTAAAAACCACACGACAATACTTGATAAACATGCACGACAACAAACTAACAGCAATAACCACACAATTCCACTAGACCACCCAGGAATTTTAATTTCCCTGCAATTACCCAACGAAGTGGCTATAAAACATAGCTTCCCCATAACACCTACTCAAACTTACAGGTAAATATAGTGGAGACGAGCAAGTTCAAAACTATTCCTCTGTGGGGACTCCCGCACATAACTGGGGAACTATGTCGACTGGGTCATATTGCAGAACTAGTGTAGGGAAAGGTATGTGCTGTATAGAATTGTTGGCTAGTTTTAAACACTTCCTGGGATCCATACAGTACTAATATAATGTAAAGTTCTCTGTGATAATATTTGGAAGTTGTATTTAAAATTTTCTAAATTAAAAAAAAATCGAGTCAAAAAATGTACCTACTGAGGAATATCAGGAAGTACTCATCATCCATCTTAATATACGTCTTGTTAAGAAAAAAACAAAAAATTCAACCGAATTGAAAACCTCTTCTTCTTTTTGGAAGTCGATAAAAAGAAAAAATACTTATTTGCGAGTCATACAGGACAAACAACAATACAAAGTAAAGGTAGGTACATATTAAATGTAGTTTGTGTACGTTTGGATACGTAGAACCAAGATGCCTCTTCTGAGCTCATCAGAATAGCCTATAGATAGTCAATCACGTGAAGCGCAGCCACTCGGGTCCTCGGTGCTCCAGGAGTGCGAGTCGACACTCGCTAATGCGTGCGCCGTGTCGCGCCGCCCCGCTCAAGTGTTTGCTGGCGCCTTCTGAACGCATCCTTATTCTGGACTTACTAGGTAGATACGTTAGTATTTAGGTGATTACTAATCATACCAAACGGATACCGGTCATGGTAGCCAATCACAGAGGAGATTAACCAGCTCAGTCTGTAGTAAATTATTTATTTATGTGTTGCATACATGTAGTCAATGGATGTTACATGATTGTAATGTCTCAAGCATGGACCTTATTAGGGCACACTCACAGAAACATATTCTTAGCATTGCATGCATTATACTGTATAATACATAATTATTATTACATAAAGATTATATTATCGCGCTCAAGAGGTGCGCAAACACAGCTGCATTCTTTTACTTGTGTGCACAGAGGAATCATACCACCACATTCCAAACTGCGGACCGCTATAGTGTCATCCCTAATTGGAAAACCCACTTTTGGCAACACCTGAGGGTCGAACCCAAAGTCCCGCGCTCAGTAGTCTCACTTGGGAGCGTGAGACCAACAAGGCAGTTTATTAAGAAATATTTTATCCCCACTTCAGCCAAAAGATCCACTGAAAGAGAAAGTCCTCTGTTAAACATAGGCCTCCCCAAAGTGTCGTGTCGTCACAACGACCGGTCTTGTGCGTCTCGCGTACATCGGATTCCTGCCAACTTTAACGCCTAGTATAAGGAGCTCTCGGTGGGTGAGTGCGACATGAAATTGTAATACCCAAATGAAGGTTAACTAAAACTAACAAGTCATTCCTTATTGACAGCATACATTTCTATAACAAGTTGCCTAAGTCTGTTACCGAACTTATCGAGGGAAAGTTCAAAACCCATATTAAGCGTGTCCTTGCCAAGAAAGCGTATTATAAGGTTAAAGACTACGTTGAAGACACGCTTGTTTGGCAATGACTACTTCTGCACATGTGGCTTCCCTGAGAGCGCATTGACACTGCATTGTCGTGTAGTCATCTAACATCTTAACTGCTTCATCATTGTTTTAACTTCATTATTTATACTGATACTTTTTTCTGTAATATTGTTTTCGCAATGTTTTTTTTATATTATTTAAACCACAGCCACCTTAGTTTCACTAGTAATTTATTATTGTATACATAAACCTTTGGAGGTATGTGGAACAGAGAGTAATGCCCCACATACCTCTGTTGAAAAGGAAGGAGCCTCCGGCCAAATCATCTATCGGGCAGTGGCCCGATAGATGATTTCGGGCTGTTCTATATGTTCTAAACGCGCGGAGAACTTTTATTGCGCGATGCAGTATTATTGTTATGGGACGCCATAGATGCTGCTACATCACTCCCCTCCGGTGATCGGAGATTGATGGTTCTTGATGCTTCTTGATGCGTGCCAGGTCAGTGGTAGATTGGTTCGGAACCGAATGCCGCATAGTTCTCGGTGAGTCGGAACTGTCTGCGGTGCTGCCCTAGTGAGTCGGGGTGGTGCTGTCCATGTGAGTCGGGATGATGCTGCAGGCTCTAGTGAGTCGGAGCGGTGCTGTGCAACGTAGTGCCTTGCCTGCTGGCGTCGACCAGGAGAGGATCTTTGTGGCTCTTCATGTGACTGGCCAAAAGTGCAGTGTGCTTCGCCAAGATCGCTTATGAGGCTAAAGGTGATGATTAAGTATGATCAGGTAGGCATGCTGGTGGTCAGGATACCCTTTAAAGCCGTGGATGCTAGCTGTATGGCTCGCTGCTCGAAAGCTTGAGAGAAGTGATGATGACGTCACAAAGTAGTGGCAGCACGAAGACTGCGCTGACGTTCTTTTGTCGAGGGTCACCAGTTTGGAAGTAAGCGGAACAGAGAGTAAAGTCCGCAAACCTCCGTTAAAAAGGGAGGATCCTCCGGCCAGACGGGTGTTATGTCTGGCGGGCAGCTGCCCAATAGATAATTTCGGGCTGTTCTATATGTTCTAAACGCGCGGAGAACTTTAATTGCGCGATGCAGGATTAGTTCTTATATGACGCCATAGATGTCGCTACACATCTGTCATTTATTGATAGGTTTATATTAATTTAACTAATTTTATAATGTGAATGTGAGAACACTGTAGACTACGCGGATTCATGGATTACATTTTTATTGTGCTTTTGGGTACAAAGTTGACCGGTCTATATTTTCCTCCCATATCTATTGATATTGTAATATGGAAATAATGTAGAAACAATAATTTTTGGGGTTCCCTACTCTAAAAGGAAAAAACAGAACCCTTATAGGATCACCTTGTTGTCCCTCTGTGTCTCTCTCTCAAGGGAATCAAAATTCATAGGTTTCTTCCCGTCGGCCTAGAATCCTGAAAGGCATGAAGCAAGGTCTCACATCTCTCTCATAGCACAAGTATAGAAATAAACCTAAAAACTGTAAATTTGTAGTTATGTCACAAAAAAAATAAACTTTTGTGATTCGGAAAAATCTTCATAACTCAATTCGGGAATTAAACTGTTTTTATAGGTAAGTTTGTACGCAACCCTCAGTGCACGAGTCCGACTCGCACTTGCCCGTTTTTTTTTTAATTAAGAGTAACCATGGGGTTCCTTACCGATTCTTCTCCATAGGAAACGACCAATTAGAACCGTGCGCTAGCTTCTGACGTTTAATAAGTTCCCGTGTAGGCCTGTAAAAAATAAAAATATTTTTGAGTTTGTATGTGATTCGCACTTGACCAGTTTTTTAATCATTTCAGAATTTTACCAATTAAATTCTATCATTTCAATGCTTCACCAAATATTTCGATTATACATTACAGGTGCAAAGACCGGTGAAGTACCACAGAATGCAATTGAAATCAAATGAAATTAAATGCTCACTTTAGCTCAGTGATCTGTTAACAATCGCGCAGTATTGCATTGTTGAAACGTGTTGCTTTGAAACTATACCTTGCCTTTGTAGTTTGGAACTCATTGTTGCATTTGACTAGGTGTGCTGGTGACACTGGTAATGGGAATGTTAAAGGTACTTTATTTCTTTTCTCAGTCATAAAACTTGCTTTCTTTCAAAATAAATAACAAGTAACTAATATAGTTAGTTAGTTAGTAGCGAGCATATTTATATTCATTTATTAATTTGTAAACCTAGGTATCATTAAGGTCTTAAATAACATTTTTAACGTTATGTTAGCTAATAATAATAGCATACAAATTTATATCATAATTAGACATTGGATAATTTGAGCAATGAGACAGACAAAAAGCTTCCTAATTGTTTTGTTTATACAGTTCCCTGTTTATTTTAAGTTGTAAATCTACTCGTTCTGTGGTTTTACTTTGGAAGCATATAAATTCCATGTTTCAAATTCAAGACGATTATAATTCCTGTAAGTTCCTATATTTTGGAGCTATGCGGAACAGAGTGTAAAGTCCCGTTAAACTCCGTTGAAAATGGAGGATCCTCCGGCCAGACGGGTGTTATGTCTGGTGGGCTACTGCCCGTTAGATGATTTCGGGCTGTTTTATATGTTTCAGTCGCGCGGAGAACTTTAATTGCGCGATGTAGGAGTAGTTCTCATGTGACGCCATAGATGTCGCTACAATATCATTAACTATTCAAGTAGCTGAATTATATTCTGTATTCTAGGTATATTATGACTTTTTATTAAATTTATTAAACTCTATGGTATTATACCGTATTACGGAATATCTTCTCTTTATTACTGATAAGTACCTGAACTCGCTCATATATATGTATCAGTGAGTAAAGCCATCATAAAAATTAAGTCATACTTTAAACTTCCTTTTTAATGTTGTAATGATTTATTACTAGACGCTGCAGTTACAATCTCACCGTCACACCCCAGAATCAGCCAGTTTAGTGGACAATTGAGAAGTGGAATCCATTTGCACCGATGAGGGGCAGATCGTGAGCTGCAATATTAGGCGGCGAGAGTGCTACACTTAGCATGTATGGCTGTACGGCGTACGGCTATATGTCGTGTTTGCCAAGAGCTTAATGTTGAGGAGGCCTTTGTAAAGTAATAGGTATGTAGAGGTTGATTGGTATAATTACCGGTAAACATCTATATACTTATTATACGTTGCTAATGCTTTGAATAGTATTTTTAGGGTTTTGTACCTCAGTCGGCAAAAACGGAATCCTTGTAAGACCAGTTTGTTATCCACCTGTCGGGTTTTTCAAGATCCTTTTCCTCAGGAACGCGTGGAAGTATTAAGCTGAAATTAATAAAATACTTAGGTTTGCATATAGAAGTGAAAAAATAAAACTTCTAAGTTCATACAATCTAAATATTAGGCCGCGTATATTTTGTTTAGGCACATATTTTGACGCTCGTAAAAAATCTGAAAACCGTAAATTTGTAGTTACGTCACAAATTCGAATTAATTCGGAAATCGAAATATTAATACAGGTAAGTTTGTAAATTATTTTTCATTAGACAAGAAATCAACAATATTATATTCAACTTCTGAGGCGCGCCTCAAGGAGATGTCAGCAAATGTAGGGGCCCTGCAGGGTCGAAGCATACCGGGGCCAAGGGTCTGATTCTGAAAGGAAGACTCGGCCCTGGTACGAAAGACAATGAAGGAACAGGAGTGGTAGTAGTCAGTAAAAGTCTGACACTATCTCCCGCTCCGCTCAAGAGCGGGGGATGTCATAAGATGATATTCACACCGACAAAAAAAATAGGCACGTTTTCATAAATGTAAGAGATCGCTTTAAATCGGTTGTAGATGGTTTAAGAGATAATTGTCATCATTTCGCTATCAACGTGCAGCGTGTGTAGACCTCACTTTTACATGATCTATACGCAGCTACATTGGGCTGTTCATTGATAGTGGGTGAGCCTTCTTAGCCCATGTAACTTTACAAATAAACTGTTGAGTTTCCTAAAATAAATAAATAAATAGATCAAGCCGGGTTCCTCACCGTGTTTTTATACGTGAGTATTTCTAGTGTGGGAATCGAAAAAAAACCTAATCACATTACTATGTATTACCGAGTCAAACATGAAACTTCTAATTATGGCCGCAGGCAAACTGAGACGAACATCGTATTAGAAACAATAGCAGATACTGTTCGATTAATTGCTAGTTGCCTATTAATTTAATAATAGATAGGTAAGTATAACAGAAAACGTATCCAGTTCCATGTTTTCATTATTGTCTACATCCCCCGCAATACCCTCACAAAATACATTGTTGTCTAGAAATACCCACCTGGAGCACGTGTCCCCACCTACACAATATTCCGTGTAAAAGTATTTACTCAATCAAGGCTTGTCAATCCTATGATGCATCACCGAACGCCACCTGTCTTCATCTGTCACTATCCGTGTCACCAAAAAAATGCGGAATTTACGGAAAATGTATTTTTTTTTATGTGAAAAATATTGTGGTCTTACAAATACTTTGATATACGCTTGGATTCTTTAACGTTGACTATGTATAAAGAGTGTTAAATAATTGGAGTGCAGTTCTGTAGTATTTGCTTATCCCCAAAATGATTGGGCACGCCACAATTATGGCGATAAGTCCCCTCTTTGAGGCGTGGTTGGAAAGACCTCACGGCGTCCTCACCTTCCGCATGACGCAGGTTCTCACCGAACACGGGAAGTTCGGGAAGTTCCTGCACCGAATTTGTGCGGAAGCGACGCCCAGGTGTCGCCACTGTGTGGACCGCCCGGAGGACACCGTGGAGCACACGGTCTTGGTAACTGTCCGGACCGAGCCCAAGTCGTCGACGGCGCGTATTGTTCCACGCGCGCCTCATGGTGACGTCAGCAAATCGTAGGGGCCCAGCAGGGTCGAAGCCTACTGGGGCCATGGGTAGTGTGAAAACGAAACCCGGGGTCCTGGGACGAAGGCAACGAAGGAACAGGAGTGGGTTTTTAGTCAGTAAAAGTCTGACACTATCTCTCGCTCCACCCAAGAGCGTGATTTGTCATAAGATGATTTTCCCAACTTAAAAAAAAAACCCTCAAAAAACAAGGAATGTGATTTGAAGAAATATTAATTCTTTTGAATTTAAACACGAGTTTTCCTAGTGTTATTACAATTTAGCAAAATTGAAAATCAAGAAAAAATAAACAAAATTTACAATAAACAATGGTCGTGGGCATTTTTTGTGATGGTAAATCATCATCGACTTTTTTCACTGTAGAGCGAGAGGGATTGTCAGACTTTTACTGTACTCACCCGTGTTCTTTCAATTGCCCTATGCGTTCCAGAACCAATCTATTTCGAACAATCCCGCTAGGTCCTAAGTAACGTTTTAGTTCTACAGTTCACAAATATTATCTCGAAGTCTAACAAGCAAGGTCTAAAGAAAGAATTTTCTGTTATGTTATACGAAATAATAAGTGTTATAATAAAGCAACAAACAGCTGTATCCAATCATAAATAAAATCGATGTTAATATCCGAAACGTTGTTCGACATTCCTTCCCAAATATAAGGAAAAAGATAATATTAAGTATCCTAAGAAAAATGTTGCAAAAAATAATAGGGTCTACATTTTTTGTTCAATTACTAGCTGGAATTCTGGGTAAAACTTGTTTTTCAAGAAAATATGTCCAGATGTAGGATAAAATCAGACAGTTTCCCAGGAATTCGGACTAAGCGTTAGAGATTGTTTTTTGTTTTATTGTTTATCTTTTTCTTGGAAATTATTGTTTTGTTTGTAAGTTCCTTTATCATTTTCCAGGGGTGACATCTTATGTAGACGTGATCAGTTGATCAAATCATGTTCACAGAAATTTCACACTTTTCTTAAGTAGAGTAGAACGACCTGACCTTTGGCAATCGGCAATAATGTAACTTTCTATTAGTGAAATACTATTATCAGTTCTTTCAAAGGTTTCTTACGAACATAAAATTTTACTTCTTCATATTAGTTCAGACTTGAAAGGTCAATGTATAGAATTTAATATCTTTTTTGTTCCCGTCAATTTCCCACCCACGTAAATATGAGTTGAATGTCATACTGTATGGATCAGAATGTTGGGCTGTGAAAAAGACTGATGAGAAAAGATTGCAAGTAGCGGAGATGAAAATGTTGAGATGGATAAGTGATAAAGAAAGTGGCTCCAGTGACCGCAAAAGATGAAGGGGATTCGTTTGTCTTGGTATGTTCATGTGAAGAGGAGGGATGAAATGCATTTTACTAAAATAGTTATGAGTATACTTGTGTATGGATGGAGAGGGAGGCCACAAAAAAGATGGATTGATTGTGTGAAGAGTGATATGAAAGAAAAGAGAGTTAGTGATAGCATGACGAGTGACAGGACAGAATGGAAGAAAAAACGTAATGCCTGACCCCAAATAACACGTGGCAAGGGCAGAAAGATGATGTGTTCTTTACTAATAGTTGATAGAAGACTTGACTAGTAGTGGGTAGCTAAACTATCCACACTAATATTATAAAAATAAAATAAAAAATAAAATTCATTTATATCAGGTAATAATCCATAGTAGAGATCATCCATATAAAATAATTAGCTTAAAATCAATAAATAATAATTAAAAAAAAACAATAAAAATCCAATAAAGCGGTAAAGTTTGTTTTTTTTTTGGAGGTAATCTCTGAAAGTACTAGTCCGATTGCTAAAATTTTTTCACCGATAGAAAGCTGGGTGACATGGGCTATATTATTTTATGTAGGCGGGTGAAGCCGCGGGCAAAAGCTAGTATCTTATATATATGAAGGTATCTTCTTTACCTTTACACTAGTTGTTACTAGGGGCTTCGCCCGTTTGATAGTAGACAATTATCACAAGTAAAGAAGAAAAGATAAAAAGTCCTTATTTGCTTTACCAGGAAATGGTCTACAGGTGTATCTAGTTACAGTTGTTCGAGCGTAAAGAAGTAACAAACGTAAAGAAAGAAAGAAATTATCTTTTTATTGTATACCTAAAAATATTTTATTAAGATTTTTTTTATTTTGCTTTTCGGCACAATATTGACTGGTTTACACTGTTCTCACATAATATCTATTAATACTGTAATATGGAAATATTGTAACAACAATCACTTTTTTTAAAAGAGAAGGTAACTATGGAGTTTCTTGCCGATAGGAAACTACCAATTTGGAACCGTGCACTAGCTTCTGACGTTTTATAAGTGCCCATGTAGGCCTATGTGAAATAAAAATGTTTTTGATTTTGATTTTGAATATCAAAAACAAACATTTTCATCATCATCATTTTCGCCTAAAGAAAGATATACTTAGATCCTCATAAACTAGTCAGTTTACCTTTAATATTAATAACGGGAGCTATTAATATTATAGGTAAATTACGCGTGGGTGTGAACCCACGCGTAATTACGAGTGGTCTTATGTTCAAAATTTGAAGCCAGTGTTTTAATACAGGAAATAAGTTATCCTGGTACCAAATTTCGTCTAAACCTATTTAGCCGTTTGAGCGTGAATGAATAACAAACATGTATACTTTCGCTTTTTTAATATTAAAATGTGATATAATATAATATCTACTTGTTTCGCCCGCGTGATGGTTGATAATTATCTCAAGGGAACATCTTCCGGGATAAAAAGTGTCTTATTCCAGTTTCATCGAAATCAGTTCAGCCGTTCGGGCAACAAAAAAGTAACAAACACACTACGAGTATGTGTGTGACTCACACTTATAAACTTTCGCCTTTATAACATTAGTGTGACATAAAAATAAGAAAGATTAGACGGACTAGGTTTTGCTGAGTTTCACCTGCGTAGATGTTGAAGATCATCCCTAACTAAGAAAGACCTAGAGTACATTATTTTCTATATATAGGACACTATATACTCCAGGTCTACCAATACTTTACCTACCTAAGGGCACATAAAAATATCATTTTATATAACCTGCTAGTAGCTAAGTGCTCTAAAACCATTTATGAAAGCAGTTTACAGGAGCAGCCTATAAAATAATTCTAGCCTTGCGAATTTACTAGCTTATTTTAAGTTAAGAAAAAAGTACTTGGATAATAACCTTTAGGCATTTTCCCGACGGTAACGAGCTAACTCAGGTCAAGGTAGAATCCTCTCATTTTATGAAGCCTATAATAAAAGCAAACTAAAATCTTGAGCTAAAACAATAGAGCAAAAAGGGTTAAATATCTTCTTGTCTCACAATCACTACACAAAATATCAACATCAATATTATTCAATAGTTTAATGAAACCAATCCTGGAGATTTTGTAGGTTGTCGACCATCAGCAAACAACCTAAATAAACCATAAAACAATTAACCCTTTATTCCGACACGTTGAAACTTGGAGGCTGCGCGACCAATAAAACCATTAAAATTCTAAACTCTCAAAGCCATGGTCTCATGATATTAAAGGTTTAAGTTACAAGCGATCAGCTATGGCATTTTATTTTTTATATCACTAACAGAATACTATGGCTGAGATTGAAACGGTATTTAGCACACAGCTTGGCATTAGTTCCGTTAGTATTGGAAAACTGTCTTCCGTATATATTATAAAACCAATCCTTCCATCACGTCTCCCTTTCTGTCTATCAATGCACGATAAACTTAAAACTGCTGCATGGATTTTTATGCAGTTTTCACCAATTGACCAAGCCATTCATGTAGAAGGTTTAAATATACAATACATGCATAGTCTATTAGATGAAAACCATGAATTTCAATTATTGTATCACTCGTGCGAAGCTGGGGTAGGTTCATTTGTGACTTATAAAGTGTAATAATAAAATAATTTATTGACTCAAGTAATACACACAGGCACAGTTCAAAATAAAGTGGCAGAAATACAATAAATATATTAGGCAACATAATTTGCGCACAGAAGATTGGGGTCTTAGTACAAGTCTATACACACTTGCATCTTAAGGGGATGAAAGTATGTTACATTTTCACTGCTTTTCATATAACCGCTCTTACGCGATTATGACGATAATACACATTTTTAATTAGATATTTTGGAAACATAGTATCTTGTGGATATTATCTAGGCTTCTATTGAAATCGATTTATAAATTTGTGTTAAACTAATCCAAATCTGTTATTTTTCATGAACAAATATATATAAAAACAGTATAATAATAGAAGCCTTACATATTTAATGAAGATTCTAAAAAACACAATTAAAAAAAGAAAACACGTTTTGTAAATATTTGAGTAAATCACGGAATCACCGAATGCTAACAGAGTCTTCAGGCGTTATCTCTCTTTTTTCACGTTGCCTTTTCGTCAAACATCGCGATGGATTGCGTTGGATGAAATAACAAGCTTTTAAACCATGCTCGATGTTGACGTTAGGCGAGTTAAAAAAGGACCCTCTTAAGAGACAGTGATCAGCCGAATTAGAATTGAATAAAATTAAAATGGATTAAAAGTGTGTGGAGTAAAAGTCTTTTATTCTTAATGTCATTGAATCGAAATTTTTCCATCTAAAATATCATTAGCATTATTTTAAAATAGTAGAGGGAAAAGTTTACCACTACGATGAAGAAATAGAAGTTACAAGTTATAAAAAAATATTTTATGTGATACCAGCTTCTGCCAGCGGGTTCGCCCGCGTAAAAGTAGGTTTTCCATACAAACTTTGAACCCGTGTTTCGTCTCTGTAGGAGGTGAATTTTGGGATATCCTCTCTTAGTGCTCCCCTACGTCATAGCAGGAAAAATTGAGCAAAATTTCACGCTCCTAGTCCTAGTAGTTTTGGCTGTGCGTTGATATGTCATTCAATCAGTTTCTCCTTTTATATGTATACTAGCGGTCCCGGCAGACGTTGTTCTGCCCAAAAGCGGGATTTAGTAAAAAAAAAAAAAATACCCTACTCTACCCTACTCTACCCTACTCTACCCTACTCTACCCTACTCTACCCTACTCTACCCTACTCTACCCTACTCTACCCTACTCTACCCTACTCTACCCTACTCTACCCTACTCTACCCTACTCTACCCTACTCTACCCTACTCTACCCTACTCTACCCTACTCTACCCTACTCTACCCTAAAAAAAAAAGTAAAAAAAAAAGTACCCTATGTCCGTCTCCTGGTTCTAAGCTACCTCCCCACCAATTTTCAGCCAAATCGGTTCAGCCGTTCTTGAGTTATAAGTGGTGTAACTAACACGACTTTCTTTTATATATATAGATATATATATAGATGATTGTATAATTACTATAAAACGCTACCACTTATCCCTCTCACTATACCCAAAAATCTTGAGACAATGACGGTGTTTGGAGAAAACTCGAGCTCATCAATTTTACGGCACAAGTTCTGAGCCGAGCCTAGTGCGTCTCCGTGACGTCATCATAATATGAGCGGTTACTATATTATTGCCAGAGTTACAGGGGAAGCGAAGCGGGGGATTACTAAGAGCTTATGAGTGAAGGGTATTACTTCTTATTAGAAGGGATTTTTCAGTTAATTAGAAAGTATAGAGACTCATTTGTAAAATTATTTTTGGCTTGAGTAACCCTTTTGTTGGTGAAAGTCGAAATCATGATTTCGCTAAAGTCTCCACCATGGGAATTCCAGATAAGGAAAAGGGCGTAACCTTATAATTAAATTCTCATTCAAAGTACAGTATTTACTCGTATCTTTTATCTATCTATCTAGCCTTTCCCTATTCCACACAATTCTGTTTGCTACTGCTTCCGATATTTGTGTCAACATAAACAACATCCCTAGTAGTTCTCAGAACATAACTTTTAAATTAAAATACAAGGTACTCATTACAACACTAAATCCTCCCCTCTACGCCCCAAAAAACACATCACAAGAAACTTCAAGGCTGGCATAATTCTCGTTTTTCAAACCCGCGCCCGGCCCGCATACAAAGAAAGATCGTAGGAACCCTAATTAAAGAGGCTAGGCTAATTACAACGACATGCCAAAGCCGGGCCTGGCGAGACGGCTTAAAATTGTCAAGACGCGTTATTTGAGAAGACATTTGTTACAAAAAGAGGCTCTTGGGAGCTTGTGGCAGGGCCGCCGGAATCGGGGTGCATGAGTGGGTGCGAAATGCTACTTTGTTGGTAAAACTGTGCTGAAGAAAATAACGTGGAATGTATATGGTATGACTTTTGAGCTAGTGGTTTGACATACTTTTGGAGCTGCATAATGAAGTAGGTATTAATAATTATTTTTCTCAATTTGCACCACTGATTACGTGAGGAATCACTTTAGTATGGTTTACTTTATACAGCATATGATATTATTGTTTTCTGCTGTTTGTAGCATTAACTTTTATTACTAACTGATATTTTTACCACCATTCCTAATAATCGAATTAAAATTTTAATTCCCAGCCCCCAGTGCAGTTATCATATGTACTTATGGTTTCCCGTAGTGATTTTAAAATCGACAATCCATTTCATAATCCCTATAAACCAAATTCAACACAACTAACACAATTCAACTAAAACATAGCCCGGAAACCGGAAAGGCAATTCGTAAAATTAATTATTGAAAGGTTAGAACGTCAATTAGGGCGTTTGCACCCGCCGGTAAGCTAACTAAATCCGGCCCTGTTGCCAGCAGGCAGATTAATCCCACTTGATGGATCGCTATTCCCAATCTGTTTTTGCGTAAATGAGAATAAACTGTTGGTCCAACCTGTCACCTACAGCTGTTTTTGTATGTTTGAGCTTTTTTTACGTAGGATGAGCTGTGGTATTGGCAATTTAAGTTTTATAATTGAGATTTTTGGTTTGGGTTATAATTCGTTTCGTTTCGTTTTGTGTTTGAAGTCACTCAAAGACTCTTTATTGCTTTAAATGTGCAATAAAATAAACAATTACTTTTTTATATCCATCCAATCACATTATTTTCTATGAAGATTGAAGAAGGCCACAAAGGGGAAGTAATCTAAATATTGATGCTAGCCTTCCAGTTAAGAAACTTTTTTATTTCTTTTAAAATACCCTACGCTCCATGAGTCCGAGTAGCAGATGTTGAAGAAAAAACAGACATGGTGAGAGTGGGCTGGCTGCAGATGCACCTAGTCAGGTGAGCTAAGATAGTCACTTACTGGACGCCTGAAGGAGCCCGTCAAAGTCGACCACTGTGAAGGTGAGATGATCTGATCATGTTCGCGAGGCAAACTTGGCCAGGGATCGTCAAAGTCAGAGACTAGGTACGGAAGAAGAAGGCGAAGCCTTTGCTCGGCAGTAGGACGCACTATAGGCTAATAAAAAAATAAATGGTTTCTCTGTTCAATTAAATTTGCAGCCTGAGTGATAAATGATATTTATTTTGCAAATAGATTTTCAAACCAATTTTTCACGTCAATTTTTTCTTCAATTTAAACTAGATGGGGCTGAAATACATTGTAACCATTGATTTATAAAAAAATATCAAAATTAAAATTAACACAATAATCAAAATTAGAATCAAACTAAAATTCAAATCACCCGCTTACTAAAGGATATCTCAAGCACGCGCACTAGCACAGGGCATACATTGGCTTGTTACGTCACCAACAGCTAAGGTCAACACGTGCACCTTGGCCAACCGACAGCGTGCAAATGTTAACTGTCACTGCCCGTGCACTCGAGACAAGTATACAAACGCTACTATCTCCATAATGAAAAAGAGATCCTACCTGCTCAGCTACCACAGTATGGCAGCCAAAATTGTTAAAGATCTAACTTACAACAAACCTAATTCTTTAATTTCTACATTATTTATCTCCCCAGCATTAATCCTGGTTGACAGGCCAGTCAACTTTAAGTTAAAGCATAAATAAGGATTAACCATCGCCCTCGGCTTCTGCTCTGTCTTTGTTTGAATCGTGACGACGTTGAGATCAAACGGATTACGAAGCTGCAATGTTGGTGACGGTTTGAAGACCATGATTTAATTGGGGTCCTCCTATCCAAAGTTCACAGTCGACTCTTTGATAGTAAAATAACAATTATTATCCCATTTAACGTGTTATTCAACGGTGACGGTGGATGACATTAGATTGAACAGTTTTACTGTGATATTAATAACAATATTCCACAACTTTCACACAGCGCCATCTACTTCCAAACTAGGCGTGCTTGTGGTATGAGTAAAACATATTTATATATTTCTAAACTAGCTTTTGCCCAGGACTTTATCCACGTTAAGTTCATTTATTTTACTTTCATATTTCTAAATAATAAATAAATATATATATATATCTTCTTATATACATAAAAATGAATCCCTATTTCCATTGGTCACGCCACCACGCGTGAACGGCTGGACCGATTTCACTTTTTTTTGTTGTGTCTGTTATTGTGATTATGAAAGAAAAAAATTAAAATAATTGGTAGTAGGGTAGTGTATGGTAGAATAGGGTAGAGTAGGGTAGAATAGGGTAGAATAGGGTAGAATAGGGTAGAGTTGGGTAGAGCAGAATAGAGCAGTCAGTTGACGGGAGCGAAGCCGCGGGCAAAAGCTAGTTATAGATAAATTACACCCAGACATAATTAATTGTGCTTATCACACAAACATTTATCTTGGGTGGAAATCGAACTAGTGGATAGTCGCCCTGACTGCTATATCAGAGTTCGTTCTCTGATATAGCAGTCAGGGCGACTATCCGCTAGACCAACAAGCCAGTCACTATAGACAGCAAAGTGGGTTATTTTTTTTTCAACTCAAGCACTTTCCCACTTTTTGACTTGCGCAATACTATACAACATGCGATTCGAATAATGCACCTCAATTAAAAAAAACAGTTACAATCACAGTTCAAACAATTAAATTGTACTGTACATTTTAGTGATTTTTAAGAAATTATTGTAATATTGTAGTAATAATTAAGAACAGTAAAAACTAAACTAAAAAAAAAAAATATGTTTAATAATTATTACAAGCATCAAAGTTATCTTGTAGTAGCAAATATTGTTGTGGAAAATTTTATAGTACTTGAAGTAGGTATCACGGGAGTGAAATAAATAAGGGATAAATAAAAAGCCGTAATATATTATACAGAGAACTCCTACACAAGAGAAGTGACACGAATAATTGCATTGACATTTGCCTCTTCAATGTTTACATGTGACGCTACACCAAGGAGCTTGCATACACTACGGACTAAAAGAAGTTCCACTACATAGTAAATCTTGTAGTATCTATATAACCTTGTAGTATTAAACATTACATTGGTAGCGTATTGGTATTGGTATCTACGCATGTACAAACAAACACGCTAGCGACGGAATCAAGATTTATCACGAATTTAACAAAACAGGTACATTTTTTTATCCTAAAAAATTTTTTGATTATCATAAGATCAAAGATCAGAGGAAAATACGGAAGTATGTAATAGCATGGCATTGGCCTAAGCTGTTAGGCCTGTTAGGGTGTTGTTACTGATATTTAAAAAAAATAAAAAATAATAATAAATTTATATATTTAAAAAATTGCTGAAGTTAATTTAGTAGCCGATTGTAAACATACTGCTTTCAGAATGCGTGCTTTTATTATGTTAGATGTTGTACGTATATTTAAATTAATATTTCAAGTAACAATATATAATCCTCTCTTTGAAGCGTGGCTGAGACTTGACGGCGTCCTTACCTTCCAAATGACGCAGGTCCTCACCGGACATGGTAAGTTCGGGAGGTTCCTACACCGGATTCGTGTGGAAGAAACGACCGGGTGTCCGTCCATTATGTGGACCACCCGGAGGACACGGTGGAGCATACGGTAGAGGTGTGCCCCACCTGGGCAGGGCACCGCCATGCCCTCGTGGGGGCGATCGGCGGCAACGATCTCTTGCGCCAGGCTTTGTTACAGGCCTTGGGCTTGGCCTTGGCCTTGGCCTTGGCGAGGAGTGGCAGGCGGTCGTCGCCTTCTGCGAAGCAGTAATGCTAGCAAAGAAAGTGGCCGCAAGCGCGAGGGAACGAACCTCACGCCCCAGCCAGGGATTCCCATCCCGATTTCCAGCCACCGTAGGCACGGGCTTGCAGGCGGCGAGCAACGGGTAGCTCGCCGTCCAACCGTCTGGTAACCGTCCGGACCAAGCCCAAGTTGTCGACGGTGCGTAGTGTTTTACTCGCGCCTCAAGGAGATGTCAGCAAATCGTAGGGGCCCAGCAGGGTCGAAGCCTACTGGGGCCATGGGTTGTTCGAAAGTGAACCGGGGCACTGGAACAAAGGCAAAGAACAGGAGTGGGTTTTAGTCAGTAAAAGTCTGACACACCCTCTCGCCCAGTCCTAGGGCGGGAGATGTCATTTGATTATTTCCCACCTAAAAAAAAGCAACAATAAATAATGTGAAATTACAGGCATTGTGTCTGTGATGTATGCGTCTGGTACCGTTGACGTCCATCGGCTGCCACTTAGCATGGTAAGCCAGATCAACTGTTTTTGCCACTCAAAACATTTCAAAAGATCTCCATATTATTATAGTCAAGTGGGATTAAATAAAATATTCAGTAAAAAAGATCCAAGAGCGGTTTTTACCAACAGCCCTTTTCTTCAACTTAACATAAAAAAATCGACAAAATATCGTAACACCCGCAACCCTCAAATCGTTTTGAAGAGCCAGTCAGTTATGGCACTTCAAAATTAAGCATTACATCACATAAAAATATGAATATTTTCACGGATCCCGCTTCCACCTGTAAAATATAATATTCAAAGGCAATATCTCTGAGCGATTCCGAGAACCTATAAATGTTCACCATAAAAATGACGTTACACCCGCATAGCTCAAGCAATCGAAACCAAACCCTACAGCTACGTGATAAGGATAAGAAGAACTGTAAAGGTAAATTGGCGAACGTAAATATTAGCACCTGAATAATCTGTTATATGGTCTGATATTTATTTCTTTCAATGTATTAGTGGTTTCCTAAGCCGAGGTCGGTCTTCTTTTATGTATGGCCGTAATAAAACACAAGCATTTCTGCAGAAACTTTTAATTAGTTGGAAAATATAAGCAATTTAGAATTAGCTTGGATATCTAGGTCGGGGTTTAACGAAGATAGACCTTTCGCTTTGACCAGCAGCTTTTAATTGGATTATTGATTTTGATATCCTTAGAAGCTTGTTTTAGTTGTCTGGGAAGTTACTGTTTCAAGGAGCCTCAGTGTTCAGAATAAATGCTTTGAAATTCTATTTTCTAGATGACCATAAACATGCTCTCAAAATGTCACACAGTTTTCTCTTGTTTATTAGGTGTCAAATTTTCTCAAAGGGTTAGAGAGGGATGACTGTTCTAATTGTCTCGTTTAGCTCACCCATGCTAATGAGAATCCGATCAATATCCCCGAACAATACAGACCTTTACAATAGGCCACACAAAATCAAAACCTTGAAACATCCAACACATAATATGTTAATCTCGACCCAAACTTCACAATGCTTGTTGTGACATGATATAAATCTTCACAACCTCAAAGAAAAGTACCTAAAATGGTCAAGGTTACATTTTTCATGATGGCCACCAGCCAAGTTTCTCAAAGGAAATAACAACCGGTACAGAAGTAGTCCTTTTGTTAATGGTTCAGAAAAATGCAGCAATTTCTTGAAAAGAGGTTGCTTTGCACACAAATATATATATGGTTCTTGGGGGAAAAACTAGAACTTGTCTTGAAGTCAGTATTTAACAGAGGAACTAATAAGACTTGTACGGTGGTTACCTTACACCTTGTTTGTTAATGTTTTGAGTACCGCGCCGCGACCCAGGTTAGGGAATTTGATTAAGTAAAACGATGTTTACTGTTACACGGATTTATTGGTACTAAATTGACAAATGGAACGCGATGCACCGCATCGTGAGTTTAGCGTCAGCATTATTACTAAACAATACAAAATGTACGGGTTTGCTCGTACAAGACTGTTTTAATTTTTCATCATTTTTCTTACTTTATTTTGTTTGGTTTCTACAGAAAGATTTTATGTTCTAAATAATTACATTCCCTGATGATTATTTTTGTGTTCTTACCCTTGACACAGGAAGATTAGGTAATAATTATGCCTTTATCGAAATTAATGCCACATTTCAGTTAATACTGATTTTTGTAAAGTATAATCATGCTTTCCAAGAGGGGTTGGTAAACTCAAAATGCTTTCCAAAAGAGAAAATGGACCATAATTCACAACGAGAGCCCAGTGCCGGTTGGTGGATGTAACATGTCTTCAAATTTTTGGTTTTAGGATAAGCCGGTTTCCTCACGATGTTTTCCTTCACCGTTTTAAGAGCAGTGATGGTGATAAAGTAAACCGGTAGTTTTATTTATACTCAAACTTGTTTCACATTACTTCATAGTCATTTTCATTACATGGTTTTTGTTCTCATGCCTTTTTATTGTAAAAATGTCTTCCGATAGCAATACTTTTATTCTTATAATTTTTGTATTTCATGTTTGTTTACTTTGTGTGTGAGATGACGTTGGCATTATCTAAGTTTCCTTTTCACTGAATGTTAGTTAGGGACATCAAAGAGTATTATAGCTATTGTTTCATTTATAAGTAAACATATCTACACTGATATTATAAAGAGGTAATTGTTTTTGTTTTTATGTTTTTTGTTTGTAGGAGGTAATCTTTGAAAGTACTGGTCTGATTGCTAAAATGTTTTCACCGATAGAAAACTGCTTTATTCCTGACTGACAGAAGCTATATTTTATGTACGCGGGCGAAGCTGCGGGCAAAAGTTAGTGATTTAATAAAAATAAATCATATGCTTTAATTAAGTATTATTATTTGTTAGTATTCATATATAAATTCATGTTCATAAATATATTGTTATTTTTAATATATTATTTCTTTTGTGAGACAATAATACTGGCAGGTTGTTACTTTAGGCTTCATTTTTTTAATTTTAAATTATGAAGAGATCACCCAGCTTGATTGTCGAAGAATAATTGTGTGGTAGGGGATTCGAGAGTAAAGTAGCAAGAGTGGTCGATCGGAGTACAGTGTTTTCCTATAAAATATATTGCAAATTGCGGTTTCTTTATTGTCTATTTTTACTTGTTGTTGCTATCTACTGCTGGGTCTGCCACCGGCTGGGGAACCGGCCCCTGCAGAGTATAAGCAGGACCTACTAAAATACTCCTGGCATCTGAGGGCCTCACCTCTCCGAGACTTCTGCTGTTACGTGTTCCTGAGGCCATCTAAGGCCTTCGAACGAGTATTTCTACCCCGTTGTGACCCTGTGGACCGCCCCTGAGGTCCGCGTGGGATCTCGGTGCTGCTCTGCTCTGCCGGCCGCTAAAGGCTGTCGCGGCGCTACTCTTCGTGCCTTAGACGTTCCAATCTTCTCGCGCCAACTCTTTCATATACAGGGTGGAGCAAAATTAATCATCCAATTTTGTTTTTAAAATGTTTTACTAAAAAAATATATATATATTTTGAGTGATGGAAATCTTTATTAGGACCTGTACATGTTTTCCTGTTAAGTGAAAAAGGCTATATCTTTCAAGTGGCTGCCACCAGTCTCGATACACACTTTGTGCCCGTTTTACCGACATCGCATTCCTGTCGAATATTCTCTTTAAGGAGTGCCATTGTCTGAAGCTTGTTGACATAAACCTGCAACTTTAAGTAGCCTCAAAGAAAGAAGTCTAGGGTGGTTAAATCGGACGATCTTGCTGGCCATGCCAAATCGCCAAAAAGTGAAATTACGCGACCAGCTCGTGCTGTGGGTGCGGTTGCGCCATCTTGTTGAAACCACGTGTTCACCAAGCCCGTCTCCTCCAATCCTAGTAGTAAAAAGTCAAAATCTTTCACTAAAATGCCAGATCCTATAAAACGCGCTCAATCGTTGTCTGTCTTCAAGAGACTTGTTAAAGAATACTACCTGTCGCTGTGATTATCGAAAGTTGCCATTTCTTATCATTGCCCATATATTTCATCATTTCAGCCGATAAATGTCCACTGCTGGACATAGGCCTCCCCCAAATGTCGCCACAACGAACGATCCTGTGCGTCTCGCATCCGTCGGATGCCCGCAACCCTCATCAGGTCATCGGTCCACCTTGTAGGGGGCCTTCCAACACTGCGTCTTCAGGTACGCGGTCGCCACTCCAGAACCCTTCGGCCCTAACGGCCATCTGTTCTGCGAGCAATGTGCCCTGTCCATTGCCACTTAAGTTTGGCGATTCTTCGTAGTTTCCCCATATATTTGGTATGTATGTATCAATTATATTACTAATGTTTTTATCTGTGTATTTAATATAATATATTGTAATTATTGTTGGTACTTATTGTCAAACTTATGACAGCCCCTTATCATGTTCAGACAATTCAGTCCATTCGAGGTTGTATGGAAGAGATCGCGGAATGCGATAAGGCCACCTATTGTATGTATTTTAGATATAAGTTTTTCTTTGTTATGTTTCTTTATGTACCTACAATAAAGTATATAATAAACAAATAAAATTCGCATTTAGTGATGTTTTGTTTTCAACGACATCGGCAGCCAAAGCGTCGATATTCTCGGCAGAAAGACCAGTGGCGGCCACACCCAGCAAGGTCGCTTGTGGTTGGTTCCAATCTGTTTGAGTCAAGCAGATTGGAATCTTTGCTCGTACGACGCCATTTGCAATAAATATAACATTTTTCGATAGAGTGAATAATTTTGCGCCACTTTGTATAAATAAAATAATTTAAGCTTTACATCACAAGGAACATATTTTTGTTACTTACCTCCTCAACTCACACATTCTACCTCCTATAACGTTACACATAACTTTACATACCTGCTTGGGTTTGAACCCATGATGTAAAACTAGTAAGTCGTGGTAACGTCACTGAGACACCATTGCCCACAGGGCTACCACTGATTAATGATTGATAAAGTTTTATTTTTTTTTCTTTTATTATCGAAAACTTAATATTATAGGTTTAAAGAATTTAGTTCACATAAACAACAAGGTTCAGTGTTTTATTTTATTTTTTATTATTGAACGCTTAATAAGTCTTGAATGCAGTCCCGAATTAGGCCCTAAGATTTGCATTTAATGAAAAAAATAACAGACCATCGTCTGTAAAGGCTTGTCTAACATTAATAATAAAAACAAATCCACCCAAAGAATAGACGCAGGTGTTCTTAATACCAAAACCTCTTAAGCTCCACTACTAGGTAAGCACTGCATCCCAACTTCCTAAGAAAAATAACAACTGCTCCCTCCTTCGCGTTATGATTATAACACGGCCATGTATCGTCACCGCTCCCCAGTAAACTATTATACGGAGGTAAGTGAGTCTGTAATTTATTCGGGTAATCGCGTAATTTGTCGCAGAGGATTGGTGTAATTTGTCCTCAGGTGCGGCCCGGCGGCGCTTGTTTTCTTGGAAATACGCTCCATGTAGAACGAGAATTTTTTTTTCAGTTAAATTTCCTCATTTTTCCTGTTTTGTTTGGTGAGTTTGCAGAGCTTGGGTTCAAGACGTTACTTTGAATTGCTATTTATCAATTTGGGGTAAAATAAAATTATTAAGTCATGTTTATTTTTGCGTCGACATTTTCAACTTATTTTTTTTTTGGATTAGTTTTCTTTTTTGTAGCTGGTTATGTCGGAGAGAGAGAGAAATAAAGTCCTTATTTTATTTGTGTTTTGCCTTATTCACGCGCAGTTTATAACTTAATTTCTTATTTAGATTCTAGTTCTTCACAACAACACGCCGAACAAGATCGGAGACTCTACACTCGAAGTTGTAGACGATTACGTTTACCTGGGACAGACAATCCAGTTGGGTAGGTCTAACTTTGAGAAAGAGGTCAATCGTTGAATCCCACTTGGCTGGGCAGCGTTCGTGAAGCTGCGCGGTATCTTCTCGTCCAACATACCACAGTGTCTCAAGACGAAAGTCTATGACCAGTGCGTGTTGCCAGTGATGACATAATGGCACTGAAACATGGTCGCTTACAATGGGCCTCATCAGAAGGCTTACAGTCACCCAAAGGGCAATGGAAAGAGCTATGCTCGGAGTTTCTTTGCGTGATCGTATCAGGAATGAAGATTTCCGCAAGAGAACCAAGGTCGCCGACACAGCCCGAAGAATCGCCAAACTTATGTGGCAGTGGGCAGGGCACATTGATCGTAGAACCGATGGTCGATGGGACCGAAAAGTCCTAGAGTGGCGACCACGCACCGGAAAAGGCAGCGTTGGAAGGCCTCCCACAAGATGGACCGACGACCTGGTGAGAGTCGCGGGAATGTGGTGGATGCGAGACGGACAGGATTGGTCGTTGTGGAGACGCGTGGACGTCTTTCAGCTGAAATGATGATGATGTTGATGATAGTTCTGAAAACTAAGTAGTTTATTAGTTGGATGAAACAGTAAAACGAACCAGAAAAATAAGAATTAAATTATTATAAGTAGTAAAAGAGAATTATTCTATTGATATAATTATGAATAATAGATAAACTAACTACTGTGCTCCATATTTCTTCCTAGTGGTCAAACGCGAGCCTATCAATAATAATAAAAAAAATAAATAAAAAAAACAACTCATTTTAATAAAATTATCAAGATACTCGTATACGCTATAAAATACAAATATTTTGACATGAAATAACTTTGTTATCAATATCCTAACTTCTTTATTATAAATAAAATTGCAGTGTCTGTTTGTTCCGGATGATCTCCGAAGCGATTGAACGGTAACGGAACTTTCACTGGTAAGTAAACGATGTTATAATGAGAAAAAGACCATTTTCATTTTAGAAAGAGAATTTGAGTGCCGCACTAAAAAAATATATACGAATAATAATAATAAGAAAATGATAATGTGCTGTAAGTAGATAAATATTACTTTTAAACAACAATGCTTCATTCAAAGTTATTGATCGCACTAAAAATAACCTTTTTACTTCAATAAACACTGAATAATACTGGATCTCCTTTTCAAAAAACTCAACGAAAAAAAAAACAAACACAATCTCAAAAAAACTTTTTACAAAAACAATATAACAAAACTTTAATGTATAATAAAAACAACAAAAAGTGCAAAATAACTTTAATTTCGGAAGTCGTTGTTTCTATAACAGTTTTGCCTCTTTGTTTTTTAACACCGACTTCCAAAATTCTAATAATCCCAAACTCAGAATGGTTACATTGATTTATTACAGAGTTCTGGCAACGTAGGCAACGTTCAGACTTCATCATCAGATCAGTTCGATATATCTCCTCCCCCTCTTCTTTCAGTCAGTCATCAAATACACGTATAAACAAAGCATTTTACTTGTTACGACAGTTCTGCTGTGATCCTATGAAGAGTTCCGTTCCAAATCTTTAAAATTCATTACCGTCATTCATAATAACATTTCTATGGGTCCGACTCGGAAGCGTAACTATTCAAAAAAAAATAAAAAAATTCAAAATCGGTCTACAATTGACAATACTAAAATATTGTCAATTGTAGACCGATTTTGAATTTTTTTTTTTTTTTGAGCAAACAAAAATATATATATCATAAAAAATATATATACAGCCGATCATAAAACCTTCTTCTTTTTGAAGTCGGTTAATGAGCAATCACAGTTGGTAGCTACAACAGTAGGAGTAGTGTACGTACAACAAGTAGCAGGCAAATTGATTGCTCCACTACAGGCTGGTGTTAACTACACATTGTCGAGTGGTGATTAACTGCTCTGGCCAGCTGATGACGATGATGTAAGGGCTGTGGAAGAGGCCTGGAGTTGACTGTTCCGGAAAGGCGTAGGTGTACTTATTAAAAAAACTCCGTATTGATAGATTCGGGTGGAGAGTTTGAAAGGAAGTGTAAATAAATGTGTAAGTTTTATTTCTTTGGTGGTAAATCTTCCAATAACTTCTCTCGCTCTATGGTGGAGCGAGAGGGTGTGTGAGATCTTTCAGTTGCCTTTTACGTGCTAAGATTATAGGTTTTTGCAAAAATTCTCCGTGGCCCAAGCGGGCATGCCTGCTGAGCCCCTAAAGTGATGCCTCCTACCTCTGTTTGAGGGGCGCGTGGGACACTACCCGCCATCGACTACTTGAGCTAGGTCCTTACTGGTCGGCAGCAGTTTCACGGGTGGTGAGCCACATACGACGCCTGGGCCTGGAGGTGGCTCTCAACAAGTCGGAGGCTATGGTCTTACATGGCCCCCGAAGGGCGGGACAGGCTTCTGCGCCCTACCGGCCTCGCCACCGTCGATGCGATCCGACCAGTGCTCGACGAATGGCTCGGGAGGAAGCACGATTCCCTATCGTTTAGAGCGACGCAGGTGCTCTCGGGGCATGGCTGCTTCGGGAAATACTTGTGTTGCATAAACAGGGAGCCGGACGCTCGGTGCCATCACTGTACCGACTGTCGGGAGGACACGGCGCAACACACACTGGCAGAGTGTGCCGCATGGGAGGAGCAGCGCCGTGTCCTTATATCTGAAGTGGGCCCCGACCTGTCGCTGCCGGCCGTCGTTCGTTCGATGGTCCAGGGCGTCGAGTCGTGGGATGCGATTGATCTCCTTCTGTGAAGCCGTACTTTCACAGAAGGAGGCTGCGGAGAGGGAGAGGGAGGCCGTGGCCACTATCCTATGCCGCAGCAGGCGAACCGGGCGTCGGCGGAGGGCAGACAACGCCCTCTTCCAACCCCCATAAAGAGGTCCGGAAGGACGGTGGACTCGGGGTCGCCGGCCGTCCGCCATCCAGCAAGACCGGAGGCTGCGGCGCGTAGTGTTCCACGCGCGCCCCTATTGGACGTCGCGGGGGGAGGACACCTCACACTCCCTGCGGGCTTGAGGTGGCCAGGGCTTCTCCCTTGACAGCGGCTGGGGCATCAGGATGTCCTCACCGTTATGGCCATCTTGATTGCTAGTATTACTGTTACTATTCCCTTTCGCTACGGACCATGGCCTGAATCAGGGCCTAGCGCGAGAGGTCATCACCGCCGATCGCCTCTACATGAGTAAGCTTGCTTGTGTGAATTTTATACGTATAGTAACATAAACATAATCAGGCAAGTAATGTACGTACTGTTGGGGCTCAAGCCTTTTCTCTAAGAGAGAGAATGGCCATAACCTACCCCACGGGCCCAATGTTGGTAATACTATACAATGTTGGTTTTAATTATCACATATCAACGTTTTTTTTCGGTTTCTCCACGATTTTTTTCTTCACCGTTTTGTGAGCAATGATGACGCAGTTACGTTGCCAAAAGAAATGCGCCTGGATTTGAATACACGACAAACAATCGATCAATTATATTTTTATTATGTTGCCACTGGGCTGCCTAAGCCTGTGTTCTAATTTATAGCCTACAACAGCTATCAGTATAATAAAGAATTATTTTACTTATTATTACCGACTTATTAGGTGACAATGATGAACAACAATATGAACAAAATATCTTGGGATTTGTAGTTTCATACATTTTCTAATTTAGGCTTCACATTGTGCTGTTATCGTCATCTATATCGTCACCAACACGGATTGCACAGCGTTATCGGTGGAAGGACGCGACCGATGGGCTATAAATTGCTGGTGGAACCCGACCTACTCGAGACTGCTCGCTGTCTTCTTGACATCGTCAGGTAAATGAAACTGTCAGCCCTACGATATCGTGGTTTATCGTAATTACCTAATGAGAAAACGGCCAGTGCTTTAGGCACTTTCTACCAGTCCAACTGTAAGTATCCTTTATGATATGCTCCTAATACAACTTTAATCATTATTTTTTTCATACAATTTAATGTCTTAATAGGATAACTTTTAACAAGGAATAACTAATTTTTATCTCACTGTCCCGGTATTGATAATATAACTTCGATGTTCCATTAAAAATAATTTATCTATTCGTGTCTTCCTTCTCTTTACTTCAATAAAAAGTCAAAGTCAAAGTCAAAAGTTTTTATTTCACACTAGCTGCCCCGGCGAACTTCGTACCGCTTAATGGTAAGGATAACGCCATCTACTGGCATTACCAGAACAGCATAATTCATTTTATAATGACATTTTAATTAGACATGGCGTTGTATTCGGTTTTTTTCATTTTTTCGTGTTTTTTTTTAATTTTTTCTCACCGTTTAAACCTTCCCTGGACTATCCTGATTATTTTAAGACCAATATTAGCCAAATCGGTACAGCAGTTTTTGAGTTTTAGCGAGACTAACGAACAACTATTCATTTTTATATATATAGAAGGCCTACATGGGCACTTATAAAACGTCAGAAGCTAGTGCACGGTTCCAAAAAAAAGGTTTCCACGGTCGTTTCCTATGGAGAAGAACCGGCAAGAAACTCCATGGTTACTCTTTTAAAAAAGTGATTGTTTACAATATTTCCATATTACAGTATTAATAGACATTATGTAAGAACAGTGTAGACAAGTCGATATACCCAGTACCCAAAAGCACAATAAAAATAATCATATTAAAAAAAAATGAGTCGTAATAGGAAGTAACCTAAGAATTCGCGAAGTCCACAGTGTTCTCACATTCACATAAAAAAAGAAGCTATATAAAAAAAAAAAACAAGAACAATAAATAATTACAATTATCAATAAATGACATGATAACAAAAAGAAAATTACTAACGAATTTATGGTGTTTGGCGTCTAATAATATAAAAAATATTAAAAAACTCGATAAACACAAATCAATCCCATGCAGGTTCCCTCTTTTTAAATTCCATCAGTCTGATGGCCATCCACAAGCTTTTATATTTGAAACGGAAGCACTTCTAGTGCTCAAAGCTCAGTGGCGAAACTATACAGAGGCTGTAAACCTTTGGTAAGCACATTCGTTGTAAATTCTCCGATGATTTACGAGCACTATCAAAAATGTTTGGTGTCAAAATCAGTCCATAACAAAAAGATGGAAATTCCTCCCTTATTTTCCGCTTTCAGTATTTTTTGATAAAGGTTTGCAACACCTGATTTTTGGGTTCGTGATGAGGCAGTTTGTTTCGGACAGGTAAAATTTTGTATTTGTAGGTTATATTACTTACAAGCCGTAATTTTGTGTTTTTTTGAAAATAAAATATCGTCAATAAACAAATTATGAAAATCTATGTCAAAATGGACTTTAGTGAAAGATCTACTTTACTAAGATTAGGTTAGTATTAGAAGTAACTAGGTTTTGGATAGAGAAATAATAAAAAAAATACAGAGTAAGATAACTTTATAAACCCATCAACTAAATGTAAGAAGAGAAATATAAACATGGAAGAAAACGTTGCATTTAAAAAATCGTAAATATGGATTCCCGTTGCTTGGTTCTCAACGGCCAAGCAAGGATCTGACTTAACTAAAAATAAATAAAACATCGCCCCTAAAGAAATTCACCACTTAGTACGAGTTCGTCGAGCAAATTGATATTCAGCTGGCATCCCAGAATTTTTCAAATAAAACATAAACAAACGCTAAACAAGTCTGGTCCCAAAAAGTACTTATTTACCTCAAACCGAAGTTTCTTCAGTGTTGCCCTGACACGGCCTCTTGATAATTTAATTTTTTCTCTCGTAAGGAGACGTATCTCATTACGCATTCGAAGCTCGTACGCCACTATTTATTCCTTATACATTCGGCGCACGTAATAAATCACAGTTATTTAATCTACTGAAAGATATATATGGGTATTTACCCGAGTATTTCCATCATAATATTTGTTGAATACTATTTTTGTGGGGCTCATATAGTTTTTAATCTTAAAAAGACAGAGATAATGGTACGAGATACATAAATATCGCATATATTCAACTATCTGTCTTCATTTTCTTTGAACGTATTTTATATGTTTCGTAGCGCTAGATTTTTTCTGAAAGGTAATAAAATTTGGGAAAGTCACTTTTCTTGAAGCAGTGTTCGTATTCATAATATTTTCAGACTTGAATTGAGTTGGTGCGAGTATTTTGTCAACTTCTTTCTACTTTTTGTAGAATTATTTCACGAATTTGTCTCGCAAAACTTGCTCCATCAATATTATTTAAGTTGTAACATGACACATTCCTGTCTCAACATGGAAGGTTAGACGTAACCTTATTAGCTCTACTTTTACTATCACAAAACTTTATAAAATGACGAATCATTTCAACATTGCTATGTTAGTACAAACAACTAAAAATCAACCCTTACAAATACTGAAAACTGTCCTCGACAGCAAAATCCGTAAGATGCGCTTCAATAACCGACAGATTAGCTCCAACCTAACGAAATATCGAGGCCTTAATCCAGGATACAGGAGGTGAGTGAAAAATTAGATTGGCGAGCACCGGACACGCTCCACGCTAGAACCTGGCCATAATCTCATTGCCTTGGACAAGAGTGAGGGATAAGTTACATGCGAGATAGATGCAGCACTTTTTGATAGGAGGATGGATGGAAAATTTTCGATGCAAAGACAAAACAACAAATAGAAATGGTGAAACAGATGATCATATTTCTCCAGTTTTGCGTAAAAGTCAGGAGTATCTGGGTCGTATATTGATTTTCCATTACAGAGTATCTGAACCCCATTCTTATTTCCGTAAATAGACAGCAATAAATAAAGGTCAAACGACGATTTGGAATGCAGAAAATAAATTACCCTAAATTGAAGAGACAGGAATGTCCGGAAACATTTTCGTCGCCATGATTTTGTCTCTTGTACCAAATCGTGTACCCAAAGGGCGCAACGCCGCAGGAATATTTGTAAGTCTTTTTACCAGGACACGGCAAATGGGAACCGAATCATTTCCGACTTAGATTATTGATTCTACATCGGCGGATTTACTGAAGATTTTCGACCAAAAACGTACTCGAGGAAATTGGGTTAAGTGCTCACTTGCTAGGCTTGATCGACGGACTCCATCAGGATTTTGGGATCTAAAAATGTAGGCCAACCTCATAGCGCTCTGTAGTCTAGTTTGAGTTTTTGTGTTTTATACCAATTTCTAAAATTTTTGTTGAATCATATTTTTCTAGTCTAGCCGTTAAAACTTGGTTATTCTGTGGTAACCTGTCGATATGGCTCGATTAACTTATATTTTATTTAATGTTTTTTTTCGTATCTAAATCTATTGTCTAAGTACTGTTAGGGAGTGGAATTCCCTGCCGGAGTGTGTGTTTTCTGATGGCTGCCTAAACCTAGGGCTTTTAAATTAAGAGTGAATAGGTGATCGTTTGTCTTGGTATGGTCATGTGAAGAGGAGGGATGAAGCGCATTTTACTAAAAGAGTTATGAGTTTACATGTGGATGGATGGAGAGGGAGAGGGAGACCAAAGAAAAGATGGATGGATTGTGTGAAGAGTGATATGAAAGAAAAGGAAGTTAGTGATAGCATGACGAATGACAGGGCAGAATGGAAGAAAAAAGCATGTTGCGCCGACCCCAAATAACACAGGACAAGGGCAGGAAAATGATGATGAGGTTACTTTTAGGTAAGCATGCTCCATCGTCGGCCACATCACAACTTACCATCAGGTGAGATACTGGTCAAACGCGAGCCGATCAATAATAAAAAAAAACTATGTATTCACATTTTTACTCAATTTATTACACCTACCACTATTTTAATTTTCTCTGCATCAACCGAAACATTGACTAGTATAAAATGCCAATAAATCAGCAGCGCCTATACTTTTGTTATCATAAAGTATTTTACAAACACCAAATCTCAATATCCGCATTAGGCGTCCTAAAAACGAATATAATACTTTTTTATAAACATAAATAATCTTCACGTTTTCGTTAAGAAAAAGGATTATTCCAACAATATTTTGTTTTCAATTATTATCTTTGGCGTCAGTCATTACATCACATGTAACGTCTTTCTCAATATCTTTCATCGCTCATCAGATAGCTCTTCATCTCGTATTCCCCTGTCCCACTTTACATAAATTACATTCTCATATACCTCAATATGTATTATCAATTTCGAACAATAAAAAGTATTCGTAACAAGTACCGGCATTCTCAAATTTATCTGAAGTACAAAACCTTGGAATTTCATTACGACAAACAAATGTATAGATAGAAGATGATTACATTATATTCAAAGGGAAATTTCTAAGATGCTTATAATGTATCGGGAATTATTGTTCCAAATTTTTCCTACCCTCAATAATAACGTTTTCTTTGAAACACTTGAATAAAATTGCTGGTAATTTTAAGCCTTATTCAATGAATTTTGGAATATTCAACTTTGTTTTAGTTGTCTTCTCCGTCAGCTCGTCTAGTAAAGGCAACACAATTTTTAGAATGTAGAATTTGTTATGAATTTATATATTCGTTGTTTTCTTTGTTTCGCCTTTTTTGTTGTTAGCTGATATTAAATTTGGTCTGTTGCCTTAGGGTGACCGCTTTAGCATAAAATCAATTTTCTGTATCGATATCTGAATGTTTACCAGTCTTCTGTTACCTTCCGTCTACAACTTGTATCTAGTTTCTCAAATATATTGCTTTCCGTTCAAGTTTTATATTACAGAGTTATTATCAGATTTTATTGGATTACTGAATAATAATAATTTTGTTATTGTGAGCTGCATGTTAAGTTAAGGGAGTAATATAGAAAATTACGTGGTTGAATACGGCCCATTTCCTCTCCTAGAGAGGAGGCCTGAGTAGCCGCCGCGGAAACATTACAAGGCCGATTATGCTTATTACAGAGGATACAAAACTTGTTCGAATTTAGTTTTTTTTCTATTGTACTTCCTTATTTAAATAAGTGGCTAATATAATTTAATAGCTATACTGAAAACTCGCCGAATTTAAGTAGCAGTGGGCAGACCACTTAAATTGATGACACACATGATGATAATAATATAATTAAAAACGGAGAAAAAAATAAACTTTACATAATTCCAAGTCAATTCGAAGTTATGATACCTCGAAACTACACACTTTATAAACACCAATTTCTTATGTAAAGAGCTAATAATAACGTGAAAAACTATAGATTCAATGTAATTTAATCTGATATCCTAATACCTAAACTCGTTACTCTGTCAAATAGAGCATACGAGATAAAGACAAGTCAAAACGTTGTTATATCAGAATAGGTTTCAAATTCTATGCCAGTTTGCTGCCTGCTAATACAATGTGTTCATAACTAGTTGATAATCTACGTAATATAATCAACTTGGCTTTCAAAGCATAATGTTATTGGAACACAAATCTGTTGTTTATATTCTTGTTCGTAATCTAACATCATCGCGTGGCTGTTCGTTTTTATTAAGCTACGAGTACATTTTTTTTTTAAGTTGGGAAATCATCCAAATGACTTCTCGCGCTCTGGGTGGAGCGGGAGGGCGTGTCAGACTTTTACTGACTAAAACCACACCTGTATCCTTCAATTACCCTTTGCGTTCTAGGACTACGGGTTTCCCTTTCAGAAATTCTCCGCGGTCCTAGCTAGCGAGCATCGGCCCTGTTGGGCCCCTACGGTTTGCTGACATCTCTTTGAGGAGCGCGAGGATCACTACGCGCTGTCGACGACTGGGCTCGGTCCGGTTAGTTACCGAACAGCCGGACGGCGAGCTACCCAGTGCTCAACGTCCGCAAGCCCGCGTCTACCGTGGCTGGTAGTCGGGGTCGGAATTACGGCGGCTAGGGCGTGAGGACCTTCGTTCCATCACGCGTGCAGCCTCCTCCTTCGCTAGCATTACTGCTTCGCAGAAGGAGGCGACCGCCTGCCATTCCTCCTCGCTCCGGACCATAGCCTGAACCAGGGCCCGACGCGAAAGGTCGCTGCCACCAATTGCCTCCACGAGGACACGGCGGTGCTCCGCCCAAGCGGGGCACACCTCCACCGTATGCTCCACCGTGTCCTCTGGGTGCAGGAACTTCCCGAACTGGCCATGTCTGGTGAGGACCTGCGTCATGCGGAAGGTGAGGACGCCGTGTTATCGCTCCAGCCACTCCTCAAAGAGGGGACTTACCGCCATAATTGTAGCGTGCCCAGCATTGGGTTGCGACAGTCGTCGTCGCCATTCCACCATGAGATCCCGCCGGAACTCTGTCCGCCATGCCGCGACTTGGCGCGGCAGCGGAGTTTCACCCCGGCGTTGCATCTCCACGCGCAAATCGTGCATGCATGCAAGGACTGTTGCTTCCAAATCCCATGGTGGCAGGCCAGCAAGGAGGCTCGCCGCTTCGCGGGAAATAGAGCGCTATCCCCGCACCATCCGGATGGCCATGACCCTCTGGCAAGCGTTCAGCATGGCCACCGGTCGCTTTTGCAGCGACGGCGCCCACACCGGCGCCCCGTAAAGGGCCATAGACCGAACAATTCCCGCGTAGAGCCTCCGGCAGGAGGCGTCTGGACCCCCAAGGTTGGGCAGGAGCCGCTTTAGGGCAGCCGCGGTCCGTTCCAGTTTGGAAGCTACGAGTACATAGAATCTTCGTTAGTAAAATATGTCATTTTTATTTAAATATCCTCTAGTTGTAAAGGATAATTTTTAATGCTGTTTAAATTTTTACTTATACTTATTTTCTGACTACTCTCATACGCGGTGTTTACGTCTTTTTTTCCAACTCTACCGGGTATATTGGAAAATATTTGTTTAGAAATATGTATCACATCTGTACCTATTTTTGTGTTTTCTTTCTGTTTTATTTTATTTAATATGTATTTGAAAGTGTATACCTCCATAAATTGTTAAAAAAAATACAAAAATATTGTGTTTGTGCCTAATAAAAATAATAATTTCGCGGTTATAGAGGTAAAGTTTCTTTGGGAAAGTTGTTTGTAATCATGAGTACAATCACGTGTTTATGTATCTGTCACTAATTACCAGTCACCCTATATAGTTTTAGTTTTTTTTTTTTAAATTTGTAAATAAAATAAAATAAGCTTATGTACAAGGCTCCTTTTTTACTTACTGCTTATTTGTTATAAATATAATAATTATACTAGTTATTTGATCTAACTGCGGTAGCCTTAAACTAGCTATTATAATATGTTACTAACTTTTCCCCTCAATCTGTTCAACCACTGGAAAATTCTAAATCACCAAATCTATCTCTAATAAAGTGGTTAAAGTGTTATCACACTAATATTTATTTATTTGGCTCACTATCAACTTACTACATATATACAAAGATATGAGATATACCAAATAAACTTGTGTAACAATCCTTACAGGTAAGCACAATATGCGTAACTTTGTTGTTAGTTGACACCTAATCAGAACTAAGTTACTCACCAAACATAATTAAATTATTTAAAATTAAAACATTAAGTATGTAACCACAGTATATAACGATATTTTTACATATTTTGTTTAGTGTGTATATGTCTGTTACTCCTTCACGTATAAACGTCTGAAGGGATTTGGATGAGAAGCACACGAATAGACCGTGTTCTGGTATAGAACTTAAAAAAAAACACTTTTTGATTTCGGGTGTATTTGCCTATGAGATAATTTTCTATTTAGAGTCAGTTCACACCAAGATACGACGCGACGCGACACTGTGCGAAGAGCGACTCAAAATATAACTTTATTTACTATACGGAAAGATACGCATTTCAGATCGAGATGCCTCGTGGCGCAGCGCTGCGTGGTGGAACGTATTCTGGATTCTCACAATGAAATGTGTGTCATTTCGTGTAGTAAATAAAGTTATATTTTGAGTCCCACTTCGCGCAGTGTCGCGTCGCGTCTCGTCTCAGTGTGAACTGATCCTTACGTGCGGGCGAAGCTAGCGGTTGTATATGGCTACAACTATCCTATTACGGTCAGCAACTAAACTAAATACATAAGGAAAGTCATCTGTTTGCTAAACGCGCGTATTCGTGGCGGGCACGTGCACAAACATGCATTAGCATAATCAAACGTGGTGTGCTGCGTGCAGCAGTAGAACGTAGTAATTCCCTCACTAGGGATGGAAAAACGCTGCGTTTTAAGGAGTTTGATAAACTAAAAAAAATCTCAACACAACATGGTCGTATCCTTGCTAGCATATCATTTTAAGATCTACATAAATAACATACTGAAAGTGAGTTTTTGCTAGTCAAAACACTTAGGCGGATGCAACTCGACATACATTTTCACTGTTTTTCATACAACCCCTGTTACTCGATTATGCCATTATAACACGTTTTCCATTAGATATTTTGGAAACACAGTATCTTGTGGATATTATCTAAGCTTCTATTGAAATCAATTTATAAATTTGTGTAAAACTAATCTTTCTGGATTGGACTTCTGAAAATCTGCTATTTTGCATGAATTTTGACACTTCATAATTTGCTCAAAAATTTAAAAAATCAAAAAAGTATATCAATAGAAGCCTTGCAAATGTAATCAAGATTCTAAATGACAACATTTTTTTTTTTAAAGAATAAATAATTAATGGTTGAAAAAAAAAAACACGTATGTCCTGGAACAAGTTTTGTAAAATATTTGAGTAAATCACAGAATTACCGAATGCTAACAGAGTTCTCAGGCGTTTTTTTTTGCGTTGGGTTTTCGTCAAACATTGCGTTCGATTGTGTTAGATGAATTAACAAGCTTTTAAACCATGTTCGATGTTGACGATAAGTAAATGAAAAATGACCCTCCTAAATGGCTTTTCAACACAATTTCTTAAATACTTCCTCTTTTATACCAAGTTTCTGGAAACAATATCGGCATAAAAATTTGCTAACACGTTGTGAAATGTTATTTTACTGCTGTAATTAATTTACTAAATTAATGGCATCATAGTCGTTGAAATGCGTTGAGTTTTGTAATGTCGTTAATTTTTGTTCCAGATACAGGGTGTCAGCTGCTTATTCAATCCTTATTTATCACAAACTTTCGTCATCACCACACTTAAGTTGGTAAAGAAAAAAATCATTAGGAAACTAGAATTTCTTAGAACTAAAAATCCGAAGGCAAGTGACATCCATTAGCTCGCACTGGGCCCACGTAGTGGCTTATGTATTATGGGGCCTTATGTATTTTATCTCCTAGAGAGGAGGCTTGAGTACTGGCAAGAGAAAGAAAGAATTAAAAAAGAAACAAAGAAAGAAAACATTTATTCTACCCGAATAGACGCACATGCTTAGAAATACATAAATAGATAAAGCGCAGCGTCATTTTTTCCTAGTGCAGTCACTATCACCTCGTCAAGATTATGCAGCATACGAGTATACGCGAAATATATTGTGCAGAAACATAAACTAACCACTTAACATCTTGCTCAGAAACTATGTAGTCTTTACCGAACTTGATGTAAGGATCTAAAGGATAAGGGACATGCCTACGTGACTTCTTTCCCATTTTCTTGAGCATTTTAGGGTTTGAGTAAAAAAAGATGGAATTGAATTGAGTGGTTATTAAATTAGATGGAGGTAAGGAGTAAGGGTCACTTTGGACCTAAGGACTTTTTGGTATGAGAGTCGTCTAAGCTTTTATGTAAGCTAAAAAATAACTGTGTCAATGATTAAGCTAGGTTTAAGATATTATAAGGTTTTAATTAAAGAATAAGAAGGTAGATCTTGTTTTACGTGTTAAAACTGACAAAACTAGACTTTTACTGACTAAAAACTCACTCCTGTTTCTTCTTTGCCTTCGTCCCAGGGCCTCGGGTTTCACTTTTATACTACCCGTGGTCCCAGCAGAATTCGAATGCTACTCTCTACTGCTCTCCTATCTTTGTTTATTTTTTCATTTTTTTTTCACATTGGATAGCGTAGACTCATAAAGATTTATCAATATTTTTTTGAAGTAAGCAAAGTCAATATCTAAGTGAAACTTTTGAAGTAGTTTCCGTAAACTATCCTTGTTTACGGTTAATGAAGAGTTTGACGTGGGCGTATCTTCATTGGTATTGGAGTTAGAAACCAGGATTAATTCTTCATAATTAATTTGTACAAGTATTTGTAGGTACTTATACAATCAATAGCGATCTAAAATAGATTTCAAGAACCTCGTCATCTTCCTGCTCTTGTCCCGTTTTATTTGGGGTCGGCACAACAGGTTTTTTTTTTTCCATTCTGTCCTGTCACTTGTCACGCTATCACTAACTTCCTTTTCTTTCATATCACTTCTCACACAATCCATCCATCTTTTCTTTGGCCTCCCTCTCCCTCGCCATCCATCCCCACATGTAAATTCATAACTCTTTTAGCAACATGCGCTTCATCCTTCCTTTTTGACATAACCATACCAGGATAAACGATTTCCTTCAAGAACCTGTTAGCCTGAACCTGCTAACCTAGGTTATATGAATAATTCACTTTAAAATCAATAGTTAATCACTACATTTTATAATATAAATTAATCAATCCCCTTCTAAAACGGCGTAGCAATTTTCTCAATTGTGTCGTGGTTCGCTTTCAGTACAATCGGACGCAGCTGAATATAAATATTTTACTTGGAAAACTTTGTGATCTCCACGAACCACTTGCTAAAAAAAACTATACCCCCTGGCAAGATAGGTGTCAATAGGCAATATGCGTTTGGGCGGGGCGGGAGATAGTGTCAGATTTTTACTGACTAAAAACCACCTCCTGTTCCTTCGTTCCCTTTCGTACCAGGGCCGACTCTTCCTTTCAGAATCAGACCCTTGGCCCCAGTAGGCTTCGACCCTGCTAGGCCCCTACAGTTGCTGACATCTCCTTGAGGCGCGCGTGGAACAGCACGCGCCGTTGACGACTTGGCCTCGGTCCGGACGATTACCGGACGGTCGGACGGCGAGCCACCCATTGCTCGCGTTCCGCAAGCGTGCGCCTACGATGGCCGGAAATCGGGATCGGAATACCGGCGGTGATTGGGGCGCGAGGACTGTTGCCTCACGCGATCGGCCGCCTCCTTTGCTAGCATAACTGCTTCGCAGTAGGAGGCGACCGCCTTCCACTCCTCCTCGCTCCGGACCATGGCCTGTACCAAGGCCCTATTTGTTTAAAATAGAAAATCAAACGAGATTTTACAATTTCAGTCTCTCTTGCCAGGACGCCGTTTTCTATTGCGGGCTGCACAGGCGTGATGAACTGTGACGTCAAAGACCATGTCGCACTTCTCTTTCTAATTAGCAGCTTCAAAATTTTACTACTTTCGTATTGATCAAAATATTAAACAAAAAACCGTATTTATTTATTTATTAGAGCCAAAAAAATAGCACGAATATTCCTCATTGTATGTCTCCTGAATATCTGTAATGACTGTCAAAAGTCTACAAATGACAGTTGGAACCAACAGGTTAATTTGCTTGAATGAGGCTTGGTATGTCGTGTCGTGACCGAGCTCAGTAAGAATGGATCCTTATGACTGTGACTAGCTGCTGTCAGCGGCTTCGCTCGTGTGATAGTAGAAAAATATCCAAAGGATACTCCGAGATAAATGTATCCTTTGTGTCATTCCAGGACAAGGTTCCATGAACCCGTGTAACAAGTTTCATCGAAATCTATGATAAGATAAGATATTCTTTATTTTTGTAAACATTGTGTACATAACTACATGCAATAGCATGCAAGATTGAGAGTCATGTTTAGCCGCAAATATTTATAGCATTGAAAACTAAAAAATTATAAACCTTCACAAAAAAAATACCTAGGATTTCACTTTCAAAATTTATAAGAAGTTATTTTTATCTTATCATGTCTAAATTCAGAATTAATTAAAAACAGTAATGTCAAACAAATATAAGAACAATGTCAAAGCTACAAAATATACGTCAAAATTAACCGATTTATGTCAAATTTACAATATGGATGTCAATATTACTAGATGTCAAAATTTAGGAATCTTATTTCAAAATTACATACATTATGTTAAAAATTACTATTTAAATGTCAAAATAACAATTTAAAAATATCTATTCAGTAGTTTTTGTGTGGAAGAGTAAAAAACATCCATACATCCGTATTACAAACTTTCGCTTTTATTATATTAAGTAGGATTATGGAACCACAAACTCCGCTCCCTAATAAGAATATAAATCTAGAACATTAGATAAAAATCTCAATAAAATCGAGAGAGGACTAAACGTAACCCTAAACAGTCGGGTACACGTCCGCTGAACAAATTGTCCATCGCACACTGTGTCCGAGGACTATCAAAACAAATGCTACAATTTATTTGATCCATTTTCTATCACGCACGTACATCTGAAGATGTTTCGCCGAAATTTTCTAGCCTCGTGGATATAGTAATTTAATTTTCTTCGCCTTTTAAGGTGGATTTTCTTGGAGTTCTGTTATTTTTAGTTTGATTATTTACAATATTACATTTTTTGTATTTATTGAATAAATCATCGATAGTGATCAGTTTTTTACGATCATCTCCATCATTAATCATTCGTTGCTGAGAGAATCTTGCTCCTTGTGTATCTTGATTTCTTAGAAGTAACTTATTCATTCTTGACTTGAAGACCCTAGATTGTAGCTAACAGGAAACACAGACTCCAGCAGGGAATTTCGTTCCTTAGCTGTATGCACAATGAATGTGTTCCCAAACGTTTTGGACGTATGAGTGGGATGTTCAACATGTACTGGTGGAGCATTGCAGTACGTTCGGTAGTCTGATGATGGAACGGGCTTGGCGGAATCAAGTCATGAAATTGCGACGCACACTATCTGAAACGCAACCGCTCAACAATTTAAAGTTTAGATTTGACGATTGTATCATTGATTCACCAATGATTCTCTTGACTCTTTTCTCAATTCATTGTTTGATTGGTGAATATTTTAAAATATGGGATTCAGTTATGTGCTATCATCATCATGGATGACCTTGTGTGTCACTGCTGACTATAGTCCTTCTTCCTTATGTGCCAGTGCTTCCCTGGTTTGCACTGTGTCAACCTTGATATTTTGAACGTCACCCATCTGCCCTCAGCCATGTCTGCTGGTCTGCTGAATTTTTGTCTACCGTCTATTTACTTATTTTGGATATTCATTTACTTTTACTAACCTGCTATAATGTACCTTAACTCCAAAGATCTTATAATAATCATATAACAATTATTAATAATTATAATAATCATCGTATTGCCCATACTCCGATTTGATTTAGATGAGCGCAGCATGTTTTTTTTTTCCATACATCTTTATAGTTTTTTGTTCCTTTTTAGCAATTTTTAGGGTTCCGTAACTCAAAAAAAAAAAACAGAACAGTGTTGGGATCACTTTGTTGACCGTCTGTCTATCTGTCTGTCTAACTGTCTGTCAAGACACCCAAGATACGTGTGGTGAGTATTTCGGGAACGCGTGAAGGTATCGAGTTGATATTAAAACAATATACTCAATTCTGCGTTCCCTTGAAGCTGTAAAAAAACAAACTTCTTAGTTAACGACGAACACTCCCAACGGAATCAAAGTTCATAGGGTTCTTCCCGTTGACCTAGAATCCTGAAATTTGGCATAAAGCAAGGGTTTGTAGCACAAGTATAGGAATAAATCTGAAAACATTAAATTCTATTGTTACGTCACAAAAAAAACTTTTTCTGCGATCTTTGCGACTCCATTTGGGATTTGAAGTATTTACGTAGATAGGTAAATTTGTACGGAACCCTCAGTGCGCGAGTCCGACTCGCACTTGCCCAGTTTTTTTTTAACACCATCTGTCTATTTTTTCTCCGAAATACCTAAATACAATATTTGCAATCTAACCAAATCATTTCGCACATGTAGGTAGAACCACAAACAGCCTTGGTGTATATAAACATTTATCCACATCGTTTGTTAGTTCATGTGAATCGTGAACATATGAACAAACAAGACGAAGTCTATCGCATGTTAAAATCTAACCGAAATGGACCACGGGGGGTGTGCACTTCAAGTCAAGTGAACTTTAGTTAGGCGTACAGACTGGGTAGACAGGTCGATGCATTGATAGCAATCGGGTGTGTATGGACCTGTTTCTTGGTGCCAAATGTCTAACTACTGACATATCCTTAATTTAATTTGTTGTATGGAACTGTTTTAGTTTGTAAATATAAAGAATAAAGTGATGAATTAGTCCGACAAATTATTATTGAATAGTTTTAGAATTCCCTATTTTGATACAGCCGTGAAGCACACTATTTTATGTTTTCTTAATTTTTTTATAAATACTTAACTATTGTTTGTGTACTTTGTATTGTGCCTAATAAATCTTTTTTCCATATTTTTCTATGATTCTTAAAAATCATTCTTATTTACCTTACTTTATAAAACATATGTCTTAGAAACTAACATTATTAATTGAATTATTATTATAATAAGTGGTAGGCATTACAAGTACCGTTTTGGGTACTTACTGATCATTTTTAAATCGGCCAATAAATTAAGCTTTCCTCACACCTTAATAAAATAAAATTCTCAAGCACCGACCTCACTCACGAACTACGGAGGAATCCAGAATTGTTTTAGAACGCAAGGCAACCATTTCTTTCCATCTCTAAGCAACTATTCGTACGTGATCGGACGACCACGACCGACGTTGAACGGGAAAGGAAAAAAGTAAGAAAATAATTCTAAGGTAATCATGTAACAGGCGAGATAATAACGGGCCTTTTGGGTCGAATGATAAATTGAAAAGGACCACGTTTGTGTAAATTTCTTTTGGTAGATTCGGGACGAATTTTTTTGTCCATGTGTGAAAAATGTGATCGTGATTATGGCCGTTTTGTATCTTGGAGATTTATCTGGAAATCCTTGGAATGTTTTGTGATTTATGATGATTACTTATATTTACAGATCGCAGAGATTGGTGATCACAGTGAAGATAATATCCAGCTTATACCTAATATTTAGGTTCCGCAATACCCGTAAATGAATATAATCGAATGCCTTTGTATTGCGTCCGTTTCATATCGAGGAAACGTTACCGGTAACTAGACGTCTAATACTCTGACTTTTGATCAGAATATTGGACTTTTGATCAAAGGGTATCACGTTACATAGTTAGAGGGTTGAAAAGCAAGGTTGTCAGTACCTCTATGAAACCGAGCTCAATGGGAAAACCTGTCATGGTTTCTCAGCAGCAAAAGATACCTATTATGAAGATATTTTAGTACCCACAACACTAGTAACATTTTTCCTTGGGAAGTCCTGATACTATTGTGTTTCAAAGTGTATGCTTGTACAAAATGTCTAATAAATTAATACCATTTATCTCTCTCTATTTTTCTTCAGAAAACTTTCCAGCATTGTAACAAGTTTCTCTACAGCAAAAGGGAGTGAATTTGCATTGTACTAAAAAATATAAATACTACCAATATCGAAAAATATAGAACTCCCAGTATAAATTCCTTTTTGATTCTAACCATCTTTCAAAATATTATCGCTTAGAAACTACCTGTTTAATAGAGCGGCGCAACAATAGTGTCCCGAAGGAAAAGTCACAGTTAACAATGGGCCAATACCTTCCAAATAAATCAAACCTGCGGGTCTTACTGAGCATTGTGTCCTGCCCAACACACAGAATTATCATCTTTAAATTCCCAGTCTCAAAGCTCATAATTCCGTGAAATATTTTACTTGTAGTCTTATTTTGTGTTCAACAATTCAAAGGAATATACGCTGTATTGTTATATACACAAAGGTGGTGTTGCTGTGTGGTGTGGATACATTAATCAGAGGCCGTCAGTTTGACGCACAAAAGCGTCAAATGTTCGTTGTGAATGAATGAAGTAATTTGTTGTAGATATATTTAGGACATAGTGTTTGTTTGTTTTGGTTTAGGCTTTGTTATTTGATTAGAATCTAGAGCGAAAACATAATTTATCATTTGGAATAATGGAATTGCGTACCTGTCTATCATAGCAAGTAATAAAAAATATATCATACTATCTTATAGAAAGCCATACTGAAGGTTACAAATCATCCAACGCTTCAGAAAATTATTATCATCCCACCCATACGTACAAAGCGTTTTGGGAACACATTCATAATGCGTACAGCTAAGGAGTGGAATTCCCTGCCTGAGTCTGTGTTCCCTGATAGCTACAACCTAGGGGTCTTTAAGTCAAGAGTGAATAGGTTACTTCTAGGCAAGCGTGCTAAATCGTCGGCCACATCATCGCTTACCATCAGGTGAGATAGTGGTCAAACGCGAGCCTATCAATAAAAAAAATAAAAAATAAATATTGTCTGTCTAATAAGGCCCAAGATGACGGTTTTTTTTGTATGAACCAATTACTTTTCTCCCTCTAGGTTGGAGCGCAAGTGCGTGTCAGACTTTAACTGAGTAAAAGCCACTCCTATGTTTCTTCTTTGCCTTACATTCGAGGACCCCGAGTTTCTCTTTCGGAAGTCAACGCATGGCCCCAGAGGCCCGGGTTGACAGCGTGTTGTGTTCTAAGCGCGCCATAAATAGATGTCAGCAGGAGTGATGGCGTCCGCTATACCTGATGCCTACTAAGTCTGCGGGATTGCTTGAAAGAATTATTTCGGTCCTGGAAATGTAAAAGCAACTGTAGAAACATGGGTGGGTCTTGGCAAGAAAAAGGCTGATACTTCTTGTCTCCTGACCCGCAGTGGAAGAACATAGCATAGTATAGTCGGCCTTACAATGTTCTCACTGTTGGGACTCAGGCCTCCTCTCTAGGAGAGGAAATGGGCCGTGATCCACCACGCGGGCCCGGTGCGGGTTAGTGGATAATATAAATTTGACGATCTTCCAACCAAATTAAGAGGAACCCAACGAGTGATTATGTATAAATTTTGATCTGTGAATGGGCCTCTCAATTACTCAAACGTCTATTTAATAACAACGGATAATGCCTTTTACAAGATTTATAAAAAAGTTTCTCACAAAGGTCCCCCAAACCCCGGTTTGTGAAGTGAAAAGTTAGCATTAAGTAACTTTGTCAAAAGAAAATAAACGTTCTATATAAAAAAAAAATTTTGCAACGTATTTGTAAATTACATTGTAATAATTTTGTTATTAAAATATAAAAAATAATCTTGAAAGGAAATCGTTTGTCTTGCTATGGTCACTCGAAGAGGAGGGATGAAACGTACGTTACTAAAAGCGTTCTTAGTATATAGATGAATGGAGAAGGAGAGGAAGGCAAAAGAAAAGATGGATGGATTGTGTGAAAAGTGGTATGAAAGAAAAGGGAGTTAGTGATAGCGTGGCGGGTGGCAGGACAGAATGGAAGAAAAAAACGTATTGTGCCGACACCAAGTAATATGGGACAAGGGCAGGAAGATTTTTTAAATAACTAACCTATTAGTGCTCTCAAACCAAAGATACCTATTCGTTACTTGAACCCTCTAATAACCTTTTATAAATACGCTTAAAATTCATATCAAAAGTTAGAACATTCATATTAGTGGTTAGTAACTAAAGCCATAACTGTTCAAACACGAATTGAGTAGTAAAAACATATTAATTGATAACATGGCGGGCCAAATCGTCAATTAATTCTACAATTAGAACTTCTAACTGTATTCATAGGGTACAGTCAGCTTGCTAATTATCTGGCCGATTGTTCTGGTTCATTTGTTTTGTAAAATCTAGGGACTGGATATTATGAAAAGAAATCGCGGACGTTATGCTGAGTGCGTATGAAAGCGAGGGGAGAAACTGCCTAGCAATTATTAGATCTTCAATTTTTCAGCCGATTTTTTATACTTTAGTAAAATGGAGCTGTGTTAGTACTAACTCGCTTTTACCAGGGAATTTGCCCGTGTGAAACTTGAATCTTATCTCATGGAAATATACTTTTTTTTTAAATGATATAAGCTAATGCTTGACTACGATCCCGTTTGATGGTAAACAGTGATACAATCATTGATGGTGAAACGAGCTAGATAATTAAGAGTCTATTCACTTCAGCATTGAAGACACCTAAATTATAATCTGCATACATATTTAACACTTGCAGTGTATGTTGCTATAAAAATACACTGGTTTTTAGTGTTTTTTTTTTCATTGAAGTCGGTTGTAGTAGTAGTAGTTATTGGAAAAAAAAAATTTACGCTTTTTATTTGTAGTAAATAGTGTGCTAGTTCTATACTAAGGTATCTATAAAATGTAAACACAAAAACATTGCATGACAATTCCAATAAGCCAAGCCGCGGTTAGGATACATTGTTTTATTACGAAGTTTTCGTGCCTACCTTCCATCATCAGGTTAGCTCGATGGTACCTTATAACCGGAGTGCATCTCATGACAATTCTGATAATTCCAAACACAGTTAGTTTACATTGATTTATCACAGAATTATGGTGCCTACCTTCCCGCTTCATCTTCAGATCAGTTCGATATATTATTATTACCTCCCTCTCTTCTTTTTCTTTGAATCAGTTATCAATTACACGTATAAACAAAGCAATTTTACTTGTTACGACAGATCTGCTGTGATCCTATGACGATATGGAACGGAACTCCATATCTTTGAAGTTCATCATCAGATCATAACAATATTTTCATGGGACCTTTCAATCAAAAAATAATTTTCAAAATCGGTCCAAAATTGACGGAGAAATCGGTGAACATACATAAAAAAAAATATACAGCCGAACATAGAACCTAATACTTTTTGAAGTCGGTTAAAACAGTATAAGCAGTAATCACAGAATTTCACATCGAATATAATATATATTAATTGGATTTCGAAACAAATTCGAGAACAAAATATTTTTTGTGATCAAGATAGTTGGGTTATATGATATCTGTTTACCACATAAACTTGACATTTTAAAGATTAATTACCACACAAAGAATATCCTATAATGGCCGACTGTACTTTGACTAATATCCGGGTAGGGTGAGCTTAACGCACGCATATGAAATTCAATGAGCTAAGCCGGGCGGATTCAAGCCCAGCCGAGAGGAGCCGAAGTGATCCGAATTTATCCGAAGTGAGCCGAACTGAGCTATTAACTCCCTGTAGTTTTGTTTAAGTTTACATGAGCGGATACTCAGGGAAGTTTAGGACAAGGCTAAAGTTTCAAGGGTAGGTTGTGAATAATAAACAGATTTTTTAATGTATTATTTTGTTGTGAATATTGAAACAATTATGTGAAAAACGGAGTTTAGAAACAAAGTCATAAAAATATGAGTGATAAGCATTATAGACCACAATAAATCTGTAATATTTTAAAAAGAAATCAAGATGCAACTAGTAACTTTAGTACAGATATAAAATCAGTAGACACTCAAAAATTTAAATAAGTTTATTCTATGATCTTATTAAATTTGATTTGACACTTAAGTACAATTTTTTTTTATTAGGTGGGAACTCATCCGATGACTTCTCTCGCCTAGGATGAAGTGGGAGGGTGTGTCAGTTTTTTTTTTTTTACTAAAACCATAACTAATTTAGTCCTTCAGTTGCCCTTTTCGTTCTAGGACTAGAGGTTAGGTACCTCTACAGAAATTCCCCGTGGCCCATCCAAGTTACAATGATTTTGACCATACTGAAAATAATTTTTCATTCTCATTCTATATCCAATCCAACCGCCACATAGATACAATCCACAGCTGAAATGTTAGTGTTTCGCCAACTATTTCATAGATAATTACATTTCGATAGCACTTCAGCACACTTGCGTCTAAACACAGGTAGTATTCGATAGCAACACACACATTCCGTTTTACGATAGCTACAATAGAGTTCTGATAGGGCTGCCAACAATACATATTGGATAGAGAATTACATTTAACAATAATAAAAAAGCAAAAAAAAATGTCCATAGCGCTTATAAAGCAATGTTTTGGACTTTTTGACAATGGCAATCCTACTTACGATGACATTTTGTAAAGGCTCTTTTGTGCTTACTGCTTTGGTCTCAAACTTTAAGCAGGATATATTTTGAAAAATAATCATCATCATTTCAGCCGAAAGACGTCCACTGCTGAACATAGACCTCCCCCAAGTGTCGCCACAATGAACGGTCCTGTGCGTCTCACATCCACCGCATTCCCACGACTAAAAAAATATGAAAATAATAGAAAAATAATAGTTTTCTAGTGAAGTAAATAAATCATCATCACCATCATCATTTCAGCCGAAAGACGTCCACTGCTGGACATTAGCCTCCCCCAAGTGTCGCCACAAGTGAACGGTCCTGTGCGTCTCGCATCCGTCGGACTCCCACAACCGTTACCAAGTCAACGGTCTACCTTGTAGAAGGCCTACCAACGCTTCGTCTTCCGGTACGTGGTCGTCATTCCAGAACCTTTCGGCCCCAACGGCCATCCGTTCTGCAGAGAGAGAGTAAACATATAGCCAGGTCTTATCGTTTTACTAGAGGCCATAATTATATTAACAAAAAAAATTAAATAATGCTTATTTTAATAATGATTTGCTATCATGAATAGAAGAGTTTCATGGTCTATCTCTGAAGTTCTTCATCGGATCTTCAATAGATAACCTGGAGGTATAATAGGTAACCTGGAGAAAATATCCTTTTAAACAAAAAAAATAAATATTCATTTCAGTTAACATTTGGTTAAGATGTCACTAAACAAGATCCAAACGATACGTTCTCCCTTTTCTGACGTCGTTTAAAAAGGTTATCTTTTAAAAATATAAAGCTGATTACAAAAGTTATTTCATATTTAGAAACCTACTTTGACCTTGAGTATCATACTGGTCAGTTGTCCACTGCTAGGCGTAAAATTAGATACAGGAAATGCTATTTTTTAATGACAAGGATGCATTTGTTTTCTATTTTTTGTCAATACAACCTAATATAAAATTTTAATCGTAATGAGACGTATGTATGAGGTAAGCACTGAAGGGAAGAAGCACTTTCATAGATTTGTGCTTGTGCGCAATTGCAGCCAGTCACCGTCAGTGGTTGCCCGAAAGTTGTCTTGTCGGTTGATTTGTCGTCTCATTTTTCCGGACCCACCACATCGCGATTTACCAGTGGATCACGACCCATAGTTTGGGAAGCACTGGCTTAGACACTTTGTAAATAAGATTAGACTTGGTGCTTCATACATTTTTTTTTTCACTTAGAAGATCATCAACGACTTAACCTGGTCTAGATGAACAGCGAGGGAGTGTCACACTTTTACTAAGTAAAACTCATAGTGTTACTTCTGTTGCCCTTTTACGAGAGCCACAGTAATTTCTTCGAACAATCTGTAGCCCTGGCAAGGTTCGGCCTAATTGACCTCGTCAGTTATGCTGACATCTCTTTGAGACGCACGTCAAACACGACATGCCGTCGACCCGAACGCAAACTACCCATAGCTCACCGTCTGCAAACCTGTAACTTCCGATGCCCGGAGCGCCTCCAGCGAGGGGCTCCATCCATCGAGAATTATTTTAATATGTTTTTGATGTTACCGCTTGGAGCAATCATCATCTGCTACAAAAGAGACATCCCTACGAGCTTCTTTTAACTGATAAAAATCTGAGTTCTCGTGAAGTTGGTGTCGTGTGCCGTCGAGTGCCATCGTGTGCCTTCGGGACGCTAATGCCGTTCAAGCAGTGACGCCGCGGAATTTTAAGTGAGGGACGCAAAAACATTGGGTAGGTCAGAGTTGGATTTGGCATTAGAGGGTTCTGCGTTTTTTTTTTATTGTGGAAATAGATAAAACCTCGATGTTTAAACCTGAATTGTTTTATCGTATACCAACTTCTCCCAGCGACTTTGCCAGAGTGAAAGTAGAAGGGAACTTATTCTTGGGTTAAAAGGTATTCTGTGGACATGGTCTACTTATGTGCCAAATACCTATAATCTAAATTTCTTTTGCCGTTTGAGGGTGAAGGTGTTACAAACACACTACACACACTTTTTTGCTCTTACAACATTAGTTTGATTACTGTGCATTAAGGCACTGGGCACTAAGCTGCATGGTCCTCATAAACCAACGCCAACGTGACCAAAATAATGAATGGCCTGTGCAAAAGACTGTGATTTCTGAGTTTGTTTCGAAGTTTCTATTCAGTTAGTCAAACATCATCTAGGTTTTAATTCAAAGATATAAAATTTGAAATATAAAAGTATTTTCCTAAACCAATTTACAGAAATAAATAATAATATCAGATATCTCACTCACTACCCGAGTTTTTCTTGTATCTGACATTATTTGACTAGTTTTAATCTAGATTAAAGTCTTAGATTTTTAGACGCAAGTTTAGCTATGCCAAAAACATCTGAAAATAAGAAGAGATCGACCGGTGTATCCAGAAAACCTGGGAAAGCTACTGGTCCACCAAGACGCTAATGAAGGGTGATCTGCCGATCCCCCTGAAGCGTAAACTTATCAACTTGTGTATCCTGCTCATCCTAACCTACGGTGCTGAGACCTGGTCACTCATCGAATTGCAAAAGTTTCGCCTTGGGTTTTGCCAGAGAGGTAAAAATATAAATCGAATATGGCATAACACTCTATGCTCTAAAATGGGCATAATAGACCAGGAGAAAAAGACTGCCAGGCTCAAATGGGATTGAGCAGGTTACGTCAGCTGCATGCACAGTGGGTTACTGCAGAAGGAAAGAGCAGGTCGAGGCCAGTCTTCAAAGAAGTGACGAGATAATATAGACGTGTACCACGAAGACTGGTTTGAGACGGCGTGTAAGTAAGTAAGTAAAAATTGTGGGAAAAGAATGTGTGGAAGTACTTGGGGGAGCCTTTTCCCTACAATGGGTCTGTCACGGCTAGGAAAATGAAGAAATAAAAACCAGTAAAATTCCTATCTCACACACGGAACCTTAAATCCATATATTTTTTTCCGTCGGATCGTTTCGGAGGCTCGTTTAATTTGCTGAATGATTTACTCGTGTTCGGAGAAAAATCGTTCGTTTATACTTTGGAGTTCGATGTCGATAAACGAAAACGATTTTGCATTTTAAACAGGTTCGTTTACACCCTTGTTGGGATGAAAGAATTGTTGAAATACTGTCTCAGTTGATTACTATCTTCTTAGGTGGGAGGATAAGCAAGGATAAAGAGTTTGATGTGGATCGACTGGATGCAGGAAGAAAACGATTGGGTGTTATGGTACCGCTTTGGAAGGAAGTATTTTGGAATATTGCTGACCCAGTTGTAACAGTCCCGAGTTACGATTTTTAGGTCGCGGATTCAAACCAAAGCCATTTTTAATAGCCTATACTGTCCCACTGCTGGGCAAAGGGCTCCCCTAACCTAACTTCCAGGTATTCATTTCTTGAGCCACCTCTAACCAGTCCTTGCGGTAGATGTCTAGGTCCTCTCGCCACCTCTTCCCAGGTCGCCCTCGGCGGCCTCGTCCATCTTCAGGTACCCACTTTGTGGAGACTCTTGCCCAACGGTCAGAGTACGTGCGGCTGATGTGCCAGGCGTATTACATTGTGTAATTTATTTCATCACCACTGCTCTCAAAACGGTGAAGGAAAACTGCACGTAGGTGCTACCAGTGGCTTCACCCTCGTGAAAGTAAAAAATTGTATCAAGGGAATAAAAAGTATCCTAAATGCTACTCCAAGACATGGTCTACCATGTATCACATTTCATCCAAATCAATTCAGTCGTTTGAGCGTGAAGAAGTAACAAACATTCACTCACACACACATAAACCAACCAAAATAAATAATATCAAGTATAACATACTCAATAAAATAAATCAACACCTTTCCCCATTGCAAACGTATGCAAGATACAACCATAATTTCACAACCATCTTGCAACATTTTGTAGAAAAATGCTCACAAGCAAAAATCAGCTAAACACACAATACACCTGAGCAGCTCAATTTAGTATAGCTTGTTCGACGGCTCAAGCGGGGCAGTCTTTTTGTAGCTAAAAGCACCTCAATTTCACAGTAAGAAGTTATCAAAAAATACCACAGAAGGACCACGTCAAAGAAATGGCAAAAAAACAACACTTACATCCACATAGACATTGAAATTACAAATATTTGGGATTTTAAACATTCTAGACAATTCTTTTTACTAAAACATAAGCAATTTTGTATAAATAAATGAATAAATAGTGCTAAAAGTCAGTAGAACTACTGCAATATAGTTCCACAAATTTCGTAGCACGTACTGCTACGGCCCTCGTAGCGCCGTAGCCGCGTAGCCGCGTAGACCCACTACGAGTAGTTTTCAATACAAATTGCTTTGAGTCGAGTCTGGTATAGAATTTGCGCTACATTGCGATGTAAAGTTTTATTTCTATGTTTTGAACGTTTGATTGTTGGATTAGTTCTGGTTTACTGTGGGGACCAAGTCATGTTATTGTAGAAACGTTATCTACGCTACCCTTTAGGCTAAAAAACCATCACTATACTTATCTCAATTGTTTTGGGGTTAGATTTCTAGTTTGTCCAAATACAGCTCAATACTAAACCTGTTAGCAATTCTTTTTTCTATCACTGTGTGTCACAGTTATTTAATTATGTCACTCAAGTTATTAATTGCCTGTTGAAAATTAAATCAGTCTATCATAGCGGCTAATGTGTGTGACAATTATCCACATACCGATAATTTTCCACCGTAGGCGTGGGTTAGTGGGCGACAAGCAATAGGTAGCTCGCCGTCCGACCGTCAGGAACGGTCCGGACCGAGCGCTAATCGTCGACGACGCGTAGTGTTCAACGCGCGTCTCAAAGAGATCAGCAAAACCATAGATAAATGATATTTATTTTGTAAATAGGTTTAAAAAAACACTTTTACACGTCATTTTTTTTTCGTCATTTTTAAATTAGATGAGGCCGGTGTTTCCTAGCTGACTACCCTGAGAAGAAACACCAAAACAAACTCAGGGGTCAAAGACTCTTTTAAAGTCCATACAGTAAATATGTAATGGCCAAATCACATGAGAACCATGCAGATTTGTCTGAAATGGTCTTTTGAAGAAAGAACCATACAAATTTGAGTGGACCTGTCCAGTCAGTGCAAGCATTTGTCAGTATTCGTAAAGCTCAACTCAGAACTACTAAGGAGCTCAATGACTTGACGAACAATACCAAAGCAAAGACATTTGGGTAGGCCGCAGAAAATACTCAAATTGCCAGACATACGTTAAAATTACTGAAAAGGAAAGAAAAGCAATCAACATAATCCTCACGTTCACAATAATAAAAGGAAAAATATAATTTACAAAATGTAATACTTAGCAAAGTAAACATTGCTGTCAAAAATTAATAGAGAAAAGAAAAGTCAAATTGCAAAATAAAAATAATCTACAATATCAAATTGTAATAAATAATAATAAAAAAGCACAATTGAAAAAAAATAATAATAGGACAACAGTATTGTAGTGCGTACTGGAGCAGGTCAATCCCAAGCCTTTTGGTCCTCAACATAGTCCTTTATAGTGTAAAAAGCCTTTTGGCGAAGTTTTCGCTTTACAAATAACTTGAATTTATTAAGGCTTAGTTGTTGAATATGACTAGGGAGTTTATTATAGAAGTGTATCTAAATGAGCCCCTTATTTTTTTCAGCCTGGTTTTAGGATCCACAAATTTGTGTTTGTTCCTAGTATTAAAATTATGAACATCAATGTATTTTTTGAACATGTTTATATTTTTGTAGAGGCCCAACAGGGCCGAAGCCTACTAAGGCCATGGGTTAGCTTCCGAAAGGGGAACCCGGGTCCTGTAGCGCAAGGTAAAGAATGAACATAGGTGTGGTTTTAATTAATAAAAGTCTGGTACGTGTTTCCGCTCTGCCCTATAATAGGAGAGTCATTAGATGATTTTGAAAAAAAAACCGAAATTATTTTTAAACTGGTCTTTAGGCAGTATCATTTATTATTCAGGCCTTCAATTAATCATGAAAACTACCATCGCTGATTAACCCGAAATAGGGTAAAATAAATTCGGCAGAAGTTCCCAAAGACGGATGGCGGGCCGATAGCTAACAAACACCATATAAAGCCCTCATCCATCGCGCCCATGGCCAATACACTCTCTCTGTGATAAATTATTACAAACGCGGGTGAACATATCCCCTATACCTACCTATACCCACCATCGTAGTCATGACTTTTGGTAAGTTTTTTTTTTCACTCTTTATGTTTTTTGGTGTAGTTTTTTTTAGGGTAATTGTTAATATAAGGGTTGTATTTTATTTTTGATATTTTATTGATTTTGCCTGTCATACTGTATGGATCAAAATGTTGAGCTATGAAAAAGACAGATGAAAAAATATTGCACGTAACGGAGATGAGAATGTTGAGATGGATATGTGGTGTGACGAGAATGGATAAAGTGAGCAACGAGTATATTAGGGTAAGTTTGAAAGTGGCGCCAGTGACTGAAAAGTTGAAAGGGAATCGTTTGTCTTGGTATGGTCATGTGTAGAGGAGGGATGAAATGCATGTTGCTAAAAGCGTTATCAGTTTACATGTAGATGGATGGAGAGGGAGAGAGAGGCCAAAGAAACGATAGATGGATTTTGTGAGGAGAGTGGTATGAAAGAAAAGGGAGTTAGTGATAGCATGACGAGTGACAGGACAGAACGACAGAAAAAAAAAACTGTTTACAAAAAAATATAAATAAGTCGGTGTTTCTCGGTATTGTTTGTTTCTTATTTAATACCGACTTCCAAAATTAAAGTTATTTTGATCCTCATAATGTTTTTTTAGTGAAGTCGGTTATTTTTTTTTTGTAAAAAGTTTTTATTTCATACTTTTTAGTTGCGATACACTTATAAACAGAGTACCTATTGCTCATGACGATTCCAATTGATCCAAACACTGCTAGGTTAAAATACCTTATTTTATTATACAGTTCCTGTGTCTACCTTCCACTTTCCGGCTCCATCACCAGATCAGTTCGATAGTACTGTAGCGACATCAACGGCATCACATAAGAACTAATCCTGCATCACGCAATCAAAGTTCTCCGCGCGATTAGAACATATAGAACAGCCCGAGATCATCTATCGGGCAGTTGCCCACCAGACATAACACCCGTCTGGCCGGAGGATCCTCCCTTTTTCAACGGAGGTATGTGGGGCTTTACTCTAGAAGTGTAGCGAGTAGGCAAGTTCTTATGTGACGCCATTGATTTCGCTACATCACTCCCCTCCGGAGATCGGAGATCGATGGTTCTTGATGCTTCTTGAGTTGCGTGCCAGGCCAGTGGTAGGTTGATTCCAGTGGGTCGGAACCGAATGCCGCATAGTTCTCGGTGAGTCGGAACTGTCTGCGGTGATGCCCCAGTGAGTCAGGTGGTGCTGTCCCAGTGAGTCGGGATGATGCCCCAGTGAGTCGTGGTGATGATGTCTCAGTGAGTCGGGATGATGCTGCAGGCTCCAGTGGGTCGGAGTAGTGCTGCTGACTCCAGTGAGTCGACCAGGAGAGGTTCTTTGTGGCTCTTCATGCGAACTCCAGCTGGACAGAAGCTCTTCCATGGGTGCTCCTAGGCATCCGCAGCGCATGGAAGGAGGACATAGGCGCAACAACCGCAGAACTCGTCTACGGCAAGCCACTCCGCTTACCTGGACAGTTCCTGACAGAAGCCCCAAAGGATGTCGTGGACATGAGTGACCTGGTGGACATGAGTGACCTGGTGGACAGGTTACGCACACACATGGCCAAGCTTACGCCCCAACCAACGTCTTGGCATACGAGCTCCGGCCGCCCCTTCTACATCCCGAAAAATCCTAGCACTGCAACCCACGTCTTCCTGCGCCTTCTTTATAGCCAAAGTGCTATCATGACAATTCTAATAAGTCCAAACACGGCTAGGTTACATTGATTAATTACGGAGTTCCAGCGCCTACCTTCCGGCTCCATCATCATGATCAGATCACTTTGATGATACCATTTTCAACGTAAATGAATGGCATTTATTTGTATTGTCATAGTCGCTTAACTACCTTCATTGTGATATCAATGTAACTTCTCGATGAAAATAACAAAATTACTATATGGTTGCCTATAATATTTTAGGAGTTCCCTCGATTCTTCATAGATCCCATCATCAGAACTGGATTTTGAAAAAAATTGGACCAAACTGGAAGCATATCCTACTATAAAGGGAAAAAAAAATTTGCAAATCGGTCCATAAACGACGGAGTTCTGAGGTAACAAACATAAAAAAAATGATAAAAAAATACAACCGAATTGAATAACCTCCTCCTTTTTTGAAGTCGATTAAAAACGTGTTGCGCCGACTTTAAATAAGACAGGTCAAGGGCGGGAGGTAATGATGATATTTTATTGATTTTGATTGATATACTATTTTTTGGGTAAAATCTACAAGTCCGTGATAAGACCTGTCATACTGTATGGATCAGAATGTTGGGCTGTGAAAAAGACGGATGAAAAAAGATTGCACGTAGCGGAGATGAGAATGTTAAGATGGATGTGTGGTGTGACGAGAATGGATAATGTGAGAAATGAGTATATTTGGGGAAGTTTGAAAGTGGCGCCAGTGACTGAAAAATTGCAAGGGAATCGTTTGTCTTGGTATGGTCATGTGAAGAGGAGGGATGAAGCGCATGTTACTAAAAGAGTTATGAGTTTACATGTGGATGGATGGAGAGGGAGAGGGAGACCAAAGAAAAGATGGATGGATTGTGTGAAGAGTGATATGAAAGAAAAGGAAGTTAATGATAGCATGACGAGTGACAGGGCAGAATGGAAGAAAAAAACATGTTGCGCCGATCCCAAATAACACGGGACAAGGGCAGGAAGATGATGATGATGATGATGATTGATATACTATTTATGGTACACAAAAAATGACAGTAGGAACTTAAAATTCAAATACCTCGTGGGGTGGAGCACCAAAAACTTATTTGTTACCTCTCGAAAGAGCTCAGAGAGCCATTTTAAAAGTAGCCAATTTCCATCTGTTCCTCTATCCTACAGTTTTGCTATACAAGTCCTGCGACGTACTGACTGTTCGCCAGCTTTTCATCATGCGTCTGGTATTAAAACAGCACACCATGCTTCCCTTGTACCCTGAAATTACTAATAAGAGACGGAATGATATTGTATGCAATTCCAATACTTTTTCAAATTATGTCTTCTATCTGTCAAAAAGATGTTTTACATTTTTAGGCCCAGTTTTGTACAATAGATTAAATAGAAAATTAGGTTTGTATAAACTAAATTATTATAGCTGTAAAAAGATTATTGTGCAATACTTACTCAGCATCTCGTACGGAGAGACAGAAGATCTCCTTTTAGTTTGTAAATAAAACATGCTTTGCTTTTAGTTAATTAAATGTAGGTCATTTAATATAGTGAATTTTAATGATTGTTAATTTATTATTACTTAGATTCTTAGTACTTTTTAGCCTGACACACAGGTCCAACCTAGTCAGGCAAAAATGCATCGTATGCGTTATAATTGTTTTTATGTATCTTAATATGAATGTGCCACTTTTATTAAATAAACGATATTCTATTCTAAAAAAAAATAGCGTTTTTTTTACAGACAGCCTTTGGAAGGATTTGACAGAGAAGGAGAAAAGATATGGAGGTAGTTCAAATTTATTCAACAATTGTCTTGATGATACCCACTGATTATTTTATAGAGTAAACTAGCTGACCGCGCAAACGTTGTTTTACCATTTAAATAATTTTGGGCCACCCTCATCACCTAGGGGTATATGAAACAGCCTGCGACCAATTTTTAGACCTATCACATACACAACCTAAGTTTTAGTATATGCGAAACCAGAAAAACGTGTCTAATATTTTCATGTAAAGAATCGATGGACAAAATTTCATAACTGTATCATGAAAAATCACAAAGTTATAAGCTGGTTATGTTTCCGCACAAATACATGGTCACCGAGCCATCTAGGAGACTGAGCGATTGTTTTGCTTTTGCACCCAGCTGTGTGCTGGGATCTATTGCCCGCTATGACCTGCCGTGACTTGTGTTGTACTTAGTGACGGTAGTGTCCAACTTGTTACCTTTTTTAAATATTTTTGGGAAAAATTATAACATGGTGTAAAATTATTGGAATCCATTCAGTTATTGATTTTGAACAAACTACATTTAGGTTTCGCATTACTAAAAATAATGTTGTATACCTACAGTTTTTTTTACAAATTCTGTCCAACCGATTCGGAGGAGTTCGATAACAAACGCTGTGACGCGAAATTTTTATATATAATATAATATGAAGAGTAAAATATTAAAATTGATGTAGTAAATATAAACAATAGTGGATATCCTGTTTCAGACTGAATAAATTGGCTACGCTCGTTTAGTGTTTTAGTTTGTGAAAAGATTCAATTTTGAACAGGTTTACTGTGAATATATATTATAAGCATTATGACAAAATCTATAGAACTTTGTTTTCAACATTAATTTGAACCTGATTCCTTGAATTTTTAAAACGATTTTTGCATGAATTCTTCTATCAAATCTCTGATCCGTTTGATACCTGCCCTAGATAGCTGCAGGATAAAAAAGGATGCATAAACGAGTACTTTCGTCTCATTACTTTGTCAGCTATCCACAGCAACGTGCAACGTACCAGGATGCTTTGAAGAATTCCAATCGCAGCGGTCCCAATAGTTTCTGCTCCTGTAAAATGTACGACTCAGATTTATTTCGACGTCGCACCAACGTAATTGTGTCGCTTTTGTACCTTGTATGATGTTGAAAGGAGAATTGAACGATGTTTTTTTTTGAGGGTGGGTTATCATCAAATAATTTCTCCCGTTCTAGGATGAAGCAAGAGAGAGTATCAGACTTTTACAGACTAAAACCATGACACGGGTGTATTCTTTCTGTGGCTGTTTGCTTTCCAGGTCTTCGATACTTCTTTTGAACAATGCAGCCCTGGTGAACGATGATTGTGTAGAGTTCTGATAGATATGTGTGGTGTGAACAGGTTACCATTATCACCATCCAATAGATCTATAAAGGTGATGATAGAAATGTACTTTCACAACTGTGTTTGCGCAAAGACATTATGAGCTATAATATCTCCTGTTTCAATGGCTTCGCTCTGCTGAGATTTGGTGGACCAATGGCTTGGTAAGAGTCGCTGAAATCCGATAGATACGGGACGCACAGAACCGGTCGTTAAGGCTGGACTTGGGGGACGCCTATGTCCTACAGTGGACGTCTTTCGGCTACATTGATGATGATGATGATGACCTGTGTTAAGGAACCAATTTTTTATTTGATTTTATAAATTATCAAATGACTCCTCACGCTCTAGGGTGGAGAGAGAGGGCGTGTCAGATTTTTACTGACTAAAATCCACCTGTGTCTTTTAGTCTCCCGTTGCGTTCCAGGATCACGGTAAATCCTGATGGACCTCTACGGTTTTGCTGACATCTCTTTGAAGGCCGCGTGGAACACTATGGGCCGTCGAAAACTCGGGCTCGGACCTTACTGGACGGCCGGATGGCGAGCTGTACCAAGGACCTCGGAGGTTTAACGGTACTCCATAGTTACAGACATAATATTTTTCGGTATAACGTCGTTTAAATTCTTTTTGTCCTATGGCTAAACTTCGATCATGAAACAACACATGACCCTATCTCCACTATCAAACACCCACTATATCAAGTATCTATTTGAACATAAACCGTTTATCGCCAGCAATAGCTCGGACAATGGCGACAGTGGGGCGAGAGCGGGGGTGCGGCAGGGGGTGCGGGGGGTATGAGGGTGAGGGGCGCGGTTGACATCCGCTTCCGACGGAACCGGAAATGGCTGATATGTGACTTTGTTTTGCGCCGTTTGTTGAGCTTCCCTTATTTACCGTTAGTAATAGCTGTTAATATATTTTGATATAGCGTTAGATTTTTGTATATTATGTTATAGTTAAGGTGTGAAGTCGTAGCCTAGGTACCTACGTCTTATTTTTATATTGTTTTAAGTAATTGTTGATATCGGAAACGAAGCATCAAGACGCATTGCACAAATTAACTTTTTTATTATTTCTTTCTTGATTTCAGATAGAGGATTAAGGGTACACCGTGATAAAGTTGTGTCGGATCGGAGTCGGATTAAATTAAATGAGTCTTTTTCTCGTTTTTAATGTGTTGACAATTGAAATGGAAAAGAGAAACCTAAATAGAGGCATTTGCTCAACTAAGGGACAATAGTGGGTAGGTAAAAAAACTTCTTAAATATCTGCTCAACCATGATATGGCTGACTGAACAGCTATATTTGCCACGAGCAAATCCTGGACACTGTAGGTGGTTAAACACTAAGAGGCAGAGCACATTTTGTGAGGAGGATTCAAATAACAAATAGTCATGGCAATTATAATTAACTCAAACTAATAAAATAACTCTAAAACTAATAACCTAAACCAATTAAATTGGTTCAAATATTCGTATTTAAAAGATAATAATATTAATTAACTGACCTAGCCACAATTTGTTTAAGCTATTAATTTTATTATTTTCACAGTCACCATATTATTAATTCCCAGACTCATTAAGCATAAGGCCATTTAATTTATCAAACGATTCAGTTATTTATTATTTTAGATATAAATATAATTTTGTAATGGATTTTATTATCGTTAAAAGGTTACCCTCATTTATTTATTTGAAGTGCAAATTATTTCATATATCTAATTATTATTATAATGTTTCTATATATAATGCAGGAGAACTAAGGTTGGCGACATAATCCAAAGATTTCGCTTGGGCGGAGCACCGCCTTGTCCTTGTGAGGGCGATCGGTGGCGAACTGCCGCACCGTGATGATAACTTTCCACCTTAAAATAACCGAAGAATTGCTAAACATTGCAGCGGTAGGCAAAGCATAGTGGTTGTAAATTAGAACGACCAAGTATCGGAAGAAGCATGACCTGGTAAAGGCAGCGAAAATCTGCTGGATGCAAAACGCACAGGACCAGTCGACATGGCGACACTTGGGCGAGGCTTGCATATAGTTACCAACCGTAACACTTTAATAACGTGTGCCTACGACTTTTCTTTTTGTTTTGATCTTGTTTCTTCAGTAACTTTGTTTATTTCAGCATCCTGAAAATCTTGTTTCATACTTTTTCATTGTAGTTTTTCTTTTCATCTTTTTGTTTGTATAAATAATATTTCCAATGTAATAATAAAATAACTTTGGCATAGTTTTTACATAACATCGACATTTTTATTTGAACGTTTTCACAATTATTTTTTTGTTAAAAGTAATCAACACAGAATAAAGTCGAAGCAGTAAAAAATGTACACATTTTATTTTTAATTTTAGCATTGGTGTTACAAATTAAAAAATTCTAGTTTTTTTTTCCGACCAGTGCTCGGTAATGGCTAGGTTGATCGGTTGATCGATTTGAAAAAAAAAACATAATAGATTCATGTACAACATTATCAACATATGATTTTTTTTCTACTCCTTTCAAGTGGCTTTGATTTTTTGAAATATGTTTACACGAAAAAAATGCTGCAAAAAAGTATTCATCTACGTGTACATGGCATATTGTAAATCAATAGGTGGTGACTGATTTTAGTGAGGGAGGCGTTATCTTTTTTTTTGCATTGTCTCTTCATCAAACATCGCGTTGGATTGTGTTAGAACAAGAAACAAGCTTTTAAACCACGCTCGATGTTGACGATAGGCGAGTGGGCCCTCTAATAGGACATAAAACTATCTAAAAACATTACAAAATTTGGACAAAGAATTTGGTACCCTCTATTTTATTAGTACAGTGAGCAGCCTAAATTTTCTCCAGAGCCATCTATATTATCGTTGGTTTATTGATCTTCCGATCCATATTGAGTCCCAACCGCCATCTAGAGCTTCGCCCTAGTATTATGTTGGCAACGAGTAGTCTCAGCACCATTACGATAATAGGTCTCAAATGCGGTGAATGCGGTCGCTTTACTTCGACGCAAGAAGCCGTTAGGTATGGCAAATGTCAGGCTCATTATCACCGAGCTTGTATAGGCGTTCCAGCAAAGGCGGCATTATCTGCAAGTTGGCGTTACACCGAATGTACAAAGGGCATCGAGCCTGACAACAGGTCACATAACCCCATCAGGGGAGCGTTCGAGAGTTCCTTAAAAATATCGGTGGAGCAAGTCTGCACTCCAGTCATCACTGCGGTCACACCATGGTACAAACATGTTATCATTAGATATGTTACGTCTCCTCCATCTTTGGCTTACAGGTAGAGTACCCCTTAGGCATAAAGTCTGTCTCTATACCTACAAATATATGTGTTGAATAAAGTTTTACGAGTAAACAGTGTGTAAAGTCTTATAAACTTCCATTAAAAGAAGAATCGACCAACTAGACGAGTCTTGTGTCTATGGGCAATTGCTCAATAGTTGTTTTCGGGCTGTTCTATGAGTTCTGATCGCGAGAACTCTTGTGTCGCGATTTAGGTTTTTTTATTTGTAGTTCCTATGTGACGTCATAGATATTGCTACATACATAAATTTAAACATTCTTATTATGAGTAGCACACACCCTCTTTATCGAGAAGCACGTCCAACGACATCAAACCTCTCAGTTTTGCCTCTGAGATAGCAACGCACCAGCGATCCCTTTGGTTTCAAATCAAAATGGGAAAAAGTCAGCCTTATTCTCAACCAGTCACATGACTGAAGACAGTCCTCCTTAATGCGTACCTATGACTTCCATTTAAAATTTAGTTACAAAGAAAATGGAGGGGCACAGAAATAACAACCAACTCCCTAACACAGATATCTGTTACGTATCAACATATCTCATATACGCTGCTTGCTTTCTTATAGCTTTAAACACATAAACAAAACACTGTCATCACTAAATGCCCATAAATTGCTTCCCATAAACAGTAAATTGAATACTTGACGCACATAAATTATCGCGACATTCCCGTGACGCCATAGCTACATAGTTACACTAAGTCTATGATAATAAATCAAGCTTTATTATCTCTATAAAACTCTCTATAGGTACATATATTTTAAACTTGTCTGACTTAAAGATAGGGTGGGGTTCTAGTGAGAGCGAGAACACGATTATAGAAAAAAACAGAATACCACCGAAAAGTGACCTAAGACCTAAATAGTCTTAAACTACTTTGACCAGCACAATCGTTAAACTTAAGTGGAAATGAGCAGGACACATTGCTTGCAGAACAGATGACCATTGGGGTCGAAAGCTTCTAGAGTGGCGACCGCGTACCGGAAGACGCAGTATTGGAACGCCTCCTACATGGTGGAAAAATGACCTGGTAAGTGTTGCGGGAATCGGATGCAAAGCGCTCGGGACCGTTCCTTGTGGCGACACTTGGCGGGGGCCTATGTCCAGCAGTGGACGTCTTTCGGCTGATATGATGATAATGAATTTTGCCACTAAATAAGCACCTCCATACAATAGATATCATACGCTGTCGCTTGTACAGAAAATGTAGGAGGAGAAGGAGACAATTTCGCATGTGTTCCTTTAATCCTTGAACTTCCTCACCGACGCTCTGAAAAACGTGGGTGGCCTAATTGGTTCTTGGACAGAGGTAGGCTGGTTGGAATAAGCCCACCAAAGCTTTTGGCTGGCATATATAGCCCACCTATGGTCCGCATAGGACTAAGTGATCTACACTTAGTCCTCCAATAGAATAGTCTTAAATTAGTTATACAATCTAAAGATTATTGATAATGTTCAAAACGTATAGGTTAGACTTGTATCATTCTAATGTCACGTGACCAATTCTAAATATAAGTATTTGGAACTTATAACAAACGTAATCGTTAATAGAATATCTCTTTGATTAGAGCGCTATTTGGTATACAATTTTATTTATCTCTTTTTACAATGGCGAATCGATGCACGAATGTTCAATCTATACATTGAGCATAAACGCATAATAAATTTGTTCGAATAATTACTTTAATTTAAGACGATATCATAATTACGCCAACACTTAAAAGCTGCTAGATTTAAAATGCATTTTGCTATAAACTGTGTCAATTGTGCCATCACGCATATCTTTCTTTTTATATAAAATCAACGCGTTGTCTTAAAATCAAATTGTATTGTAAATATAAGTTATCTTTTTAAAAACATTTTAGTGTTACCCAATGACAAATCATCAAATAACCTCTCTCACTCTGGGCGGAGTGACTAAACTAAAAACCCACCAGTGTTTCTTCATTTGTCTTTTTTTTTCTAAGGCCTTGTCTCTTTGAAGTGTGCGTCAACGCGCCGTCAAATCGGGCCTGCCCCCCTAGCCAAGCTACAACCATTTCGTTTCGATTTTCTTTTCGTTGATCGCCTCGAGTCGGTCACGCCTCCTATTCCTTTGTTCTGACCACGTGACTGAGCATTGAGATGACGTCAAAATAAAGGAATCGGAGGCGTGGCCTACTCGAGGCGATCGACGAAAAGAAAATCGAAACGAAACGGTTGTAACTTGGCTAGGTGGGCTGGTCCTTATCACACGGTAAATATTATTCTAGCAATCTATCAAAAAATATTCTCCGCTATCACTGCAGACATATATTAAGATCCACTCCTACCCCGCTCACGTCCACGTACTAAGATAGAACGCAATATAACTTGCAACAGAACGAATCTATTCAGATTAGTTCTAACAATAGAAAATCGAGTTCTTTGCTTCTACAGTTATACACTTTATGGATGCCACATGGAGGTACAGTCACATCAACCTCACATCTACCAGTAGTAACAATTCGACAGCGCCTCTATGTCGTAGTAGTTCGGGTGGTATTCGCGTGTTTCAACTGATGTGCGGTTGACTGTTCACCGTTACGTGACGAGGCTTGCAAACTCTTTAGTTGGGCTAAATGGACTTTTTATTGGCTTTCATAGGGAATAAAGTCGTTTAAGCTGAGTGGCAGAATGCGTGACTGCAAAGCGTTGGGACCTAGGCTCGATCTCTAGGTTAGGGAAACTGGCGCAGTGCCAGGATTTATGATGACGATATATCAGTTTCATTTTAAATTAAATGGAAAAATGTGGCTGTACTTTATCACTCCGACTAACACCTCCTTCAAGAAATACATAGATCCAGTTACATCCTAGTCGCCAAGACTCCAACCTCGACTACCAGCCACCATAGGCGTAAGATTGTGGACGACAAGCAATGAGAAGGTCGCCTATCGGCCGTCAGGTATCCCTCCGGACCGGGTTCGAGAAGGTTACTCGTGGTCCTAGGATATAAACGGCAGATAAAGGAACATAGGTGTGATGTTAGTCAGTAAAAGTCTGACACGCCCGCCGCTAAACCCTAGAATGAGAAAAGTCATTAGATGATTTCCCACCCCAAAAATTAGTTTCAATGCTCTCTCAGTTAAATTTAATACACACATTTACAATACATATTATTTATAAGTCTGTCGACATTACATATTATTTATAAGTCGGCTGGGCGGCTGGGCACCGTTCGGGAAGCTGCGCGGTATCTTCTCGTCCAACATACCACAGTGTCTCAAGACGAAAGTCTATGACCAGTGCGTGTTGCCAGTGATGACATATGGCTCTGAAACATGGTCGCTTACAATGGGCCTCATCAGAAGGCTTACAGTCACCCAAAGAGCAATGGAAAGGGCTATGCTCGGAGTTTCCTTGCGTGATCGCATAAAGAATGAAGATATCCGCAGGAGAACCAAGGTCGCCGACATAGCCCGAAGAATCGCCAAACTTAAGTGGCAGTGGGCAGGGCACATTGCTCGTAGAACAGATGGCCGATGGGGCCGAAAGGTTCTAGAGTGGCGACCGCGCACCGGAAGACGCAGCGTTGGAAGGCCTCCCACAAGGTGGACCGACGACCTGGTGAGGGTCGCGGGAGTGCGGTGGATGCGAGAAGCACAGGATCGGTCATTGTGGCGACGCTTGGGGGAGGCCTATGTCCAACAGTGGACGTCTTTCGGCTGAAATGATGATGATGATGATGATTATTTATAAGTTACATTTTATTTACATGACAGATCTATTAAAACAATACATTTTTTTAAATCAAAGCTGAATGTTATGCCACGGCTACTTAATTAAAAATCTCAAATACGTAACTGTTTTGATGTAGGATGTAAAATCTTTATTGTAATAAAGATTATCCTATATTAATAATTTTCATCCTTTTTTTCGAACAAATACTGCCCCACGTTAAGAATGACTCCTGTTACGTGTGTGCGTTCACAAACATGTAAACTCACACACAAAACAACCGAATCCGGAACAAAAATAACATCTGTAGGCCATACAAATATTTGTTGTTCCTTTCAGGAATCGAACCCGTCACACGAATTTTATCAGCCAATCGCTTAACCATTAAACCAAACCGTGTCGTTAAAATGTAATAGTATATTCGGTCTATCTACCGCGTGAATCTTAAAACTCTGTGTGGACTGACTAATAGTCACCATGTTGTGAGCAATCTCTCAGCTACCACGACAGTAAATAACGCCTTTCAATATATTTTGTTTGTTTGATAAATCATTTCCCAACAAGTTTGGTAACCTGAATATTTTCACCGGTAAATAGTTAATAGTAATAGAGTTTTCATGTGGATGGATGGAGAGGGAGAGGGAGACCAAAGAAAAGATGGATGGATTGTGTGAAGAGTGATATGAAAGAAAAGGAAGTTAGTGATAGTATGACGAGTGATAGGGCAAAATGGAAGAAGAAAACGTGTTGCGCCGACCCCAAATAACACGGGACAAGGGCAGGAAGATGATGATGATGATGAAATAGCTTCTTCTGGCTAGACCTTATCCCATTTATTTTTTAAATTGATATAAATCAGTGCTTGACTGCGATCCCACCTGATGGCCAGCAGTGATGAATCATTGATGGTAAGGCGCACTAGTTTATTAAGAGCCTATTCACTCTAGCCTTGAAGACACCTAAATTATAGTTGGACGGGAAGACCGTAGTAGGAAAATGGTTCGAGTCCTTTTTTCGGACTAAACGAAACGTTTAGACTCAACGAAAACTATGTGGCATTCGGTTCCGACCTACTGGAACCAACCTACCACTGGCCTAGCAAAAGGCTGATTTATGTACTACTTCTAGAAAGACACGACATACGGCGAGTGTCCACCCTGACATGGTTGACATCTCTACGGTCTAAACGTGTCACCTCGTCGTATAAAACGCGTTTTTCAGGTGTTTTCAAGGCTAGACTGAATAAGCTCTTAATAGTGCGCTTCACATTACTGCTTACCCTCAGGTGGAGTCGCAGTCAATTACTAGTTTATTTATTAATAAAACTTTAGTAGTGGTACATAGAAGGACTTAAAAGAAACAAAATACCTAGCTATAGATACTAAAGCTAAATGAAACACCATTTATTTTGTGATTATTACTGCCTAGGTATTTGTTTTACAAAAACGATTGAGGAGTTTATTTACGAAGTAAATTTTCTACAGTAAATATTAACAGTTAGTATTTACCGTGTAATGTTAATAAAGACTTTGCACGTGTAATAATCAGAACTGTGTCAGTCTATTTTCTCCAACAAAGATTTTAGAGCAAAATATTTTATTTATTGAAATTGTATTTATAGGGTGACTGGTAATTAGTGTACGATACTTAAACACGTGATTGTGCTCATGATGACAAAAAATTTTTATTATGGGAGCAAAGCCGAAATCGCGAAAAAAATATCAGCTGTTCAGTACATTAGGCAAACATAAATGTACTGAACAGCTGATTTTTTTTTTCGCGATTTTAGGTTTGTTCCCATAGTAAAAGTTGTTGGTTATCATGAGCACAATCACGTGTTTAAATATCGCACACTAAATGCCAATCACCCTATATAATTGATATTGTATTTTTATTATTATGTGTAATTAATATTATTTATGATTGTTTTGTACACTGACCCAAATTTGGATTTGGGGCGGTCAGTCCTTTCGTTTAGTCCGATAAGGTTGTCTGTAAGAGATTGCCCACTTTGTTTTTGTTTATGTTTATTCTGTCCACATTATGAGGTGTACAATAAAGTATATAATAAATAAATAAATATTTATAGAAATACATTTATAAAAATTCTTAAATAGAATTACGTTTTCATGAAGCTTTTATAAGCGTATTAGTGAAGTATTCGCATAGCTCGAACTAGAATACATGCCAAGTTAATTACTAAATTAGATTAAAATAGTTGTATAACCGCAGGTTGTTTGTAATATAAGGTACTTAATTATCCTTTTAGAGGCAAAACCATGTATTTTCTCGGAAAACAGTCGGTTACCCATTTTAAGAAGTGTTGTGTTGTGTTGTATGTGTGTGTGTGTTGTGTGTGTTTGTTTGTGTGTGTGTGTTGTGTGTAGTGTGTGTGTGTGTGTGTGTTGTAGCTATAGGGGTATTTAAGTCAAGATAGCTACAACAATCAGTAAACATAGATAGTTCATCTTTTTTTCATTTAGCGAAAATTTAACCCAATAGATTGCAGTACCTTGCGTTTACCAATTACAATCAACTATTAAAAAATAGGCAGTCAGAGCACTCCATCATTTCAAACATAAAAAAAATGCTTGCTAGATGTTGTAACATATAAAATTTAAAATCATAGCAGTGAAAGTCGACAAGCTCGCGTTGAAGCGAACAAAGCCGTGATTTAAAGCGCTTTGCGCTGCACCAACAATTTACGAAGTAAAAACCGTAAGCCGCTTTATTGTGTTAGACCTTGGTGCACGGTTTAGAAGACAGTGACATCGCCTTTATTTCGGAGTCGTAAGTGCGATTTTTGTATGTCAAAAGTTTTTCCGCTGATGAGTTGTATTTGGGGGAGAACTTTTTAACTTGTTGTCCACTCATTTTTGACAGTCGTTAGATAGAAGCCATAACATCTGACACCAGCTTTGCCAATGGATATAGTGTATGTTAAATACTGGGTTGTGGAGGTCAATGTTGGATATAGACCTCCCCCAAGTGTCGCCATAATGACCGGTTCTGTGCATCTCGCATCCATCGGATAAGACATCACAGATAGGCAGTTGCTTCATCTAAAATACTGGTATTTAACAGCCTTTCCGATCCCAATATAGTTTTTTTTTTTTTTATTGATTTAAACCAGTACTTGCCTGCTATCCCACCTGCTGGTAAGCAGTGATGCAATCATTGATGGTGAGGCGCACTAGTTTATTAAGAGCCTATTCACTCTAGCCTTGAAGATACCAAAATTATCGATGTACGTGGTATAGACAAAGCGAAACGCTTAATCCGGACCATTGAAGTTTCAAAAACGTAAGGGTGAAGACTCGCCGTACGTCGGTGGTAGAAAGGAGATGGCGGAATCAAGTCATAGAATTCCCGCGCACACTCTCCAAAATTTTACCTGAAAAATACCGATGGACTGGCTACGCTGCGCCTGTGCTCGAGGCTTTGTAGTTGAGAAAATCCGAAGTAGATTGACTGCCCACTAATTTGAATTCACATTTCATCATTAATTTTGTTAATTCTGAGAATGTTTTATTAAGAGGGACCTCTTTCAATCGCCTATCGTCAACATCGAGCATGGCTTAAAAGCTTGTCACTTCATCTAACGCAATCCAAAGCGATGTTTGACGAAAAGGCAACGCGAAAAAACAGAGATAACGCCTGAAAACTCTGTTAGCATTCGTTTTAATTCCTTGATTTACTCGAATATTTTACAAAACTTGTTCCAGAAATTACGTGTTTTTTTAAACTCTTAAAAGTTTTTGAAAAAAATTGTCATCGTTTAGAATCTTGATTAAATTTGAAACGCTTCTATTGTTATACTTTGTTGACTTTTTTAATTTTTGAGTAAATTATGAAGTGTCAAAGTTCACGCAAAATAGCAGATTTTCAGAAGTCTTTACTGGATTAGTTTTACACAATTTTATAAATTTATTTCAATAGATGCTTAGATAATATCCCCAAGATACTGTGTTTCCCAAATATCTGATGAAAAATGTGTAATCTATATAAAAAATATATAAAAGGAATAAAAAATAGGAATATATCTATCTATCTATCTATCTATAAAAGGAGAAACTGACTGACTGACATATCAACGCACAGCCGAAACTACTGGGCCTAGGAACGAGAAATTTTGCACCAAGCTTCCTTTTATAATATAGGCGAGCACTAAGAGAGGATTTTCCAAAATTGGGGATAAAGTTAAGTAAATAAGCTAAGGGGATGAAATGGGGGTCCAAATTTCGTATGGAGAAACCTACTTTCACGCGTCATAATCACGTAAGAGCAGTTGTATGAAAAACAGTGAAAATGTATATCGAGTTTTTTTTTTCTTTTTTTTTAGGTGGGAAAATCATCTTATGACAAATCCCGCTCTTGGGCGGAGCGAGAAATAGTGTCAGACTTTTATTGACTAAAAACCCAGACCCGTTTCTTCTTTGCCTTCGTCCCAGGGCCCCGGGTTTCACTTTCACACTACCCGTGGCCCCAGTAGGCTTCGACCCTGCTGGGCCCCTACGATTTGCTGACATCTCCTTGAGGCGCGCGTGGAACAGTACGCGCCGTCGACGACTTGGGCTTGGTCCGGACGGTTACCGGACGATCGGACGGCGAGCCACCCATTGCTTGCCGTCCGCAAGCCCGCGCCTACGGTGGCTGGAAATCGGGATCAGAATCCCGGCGGCGGTTGGGGCGTGAGAACCGTTGCCTCACGCGATCGGCCGCCTCCTTTGCTAGCATTACTGCTTCGCAGAAGGAGGCGACCGCCTGCCACTCTTAAAACAAATAGAAAAAGTTGGATTTATATCGAGTTGCATCCCCTTAAAAATCCAAATAAGTGTAAAACATTTACCGTTAATTAGTGGTGAGTTGTTGTCCATGAAATATTCATTAAAATTAATTACAAAATTCGGTCAAATGATTTTGTGTACCTGCGTGACAGTTATTTTCTATATATTGAACAAATTAAAAGTGGTTGAATTGAGTGTAGAAAAAAAACTCAAACCATGTATTCCTTTTGTCTCGCAAACTTTTCATCTGCGTCTATTATATAAATTAAAAATTAAACCGTGCATATAGCCTTCTCAATAACATTCACATACCTATTTTCAACATCCATCTTTAGAAATAAAAGAGTGAGAAAATTAAAAAAATATATATTTAACAAGAATTTTGAACCTAAATCTTAACTTATATTGAAGAAAATTCTCGCCTCCCAAATTATGAATTTCCGATCGAAAATTCCAAAAGCTCGAATTTCTTAATTATTTTGTGAAATCCATTTATAAATGAGTTCAATTAAAGCCGTTGTATTTTAAAGTGTTTATTTCGCTTGCTATAACGGTATGGAAACCGAAATAAACAGTTTTAACAATTAACAGAGACGTAACGAGTTCCTGCGGTCTGTGTAGCGTTAGATGAACTGTGAGAGATTTAATTAATATATGTTGTGGGGTGTATGGGATGTGGGCTCAATGAGTTCGGGGGTTGGTTGAAAGTACACACCATAAAATCTGTGTTGTTTTGTTCACTTTCTCTTTGTGTTGGCCCGTACCTAATACATCCAATCGTTCTTTTCTCATCACGCAAGCAATGTATATAGATAACTTTTTTTAAGGTATGAAATCATCCAATAACTACTCCCGCTCTTGAGTGGAGCAGGAGGGCGTGTCAGACTTTTACTGACTAAAACCCACTCCTGTTCCTTCTTTGCCTTCGTTTCAGGGCTTCGGAGTTCACTCTCACATAATCCAGGGCACCAGTAGGCTTCGACCCTGCTGGGCCCCTTTGATTTCATCATCATCTCCTTGGGCTCAGTCCAGACGGTTACCGGACGGGACGGCGAGCTACCCATTGCTCGCCGTCCGCAATCCGACGCCTATGGTGGCTGGAAAGTTTATAGATAACTCAGTTACAATGTATCACTCCAAATGGTCTGAAGGTCTAGGACTCTAGACCGTCCGAGCTGTGAAAAATGGCGTACCTGGAAATCTTCTAGAAAATGGACAAAGTGACATTTCGTGAAGCATACACTGTCGAAAAATCAACTTGTAAGCTAGGGATTGACCACGCTTGTTTTATCTCATACATTGAAGATATATTAGAAATAGAAACCATTTATTTGGCAATCATATAGGTGTATAGGTTATTTTCTAAAGTGTAATTTTGCCTTAATATTAATTGATATAATTTTTTTATATAATATAATAAATTATTTGTAAAGAGTTGTGAGTATATATGTGGATGGACGGAGAGGGTGAGAGTGGCAAAAGAAAAGATTGGTGGATAGTGAGAGTCATATGAATGAAAAGGGAGTCAATGATAGCGTGACTACCGACAGGATAGAATTTACGATAAAACTTGTTGCACTGACTTCAAATAGAATGAGACAAAGGCAGGAAGATAATGAATCTATTAACAATATAAAATATAGAATATTAAATCAAATAAAAGTCAATTACTATTATTGATAGAAAGTTACTTTTTTGAGTCCGTGTTTTTGTCAGATTTTCGTACTTTAAGGTGAGTCTACGCTACAGAAGCCGAGCACAAGTGGAGCAAAAGCGGAAAACGAGCCGAGCTCAAATTCGTGTAGTGTAGCTCGTGCTCGGCTTCTTTAAGCTTAGACCCACCTTTAACCATTTGTATTTTTAGTTTAGAGTACTGGTTAAGCTACAGCGTGTTAGTCTGGTATTTACCTGCATCTGTATTTAACGTCCTTCTGATACTCAATCATCTATGCCACACACATATGACAATTTAAGAAGTCCTTACCTAATATGGAGCGCGTACAAACTTTTCTAGCACAATGCGGATCTAGGCAGCAACCTAAAGCTTCATCCACTAAAAGCTTATCTAGGAACAAGAATAGCATTCATACTAAAACCTTAATAAGCCTTCAAGTTTTAACGATAATCCTCGACGTATAGTGAAACAAAACGTGAAGTGAAAAGCTCGTAAAACGTTAAAGTTTAAGGTTTAATCAGTTGTGTGTCGTCTGTAACACACCATTAAAGCTGCTCTATTTCTCATTGTGTCACTTAAGGGGTGGTTCTGGTAACAAGACTTTGTATTACGACTAATTAGTATAGGTGATGATCACGACTGGGAAGTGCGACTGATAGGTGTCGGTGGAGATTGAAGAGTTAATGGTAGTAATTGCATTTTCAACCTTGCATAAGAAATCATATCTGATCTTCTTTATTTGTACAAGTATCATTATAGATTATAGAATTTTCACCCTTTGTGCTCCAATAGCTTCAAATTTAAATTTTTAATATATACAATAATAAGTGTTTAATCTAATTTATTTAAAGTGCGGTTTTGTGTTCAAAATTAGCAAAAAATAGCATAATGCACGCCTAGGTTGAAAATATACCTAAAGATATCTCTTATACAGGCAGTCGAAAACATTACGACAGTTTTAAATAAAAAACTCTTTTAACACTTCACATGGAATGAACAAAAAAAAAAAACTATAAGTAATCGCATCTTTCCCCACAAATTCCAATACGAACCAGATACCGCGAGTCTCGTACAGAAGGACCAACCCGTAACAAAGTTAAAGCGCTCACAATTAGATAGCACCATCTATTACCAAGTTCCGACTATGTGTAACTAACTCAATTACATACTGGTACAGAAATAGGAGGCAATTGACAATTTGGGAGAAACTTGTTCGCTTATCAAACTAAGGTGGGCCAGATGTTTTCTTGACTATTTATGGCTTGGAGTGTAAGATAGAAATATACTAAGTTTTTTGGAGATGTAGTTGAGATCTTCGTTGAAGGTGAGGTGTACTAGTTTATTAAGAGCCACACATTCACTCTAGCCTTGAAAACACCTAAATTATAATCGGTCGGGAAGACCGCAGCAGGCAAAACTGTTCCAGTCCCTCGTTGTAAGCGGTATAAACGACGAGGCGTAACGCTTAGTCCGGACCGTAGAAGTTTCAACAACGTAAGTGTATAGAAAGGATATAGCTCAATCAAGTCATGCAATACCCGCGCACACTCTCCAAAATGCATCCTGAGCATAGCCGTAGGGTAGCCACCCCACACGTCTATGCTCAGGGTAGGTATTTTATGGAGTGACTTCCTATCCGACCTTTACAACCAACTTTGTTAATACGATTTATATTAAAGTTTCCAATGCAATGTTAAAAATTTTCATTTTTTTTTCAGTTTTTTTTTTTTATTATCTATAGTCTCACGTTTGACCACTATCTCACCTGATGGTAAGCGGTGATGTGGCCGACGATTACATGTGCCTATTCTGCCTTGCAATGGCATTAACTAATATCATAAAACGGCAAAAATTGTTAATATGTATTTCACTAATAAAAAGCCAAGCGACAGCGCACTGTTACAGCAAAATGTTTACCCTGAAAAATACAAGAATATGATTAGACCTACGGGAGTAAAGCTAAGAGGCAAAGATTCAAAAGATTCAAAAAGATTCAAAAGCATTTATTTCAAATAAACCATTTACAGGCACTTTTGAAATGTCAAGAAGTCAGTAAGTCAGAAAAAAAAAAATGCTAATTGCACATTCCAAAGCGTAGATCTCTATGGAGAAGAATGTGCAAGAAACTCCATGGACACTCTTTTCAGTCATGTTTTGTAATTACAAATATCACTGTTACATGTTTCTTGTCGTTATCATGTGAGAACAATGTAAATACAGTACAAATAAAAACTAAATATAGATATTAAAGCTAGCTAGAGAATAAAGATACAAGTACAAAGACAAACCAATCATCATTTGCTGTCATTAGTTTCATGGATACCATATTAACCAAAAGAAGTCAACTGCTGGACATAGGCCTCATCGAAGTGTCGCCACAACGACAGATCCTGTGCTACTCGCATTCATCGGATTCCCGCGTCCCTAATCACCGGTCTACTTCGTGGGTAGCCAATGCTGTGACTTTTGTCATGAGTAAAGCTCTGCCCACTGCTACTAAGTTTGGTATTGTTTTGGATATGACGGTAACCTTTGTTCTCCTGCGAATGAATCCTGATTCGATCACGGAAACAAAGAAGCTCTGAATATAGTCTTGTTCATCACTGTTTGGGTGTAAACATTCTAATGAGGCCAATTATGAGCGATCACGTTTTAGTTTCATATATCATCAATCTCGAACACTCCATGGAGCAACTCGTTGTCCAGAGACGTAGAGGGGAAGCGTTAACGCGGGCGCTCACTTACGCGTTGAACAGACCTTATCAGAGCTGCAACACAAACCTCCATAGTCCAGAGTTTCCGAGACATTGTAAACCATGACAAGTGGAGGGAGACGCATCGCTGGAGCCTCAATCGCCAGCGAAAATGCAACATTGTCAACCACGACCACTCTGTCAAGAGTGAACATTAAGGAGGATGATCACTCTGTAGAAATCATTTTTAATCATTTAATCATTTTATTTACAACACAAATATTTACTACAATATACTTATAAATAACTACACATTCGTTAAAAACCTAACTAACTTTACCTGTATATTGTTCTGTCTCCATACTAACTTACAAGAGAGATGTCATTTTGTGACGTGTGTTAGTAACAAGAGTACAGGTATCGGCATGGATCTTGAGCGCTCGGCGAAAGAGTGGGGATCGCCTTGCGTACGCGTTTTTCCCAATGTAAACCTATTTTATTTTATTTTATTTTTTCTTTTACCTAGTAGTTAAAAGAAAAAATAAAATAAAATAGGTATACATTAAAAAAAACGCGCACGCAAAGCGATCCCCACCATTCCGCCGAGCGCCCAAAATCCGTGCCGATACCTATACCTACAGTTTCATGAATTAGCAGCTTTAATATGATAACGTTTAGTATTCCTTATCCATTAAAGTTTCGCAGACGTTTAATGGTTATAAATAAATCGCCTTGCCAAGACTTGTTATGGTAAATCTAAGACTTGAGTCATATCAGAGGCACTTCGGCATGTTATGTAAAACAGAAGCATTACTTTCTCGTGTACTTTTAGCATAAATGTTACAGCATAATGTCTGCTATGATGTATGGGATGTGCAGTGTAATAAAACAATTTTCAGTTATTATCAAGAGAGAGCCAAATGGAACCCATTATTATGTGAAACGAGGGCTTGTTCCTAAATGCGACGCTTATGGAAATGTTCTGTATAAGAACATTAACCAATGATGCATTAAGGTGGGCTCTGTCCATTATACAGATACTATTATAGAAGCAGATTATTTACAAAGTATAATGAGTGGTAGAATAAAATCTCGCCATGTCTTTGTTTTAAAATGAGCAATTTGCAATCGCGTTGTTTCTGAATAAATGTTTTATTTGTCTGGGAATAATAATGCATATAGTACCTACCTACAAAGTAAGATTCTTTTTTATATTACAGGATAACATAGCATATAATAGCATAATCAGCCCTTTAATGTTCTCACTGCTGGGACTCAGGCCTCCTCTCCAGGAGAGGGAATGGGCCGCAACCTACCACGCGGGCACAGCGCGAGTTGGTAAATTTCACATGTCTTCGAATTTTTTGATTCCAGGACATGCCGGTTTCCTCACGATGTTTTCCTTCACCGCTTTGAGAGGAGTAGTGATGATATAAATTACACAAAGTAATGCGCCTGGCTAGGTTTGAACCCGCGACCGACAACTCGTAAGTTGGGGTCGTTACCACTCGGCCACCAGCAGTGGTGGGCCAAGAGCAGTCTTATTCAGAATGCTACTTCTAATAAAAAACTGTATCTACCTTTGTAGTTCTAAATACACTTTAAAAGACCTATTATACTTGTAATTAATGTAATGTGTCCTAATTAATTTTTATTTTTTTTAATATTTTCACATGGTTTTTAGGTTTTCTGTTATTTTAATGAGAAATTTCATATGTTAAAATGTTAATGTTGATTTAACTCACGGTAATGAAATAACTCATATCCACAAATGGACACGGCGGTGACAAGCAATCACGAGCCTGAAACTTAGTCGAATTCCAATAAAACTCTTGCCACATAACTCTATTGTCAATTAGTTCCAATTACTGATAGCAGTCGGTAAGCTAATGAACAGGTCCAAACTCGGCCGAGTCGAAAGGAGACCTGTTCACACTGTTCTAGCGCCAATTATGAACAAGTTGGCACATGTTTGAATCAAACATGATTTCTGCTATCGCTTAGTTGTTTCGGAGTTGTCCAAAGTTTTGGGTAACTAGGTTAGTCGTTGAGAAATGGTGGTAATTATTTTTTGGGAGAACGGAGTGGGTCTTTGAGTAAAAGATGTCTGTTTTATTGAGATATCTTGTTATGTTTTGGAAGCTATTAGGTATATTAAGTAGTTAGTTTTTTCTTACATTAAAAGTTTTGCTTTAGACTATAATGTACTCGCATTGAAATTAAGTAGCTAAACCATTTGTATTGGCGAGAGATTATTTGCTTGCTGAAGAACTTTGGATTTGGTTTTGAAGTTTCTATTTTTATAGGCTTTTTAATGCTGTTTATCTCTATAATTTAACGTTGAAATATTTCGTAATTATATAAAAACTCGAATGTAAAAATTAAAAAAAGGTAGAGTGAAATGAGAGAAAACATAATAACGATAAAATCAAACGACAGTAGGTACGTAATATAAATTAGAAGTTTCAAGAGGATAAATTGGGTTAAATCAAGAGGCAAGAATTGAGACAAACAGAAAGTTCGCAAGTTATTTCTTTTGGGAACAATAACAAAGTATCACATAGTTCCCACTTTCATTTAGTTCGTGCTATAATATCAAACTGCCGAATTGAGACCAATTTAGGTTTTGGTTCTATCGTTGTTTTATAGTGTTTTTGAACTTTACCCTAATCTAAAAAGTTAAGCTTATCTTAACTTAGACTTTCCGGATAATAAACCGTTTTTTTTTAGTTTTCTCTTTTTCTTAGTAAAAAAGAAACGTTACTTTCCCCCTGTAGATTTTAGCTTACCTTTTTTAAACCGACTTCAAAAAAGGGGAGGATTTTAATTCGGGTGTCTTCTTGGATTTCTTTTTTCATTTTTATGTACACACGGTGACTTTAATAGCGTAGCAGGGCACACTAACATGATAAATGTGTGCGTAAACGCTAGCGCGTGAAACACAACAGGTATTATCGTTGTGTGATACAAAGTAACTCGTTTCTACACTCACACTCTTGAAAAAAAAAATAGTAGCCGTCTAAGTTACACGACGTATTTTCATATACAGCAAAAATTGGCTTCTGTTATTAATGGCGCTGTGGCGCAATGCGTATGATACTTAACTGACGAGTAAGAGGTCCCAAGTTCGATTCCAATTATCTGTTATTTTCTTTTTGTTTTACTCATGTTTTTTTTTAATAGTAATGTTATGGTTATTCTCGTAATAATTAAAATATTCGAAATATATTTTTGTAATTTTATACATATAAACTATGTATATTTACGAAATTAATTAACGAAATTTTTGTATATAACTTGTAATATAAATAATTTTATAATATATATATATATATCATTTACGTAATATAACAATACGTTATTATTAATAGTTGACAATCCTTTCATTGTCAACTTTTTTTTTTTATTTTCGCAAACATTCACTTATGAAATTATTATAGTTATTTAAATTAGCATCAAACACTTACACTTAATCTTTGGAAAGTAATTTTGATGATATGGGTAGGTAATCAGCAATAATGTTCACAATAATCAAGTAGCTGTGGGTATCAATACAAACAGAAATATTTCATCCCACAATAATTCACCTATTCAAATAATATGTCTCCAGCTCAACTCGCAAACAAAATAAAACTCGTTTACTACTCGATATACACACACACACATATTTGTATATGTGTTTGCTACGAATTAGATAAAAAAATTCGCTTCGTTCATTAGATGGAAAATTAGCACTGATTATCAAGTGCTTGCTTGCCGTTAAAGGTGTATCGAGTTCGATCCTAGCCATTGACAAAACATTATTTTCTATTTTATTGTAGTATAATGATAACGAAGTTTATTAAAGCTAAAACTTAGAATATTTGCTTTAAAAACTAAGTGTATGAATATTATCATCTACCCACTTTATTAGTTATTTACTAAGAAATGAGTCGGATAATAAGTTAACCTGGCATAACGCTTTTGCCTATCACGATCGTGTGTTCTACAACTTACTCCGAGACAAAAAATAATTAATCGTTGTGGAAAGTGATACTTTTTACAAGTAATAATTAACATGTCTCATTTGTCTACACTTTTGAGGGCTGAGATAGTAGTATTATATAAACAAAATGTATCCATAAGTGAAATTTCGAGGAGACTAATGCTACCGGTAAGTAACAAATCCAAACTTAACATAATGCGAAATAATTTAACATTGTTGATATTTGTTAGGTTTTAACGTAATTTTGTGATTGTTTACAGAGGAAAACTGTGCAGTTTTGGGTGCATAGATATACAGCTGAAGGGACAATCGATGCCAAACGTCCGGGTCCAAAAGCAATTGCATATACGGATGCCAACCCACTGCATCGAAATATTGTTGCTACGTATAGCGCTGACGGCTTTGCTACAACAAGAAACACTGCGATTATGCACGACGTGTCTATGACAATTGTTCGACGCCACTTACGAGCAGCAAAAATTAAATGTCGCAAGCCTGCGAAAAAAATTTTACTGACGGCGTTGCATAAGGAAGAAAGGATGCGGTTTGCAAGAAAATTTATAGATTTTGATTGGTGCAATAACATAGTTATATTTAGTGATGAAAAGTGTTTTAAGTCAGATAAGGATGGGCGTAAAATATTATGGAGAAAAGATGGAGAACGTTACCATCAGAAAAATATTCTCCCATGCAGGTCTAGTGGTCGCATTACGTTAGGTTATTGGGGCTGGAAGTCATCGATGGGTCCCGGTGAGTTAGTGGAGGTAGGGGGTCGCAATACCAGTCAAGGTTACTTGGACATCTTGCAAAATGTTATGTTGCCTACCGTGCGCGTGGCATACCCGGACGAGCATATTTACTTCGTGCACGATAACTGCTCGGTGCACCGCGCACGAATGGTGCAAGACTGGTTAAGTGTCCAAGAAAACTTGACTGTTATTGAATGGCCCTCTAAAAGTCCCGATTTGAACCCCATAGAAAATCTATGGGGTCACATGGTGCTCAACTGGGATTCATCTGATGTGAGATCTAAACGTAATTTAGATAATTTAGTGTCATCCATGTGGGAATCGTTTTGCGGCACTGACCTGTGTGAAAATTTGGTGGCTAGCATGAGAACGAGGTTACAAGAAGTAATCGACAATGAAGGTGCACCAATTAGATATTAATTTTGATTTAAATTGAATCCAATTATAAATATTTTTAAAAAGCTGTATTACTGTATGCTGTTTTTGTTGTTGTTGTTTTTATCATGTTATTGTTATTGAAATCAAGAGTTACGATACCTATCATAGTTCATTTTTTAAAACATGTTGATTGATATGTTATAAGTAAAAAAAAAGACTAAGAAGTAAGCTGTAGGTAATTATACTGTTGTTGTTATTATGTGACATGATGTTATTGTTATTGAGATCAAGAGTTGCGATATCTATCATAATTCATTCTTGATAACATGTTGATTTATGTCACTAATAAAAAACTTAAAAAAGTGACGTCCATCCTTGTCTGACTTAGAATATTTTCACTTTATATATTGTATTAAAGATAATCATGAACAGATTCGTTAATTGTGACCATTCCGTTTAATGTATGTAATTAATAAGTTGTAATAAACATAGTTGGATCGTTATCGCAGTTTTCTTTGTCACAATATTTTCAAAATATTTTAATTATTATGAGAGTAACTATAACATTACTATTAAAAAAAAAACAGGGGTAAATCAAAAAGAAAATAAAAACAAGCAAACTTTTTGTTACATCAGACGATTGGAATCGAACTTGGGACCTCTTACTCGTCAGTTAAGTATCATACGCATTGCGCCACAGCGCCATCGTCAACTATTAATAATAACGTATTGTTATATTACGTAAATGATATATATATATATATTATAAAATTATTTATATTACAAGTTATATACAAAAATTTCGTTAATTAATTTCGTAAATATACATAGTTTATATGTATAAAATTACAAAAATATATTTCGAATATTTTAATTATTACGAGAATAACCATAACATTACTATTAAAAAAAAACATGAGTAAAACAAAAAGAAAATAACAGATAATTGGAATCGAACTTGGGACCTCTTACTCGTCAGTTAAGTATCATACGCATTTTTTTTTTTTTTTTTTGTGTGTGGCCTCTCGCAGGTCAATCTAGGAGGTTGTCGGCTGCTTAACCGGACTTGCCTGTGGCGGCCTCAATTCAAGAATCAAAGCCTCCAGCCAGGGCTTACTTAACTATTCATACGCATTGCGCCACAGCGCCATTAATAACAGAAGCCAATTTTTGCTGTATATGAAAATACGTCGTGTAACTTAGACGGCTACTATTTTTTTTTTTTTTTTTTTTCAAGAGTGTGAGTGTAGAAACGAGTTACTTTGTATCACACAACGATAATACCTGTTGTGTTTCACGCGCTAGCGTTTACGCACACATTTATCATGTTAGTGTGCCCTGCTACGCTATTAAAGTCACCGTGTGTACGTGGGTGAAGCCGCGGACAAAAGTTAGTAAGAAATAAAAATAATTTTGATTTGAATTTAAGTTGAGAGGTACTAGAGGGACTACAAACTATAAAATAAAATAAAAAAAATGCAAGAATATACAACCGACCTTAGCATCAGAAAACACTTCGAAGGCAGTATTTGCGGATTTGTTTCTATCTTTGTCAGACTTTTACTGACTAAAACCCACCAATGTTTCTTCAATTGCCCTTTAAGTTCCAGGGCCGTGGTTACTCTTTTTAACAATCCCTATTTCCCGACAACGAAATAACAGGAGTGGGTTTTTAGTCAATAAAAGTCTGACACTATCTCCTACTCCACCCAGGAGCGGGATTTGTCATAAGATGATTTTGCCACCTAAAAAAAAACACCTAGAATTGTGATCACAACAAATAAGTAAAAACATTATTATAAGAACAAAAAACATTTATTACTGACAAAAACTCACGCTTCAAAAACTTCTTCACCCCATTGTTATTTTCAATTCCAAGTATAATTTCAAAATGTTTCGAAAATTCACCCTTAAATATAAAGGGTAGGTGTAAAACGGGTAGTTCGACACAAACAGAAAGTTTCGCCACTAGATCTTATGAGTGCTATGACAAAGTGCTATATCGTTTACACGTTAAATTAGTGCTCGCTATAAAATCAAAAAGCCGCCGTTGGTAGCTGCAATCACACCGTACTGTAACTTCCTTATATTCTTAGTAAGAAATTATATATTATTTATTGTGTTGTGTTTAAAGCAGGCTGGTTTTGGGCAAAACATTATATTTTTAGACATAAAATTGTTGTTAAACTTTCCACTAAAGGTAGGTAGTTCATCATTATCTTTCTTCCCTTGTTCGATCTTACTTGGGGTCGGTGCCACAATTTTTTTTCTTCCATTCTGTCCTGTCACCCGGCACTTTGAATGCAGTTTGAATAAATTAATTAAAATTAAGATTTACTGACCACCACAGTTAGTAAAAAGATCTAGGGACACGTAAGTCGCCACATAGAAACTAAAAACTTCAAAATTCTGCATCACGCAATTAGAGTATTTTGCGCGATTTGAACATATACAGCAGCCCAAAATCATCTATCGGGTTGTTGCCCAAAGTAGACCAAACATCCGTCTGGTCGGAGGATCCTCTCTTTTCAACGGAGGTATGTAAGACTTTACACCCTGTTCCACATAACATTAAACTGACGACCCTCGACAATGAACGTCAGCGTAGCCTTCGTGCAGCTACTACATCGTGACGTCATCATCACTTCCTCAAACTTTCGAGCAGCGAGCCACACAGCCAGCTCCCACGGCCACAGCCACAGCGAAAACCACCGCTATCCTCTAGAAGTAATCGTTAAATCAACCCATGTTTTCTGAAGCAGATAACTTTAACGTATTGTTTGCATAAACCAGCTACATTCAGGGCCGCTTAAAATTCTGCTGATCAGATAAACCACCCCGAGCGAGACGATCAGCCAAAATACATAAAACACAAATATTTAAACTTGCCAGCCGAATTTGATTCCTATCGCTAACACTCCAATTTTATATCGTCGGCACACAGTAAACTTTTATGTTTACCCATAACATTTCTATTTCAGTATAATATAATTGAAATGGAGTTCGTGTATTGTTTTAAACAAACGACGGCGAGCAAACGATCAATCAGTTCACGCTGCTAACCGGATAACGGCGAATGGATGAAAAGCTTTATTTACTTTATTTTTTGATACACGTGGATAATGTATTGTATGGTAATAGAAAAGGCGTTTTGTCCGTTATATAATTTAGTAACAAGATCTTTGTGATAGATCATAAAAAAACTAAACTGAATTGAAACTAGTTTCATCTTTCTAACAGGTTTACTCCTTGACCATTTAAAAATGTCTAAATTATAATAAATGCTTTGAATTTTAGTATACATTCAATTAAAAGGCAACAGAGTATTTACATTATAACGTAAAAATATTTTTACATACACTAGTGTTTTAAAGCTTACATTTTTGTAACTTATTATGACAATTTGTTCAATACAAAATGAAAGTTTTTTTTCTTTTCGAAAGTTATCATAAAATGACTTTTCCCGCGCTGAGTGGAGCAAGATGAAGTGTCCCCTTTTTGAGGAGTGGCTGGAGCGGCAACACGGTGTCCTCACTTTCCGCATGAAGCAGGTCCTCACTGGACATGGCAAGTTCGGGAGGTTCCCGCATCGGATTCAGGCGGAAGCAACGCCCGGGTGCCATCTTTGTGCGAACCACCCAGAGGACACGGTGGAGCATACGGTGGAGGTGTGCCCCGCTTGGGCGGAGCACCGCCGTGTCCTCGTGGAGGCAATTGGCGGCAGCGACCTTTCGCGTCGGGCCCTGGTTCAGGCTATGGTCCAGATCGAGGAGGAATGGCAGGCGGTCGCCTCCTTCTGCGAAGCAGTAATGCTAGCGAAGGAGGAGGCTGCACGCGTGAGGGAACGAAGGTCCTCACGCCCATGCCGCCGTAATTCCGACCCCGACTACCAGCCACGATAGACGCGGGCTTGCGGACGTCGAGCACTGCGTAGCTCGTCGTCCGGCTGTTCGGTAATTAACCGGACCGAGCCCAGTAGTCAACAGCGCGTTGTGATCCTCGCGCTCCTCAAAGAGATGTCAGCAAACCGTAGGGGCCCAGCAGGGCCGATGCCCGCTAGCTAGGACCGCGGAGAATTTCTGAAAGGGAAACCCGTAGTCCTAGAACGCAAAGGGTAATTGAAGGATACTGGTGTGGTTTTAGTCAGTAAAAGTCTGACACGCCCTCTCGCCCCTTCCAGAGCGCGAGAAGTCATTTGGATAATTTCCTACATTAAAAAAAAACCTACTTGTATCTGTTTTCCTTTAGTAGCCTTTTGTGTTCCAGGGCCAGGGTAACTCTGCTCAAGGTCATCTTCATCATCATCATCATCATTTCAGCCGAAAGACGTTCACTGCTGGACATAGGCCTCCCCCAAGTGTCGCAACAATGAACCGTCCTGTGCGTCTCGCATCTATCGGACTCCCGCAACCGTTGCCAAGTCATTGGTCCACCTTGTAGGAGGCCTTCCAACGCTACGTCTTCCGGTACGTGGTCGCTCACGCTCAATGGTCACTTATTCACATCCTAAAGAACAATGGTGAGGAGATTGTTGATGAAATTATTAAGTGTCTACTTATGTCACCATGATGTATACCGGCGAAATAATTTACTATATGTTATCAAATTAAGTTAAGGGCCAGACTAAGTACCGTAAAATAATCGTCATAATTGTAATTTGAATTGAATAGATTTTTTACGATAATAAATAATCATGGCTTAGCTTCGTTTTGCTGGCTTGCCTTCATGACTTTTGGCTAAATTGAACTTTTGATATCGCCAGTAAAATATATCTTGGTCAAGTAATATAATATGCTTTGCTTTATGTATTGCATTAATATACTTAGGAAAAACATTTCCGCATGATAAGACCATAAACATAAAAATAAAAATGACTGTACTGTGTGTGTGTGTGTATAGTGGTTATAATGACACAAATGACATCGTAGTCCAATTCGAGTATAGAAAAATCACCAGGAAAAAGCATGGCATTAATACATTTCAACGATCGCGGACAAAACACGACATTATGATATGACATCTTGTTGTTCGTTCAAAAATGCATTGATTTTAAACTTTTATATATTTTTCATCACATGACGCTAAAAAAATATGCCAGCAAAATTTTATTCGAGTATCTAACATCGCTTTATGCTATCCACAAAATTCCCTACAATTTCAAAACCCATTTAAGTGCGCTTCGGTGTAAATGCAACCCGCCTCGACAGCCAGTAATTCTCGATCTCGGCCAACGAGGCAAGTTTAATGAAATTCTTGCTGCCCCTATCTCCGTACTATGCTTACACCGTGTTTTTAACTTCCCACTTTCCTAGTGCTTGTTTTGTGGGGAGATATGAAAAAGTGTAGCGGAAAATACATGGAGAGGAACAGCGTTTAGACATTAGAGGGATGTTCTTGAAGTATCGATAAGGGTTGAGTACTTTTACCTACTTAACGACGGGTTTGTTTTAGGGAGTCGCTCTATAGAATACAGGTACTGATTAAAAAAGGCTGGGCAAGTGAAGACCACTTGGTTCCGTTTTATTTTTCTCGGATCGATCTCGGTCCTTTAGTTGTGAATTTTTGCTAGCGACTTCGTTTGCGGGAATATATTTAATGAAAATTTTAACATCTCCTAAACCGTATTTTGAGGGTAGTTTAGAAAAACTATTAATGACAGTCTTTATTGTTCATTTTTATTAGATGTTGTGCCAAGTTTCAAGTGAATTAACCCATTGAAACTCTCCATATAATCTTTATAACTCCTTAAATTGTTATTGAGGGGGTAGTTTTGAAATCAAATAATGACAATCTTTATACTATACTTAAGTTAATACTTATGTTAATATTTGTGCTAACTTTCTAGCATAGTGGTCCACGGAATGAGATTTTGATTACAAACAAAATTCCCCCTTTTCATTCCCTTGAAGGTTGAATTTCGAAAAACCTTTTCTTAGTGCTCACTTACGTCACAAAAGGATGCTTTGTGCTTCGTGTAAAATTTTCTAGTAGTTTCGGCTGTGCATTGATACGATTATGTTAGACAGTTTCTCCTTTTATATGTACAGTTAAAATTTTACCAATGGATATAAAATACAATATCTTCAACAAAGTATAAACTATGACACATTATCCTGTGATGCATACTGAATTATGGTTAACCACAGCTTACTCGTTGTTAAATATACATGCTCTGAATACATAATCAGTTAAAAATATATATCAAAATGTAAACAAACACAACATTGATGTGTGTCTAATTTGAATATATTGAATTAAAAATATACAAGCATGTTTAAAATTCATTCAGTACGGAATAGATATTGAAATGGAAACGAAGTACAAACAAACAATTAAAATTCGATGATAAGTCGATACCTAAAACAAAATTTAAAAAAAAAAATGTTAGAAAACAATACATTAAAATTATAAAAATTGTGGAGATAAAAAAAAGAGAATGAAAAAAGTAGACCTATGTAACTCAGTTGTAAAGAAACTTTTTGAGTTGAATTGAATTCAAACGAACAAAAAATCAAATTTTTCCTCTATAAAATATTCGTTTAGACAAAAAAAGAGATAAACGTGTACCTAAACGTGTGTACAATAGAGGAAAACTCGTCAGTACCCGATCTTTTTCGTACCTGGTCGTACGAAAAAGATCGGGTACTGACGAGTTTGAGTTTATCAGCAACCATGGCATATAAATGGATATGCAATCTAAAACATTAGCATCAACGATATTATTGGTCAAGCTCTTGTTACCGCCGGCGTACCTGCCGTATTAGAACCTAATGGCTTGGTACGTGACGATGGGAAGAGACCTGATGGTATGACGTTGGTGCCATAGAAGGTGGGTAGGCCTCTGGTGTGGGACGCAACCTGTGTCGACACCCTTGCGCCATCCCATGTTCCAAGTACGGCGGGCTGTGCTGGCGCTGCCGCTGCGGCTGCTGAGACCCTTAAACGGCGCAAATACTGTAACCTTATAGGTAGTTACAGTTTTGAGCCGTTTAGGGTCGGAACGCTTGGGCCATGGGGTCCGAGTATGCGTCTCCTTTTTAAGGAAATTTCACGCCGACTGATCGACACTTTGCGTGACCAGGAAGGCTGGCTCGTTCTTTTCCCAAAGAATTAGCATTGCCATTCAACGTGGCAATGCGGCCAGTCTTCTGGGCACATTCCCGGATGACGGCGATGTGGAGGAGTATTTCGACGCCTGAGTGTATTTTGTATTTTTGTATTATATTTATGTACATAGTTAGGTTTTAGTATAGTTTAGTTAATATTTATGTATTTTAATATCTCTGTTATCTAAAACATTTAAACTTTTAGAACTCAATAAGCTAGTTAGCTGTGTGACGGAGTTCTGCTGATTATTCACTGATAAAATTTTGTTTTGGATAAAGTTATTATATATATATATATATATACTTTCGACAGCTACCTAATTGTTTAAAATCTCTTGTTCCAGGATTGTAAGTTTGTTCTTGCATTTGTTTAAAATATGTTGGCTCAAAAATATTTAGAATTGTTTTATATTCGAGTTTTAATTTTCTTTAATGATATAACATGTTGAAATAATCAACCAAAAAGAAAAACATTTAATTTAAAGAGTTATTTTGTTAATAGAATAATATTTTTATAGGTACTTCACAGAATGTTTATTTTCATGAATTCTTTCAAAATTATGCTTTAATTAAAACTAAAAGAAAAGTAAATATGCGCCATAGTTCTCCTGCACTCGAGGAATTTAAATTAAAACCAAACATAATGAAAAAGGAACGTACTCGTTTCTTTGCATAAATTAGTTCTTCAACTTTGCATTAAAAAATCGTAAATGTTCTGTCGGTGAATAACTTAATTAGATTTTCAAAACTCAACAACTTTACGATAAAAAAGGTTACCATTAAAAATCCTGTAATTTCAAATCTAAACACCTCTATTGGAATCAGCTTTTTCTCCAATCATGTAACGTTAAGTCTAATTCAAGGGTACATTGTCTATTTTTTTTCTGGCCTTTAAGTTTTCTATCGTTTAAATTTCGGGAGGAGTGCACTGGAACTGCACAGTTTAATTCTGCCAAGCCCGTTCCATCATCGGATTAAAGTGTTGTACCAACGGTACATGGTGAACATCCCAACCATACGCGCCAAACCTTTTGGGATTCACTGTACATACAGCTAAGAAGTGAAATTCCTTGCCGGAGTCTGTGTTTCCTGATAGCTACAACCTAAGGGTCTTTTAGTCAAGAGTGAATGGGCTACTTCTAGGCAAGCGTGCTCCATCGTCGACCACATCGTCACTTTACTATCAGAGGGGATGGTAGTCAAACGCGAGCTTACCAATAATAATAATAATAATAATAATTTATTTCCAAGATAATACAATCCATCATGGTTAGTAAAGACATACACAACTTATAAACTAGTGTTAGTACATATATATCTCTGTCAATTAAGTAAATAAATTCAATAAGCATGTCAATAATAATAAATAAATTACACAATAAAAAAAAAACAATTAAGTATCATACACACACAACACTACTTCTGGGCACGGTTTGAGGATAACACTTGCGTCCTCGTCCAGTGTTTTAATATAAGGCCATCAGTCCTATCTGCTACGGTTTTTAAGAGACTGTTGGCGCTGCCCCGAACCCGCCCCATCAGGGATGCGACACGCTTTCGTAAGATAGCATAAAAGTCATCAATACGTGCTTCCGCAAACATCCCCGATGCGCTGCAATAACGCGGCAGCCTCAACAGTGCCCTGTATGCGTTATTGTATTGGACCCGCAAGGCGCTGTAAGCCCTCTGCGTGTAGTCAACCCATAGACTGCAAGTGTAAAAAGACTGGCAGTATGCCCTAAACAGAGTAGCCTTTACATCCTTTGAACACTTTGCAAATCTACGAATCAACATATTGCTTCTGACTGACAGCGCCCTGCGTTCCCTCTCCATGTCATCATTATCGGTCTGTGAAGCAGTGACCCAGTGCCCCAGATATTTGAAAGAAGTAACCCATTTCAGAACGGTCCCCACAAGTGTGATGGGTGGTACAGCATAGCTCTTTGTGCCTGCCTTGAACAGCAGACACTCGCTCTTCTTTGCATTATATCTAAGACCCTGGGCCTCCGCATATTGCTCACAAACCGACACCAGCGTCCTGAGAGCGCTAATTGATGGGGCCAACAGCACCATGTCATCAGCGTAACTTATGTTGTTGACAACTGTTCCATCAATTGAACAACCGACCATAGCGCTGCTGAGCTCACGAACCAACCGATCTACATACAGACAGAAGAGTTTCGGTGAGGTCAGACCTCCCTGCCTGACCCCACACTCCAGCCTGTATGGATCGGATAGCGAGCCTGCCCACTTCACCATATTGGTTTGATGGCCGTACCAATATTTAAATAACTCAATCAACTCACTTGGAAGTGTTGTCTCGTCATATAGCTTCTTCCACAAAACACCATAGGCCACCATATCGAAAGCTTTCGACATATCAAGAAAACATGCATAAACAGGGGTTTTCCTGTCCGTATAGTATCGAACAGTGTGCTTAAGACAAAGAACAGCGTGTTCAGTTGACAGACCAGATCTGAAGCCAAACTGTGCGTCGTGAAGCGACATATGTTTATTCAACTGTTTGTCAAGCACACTGTCTAACACTTTTGAAATGACCGTAGCCAACGATATGGGCCTATAATTATTTATGTCAGAAGCATCCCCGGTGCGATTTTTTATGATGGGTACCACCAAGGTCTTCATTAGATCGTGTGGCAAGTATGTGTGAGAGAAGCAGAGATTGAATAATAATGCCAGCACTCTGGGCATATGAACACCAGCATTTTGTAAATGCTCAATGCTCAGAGAATCATGCCCAGGTGATTTCCCGCGCTTCATGCTTCTCAACACTGCCGCTATCTCCCTGGCCGAGACCCTTACTAGCGTGCTCATTGCGGGCTCCCTAGCCGCCAAAGCGTCATCCATTGCACCTAGAGGAGATTTCACAGCAAAGTGACTCTTAAATAAATTGGCAATGGATACAGGCTCACTAACACCCTCAACACTCGCCGGAAGGCTCGACTTGCCCTTCAGTTGGTTAGTGTGCTTCCAAAACTTGACAAAATCCTTCTTTTCGTGACAGGATGCTATTATATCCATTTTGATTTGCTCCCTGTTCTCCTGACACCACTTAAGTTTACTTTTAAAAACTCGTTTTTTCTCTTTCATAGTAGTATACATAGTACCCACTTTTGGTTCCCCACTCAGTACCCAATTCTGAAAAGCAAGTCGAGCCTCCAAGTGCGCTTGCCGAACATGTTTGTTCCAACCCACTACTGGCTTTCTTTTGTTTTGTTCCGGCCCAGAATAAGTAGTACATAACGCACAACTCAAAATATCAACTATTTTATTATACATATTATCAATAATACATCTATGTAAAAAATATAATAAAAAATGCGTTCACTGTATACAAGATACCGAGACGCGGAACAATTTTACTGTAAACCATACAGATTTTGTTCCGCTTGGGGATAGAACCTGTGAAACGCAATGCAGCAGTCAATTGCTCAACTACTGCGCTAATCGAGTCATAATGTCATTTTGACGTAAATACAGGACTTTATAGTAACTAACTTTTTCAGATCACCCTTAATTCTTTAAGTCAGCTTTATTCTCATGAAAAAGATGTCAGCCCTCTACCATGACATGTTAAAATCATAATAAAACCGTTGTCAGAAAGAGACGGAGCTATACAAGTTGTATAGCACTGTACCTTTCTCGCACCAGATTCATGATGATTTCAAGGCGTCATGGTAGGGGCCTAGTTTTTTTTGTATTTCACACAGATTATTTGGTACATTTTCTACATCGCGTCACGCCTATACTTCTATAGCTTGTCCCGAGTATAAAGGACGTGCTAGCGGCCTTTTAAACACGCGCTGGTTCTTTTTTGTTAAACCATTTTCATGTTTCATTTTCAGGTTTTTTTTTTTGTTTGGGTTTAAAGGGCATTACATTATGACTGTATTCGTCTGAAGGGGCAAACACAGGAGTGTTATACAACCACTTCTTTCCAGTTAAGGAGCTATCCATATCTAATAATATGGTCATGCTAAGAACGTATTAAGTATGGAAAGACACACAGCAGGGAATATTATATCTATTACAGTGTTTCATCACCGATCAACACCGTCGCGTGCCATGCACGGACCGTATCGGAAATTACGCAACGCTGTTGATCGGTGATGGAATAGTTTAATACGCAAGTTTTTGTGATATCGACAGAAATCGCATGAAAAATAGCTCCTACTAACATACCTACCTACCTGAATGATCATGGTATGATATGGTGTAGTTGCCGGTAACGAGTGATTCAATTGAAAAACTGGAAAAAAAAAAACAGTCTAAAAATGGCAAAGCCCAGACGCCCTACCCTCACTCTTAACGCGAACCATTTGACGACCTAAACTGGACTGTTAAAGGGATAGAGCTATACAGGGTGTATCGCTCCAACGTTCTCTCTCGGTCACATTCCTGACATGTTATCATGCCATGGTAGGGCACCCTTTTTTTTAGTTGGAAAATCATCTAACGTGTGAAGGAGATGCCCGCCTGCCATATCTCCTCGCTCCGGATCATGACCTGTACCCGGCGCGAGAGATCGCTGCCACCGATCGCCCCCACGAGGACACGGCCGTGCTCTGCCCAGGCGAGGCACACCTCTACCGTATCATGCTTCACCGTGTCCTCCGGGCGGTACACACAATGGTGACACCCGGGCGTTTCTTCCGCACAAATCCGGTACAGGAACCTCCCGAGTTGACGTAGTCCGGTGAGGACCTGCGTCATGCAGAAGGTAAGGACGCCGTGTTATCTTTCCAGCTATGCCTCAAAAAGGGGACTTATCACCATAATTGTGACGTGCCCAAAGATACCTGGATCACACATCTGCATGCATAATTGAGAACACAAAACCATCGTCGACCGCATCGTCACTTTCCATCAGGTGAGATAGTGGTCAAGCGCGAACCTATCAAGAATAAAAAAGGAGGTAATAAAGTCAGTGGGTTATAAAATCTGTTTAAAACTGTTTTTACTATTTCTCATATACTTCCCTTTCTTCACACCTGTCTTTATTATCCCACATGTCATTACCACCCTTTTTTCACCCGACATTATCAAACGAAATCAAATCAATATGAAAGCAATGGCGTCCGCATATTAATTGGTTAGTTACAGTATAATTAATGCGATTATCAATTGATTACAGACGTTGAGAACATTCAATTACTGACGCGAGTTGGCGCTATGCTAATTGTATTAAATGTAATTGCTTGTTTGTTTGTGTCATTGTTTTGGGCGTTGGATTGCCGTTATATTAATTATATTAAGCGGTTGTTGCTGTAATGTTTCTATAGTGTATTAATTGTGGAATGGAAAAAATATTCTCAAAAGTGATCAGTTCGGAAAAACAAAGGCTTCTTGTATATGCTATTGACCTTCCAATTAAAGTAAAAGCAAGCCATCAAACTAAAAGCAAGTACTTGTAAGAACTGATTAGGTACAAAACCAGTACTCAGTGTTTTATTTTAGCAATTTCGTGCAATTCTTATCAGGTTTCATAAGAAATTATGCAAGACTTGAAAATGTTTTAAATCATCCAAGCAAACTGGAAATCAAATTTATAATAAAAATTGTTTAAATGCAGTATTTTTTCTAATCGATTCGTGCCAGATTTAAAGAAAAAATATGCTAGTAGTTCAATTCCAGAATCTAGGACTAAAAAACATTGCATAGCTATTTTGTTATGATGTAACTTCACTCTTTTCAGACTTTTTTCTATACTTGTGCTATGAGACCTTGCTTCATACAAAATTTCAGGATTCTAGGTCAACGGAAAGTATCCTATGGGTTTTGATTTCCTAGCAAGTGTCAAAATATGCACCTAAACGGAGCATAAACAACTTTATCTGCGATTCCCTGCCAACGTAGGAGTAGGCTTGTGGACGCAAGCAATGGATAGGTAAGGTTAGGTTAGGAAATCGCGTTGACTAAGAAGATTGATTTTTTTCACTGCTCTTGGGGTTTTTTTTTTTTTTTTAAGCTGGGAAATCATCCAAATGACTTCTCGCGCTCTGGGTGGAGCGCGAGGGCGTGTCAGACTCTTACTGACTAAAACCACACCTGTATCCTTCAATTACCCTTTGCGTACTAGGACTACGGGTTGCCCTTTCAGAAATTCTCCGCGGTCCTAGCTAGCGGGCATAGGCCCCACTGGGCCCCTACGGTTAGCTGACATCTCTTTGAGGAGCGCGAGGATCACTACGCGCTGTTAACGACTGGGCTCGGTGCGGTTAATTACCGAACAGCCGGACAGCGAGCTACCCAGTGCTCGACGTCCGCAAGCCCGCGTCTACCGTGGCTAGTAGTCGGGGTCGGAATTACGTCGGCTAGGGCGTGAGGACCTTCGTTCCCTCACGCGTGCAGCCTCCTCCTTCGCTAACATTACTGCTTCGCAGAAGGAGGCGACCGCCTGCCATTCCTCCTCGCTCCGGACCATAGCCTGAACCAAGGCCCGACGTGAAAGGTCGCTGCCGCCAATTGCCTCCACGAGGACACGGCGGTGCTCCGCCCAAGCGGGGCACACCTCCACCGTATGCTCCACCGTGTCCTCTGGGTGGTCCACACAATGATGACAACCGGGCGTTGCTTCCACCTGAATCCGATGCAGGAACCTCCCGAACTTGCCATGTCCGGTGAGGACCTGCGTCATGCGGTAGGTGAGGATGCCGTGTTGCCGCTCCAGCCACTCCTCAAAGAGGTGACTAACCGCCATACTGCTCTTGGGGTAGCAGACCTGCGTATTTGATGTTAATTGCAGCTTCATACCTCCATACGTTCCTAAAAAAAAGACGGACAACAAATGATCATACAGGGGTTACGTCTTTGCCGACTTAGGTACGGAACCATAAAAAATCAAGTATTTAGATATTATAAATCCTATTTATATTCATTCTCCTATAAGAACCTTCTCTTGGTAGTTAGCATTCATTTCAAATAGCTTGCATGAGTAATGCACCTTAACTGTCACTGGAACTCCTACAAGCATAGTTGAATAACGACCTTACTCGATAATTCTGTGCTGAACTTAGTTAGACTAAATTATATTTAGAACCAGCTTTGATGGTAGAGGATGTTTGGTCTTAAGAAGTTATGTCCGTTAGGAATTGAGACATTTTTATCTGTAGTTTAAAATCCTTTGATTTTACTTGACTCAATAGTTTACTATTTTGAACCACCAATATACAGGCTACGTCTAGTTTGGGCCCACGGTTACTTCTAACGTATTCTGTTTTTCTTCTTTCTAATGTTTATTTCTTTATTTTCCAATTAACTTGTGTGTGTCAATAAATTAAAAAAAATATCAAAGAGCTGTTTTAGCACGGTTCGTAAGTCATTATTTCAGTTGAAAGACGTCCATATCCACTTCCACGACTTTCCAAAGCGTCACTGCATCGACAGGTTCAAGCGGTATGCATTTTCTGTTTGATCATAATTTCCTACAAAAAATTAACGTTGTTATGAACAATGTCACTTTTTATAGAATTCTCTAGAAATGCCAGCTTTAGTATTTAAAATGTCTTTATGAAGAAAGTATATCTAGGTTTAATCTTAGTTTGGATTTTTTTTGAAAGCCTGTTAGTCTACTAGTAAGTGGAGGTCGTGGGTTCAATTCCTACCCAGGACAAATGTTTGGTGATGAGCAGGATCATTAATTGTATTATTAAAGTAAATATTGTTCTATGTCTGGATGTAATTTATCTAAAATTATATATTTTGTGTGGTATGTATTTAAAAATATAAAAGTATGTGTATCACTTGTCTAGTACTCATAACACAAGCTCTGCTTAGCTTGGGACTAGACGGCGTTGTGTGATAGTTGTGGAATATTATTAGTTGCACTGCAATGTTTGGTCCAATGTATACCTACAGTTAAGAAGATAAGTTTAAGAATACATTTGCAGACTATTCTACAAAACAATCGACTGTTTCCCTGCATATACCGTACAGAGTATCCCAGATGGTACAACACTAAGACCAACAGACATAAGTACAGAATCTATAATATATTACGGGCGTGTTGACTGTACTTGCGTAGTTTCCCTCTATTTGGCCAAAATGTTTGTCTCGAGTCCCTGTGGTGTTACGATTCCTAGTTTACAACTTGTGCAAACGTTAGTATTGGGTGTGTTGGCGAGTTGGGCCAATGTTGAAACAAATATTTACTGTTGGTTTAAGAAGTAAAATTATGCTTTTTTGGATTGGTTTATGAAAATAAAAGTGTGCATCAAATGAAGAACCTGACATAATTTTCCACTATTTTATTTATATAAAAATCCAACCAGAAAAAGATAAATAGATGTTCCAAACAAGTCACATTTAAGCAGTCTGATGTAGTTGGTAGCTGGGCATACGTAATAAACATACACAGATATTATTTACATTCAAATTAACTGGCAACTGGTAATAAACAAGCAGTGACTCATTGCCGTGCAAGATTACCAACCATTATAAAGCTGAGATTACTATAGAACAGATATCCTAACCGACCCTAACACTTTAGGAAGCGCTGCAGGAACGTTTGAGAGAGAGAATCTTAGAACGCAAAAAGCAACTGAAAGACTCAGATGAGTTTTAGTCAGCAAAAGGCTAACACGTTCCGCCCTAGAGTGGTCAGTCACTAAATGATTTCAAATCACAAAGAAAAGTACAAGTACCTGATAGTATTTGATAATTTCCCATATCTCCTTAGAATCCAAATAAAACCAAACATATTCTTTCATAATCCCTCAGGAACCACGCATTGTACGAAATAAAATGTAACACGGAAATGTATGGCACTCAGTGGTAGTCCATCGATTACATATTGTTCCACGCGCGCCTCAGGGAGATGTCAGCAAATCGTAGGGGCCCAGCAGGGTCGAAGCCTACTGGGGCCATGGGTAGTGGAAAACGAAACCCGGGGCCCTGGGACGAAGGCAATGAATGAACAGGAGTGGGTTTTTAGTCAGTAAAATTCTGACACTGTCTCTCACTCCACTCAAGAGCGAAATTTGTCATTAGATGATTTTCCCAACTAAAAAATAAAAAATAACGTACAAACAATTTTATCTCGTTTTTTTTAGTGTTTAATTATTAAATAACTTCGCCATTCTGGTCGGAGCGAGATCTGTGTTAGATTTTTACTGACAAGAACGCATGGCCTGTATTTCTTCAGTTAACCTTTGCAATCGAGGGCTGCAACGATTCTTTTGAACAATCCCGCAACTCTGACAGGCTTTGGCCCTAACTGGCTCAGTCAATCATACCGAAATCTCGTTAGACAGCGCAACTCGAGCTTTATCGGACGTTAAGCTACCTATTGCTTAACAGTGGCTTAGGCGTGAGGATGCCCGTTCCCTAACGCATTCGGCCAACTCCTTTCCTAGCATTACTGTTCAGCAGAAGGAGGCGACCGCCACCCATTGCTCCTCGCTCCGTACCGTGGCCTGTAACAGGGCCTAGCGCGAAAGGTCGCCGCCGCCGATCCCGCAGGACAGGACGAAGAAATGGCGGTAGTCCACCCAAGCGGGGCACGCCTCTACCGTATGCTTCACCATGTCCTCCGGGCAGTCCGCACAATGGTGACAACCGGATATTTCTTCCGTCTGAGAGCCCGTGCCTACGGTGACCGGCTATTGCTCAGCGATGCCTAAGCGAATTTACTTATGCTATATGTTACTTTAGATACACACGCAAAATTAATTTTTATCATATATTATTACTGACAGCTCATCTCAATAACTTCCAAGAGAATAACGTGGTCATTTCCACGAACTAATGATTAATGTATTCAAAATTTATCAAGTGAACTGTATTTGTTATGCCGCCTCCTAGGAACTGTAGATTTACATAAATGGTCCTGCTTCAAACCAGACTCGATCGTAAAAGTTACCACTGTATATCTCGTGAATAATAAACATAATTGTAAATCTTATGACTTGAGGGAATATCGGAATGTATTCAGAAGCTTTTGAATTAAGGAATGGTAATTGTGGAATTGGGACTGGGTTCTTGTTAGTTTCGTAAATAAAATGAACGTTCCTTTTAACAAGCAAACATGTACCTATTGTAGTTTTTTTTTTTATAACAATGAACTCCAAAAGTAAGTTCTCTATTTAATTCCGTGATTAAAACTAAAAAAAGAGCCTTAGAAATTATGGGATAAAAGTTAAAAATTACTATTAGAGTGTATACACTTATTAGAGTGTGTGATAAACTATGATAACGCAGCATGTCGAGATCTTTTCACTAGTTTCTAATATTTTCTTCTTTGTCCAAACTTCTTCTCAGTTTAGCTAAAGTGAGGTTTCCTTGTATGTCTGCGTCAGAAAGCTCGATCTGGCTTGTTTATGTACTCAGACTCGCTTGCTGGATCTCTTTCTGCATTTTTGACCCCAGCGGCGGCGAGTGCAGTTTTATTGTTCGGAAATTTATTCTTAGTAGATGTTGTGATGTAAAATTGTTGTGTATGTCATTGTATTTTTATTACGTAAGTATCCAAATAACTGGAAAATATATGAAATTATTGAAACAAGCGAAGCTTGCTAGGAATGACTTCCTGACTCGATACATTTGTTGGCAAATACTATAATTGCATTATGTTGTATTACTTTAACATTATAAAGTAAAATAAAGGGACTGTATCTAAAAAACTAAAAACTTTCTAAATATAACATTATTTAAACGCCCCAACCGTGTGATGCTAAAAAACGTAATTAATTTTTCAAATACTTTAAAAATTCATTTATTTTTAATGATCCTTGATAATTACGTAAAGTTATTTTAAAAAAAATGCCTGCATTCGACAGGCTAAAAATTTAAATAAACCCATGATCAAAAGACCAAATAAAAACAAAAAAAATGATAATATTCGAAATTCAAACGAACATTTTCATAAAAATAAAATTCTAACATCAAAATTTTATTCTGCGGATGTGAGTAACAAAAACGTTAAGCCAAGCCTATGGCAGTTAGTTCCTGTCAATACAAACTGTATGTTGGACACCCCATTTTTAATTGGTTTTAGGTTATGCTCGAAAAAAACGAAGTGCTAACAACGTTTGCCAATCGTCCACCTTTGAAACTAGTCCTTTTATACAGAGGGATGTGTAACTGCAGTTTTTGGAGTGATGTACCGGTGTGATACACTTACTTTAGTTTTGACTACTCCAGAGAATTAGATCTGCACTGTTACTACTATTTTTAGTTAGGAATAAACTTTTTGCGTACTGGAAGACGCAGTGTTTGTAGGCCTCCCACAAAGGTGCGAGACGCACATGACCAGTCGTTGTGGTGACATTTCTTTCGGCTGAAATGATAATGATGATGATGAATTCTTAAAACGTGGTTCATCTACCTTACCAGGATTTGGTGCGTGATTACGCTGTGTTGCGTTGACGATGGAGCGAACCGACCGCTGAGTTTCAATTCAAAAGAATCTAATTCTTCATAACGTGCACGTCCATTCATTGCTCTTAAAGTCTAAGCCTAAATTTATAGAGTATCCATAAATCAATCCAGAACGAACCAAAGTTGAGGATTAAAGACGTTGAAAGCCGTAACGATTGAGCTAGGGTCCAGTTTAATATAAGTTGCGTGACCTTGGGTGCAATGGCGTCGCCGCCTGCCCGTTACGACTGTACCCCGAAGTTCGGGACGATAAATAACTTATAATAGAGGGTGGGGTACCATTTTTAGATTTTAATGGGAAGCTACTTGTAATGATAGTTGATCCTTTGAGGTCTGGATTTTGGTTAATTTTGGTTAACATTTCGCGAAATTATCTAACTGAAGAAAATGAATATTGTTTTAGTGGAATTGCCCCAGAAACTAGCCTGCTATTTGATCAGTATCCTGTCGTGGAGCGACCTGGGGTGGAGCACTTAAAACTCACCTACTACCTCTTGAAAGAGCTCAGAGAGCAATCTTAAAAGTAGCAAATTTCCTTCCCTTTCTCTATCCTACAGATCAGTTATACAAATCCTGTAACGTGCTTACTGTTCGCCAACTTTTCATAATGCACTTAGTATTAAAACAGCACACCATGCTTTCCTTCGACGCCGAAATTACTAATAAGAGACAGAATTATATTGTTTGCCTTTCTCATCCTCAAAACATGTATTTGTAAAAAGATTTTTTACTCTTTTAGGCCCATTTCTGTACAATAAATTAAATAGAATATTAAGTATCTGCAAATTAAATAAGTATAACTGTTAAAAAGATGATTCTCCATTATTTCCTAAGCATATCTTATGTAGAGACAGAAGATCTACTTACTGTTTGTAATGAAACACGCCGTATATCTAAATTTAGTTAGGTTTTTATTATAGTCATATTTAGTGTTAATTTATAATTTTGTATTTAAGCACTCTTTAGCCTAAAGCACAGGTTCACCCTATTTTAGAAAAACAACCAACTGTGTTCTTTTTAAAAAAATAATATATTTTATTGTAAATGTGTCTGTTATAAATAAACGATTTATCATTATTATAGTTAAGCACAGAATGTTTGCTGTGCCTCAATGTCGCACTGTTGCCCGTGCGCAGTCTCCAATACCTCGCACTTTGGCTGCACTAAATGATCTCTTGGATTCTTATCCAACAAACGATCTGTTTGCGGATGAATGGAAGATGATTTTATTGGTATTTCAGAAGTACTGTGAGAGAAATTGATGAAAGTACATGTCGATTATAACTTAAAACTTTTTGTTAAGTTACTGTAATTGATTGTTTAACCGTTGTAATTAATTGATTAAATAAATAAATAAATAATAAATAGTATGTAGTATTTTTCTATACGACTTTCTGCTAGTGGTTTCGCCATGAGAGTAGGTTTCTCCATACAAACTTTGGACCTCCGTTTCATCCCCTTAGGCTACCCCCTAAGAGAGAGAGAAAGTTAGCATTGAGAGAGGATTTACTAAATTTCACCAATTTCGATAAACTTTCTCTTAATGCTCGCCTACGTCATAAAAGGTAGCCTTGTTTCAAATATTACGCTCATAGTCCCAGTAGTTTTTGCTGTGCGTTGATATGCCAGTCAGCTTCTCCTTTTATCAGCATTACTTTTAGTATATGCGAAACCTGAATATAATTTGTTCAGAAACAGTAACTTAATCGATTCCAATATTTTTTACACCATGTTATATTTTTCCCAAAAATATTTATTGAAGGTCACAAAATCGACACCACCACTAAGTACACACAGGATATGCTACGCCAGCGCACAGCTGGATTCGGGAGCAAAACAAACCCTCAGTAACCTGGATGGCCCGGTGATCATAATTATATTTTTGCGGCTGGTTGTCTGCAAAAATACAAGTAACATAGCAAGCTTATAATTTTGTAATTTATTTATTTCAGTTATTAAATTTTGTAAATAGATTAGAAAAGATAGATTGTAAAGAGATTAGATGGGCAGGGCACATTGCTCGCAGAACGGATGGCCATTGGGTCCGAAAGGTTCTGGAATGGCGACCACATACTGGAAGACGTAGCGTCATCGGTCCTCCTACAAGGTGGACCGATGACTTGGTAATGGTTGCGGCAGTCCAATGCGAGACGCACAGGACCGTTCATTGTGGCGACACTTGGGGGAGGCCTATGTCTAGCAGTGGACGTCTTTCGAATGAAATGATGATGATGATCCATATTCTTCTTCTTCTTTTCGTGTCGATGTACTCTAACTAAATTTTATCTGACCAGTATTTGGCAACCTCTACGGCTCTGTTATTGGCCTCGTATAGATCCTGAAAACTGCAGGTAGTTATGCAGGATGGACAGCGTAGCAAATGACGCATGTCCTGTGCAGCGATGTCTCAAACTCAAACATGATCCATATTATTATAATTTAAGTTAAAAATAGTAATGAAATAAGCTATAAAGCTAAACAACATCACGTTAACGTTAATGTAGGACACAAATTAATGCGGGACTGCCAACATTGAAATAAAACCCTTATTAAATTATACTGGAATTGTAAACAAGTGAACATGTGTAATTTATTTAACGCGCAACTCATGTGGACGGCCCGTAATGTGTGTTGAATTAGAAACTTGAATTATACCGGGAGTTTCACGAGAATCATTTCGGCCATTTTGTTAACAGTTTGATGTTGGGAGTTACCACTGAAATATACAGTAAGTAGGTAAGTATACAGTTACCTCGTTTGTGTTAGTTTTGTGAATTTAGTGTACTAAAAGAATAACTTGCGGGGCTAATTATTGAGTCCGGGTTCGAATGTTAAAACAATAATAAGACAATGGTATTGTAGGTATATTACAAAATATTTTACCAATTAGCACTAAACATGTAATTAGGTTAGACACATTTACTGTATGTCCTGTCGCAGCCATGCGCTGACTAGCAGGGCCGATGCGATGTTCACGGGGAATTTCTGAAAACGAAACCCGTTACCCAGGAACTCAAAAGGCAAATGCAGGTAATGGACACGGGTGTGGTTTTAGTCAGTAAAAGTCTGCTAACGTCCTCTCGCTTCATCCTAGAGCGAGAGAAGTGGATGATTTCCCACGTCAAAAAAAGGCTGATGCCTAAAATTACAAACCCATTGATCCTATTACATGTCCAGTGAGAATGTTCGAAAGAGTTACCAGAAGTTAGAAGAAGTTATCAGATGATTTAACATTTCAAATAAAACATGGATCCTATCACATGGGTGGCGATATCTCAACTGACCCTGATGGAAAAAGAGGAATAAGAAGCACTTCTTTGATAGAGGCTAGTCTTAAATAACCCAGGATTGCGAGAAGTTGATTACATATTAGGACCAAAAACCAATTTTTACTTCAATATCTGCAATAGCATTGTAACCATTTAATTCCTGTATAATAATACTAAACCTTACTCCTCCTTGCATGTTCAAAGACAAATAACAACAGTAAAATAATAGTAAATAAAGCTTAAACTTTATTCGAAATCGTAAACAACTTTACATAATCTAATTCTGCGTATTATTACAAATTCCTCCGCCAGTCATCTCAAGAACAAGGAACCCTATTTTCTAAAATTCCATGAAAATGCTTTTTTAGCGTCAATAGAACAGTTTCGAACAGTTAATTACACCAAGGAAAGTTTTTGAAGGGAATTTGTTCGTAAACTCTAATCGTAGGATCGCGATTGTCGCAATCGTGGGATCGTGTGATTGTCGCAATTGTCGTGGGATCGTGCGATTGTCGCAAATAACGCGTCAATCGACTGTCGACAAATTAAAGGTCCTACGGCTCCTCTAATTTGTAGTTCCACTTGGGACTGAACGACGTGTAGGGTTGGCAATAAGAATAGTTTTGAAGAAGATGTGTTTGCTTGAGTACAATTATTTGTAAAGTGTGAAAATGATCTCCCACCTAAGTCTGAACACTAGCAATGAAAAAACAAATCAAATATATGTTTAGAGAGCTGTGGAATCCAAAAATGTTTGGCTCTGGTATTCAAAAGTTTGGGATTGCAAAAAGTTGAAACCCTAAACTGACATATTTTTTAAGACAGTATATATTATCTCCATAATTTTTAAAAAGCGACACTGGCTCAATTTTGGTACTTTATAGTACTTAACAAAAAGCTTGTTCACAGTTTTATTTTTCTATGACAAGACTTTATATTTTTCTGTTCTATTTTTTTTCAAAAGGTTACCCTGTCCCAGTTTCTTTATTATTTTTCTTTGACATAGAAGGTTGGCAGCCCTATTGAAGTGTCCTTCCTGAAACAGTTAGCACTGAACCGGAATGTCATGCGATGGACGAAAATACTCGTTTTTTGGATACGAATAAACGTTTGCTCCATTTACCGTAATCGTGTCGGCTTGAGGAACATTAAGTGTGGGCTTGACTTTTATGAAGAAGGTTGAAGTCAAGAGAAAAGTAATGGTAGATAATAATATTATGTTAGTTTCTGAGAACTTTGCAGAATTTATAGCTAAACTGATAAGTGCTTAATGTACGCAAGTTCAAAAGAAAATGTCTGGAAAAAGGTATCGTTTTTTTTTTTTACTCTTTTCTGACAGATTGGCCAGAGACAAAGTATCGAATATTTATCCAGCTACTCAAAATTATGCGGGATCAAGACAAAGAAAAAAGAGGTTAGAATGCAGATTTTTTTTGAGGAAATCATCTGTCCGCATTACGTACTGCTTCGCAGAAGAAACCGACCACTTCGCATTCCCTCTTGCTCCAGACCTTGTCCTGCACTGGAGACAGATGTGAGAGTTCGCCACCGCCGATCGCCTCTACGAGGACATGGTGCTCCGCCTAAGTGGGGCAGAGTTCCACCATATGCCTGTTCTAGGCCATCCACACATCGGGTAGTGGTGCTACCCGAGCGTTTCTTCCGCCTGAATCCAATATAGGAACCTCCCAAACTGCCCATGTCCAGTGAGAACATGCGATCTTGCGCACAGTGAGGACGCCGTGGCGCGCCTCTTTAGCCACTTCTCAAAGAAGGGACTTATCGCTGCGATTGTGGCGACTATGGCTACCTAGCGCCGGTCAAGTGGGTATTTGACCAGCATTGAGCAGAAAGCAGAAACGTTTAATTTAAATAGACCAATTACATTCAGTCAGCCAAAAAAAAAAAACAAGTGAAGCTAAATTGAATTGCCATAGTCGCTATCACCATACCATGTCAAAATGCAGATAGACAGCTATTTAAATTATTATAGAGACTGCAAAATATGAGAATTAAGTGCAGGAATAAAGTGTTTGCATCCTTAAAATATGTCACCTCAAGACGACGTTTCAAAAATCTATAAAGCAGAAAAATATCTCAAGATGATGAGATCTATTTCACAGTGACCATGAAAATACCTCATCAATCAGTTGTCCCTAAAATTCATCAAAATTTAGTTAGAGTACATCGACACGAAAACAAGAAGAAGATCAATGATTGACAAATGTTTGGTACCTTTTCCTACCACTGACTCAGCAAAGTCACTTTCGCAATCAAAATAAGCACCATTTTATTTACTTAGTGAAGTCCAACCTCGAGGTGGAAAGGGGAGCAGAGGGGGCGATATCAAAATAACAGGAAATAATAACGCTACGGACGTTTTTATTGCTTTTTTATTTCTCCCTCCAGCGACCTCCTTAGATGAAAATCGATGGCTTGTCCGCGGATGTCCCAAAACTAGCGGTTTATGGGGTGTCCCACTGCTGCCATGGCAGTTTACGGGGTGACCCATTTATCTCGTGGACCTTTAAGATTGGTGATAATCGGGAAATGTATTATCGAAATTAATGTTGACACTGATCAATAAAATAAGTCGGCCGGAATGTCAGTAATATTACTATAACAAGTGCTATGACACTTTTGTATGACAACTAGGAGCAATATAATTTATGTCATGATTAGTTTAGAAAAATATATCAGAACAAAGGCTTCTGTCTAGAGCAATAAAACCGTGTTAATAACAGAAAAAGAAAAGAAGAAAAATATGTATATTTAGCACACATAGCCATAACCCAAAAGAAGCAGGGGTTGTCAGTACCTGGAACGTTTTTCGTTATACTACATAATATTAATTATTTATATTTGTATGAATGTTAAATGATTATCTTGTTGCCTTGTACTGTGTACAATTCATATGTTTTTTTAAGGAGGAAACTTGTTGATACGCAATTAAACAAAAACTAAAATTGTTTGAAATATAAATATGTTTATTAAAAAAAAAAAAAAACCATTTCATTTATCTATCTAGGTGTTTAGTACTTACCTTACAATAATCAAATTTATTTAAGTAGGTAATGTTAAAATTTTATATTGAAACCATCATTTAATAAAATTGTTTGGTTTTATCTCGAAAAATAAATGTTGTGCACACCTGCTTCTATGAACCTCTTTTGTCTAATGCAGAAGTGAATGGATTATAATAACACTAAACCTGGTCATCCACTACTAAACTACTAGTTTCTAATTGACCGTCAGCAGTCCTAATCAACTCAGTCTGCGGTTAACCGATAATTTATAATTGACGCCGTTCAAACCGCACTGACACTGGACTGGCTTATTAACTTGCTCAGGCAAATGTCGAAGTTCAATCGCTATGCAGATAACTTAGAAGTTTTTGTCGATTAATGTTATCATCATGTTTTCTTCAGTCAACTGTTGCAACAGTTACATTGAATACCTACTCAAAATCGAGGTAAGTTTATACTTACCGTACTAATTATTTGATCACAAGTTAAGACATGCGTTTGCAATAACATTTTCATTTAGCGTTAGAAAACTTTAAAATTCTGGGTTTTTCTCAACTTTAATATGCATGTATGAACTTAAATATTGCTCATGAATCACTCTGTTTATTAGTAAAAATCATATGAAAATCCGTTAAGTAGTTTTTGAGTTAATCGCGGACAGACAGACCCAGCTACTTTGTTTTATACCTTACTAGGTATAAGTATGTAGGCAAGGAATGAACAGAGAAAAAAAATCTACAGAGATAAAACAATACAAGAAGAATTTAGAAGTTTATTCATTCTTTATAATTAATGATCATGACTTGTTATAATTTGACTTTTTACCTTTGACTTTTACTTAGGTATTGTAAGATTATGAGAATAAAAATTACCTTATGTTTGTAACCGTTCTGTTATGTCTGTCCCAAGCAAATTTTTCTATTCATTAGAATAAAAATAGCAAACTAATGACTACGTAAATTGACACTCCCTCTTGTTCCACTCAAAGCGGGAAAAATAATCTCCCACTCAAAAAAAGTGTTTGCATTTTGAAGTATTATTTTTGTACCACATCAAATCTGATTGTTAGGGTACATTTCCATTGAAGCGGAACTGGACGGAGTGAAGCGGAGAAAAGTAGTGATAACTGTTTTCTTTGATGTGGAGCGAGGCCGCGACGTTTTGTCCCGGTTGGGGCCGCGTGTTCATTTGTTGTATTTAAAAGTCCGCTCAGGTCCACTCCGCTCCACTTACACTGTTTCCATTGATGTGGAGTGGAGATTTTAAGCATTGTAATTGGCGAATTCACAGTCCACTCCTCTTCAATCCGCCTAGATGTGTGTCAGTGAAAACGCACCCTTACTGCGCTATTCTTGTGGCTTCTGAAACAATCCATGATCCCGTGACCTTGACAGTCAAACATCAAGCAGTTTGTCATCGATTAGGTGTGGGTGATTAATCAGCCACGTCTGCGGTTTGTCAGTAATTACCAGCGACAATTAACTCTGATTTGGATGATCTCGAATTAACTTGTGGTGTTCAATCCTCAACTCTGATTGGTAATTTGTTAATGTCACTCAGTTGCAACCTGTTACCAGTTTAGCAACCCACATTGGTAATTTATTTCAAATATACCAATAACAGGCACTTTTGAATTGACAAATAAAACGGTAAGTTAAAAAAAAAAGTAGGCAAGTGCGAGTCGTATACGCGCACTGAAAGTTCCGCACATACTACCTTACCTATGAAAACTGTTCAATTCCCGAATTAAGCTACAAAGATTTTTCCGAATATCATTTTTTTTTGTGATTTAACTATAAATTAACAGTTTTTTTTCCTATACTTGTGCTATGAGACCTTGCTTCATGCCAAGTTTCAGGATTCTAGGTCAACGAGAAGTACCCTATGAATTTTGATTCCCTTGAGAGTGTCAAAATACACATTTTTTTGCGACATAAACGGCCGTACCTTTTTTTTCGTCAATTCAGAAGTTTGGATTTTTCACAGCTTCATGGGACTGCAAACCTGAGTATATAGTTTTAATTTCAACTCGATACCTTCACGCGTTTCCGAGATAAATGGTCTTGTCAGACAGACAGACGGATAACAAAGTGATCCTACAAGGGTTCTGATTTTCCCTTTTGAGGTTCGGAACCCAAAAAAAAAGTGAAGCTAAGTGGTTGCCAAAGCGTAGATCTCTATGAAGAAGAACGTGCAAGAAACTCCATGGACACTCTTTAAATCATGTACGAGTTACAAATATCTTGGTAACGTATTTTTTGTCGATTCTAATAAGTGAGCACAATGTCAATAAATAATGAAAAAAAGAGTATTTAAAAAACATAAATTGAAATAAGCCACTGGCAGTTAAGAAATGGTCATTCTCAACTGACGGCACCTATTTACGAGCATGACGCGTGCATCAGCCCTTCTAAGCTCAACCACTTTGAAGGAAACTGAATGACCCAACAAGACGTGTCACCATCAGCAAAACATTTGAATGAGCATGACAAACTCTCAACTATGGCAGTTGAGAGCTCGTTTATATCAAAACAAGTTGTAACCTAATTTATAAAAATTGCTCGATGGTACTTCACAGTTTACATAATTTAAAAAAAAAGAAATTTTTTACATTATACAATACTATTGTTTCTAAAAATAAAAAAGTAGGTAGTAAATTATCATGCTATCAGCTCCACTAAAATAAAAATAAAAAAACGATGTCGAAAACATCAATATAAAAACGGCAATAGCATATCTTCCAAATTATAAATAAAAATATATATAAAAAAGAAAAAAAAAGAAAACCACCTAATTAGTAGGTAAAAATTACTGTGGCTGTGGAGCAGAACTGGATTTTTAACCGACTTCAAAAAAAAGGAGAAGGTTATCAATTCGGTTGTAGGTTTTTTTTTGGTGTGTTATTTCAAAACTCCGTCGTTTATGGACCGATTTGCATTTTTTTTTTCTTCTTAGAGGATATGCTTTTCCATTGGTCTCATTTTTTTCAGAATCCAGTTCTGATGATGGGATCTATGAGGGATCAAGGGAACTTCTCAAATATTATAGGCCTCCTCAAATATAGTGATTTTGGTATTTTCATCGAGAACATAAGCATTTACAGTCAAAAAATAATATTTGATGAAGTGGAACTGGTGAAAAAGACCAGAAATGGCCAACGGAACTTCATACTTACGTAGATATAACAATGAAGATAGTTAAGCGACTATGACAATACAAATAAATAAATGGTTCTGAATAGTTGTGTAGAAAATTGTATCATCAAAGTGAACTGATGATGATGATGGAGCCGGAAGGTAGGCGCTGGAACTCCGTAATTAATCAATGTAACCTAGCCGTGTTTGGGCTTATTAGAATTACTATCGAACTGATCTGATGGTGGAGCCGGAAGGTGGAAGGTAGATACAGGAACTTCATAATAAAACAATGTAACCTAGCAGTGTTTGGGTTAATTCGACTAGTCATGCGAAATAGGCACTCTGGTTATAAGTGTATCGCAACTAAAAAGTGTGAAATAAAAATCTTTTTTTTAGTCGGTGTTAAATAAGAAAAAAGCAATACTGAGAAACACCGACTTCCGAAATCAAAGTTATTTTGATCCTTTTAGTGTTTTTTTAGTGAAGTCCTTTTTTTTGTAATATGGTTTTTTAAGTGAGATCAAGATGGTATTTCCAAGAAGTAATAAAAATAAATTTTATTCCTCCTACCAGTTACCTATTTTAATTGTTGGAGATAAATATTAGAAACAGAATTAAAAAAAAAACTGTATTTTTTCGAAGTTAGTTGATAGGAGACACTTTCAGATTGGTCCCATTTTTATCTAAAACTATGTAGATCTTATGTTAGTATCTAACAGAAATTGAGGGAACTCCTCAAATATCACAGAACATATAGGTAGTATTTTTGGTATTTCATCAAGAACTCGAGCATCTACATTCAGAAAATATCACTTGATGAAGTGGAAACTGATGAAGAAGACCACAAATGGCCAAGAGACGTTTTACACACACACAGATAACTCAATTAAGATACATAAGCGACTATGACGACACAAAGAAATAAATGGTTCCCTTAACTGATATGATGGTGGAGCTGACTAAGGAAAGTGGAAGGAAGGCACGGAAACTCTTTAATAAAACAATTTATTCAAGCCGTATTGAGGTACACACTGACTATAAGGTACCATCGAAATACTCAATAATATATAATAGAAGTATGATGAACACTTTTTACTATTTTTCGACCGATTTAGGAGGAAAGTTCTGGAGTGGCGATCGTGTACCGGGAGACGCAACGTTGGTAGACCTGCCAGAAGGTGGATCAATGACCTGGTGAGGGATGCATGAATCCAATGAAAGCAAGACGCACAGGACCATTCATTGTGGTGACACTTGGGGCTGGCCTGTCTACCAGTGGACGTCTATTGGCTGAAATGATGATTTGGGAATATAGACATCATTTAACAAATACTTTCAACAACCTGAAACACTTAATCAGCTCGTAAACATCACAGATTTATCTCCAGTAAATTAGAGACTGCTCTTTGTAAGAAAAAAATAAATTCGCAAAGATGGCCCGATATAGAACCCATTTAGACAGTAAACTGCTTTCCATTTAGACGAAATAATAGCTTACAGCCTTTCGAGGCACCTTATTTCACTTATCGAGCAAACCGTGTAGCTTAGCTTCGCTTTTTCCGTTCTTTTCAGCTCCTTTATCATGGTAAACACCTTTGTCTACACTCTATTAACAGACAAGTGTGTCTCATCTGTTTAAAGGCTCTCCACTCGATTTTTTGTGTTTTCTTTGCTCTTTGTTATGTTAAATTCGTCTGTAAAGTTTACTTTATACGCGCATCGGATGTCGAGTTTAAGGCGTTCGGTGATTGGTTTAGAAAGGCGAGATTGGGCTTGTTGATGATCGTGATATAGGAGGGAAGTTATCTTCCTATGTGTGTTATTTACCTGTGTGAGTTACGAAAGCTATGTATTTCAGTTTTTGTATTTCTTGTTCTTATACTTACAGAAATTGAATATGAGTCATCACAGTTCCAGATATCACTCGGTCTATCCATTTAACAAGTTACTTTTACAATTAAATAGTATTAAAAGAGCCCAAACTTATGTATTTTAATTGAGAATGTGTTGTTATATAGTATCGATCAGTTCCTAGATGACACTCAATGACCATTTACTTAACAATATAATTTAATTTTGTAAAGTATTAAATAAAAATTGAGTTGATTAAGCCTTTTATTCTGTATATTCACATGATACCCTAACCTATTGTACAATTATTACTTGATTACCTTTGTGAGTAAGTTTTACTCGTATTTTAATCTTTCTGCTCTCTTTATGTTCATCTTTATCGAATATAGTGTTTTAAGCTTACTGTTTTATTTTAATTATCATTTCTTTACAACGTATATTGTTCTGAAATAATTTACTTATACCTTATTAAAAAAAACATACATTCAACCGAACATAGACCTTCTTCCTTTTTGAAGTCGGTTAAAATAGCAAGACTTTTACTTAAACACTTAAATCTAGAACTAATCCACCATAAAAACAAAAATGTTTGTGAAGTAGAAATTGAATAAATATTTATGAAGACAGTTAAAACTTTTATAGCTTTGAAAAAGTTACATTTAGAATTGTCATATCATGATAAAGAATTTTAAATTTTCAGGTTCGAATTGTGTTTACGCTGAGAAAAATAATTTAAAAATAAAAAGTTTCTCAGCAGAGTTTCTTCACAAAATAATTCATGGTTGGCTGTATAAATATGTTTGAAACTGAAGCTATGACTTATTTATCATGCTGAAACATTTTGACCTCCTTCAAGCAGAGACAAACCAGTTATTCTTATTTATATTAGTTTCCAAGTCCATTCTCAGTTTGTCCTCAATATCTTAGTTTTTCTGTAGTCTGCAGTCTGCATTATTCATTCACTTTGGTACTAAACCGAGTTCCACAGACTACTTCGCAGTTTCAAGTAAACGATGAAGAAAAACGCTGACAACTTCAATAGTTTATAAGACTTCGTTCGTGAGAGGACGGGGATAATCTGTTGTGTTCTTGTTTTATTGAAAAATCTTTAGTTTGTTTAGAGGGTTTATTTTCAGAGAATTTTATTAGTAAGAGTTCGGTTTTACGAACGGATTCACCTCCGTGAAAGTCGAATATGATCGTACGTGAACGAACTACAGTGATGAAAAGCATAATTTCTCTGTCTTCTTATTTGTCCTCTCCTGTTCCAATTATTTGGAGTCAGGTCTCCTCACTAAGCGCCAGGATATTATATCTTGGGCTATTGGCTCTGGAAAATGGGCTGACTTGAGACTTAACTCTGGATTCTAGACCATCAGGTGGGCTACCTCTGCCTTTCTTTAGTTCTAGTGGGTTAAGTGCAATTTGTACGACATGATCCTCTCCATGGTACTGTTTACCTTTGTGGCAAGTTTAAATCAAATCTGTTCAGCCGTCAATATGTGATTAACAAACATACAGACCTTTGTTCTTTACTCCGCTTTAAATCTGATTATAGGCTGATTGTACCGTTGTCCTAGGACGCCACAAGTCAGTAAAAACTGACTCTCTCTTTTGTTCCACCCTAGAGTGGGAGAAGCCATTGGATACTTTTCTCACTTCAAAAAAAATCCCGAATGTGTTCTGCGAAAATATTCTAAAGAGCCATTGCTGCCCTGAAAAAGAGTATTTAGTCAGTTAAATACTAACACTCTCTGTTGCTCTACCCAGATCTCGTACTTCAACGTGTTTTCTATAAAAAAAAGCCCTGCTTTATCAGGTACTAAAATAATAAACTCAAACCTGTAAGTACAATGACGGACTTCTAATTGAAGCCAAGATATCTACCAGATATTGTTATTATTATTTTATATCTACCAGTCAACTTCAGGATAGACTGTGTCACGGTTTACTTACCTACTTAATTTATAAATTGGACTAACTTAGAATAAAAAAGGAGGCAGTCTGCGGTGTACTGTTTGAAATTTAATCATATGTTAGTAAACCAATTTATAATTATTAACCTGCTGCAATAGTTTTGCTCGCTTGATTGTGGAAAAGAATTTCAATAGAACATACTCCCGGGATAAAAAGTAATCTATGTTAAAAATACATAGTCATATATATATCTTTCATCGAAATCCATTCAGTCGTTCGAGTGTGAAAAAGTGACAAATATACCCAAAAAAAGCCATTATAATATTGACGTGACAGTGTGATTCCTGTGACACCAACGAAAATGAATAAAATTTTGGTATTTTCAGCTCTTATTGTTTGTCGTTTACAAGATAAAAACCGTTATAAAAACTTTTTTCACGGTAATAAGAAAATATAAAACCAATCGAGAGTCCAAAAACTTCCCACTTTCTCTCGTTGGCCCTTTTCAGATATAAAAGGGGCCTAAAATGAATTTAACTAAGTACAAATTCAAGCCCTTGTTTTCAACCTTGTACATTTGCTCTGAATAATTAACTAGGTAATGCTTACAGTAGCCTAAATGAGGTCTACGTTATAAATAAAAGGTGAATCATGGATCATAAAGTCTTAGCAATATATGACTGACTTTACGGTGATTATTTGAATTGGATTGAATTGAAAATATTTATTTCAGACACAGTAATTACCCAAGTCTATATTATGTTAGTACAAACTTATAACTATGTTAGTAAAATTATTATTATTTTGGACTGGACGTGCATGAGCGACCACTGCCTCAGGATTTCCTGTCGAGTAAGACACAAAATGACTCGTCCGACCCGAGCGGTTAAAGAGTTAATAAAGACGCTAAAAGATGACGTGTAAAGCATGTAAAATATGGAACAGTGGTGGCCCCGTGGTAACGCCTGCGACTTATGAGTTGTAGGTCACGGGTTCTAACCTAACCAAACATTCGAAGACATGTGATGTCCACCAAACCGTGCTGGGCCCGCATTGTGGATTATAGCCCACTCCCTTTCCTAGAGCCTTAGTCCCAGCAGTAGAAACATAATATAGCTTTAATATAATTATATTTAGGTATGTAAAATATAATAGCATCAAGTTTATTTTTGACAATCAACAAAATGAATCACCAATTAATTAGCATTCCCAATCAACGTGGCATTGTTGCCGGTTTTCTGTGCAAGTTTTCGGATGACAGCGATGAGGAAGAGTACCTGGACGCCTAAGTGCATTTGGTTTTTGTGGTACCTAGTTAGTAGATTTAGTAGCTACTTTAGTTTATATTTTAAGTTTCATATCTATAGTCAGACGTAAAAAGTATACTAGCTCTCTACCAATGCTTAATGTCAAAATTTCTTTGAAATCTAGAAGTTTAATGGTCCATAGCTAGTTTATTCAAAAAACTTTAGATTTTATGCCTCAAGTTAAATCAGCAATGATCATTGACTCTCATACAAAGAAATTTTAGACACTTTAGTAGAGTGGAACTGCAATTTTAACCCATACCCGTACATGTACACAATTATATATATTGTTATTAACATTTCATACATTTTAATTTCACCAAATAAAATTACTTATTTAAATTGTCGACAAGTTTTCGGAGGGTGAAAGAAGATAGTGATTTAAGGTCTAAACAACTTCAATTTAGGGATCAACTTACTATAAAACATCATAAAAACTGCTAGAAAACAAAGGTTTGAGCCTCTGATTGGTCCCTTTGTACTCGCTTACATTAAGCTAAGGACCATATACAATCTTAATTAAATTCACCATCTAAACAGGCGCCACAATTCCTTGTTGATCTTAAATTAAAACGGGAACTATTATGTATAGTTTTGGCATAACTTATGGGCTCCACTGGGATCTAAATCATCTCTGTGACGCTATGGAATTAATTATTCTACGCAGTCATCCGGCTAGGGAGGGTTAACTAGAATGGTTGTGTGGTCAAATCTGAGATGCGAATGGTCGGGAAGCTAAAAATTTAGGGTTGACCGACGTTTTGTGTAGTTGTTTATGCTGATCGTGAGTTATGTACAACTGAGATGGGACTTAACAAAATTATAATCAACTTTATAAAGTACCCACTGTTTTTTTTTTATTTGGTCTGAAAATCATCTAATGACATCCCCCGCTCTTGGGCGGAGCGAGAGGGTGTGTCAGACTTTTAGTGACCAAAAACCCACTCCTCTTCCTTCTTTGCTATTGTTCCAGGGCCCCAGGGCTCTCTTTCGCATCATCTATGGCCCCAGTAGGCTTCGACCCTGCTGGACCCATACGGTTGCTCACATCTCCTGAGGCACACGTGGATCACTACGCGCCATCGGAAGTTTCCATTGCTAGGATACAGACCTTCTTTCTAAAAAAGGGAATGGGCCGTAATCCAGCGCGGGTTCGTGGATGTCACATAATATTATGTATTCTATTTTTTTCGAGTTCTAGAATACGCCAGTTTCTACATGATATTTTCCTTCACCGATTTTAGAACAGCAGTAAAACATTTACTTGAGTTTGAAACCACGACGTACAACTTGTAAACAAGTAAGGGTTGTTATCACTGGACTGTCACTGCTCACACCGCTACTGTACTTGGCACTTGAACTTAAGTAGTAATAATGTGATTTAAAAAAACCAATGCAGCTCTACCGAACCCTTTGTGGTAAATAAATCTACTATTGTAATATTCAATAAACATAACACTATCACCACCTTTTCTTTACCGTTACGATATATTACATCAATCAAAATAAAATACAAATCAGAACTTACACATATAAAAAGTAAATATTATTTTTAATATGATCTTTCCGATAACTATCGAAAACGATGAAACTATAAGCAGTTTCATTATCATCATCATCACAGCAAAAAGATATCCAAGATGCTCATTACATTTCGCGATTCCCATCAGGTCACCGGTTCACCCTGTGGTCTTCCAACGCTGCGTCTTCCAGGAAACGGTCGCCACTTCAGAACCTTTCTTGTGTACCGTCAATTAAGTTTGGCGGTTCATCGATTATTATCTTCATTCCTGAGGCTAGTAGGTAATTATATTATAACTGCATCTCTTCCTATTATATTATTTACTAGCTTTTGCCTGCAGCTTCGCCCGCGTACATAAAATATAGCCTATGTCACTCAGAAATAAAACAGCTTTCTGTCAGTGAAATTTTTTTCAGATAATAACCTCATATAAAAAAAAAAAAAAAATCAAACTTTACATCTTTACAATATCAAGTGTAAATGTAGATGTATTTATACAGATGACTACCTAAGAAAACGGTCTATATAACCTAGGAAACAACTACCTTCCTACAAGTTTCTACAGCCAAATATCTTCACTAATAGTAACGACAGTAATAGTAACAAATATAACAGACATAAAGGCGATATAGAACGCAGTGAAACGTCGGCGGATGGTCGTCGGCTAGCTACGGCTATCAGAGCCACTTTCTAATGGCCAAAGTGTCGCGTGTATCTCGCACGGACTATAGTAATACTGGATGAGAATTTGCAGTTAGAAGATTTTTGTTGCGGAAATATATATTTCTGTCAATATGTAAAATACAACATGATAATCTTAAATTGTATAGTGAGAAACTGACCAGTCCTCATGTAAAAAAGGCATGAATTCAAAGTCAAAGTTAAAAAGTTTTTATTTCACATAGGCCTACATGGACACTTATAAAACATCAGAAGCTAGTGCACGGTTCCAAATTGGTCGTTTCCTATGGAGAAGAACCGGCAAGAAACTCCATGGTTACTATTTTAAAAAAGTGGTTGTTTATAATATTTTCATATTACAGTATTAATAGACATTATGCTTGCAATTAGTTCAAAATATTCTATTTCACAAAGGCCTTTTTTTTGCGGGGAAACCTTCAAAAGGCGCCTGGACTTTGGAGGTAAGTCCGGGGAGTGTGGGATTTTTACCTCACTAAAACCACCTCGGTGATCACCGTCAACACGTAGAAGGGGCCCCGTTACCTCTCAAAAGACCATTCCGGAACCCCCTCTGTGCAACGCCTGATTCGGCACATCCCTGAAGAGACTGTATAACGGTCTCCCCTGAACCTCACTGTGTACGGCAGCACGTGATCACTGTGCCACCGTCTTCCCTGGAATCACTCGATGGACGAGCAGAGTCCCCACTCTGAGCGTCCGTGGTTCCAAAGTCCCACTTGTATTGGATGATGCAAGCAGGGTTTCGGCGTGTTAAGCATCAGGGCGGTTGCCTCCCCGACGCCTTCTTCTCCGAGTGGGACCGGCTCTTTTATTTTCACATAAGCCTACATGGGTACAAATCAGAAGCTAGTTTGTACCAGATAGAGGATTTACATAAATACTGAAAATAGGTCTATGAACTGCTGACTTTAAGATAAAATATCGGGCCTTATCTTTTACCAAAGGATTACAGTAAGCAGAACTGACTGAGTTGATTGATTGACGCCTCTAAACTGACAGAACTCTAACCTTACTACTTACCATTCCAGTATTACCTACTCTTGAACAATAATCGTTGAAGTTCAGAAACAAAACCAGTTTGGCGATACTCCAGTACAGAGCTGTAATGAGGGTTTTAAGTCTAATGAATGAAACTGAAGTTGAGCACTCACAGACATACTGGGGCTGCGCTCGCGTGATAACGACTTTCGTGATATTATGCTGATTGTAAGTGGCCTATTGTTTTAATTAGTTGGGGTTTTGAAGATTTTTGGTTTAAGTTTTGATGCGTAAGATGGGTTTTAGGCTTAATGGTGGAGGGATTGTGTCATTGCGTGGTGTTTGTTTTGCAAAAGACGTTTTTGTTATCCAAATTTCGCTTTAAAGGAGCGACATAGTCAATATTGTGATAAAGTCCTGAATAAAGATTTAAAAAAATAATAATATCTAATTAACTGCATTTTCACCTCAAATTATACCTGTGAGGAAATTGTAACAATTTTTAGAAAGAAGAAAGAAAGAAAAATATTTTATTTGGCACACATAGATACACACAATGTAGAAAAAACATATTGAAACTTACGATAACAGAAAAACTAACATCGCGTGTTTAACATTTGCGCCAAAAAGGTCCAGTTCAGAAAAATATTATTTAACGATATTTAGTAATCAGTGTCAAGTGTAAAATTCGTATTCGCATCTCAGTCGCAATCTATTGAAAAAAACTTTCCTTACATTTCAACATTGATTGTCACTGAAAAGATAGTGCGACATGAATTTAGAAGTTTTTTAGTAGGAGTTCGAAATAATTCTACCTTTACAAGTTAGAAGTTTGCAACAGTGAATGATACTAAAAATACTATTCACCCAGTTATAAAGTTTGTTTTATAACCGGGTGAAACGTTGTCTCCGAGGATTTTTAATTAATTACCTCAAAATGATGCAAAATATTTTGATGCTAGAGCATAATTATCTATTTTTTATTTATTTGACGGAATATTTTGATATTCCATCAAAACTTTAATCTTGTGGCCAATAAAATCAGCAAACCATAATTTATAAAACAAACACTGGTCTCTGGCAATAAAATTTCACTTCACTGCATCGAACACTGCCACCTACCCAAGAGTACAAAGTTGCTGACAAGATCCTTTTCCAAATTCAGCATATAGGATTCGTATTATTTTTCTACTTTCTGTCCGAGCGACCTTATCTGGGTCTTCGCTAGGTATTTCCAAGCCAGCGCACACCAAAGGGACAAAGGGTACAAAGCCCTTAAATGAACTCTATACATATATAGACGTAAGGACTGCGGAGACTAGAGACAGAAGTGTCACTTCATATCTTTGGAAGATGAGGTCTAATGTGATATCACTTTCAGTATAAAAATCCCTATTCACGCATTCAATCCATATAAAAGCATTAAAATATTACGTCTGCCTTAAAGTAGAACGATATATAAGTCTAAAAAGCATCTTAGACGAATTAAATTCTGTAATTATTATTAACTACTAGCGAATCTTGAAATTCTCGGCTTTCCTCTTCTATACTATGCATGTATTATAGATTTAAATCTTTGTCGTTAATCACTTTTTCGATTGATGAAAACCGTTTGAAAATCCATTCAATCGTATTATTATTATTTTTTATTAATGATAGGCTCGCGTTTGACCACCATCTCACCTGATGGGATGATCACAGTGGAAATCCTTTCCAGACACCCTATTTTGTGGGTCATGAGTGGATAATGAGAAATAAACAAGGCTCGCGTTTGACCACCATCTCACCTGATGGTAATTGTATTTATGTATATATTAGTTTAGAATGCTGATCACAGTGGAAATCCTTTCCAGACACTTTATTTTGTGGGTCATGAGTGGATAACGAGAAATAAACAAGGCTCGCGTTTGACCACCATCTCACCTGATGGTAATTGTATTTATGTATATATTAGTTTAGAAAGCTGATTACAGTGGAAATCCTTTCCAGACACCTTATTTTGTGGGTTATGAGTGGATAACGAGAAATAAACAAGGCTCGCGTTTGACCACCATCTCACCTGATGGTAATTGTATTTATGTATATATTAGTTTAGAAAGCTGATTACAGTGGAAATCCTTTCCAGACACCTAATTTTGTGGGTCATGAGTGGATAACGAGAAATAAACAAGGCTCGCGTTTGACCACCATCTCACCTGATGGTAATGGTTTTTATGTATATATCAGTTTAGAAAGCTGATCTCAAAGGAAATCCTTTCCAGACACCCTATTTTTTGGGTCATGAGTGGATAACGAGAAATAGACTATTCCAGACTACGCAAGTGATTTTTTAATTTAAGCTTTAGTTATTTATTTCATAACGATCCGTGGGACAGTTTTAGAACAGTGTATTCCACGCGGCTGCCGACAGAGAAAAGAGGACCGTGACTGTACGGTTGCCACCTTCGACTGCTTAGCTCGCATGAACTTAGCCCTGACTCTGTCAGGCGGTGTGACATATCCGCTGACGCCCTGTTGTCAAGCTGGCTTCCGTACTATTGACTTCACCGATATATATTTATCGTGTATAGAGATAGACAGGCAGACTCAGTGGGGGACTTTGTTTTATAATATGTAAGGAAGCGTAATACAAAGTATGTGACAGGATTTTGTGATTTCCTATTTGAGACCCAATCGTCCCTTTTGAAAAGTTTTAATGATCATGATCATCGCCCTGTATACCAACGGATATTTTCAAATGTATCCTGGTTGCAAGCGGTTAAATGTCTTTTTTCTTTCCATCACGTATATTTTGGTAGACCCTAAAATAATAATAATAATAAGCGTTTATTTGCTTAGACAGTAGGTACATAAAATAAGGTGTTTGCAAAGAGTTGTGATCCTGATACAATCTACCTTAAATAAGGCATGCAAATATTTCAAATTTGAATCCAGACAAAATAATAATAATAATAATCGAATTTATAGTGATCATAATAAGAAAATACATGATGTCAAAAACAAAATCTAAATAGTAGCGTCATTTGTAATACTCGTAGTAATCATATTAAGAAAATATCAAATACATAATGTCAAAACAAAATCTAAATAGTAGTGTCATTTGAAATAGTCATCATAATAAGAAAATATCAAATACATAATGTCAAGAAACTAAATCTATTTTAGCGTCATTTGAATTGAAGAATAACAGAATTTATATTGAACATTTTGGGGAAAATAATTAACAATGTCAACAACTAAATCTATATAGTAGTGTCATTTAAAAAAACAGTAATTGAATAATAACATTTGTCAAGTAATAGGGCTGTCAGTTTTTTCTTAAACATTGGGATTGGAAATTCCAACGGCGTTCTGTGATGTAATTACTAAGTAGAGCCAAGTGCGAATTAAGGCTCATCACATATGAGATTAGTACCAGGCTAAGCAGAGCTTGTGTTATGAGTCCTAGAAAACTGATAAAAATACTTACAAATATATTTCCAAACCACGACCTCCGACATAGCAGTCACGGCCACTAACCACTAAACCAACAGGCCAGAATGCTAGTTATGTGTTATGTTTATTATTTACTGTGTTATATCTTCACGCTCAAACGGCTGAACGGTTTTCTTTGAAACGTGGTACAAGGGTAGAACATGTCCCAGAGTTTTAGTAAGTAGTAGAGAGAATAGAATATAGTTTTATCCCGGAAGTAAGTTCCCTTGGGATAATTTTCCGCTGGCAGCTGCAGCTAATCTGTATAAAAAATGTATATAAAAAATAAAGATAAATGTTTTATTACTTTTACTAGCTGCCCCGGTGAACTTCGTACCACCTAACAGTCAATGAATGTAGACCTATATGTATCTTTCGATATAGTCAACCGATGTCTAACACACGGCGCCCCTTAGTGAACTCAACTGCGAGTGACGTAACGTACGACAAACTTATTATTTGCGGTTTGTACAGTAATCGAGTCTAGGGATCGAACCGCAAAATTAAGTTTGTTTTTTATTGTATATATTTTAGTGTGGTGCCCAGGATATTAAATTAAAAAAGAATAATTATACCAAGTTTCGTCGTAATCGAACCGGTAGTTTTTGCGTGATGCCTAAACAGACAGACAAACAAAAATTTTTTAATCACATTTTTAGGTTCGGTGTCGGTCTAGTAACACCCTGCCATTTTTTTTTTTTTTTGATATTTTCAATGTACAGAATTTTCACTTCTACAGATTTATTATAGGTATGTATAGATATATATAGATTAATCCTCGAAGGTGAGTTCTTGTAACTGATCCTTCTGTGAACTTGTACACTGTGTATTACGCACGATATCATGTGGGACCGTCAACGAACGTGATTAACGTTCAGAAAAGATGGAAATTGGAACGATTAATATTAGTATACCGCGTGGGCTGCGAATCAGAAACGGCTGTTTAATTTTGTTTATAACAAATGTATGTACGTCATACGGCAGTGCGTCGGAGACATTTAAGGTAGTATAATGTTTTGTTCTTATAGGGGAAAAGCATATCGGGAAAGTTGAAAACAAACAATATATGTAATATTACTTCACTAGTTCTAAACCCCTGGCTTCACTCGCGTGATATGTATTTATTTATTTTATTTATTTATTTATTTTATTTTAAAGAAGGCTCACAGACAAATAGAAGAAAAAATGATATAAACATTGTAACATTATTAAATAGCTAATTACGAGCCTCCACACATAGATAAGAAAAAATATATATCGATAATAAGGAACTACACACAAATCAATAAATTACTAACGAGAAGTTAATCACAGAAAAAATTCTGTGCCATTCGCCGTCGTAAGGTCGCAACACTGGTGTTAAACAAGTCGATATCAAGGTCCCTATGTAAGCAAAAAGAATCCCATATTTTTTTCCAAGTCCAAGATTATTATTAAAATATAATGTATTAGTGTAAATATCGCAGCATAAGTTGAGATAGGAGCCTTTTTGATCTCGCACAGGACTTTTATTTTCAATCTTATAATATTGTTTTCTTTTATTTATTTTACTTTAAGTTACTTAAGTATTTATAGATTAAGTAATTACTTTTTATTTTATTGTTGTTGGTCCTGTGCGAGTTTCTAATAAATGTTTCCTTTCTTTCTGTGTTCAGTTTTATAAAAACGAAGCGGTTTAAACGTGAAAATATAAAATACAGTTGTTTGTGTGTCTGTGTGCAAAAATCTTTACAAACTTTTGCATTTATAATGTTAGTATAAAGGGCTTTTAGTCCTGTGCAAGAAATGCTTCTCAATTTATGTTGATGCATCTGCTCTACAACATAACATGCAGCAAAGTATGGCATGAAGATTAGGTACAGTGGCACCATGGCGTCCTCACTTACCTCTTGACGCAGGTCCTCACTAGACAAGGGTGTTTCAGAGGTACCTGTTTCGGATCCAGTGGGATCCAGGTGGAGCATATGGTAGAGGTGTGCTCCGGATAGGTGGAGCACCACCATTTCCTCGTGGGGGTGATCGGCGGCAACGACCTTTCACGCCAGCTCTTGATTCGGGCTATAGTCCAAAGCAAACAGGAATGGAATGGACGCTTGAGGGAACGGATTTCCTCACGTCTCTACGAAGATCTCTGCTGACCCTGATTTCCTACCAATGTAGGTGTGGGCTTGCGGACAACGGACAATGGATAGCTCACCGTCCGGTAATCGTTTGGACCGAGCTCGAGTCGTCGACAGTGTGTAGTGTTCCACACGCACCTTGAGGTGATGTTAGCAAACCATAGGGGCCCAGCAGGGCCAAGACCTACTGGGGCCATGGGTTTTCTTCTGAAAGGAAAACTCGCGGTACCCCGTCCAAGCAGGGCACACCTCTACGGTGTGCTTCACCGTGTCCTCCAGTCGGTCCACATAACGGTAATACCCGGACGTTTCTTCCGCATGAGTCCGGTGCAAGAACCTCCCGAATTTACGATGTCCGGTGAGGACCTGAGGCAAGGCTGTTAGTGTACAACCATAAAAATAATTTAAAAAAGTAAAATTAAAAATTTATCTGTATTAAATAAACAAAATACCAAATAATACGAGTATAATATATCGGATGAAGAGGCCGATCACAGTGGAAATCCTTTCCTGAGATCCTATTTTGTAGGCTGGCTGGGTAACGAGCACTAAACAAACTATTCCAGATCAAACAACTAATTTATTATAATGCAAGATATAAGTATGATTACTTCACAATGAGCTGTGAGACAGTCCCCAAACCAAATGTTGTTCGCACGGCTGCCGACAGAGCAAAGAGAGTTTTTTTTAAGGCTGGAAATCATCCGATGACTTCTAGGGCGTGGAGGGCGTGTCAGACTTTCACTGACTAAAACCACACCTGTGTCCTTCAGTTGCCCTTTGCGTTCTAGGACTACGGGTTTCCTTTGCAGAAATTTCCCCGTGGACCCAGCTAGCGGTTTGCTGACATCTCTTTGAGGAGCGCGTGTCGTGAGCTAATGCTCGGTTTATGCAAACGTCAGCCAGGATTCTGTTAAAGTGACATGTTTCACCTGTCACTTAGCTCATTCGTTCGTTCTCAAGCTTCCGTACTATTGACTTCACCGACATATATTTATAAATATCAAAAATATACAATTGTGCATTGTGTAAAATAATTTTTGTAAAGCTTTATTGATCTGTTTACTATCACTACCTTCTTTTAACCCAAATTAGGTATTCGATATGATAACAATAGTACCACTAGTTAACTTAATTGTTGATCTAGATATTTCAGTAACATCCATCTACCTAAATACGTTTGTAGGCTAAGTACCGACATACATACATTATTTATATACAACTTGTTTGTGATCTCAATGAGAACATTATCTATCCATTAATCTTGTGATCGCTATCCTTGTTTGTTAATGTATTTGTTTTTTTATTAGCGTGGTCTACTTTCAGGTCAAAGAGCAAATAAAATAATTTGTAAATGATCCTTGAATAGAATTGCTTTTTTCTGTTTGGTTTAACCCAACACACACAGATATACATACACTTGGGATACTTGGGGGAAGTCTATGTGCAGTAGTGGACGTCTTTAAGTACCTATGTATTCGGAGTGACGTTAAAATTATGATTATTTTGTTATACACATTTAAAGATATAGAAGTCTGTGCTGTTTTAGCTTTTGTTATACGAGATCTTCTTTTTTATTCTGAGTATAGAAGAAATGTAACTATGTTTACATAAAAGTTTTTAGTTTTCCAAGATAATATAAATTTAACTTATCTTGGAACACTAAAAACTTTTTTTATTTAAACTCCAGTAAGAAGTGGATACATTTTCTGAGAAAACTGATAAAACAAAAAACATATTTCTGTTAATTTATACCTAAAAGTATTTTGTCTATTTTAAAAACTGCCACAATACTCAAGAGAAGCCTGCAACAAGCTTTAGAGTATTTACTCGATGACAATCGGATTACAAATTGGTTGTGTTGTTAGATTGAAAAGATTTGCCTAAATGTTTTAAAAAAAGTTCAGTGTAGTGCACCTTTTATTTTAAGGGTGTGTATATGTCATCCACCAACCTACACTTAACCACTATCGAAATGAGTAGACCAGCTGGTCTACTCATTTCGATAGTGGCTCAGTGTGGAAGATTCCCAGCAGTGGGAACGTAAAATGTTGATTATCTTACACCAAAGGCTTTATTAATATCAATCTTCCACAAATCAGGGATCAAGGGCTTCCCAACGCTCATAGCAATCATTTTAATTGAGTCCTTGACAGTATCACTGCATAAATTGGCGATCTCATTAGTAGAACACAGGAAATAATAATTAAAAATGCAAAAACAAACAGCCCGAGCGTTATATTTAGTTTTAAAACCAGTTTATTCCAGTTTGCGTTACTAGATTAAGTCCATCAGATTTACTTTACTTTTTAAATGAATTTCGAGGCAATTGCAGAACTTCATAATATTTTCAGAATATCAGGCTGCAAAAGTTAAAAAGTTCCGCCTTCGTTTTACGCTTTTAAAACTAGAGTTTTTAGAGTAAGTGAATAAAACGGCTATGGCGTGGTTTACGTTAGTATGTGTACACTCTATATGTATTTGTAACATGTCTGCACGGGTTTCGTATAGAATTATGGCGTTTACCTAAACAATGAGTTTCTAATGAATAATTGAATTTACGGATTTTTTTTGAGGTAGAAAATGGGCAAATGACGTCTCCCATTTTAGTATTGACTAAACCACATCTGTGTCTTTCAGTTATCTTTTGTATTCTAGGGTCACGGTAACTCTATCTAAAAATCCCGTGGCCCTGGCGGGAACCGACCCTACTGGGTACCCTACCAACGGTTTTCTTGGCAACACTACACACCGTCGGCGACTCGGGCTTGGTTCTTACCGAAAGGCTGGACTATGAGCTACCGATTGCTCGCTGTCCAAAAGCCTACACCTAAGGCGACCGGGGATTGCTCTGCGTCTCCTAATGTCCGGGGCGTCTCCTGTAGCGGTGGCCCAGGCCAGGTGGCCTCTTTTGCTAGCGTTACTAATTCGCAAAATAAGGCGACTGCTTCCCATTCCTTCTCGCTCCAGACCCTGACCTGAACCAGAGCTGGTCATAAGAGGTCACCACCGCCGATCGCCTTTACGAGAACACGGTGATGCTCCGTCCAATCGATCCGTACGATGGCGATACCCAAGCATTTCTTCCACTTAAATCTGATTCAGGAACCTCCCAAACTGGTCAGTGAGGACCTGCATCATATTTTTTTTCCACAACTATCACACAATCCGTCTAGCCCCAAGCTAAGCAAAGCTTGTGTTTTGAGTACTAGACAACTGATAAACATACTTATATATTTCTAAATACACACATAATATTATAGATAAATTACACCCAGACACAGAACAAATGATCGAACCCACGACCTCCAGCATAGCAGTTAGGGCCACTAACCACTAGACCAACAGGCCATTTATCTTATGAAAGGTGAGATCGTGGCGCTTCTCCAGCCACTCCTCACAGAGAGGTAACAAACCGCCGCGAATGTGGAGTGCCTAAGCATTGAATGCATATAATATAAATTAAACCCAAGACTATAAAACAATGCATAGACTAACTGGTTGTTCAAAAGAGTCGCCATGGCCCTGGAACGCGAAGGACAACTGAGGGAACACGGTGGGTTTTAGTCAGTAAAAGTCTGACACTCCTTCAAGCTCTACCCAGAACGACAAAAGATATTTGATAGTTTTCCACTACTATTCACATATTTTTACATTCAAATACCTATTTCTCTCCCTATGTTGACTCAATTCAACAACAAAGCAGTTTCTATAGAAAATTTGCAAGACTGAACGTCTATAAAGGGTATACTTTCCTACGATATACAGAAGGTTAAGACCTAATCCTTATGAATCCCTTCCTAGTGAAGTGTGAAATGGATCTGCGACCCCAGCTTATCATCTGCTAAAGGATACAATATGTACACCAAGACGGACAAAAGACTTGTTATTTGTAGATTGAATTTCTTTTTTAACATTTTTAAATATTTTGTATTTTACCGTACCATAGTTTCATGTCTGGTGCCGACATTCACGAGATGTCGGAGAAACCGACTTTCACGCGGTTTCAGCGGACGAGACCGCTGGCATAAGCTAGTATACCATATGCGTAAACCCTTCAGACTAAAACTAACCATACGTTTTGTTTGGTCACAATTGCAAGATGCTTTTTTCCGCGGCACTATTATATTTTTCTAAAATAAAAGTACAACATCAACTATCTACCTGTGTAAATCGGATCAAACTCGGTTTAGTCATTTCGGAGAAAATCGGAACAAACAGACAAACCGACGTATCGAATATACTTTAATATGCATTTTGTAAAAAAAAAAAAAACATTTTGATTTATAAACAGATACTTCATAGATGAGTATAGATTCTTCAGAAATCTTTAAGGTCTAACGTAGTAACTAAGTTTGGAAAACAATCATTTTTCGGTCAATTTTAAGTGTAACCTTGGAGTTTCTTGCCGGATCACCTTTCTAAGAAATGACCAATTGACCAGTAGCTTCTGACGTTTTCTAAATGTCCATATAATATATTAGATTGACTTTATAAACAGAAAAACAATATTTATTTTTTCCATTCAATTCAAAATCTTCCACGTACAGAAGTGTTTTTTTTTATTTGATATAAACCGGTACTTGACTGCGATCCCACCTGATGATAAGCAGTGATGCTATCGTTATTGAACTGAAGGACACTAGTTTATTAAGAGCCTATTCACTGAAGCTTTAAAGACAGCTAAATTATAAACGGACGGGTTGTCCGATGGAAGGGTCAAATAAAGGTGTATGAGTATATACACCCACATTTCAACTGTTACATCTAACACAGCAGCTCGAGAACAAAGCCAATTCCCCAGATATGTTCAGGTAACCCTCAAGTAATTGTGGACGAGCTTACCGTCATTATCTGAGCACAAATCAAATCGCAAACAACAAAAGAATTAATAATTCCTTCTAAAACCAGCGATAGATTCCCAAAAGCAACATAATCAGGAGCCAGCGGTAGGCAAAGTTAACACAACTCCAATCGAGTTGCCTTCTCTCGACGCCATATTACCTGCTGTAATATCCCCGGGGACAGCCTGGAACCATCCTTATTTTTATACTCCCACGAAGTACTTTCAACCTTGAAGCTAAAAAAATAAGGTTCAGATTTGATTTTTCCATATAAGAACTCAGAATTGTGATTTTTGCAGATAATCTTTATGTTAAAATCTGTAGTATACTGCAATAAGGCTGTGTATCGCTCTGTAAAAACGTTTTTTTTTATACAAAATTGTTGTTGCTGAGTGTTTTCGTGAATCGTGTGCCTGTATCGGAAAATGAATGTTCACTTAGTAGAAACGACACGCATAACATTCAGTTGTGTTATCGTGTCGACGACAAATTGTTTATTTTATTCGAAGTGTAATAGCGTCATGTGAAAAATCGTACGTCGGTTCGATTTTTCATATGACGCTTTTAATCCGATATCTATGCACAATGGCTCGAAGGCTTATCTATGTATTTTAAGATCATTGACAAACAATTGGCGATTTTCTTCCTTCTTAAGTGGCAGTGGGCGGGCACACTGCTCGCAAAACAGATGGTCGATGGGGACGAAAGGTTCTGGAGTCGCGACCTCATACCGGCAGACGCAGCGTTGGAAGACCTCCCTCAAGGTGGACCGATAACCTGGTGAGGGTCGCGGGAATCCATTGGACACGAGACACACAGCACCGGTCATTATGGTGACATTTCGGAGAGGTCTATGTCCAATAGTGGGCCTCTTTCAGTTGAAATGATGATAACGATGACTATATTTTTGACTAAGGTTAGAAATAATCAAAATCTACCAAAAATCACACTTCAAACCTACCCACACATTCGAGAGATTTTTTCAATGACATAAATTAGTGCTTGACTGCGATCCCATCGGATGGTAAGAAGTGATGCAATCGTTGATGGTGAAGTGCATTACTTTATTAAGTAAGAGCTATAGGTTCCAGCCTTGAAGACATGTAAATTATAATCGGACGGGAACACTGCAGCAGGCAAATTAACTTTATTCATAACATAAATTATAGGTACACAATAACAGGTTCCCTGGCTCCCAAACTAGGCTTATTGCTTGTGACTTGGGAGTCAGTCCCTCCAAAAATACATATAGGTACATATAGGTATGCTTAGAAAAATAACATAATTATGAATTACAGATGACTACGTGGTTGGTTGCAATCATAGCAGTGTGGGTTTGCGTATGCGTATCTGTGTATGACGGTGTGTGTGTATGTGTGTGAGGATGTGTGTGTATGATATACACTCTAGCCTTGAAGACATGTAGATTATAATCGGACGGGAACACTGCAGCAGGCAAATTGTTCCAGTCCGTCGTTGTTTGCAGTACATGATGTTGCTATTGACAATGACATTACGAATAGAATTTCAAAGTTGTATGATTTATACAGTAAAGTTTACTAAATCTAGCTGAAAATATATTTCAAAAGTGAGTTCATGCTGAAGTTACGTTCATACGTTTCAACATTTTCGAAAACAGAAACAGCCAGGTGCATCTGACGTCACAGGACCTGATGTAGTGACGTTGTATACTCACCCGTACTCCCATAAAATTTAAAGCGTGTGTTCTCGCACCCCAACGTAAAGCACAAGGCGCACTACACTACAATTTAGCGGGACTCGCACCCGCACACGGCTAATCCCTGCCGACTGGGAAGACTATGTCCTCTTCATTTTATGAGACATTTTTGTACCAATCTACCTAGACTTTTCCCAACTATGTTTTTTTTGTAGGTAGGGAAATCATCCAATAACATCCCCCACTCTTGGACGGAGCGTGAGGGCGTGTTAGACTTTTACTGACTAAAAAGCCGGAGTGGGTTTGTACCTTCTTCGCTTTCGTCCCAGGGCCAAGTTTTCTTTTCAGAAACAAACCCTTGGTCCCAGTAGGCTTCGAACCTGCTGGGCCCCTGCGGTTTCCTGATATCTTCTTGAGAGGTGCGTGGACCAGTACACGCCGTCGACGATTTTGGCTCGGTCCAGACGGTTACCGGACGGTCGGACGGCGAGCAAACCATTGCTCGCCACGTCTTTTTCTTTAATTCTGTCCTGCCACCCGTCACACTATCACTAACTTCCTTTTCTTTCATATCACTTCTCATACAGTCCATCCCTATTTTCTTTGGCCTCCCTCTCCCTCTCCATCCATCAACATGTATACTCAGAACTCTTTTAGTAACATGCGTTTCATTACTCTACTTCACATGACCATACCAAGACAAACGATTTTCTTTTAACTTTTCAGTCACTGGCACCACTTTCAAATTTCCGCTTCACTTTATCCATTCTCGTCACAACCCACGTCCATCTCAACATTCTCATCTCCGCTATACGTAATCTTTTTTCGTCCATCTTTTTTAGAGCCCAACATTCTAATCCATACAGTATGACAGGTCTTATCACGGACTTGTAAATTTTACCCTTCAACTTGAGGGGCATCCGTGGGTCACAAGTTGTTCCCTTGGCCTGTCGCCATTTCATCCATCCATCCTAAAGTCGGAGCATATCAGTATGGGCGTTCCGGTGAGAGTTAAAGGCACTAGATTGGAGAGACCGCCGAAATCGCGGAACAAGTACTCCGTTTTGGTTCTACTTAATTTCTTCTGAATTTCTTCATCTATGAGTTTATTCATTGCTAACGAAAATACAAATCTGTTCTCTTTACAATGTTAGTATAGATTTCACTACATAATTGGCTTGTGTGGACTTGTAATTGGCTTTTTGTCGTCTATAATCGTTTTCCTTTTTAGAGTTTTTTTTATAAGCTTTAAGTCCTCCAATCTGTAATAAATAAATAATTTTTATGAATACTTTCAGAGGATGTTAGTGGTGCCTTGTTTCCTTCTAATTATACAACAATATGTGGATACATTGCATCATACTGCATTACTAATCAAAGTTATGGATTATTGAAACAAAATGACATAACAGTAACAAGCATTGCCGCACTATGTATCATATACAGCGGATGTCACTTACCTACGTATGATAACATGTAACAATAGACGTTTAATTTTCATAATTAATCACGTAATCGAACCTTGTATTTATGTATGTATTCGTATATTGGAAAGAAGGCAGGAAAATAAATGACACCCACACAACATAACGTTTAGGGAATACTTTCGTCTTGCATATACATATAGGTATATGCAAGATGAAAGTATTCCATAGGCTACCTAAGGAGTAGAATTCTCTGCTGAGTCACTGTTTCTTTATAGCCACATTTTAGGGGTCTGTAAGTGAAGAGTGAATAGGTTACTTCTAGGTAAGCGTGCTTTACTGTCGACTACATCATTTTTTACCATCAAATGAGATATTCGTCAAAAGCATGCTTTTTTTTTAGGTGGGAAAATCATCTTATGACAAATCTCGCTCTTGGGCGGAGCGAGAGATAGTGTCAGACTTTTACTGACTAAAAACCCACTCCTGTTCCTTCTTTGCCTTCGTCCTTTGACCCTGCTGGGCCCCTACGATTTGCTGATATCTCCCTGAGGCGCGCGTGGAAGTCAAAAATGAAATATAAAAAAGGGTAAATATGCATCACATCTTCGCAAAATCACTATTGCTCAGCATAATGCCAGAACTTATGAGAAGACAGAGTCACAAGACAACCAGCGTTGAATTACAGAGATACTAACGGAATAATTGCAAAAAAAAAACTTGTTAGCCAAAAAATCCTAAACAATGCCCAACGCCACGCCACAACAGTTCAGAAGGGGAGCAAATCCATGCAACGCGTGTATGTTCACGACGTAATCTGATGGGGCCAGCGGAGGAACTACGCGATTACATCAAATTGAAACTAAGTGAAAGCGAGACAGAGTTACGGGGCGCGGTAAACTCCGTGCCATGTTTTTTACTGAGTAAATGAAGTTATGAACTTGTTCCAGAAAGGGAAGATATTTACGTGGTGTAAGATAAACAAGGAATTGTGGGAGAAAAATGGCTTATAATGATGATGGGGAAAATAACGTTTGTTAAGTTCAAGTACTTGCCAAATAAAGGAAACCACGGATTTTTGCGATATAACCAATGAATTTATGAAAAATTATGATGTGAAAGGCCCTGTTAATTTATTTGCAGTCCCGACAGATGTTGTGCTATCCGAAAGCTGACTTTTCGTCAGAAAATAAAAGCTGGGCAAGTGCGAGTCGGCCTCGCGTACTGAGGATTCCGTACAAACTTTCCTATGAAAACAGTTCAATTCCCGAAATGAGTTACGAAGAGATTTTTTTTGTGACATAACTACAAATGAACAGTTTTCTGATTTTTTCCTATACCTAATTGTGCTATGACAAAAAAAACGGACTAGGATCTTCATTCTAGGTCAACGGATACGTTGACCTAGAATGAAGATTTTTTTTGTGTACCTAATGAATTTTGTTTTCCTTGAGAGTGTTAACGTTTTTTGGGATATAACAGGCCGTATCTTTTTTTTTTTGGTAACTCAGAAGTTTGATTTTTTCACAGCTCCAAGGGGCCGTAGACCTAAGTTTTAAATTCAACTCGATAACCACACGCATTCCCAAGAAAAAAGGCCTGGACAGACAGACAGACAGACGGACGGACAACAAAGTGATCCTATAAGGGTTCCGTCTTTTCCTTTTGAGGTACAGAACCCTAAAAACATGAAAACCAGATTGCCGCGCCACCAACAGGGTTGACTTGTATTTTTAAACCATCCAAGGACTCATTCAAATGTAATCACAGTTTCATCTAAACCGTTTAGGAGGACTTAGGAGACAAACACACGTACCGAAGAATTATATATAATAAGATTATAAAGCTAAAGAGTTGGTTTTTTCGTTGAACGTGCTAATTTCGGGTTCGAATTGAAACATTATTTTAGTGTTTGATAGCTCATTAATTGAGGAAGGCGATATAATATCACACTACGACCAATAGGAGTAGAGCAGTAACCAAAGACGCGGGTAAAACCGCGAGAACAGCTAGTTTCGCGATATAACTTTCTGGTATTTTAAAAATTATTCAAATTTATAAATGCAATGCAGTATCAGCGAAGTGTTAAACAGTAAAACTGATGATTGATGCAAGCAAATAAAAATTATTCATTTGAGATAATATTGTTACTACAGAAAATACTCGATATTGAATTTGTTATCAATTCGCATGCAGTATCTCTCTAATAACACCAGCAATAATTCTAAAACAAATATAGTTACCGTAAAATCATTTGATTTTACAGCAATGCCGGTGTAAGTTTTCAAATAATACAATATTTATTTAACAAAATTGAATGTTAAAATGCTCGTGCAAATCTCTGGGGCGATACGTTCAATTTATTAATATAAATTCATGAGCCAATGAATGTAAAATTTGACGGGTTGACTGACGCTAGGCGGCACGTTTTATGCGTTTTTGAGTATTTTAGTTTAGATCTTCGAATGAGACAAGATTTTTAAGCAAGTTTGAGCGTGTGTTAGGACACATATCCACCGTATATTTTTTTATATCCATTATCAAACGTTGCAGATTTAAACGCGTATTCTATTCGTATTCCATCGATGATTGCATCACTGTTTACCATCAGGTGGGATCGCAGTCAAGCGCTGGATTACGCCAATTAAAAAGTTTTGCTATGAAAATAATGTATTAGGTATTTTTAGTCCCAAAAGTATTTAATAAAATAGATTTCTTAAGAGAATCCCCTAATATAAGTCAAGGTATTTTAAAGTTAAAGCTCAAGAATGGTCTTCTCGACCAGATTTCATAGTAATAGAGTATTTCAAATATTTATTGTTTTAGAGCAAGTGGGTACACTCAGCGTGTCTACCAAGCTGCTCGCATTACTTGGGCATCAAAGAATGAAGTTTATTTGAATGAAAACAGGTTATAGTTTGTATTGTCCGAATGATGCAAGTACTTTGCCGGACGTGCTGAATGCTTACCTTAACATATTTACGCAAAAATATTAGAATGTAGCTGTTTATTGTTTTGTAGACTTTTGTTGATACGAGTCGTAAATAAAGCGAGCGTATCTCGACATCAAACTGTAAATTTTGGTGACAAAATTATGTACACAAACACCAAAAAATAAATAATAAAAGGTATTTTGACTGGGCAGCTTCGTATGTCCAGACGATGCAAGCACAACTGGAAATGGTTATTTGATAAATTGCAATAACCTTGCTCCCTTTTAGGCTGAACATAAAAATAACAGGTAATTTGTCGGTGTACAATAGACATTATCAAAGTCTTTGGAGATTATAACATTATATTATGGTCTTCTAGACATTTTGTTATCAGTTAGCTTCATACTTTAGCCTTGACACAGCAAACCCGGACATATGTCGGATAAAGTAAATTTATCTAAGGGGTAGGCTACATAATAAGTAATCACAATAACAGTCATGACAAAGATCCGTGGATGTCGGAAATATTAATCCAGTTCACAACTTCCATCTCACCTGATGTAATTTCCTGACTGATGAAACTCTAAACTATCCAACAGATTGCGTTGCGCTCATTCTACAGTCTGCAGTCCCACAGGATGTCATGTGCGGATTGTTCAAATTCACAATTACGTGTCCTCGCATCAGATGGTAACTAAATTAATGAAATTAGTTGTACAGGAATTTAAGGAATTAGAATTTTTAGGAATTCGATGGTAAAAACGTGACCCTATTGCTAAGACTCCGCGGTCCGTCCGTCTGTCAACAGCCATCTCATGAACCGTGAGAGCTAGTAAGTAGCCAGACAATTGAAATTTTTACAGATGATGTACTTATGTTGCCGCTATAACAAAAAAAAACTAAAAATAGAATAAAATAAATATTTTAGTGGGTTTCCCATACAACAAACGTAACTTTTTGCAGTTTTTTGCTACGGCTCGGAGCTCTTCATGCGCGAGTCCGACTCGCACTTAACCAGTTTTTTGAAAAGTTGGTGGTCAAACGCGAGCCTATCATTAATTTAAAAAAAAAAATAATAATAAAAAAGTTAATGATTTTTTTGTCACAGTAGCCAGTGTGACAAAAAAATTATTGATATACGAAACAGTAATTTCAGTCTAAATAAACCAACTTTTGGACCATTACTTATTTTCAATATTGCTTTTCACTTATTTTGGTAGGTATAGTTCTTTGCTGAAGACTGAGCAGTTAATCTTTTTAGTAACTATCGCCGTGTCTCTACATACTTGATCCCACAGAAACGCTTAATGCTATCTTGTAAGGCATCAATTAATTTTAATTACCAATGTCATTACCATTTTATGTCTCAAAAGAGACACTGCACTATTTTCCACCCGGGATCAGTCCAGGTCAGAAAATAGCGAAACATCGACAATACTATTCTAACCGTATGGCAAAATTTTCCCGGGAAACTTTCTGAGCGAGTGCAAAATGCAATATTGTAAGTTGTTATGATTCGTCCCGGGAATAGTGCCGCGCATGGTCTGTTGCCGAAATTGTCAACGGACTCTACGTACTTACAAACGTATGTATATTTAACTTTATCGTTTGAAATTTACGTTTATTATTATGGTGTGGTAGTAGAACGGTTACAGGCAGCTTTGTGGCACTTTATTTCGTTGTAAACGTTTAGATTTTTATTTCAGCGTTTTGTTTAGCTCGCGATATGAGCTGCATATGGGATCTGTAATTCTGTTGGGTCGAAATGATTTTCCTCGGAGGATAATGCCGTAATAATGCTTGAACGTTATGAATTCAATCAGCTGTATTGTGTAACCACTTCAGTCGATATCCAATTTGATACAATTTTGTGTCGAATCATTTTTCCTGTTCCGTAATGAAAGATCATTGAAATGGGATATAATAATAGAAAAATCTTACTGTTTACAGGAAACGAAATACACGTCACCTAAAGGAGACTTTCACTGAAGCGAAACTGGTTGGAGTGGAGCGAAGAAGAGTAGTGTTTCCATTGAAGCGGAGTAGGGTGGAATGAAAGAAAGAAAGAAAACTCGTTTATTTGGTACACAGGTACACACAATGAAATTATGTATAAACAATTATGGAAACTTAACTACTTAAACTTAAAAACATCAAAATTGTGTGTTTTCACGGCTTTGAGTGTGAATGGAGTTGAGCTCCCTTCGGTTCGTGCTCTTCACCCAGCTCCACAGCCTGCTCGACTCTATTCCCTCCTACTCGGGGCCGCGTGTTTATTGTTTTATTTTAAAGCTTTAGCTCCACTCCATTCCACTTCACTCACACTGTTTCCACTGATGTAGAAAGGACATTTCGAGCACCGTGATTGACCAATTCATAGTCTGCTCCTGTCCACTCTGTCCAGCTTTTCGTCAGTGGAAACACAATCACTATTCCCGTAACAAATAACTTACTATTGGTTACAACAAAGGTAATTAATTCTGTATTTTATTTAGAAAAAAAGATGTTATTTGGCGACAGTCATTAGGATCACACATTAGAACAAATCTGGGTAAGTGCGAGTTGGACTCGCGTACTGAGAGTTCTTTACGAACTTACTTAGGTAAATAGTTCAATTCCCGAATGGAGTCTCGAACATTTTTCCGACATAACAACAAAACTCTTTTCAGATTTATTCCAACATCTGTGCTACAAGACCTTGCTTTATCCAAATTTCAGGATTGTAGGTCAACGGGAAGTGTATACGTTTCTTACGACATTAACGGCTCTATCATTTTTTTTTCGTTAACTCTAAGTTAACGAAAAAAAGGTAAAATTAAACTAAAAAAAGGTTTTTTTTTTCACAGCTTTAAGAGACCGCAGATTTGAGTATATGGTTTCAATTTTAACTCGATACCTCTACGCGTTCCCGAGATAAAGTCTTGACAGACAGACGAGCAACAAAGTGATCCTATAAGGGATCCATTTTTTTTTTTTAAGTAACCCTAAAATGTGACATTTAATAGATAAGAAAATAAAATAGTGTGGGTACAATAACAATCGTAAACAAGCTAAAATCTTTTTGCATTCCAAACACAAAAACATTAGCATCTAAACTAAATACCATAGCTTCTAAAATAAATCTTATTATTTTAAAAGCTTAGTTTTTATCAAGGAATCGTAGCCGTTCTTCATTATTTAAGGGTGTATACAGATAATTAATCAGTTCCTACGAAGCACACTATTTGTCTTGGTAAGAAATGTCGTTGCAGTTTTATTTGCGCTAAAGTTGTACAATTGTATTGTAGCTCTATTTAAATCTTGTAGAATGGTGGAATTACGTAGTTGTGCATTTTTCTATTAATTAGTTTCTTGATTCTAGAAATTCTCGCACAGGTATATTGTTACTTTATTTTTAGACTGACCTGTTGGTCAGTGGTTAGTGGCCCTGATTGCTATTCCGGAAGTCGTGGGTTCGATTCCCACCCAAGACAAATGTTTGTGCGATGAGCATAAACATTTGTCGTTTTGTGTGTTTATTGTCATTTATTCTGTGTCTGGGTGTAATTTATCTATAATATGTATGTATTTAGAAATATTTAAGTATGTTTATCAGTTGTCTAGTACTCATAACACAAGCTCTGCTTAGCTTGGGACTAGATGGCGTGGTGTGATAGTTGTGTGAATATTATTAATATTATTTATGTTGATTTATATCTTTAACCAGCTTCTGCCAGCGGTTTCGCCTGCTTGAATGTTGGATATTGATAATGCAAAATCGAAGACTGATAAAAAGTAACCTATGGCCATCCTTGGAGTTCAAGCTTCCACTGTACCAAATTTCATCAAAATGGGTTCAGCAGTTTATCCGTGAAACCATAACAGACAGTTAGATAGACAGGCACAATTACTTTCATATTTGTAATAAAATATAATTATTATATTATATAGTATGGATTTTTATAGACTCAATTCAGGTAATTATCATCAGATTTTTCAGAATAAATATGTGAAACATTTGATTAAAACAAATCTCATAGTCTTATCTAATTTCGTATCTTCACTCTGTTACCAAGATCTTTTTTTACCGCGATAACATCTAAATTCCTTATCCCACGCAATCAGTATGTGTTTCCAGGACATTCTCCAACAACTCCTCTTTCCTGACCACTATTTTTACAAACCATAGACCCTCCATTGATAGATCATTAAGCAAATGATTCTCGTGGGTAAGCAGTGATCGGAATCTTTATGAACCTAATGGTCTGCTAATAACGCTGAGATTACACCAAAATTTTCCTTATAGTAACCCTCAGGTGCTTCCAGCCTAATGGGATCCCAACGTTATATTGCATTATTTGATGGTTGCCAAATTAAGAGGATTCTTAGTTACCTAAGTTTTTCCTTTTCCCTGGAGCTTTTCTTTCGGTGGTTATTTTGGAATAAAAACTGTGAATAAATAATTTTTATTCTAAAAAATACTGCACACCCATAGTATATTTTAAAAGCGAAAGTTTACGTCTGTTTCGTGGTTATTTAATAGATTTGAAAAAAACTTGGTGCATGTGTACTTGAATTTGCTTGCTGTAGTGTTGCTGTCCGATTTATAATTTAGGCTAGAGTGAATAGGCTCTTAATAAATGTAAAAGTGCGCCTCACCATCAATTATTGCATCACTGCTTACCATCAGGTGAGATCGCAGTCAAGCACTAGTTACTATTATATAAAAAATAAAACCGGGCAAGTGCGAGTCGGACTCGTGGACTGTGGGTTCCGTACAAACTTATCTATGAAAACATTTTAACTCTCGAATTGAGTTACGAAGATTTATATTCCTTACTAAAAATTTACAGTTTTCTGATTTTTTCTATCCTTGAATAGAATAGAATAGTATTTATTCGACTTGTGCTGTAAGATCTTGTTTCATGCCAAATATCAGGATTCTAAGTCAACGGGAAGTACCCTATGAATTTTGATTCCCGTGAGTGTCGAAATACACGTTTTTTCACGTAAACTTAGAAGTTTAATTTTTTCACAGCTTCAAGGGACTGCACACTTAAGTATATTGTTTTAATTTCAACTCGAAACCTCCAGGCGTTTCTGAGATAAAGAGTCTTGACTTACATACAACAAAGTGATCCTATAAGTTCCGTTTTTTTTTTTGAGGTACCGAACCCTAATTAAGTCAAGGGATATTTTATCCAAGTAGTTTGCCGCACCGTTTGTGCCATATGCCGTGTGTACTTTTCGTTACTATTTAGCTGCGCAATAAAATGTACTCTATTTTATTTATTCTTCTATTCTATGCCCCTTGAAAATTATAGACTTAAAAGAAACTGGCAGAAGCTAACTGTAATTATAAATGACTCGATCCAAATCTTAGACTAGTCTTTAGAGGTTAATTTAGATCTAACAATGTTGTACTTTCAAACAATTTGAACCGGCATTTTAGGCTAATAGATAGGTACCGCCATATAGAAGTACCCATGTCTTGCATATCGTCGCTACCTCTCATCTTACGTGGCTCAACCCCATATGTATTGATGCTTGAGTGGGTGGAACTAAGGAAGGGTTACAATCGTAAATCCTTTCATTTCCGACCCGACTAAGTTAAAAATAAACTTTCCAATGTGAGGGGTTTCAGTTAAACGAATGACGGTGGTATTCAATACTAAGTTATACAGAAAAATAGTATTCAGGGAGCTTTATTTAATTGAAGGTTTTAAACCACTACATCAGTTTCAGTTTCTATGAGTCATAGAGTTCTAATAATGATGATGATGATGTACTAACGTAGATATATGAATTACTAATAGATATTGTGGACCAAATGTTGTCTTGTTAATAAATAAATTATTATTATTATAGTCAGATCAATACTTCTAGATAGCCTCTTTTGAATATGAGTAGTATGAGTACACTGTTTATTGCTTTTGGCTATAAAGTTGATCGGTATACATCGTCCTCTCATACGTGGAGCATACTGAAAGTTTTTGGATCTGGCCACTTACAATAAAAGAATGAAAAAACTTGAAAAGAGTTGCCAGATACTTCAATTGGCATTTGGTGATGAAGCACCATATAGATATACTTTGAAAAACCATTTATGTATCGTAAGTCTTATATTTAGTCTTATTTATCAGAATCCAGAAACATTCAGTAGGCCCTAAGTATCTTATACATTGTTATATAAATAGGAAATATAGCGGTATCAATCATTTATAGGGTTCCATGCCTCAAAAGAAAAAAACAAAACCCTTATAGGATCACTTTGTTGTCCGTCTGTTTGTCTGTCTGTCTGTCAAGACCCTTTTATCTCGGGAACGCGTGGAGGTATCGAGTTGAAATTAAAACCGTATTCTCAAGTTTGCGGTCTCTTGAAGCTGTAAAAAAAAACAAAATTCTGAGTTAACGAAAAATAAAGATATGTCTGTTTATATCGATTCAGAAAAAAACTCCGAGACTCCATTCCAGTCAGGAAAATAAAAGACAGAAGGTTAATCCTAGTTCTATTTTCCCTTCATCGCCTACCGCCGACATATTAAAAGTTCATTCTCTTCCATTTGGGTAATTCCGGTTAGTTTTTTTTTTGGGTGATCTACCGTGGCTCCCGAATTCATTTTCCCTTTCTCATATTTTTTTTGGTAGATCATCAACCCCTCATTTCTTTATTACACATTTTTTTATTAAATGACATTTGGCAGCGCCCCCATAAAAACACAGCGGTACTCTGCCCAGGCGGGGCACACCTCTACCGTGTCCTCCGGGCGGTCCACACAATCGTGACACCCGGGCGTTTCTTCCGCACGAATCCGGTGCAGGAATCACCCGAACTGATCATGTCCGGTGAGGACCTGCGTCATGCGGAAGGTAAGAACGCCGTGTTGTCTTTCCAGCCACTCCTGAAAGAGGGGACTTACCGTGCCCATATGCTCATGTAGATCTATATGAAATAAATATTTTTGAGTTAGAGTTGAATTTGCTATTTTACAAAATAATAGTCAATCAAAATTTGAGAGCAGTGGTGGCCGAGTGGTAACGGCCCCAACTTACAAGTTGTAGGTTGTGGGTTCAAACCCAGCCAAGCGCATTACTTTGTGTAATTTATTTCATTACCACTGCTCTCAAAACGGTGAAGGAAAACATCATGAGGAAACCAGCACGTCCTAGAACTAAAAATTTGAAGACATGTGACATCCGCCAATTCGCACTGGGCCCGCGTGATGGATTACGGCCCATTCCCTCTCCTAGAGAGAGGAGGCCTGAGTCCCAGCAGTGGGAACATTAAAAGGTTAATTATGCTTATACGTATGCTTATAGTCAATCAAACAACTGCATTAACAATTTTCAAAATATTACTTAGGTTAATCAAAATAATGCCGCAAAACTTCCATTCATCGATAGATGAAGCCTTCACAATGCTCTTTTCACTTCAGTAAATAAAAACTACAGCCGAAAAAAGCTAGAAATAAACACCAACTTAAAGCATGTCTAGGAAAAGATAATACAAATAATAGTGTATCGTAACAAGAATTCGTTCCACGTAGCGCTTAGTAAACTCTCCTTCGTCACTTGCCGTACCTTCGTCACTGGACAAAAACGTTGGCACATTACTGGGATTTCTATCCCACGACGCTGAGCAAATTCAGTGTTAGTGTTAGCTAGTGAGAATCAGTTGCCGACGGAAAAAAGGGAGGGATTTTGAAGGTTCTTAGGTAATCTGCGTACCTAGTATGAATATTTGCTAGCTTAGAATATTTTACTAGGGTTTTGTAAATACAAACTAACAAATTGGAGGTATATAACAACATGCCTGTATATCGAAACGGAAGTTTGGTTTGTTCTTACTAGTATATGGACATTTGACATTATTTAAGTTCCATATTATAAGGGCAACGAGCCTATGTGTATACCGAGGCAACTCAGCTTCTCGAGCACAAGTGGAGACTGAGTCAACCCAACTTTTCAAGCGCAATGTACACTGAGTCAAACTAGTTTCTCTAGCACATGTAAATACCGAGACAATCCAGTTTCTCGCGTGTATGTGAACACTAAGGCAACCTAGCTTCTTGAGCACATCTATACACTGGGGCAGCCCAACATGTCGAGCACATGTGTACACTGGATAAAGCCAGTTTTCTTCGAGCGCATGCAGACACCGAGATAATCCAGTTTCTCGAGCGCATGCTTACAGCGAGACAACCTATCTTCTCGAGCACTTGTTTACACTACGGTAACCCAGCCCCTAGCGCGTATTTGTATTGAGGCAACTTAGCTTCTCGGGCACATGTGAATACCGAGGCAACTCAGTTTTTCGAGCACATATAGAGACCGAGGTACCCAGCTTCTCGAACACGTATATACATCGCGACATAATATTTGGAGTTTAAGTTTAGACTGACTTTTAGTAAGCAGTTAAAAAAAAAATGCATTTGAATAAGAAACCCTTGGAATGTTTATTCAGGAAATCCTTTGATTTAATTTAAATTAGTTTAAACTTGGTCAAAATAATACAACAATTTGGATGTATACAAATATTGAAGTTAATCTCTAACCATCAGCTTGATTAAAGGCCTGTTAATTAATTATGTACTATGTTTATTTATCATTAATTCTAATGAATGTGGATTAATTAGAATTGGGGAGGAAACTTGCTTCCTGTGTTTTTGATAACATTAAATAAATTAATATTTGGTAAATGATCGTGATGAAGTTGTGGAGTATTTGAAAGTGAAGACCAAATGGACTCTGAGGGTCGTAAGGTTGGAAGCGCGCCACGACATCAATTTCAAGTCATTCGGGGTGCAAGTTTCAACCCAGCAACTACAGACCTTCTTAAAAGAGGACTTCTGTCCGAAAGGTGTCGGATATCGACGCTTTCGAGTCGGTTACGCGACACCACGCAGCGCAACACGACGCCGACTACATGACGTGTATAATTATAGCATACACCGCATAATCAGCCTTTTAATGTTCCCACTGCTGGGACTCAGGCCTCCTCTCTAGGAGAGGGAGGGTATAATTATAGTTAATTAAATTTTTGTTGTTATAATATGTGTTAGTTTATTATTGTTTAAGATTATTTTATGTATTTTTTCTATGGGTCTCAGAAGCCTGAAAATAAAATGGTTATTATTATTATAACGACGGCAAGCCATGGGTAGCTCGCTGTCCGACCGTCCGGTAACCGTCCGGACCGAGCCCAAGTCGTCGACGCCGCGTACTGTTCCATGCGCCCCTCAGGGAGATGTCAGCAAATCGTAGGGGCTCAGCAGGGTCGAAGCCTACTGGGGCCAAGGGTAGTGTGAAAGTGAAATCCGGAGCCCTGGGACGAAGGCAAAGAAGGAACAGGAATGAGTTTTTAGTCAGTAAAAGTCTGACACTATCTCGCGCTCCACCTAAAAGCGGGATTGGTCATAAGATGATTTTCCCCCCATTTAAAAAAAAACATTTTAAAATTAAAAAAAAAAATACTTTCAGCCGAACATAGAACCTCCTACTTTTTGAAGTCCGTTAAAAAAAAAAACAATTATTTCCAAAAGTACTGATATACCACATGCAATCAATATTAATTGTCGCCGGCTCAAACAAAGAAAGTTGTAGAGCTGGCACTAGCAAGTCATCTATCATCGTCAGTACTCTGGCGTGTTTGCAGAGGCCAGCGTTTTAACCCGAACGACCCATTTTTGTACTTGCGCTGGATCACCGATTCGTAGTGAATTTTTAACCCTTTTTTAAAACGATTTATCTTCAGTTCAGAGGTTGTCGGTGTCGTAGTATTTGTATTTGTTCTCTTTATGGGGATTTATGTGAATCATTTTTAATTTGTAAACAGTATGTTAAGGATATGAGTTCTGGTTGCATTAAAACCTCCACGCTAACTCACGTCGTATAAAGTCAAAGTCAAAGTCAAAAATTTTTTATTTCACATAGGCCTACATGGGCACTTATAAAACGTCAGAATAATAATAATAATAATAATCATTACATCCATTCTGAGAGCAAAAATTAATGTACATATAGAGAAAAATTTGATAATGTCTGCCTCTCAGAACGGGTGTAGGAATGGGTCCCGTGGTACTAAGGAGCTACTCCTCATTGACATGGCAATAAGCCAACAGGTTCGTCGATCTCGCAAGAATCTGTCGACATGTTGGATAGATTATAAGAAGGCCTACGACTCTGTTCCACATACATGGCTCATGAGGGTGCTGGAGTTGTATAAAATAGATGCAACTTTACGCACCTTCCTTGAGTCATGTATGAGGCAATGGAAAACAGTCCTTCGCTATCCAGGATGTCGACCGACCCAGGGGAATGATGAACCAATATGGATTAAACGGGGAATATTTCAGGGCGACAGTTTGAGTCCACTTTGGTTTTGCTTAGCCCTGAATCCTCTAAGCACATTGCTGGAGGATTCAGGTCTAGGCTATCGGTTGAGAAGAGGTGGTCAGGTCCTATCTCACCTGCTTTACATGGATGATTTGAAACTCTTTGCCCACAACAATTTGCAACTAATGGAACCACTGAAGGTAACTGAAACTTTCAGTAGTGCCATCAGGATGGAATTTGGAGTGGACAAATGTGCAGTTATGCATGTAAAGCGAGGGGAGATTGTGGAATCCGAGAGAATTCAACTCTCGGATTCCATACACCTTAGAACCCTCTCCCCGACCGAAACTTATAAGTATTTGGGTATGTCGGAAGCGTTAGGCATTAACGTCGCTGACATGAAGCAAACGTTGAAGGAGCGCTTCTTTAACCGCCTGAAGAAGGTTTTAAACAGCCTTCTGTCAGGCGGAAATAAGGTGCGCGCCTTCAATGGTTGGGTCATGCCGGTTTTAATGTACTCTTTCGGCATACTCAAATGGACTCAGACCAAGCTAGACGCTCTGGATAGGCGGGTCCGTACATTGCTGACCGCAAACCGGATGCATCACCCACGATCTTCAGTGATGAGACTGTACATCCCGCGGAAGTGTGGAGGTCGCGGCTTTTTGAATGCAAAGACTCTACACAACCGCGAGGTGTGCAGCCTCAGAGAATATTTTCTCAAAACCGATGTGGGTATGCACCGCGATGTGGTCGCAATGGACAAGGGACTCACCCCGTTGTCCATGGCTAAAGAGAACTGGCGCAAACCTGTGGTACTTACTACTGATGACCGCAAGGAAGTATGGAAAGGCAAGGAGCTCCACGGGCGCTTTTATCGGGCTCTCCATGAGCCAGATGTAGATTTTTTGGCGTCCGTGGCCTGGTTACGTTTCAGCAACCTCTTCGGAGAAACTGAAGGTTTTGTCTGTGCGATTATGGACGAAGTTATTTTGACGAACAACTACCGGAGACATATTATGAAGGACGGGACGGTTGACATGTGTCGGGCATGCCATCGTCCGGGTGAGTCCATCAGACATATAATCTCAGGTTGTTCTCGTCTGGCTAACGGCGAGTACTTGCATAGGCATAACCAAGTAGCCAGGATTATTCACCAGCAACTTGCTTTAAAATACAACCTAGTGGAATCTGAGGTACCATACTACAGGTATGTGCCCGACCCAGTTCTCGAAAATGACCATGTCACGTTGTACTGGGATCGGTCTATCATTACTGACCGGACTATTGTAGCGAATAAGCCGGATATAGTGGTGATAGACCGATTAGCGCGCCGCGCAGTGATAGTCGACGTCACCATCCCGCATGACGAGAATCTCGTGAAAGCTGAGAAAGAGAAACAAATCAAATATCTCGACTTAGCACACGAGGTTGTCGACATGTGGAATGTGGACTCGGCTATCATTGTGCCGATTGTCGTGACCGCCAATGGTCTTATAGCCAAAAGCTTCGACGACCATCTGTCGAAGCTGTCGTTGCGCGGTTGGATCAAGGGCCTGATACAGAAGGCAGTACTCCTCGATACGGCTCGCATTGTGAGGAGGTTCCTGTCTCTGGAGCCCTAACCACCGGTAGCTTGGACCCTGTTCCCGACACCGGCGGATAACTATTTTTTATATTTTTAAATGTTTTTTTTTTATTAGTTGATCTTTAAAGAAATATTTAAAAATGTAAATGATATGTGTATAAAAATAAATAAAGAAATAATAATAATTTATTTATTTCAAGTAACATTGACTCATATACAATATAAAAAAAATATAGTAATCAAAACAGTCACAATTAAAATCATAGTTTGTTGCAATGCAAATAATTAAATTAAATTGAAATTATTTATATACAATTAGAATATAAAATAAAATTGAAAATATTTAAATTTTATCAATAAAAAATAAAATAATAAAATCAAAATCAAATAATAAAATCAAAATTAAATAATAAAATTAAATTCAAATTATAATAAAATCAAAAATTAAATAATAAAGTAAAAAAAATAAAATAATAAACAATGTAATAAACAATAAACAAAATAAACGTACGTAATGTAATAAACTTATTATTTTAATAGTAAACAATACAAAACATTCATGCGGCTGAATAAACGTGTTTTACATGGAGTAGACTGCCTATCAGACCTCTACAATCCAGTTACTGGGTGACATGATACGCCTTGGATATTCTGAGGGTTAGAATTTATGGTATCTGGGACACCTATTTCGACTGTCAAAGTAGATCTTTGATTGAGACCGAATGACAACCGGGACTAACGGCTTTACGTGCTTCACAATACATGATTGTATTGTGTTAATGTTAACTTAATAATAATTCCTTGTTAGTCTAACTTCTTTACTAGTGATCGCAATAAGTGCTACAACAGAACTCTATTTGATATTTCATTATAATTTCCCACACGGAAATCATGGGTGGGGAATCAACAAATAATTTTTTTCTGAGTGGAGCGAGAGTACCTACTCTCGCTCCACTCAGAGCGGAAAAAGTTAAAAAAATGTGACGCTTAGGTAAGTGTCAGATTTTTTTATAACTAAAACCCAACTTTGTTCCTTCAATTGCCTTTTCGGTAAATCTTTCAAACAATTCCTCAGGATTCTATTTAACTCTTAGGGGTAAAACTGGCGTAATACATTCTTTTTTTTTAATCTATATAATTATAAAAGCGAAATACCATTCATCACGAAATCTCAGAAACTAACACCTACAAACTTAAAATTTGGCAGGTAGGTTCCTTATAGGGTCTGGACATCCAGTAGGACTTTACGGAACTCCACCCCTAAAGGGGTAAAACGGGGATTGGAAGTTTGTATGGAGAAACCTACTTTTGCGCGGGTGAAGCCGCTGGCAGAAGCTAGTATAATATAAACTAGGGCTTGACTACGATTCCGCCTGATGGTAAGCAGTGATGAGGCGCACTATTTTATTAAGTGCCTATTCACACTAGCCTTAAAAACGGGAAGACCACAGCAGGTAAATTGTTCCAGTCCGTCGATGTACGCGGTATAAACGACGAAATATGTTGTTTAGGATTAATACTGTTTAATATTGATCGTATTCCTAACGTAATACTATCCCCACCAACTGTGTTCCCACGTTGTCGTCGTGGTGGGGCTTGCGTGTCTCTGTGATCTTGAGGGCTATGCCGGTAGAGCTACTCATGCCGGAGGGCCTCAAGTGAGAGACCAGACCAAGAGGAACACACACAGGCGGAGTCCAGGCGGACCGCCACGGAGGGTGCGCTGTCTAGGAGCACTGGCACCAACAGCTGTTGGTGCTTTTGGACGGCGATTTTGGAGAGTGGGTTCGCCTCTGGTACGTGTCTGCTTATCAGACATGACCAAGATGGCGAACTTGCTTATTGGGGACCCCACCCCACAAAAAAGGCAAAGCTGTGACCAGCAAACTATGGACGCGACTCTCAAAAATTTATTACCCCAGGAGGGTACCGCCTGCACCGCAGGAGGAGAATCCCTCCCCGAGCAGAGCTCGGGCTGCCCCTCGTATTCTGGGGGGGGCAAAGAGCGCGCCAGGTCCTCTAGGGGCCTGTTACCGTCCTTCGTGGACGCAAGGAGCCAGGGTGGCTCACCCACCGGTAGCGTGGAGTCCCTGGGACCCGTTCCCAGCACGTCTGCTGCGCCGGTGGGTACTACAGAGGCCGGCAGGTGCTTCGGTCTCAGGGAGGTGAGTGGAGACGCGGCGTCGGACTCCGATGCCGCGTCTTCGCTCAACTCGGAGAGAATGGAGGTGGATGAGGCCACCTCCAGGAAGAAGAGGAATCAGTTCCTCAAACGCCCCATATCCGGGGACGGTCGGAGGACATCCTCCGAAGATGAGCGTGGAGCTTCTGCCCGCAAAATCTCCACTGCTGGACGGGGTGCGGGCCGAAAGGCGGGAAAAGGAAGAAGGCCCACCGCCGAGGAGGCGACCCAGCGGTCCCTGAAGATTGCGAGGGAGGGGCGCCACCCAGGGGCAAGCAGTGCCCAGGCCAGTCCCTCGGAGCCGGAGCCTTCTGGCACTGAGCCAGAAGGCATGGAGGAGGCGCTGGCCCAATTTAAGGGTATTGTTACAGCCGCCATAAATGGAGTCGCGATCAAGAGAAAAGAGGTCTCCAAGAAGAGATCGATCCCCCAGGCCACGACCTCAATTATAGAGGCACTGGGGATCGTTTTGGAGCCTCTTAAGAGATCCCTCTCCAAGAGGATCGGTCGGCTCGAGGCGGACTTGGCCGGTCTTCGAGGCAATGGCCCCGAGGTGGCGCCAAAACGGGGGCGCAAGCAGGGCCAGTCCCAGCCCCTGCCCCAGCCGGAGAGCGAGGTTCTGGCCCTGCTGCGGCAAGAGCTGGCTGCCTTCCGGCAGCAGCAGCAGGAGCAGCAGCAGCAGTTCCAGGAGCGGATCCAGCGGCAGTTCTCTGTGCTGGAGGGCATCGTCCTGCGCCCCCCGCTTGCGGCTTCCGGTCAGAAGAGGGCGGCGTCGTATGCCACCGCCGCCGCCGCGGCCACGGCTTCTGCACCCAAGGCGGGCCCGTCGGGGCAAGCCGGGCGCGGGGCCGTGGCTTCGGAGCCTGCGAGGCTGGCCCCGGCGGTCAAGCAGCAGCAGCGGCAGGGGAAGCCTGCTCCTTCCCAGAAGGGTAGGGCAGCGTCTTCCACTAAATCGGCGGGACCTTCTGCCACGGCGGCGATAAGGCCACGCCTGCCGCCTCCCCTGCCCGAAGAACCCTCGGCTGACACCGATTGGACGATCGTTGGTGCCAAGAGGAGTGCAGGTAAGGTGGCTAGGGCGGCCAAAAAGCGCGCGAGGCAGCAAGAGCGCAAGAAGCGGGCCATGGCGGCCAGACTTCGCGCCCCAAATTCCGAGGCTGTAGTCATTACGCTACAGCCAGATGCGGTAAAGAAGGGCGTGACGTACGATGCCGTCATGGCAAAGGCGAAGCAGGCGGTGTTGCCCCACCTTGACGAGCTCGGAGCCTCTGGGGGCTTCCGCATGAGGCGCACTGCAACCGGGGCCCGAATACTGGAAGTCCCTGGTGCAGATAGTGTCTCTGCTGCGGACGCCCTGGCTGAAAGGATCAGGGCGTCCCTAGATGTCGAGGAGGTCCGAGTGTCCAGGCCCACCAAGTGCATAGACATGCGCATAATGGGCCTGGACGACTCCGTCAAGGTGGACGAGGTGGTGGCCGCCATCGTCAGTGCGGGTAAGTGCACCTCCGCTCAAGTGCGGGCGGGCACCATACGCGCTGACAGCACGGGCATGCGAGCCATTACGGTGAGCTGCCCTGTGTCGGCGGCTAAGGCCATCACGGGTGAGGGCCGAAGGCTTTTGGTGGGCTGGGTTTCCGCCCAAGTGAAGATGTTGGAGCCCAGACCTCTGCGGTGCTACCGCTGCCACGTGGGGCACCACGTGGGGGCCCACTGCGCCGCAGAGGTGGACCGCAGTGATCGCTGCTACCAGTGCGGTCAGGCCGGTCACAAGGCCGTCGAATGCCGTGCGCCACCGCACTGCTACGCATGTGCGGCGGCAGGCAAGCCGGCCGACCACCGGGCTGGGGGCAGGTCCTGCGACCCCCCCGCCAAGGCCAAGGGCAAGGCCAGGAGGCCCATCCCCGCTGATGTCCTCACTGCCGCAGCCGCCTCCTTGGCTGCAGACGCTATCGCCGCCGCTCCTGCCGCGGTAGGGCCTTCACGAGGGGCTCGGGAGGAGACTGTGATGGACTGTCAATAACGGCCCCATTACGTCTCCTCCAGGCGAACATCAACCACTGCGCCCCCGCTCAGGATCTGTTGCTCCAGAGCATGGCGCAGTGGTCGATCAATATCGCCGTGGTCTCCGAGCCGTACTATGTCCTGCCCAGGGGAGACTGGGTGCGGGACCTGGACGGCTCGGTGACCCTAATTTCGTCGGCCGCCGCCGGTACCCCGACCCTCGAGGCTGTCACGAGGGGACGGGGTTGCGTGGCAGCACGGTTCGGGGACATTGCAGTGGTAGGTGTCTACCTGTCCCCGAACAGATCTCTCGGCGATCTTCACATCTCCCTAATGGAGCTGAAAGCCGTCGTCGCTGGGTTTGGTTCCCTCCCCGTGGTCGTGTGCGGGGACTTCAATGCCAAGAACTTGGCTTGGGGTTCCCGGTTCACGAACCAGCGGGGTCGGATGGTTGAAGACTGGGCACTGGAGACAGGCCTGGTCGTCCTAAACCGGGGTTCTGTCCCCACGTGTGTGCGGATGCGGGGTGACTCAGTGGTGGACATCTCGTTCGCAAGCCCCGCTCTGTCGCCACGTGTCGTCGACTGGCGCGTTATGGAGGGGGTGGAGACGTACTCAGACCACCGGTACATCCGGTTTGACGTCTCCGCCCAAACCTCGACCGCGCCGGTCCGACAGAACCCTTGTGGTCCGCGGTGGGCGCTGAGGCAGATGGACCGGGAGCTCCTCCTGGAAGCCGCGACGGTACAGGCCTGGGTGCAAGCACCGGACAGGCCTGTCGACATCGACGTCGAGGCAGAGTGGTTCCGGGAGGCCATGTCGCAAATCTGCGACGTGGCAATGCCCCGAATCCATCCAGGACGTGCTCAGCGCCAGGTATACTGGTGGTCGCCGGAGATTGCGGCACTGCGCAACGCGTGCAATGCCGCGCGACGCCGGTATGCCAGGTACCGCAGGCGCCGCATCCGTCCAGCGGATGCGGAGGCCAGAGAGGCGGAGCTGTATGAGGGATACAGAGACGCAAAGCGCACCCTCCGAGCGGAGATAAGGCGGTCCAAACTCGAGGCCCGCAACGTGTGGCTGGGGACTCTGAATGGGGACCCATGGGGACGCCCATACAAGGTGGTGCGGGACAAACTCCGCCCCTGGGCTCCCCCGCTGACACAGAGTCTCCGGCCCCAGCTTGTGGAGGGTGTGGTGAGCACTCTGTTCCCTGCGCGTGGGGAACACTCTCCCCCGCCTATGGCTCCGCCACCAGCGGTGTCCGACGCGGACCACGATGGCGACGACGACGACAACGCTCCAGAGGTGACCGAGGTAGAGATGAGAGTGGCGGTACGAAGGCTGAGTGCCAAAAATACCGCCCCAGGACCCGATGGCTTGCCTGGGAAGGCCTGGGTCCTGGCCATGGAGGCTCTCGGGCCTCGACTAAGAGGGCTCTTCAGCGCATGCATGGAGAGGGGCCAGTTCCCACTTCACTGGAAGACGGGGAAACTGGTCCTCATCGCGAAACCGGGGCGCCCTGCGGACTCTCCGTCCGCGTACCGGCCCATTGTGCTGCTCGACGAGGTGGGCAAGCTCTTTGAAAGAGTAATTGCAGACCGCCTCGTCGCGCACCTAACACGGGTGGGGCCGGATCTGGCGGACGGCCAGTTCGGCTTTCGCAGGAGGCGCTCCACGGTGGACGCCATCATGCGCGTGCGAGCTCTCACGACGGGGGATGCGGTGGCCCAGGGCAGGTGTGTCGTGGCGGTGTCTCTGGACATCGCCAACGCCTTCAACTCCCTGCCTTGGAGTAGCATTAGGAGGGCACTCCGGTATCACCGGACGCCCGACTACCTCTGTCGTGTGGTCGAGGCGTACCTGTCGGACAGGTACATCATCTACCCTGGTCACCAGGGAGAGTGGGAACGTCGAGAGATGTCGTGCGGTGTTCCGCAGGGATCGGTACTAGGGCCGCCCTTGTGGAACATCGGATACGACTACGTGCTGCGCGGCGACCTCCCGGACGGGGTCAGCGTAGTCTGCTACGCAGACGACACGCTGGTCCTGGCGCGGGGAGAGTCGTACCAGGCGGCGGCCGAACTAGCGACACGCGGGGTTGCGACAGTCGTTGGCAAGATCCAGGAGTTGGGACTCGAGGTGGCATTGCACAAGTCCGAGGCCATGTGCTTTCACGGCCCTCGGTACGCGCCACCACCGGGTTCCCAACTAACGGTAGGAGGAGTCCACATCGGTGTCGGGTCGACGATGAAGTACCTGGGACTCGTTCTCGACAGCCGATGGGATTTCGAGGAGCACTTCCGACGTCTGGCTCCCAAACTGAATCGGACTGGGGCTGCCCTCGGGCGGCTCCTGCCCAACCTAGGGGGACCAGACGCCTCCTGCCGAAGGCTCTACGCGGGAATCGTACGGTCCATGGCCCTTTATGGCGCACCGGTGTGGGCGCCGGCGTTGCGGAAGCAACCGGCGGCCCGGCTGAACGCGTGCCAGAGGGTCATGGCCATACGGATGGTGCGAGGATACCGGACGATATCCCGCGAAGCGGCGAGCCTCCTTGCCTGCCAGCCACCATGGGATCTGGAAGCAACAGTCCTTGCTCTCATGCACGATCTGCGCATTGAGATGCAACGCCGGGGCGAAACTCCGCTGCCGCGACAAGTCGCAGCATGGCGGACGGAGTTCCGGCGGGTTCTCATGGAGAAATGGCGACAACGGCTGTCGCGACCCAGTGCTGGGCACGCCACAATTATGGCGGTAAGTCCCCTCTTTGAGGCGTGGTTGGAAAGACCTCACGGCGTCCTCACCTTCCGCATGACGCAGGTTCTCACCGAACATGGTAAGTTCGGAAAGTTCCTGCACCGGATTCGTGCGGAAGACACGCCCGGGTGTCGCCACTGTGTGGAACGCCCGGAGGACACGGTGGAGCACACGGTGGAGGTGTGCCCCGCTTGGGCCGAGCAACGCCGTGTCCTCGTGGGGGCGATCGGCGGCGGCGATCTCTCGCGCCGGGCCTTGGTACAGGCCATGGTTCGGAGCGAGGAGGAGTGGCAGGCGGTCGCCTCCTTCTGCGAAGCAGTAATGCTAGCAAAGGAGGCGGCCGATCGCGTGAGGCAAGGGTCCTCACGCCTCAATCGCCGCCGGGATTCCGATCCCGATTTCCGGCCACCGTAGGCGCGGGCTTGCGGACGGCGAGCAATGGGTGGCTCGCTGTCCGATCGTCCGGTAACCATCCGGACCGAGCCTAAGTCGTCGACGGCGCGTATTGTTCCACGCGCGCCTCAGGGAGATGTCAGCAAATCGTAGGGGCCCAGCAGGGTCGAAGCCTACTGGGGCCATGGGTAGTGTGAAAGCGAAACCCGGGGCCCTGGGACGAAGGCAAAGAAGGAACAGGAGTGGGTTTTTAGTCAGTAAAAGTCTGACACTATCTCTCGCTCCGCCCAAGAGCGAGATTTGTCATAAGATGATTTTCCCACCTAAAAAAAAAAAAAAAAAAAAAAAAAAACGTAATACTATAACTTACCTACAAACATACCTAGGTATCACAACAGAACTAGTATCTACACCGTTTATCTCCCAAACTGCTGGCAGACAATTTATTAGCAGAGATAGCTCATAAATAATAGAGTGCCTAACTTAATATTGTATTAACATTCAACATCTATTAATATTCCTGGATTAAGGCGAATTAGTTACTAGCTTTAACTGAATTTCGGCGTAGGCCAGATATGTCTAAGAACTGTGAATTTAATCCGATGTCATTAATTCGTGAATTTCAAATATGACGTGTCATTTATAGTTTTTTTTTTACATTATTGAGGGGTTCACGCTTGACTGCTTTGAAATAACCTTCAAGGTAGGTATTCAGCCTTAACTTAAAGAACCCTAGGTTGTAGATATGGAACACAGATTCCGGCAAGGAATTGAACTCCTAAACTATACGCACCATGAATTTATACTATGGGTTGTGCAAAAGAGAACCCCAGAGCCCTGGAATGAAGGCAAAAAAGGAACGGGAGTGGGTTTTAATCAGTAAAAATCTGACACGCCCTCTTGTTCGGCCCAAGATCAGGAGAAGTTATTCGATGACTCCTAATTAAAAAAATAGCCAAGAATTTGTTCCTTAAACTGTGTGAACCCATATGCACGAAATGTTATACTGTCGATGCATTGTGAATATTCCTGTCTACTATAAACCAGTGACGCATCACTGTAAGTTTGTAGAATTATACAAAAAAACAAACGAGGTATTGAAGAAACATGAAGTTAACTCATCAAATATCCGATTCTCATTTTATTGCTAAAGTACCAATAAAAACATGACATTCACGAAACTTTCATTAATTGCTGTTCCATCTCTCGGAGGAAATATAAATGTCAAAATAAACAACGTCTAAATTTCAAAACATTTAAACTGTTCATTTCCCGAAAGTCCATTTAAATATTGAAACTTTTTTTAAATAAAAGTAATGATTCTGTTACAAAATTGACTTCAGGCTTTGAGACCGCACCAGACGTCACTTGTCATAATTATTGTGACATTCAAAAGAAAACGCAGCGAATTCCTCTAAAACCATAAAAACTTAACACCCATCTAAAGAATTTGCAACCGTCACACTACTACATAAGGGTCAAACAAACTGTATTTCGTAGCTTAGCTAACAATGTATCACTAATTATTCAGGCAAATGAAATTGCACCTTAAAGCGTTTTAAGAAAGTTTTAAATACAAGTTCAGGGGAGCTCCTTCATTTTTAAGTACGGTCGCTTTTAATTTGTCATATAAAGCGTGATTTATATTTTAAACGTTGAACGGCTACCGCGAACTTGTGAATCATATATTGTACAAAGAACAAGTTTTAAATAATATAATTTAAACTTTATAATGGCTGTTTATGCAAGTAGCACTTAAAAAAAAATCTGGGCAAGTGCGAGTCGGACTCACGCACTGAGGGTTCCGTACAAACTTACATATTTATGTAAATAGTTCAATTCCCAAATGCAGTCTCGAATATTTTTCCGAATCGCACAAATTTTGATTCTCTTGAAAGTGTAAAATTATACGTTTTTTTGCGACATAAACGACCGCATCTTTTTTTCAGTTAACTTGGAAGTTTAATTTTTCACAGCTTCAAAACCGCAGGCTTGAGTTTATGATTTAAATTTCAACTAGATACCTCTACCCGTTCCCGAGATTCGGCGGCGGCGATCTCTTGCGCCGGGCTTTAGTACAGGCCATAGTCCGGAGCGAGGAGGAGTGGTAGGCGATCCCGATTTCCGGCCACCGTAGGCGTGGGCTTGCGGATGGCGAGCAATGGGTAGCCCGCCATCCGACCGTCCGGTAACCGTCCGGACCGAGCCCAAGTCGTCGACGTCGAATGTCAGCAAATCGTAGGGGCCCTGCAGGGTCAAAGCCTACTGGGGCTATGGGTAGTCTAAAAACGAAACCCGGGGCCCTGGGACGAAGGCAACGAAGGAACAGGAGTGGGTTTTTAGTCAGTAAAAGTCTGACACTATCTCCCGCCCCGCCTAAGGGCGGGGGATGTCATAAGATGATTTTCACACCGCAAAAAAAAAACTATATATTTTGCCTGTTAAATTTCACTAGCTGATCAAATGCCACCCAAGAGCGGCATTTGTAACTAGAGGATTTTCCCACATAAAAAAAAATCCGTTCCCTAGATAAAGGGTCTTGACAGACAGATAGACAGACAGAGATACAGACAAACGGACAACAAAATAATCCTATGAGGATTCCTATTTTTCCTTTTGAGGTACGAAACTATAAACGGGGTTAATGTTTATATCCAGCTAGGAAGTTTACTTTATGAATTAAATAAATTGCAAAGAAAAATAAAATAAGCATGCCAATATCGCGCTGGTGAGTGGCTGAAGAGTGGTTATAGCAGCCCCACGGCGTCCTCACCTTTTACCTGACTCAAATACTCACACATAGACATGGCCAGTTTGGGAGGTTCCTGTTTTAGATTTGTCGGGAAAAACGCCTGGGAGTCACTATTATGCGGATCGCCCGGAGGACACGGTGGAGCATACAGTACAAGTTTACTCGTTTGGGTTGAGCATCACCGTGTTTTTGTGAAGGCGATCGACAGCGCAACCTCTAAAATGCGGCCCAAATGGTTCAGGTAATGGCATGGTGCGAGAGGAAATGAAAAAAAAATCTTGAAAAGCAGTGCGAAAAAGATGGCCGAATTTATGACGAAACGGATATCCTTACGCAATAGCCGCCGAAGAATCCTCACGCAACAGCCACAGGAGACTGCCCGAGCATTAGGAGACACGGGGTGACTCCTGGCCACTGTAAGCGCAGGCTTGCGGACGTCGAGCAATAGGTAGCTTACCGTCCAAATAATTTTAAGATCAAATTGTTTCTTGCAACCAATTTTAAGCACTCTGTGTCTCCACAACCATGAAGACTGCAGGTTTTCAACGCTTTAAGATATGGTGGATACAGGCCTGGATAAAATTATCTACGATTGGCTGATAACACAACAGTGATCAGGTGACAATTAGGCTTACACAGCATCTTAGTGAGCCGGTGGATCCTGCGCTGCAGCGTGTTACTGGGAGACTTTAAAGTCCGCCATTAAAAGTGGCTCTTTCCATACCAGTACTCAGACCACGCTGGACGAGAGATGCAAAAACCAGCACTAGTTTTAAATCTCACCTAGCTGGTCCATGAGGTTGCCGGACGTTGATTTCCTGTCAACAGATCCGGAACACTACTTTGTATCGATATTTTCACAATTACGTAGTTCTGACTACACATGGTGACATCTGTTTCCTTCTGCTCTCCACCCAATTCCAGCCTTAGAGGATGGGATGTAATCTTTCTTCTCATATTATCCTTAGCAGTCTATTTTGCTGTTGATTCATCGTACACAGACACCATGACTTATGATCCGGCAAGGGTTGAATTATTATATTCCGTTTTTTTTTGTCTTGCAAAGTTTGATCATGGTTTGCAGCAACGAGTGTTATCGCATTGAAAGCGCCACGGAACCTCTGCGCTCAAAAGGCTGTGCGAGACGTCTTCTCTGTTCCGTGCCCCTGCATGCCTCGAGTTGCCTTGCGGCTCCTCTCTGTTTGCTGTTTACCCTCTAGGCGTTTCGACTTCTTGGGAATCTAGCTGCTCTCTCTCACTGTTTCTCCCGTATATTTTTAAAAACTAGTTGACTTTGTTACAATTATATTGCTGTATATCTCACAAGGAACATATTATGTTACAAAATAAAATTATTACCCATTGAAATCATGTAACAATGAATAATTATTATCAAAGAATTGAAGGACTCCCATTCGAGGGTATAAAAGTGAACAACATGGATCATTCACCATACCCACTAGTGCATTTCAAACAGCTAGGCCTATGAACTCCGGCTAGAGAGACTATAGACATTTTACAAAGTTTTCTATATACCTAATGTTACAGAAAATTATTTTATAATAAAATTTTATTATAATTGTATGTGAATGGTTATTGACCGATGAAATTGTTGGCCGAGTATTATCAAAATATTTCCATAAAAAGAAAGAGTCTTAATATTCTTTTGTATTTTTATGCACCTACCACATTTTTTCTTCACCACCCTAGTTTGACTGGTAGAGAATGCCTAAGGCATTAAGTCCGCCTTTGTACTTTTGTGTTACATGAAGTTTTAATAAATAAATAAAGTACAAGTCTGCGGTCTCTTGAAGCTATGAACAAATCAAATTTCTAAGTTAACAAAAAAAAAGATACGGCCCAGAATCCTGAAATTTTGCGTAAAGCAAGGTCTTATAGCACAGGTATAGGAATAAATCTGAAAACTGTAAATTTATTGTTGCGTCACAACAAAAAAATAGCGATTCGGAAAAATCTCAAAAGTATTTTTACATAAGTTTATGTCGTACTAGCTTTTTCCGGCGGTTTCACTCGCATAGGTACATGAAATATAGCCTATGTCATTCAAGAATAAAGCAGCTTTCTATCGGTGAAAAAATTTGAGCAATCAGAGCAATCGAACCAGTACTTTCAGAGATTACCTCCTACAAACAAAAAAAAACAACCTCTTTATTATATTAGGGCACGCCACAATTATGGCGGTAAGTCCCCTCTTTGAGGACTGGCTGGAGTGGCAACACGGTGTCTTTACCTTCCGCATGACGCAAGTCCTCACCAGACATGGCAAGTTTGCGAGGTTCCTGCATTGGATTCAGGCAGAAGAATCGCCCAGGTGTTACCATTGTGTGGACCGCCTGGAGGATACGGCGGAGCATTTAGTGGAGGTGTGCCCAGTTTGGGTGGAGCACCGCCGTGTCCTCATGGAGGCAATCGGCGGTAGCGATTTCTCGCGCCGGGCACTGGTTCGGGCTATGGTTCAAAGCGAGGAGGAGTGGCAGGCGGTGGCCTCCTTCTGCAAACCAGTAATGCTAGCGAAAGAGGAGGCCGCATTCGTGAGGGAACGAATGTCCTCACGTCCCAGCCGCCGAGATTCTAACCCCGACTAGCAGCTACGGTAGACGCGGACTTGCGGAAGTCGAGCAATTGGTAGCTCGCCGTCCGGCTGTTCGGACCGCGGGGAATTTCTGAAAAGGAAACTTGTAGTCCTAGAACGCAAAAGGCAACTGAAGGACACAGGTATGGTTTTAGCTCAGAGCAGGAGAAGTCATTGGATGATTTCTAACCTTAAAAAAAACCTCTTTAATAAATTAGTGTAGATTTATTCGCGTAAGTAAAATTAAATGTTGTATTAAAGTCAAATCGATTTTTTGCACGAATCGGTCTGGGGTCGGAGCTGTGCCTATTGATTTATTTTTGTGGAGAACGCTAATGTTTTCAACCATAATTTATTATGTTTGTCACATGACAATATGTAATCATTTTCGTTTCTCGTGGAGACGTTGGTTGAGACCAAAGTTTGACGTCGTTGTCTTTTTTTTTAAAGTTGATGGCGCATGCGTGTTCTGACCAAAAGCACTCTGAGTAAAACAGGCACCTAGTTTGTTGCCAAAGTAACCAATGATGTCTTCGCAGTCACGGACTTCGTGTTGTTCATTAGTTTCACCTTGATTATGTGACAAAATCCTAAAAGTTCACTGATAGAAAATTCTTTTTTTTATTGTTCTATATTACGAATAACTGTATCGTGAGTACGTTCACAAACATGTATAATTCATGTAATACACAGGACACCCGAACCTGGAACACTTGTCTATATAGGCCATATATACAGGGTGTTTGGTGCATCGTGTGCCAAATTTAAATAGTCGACGGGACGGGTCATCTGCCACCCTTTTAGACCCCTAAAAACTTCATGCCCTGTGGATTTTTTTTCATCGACTTTTTATTGTTTTAGGAAAATAAGACCCAAATTTTTTATTCAAATACAAATTTAAAAAATTATATAAGACATAGACTCTGAACTTTAATTATATTTAGATGTGTATTGAGTTAGAGTAATTTAAAAAATTTAAAATGAGTGACATTAGCTATCTACTTTTTTTTTTAATTTACTTGCAAAGTAAAAAACAAAAGCGAAATGTGAGTGTGCGAAATGTGAATGTGAGAGTGTGATGAGTAAAAAAACAAACGCTATAAAAAAAAAAAACAAAAGCGATCAGATTCTTCCAACTTTCTCAAAAGTTCACTAGTTTATTCTCTTGCTAGTGATGTGCCACATACCATAAAAATCTTTTTATAGCTTTGTCAATCGAGTCACATAAAACTAATATTCAAAATTATGATTTAAAAAATATTTTTGCTTAAATGATACCTGAAAAACCTATTAAAAATGTTATCTCACTCTTGTAAGGTAAAACCTGTCTCGGGGAAGATATCCCTTTTCGTGGGTTTTAATATAAATAAAAAAAAGAAATTGCATTTTTAACATTTATTTCATATTTTTTACAAATCCTGCTCAAATTGTTGGCCTCTGTTGTAAATTCAGGCCCAACATCTGTTTCGTATTTTGACAGTTGTTGTACAAAGTCGTATTTCCTCCTTAATTGTATTGAAAGTCGTTTCAATGCGTTATTTGCAAGTCAGTATTATATGACGCATTCACAATTCTAGCGAATTTACACGGCTGTTTAGGGTCAGCTGGACCAATTTTAATAAATCTTTTTTTTTTTTGTGCATCGTTTCAATGCGTTGAAATAGTACCTCCCTAGTTTCCAACTATCATTACTGCACAACAACTGCTACAAATTGGTAAATTCTTTAGAATTGTGAATGAGCCACATAAAACTAACTTGCGAACAACGCATTGAAACGGCTTTCAATACAATTAAGGACGAAATACGACTTCGTATAACAACTGTCGAAATACGATTCACAATTCTAGCGGATTCACAAAGTTATAAAAAGATTTTTATGGCATGTGGCACATCACTAGCAGGAGAATAAACTAGAGAACTTTTGAGGAAATTGGAAGAATCTGATCGCTATTGGTTTTTTTTTGTCTATAGCCATGTAAATAGCTGTAACATGGACAGCTTTAAGTACAAAACTTTGCAAGTAAATTAAAAAAAAACTAGATAGCTAATGTCAGTCATTTTTAATTTAAAAGTACTCATCTAAATAAAATTAAAGTTCAGAGTCTAGGCCTTATATCGATACGTACTTTAAAATAAGTACTCGAATAAGCACCCGAATTACGAATGTCTGAGTGGAGTTATATTACATAATCTTATTATTTTTCATGCGCAGTTCTACAGGGTCAGGTCTGATGGTTAAGATCATATTTGTTTTTGAATGGAAAATTTGGGTCTTACTTTCATAAAACAATAACAAGTCGATGAAAAAAAATCCACAGGGCATGAGAAGTTTTTAGGGGTTTGAATGGATAGCAGATGACCCCTTCCATCGACCATTTCAATTTAACACACGATGCACCAAACAGCCTGTATATTTGATCCGTGCCTGACTCGAACCGGTGACACGCAGTGCAACAGCCAAACGCTCATCATCTACGCCAGCCGTACTGTTTCGTGGTTTCTCCGAATTGTGGGATCAGTTCATCTGTCTGTGTATATCAGTAGATCAGATTAAAATTGTCAAACTTTTGTGTACAATAAAGAATGCATAAGAATATAGCATCTCCTCTTTATTATCATAATGATGTGTCTAAGATCGTTTTAATACAACACGCTCGTCTTTTACTAACATCCGTAGGAAAATTGTCGGTCAAAATATTGAGTGCATCGATCTATCTTGCTTTAATTGACCAATAGTTCAACGGTTAATCGATCTCACCCTGGCTAGCCAAGTTACGACCGTTTCGTGTTGAATCTCTTTCTACAATCGATAACACCTCGGTGCGTAAGCCATGTTGACGAGCCTGAGTTGATAGAAAAATTGTAACTTAGCTACCATTTATACCATCAAAACTACAGGATTTAGCGATGAATATTGTAGAAACAATTACATTTCATTCAATAATTTTAAACGATGTGAACTTGGCTACGAATTTTTTGTTCGTTTGTTCCGACCACGTGACTTAACGTTGAGATGATGTCATCATTCCCATATATTTAATTAGTTTTAGATTAAGTCTAAGGCTTAATCTTCTTAACTTCTCCGAATACTCATCTCAACCACTGAATACGCCGCCGTACATTTGTAGCTGGCCTCTTATTTCTTGATCCATGGATCCATCCAGACTTGCGCCTTAACCAGAACACCAGTGCCTTGGTAGTTAGTAAACAGGGTGCATGACGAGTAGATGAAATGAGCCAGTAACATAATAATAATATGCAATACATCAAATCAATAAAAAAAAATTCAATTCCTTTACATGCATTTAATAAAAACAACAATACAGTATAATTAAAAATATTTACGTGATAGTTAAATAATTATATTAATTACAAGCAGCTCAGGAATTATAGACAAGACATCGATTTTTTTTTTTTCGGTGGGAAAATCATCTTATGACATCCCCCTCTCTGGGCGGAGCGGGAGATAGTGTGAGACTTTTACTGACTAAAAACCCACTCCTGTTCCTCCGTTGCCTTTCGTACCAGGGCCGAGTCTTCCTTTCAGAATCAGTCCCCTGGCCCCAGTAGGCTTCGACCTTGATGGGCCCCTACAGTTGCTGACGTGAAACAGTACGCGCCGTCGACAACTTGGGCTCGGTCCGGACAGTTGGACGGATGGCCGGACGGCGAACTACCCGTTGCTCACTGTCCGCAAGCCCACGCCTACGGTGGCGGGAAATCGGGATCAGAATCCCGGCGGCGGTTGGGGCGTGAGGACCGTTGCCTCACACGACCGGCCGCCTCCTTTGCTAGCATTACTGCCTCGCAAAGGAGGCGATCGCCTGCCACTCCTCCTCGCTCCGGACCATGGCCTGTACCAAGGCCCGGCGCGAGAGATGACCTTCGCCTATCGCCCCGACGAGGACACGGCGTTGCTATTCCCAAGCGGGGCACACCTCCACCGGGAGCTCCACCGTGTCTTCCGGGCGGTCCACGCAATGGTGACACCCGGCGTTTCTTCCGCACGGATCCGGTGCAGAAAACTTCCGAACTTACCATGTCTGGTGAGGACCTGCGTCATGCAGAAGGTATGGACGCCGTGTTGCCTTTCCAGCTACTCCTCAAAGAGGCGACTTATCGTCATAATTATGGCGTGCCTAGCACTGGGTTGCGGTAGTTGCTGTCGCCATTCCACCTTGAGATCCCGCCGGAACTCTTTCCGCCATGCCGCGACTTGTTGCGGCAGCGGAGATTCGCCCCGGCGTTGCATCTCTACGCGCAGATCGTGCATGCGTGCAAGGCCTGTTGCCGCCAGATCCCATGGTGGCTGGCCAGCAAGGAGGCTCGCCGCTTCACGGGAAACTGTGCGGTATCCTCGCACCATACGTATGGCCATGACCCTCTGGCACGCGTTCAGCTGGGCCATCGGTCGCTTTCGCAGTGACGGCGCCCACACCGGCGCCCCATAAAGGGCCATGGACTGGACGATGCCTTCGTAGAGCCTCCGGCAGGAGGCGTCTGGACCCAAGAGATTGGGCTGGAGCCGCTTGAGGGCAGCCCCAGTCCGATTCAGTTTGGGAGCCAGACGTCGGAAGTGCTCCTCGAAATTCCACCGGCTGTCGAGGACGAGTCCCAGGTACTTCATCGTCGACCCGACGCCGATGTGAACTCCTCCGTTAGTTGGGAACGCCGAGGTGGCGCGCTCCGAGGGCCGGGAAAACACATGGCCTCGGACTTGTGCAGCGCCACCTCGAGTCCCAATTGCTGGATCCTATTAACGACTATCGCAACCCCGCGTGTCGCTAACTCAACCGCCGCCTGGTACGATTCTCCCTGTGCCCGGACAAGCGTGTCGTCTACGTAGCAGACCACACTGACCCCGTCAGGGAGGTCGCCGCGCAGCACGTAGTCGTACCCGATGTTCCATAGGGGAGTTCCTAGTACCGATCCTTGCGGAACACAGCACGACATCTCTCGCCGTTTCCACTCTCCCTGGTGACCAGGGTAGATGTTGTACCTGTCCGACAGGTATGCCTCGATCACACGACAGAGGTAGTCGGGCACCCGGTGGTACCGAAGTATCCTCCTAATGCTCCAGGGCAGGGAATTGAAGGCATTGTCGATGTCCAAAGACACCGCCACGACGCATCTGCCCCGGGACACCGCCTCCCCCGTCGTGAGGGCTCGCACGCGCATGATGGCATCCACCGTGGAGCGCCCCTGCGAAAGCCGAACTGGCGATCCGCAAGGTTCGGCCCCACTCGTGCTAGGTGTGCAACGAGGCGGTCTGCAATTACTCTTTCAAAGAGCTTGCCCACCTCGTCGAGCAGCACAAGACCTCGATTAGAACATAAATTATTAAGTTCCGTTGGTTTAATCAAATCTTTTTCATACAAGTTAAGTTATGATAAGTATACTAATACTAAATCTACTACAACTACAACTAATACAATATCTATAGAATTCAGTGTTTTTTCAATAAATTATTAAGTGTCTTTAAATGTAATCAATGTTAAACTATTTGAGTGGTGACGAAGATAATATGTCACAAAATGTAATTATTTACAATTAGAAACATAATTATAACAATGGAAAATTATTATCAAAGCATTGAATGATTTCCGTTTGGTGATATAAAAGCGAACATCATAGATCATTCACCACAACCGCTAGTTCATTTGAAATAGCTGGGTCTATATTAACTGCAGCTGAAGAAATAAATAACAGTTCTCTGTATAACAACTGTGACACAAACTTAATTTATAATAAAATTTAAATATGAATCTATGTGAGTCTTTGGTGACAAGTAAAGTCGTTAGCCGAGTAATATCAAAATCTTTTCTGAAGAAGTCGATTAAAAAGAGAGAGGTTTCGGATGCCATACTAATATGGATTTACATGCTACTGATAAGTCTCGTGTTGAAAAGAATGTGTGAGACTATTTTTGTCATTGGTGCAGCAAGTGAGCTGAACGTTACAGTAGCACCAATGCAACAACTTGGTAATGACGACGATGCCGACGACGATACAAACGACGACAGTTCCGAATCCGAATCCAAGACAAACTTGAATTCAGAATTACGTCTAAACCTGTCATCAGTTGTGGAAACAGTCAAAGCAGAAAACATAATCCCAGAAACGAAACCTTTGACCATTGAAAAAAAATATTCGGATTGCTATAACTTGAAGACTCCGTACACAACAAAAGAAGAAGCGGAAGATTTAAAGAACATATGTATCAATAAACATGAGTGGGATACGATAACGGAAACTTATTTTGTTCCTGAGACAGAAAATAGGAGAATGATAGCCCCAGTAGTAATGAACACGTTAGTAGAGCGTCCATATAATAGAAGTATGAGTGCGTATGGTGATTGTTTGTACAAAGCAAAATCATATTTGAGACCGTACCCAGGTAATTGCTACGGAAAGAAAAAGGACTACAGTTGGTGGCAGTTACAAAATTTTTGGGGTCAAGTTACCGGTGACATATTTTACACATTTGACTTTGTTTTGTACAATCAATATTTACCAGATCGCAAAGAAAACCAATTTTGGTTTTTAATATTGTATCTAAAGACGTTAGTGACGTTATTTCCAAACCCGAATATTATAACAGAGTTGATGATTAGAAAAAGTAAAATAGAACAACAGTTAGAAGAAATCGAAGCATCATATGCACAGTTATTGGCAGATGAACAACAGGAAGAATAAAATCATTTTTTTCATATAGAATACAAAAATCAATACCTCCTTGCGATGCCAGTTTTTTTCCGGATTTGAGCAAATATTTATCAAACTGTGATCAGTACTGCTGAAGGCCCTACATAGAGATCATGCTGTCCAGAGTTTTATAGAGTTTTGGTGTGGGTGCAGTCGCAGTAGAAGCCATCCGAATGGTACAGTGAACCTTTAGAAGTGGTTGGGTACCTTAACGCCTATTTTCCCTTGCACGTTAAAGTTCAATTTTTACAAAATTAAACTAGATGGCGTTGGTTTCTTCACAGCTAAGTAGCGACCAAAGGCAATCTCACAAAATATAAACTTGACTTTTAGTTCAACAAATAATAGACACTTGCGTCATCATTGTCGTCAACAACTGATTGTAGTTCATAATTTCATCATTCATACTAGAGTCATGTTGACCTAGTGGTTTAGCATGTGCAGATAGATGCGTAAATCAATGAGCCGTGAGTTCAAATCTCACGTAGTACTCACACTTTTTGTAAGTTATGAATGACAAACTAAAGAAATCGGTAGGAATATTATATCAAAGTTAACAAGTGGATATTTATTTCTAATATAATATTCAAGTGGGTAGTTACTCAGCAAGACGACAAAAATGCTGGTAAACAGGCTCATCAAACAAAAAAGCACTTTTAAAAAATAATATGTTTATTTCTTACAATTTCTTATTCAAATTTAACAATCACCGCTTATTAATCACCGAATAAGATTATAATATTATATATATTTTTTTATTGAGGCCATAGCTTAAGTATTCGTTTCCAATATTGGAAAGAGGATTGAAGCTTATGTAACCTTAACAAAAACAAACAAAAGACCAGATAATTTTATCACAAAGATCAAAAAGATTAAATGTAGGCTAAAAACTATAAAATTGCACAACAACATATATCAAGTGTTCATAACTTTTTTAATGTATTAATTACGGATATTAAGTTAAACACACATAACAAGGTCTCCAGTTAATACAGAGAATAAGTACTGAGTGAATAATATTAAATCAGTATTATAATTATTTATTATCTTGTAGCCACAAACAAAACCGTCCGTGTTCACTGGACTTGTTTTCAAGTTTTTTCATGAGTAAACATGATATTACTCTAATCAAAGTTTATGTGATCCAAAGCAAACTGCAATCTTGCCCTTTTATGGTTTTCTGTAAGCAAGCCTCCGACGGACAGTGCCAACGCTTGTGTCAAATAAACTAGCATAGTGGTTCGTCGACAGATGTCCGTTTTCTTCGTATACTCCCTTATCATGGTTTGATACTGCAAATTATGTTTATTAGTTTTAGTCTGCCAGCTTTTTGATGGTGTTTTAAAGAACCCTCTTCAAATCGTCATATCCATAGAACAACTTTTTTTCTCTGCAACAATAAAACATAAATATATAATACCCAATAATGATTATTATATAGGAGTTTTTTGTTATATAAAAGAGTTAAAAAAACTACTTACATTTACACTGGTTTCTCTGGCGTCTTCTGACAAGTTTTTACCTTGATTATGCTTAGCAATTATTGGAGCTCTTTTTACTAAATCTATATAACAATGCATATTTACTCATTTTGGTAAAATAAGTAGACAATACACCTGGTTAAAAAAAAAAAAAATTGACGAAAGGCGCTGGGACGAGATAATCGAAATTAACTTGGCAAACAAACAATTGAGCTTAGTCATAATTTTTTGGTCTAAGTATCATTTATACTCCATACTACCTACTAGTTATTATTTATAAATCCTTACTCAACCTACCCTCTCAAGTTTGAAAACTAACACATAGATAATCAAATATTTATAAATTGATATTCAATTTTAATATCTTCATCTCTTTAAAATAAATTATAAATTATTTCAATATTTAAAGAAACAAAAAGAAAGTACTACAATAATAAGCATTAATTAAGCACAGCGACGCCATCTATTAACAGTACAATGTAATGTTACCAATAGCAACATTTCAATCTGGTTTTACGCTAGATGGCGTCATTTCTCGCTTCACACGATTTTATTTCTGTACTTACTATGGACTTTTGCTTCTTTAGTGTACAAGGATACCGCACATACGTATGAGTATACAATAGAAATAAAAGAATTATTATTATTATCCGACTTGTCTTAGAGGTGTCGTTACATAGGTGCCACTTAATATAGGCCGTCCTCATTTTCTGCTAGACGTAGGTTCTCACCGGACAGTGGCGACTAACGACGACGGGATAACCGGCTGGTTGTAATCTGTGGAGCCCGGAGGTCACGATGGAGCAGACGGTGGTGGTCTGCGTCACTTGGGTGGAACAACGCTGTGTTTTCGCGGAGACGTTCACCAACGGTAACCTAACGTCTTAAGTCTAGAGCGAAAGGACATTGTAAGCAGTCACTTTCTTCTGTAATTTTCAGCAATAATAATAATAATAATAATGCCCCACTCAAACTTATCTACTCGTATTTATGTATGGCTCAGAGGTTACCAGAGATTATCAGAGGTAGCCAGTTACATACAGTTGAGTTTTTGGATGTGAGTATAGTATAAAAGTAAATTAAACGAGTCAGCGAAAAGGAGGTCGCAGCGTTAGTATTTTTCCTATTTGTTACATTCCACTTATATTCACAACACATCATATAAAGCTGGTTCGCATTTAGGTATAGTCCATTCATTTCTGCATTAGACAAAAAAAGGTTCATAGAAGCAGGTGTGCAAAACATTTTTTTATTTTTCGATATTAATTCAAACAATTTTAATAAATAATGGTTTCAATATAAAATTGTAACATTAACTACTTAGATAAATTTGATTATTGTAAGGTAACACTGAGATATATAAAGTTTTTTTTTTTAATTTTCCATTTTTTTAAATGGCGCATCAACAAGTTTCCTCCTTACAAAACATATGAATTGAACATAATACAAGGCAACAAGATAATTATTTAACATTCATACAAATAGAAATAATTTAATTTAAAATAGTATAATGAAAAATGTTTCAGGTACTGACAACCCCAGATTTTTAACATGGACATTACTAGTATATAGATTGAGAGCAGTGGTGGCCCCGACTTTCGAGTTGTAGGTTGCGAGTTCAAACCCAAACAGGCGCATTACTTTTTGTAATTTATTTAATCACCACTGCTCTCAAAACGGTGAAGGAAAACATCGTGAGGAAACCGGCATGTCCTAGAACCAAAAATTCGAAGACACTTGACATCCACCAATCCGCACTGGGCCCGCATGGTGGATTACGGCCCATTCCCTCTCCTAGAGAGGAGGCTAGAGTCCCAGCAGTGGGAACATTATAAGGCCGACTATGATATGATGACTAGTAGTATAGTAAGAACTAAATAATTTATTTAATTAAAAGCCTCATAAATTTAGAAGATGGGTAATTCAAATGTATTCATTTAAGGTAACAGTTGGTATTTATGTTGATTGTAATAAATTTAGCATCAATTTTAACTGTAATAAAACACAATATACATTATTGTACTTTTATTACGAAGTGTACACTAAAACAACCTTTTTTTACTTCTGTCTAATGTTACTGCGAACAGAGTATAGGTACTTAAAGTAAGATTAAAAATCAGTATCAGGAGACTACTTTGTAGTGATCTAGCATTTCACTGAACTGAACCAATTGAATGCAGCCGTGAGACACACTTTAACAGTAGTAAACTATGTAGTTTCACTTTTAACAACCTCAAAAAAGGAGGTGGTGTTCGACAATCTGTATATATATATTTAGTTATATATACAGAATGTGTAGTTAACGAGTATATAATTGGTCATATTACACTCTGTCATCATCATCATTATTTCAGCCGAAGGACGTCCACTGCTGGACATAGGAGACACAAGCGTCGCCACAATGAACGGTCCTGTGCGTCTTGCATCCATCGGACTCCCGCAACCGTTACCAAGTCATCGGTTCACCTTGTAGGAGGCCTTCCAACGCTACGTCTTCCGGTACCTACGTGGTCCCCATTCCAGAACCTTTCGGCCCCAATGGCCATCCGTTCTGCGAGCAATGTGCCCTGCCCATTGCCACTGAAGTTTGTTGATTCTTCGTGTTATGTCGATAACCCTTCGTGCTATGGTTCTCCTGCGGATATCCTCATTCCATTCATTACACCCTGTATAAAAGTGGATTACCGGCCTCATCTAGTTTAAAAATGACGAAAAAAAATGACGTGTAAGTGTTTTTTTTAAACCTATTTACAAAATTAATATAATTTATCATTATCATTTACCACTCACTGAAATCTCAGAAACTATAACACCTACAAACTTAAAATTTAGCTGGCAGGTTCCTTATAGGATGTAGACATCCGGTAAGAACGGATTATACGAAACTCTACCCCTAAGAGGGTAAAACGGGGGTTGGAAGGTTGTATAGAGAGACCTACTTTTATGCTGGTGAAATCGCCGGCAGAAGCAAGTATATATATATATAATATATTATTAGGTCTATTCGATAGATATCGGTAAATTTTATTGTGTATCGACTTCGATTTCATTTTTGTTATAATGGTATACTTACTTAGTTATTATAATTTATTTCAGTAATAAAATAAAGTACGAAACCGGATTCAATGTTTTCCTCGAGGTAGTTCCGTTGTGTTAATAAAATCATTTATCATTGTTTACTTTATGAGATAACAGCACATTGGTGTGTTCTGAGGGAGCTGGTTTGCCTTAGTTTCACCAATTGTACACAAATTCCAAATTATATGGATTATAGATTTGGGTTGAACTTGCTCACTATGTTTTTTTATGTGGCACGTTAACTCAAAAGTGAAAAAATTTACTTCAAAAATAGACACCACATATTCCAAAACTTTACTAATTTCGGAAGTTAGTGTTACATAATAAAGAATCAAACCCAAAAACTCCAAATATATAATTTGGAATTTGTGCACAAATATGGTCTCAGGTTTGCTGGAAGAAATTTCTTAGAAAATAAGCAGTACCTTTGTATTCTTGTCTACATTGTATTGTCTTTTCCTATTTTTGTGTAAATAAATACGAACATCATTTTGAAAAATAATGGACTAATCTGAAAGCAAGTTTTTTATGTAAGTAAAAAGAAAAGAGTTCTTAGGTAACAAACATTAAAAAATACAACCTAATTGAGAATCTCCATCTTCTATTTTTTTTGAAGTCGGATATAAAGGAAATTTTTATTAGACGATACTGTTCTGAACTTCAATAGAATACCAGTGAATGGTAACAATTATTATGTGTCACAATATTATTAAAGTCATATAATAACGAATTATAATAATAAAAGCATTGAAAAACTTTTGTTCAACAATATAAAGTGAACAATTTATGGGACATTCATCACAACTGCTATCACACATCGGCTAGTAAGACCTGCATTAACTCCGTCAAAAGATACCAGAAACTTATCTTTTTTTTCTTATCTTTTTGCTTTTCAGTTTATCTACAGCAAAATAAGCATAACCAGTAACAAAATTTGATAAATAATAACTCTATTAGATTGTTGGTGACCCATATCGTTGGTCGAGTGATATTAAAATCTTGCCTGTGAAAGAAAGAAAGTTTGGTAGGCTATATCTGTACAAATTTGGATATTCACTCTACTGAAAAGTCTCGTCCTGAATTCGAAAATGACCCCCCGCTACGTGTAAACCTGTTACGTGTCGTGGAAAATATCAAAGCAAAAAACGAAACCCCAGTAAAACATCACAACAAAGGAGGAAGCGAAAGTGTTGAAAAATTTTGTGTCACTGAACATAGATGGAATGTGATGTTAGAAACTCATTTCGATCGCACTATAAAAATTAGGCGACACATGAATCCTGTGTTTACAATATTAGATAAACGTTATTATAATAGCAGTCACTTTGGTTTTAATGATTGTCTACACAAGTTTAGACATTAAGGGAATATAAAAGCATTCCCGGACACTACAAGTTTATCGAATAATTTACTAAAATGCTACAGAATACACTCTGTCCTCCAGCCAAAAACTACAATTGCGAAAATTTATAAATCTTGTTTAATTCATTATGAGGTGAAATTTCACTTTATAGTGACTTAATATTTGATGATGTTGAGAGGTCGCATTTTTAAGGAAAACCTGAGGAATATGGAGAAAGTGTTCACCAGGATACGAGGGGCGAACCTAAAGCTAAGCCCAAAGAAGTGTGCCCTATTCAAGAGGGAGCCAGCTACCTAGGACATGTTATATCCGCCGAGGGAGTGAAAACCGACCCCAAGAAGATAAGGGCTGTCCAACAGTGGCTGGATCCAAAGAACAAGACAGAAGTCCGTACATTTCTAGGGTTTTGCACGTACTACAGACTTACATCAGCTTATTGAGGATAAACGAGATTTTATCTGGGACAAGAACTATGAGTCAGCATTCAACGAGCTAAAGCCGAGCAGAGACAGAAGATTTGATGCTTACCAATGCCAGCAACATGGGAATTGGTGGAGTATTGTCACAGGTGCAAGGTGACAGACTGGTCGTGACCGCTTACTTCAGTAAGGCACTTTCAAAGACAGAAAGGAACTACTGCGTTACTCGACGAGAACAGTGCTGGCTGTAGTGAAAATCTGGCAACACTTCCACAAGTACCTCATAGGAAGACAGTTTACGTTGACAACGGACTTCGCTGCATTGAAATGGCTTTTAAAATTTAAAAACTCTGAAGGTCAAGTTGCAAGATGGCTCGAGCAGCTGCAGGAGTTCAACGTTGTGGCGAAACATTGTAGTGGAAAAGAGCATAGCAATGCTGACGCCCTGTCGCGACGTCCATGTAATGAGACTGTAGATACTGCCAGCAGAACGAAGGCCGAGAATACGTGAATTTAATTAGGGCTGAAGGAAACTTCAAGAAGTCCCAAGAAGAAGATGACGATATTCGACCGATACTGGACTGGAAGCGTAGAGGGACCTAGTCCCAGTGGAGTGAAGCATCGTCACATAGTCCCGTCACAAAGAGCTACTGAGCACAGTTGGACAGTTTTGTTCTAGAAAATGATGTGCTCTATAGGAAATGGGAATCGAACGATCAAGGTCCTTCACACAAGTGATAGTACCACGATGTGAGCTGATCTGCTACGGGAGATACACGATGGTGCTTCTGATGGACTCCTGGAAATCAAGAAAACTATATTCTACTCTCTTCAATTCAACCTACTACTACGGTTGTCTCACTTTCAGCGGTATTACTGGCTCAATTGTAGAGATAACATAGAGGAATGGTATCAGAAATCTACAGTGTACGCATCTGTGAAACCATCACAGACTAGAAGCAGGGGCAGGATTCAGCTGTACAATAGGGAGCCTCCTGGAAACGCATAAACGCATAGCCATCGACGTCGATGGACCTTTTCCAGTTACAGATGATGGAAACATACACACATACATAGAGAGGGTGCAGGAAGCCCGTAATCTTGGAGTAGTATTTGATGAGCACTTGCATTTTGAGACTCGTATAACAGAAGCCGTGCGCAATTGCTTCTATCGTCTTAAGCTTTTATACCGTGTACGTCCCTACTTAAGTGTGGATATGCGTATCATGCTCCGTGAGCCACTTGTTTTATCCAAGCTGAATTACGCTAACACTGTGTATGGGGTGTGCATTCTTGATAAAAGTAATAAGTTAATCCAGCGAGTACAAAATGCATGTGCTAGGTTTTGTTTTAATGTCCCTCCAAGATCTCACTTAACACCATTTTTAAATAGGGGTAATCTGATGAGAATGTTAGATCGCAGAAGCCTTCATCTGGCTACCCTACTCTTTGGCACATATTCTCACAAAATTACCTACATATCTTTATAATACATTAACTTGGTCACGTGATGTAAACAAAGTTAAAACGAGAGCATCTTCTTACCTTCTATTGACCTAAAACTGCTGCATTTCGTGGAAGCTTCAAACACGCTGCTAGTAAGGTGTGAAATGACTTGCCACCACCTATTCGTGCTTTAAAGACGGTCAAACAGCATTTATTACGCATCCAAAAGGAAACCACCAGATAATTTAACCAGAGTTCTGCACAGTTTGCATTGGTGACATTGTCGCTCGGTTAGTTTGGCATCTTTTTTCTTGCGTCCAATATAACATACATTACACTTTTCTGGAACACCCGAATCACTTTTGTTTGAGACGTATTTATGTACCAATATTTACTCAACTTGTATTTTTGTTTGATGAAGATCGATTTACTTTTTCTTCTGTCAGTCGATAGTTCGTGCCGCAGAATATTAATAGCCATAGATTACACTCTCCGTGAACCGTGCGTTCGCGTTCGTCCCTTTGTTTATAGTTTTGACAAATGATTTTGGAGTGCGGCCTCAGGCGTCTGTCTATGGTTCATTATTTATTGTATTTATTGCATTTTATAAATATTATTCTACATGCACATTTAATACATGACACATTTTACCATAAATTCACGCTTTTTACCAATTTTATGTATTTATTATTTTCCAATGTTTGTTTTATCAATGTTTGTGTTTATTGTTTTGTTTCGATACCTATTATAGCTTTATTTAACCTCCTTGAGTTTGACCGTGGCATCACCGCAGGCCCTAACAGAATACCAGCGCTGCGTTATTTATCGTTTTAAATATCGCAGCATATGCTGAGTTAGGCGCCCTTTTGACCTTGCACAGATCATACAGTTATTATTATTAATTTTTTTTATAAGTACTTAATTCTACTATATTTTAATTCTAATGTATTCTACTGTTTTTTTTTTTAAATTTTACTGTATGTGTGAGGTACGAATAAACTTTTTTTCTTTCTTTCTTTTTTTCATTCATAGTACGTACATAGTGGTGATCCAGGACTATTTCACAAAACGGCCCGAAGTTTCCTCTATACCCAATCAGGAAGCATCGACATGTTGAAGAAGGTAGTCAAAGAAGTAAAATGTCGGTATGGTGCATCTTTGGAGATCCATTCCGATCAAGGCCATAACCTTGAATCTGCGCTATTCCAAGAAATGTGTACTCTTCTGGGGATTTACAAAACATGCAAAACACCTGCGGATCCACAGTCGGACGGAATGGTGGATAGATTTAACCAAACTTTGGAGTATCACCTGGCTTAGGTTGTTAAAGAAAATTAAGACTGGAACCGGTATATTCCACTATTTCTGATGGCTTATTGATCAGCAGTGCACGTTGTATACTCCAGCAAGAGTTTATTGCCAGGGAGCTGAGACTTCCAATAGATGCCATAACTGGCATGCCACCTGCCAAGATATAGCCAGTTACGGACTACGTTTGTAACTTCTTCTGAACATCAAAGGAATCTTCACTACTTATGTACTATTATTGCTTCCAAGTTCAATGGAATACCATTTTTTTATTAATAAAAAAAAATTACTACATGGTATTGCTTCTTAGGTAAAAGTTATGTGTCACTTTATTATTTACAATATTTAATCATGTATGTATTATTAAAGCATTGAAGAAATGCGAACAAAGCAGATCTATCACCACAACCGCTATATCAGCTAGGTAGACCTGTATTAATTTCAGCAAACTTATAATAGTTCTTTGTATACCTGTATAGAGAACTATTTTATAAGTTTGCAAGTACTGTTTTTGTTGAAGGACATGTTTTAAGAATAACAATACTTGCATCGATTTTTATTATTCTTTATGAGTTGTTGGTGACCCATATCGTTGGCTAAGTCATATCAGAATCTTACCTGAAAATGATAGAGGTCTCGTAAGCTGTTTAGATGACTTTGGAATTTCACTCTACTTACGTCCCTGTCATCATCATCATCAATTGTGTTGACGTGTCACTGTTGCATTTTTGAAATTTGATCTAATAAATATTTGTTTTTATTATAAATAATCTAGTCAAGTTAGTTTCTGATTTTGAAGAGTATTTTTTTTGTTAGACTTTGACTAGCTAGCTTGATTTTTATTTATTTTATTTATTTATTATTTTAAATATAACGGCCGAAGCCAATTGCACTATTTAAACTTATACCTAATTTTTTAAACTTAATCATGCATCCTTCTCACAAAAATTCAAACATTCTGACATTATCAGCTTCCATTCATCAAGACCTGTGTTTGAGTTCAGGAGAGCATTAATGGCGGCTATTGTCCGAGGAATAGGCGATTTACTAAGTTTTTCGATTTGATAAAACGTAGTAAACCATTAGGTAATCTATCATTCTAATATAAATATTTAGACGCTTAATGATTTCATCAACAATTTCCTCGCCTATGTTCTTTATGCCGATTTTTTTTTATACATTTGACTTTGTTTTGCATAACTTGATACGGACAGAACGTAAAGAAAACCAGTTGTGATAAATATTTTTTTTTAATTCTTGATAGGTTCGCGCTTGACCGCTATCTCACCTGATGGAAAGCGACGATGAGGTCAACGATGGACCGTCATTTTATATGATTAATAACACATTAATTTACCAAACATATTTTCACGTTTAACCAAACTAACGTTTAACTATTGTGCACGCCAAGATTTTGACGTATGATATTATGATAGAGTAGCTTAGTATGGTATATATTTTTGTATTTATTATATTCAAAAAGTTTTTGATAAATATCTGAGAGTAGTTAAGACCTGAAGATATCGAGTAATTACTTAATATTACGTTCTAAAAGAATTTTGTATATCTAATGAACACAACAAATGACAATACTTTTACCGATGATTTAATATTGAAGGAATTTTTACTACTATATGTTACCGCCTGCAAGTTCAGCACAATATTGATGAATAGTTGCAAAAATTATGTGTCACATAAACATCTACTATTGAAATCATGTAACAATGAACTAATATTATCAAAACATTAAAGGAATGCCATTCGAGAATATAAAAAGCGAATAATATGAATCATTCAACACAACTGCTAGGGCATATCATCTAGCTACACGCGCATCAACTCCAGCTACAGATACAACAAACTTTTATGACCGTTTCTTGTAGCAGGTGACAATAACGTATAAAATTTTATAATGATTATATGCAAGTTATTTGGGACTCCTATCGTAGGCAGAGCGATACCAAAATCTTTTTTGAAAAGGAAAGCGATTTCGGAGGCTATATTAATTTGGGTTATTACGTTATTGACAAGTCTTGTCTTGAAAATAATGTGCGATCTTATTTTCTTAATGGGTGCAACAAAAGATTTGAAAATTATAGAAGATCCATTAAACCAGTTCGAAAATGACCCCCCGTTAGGCTTGAACATATCATCTGCTGTAAATATGGACAAAGCAGCAAAAACCCTACTAGAAAATAAAACTTCGGCGACTTACGAATATCAGCACTGTAATAACATGAAGACACCGATGGCTACAGAGGAAGAAAACATATTGCTAAATAACCTATGTAACACAGAACATAGCTGGATTGAGATGACAGAAACTCATTTTGGCCCTGATATAAACACTAGAAGATTCAACAGTGATCCTTATTCATTAACATTTTTGGACGATCGTAATTTTTATGACAGTCATCGGAATTTCCAAGATTGTTCATCTGGGTTAAGATATTCTATGAGACCGTACCCAACCATGAAGAATACAAACAAAAAATGTTATCAGACAGAAAAAAAAAATATACAATCACAGTTCAATAATTTTTGGGGTGAAGTTTATGGCGATTTTCAAAACACATTTGACTTTGTTTTGTATAACAACATGCGGCCAGAGCGTAAAGAAAACCAATTTTGGTATCTGATTCTGTATTTAAAGATGTTTGTGACACTATATCCTAGGAGAGTTGGCTGCCCTCCCGATTAACTTAGAAGTACTAGACCGGAAAGTGTCTAAAATGGAGGCGGTATTATCAACATTAGGAGCTTGATAAAAACAAAAGCCATTTTGAAATTGGAAATTTGCGTACAAAATATACAAACTAACTTAAATTCGTTTGTTTTGCGAATCCGTTCTGATAAAAATAAAGTAATTTAAACAAACAATTTTGGGTTTATTAATATAATATTATTGAATATAACATGCAAAACTAAAGTCATCACAGTTTTTCTCTAGTTCCTGTTAGACTGCCTGTAGTAAAAAAGGCCGTAAGTATTTTACATACTACTAGTACATTATGATATAAACTGTGTGTAATGTTAGTGATTACCGTCGAGGCGGTATTTAGACCCGAGCCGTGGCTAGGATCTTATGAGAGCCAAGAACGGTAATCATTATTACTCACGTGTGTCATATTATGTATTTGAATACACTTGTGAAGAAAACAACAGTAAAACTAATAAAATTTTCTATGATATGGCGGTAAAAATCTGTTTTCATAAGCACGCGCATTATTATTTTTATTTACCCCTAGAGGAAGGCTAAAGTATTTTGATTATACTGCCTAGTCTTACGTTTATGTTTTCTTGCGTGTAAAGTTTTTACGATAATGTCTTTCGTAGTGACAATAGAATACGGATGTAACATTTTCTAATGATTTTGTAGTATTTAATTTTATTTAATTAGAGAGAGCCAAATCTTATGACCCTCGCCACAGCTCGGGTCCAAATACCGCCTCGACGGTAATCACTAACATTACACACTTATATCATAATATACTATAACGTAATTTTCTTGAAAGTTAATTATGCATTTATACTTTAACTTTTGTTTTAATATTGATACTGTTAAAAGTTTAACTTTAGGTAATCATATGTACTAAAATTGTATTAAATTAATGTTTTCTTCCCAAATAACATTTGGCTCAAGAAACCTAAACTAAATAAACAGACTCAAAGGCAGTTGATGTGTGTGTGTTAATTGTCTCGTGCAATAAAACCGCCTATTGAACACTTATTTTTTTTATAAATGTTTGTCCTGTGATAAGTTAAGGTGTATAATAAAGAAAAATAAATAAATATGGCCCGGGCCTTAAACGTGAATTAAAATAACCAAATTATTGTTATTATTAGTGTTATTAGTAACCTATAGTTATGTGGATGGATGGAGAGGGATAGGGAGACCAAAGAAAAGATGGATGGATTGAGTGAAGAGAGATATGAAAGAAAAGGAAGTTAGTGATAGCATGACGAGTGACAGGGCAGAATGGAAGAAAAAAACGTGTTGCGCCGACCCCAAATAACACGGGACAAGGGCAGGAAGATGATGATGATGATGAGTAACCCATAGTTAATTCCACCTAGTGTCTCTGGATCCAATCCGCCTTGTCAGCAACCATATTTGCAGTAAGGAAGCCGCTTTCTTACGCATGATTGCGTTAAAGCCATCCGTGAGAGCCGTAGCGAACATTTCCGACGCACTACAACGCCGCGACAACCGCAACAGCATCCCGAAAGCGTTGTTATGTAGCCTAGGGATCTTTAATTTTAGAGTGGATAGGTAGTAGAGAGGTAGGGAGCCAATAGTCAAATGCGGCCCTATAAAAAAAGTTTCCAAAATAACCGGAAAGCCGACGGTTAGAGTATACTGGGTGATGTTATTATTCGCGTACCACACTATAAGATTTATTTTTCTTTGACTGAGTTTTATCCATACTATATTATTTTTTAATAAATACTAGCTGACCCAGCGAACTTCGTACCGCCTCATAGTTAGGATAACGCCATCTACTGGCATTATGAGAACAGCATAATTCATTTTATAATGACATTTTAATTAGAGATAGCGTTGTATTCGGTTTTTTTTTTCGTTATTTTTTTTTCCATTTTTCTCACCGTTTAAACCTTCCCTGGACTATCATAAATATTTCAAGACCAAAATTTGCCAAATCGGTCCAGCCTTTCTCGAGTTTTAGCGAGACTAACGAACAGCTATTTATTTTTATACATATAGATTATGCGAATGCTAAAGTAACTCTGTCTGTCTGCCTGTTACGCTTTAATGGCTAAACTACTAAATCGATTTTGATGTAATTTGGTACGGACGAAGCGTGAACTCCAAGGATGGACAAATGGTTTAATTTAGATTCTTTTCGTTATTAAGTGTTTGTGTGTACATAAATAAATAAATAAATAAATGGTACTATTTATTCATCCTTGATTACAACTTCGCGTCTGCAATAATCAACATTCACGCGGACGAAGCCGCTGGCAGAGGTTGGTTTAAAATCAAATGTTTACAATTTTAATTTTTTTTTTAATGATAATTTGATATAAACTAGTGCTTGACTGCAATCCCACCTGTTGGTATGCAATGATGCAATCGTTGCCGATGAGGCGCACTAGTTTACTATGAGCCTATTTACTTTAGCCTTGAAGACACTTAAATGATAAAGCAACGGTGTTTTCAATAACCCTGGAACTAACATTTAACAATATTTGTTGTTATAATAGCGAAACTGATATTGATGTAAAAACCGCTCAAGTGCGAGTCGGACTTGTGCTCCGAAGGTTCCGCACCAACTTATCTATGTAAATAGTTCAGTTCCCGAATTGAAACTCAAAGATTTTTCCGAATCGCAAAAAAGTTACAACAAACACACAAAGTACAAACAAAATTACAAGGTGGTGCGGGATAAACTCCACTCCTGGGCTCTCCCGCTGACGCAAAGTCCCCGCCCCCAGCTTGTGGAAGGTGTGGTGAGCACTCTGTTCCCCGACGAGGGGAACACTCTCCCCCACCCATGGGCCCACAACCAGCAGTGTCCGACGCGGACCGCGATGGCGACCACGACGACAATGTTCCAGAGGTGGAGAGATGAGGGTGGCGGTACGAAGTCTGAAAGCTAAAAATCCGCCCCAGAACCCGATGGCTTGCCTGGAAAAGCCTGGGTCCTGACCATGGAGGCTCTCGGGTCTCGATTAAGAGGGCTCTTCAGTGCATGCATGGAAAGGGGCCATTTTTTTTTTTTTTAAATTTTTTACTTATTGTAATATAATATCACTACTTATTCACTCTATTTTAGACGTACGTACATCACTTTAAAGTTCACAAACCTACCAAGTCATCCGCCTTGCTTATTTTGTATCTTAAATAAAATTGAAGTGTCTGTATATATCTTTCTGTCTGTATTTGATACTTATAACAAAAATGTGAATTTCGAACCTGGAGAATTTCGAGGCTAGACCGATTTAGATGGGGTATTCATTACCTAAAAGCAAATATTACAATCAGATTCTTAGGCTCATTTTCATTTCTTCTCAAGCTACTTTAGATTTCTTAATATGAGATAAGTCTTGTTATTTGGGATACTTTTTTATTTTTCCACGGGAACGCGATTTCATAATACGGAATAATTCTTCAAAACGGTTGAACTATGACGAGATTTTCATTCAAAATTAAAATCAAAAACATTTTTATTTCACATAGGCCTACATGGCCACTTATAAAACGTCAAAAACTGGCGCACGGTTCCAAATTGGTCGTTTCCTATGGAAATAAACCGACAAGAAACTCCATGTTTACTCTTTTAAAATAAAACTGGGCAAGTGCGAGTGGGACTCGAGCACTGAGGGTTCCGTACAAACTTGAAAGGTAAATTGCGGTTTACGATTTATCATGTATTAAAAAAAACTACTTACTAGATCTCGTTCAAACTAATTTTCGGTAGAAGTTTGTATGGTATGTATAATGTACATCATATATATTTTTTAGTTTTATCATTCTCTTATTTGGGACACACATTTTACCACTTTAAAAGTGTCAGTCGCGCAAACTTTTCAGTTTATAAAAAAAAATATATTACAAACCTCAATATCATTTTTGAAGACCTATCTATAGATACCCCACACGTACGGTTTTGATGAAAAAAAAAATTAAGTTTCAGTTCTAAGTATGGAGAACCCCCAAAATTTATTATTTTATTTTCTATTTTTGTGTAAAAATCTTAATGCGGTTCACAGAATACATCTACTTACCAAGTTTCAATAGTGTTCTTATAGTTTCGACAAAAAGTAGCTGTGTTATACGGACGCACAGACAGACTGACATGACGAATCTATAAGGGTTCAGTTTTTTTGCCATTTGGCTACGAAACCCTAAAAAGTGGTTGTTTACAATATTTACATTTTACAGTATTGAAAGTTATTATGTAAGAATAGCATTGACCAGTCAATATTGTACCCAAAAGCAGGATAAAAATAATCATATTAAAAAAAAAATGAGTCAAATATAAGAATTCGCGAAGTCTACAGTATTCTCACATTCACATTATAAAAAAGCCTAAATAAAAAAAAGCAAGAAAAATATGAATATGAGATGTCAACAAAATAAATTACTAACGAATTTAAGGTAGTTGAAGTCCAAATAATTTGAAAAATATTGCAAAAGCAATGTGTTACAAAAAATATATATATATATATTAAAACAAAGATGGAACAGTTAATAGACACAACAATAATTAATTACCAGGGGCCACATGTGCAAAAGTAGTAATTGCGAAACAAGCGTGTCTTCGACTTAGTCTTTAACCTTATAGTACGCTTTTTTGGGCAGGACATGCTTAATACGAGTTTTGAATGTTCCCTCGCTAACCGATCGAGTTAAGATCTGTGACCGCCTTTGGCAGCTTGTTAAAAAAGCGTATGCTGTTTACTAAGAATGACTTGCTGGTCTTAACTAATCTCCATTTGGGTAATACAATTTCATGTTTACTACACGTATTCGGATACAGCTAATGTTATAATGAGTACCTAACTTAATCTACTTTTTATATTTCCGCGGGACGGGACTTAATTTTTGAGGGCGAGGGTATCTTAATTCTCGGGGGAGGGAGTTTATCATAATATCCGGGTAAAGACTAGACCTATTGGTCTAGTGGTTAGTGACCCTGACTGCTATGCCGGAGGTCGTGGGTTCGATTCCCACCCAGGACAAATGTTTGTGTGATTTGCACGATCATTTGTTCTGTGTCTGGGTGTAATTTATCTACAGTATGTATGTACTTAGAAATATATAAGTATGTTTATCAGTTGTCTAGTACTTATAACACTAGCTCTGCTTAGCTTGGGATTAGATGGCGTTATGTGCAAGTTGTGGAAAAAAAGCGGGACATCTCTGAAATGGCTGGACTGACTTTGAGGGACTTTCACTGACTGATAGCCGATGTTACACGGATTAACTTAGGTTTCTTTTAATTTTACCGCGGAAATGGGATTTCAAGATACGGGATAACTCTGCGAAACGGTTAAACAAAAGTTGACGGGAATATTGGGAAATAGCTAATATTATAATGAGTACCTTAAGCTACTTTTTATATTCTCGCGGAAACGGGACTTAATTCCGGCGGTGGGGGGACATCCTGATTCCCGGGAGAGGACCTCTTCGAAACGGCTGGACCGATTGTGACGAGACTTTCACTGACGGAAAGCTTTTTTTCATGTTGGTAATCATCTAATAAATTCTCCCACTCTGTTTCTATTTAAAAAAAACGTAGGCATTTTGTTACTCGTTATACAATTTAGTCATAACGCGAAGGAGAGAATATGAGATGTGGATTATTTACTAGATAGGTTTTGAGTGTTGTAGGTATTGACAACCGGACTCATTTAAGCGCCGTTTAGTCGCCGTAGAGAAGACTGTCTTTTTATACCTTTGTATTAATCCTTATCGAAATATTATTCCATATTTAAGTGTAGTTCAGTGCCTGTATTACTATTTGAATAATTCAATTTGGACATTCCAGTCGAGAGATATCATTATTTTAAAAATATTAAAGATAAATAAAATCGTTGAATGATGTTTAACCGGCCATAATTATTATCGACATATTATTAATCTTTAAAAAAATAAGCAGGTTTGTCGGCACGATTACTAAATACAAGTGTTTTTTTGATTTTTACTCCATATTAATTGGACGAATGGTCTAAGGGATAATACGAAAATCACAAGCGCACGCACGGGGATTTAGCTAAATGCTTCGTCTCTAGGCTCTAGCCGAATTAAATGCGCGATCGTTGCAGATGTACGAACGAATAACAGTTGAGCCATTTCGTTGAACCCGCTAATCTCAGGAAATACTGATTCGAATTGATAAAATATTTCAGTGTTGGATAGCCCCGGGAGCGGAGCAGTAACTAAAGACGCGGGTGAAACCGCGGGGGACCGCTAGTCATACATAAATAAATACCACCAGCATTTATACCAACCAATACCAGTTGTCAATTTTTAACAGAAAATTATTATTATAATCTTGCAACGCACAACATACGACTTACATACTTAATTGGCGACTGTGTAAGACTTAAGCCAATTGTTATCCTTACCTGTAAAATGCTGTACACAGAAACTGTTGGTTTTACCTTAATAATAAATAAATAAATACTGGGATAATCGCCAGTTGGTACCACGTTAAAAGCGTATAAGGGGCATCTGCGAGTTGGTTTCGCCTCCTCGTACACCTTCCAAAGGTCCAGGACCCCAGGGTTCTGAGATATAATAATTCATAACAAAATAATATTAGGTCTTTACCTATAAAATTGTAGATTTGTATGATAATTTTAAAATATAAAAATTTTGGTATTTTTTTTATTTCAGCTAATCAAAGTACTGGCCCAAATTATCTATACAATTTTGCCATTTTGATGGCAGTTTGTTTATCCCTTTACTGTAGAAGTCTGCCGGACGGTAGGCGATGAAGTCAGCGAAAGCGTTTTGTACTGCATCACGGGTGTTGAATTTTTTCACACTTAAAAAATTGTCTAAATTTTGAAAAAAGTAGAAATCTGTTGGGCCAGGGTCCGATGAGTACGGTGGGTGACGGAGAGCTTCCAGCTGTAACTCTTGTAGCTTTGCGATGGTCTGTCGTGAAGTGTGAGCTCGCGCGGAGTAGCAATGGGGAAGAGCGATTGACTAGTCTTGGTTGTTGAATTGCGAGCTTCTTCATCATTGTTTGCAATTCTTGGCAATAGACATCTGCCGTCACTGTTGTGCCATTCGGTAAGAAGCTGTGATGTACAAGTCCGGCACTGGTCCACCAGACAGTCACCATCACCTTCCTATGAGTAATCTTTTTTTTAGCGCACTGATTAGGTGCTGTACCCGGGTCCACCCACTGAGACGAACGCTTACGGTTGTCGTACAGGATCCACTTTTCATCGCAGGTAACAATTCGATTAAGAATTCCCTCGTTTCTATGCCGATTCAGTAGTGCTATGCATGCTTCGACACGTAAATCTCGCTGTCGGTCGCTTAGTTCGTGTGGCACCCACTTATCTAGCTTTTTTATCTTTCCGATTTGACGCAAGTGCTTCAATGTTGTTTTGACACTAACTCCAAGGCCCGCAGCAAGCTCAGTCGTAGATTGAGATGGTTCCGCTTCCACTATCGCCTTCAATTCGTCGTTGTCGACAATAGTTACCGGCCGACTGCGAGGCTCGTTCTTCAACTCAAAATTTCCAGATTTATAACGATTGAACCAATAATGGACTGTGTTTATGCAAGCAGTGTTATGCCCGTACACGTCGTTAATGTTTCGTGTTGTTTGCGCAGCGGTATTTCCACGTAGGAACTCATATTCGAAAATTGTACGAATTTTCAGTTTATCCATAGCGCCAAAAACTACCACAATGTCACAAAAACAAAAAACTATCTAAAAACAAATGACTGAAATTGAAATTAAATTAACACGTCTTTCGAATAAAATTTATTTGAATTTCGAATTGCGCGCCAATCCACAGATAATTAATTCTGAAAATGCTGGTTATAGAATCTCCAATTACAAAGGTAAAGACCTATTATATAATTAAATTAGTTATAAATAAATTACTAGTTTCCAGAACCGTGAATAATAGAACCGCATCTCAAAATAGTGACATTTCAGGATTTATGACAACAACCCTCGTATGCTAACGCGGGTATATTTTTACCCGCAAAACAATTTGACGCAAAAGCATTCGTCAGCGATGGATGACACAAATGTACGACGCGACGGTACTAAAGTAATACAAGATAGGAGAGGGTTAGACGCTTTACGGTATAGTGTTGCAAGTATAAAAAAAAATCTAATCAGTATTTTTTTTTGTAGCGAGTTCGACTGAGTACGCTGGTATTATACAATCACTGACAATATTTAAACTTCCGATCAGTGAGCCTGGCTAGCATTGCAGATGATTTTTATATTATATACTAACTACCACCCGTGGCTCCACTCTCGTCATGTTAGGTCCCATCTTTTAATCAATTTTACATAATTTATCAACTATTTTTCCCATAATAAACAATATTAAATTCGGTCGTGTCGTTTTCGAGAGTTTTAACAAAACTAACGAACAGCATTTCATTTTTATATATAAGATTTTTTAAACGAATCTATTTTTAAGTAAATTGTTCTTGATATCCTGGTGTATAATATTGTACCATGTTTAGCAGTTCTGAGTTTCAGTTCAGCTTTGGCGGGAGAAAAGGCATTAGTCTGTATTACCGAACCAATTGACGCGACAATCGCGTATTCACACGAAAATCGTTTAACATTACCACAACGAATTTTTCCCCTTTTATCCTTATTATTTCGATTCCAAAATATTATTCTGTTATCTGGCAACACAACGTCCTGACTCAGCATAAGCTATGACTGAGTGTATCTTATTGATTCGAGATGAGATGTCGATACAGCCTCATCATATCTCGTGTAAGCTATATGCTTACCAACGATTCTAACATTTATATACCTACTTTCTTTATCATGATTTAGCTACTATTGATAGATCTCGTAAAAAAGACGATCATTTGGTAACAGAATAAAACAATGAGAACTTAATAAACACAGGAACAGAAAACGGTTTAGTAACAAAGGAACAGAAGAAAATACTACAACAAGCGCAAATTCCCACGGCGCTCTTCAAGAAAATCTTATGAATTCGACGTAATAAAGATGCAAATGTGTATATTTTTTGCTCGCCAGTGTACAGGCAGTTCACTCGGAAGGAAAATTCACAAAAGGCTTGCATCGCGACTCTGTTTGCACTATCTGTCAAAATAATTGTGCACGTCCTCGCGTGGTTATGACGCCGACATGGTTGTGTGCCATATTGGGACATCATTTATTTTGTTTTTAAAGTATAGCTATTTTTTAAAAGAATCGCATGAAGTTATTCTTACCAAGTTTTGGGGTTAAGTGGAATTTTCTACTTTTTCTCAATTGTGTATGATAGAGTTCTTCTAGAGTGTTCTCTAAAGATAGAGTGGTCGTGGCCATGTGTCGGTTAAGTTTGGCGCCTCTGTGTTTGGCAGCTTGGAAGTTGTCATTAATACTGCTGTGTGTCATAGATTTGATGAGGTCTACGTGATCTTTTGCCCTCGACTTTCCCTTGCACCACGTACCACCATGGAACGATTGTCCATCGAGTCATCATTACCCGAAGAACTTGAGGATTCGTATTTGCCCAGACGACAGTAATCTCTAATTGATACTGAGTAAGTGGAAAATATGCTATTAAAAAAACTGGGCAAGTACGAGTCGGACTCGTGCACTGAGGGTTCCTAACAAACTTACCTATGTAAATAGTTCAATTCCCGAATAAAGTCTCGAAGATTTTTCCGAATCGCATAATAAGTTTTTTTTTTGTGACGTAACAACAAATGTAAGGTTTTCAGATTTAGTCCTATAACTGTGCTATAAGAAATTGAATTCTGGGTGAATGGGAAGTACCCTATGAATTTAAATTTTGAAGATATAAACGGCCCGCACTTTTTTTTTCGTTAACTTAGAAATTTGTTTTTATTCACAGCTTCAGGAAATCGCAGACTTGAGTATATGGTTTTAATATAACTCGATACCTTCACGCGTTTCTGTTTTTTCCTTTTGAGGTACGGAACCCTAAAAACAACGTTTCTTCGACACCAATTTTTTTTTTGTTTAAATTCAAAAGCAGTCATTGCGTGGATGATGTTTTTGGTCCAATAATACATTTCACTCTTATAATTTATAAAGGCGAAATTTTGTCTGTTATTTCTTCACGTTCAAACAGCTAAACGAATTTGGGTGTTTGAGATACAAGTTAGTCCATATTTTTGAATAACATATATTTTTTTATCTAGGAATAACTATGAACATAGTAATTCCGGGATAAAAAAATATCTTAGACTAATTCTACTATCACACGGGCAAAACTAAGAGTAGAAGTCAGTGAATAATAAAACAGTCAGAAATTCACCGAAACAGTTTATTCGAGGTCTTTGAGTACTTCTATCATTAGGTACCTACCAACTTTTGACAGAAACCAACTAACTTGCATTAGGACGTCTTTGCCCTCGGGGAAGTCCAACTGTTTATATCAAACAGCCAAAGAGATAAATGGAATATTATCTAAAATCCATTTGGAATTTGTCACTAATACATAACTTTTCATGAAGTGTCCGTTTTACCCTCGTCAGTGCGAGTACGTTTGTCGCTATTGTTTTAGCCAAATGTCAATATCTAAGATCATCTGTAGTTAGGCGTATCTAAGAGCCATGTTTCACTGTGAAGCTATGTGTAGCCAGGTAAAACCAAGAAAATGTAAGGATTGTCTGCGGCCAACAGTTGCCAGGTCATGCACACACTATAGAGCTGCATGCATTTTCTTGGTTGCTACAACTGATAGCACCGCCATGGCGTCCCAGTGAGGCAAGGGCCTAAAGCCTGCTTGCCAACTGTCATGTTGACAGATATTATTAATTTTGTACCTCATTGTATATTAGTTTAATATACCTATTTTAGTACAAACTTTTTATTAGTGAGAATATTAAATTTCCACAAATGCCATTAATGAAGAGTTGAAGTTGAGAATAATTTTCAAATAATTTTGTCATTTTGTCAGTGATATTTTTTAATCAAGTTAGGGGAATAAAGCGAGGATTCTAATAAGTAACGTTGAAATAATTTTGGTACGTAATATTGAAAAATGTAGCTGAAATTTTATAGAAAATTATATTGGTTTGTTTGATATTATACTTAAATATTATTTAAATGTTCATAAGTCACATAAAGGTGTCAAAAAACATCGTTATACCATCGCTCCCGAGTACCGACAGATATTATCTTGCTCGAAAGCTGGATAACCGTCAGAAAAAAGAAATTGAGAACCCGATTGCATCATCACTTACCGGGTTCAATTTTTAAGCTATCCAGAGAACCATTCAAATATACACACAAAATTTCATCGAATGCGAACAAGCCGTTTAGGAGTAGTTAGGTGACAAACAGACATATTTGTATATTTGTTACTTTTTCACGCCCGAACGGTTGCATAGATTTCAATGTACCAAATACGAGTATGTTATGCATGTTCTGTAATAGCACAATGAGCACAATATTTTTTTGCCCGGACATACATACCGTATGTATGGCAGCAGTTACTAAAGTATAAAAATGATAAATAAATAATAAATATCTTTATTTCCCAAAAGTTACAGATAAATAAAGATAGATAAGGTAAATAAATATCTTATGTTAACAGTTTATACTTACATGGTATAGGAAAAGAAAAATGAATACATAAAACATTTAGATGTTGCAGAAATTTGTACACAATAATTTAAACTCTGTCCCTTAAACTAGGTTATCCTGTGTCTTAGGGGACAGTGTTTCGCAATGACATTCTAAGAGGTATGTTTACGATGTCGATTTGTCTTCAGATGAAAAAAAAAGTTATTATTAACATTAGTTTCTAAAATCAAGTATGAGTTTGTAAGGGTGAGTGTGAATGAGTGTGAATGTATGTGTGTAGGAGTTTGTAGTTTGTGTGTGAGTGAATGGGGGAGTTGTTTGTGCAAGTGTGTGTGGATGCAGGAATTTAAGAATAAGTGTGAGCATAGAGATGAATGAGTAAATATGTGCTTATTAGGTGATGTAAGTAAGCAAAGTCTCCGTTTCGGTATAGTCCTGTTCAAGTGGCCATTCTGTTACTTTTAGTTTTAAGTTGTGTTTGTTGAGGTCTAAGATATTTATTTATATGTATATAATATTGTAGCGACATCTATGGCGTCACATAACAACTAATCCTGCATCAATTAAAGTTCTCAGCGCGAGTCGAACGTGTGCATCAGCCCGAAATCATCTATCTGTCCGTTGCCCACCAGACATAACACCCGTCTGGTCGGAGGATCCTCCCTTTTCAACGGAGGTTTGAGAGACTTTACTCTCTGTTCCGCTTACCTCCAAACTGGTGACCCTCGATAAAGAACGTCAACGCAGCCTTCGTGCAGCGACTACTGTAGTATAAGATTATTTCGTAAACAGAAAACGTTTCAAAATGTTGATAAGCACATTAGTTTCAACACTGCCTTCAGTCCATAAATAGACGTTGTCTCAGTCTCTACACTTTGTATAATCCTTTTATCCTTTCTAATGACGTCTAAAGCAAGTGATAGGCTAGCCGGGCCGACAGCTTCGCTCAACATAGTGCCGTAATGTCCTGGCGACGGCAAAGCGGTTAAAGCAGCGTTTACAGCAGATTGCGCTGAACTGTTTACTTTGGCTAAGGTACGGCGGGCGCACGTTTGCGACGGTAATTGATTTGGCTGTCTCTTTTAGATTATGAGATTGTAAAACGCAATTTTCGTTGGAAGTCAGTTTTTTACATTCTTTTTATAAAATACTAGCTTTTGCCCGCGGCTTCGCTCCCGTCAACTGACTACTCTACCCTACTCTAGCCTACTCTAGCCTACTCTAGCCTACTCTAGCCTACTCTACCCTACTCTACCCTACTCTACCCTACTCTACCCTACTCTACCCTACTCTACCCTACTCTACCCTACTCTACCCTACTCTACCCTACTCTACCCTACTCTACCCTACTCTACCCTACTCTACCCTACTCTACCCTACTCTACCCGACTCTACCCTACTCTACCCTACTCTACCCTACTCTACCCTACTCTACCCTACTCTACCCTACTCTACCCTACTCTACCCTACTCTACCCTACTCTACCCTACTCTACCCTACTCTACCCTACTCTACCCTACTCTACCCTACTCTACCCTACTCTACCCCACTTTACCCTACTCGATAAAAAGTACCCTATGTCCGTCTCCTGGTTCTAAGCTACCTCCCCACCAATTTTCAGCCAAATCGGTTCAGCCGTTCTTGAGTTATAAACAGTGTAACTAACACGACTTTCTTTTATATATATAGATTATACTCTGTCAATATCTTTAAGTGTGTAATTATTCTGTAGGTACGTGTGTTTGTCACCTAACTCCTACGACTTGACCGATTTGGATAACATTTTGTGTATGTATTTAAGTCGGTCCCTGGATGGTTGAAAAATTCAATTGGACCCGGTTGGTGGCCCTACAATCAGGTTCTCAAATTTTTTGCTATCAATAAACCAGCTTTTAGAAAGGTCAACGTCTGACGGGACCACTAGATAGATAAATAGAATACTCTTTATCTATTTTTCTCTCTTTTTTTTCTCTAGTCGATATATATGATAATAAATACTTCATCGTTTATCTTAACAATACCTTGCCTGCAGTCAGTGTACACTTGTATAAGCACTGTATAGTATACCATAAGATATTAGGCAAAGTATAAAAACAAGGAAAATTAAAATATATATGAAGTGTACACGGATCGGATGACCCCTCGACTCGGTATGTCCTCAACTAATTAGCCTAAGAGCAAGTACAGTGAGCTTGGGAATTTTTGGCAGCACGGACAAGTTAGGTTCGAAGGGGATGACAGGGGCTTCGTTTACTTGCTTTGCTTGCTGATCGTTGGCTTTGCTGGCTGAAAATTTGGCATTGTATGGAATGCCTAGACAAATTTCATACTTTACCTAGGCATTCTATAGAATTCTAGATATTTGAAAAACTTGAAATAAATGATGAATTATAAATTAAATATTTATTATGCAAATAAGTTTTATTAAAACGCTTTTAGAAATCAATTAAATTAAATTGTATTGAAAGCTTATATAATACCGGTAACCTATACAATAACAATACAATCTACTCAGTAATATGGTTTCAAGTCTATTGTTTGAAAATAACAAAGCGGCATCGCGGCCAGAGGATAGTGTTCTGATTTAATTGATTGACTGTTGGAGCTGAAATAATTTTATGAATTAAATATTCTGTAGCAATTGACCGACGCGACGGCCGCTCGTAGGATTTATTCAGCAATGAATATTTATATCTAAACTTAATATGAATTACAAAGTAAATAATGTACTTTTTGTTCGTCAAATGTTGGTGGAGACACACTATAGGATTTTCTGAAGGTTCATGTGTGTTTGTTTTAGCCAGTGAAAGTCTAACATTCCCTTTCTAGTACTCGGAGCGGAAGAAGTCATTTGACAAATTTCCCACCCTCAAAAAAATTTACTTCTTTATTGTTAATGTATATGTACGGATTATTATTTTTTTTTTTTTTAACAAAAACGTTGTTCTACTCTAGGAATTAAACCTGTATCGTGGGTAAGCTCACAAACATTTAAACACTCACATACACAAACACTTATCCGTAGGCCATAAAAATATTTGTTCCGTGCGAGAATCGAACCCGCGATCGGGGGCGCAGCAGCCAATCGCTCAAGCACTGCGCCAACCATGCCGTTTATGGTAGAGTTCAAATTCAGGTGATGACGTCATCTCCTGAATTTGAACTCTACCATAAACATTTAATGACGGTCCATCCACTGTTTAATGACGGTTATGAGAACTAATACTATAAAGGCGAAAGTTTATATGTAGTATTTATGAGAATCTGTAGGTACGTCTGTTACTCCTTCACGTTTAAACGGCTGAATAGATTTAGGTGAAAGGCACACTATAACATATTATTTATACCAATCTTCAAATAACATACAATATATCTACGAGTATGTTATTTATCATTCCGGGATGAAGATATCCTTTTGGGTAGTGTGAAAGTGAAACCCGGGGCCCTGGGACGAAGGCAAAGAAGGAACAGGGGGTTTTTAGTCAGTAAAAGTCTGACACTATCTCACGCAAAAAACATAGGATAACTTTTATCCTAGCTATAATATGTTTCCTTAGGACAGCTACTTACTTTTATGCGGACGAAACCACTGTCAGAAGATAGGTTTTAATAATTATTTAAAAAAATATGTTCTCTCTTTTTTGATTATTGCATATACATTGATGTTTATCAAGCAAAATTTCAAGGAAAAAATCGTCAGCTGTCATATTAGATCTGACTTTGATGGTTGGATAAGTTCCATTTTAAGAACATTCTAGAACCAAAGTAGATTCGTGGCCCTGAACTTTGGTATCTTTGATCTAGTCAAGACAAAGGTTTATTTTAGCCAAATATTTGACATAAGACGTAATATTTTGAAAATAAAAGATATGGTTATGTTTTCATAATGTAAAATATCTCGATAAAAAGTGTTTCTGTAGAGGTTTTTTGGTCCCTCGTCTTCGTGAAAACCTAATTTGGAACGGACACTTAGGCCTACTGTCCTCGGTCGCATAGCTTTATAGACGCGCATTCGTCATTATACGCTTGGTGTACGCTTGCTGTAAGCTTAATGCAGACGTACACTAAGCCTGTAATGACGAACATGTGTCTATGAACCTACGAGTCCGTGGAGAGCAGGCCTTAGTTTTTTGATTAAAATGTTGACAAACATATTGAAGTACATCTTGTATATGGGTTTTCCTTCTGTGTTTGCAAACCATATAACTAGAAAATACCATTACAGTAAAGATCTATTAAAAATCATCCTGACATTCTACTAACTACAATGTATTAATATTGTAAACAACTTCATATGAGTGTGACTTCTTGAGAGTGTTGAAACATAGGTTTTTTGCGACATAAACGGCCGTATCTTGTTTGTTCGCTAACTTTGAAGTTAGATTTTTTCTTTTGAGGTACGGAACCCTAAAAATACGTTAGAACTTCATGCGTTGGAAGTATCGATATTTTGACCGTACTGTTTATAAGTAACGGTTCTTCTTGTTGCTCTAGTAACTTAATTAGCGATACCGAATACTAGGATATATCTTAAAATCTAGCCACAATTTAATCGAAAATGTGCGCCACATCTTAGGAACATAGTGTATTAAAATAATATCAGCGTTATATTGCAGTGCTTTAGTTCGGTCATATTGAAACATTATAATCTGTTTTTGATAAGCATTCTGACCGGAACGTTCACCAACTTTGTAATATCAGAGGCGACACTTACATTGCGTCAGTTTTTATTGATATAATAGTGTTTTGCGATAATTAATGATGATGCGGCTGATGCACGCGCCATGCTCGTAAACTCGTGCTGTCAGTTGAGACTGGTCATCTCTTAGCTGCCAGTGGCTTGATTCAATTTCTATTTAATATATATTTTTTTTAATTATTATTTTTTATCTACATTGTGCTCACATATTAGAAGGGACAAGAAATATGTAACCAAGATTTATGTAACATAAAATATGTTTTAAAAGAGTGTCCATGGAGTTGACAACGCTGACCCCGTCAGGGATGTCGCCGCGCAGCACATAGTCGTATCCGATGTTCCACAAGGGCGGTCCTAGTACCGATCCCTGCGGAACACCGCACGACATCTCTCGCCGTTTCCACTCTCCCTGGTGACCAGGGTAGATAATGTACCTGTCCGACAGGTAGGCCTCGATCACACGACAGAGGTAGTCGGGCACCCGGTGATACCGGAGTGCCCTTCTAATGCTACTCCATGGCAGGGAGTTGAAGGCGTTGGCGATGTCCAATGACACCGCCACGACACACCTGCCCTGGGATACTGCATTCCCCGTCGTGAGAGCTCGCACGCGCATGATGGCGTCCACTGTGGAGCGCCTCCTGCGAAAGCCGAACTGGCCGTCCGCCAGATCCGGCCCCACCCGTGATAGGTGCGCGACGAGGCGGTCTGGAATTACTCTTTCAAAGAGCTTGCCCACCTCATCGAGCAGCACGATGGGCCGGTACGCGGACGGAGAGTCCGCAGGGCGCCCTGGCTTCGCGATAAGGACCAGTTTCCCCGTCTTCCAGCGAAGTGGGAACCGGCCCCTCTCCATGCATGCGCTGAAGAGCCCTCTTAATCGAGACCCGAGTGCCTCCATGGCTAGGACCCAGGCTTTCCCAGGCAAGCCGTCGGGTCCTGGGGCGGTATTCTTGGCACTCAGCCTTCGTACCGCCACACTCATCTCTACCTCGGTCACCTCTGGAGCATTGTCGTCGTCGTCGCCATCGTGATCCGCGTTAGACACCGCTGGTGGCGGAGCCATGAGCGGGGGAGAGTGTTCCCCTCGCGCAGGGAACAGAGTGCTCACCACACCCTCTACAATCTGGGGCCGGAGACTCTGCGTGAGTGGGGGAGCCCAGGCGCGGAGTTTTTCCCGCACCACCTTGTAGGGGCGTCCCCACGGGTCTCCGTTCAGAGTCCCCAGCCACACGTTGCGGGCCTCCAACTTGGCCCGCTTTATTTCCGCTCGGAGGGTGCGCTTTGCCACTCTGTATCCCTCGTACAGCTCCGCCTCTCTGGCCTCCGCATCCGGCGGGCGGATGCGGCGACTGCGGTGTCTGGCGTACCGGCGCCGTGCAGCATTGCACGCATTGCGCAATGTCGCAATCTCCGGCGACCACCAATACACCTGGCGCCGGGCACGTCCTGGCCAAACTCGGGGCATTGCCACGTCGCAAATTTGCGACATAGCCTCCCGGAACCACTCTGCCTCGACGTCAATGTCGACAGGCCTGTCCGGTGCTTGCACCCAGGCCTGTACCATCGCGGCTTCCAGGAGGAGCTCCCGGTCCAGCTGCTTCAGCGCCCAACGCGGACCACACGGGGTCTGTTGGACCGGCGCGATCGAGGTCTGGGTGGAGATGTCAAACCGAATGTACTGGTGGTCTGAGTACGTCTCCACCCCCTCCATGACGCGCCAGTCGACAACACGTGGCGACAGAGCAGGGCTGGCGAACGATATGTCCACCACTGACTCGCCCTGCATCCGCACACACGTGGGGACAGAACCCCGGTTTAGGACGACCAGGCCTGTCTCCAGGGCCCAGTCCTCCACCATCCGACCCCGCTGGTTCGTGAACCGAGAACCCCAAGCCAAGTTTTTGGCATTGAAGTCCCCGCAAACGACCACGGGGAGGGAACCAAACCTAGCGACGACGGCATTCAGCTCCATAAGGGAGATGTGGAGATCAGCGAGAGTTCTGTTCGGGGACAGGTAGACGCCTACCACTGCAATGTCCCCGAACCGTGCTGCCACGCAACCCCGTCCCCTCGTGACGGCCTCGAGGGACGGAGTACCGGCGGCGGCCGACGAAATTAGGGTCACCGAGCCGTTTAGGTCCTGAACCCAGTCTCCCCTGGGCAGGACATAGTACGGCTCGGAGACCACGGCGATGTTGATCGACCACCGCGCCATGCTCTGGAGCAAAAGATCCTGAGCGGGGGCGCAGTGGTTGATGTTCGCCTGGGGGAGACGTAATGGGGCCGTTATTGACAGTCCATTACAGTCTCCTCCCGAGCCCCACGTGAGGGCCCTGCCGCGGGGGTTGCAGCGGCGACAGCGGCGGTAGCCAACGACGAGGCTGCGGCGGTGAGGACGTCGGGGTGGATGGGCCTCCGGACCTTGCCCTTGGCTTTGGTGGGGGGGTCGCAGGACCTGCTCCCAGCCCGGTGATCGGCTGGCTTGCCTGCCGCCGCACATGCGTAGCAGTGCGGCGTTGCACGGCGCATTCAACCGCCTTGTGACCGGGCTGACCGCACTTGAAGCAGCGGTCACTGCGGTCCACCTCCGCGGTACAACGGGCCCCCACATGGTGCCCCACATGGCAGCGATAGCACCGCAGAGGTCTGGGCTCCAGCAGTTTCACCTGTGCGGACACCCAGCCTACCAGGAGCCGTCGGCCCTCCCCTGTGATGGTCATGGCCGCCGACACGGGGCAGCTAACCGTCACGGCTCGCATGCCCGTGCTGTCAGCATGGATGGTGCCCGCCCGAACCTGCTCGGCAGCGCATCCTCCCGCCCTGACGATGGAGGCCACCACCTCGTCCACCTTGACGGAGTCGTCCAAGCCCATGATGCGCATATCAATGCACTTGGTGGGCCTGGACACTCGGGCCTCTTCCGCGTCCAAGGACGCCCTGATCCTTGCGGCCAAGGCATCCGCGGCAGGGCCACTGGCCGCACCAGGTACCTCCAGCATTCGGGCCCCAGTTGCGGTGCGCCTCATGCGAAAGCCTCCAGAGGCTCCTAGCTCGCCAAGGTGGGGCAACACCGCCTGCCTTGCCTTTTCCATGACGGCGTCATACGTCACGCCCTTCTTTTCCGCGTCTGGCTGTAGTGTGATAACTACAGCCTCGGAATTCGGGGCGCGAAGTCTGGCCGCCATGGCCCGCTTCTTGCGCTGCTGTCGCCTCGCGCGCTTTTTGTCCGCCCTAGACGCCTTGCCTGCCTTCTTCTTGGCCCCGACAACCGTCCATTCGGCCGAGGATTCTGCAGGCGGGGTGGGGGGCGGCAGGGGCGGCCTAGTCGCTGTCATGGCAGGAGCCATCGCCGCTTTAGGGGCAGGTGCTGCTTTACCCTTTGTGGGTGGAGCCGTCCTTCCCTGTCGCTGCTGCTGCTGTTTGGCCGCTGAGGCCAGCCTCGCGCGCTCCGACGCCACGGCCTCGTGCCTGGCTTGCCCCGGTGGGCCTGCCTTGGGCGCAGCAGCCGTGACCGCGGTGGCGACGGCATATGACGCCGCCTTCCGCTGGCCGGAGGCCGAAAGCGGGGGACGCAGCACGATGCCTTCCAGCACAGAGAGCTGCTGCTGTATCCTTTGCTGGAACTGCTCCTGCTGCTGCTGCTGTTGCTGCTGGAGAGCAGCCAGCTCCTGCCGTACCAGTGTCAGCAGCTGGCCCTCCGGCTCGGGCTGGGGCTGGGGCTGGTTTTGCCCCTGCTCCTGCATGCGCCCCCCTTTTGGTGCCTCCTCCTGGTGGTCAACTTTTCGGGCACCTAAGAACTCAGCTCGGAGCTTCGCGACCCTCTTATCAAGGCAGGCGTCCATAGCCTCCAAGATAGAGGTCGCAAACTGGGTGATGCCCCTTTTCTTGGAGCCCTTCTCCCTCTTCCTTGACATGGCTGTCAAGGCGTCGACCACCAGTACCCCAAGCAGCCTGCGAGACTCATCGGCGGAGTCTTCTCTGGCGTCTGGCTCGCTGCCAGACGGCCCCGAGGGGTCAGCTCTAATGCTGGTCGCGGCGGGGTAGCGCCCCTCCGCGGAAAGCCTCTCGGCTCTCTCAGCAGCCTCGTGGGAGGTAAGCCCCCTCCCTCTTCCTCTCGTTCGGCTTGCACCCCGACTGCTGGTGGAGATCTTGCGGGCCGACGCAAATTCTCCTTCGGAGGACGATCTGTCCCCTGATATGCCGCGTTTTCGGTAAAAACGTGAGTTTTCACCGAAAACCACTTCTCCCTCGCACTCCGAGCTCTCTGAGCTCCTCCCCTTCGATGCGGCATCGGACTCCGACCGCCCATCTCTCTCCCTCCGTACGTTTTTTTTATAAATTTCTGTATCCATTGCTGTTCCCACGAGTAAAAACTTTGTGTACTTGCTCAATATAGTGGTTCGCACTAAAGACTAATTTAGCTACCCATTAGTCAAGCTAACAACCTCACTCACGGTGCGCTGCCGCTTGGAGATTTGGGGTAATTTTTTATAGAGGTTGTCTTCCTCGCGGCCCGGGTGGTTAAGCCAGGACCCTCGACCCCCATCAAAAGTCAGAAACATGACCTTGGACAATCTCTGGGGCTACGATACTAACGGTGGCAGAAGGAGGAGTAAGTCTTCCTCCTGCCTGCCCGGTGGCAGGGTGAGTGCACACCGAGCCCGCTCTTACTTCGCCACTGTGTACTCTGCTATTGCAGAGGGACACGCGTTGAAGTGTTCCTTCGGACAGAATATTCGCAGGCGGACATCGAGACCCCTTAAGCAAAAGTACCCAAGGGGCGTCGTTAGCCGCCTCCCAGGGTGCACCGTCCCGCAGATTGGCCTTCACTCCGGACGTATCCTCAAGGGAACTACAGCCTGCGGGCACTCGAGGAGGTTTTCTGTCGTAGCACCCCCTTCAGACGTCTACTGGATTAATTTTACACTTCATGTTTTGTTCCAGAAACCAAGATAATAACCACAAGATATCTGTGGTTCCAATTTATCTAGAGAAAGATGTGTAATAACATCATAATCACGTAAGAGCGGATGTATGGAAATATATCTCGGCTTGAGCGCTTTTAAGTTTGAACAACACCCATAGGTACACTTTACTGTAACCATCAACGTAAAACTAATTAAACTGTATTTTTTTCAGGCCAAAGTCGATGCCCATCTCATAAACGGAAGGCCTGTATTTCTTTTTCATTATTGATAGTCTCGCGTTTGACCACTATCTCTCCTACCCCCCTAGCCAAGTTACAACCGTTTCGTTCGCACCGAACGCCTCAAGTAGGCCACGCCCCCGATTCCTTTGTTCTGACCACGTGACTGAGCGTTGAAATGACGTCAGAACAAAGGAATCGGAGGCGTGGCTGACTCAAGGCATTCGGCGCGAACGATACAATTGATGGTAAGCTATGACGTGGTCGACGATGGAGCACGCTTGCCTTGAAGTAACCTTCTCACTAATTACTTAAAGACACCCAGGTTGTAGCTATCAATAAACACAGACTTCGGCAGAGAATTTCTCTACTTAGGTGTGCACTCAATAAATGTGTTCCTAAAACGTTTTGTATTTCAGCAGTGGGAACATTTTAGGCAGACCTTGCTACAGACCACAAAACTATTTCGAAACAACTTTACATGAAGTTACGTATCCCAATCTGTCAAATATCATAAACTTATAGGCCAATAGATCATTACAAAATCAAGTAAACGTAGAAACATTCACTGAAAATTTTTAATTGAATATTTAAATCTGTTTTAATACGAAATTGAAAAATATATACTAAATTAAAGATAAGTGTGAATGAAGGTATCTGAACGATAAAAAGCAAAGCTCTGAGGATTTTAATTAATAATTGCAGGTGAAAAATGTGAGATATCCTCAGCTTCTATAGAAATAAAACTGTTAAGAGAACTGTACAATGTTGTTTGATATTTATTTTACGATTTTACAGTTGGATTCTTATGGCACAGGTGTTGTAAACGTAAATCTTACGTACGCGTGTCTAGACTTTGCGCAGATAGTTTGTTACTATTTGTGACCTATTTTTTCATGTCTCACAAGATATGAGAAAATCGGTAGCGCAGTGTTTGAACATTTGGTTGCTTTGCTTGGTGTCGCGGGTTCGATTCCCGCTCGTAACATATATTTATATGGCCTATAGATAATTGTATCGGGTTGGCTATCTTGTGTGTTAGTTATTATGTTAGTTAATGCACCCACGACACAAGAGTAGTTCTTAGTCAAGAATCAAAGCATTTATTTCAAATAAATCATACACAGGCACTTTTGAATTGTCAAGAAGTCAATCAGTCAAAAAAAAAAGTGCTAATTGCACATTCCAAGGCGTAGATCTCTGTGGAGAAGAATGCACAAGAAACTCCATGGCCACTCTTTCTTTAGTGTGGGTAAAAAGTATTATAAATTAATATTCCTATTTAGCACATGTTATCAGATCGCTAAACCATCTTTACTGCGGTTGACCGCGACGAAGATGTCCTCATTCAGACTCTATCTAGTAAGATATTACTAGTAAGATCTAGTAAGTGATTGTCTTAGTCCATCTCTTAGAAAAGTAAATATAATTAACTTTTGCATTGTACCTTTTATTACAAGCTGCATAAGTCACAAGCATTCGTAGCTTTTCAAAATAAAATTCACTTGAAAGTTACCGCACTTCTTCCTCCCTCAAGCCGAACCACTCCAAGCAAAGTTGTGCTTGTAACGTTGTTATGTGAACTCTCCCTTACAGAGCTAATTTCAAATAGTCACGTCTCGGCGCAGGTGCGACCGGGATCGAATCCGCTTCTACGGATAGAACGCTTGTCAACCGCGTGAACTACATTGATATGTTATACTTTATGTTACGATTTATATTAATTTATTTAATGTTCATGTCATTTGTTCAGTCCATCCAAAGGTATATATAATATAGGATAATACCGCCCATTGTACACTTATTTTTAATGATGTTTGTCCTGTATTTTTATGTGGTGTACAATAAAGAATATAATAAATAAATAATGAATAAATAAAAGAACATAGGTCGCTATATAATGCCTTAGGCATTCTCTGCCAGTTAACCTAGGGTGGTGTAGTCAATATCGTAGGCGCACAAAAAAGAAGAAAATATTATTTAGGGGTAGAAAAGTATTATATATACCTATTGAATTTGTCGTTAATAATTGTATAAAAAAACGATACCTAGTTTATCAATAACACCCGTTATTTTTAGGGTTCCGTACCTTAAAAGGAAAAAACGGAACCCTTATAGAATCATTTTGTTGTCCATCCGTCTGTCTGTCTGTCGGTCGGTCTGTCTGTCAAGACCCTTTGAAACTCATAAATTGTGACTGCTCATAAAACATGTTGAAATTAAAGCCATAATATTCAAAACTGCGATCTCTTGAAGCTGTGAAAAAATCAAACTTCTAAGTTAACGAAAAAAGATACAGTCGTATATGTCGCAATAAAACGTTCATTTCGACACTCTCAAAGGAATCAAAATTCATAGGGTATTTCCTGTTGACCTAGAACCCTGAAGTTTGGCATGAAGCAAGGCCTTATAGCACAAATATAGGAATAAGCCTGAAAACTGTAAATTTGTTGTTAAGTCACAAAAAAATAGTTCGATTCGGAAAAATCTTCGAGACTCGATTCGGGAATTGAACTATTTACATAAGTTAGTTTGTACGGAACCCTCAGTTTGCGAGTCCGACTTGCACTTGCCCAGTTTTTTGTTTTAATTTTGAGTGTTATTCAAATTATCTCTCTCTAAACCTTAAAAAAAATACCCGTTGCGATTTATCACGGATCATGTTACTGTGTGTGAGTTCGACAGTCTGTATGAGGCTTCGTCCACTTACTCTGCGAAACGCTGTTTTCGATTTCCGTAATCTACACTAATATTATAAAGAGGTAAAGTGTTGTTTTGTTTGTAGGAGGTAATCTTTGAAAGTAGTTGTCCGATTACTAAAGTTTTTTCACCGATAGAAAGAACAATCATTTAAAATAACTTAAAATTCAATAGTCAATATTGTGATAAAGCTACATAATTATTTAAAAAAAACCAGTTTTATTCCTGAGTGACATAGGCTCTATTTTATGTATGGAAGGCGAAGCCACCGGCAAAAATTAGTTAAGAATTAAATTAATTAAAAATAACAACCTATTTTATTGTTTATTCGGGTCGAAAATCACAAACATACATACAGACCACGTCTGTGGGTTTGTAACTAATATCTGCTCGGCTCGCACGAACTCAGCCCCGACTCTGTCAAACGGTGTGTCCATCACATAATGCTTCATCGCGTTTTTAAACTGGCTTTCGTACTATGAATTCATCAAAACAAGCTTCCCTGCTATTGACTTCGCCGACGTTCATTTTTCAATACTCGAAAATCGCTCTTATCCCTGCCGCTTTTAGGCATGCAACTGACTGCTTTCCGCACTTGTGCGGAAAAGGGCGTGAGCACGCCCCGTCACAATTAATTATATTATATAGATTGGACGCTAAGTGACACCTTCGAGTCGCGCGTCAACCTCCGTTAATTTATATCTTCGTAAATGTATTGACGATTATGGTCGGTATGGCGACACTCGGGGAGGCCTATATCCAACAGTGGATGTCTTTCGGCTGAAATGATGATGATGATGATGAAGTGTGTTGAAAAACGTCGTTTGATACACGTGGTTTTTCACTGCAGCATATGGCTCCATAACACCCTCACCTACGGTTCAGGCGAATTCCTCCTTGGACGCAATGGCAAAATTTCTCCACTTGTATCAAAATGTGCTATTATTATTGTTGCCATTTACCTCCTAAAATTACATCAGTAGATATTTACTGCCATTTATAAGTATCAAGTTAATTCAAGACTCTGTTTTCAACTTAAGTTTAGCTTACAGATTTATGTGGAGCACAAATTAATAATTTATAACTTTGTAGCTTATTCGAGTATGTGTATCAGACGGTAATTACATTACTGTGAAGATGCGTATCGTCTTACTATGTATTATAATTTAAGTCTGTCTATATATAGGTAATTAGGTGAAGGATATTTTGTTGGTTATTATGTAGGTGAGTAGGTACCTAACTTAATTTTAAATGTCATGTACGTTAGAAGGAATCTTCATCTTTTTATTGTGAGCGTTTCAATGGCGCGGCCATAGAGTTTTAGTCTTATATTCTAAAAACATATACTCATGTTAAGTGCGGCTTCCTAGAAGATGTTGTGGTTTCATTTTTACTACTGTCGAATTGCCAGTTAAAGGCGTAGATCAATAAAAAATGACCACACGATTGTCAACAAACATAACAGTTTGACAAGTTTTGTCGGTGTTTATATCACACCGTGACATGATGCACTATGTCACGGTGTGATATAAACACCGACAAAACGCAGTCACGTGATACAGGGCATCATTTCCAACATTTTTGATTCATTTTAACTTTTTTGACACAGAATAGATAATACAGAGGCAATATTACAGAAAATACATCATCATCATCATTTCAGCCGAAAGACTTCCACTGTTGGACATAAGCCTCCTCAAGTGTCACCATACCGAACGGTCCTTTGCGTCTCGCATCCATCGGATTCTCACAACCTTTACCACGTCATCGGTCCACCTTGTAGGAGGCCTCCCAACGCTGCGTCTTTCGGGACAGAAATACAAAACAGAAAATTCCCGTCACAGTGATCATAACGAGTAAAGGCAATTTAAAAATGCCTTTTGTTTTTAAGTTTTCGTCTGTATTTTTCCATTTTCCAAAATTAAACCAAAATATAAGAGCACACAATAATCATCATCATCATCAACATCATCATCTCAGCCGATAGACGTCCACTGCTGGACATAGGACTCCCCCAAATGTCCCCACAATGAACGGTCCTGTGCGTCTCGCATCCATCGGATTCCCACAACCTTTACCACGTCATCGGTCCACCTTGTAGGAGGCCTCCCATCGCTGCGTCTTTCGGGACAGAAATACAAAACAGAAAATTCCCGTCACAATGATCATAGCTCAGCATAATGCTGAAATTTGTGTGCAATATATATTTTAAGCTAAGTTGTAGACAGTCAGAAATATTATAGCATTCGGGGTCTTTTTCATCCATTTTTCATTTTTGGAACCTTGTATGTGTTAAGTGATTATCAGGAGTTAATCTGGCGCAAAATATAAAACTTTACTTCTCAATACCATTAAAACATTAAAAATACATTTTTCCTCTCCAAACTATAGCTCCCAAATCCTTCTACATTTTTATCTAATCCAATAACGCCTTCCTTGCACAGACTGTAGTAAGTCTACAAAATTATTTGCTCTCTAAAGCGCTGTATGAATTTATAAGCGACGCCCGGAATCCTAAAATTCAACTAAACCGGGAAACTTTCGTCCCTCCTGACCTTCAAGTAACTTGCCTGAACCTACTTGTGATATTACATACCTACTCTGAATTTACAACCCTCTTCTCGCTGTACTTGCTCCTCCTGAACTAGTATGCGTATGTTTTTAAGAATTTAAAAATTGTTTTATCCTGTTATAGCAGTTTTTTTTTAAATAAATACAATTTTAATATTCAATTTCAAGCTATCTTAGGCAGTCTAGACTGTAAGCGAATATGAACTAAATCTTTGATAAAATAATTGGAGCGTTTAAGATTAGTGAGTTTCAAATTTAATGAATATTGGTCATTCAGAATCCGTTTTAGATATTACTTCTAGTTATTATTATCATCAGTCAGACGAACGTGCCTTGTCTATATTACTCATAGAGTGTTCATATTATGTCTGTTATTTTGAATATGAAATAAACATTATTAAGGTTGATTAAAACATGACCATGTATTAGACCTAGATTATCTAAATAGGCTGTTTAAAGTCAAAACAAAAACTAGAAGAAACCAAAAGATGTCCAATTCTAGACATTTTATTTAACGATCATTCAAATCTAACCACCAATAAAATGGGTTTTGAGTACTTCCAAATGGCATTCACATTAATAGGACCAGATCCATTATAATCCGTGATCTAAAGCCTTTCTTCTCAACTCTATTATAATTTCAATGATTAGCAGGGCTGTTCGTGCGACGTTTCACAAAAGACGCAATTTCAACTTCGATTATCTCCATGCTGTTTTTGACAGCCACTCAAATCGTACTACGATGTGTTCTAATTTAGTTTTGTAGGAAATTTGTGACTCATACTTATTTCTGTAAATCGGTTAAAACAAACACTTTAATACGGACACTTTTTTACTTTAATACCCAAAGGTTGACTGGTAGAGAATGCCTTGTTGCATTAAGTCCGCCTATGTACTACTACTGTACATGAAGTTTAAATAAAGAAAAAAATACGTTAAATTTATTTATTGTAATAACACATAATTATTAACTGGTATATACCCAAGGTGGCTATTAATCTTACCACAAAATAACCGCACTAGAGACGGCATTCATAGACTGATCACACACTTATTAGTGCAGGCAACATAATTATGTACGTTTATAGTCGATGTAACCATCGACTATAAGTCTTAAGCAACGCCTTAGAGAACCGGCACAAGTAAATAATAATTGTAACAAACTCAGTGGCCACAGTCTTTTTCAATGTTCAGACTTTATCTTGATTGGATCAATCATAATGGAGGCTATGATTATTCGTGTCTTGAAATAGTTGTTGATGAAAGAATCACATAGATTTTAAGTAGATTTCTGTTTATTCAGTGAACGAGTGAACGCATTTCCCAAAAAGTAAGTTGCTAAACTCAGAAGACATAGTAGGTGGGTTACTTAAATCAGTGCAAATATTTTGGTAAAAATATCTTTCAGGAGAGCACATATTTGCCAGATCCTACAATATAGGATGCCTGTATCTTTGATAAGACTTGAATAAAATGTATTGGACCATCCTGATTAATTATTTAATTGTTGGTAAGTATGCACCAACAATTACATAATTAATCAGGACGGACAAAACATATTATGTTATCATTTCGCCACCGATGAATATTATTTTAAAGATCTATTTTTTCAACATCGAATAAAAAAAACCGGGCAAATGCGTACAAACTTACCTATGAAACAGTTCAATTCCCGAATTGAGTTACGAAGGTTTTTTCGAATCGAAAACAAAGTTTTTTTTTTGTGACCTAACTACAAATTTACAGTTTTCAGTTTTTTTCTATAATTCTGCTATAATATAATTCTGCTATGTGTTTTATGCCAAATTTCAGGATTTTAGGCCAATGGAAAGTATCCTATTAATTTTGATTCCCATGAGAGTGTCAAAATACACGTTTTTTGCAACATAGACAGTCGTATCTTTTTTTTCCTAAACTCAGAAGTTTGATTTTTTTACAGCTTCAAGGGACTGAAAACTTGAGTATATAGTTTAAATTTCATTTGGATACCTCCACACATTCCCAAAATAAAGGGTTTTGACAGACAGACAGACAGACGGACAACAACCCTATTAGGGTTTCGTTTTTTTCCTTTTGAGGTAAGGAACTCCAAAAACGATTTATTTTAATCCTCCGATTAATTTAAATCTTAGTAACTCTACCAAATATTTAATCAATAAAGTTGTGGTTGGCTTTTGGCTAACTGGATCCAGGTGGGTGTTGTTATGAAGTCTAGATACCATCCGAGAATCAACTTTAACTGCACAGGATTTTTCAATCTTAGATTCTAGACATTTTCCTAATTATTTCAACTAACTAACTGAATTCAAGAACAAATTGACTTTTGATTAATCTAATTTAGTATCGTAAAACAGTGCTCAACTTTAGCGCGAACCAATCTTCTCTCACTGAGCTTATTACAACTTGATTCGAAACAAGAACACCAATTTCCCAAATATTTTAGTTTCATAGGGCGACCTCATTTTTGCCCCGAAAAATCCTTAAGCGCTTCGATTTCATTATGCAGGCCTCATCCAATTGTCCAAGTTGGATAATAAAGAAGAGAATAGTGACCCATGAACGGGATATTATCATGTTATTGTAAACAAAACCACGGGTTTTCGCGTTACTGGTTGAATAATGAGGCAAGTTTTATTAAAAAATCCCGGGATTATCCCGCCAGGGCTGAAAGTTAGGAAGTCGTGGCTGAACAGCCACCTGACTGCAATTAGGTTTAGGTGAGCTCATCATTAATGTAAGTTGTAATTAGAACATTAATTTTGGAAACGATCGAGAGGAAGAATTAGTAATCTTCATTACGGACATGAATTTGCAGACGTATTATACAAATACAAATACAAAATGTTTTATTTCTATAACTAGTAGTTTACATTAGTCTATGATTGGAGTCTCCTTTTAAGCATGATGATGCCTGTATTAGGAGACTCCGCTCCTCCTTAGCGTTGGCTGTTTACAAAACTCAAATATATTATAAATACTTAACAAAGTTTTTTTTTTTTTTCAAATTAAATGTTTCATTAAAACTACACTAATACTAGTACAGTTTTTGTTTTATAGAATGAAAGAATTAAAAAAATATTGATACCACCATACAAAAATTTTATATATGAGCCCTTATAGAATCTTGAACGATCTTTTCGTAATTATCTCTTACAACTACATGCAACTAAGGCAGTAAAAAACTGCCCGAGTGTGAATTGCACTTGCATATGAAGGATTTTGTACTATAATATTAAAATCGAGCAAAAAAAACACGTCTCTTATATGGAGACTACTTTAATGTTTAACTTTATTTAAATTTTATTATTTGGAATTGTAGCACCAATAGAAATATACATTCTGTGACAATTTCAACTTTCTACCTCCAGCGGTTTAAGTGGTACAGTCCGCTGACAGACAGATAGACAGACAGACGGATAATGGAGACTTGGTAACAGAGTTCTGTTGGCACTCTTTAGGTACAGAACCCTAAAAAAGCATCATACTCAAAAACCACTAGCAAAAACAAATCGCGGGAAAACGAAAAAATACAGTAAGTGCCTATTCAAATCCAATTCAGAGAAGTTTCAAACAATTAGCGGATGGTGAATATCCGACACTCCAAATAAAGCAAGTAAAACACCATAATGAGGGGAGCGGCACATTGATCCCCCGTATCTTGCACGGGCTTACGTAAGACAGGTACAGCATCAAAGGATGGGGGCAGTCTTTGACTCGACAAAGACATAATTACTTTGTGAAGAATTGTCTCGGCACGCCTTCAAATGACTGCTGCTCTGCGATAATTCCCGAAATTCCTTGAAATTACGACGTTGTCTCAGGTCCCGGTTTTCGAGTCGATTTTTAAATGTTACGAACTTGCTTTTTAAGAGTATTGTGATTTATGTTTTGGGGTCGTATGAAGGATTAAAGTGTCTGCGAGATTTTAGGCTGACTTCAGCTTTTAGAAAACTTTTACATAGGCTTGTTAACAGTTCAGAATATTTTTAATTGCCGACATATTTAATTTTTTGTTTCTTTAAAATTTGCATATGTAAACTTTATAGCAAAATAGAATATTATTTGTGCGTTAAACTTAGTACATTAAGACTGACATTATCTTATTATAATTTGTAAAATCTTCAAAAGCTGATTTTCCAAAATTTTCGTAGCCAAATCTAATTAGTTTTAGACTGCAAAAAAAAATTATAATCTTGACGATATTTTCCAGACGAAAATAGTCTAGACGAAAATTGATTTACTTACCTCTGGCATAGCACTTTTAAAAAAACCTATTGGTAGCCCATATACATCGGTAAATTAATAACTAACGAGCGAGCGGCTTTGCCTACGTGAAAGTAACAAAAAAACTTTTTACAAAAAATAATTAAAACCAACTTTAATGTAAAAAAAAAACACTAAAAAGTGCAAAATAACTTAAATTTCGGAAGTCGGTGTGTCTATAGTTTTGTCTCTTCGTTATTTAATACCGACTTTCGAAATCAAAGTTATTTTGCACTTTTTACGGTTTTTTTAGGGTTCCGTACCTCAAAAGGAAAAAACGGAAACCTTATAGGATCATTTCACTTTATTGTCCGTCCGTCTGTTGTCAAGATCCTTTATCTTGGGAACGTGTGGAGGTATCGAGTTAAAATTAAAACCATATACTCAAGTTGCGGTCTCTTGAAGCTGTAAAATATCAGATTTCTAAGTTAACTGAAAAAAAAGATACGGCCGTCTATGTCGCAAAAAACGTATATTTCGACACTCGAGGGAATCAAAATTCATAGGGTACTTTCCGTTGACCGAGAATCCAGCATACAGCAAGCAAGTCTTATGAGCACAAATATGGGAATAAATCTGAAAACTGTAAATTTGTATCGGGATTCGGGAATTTAACTGTTTACTTATGTAAGTTTGTACGGAACCCTCAGGTTGCGAGTCTGACTCGCAATTGCCCGGTTTTTTTTAAATTCAATATTGAAAATATTGATCTTTAAAATAATATTTATCGGTGGTGAAATAATAACGTACGAGTAATATGTTTTATCTAGTATGTACCAACAATTAAATAATTAATATTTTTTTTTTACATTGAAGCCGGTTGAATTTTTTCTTTGTAAAAAGTATTTTTATTTTACACTTTTTATTTATGGTACCACAACTAAAAAGTACGATATATACCCCCATTTCTTTCAGTCTGTTATCGACTACACGTTTATACGTGCAAAACAATTTTACTTGTTACAACAGTTCTGCTGGTTTCCTAAGAGGAGTTCTTGTCCATATCTTGAAGTTTATCATCAGATCATAACAATATTTATATGGGACCAACTTGAAAGCATACCCTTTCAATCAAGGAAATAATTTTTAAAATCGGTCCATAATTGACCGAGAAATCGGTGAACATACATAATATATATATATATATATATTTATATATATAATATAAATAATAATATATATATTCAGTTGAACATAAAACCTCCTCCTTTTTGAATTTGGTTAATAAAATAGCATTCTGAGTTTATAAATATTTTTTTTTACAAATATTTCCACTTTATAATAATAGTGTAGAAATGTAATAAAAAAAAATCGAATATTAATACTTTAGCTGTCTCAGATTTTTTATATATTTTTTTGTAAATTGGTAAAAATGCAAAATGCATTAAAATCCAAGCATTGTGTCATCATACCTAATTTAATTCTCTATCTAGTCCAGTAGCTACCAAGATGTAGGTCATGTCACTGTTTTAATTTGTAAGCCCAACAATTCTGAGAATTTTTCATATTAAATTTTGATGTAAAAGTAACAGCGGCTAAGAATGTAAACTGAACTAAAATACCAGGATTGTTGTTGCAGAGCCCGACTGCTCTGTAACAAAATTTTTAGCATTTTAAAACTTTTCAACTGTCAGACTTCCAATTTCTAAGAACTGTATCAAACGAACACCGGTTATTAAAACAAGTTACTTGGAACATAATAATTTATTCTTGTAAAAAGTACAAAAAACACAAAAGTGAGTTAGCAACTTCGAAACTGAGCAACGTTTGTATCTTGAGTTGTCGGCGGTTCACCTTTCTATATTATTAGTTTAAATTTTACTATTTTTTTACTTTTTTCATATATATTTTTTGTTACATATTTTTTTTTTAGGTAGGAAAATCATCTAATGACAAATCGTAGCTAGTGTCAGACTTTTACTGACTAAAAACCTACTCCTATTCCTTCGCTGCCTTTGTCCACGGGCCCTGGGTTTAAAAAGTCACACTACCCATGCCCCGATTCATACTTCGCAGAAGAAGGCGACCGCCTGCTCCTTCTTCTTGCTCCGGACCATGGCCTGTACCAAGGCCCGGCGCGAGAGAACGCTGCCGCCGATCGCCCCCACGAGAACACGGCGTTGCTTTGCCCAAGCGGGGCACACCTCCACCGAGTGCTCCACCGTGTCCTCCAGGCGGTCCACACAGTGGCGACACCCGGGCGTCGCTTCCACAGGAATCAGGTGTAGGAACTTCCCGAACTTACCGTGTTCGGTGAGAACCTGCGTCATGCGGAAGGTGAGGACGCCGTGAGGTCTTTTAACCACGCCTCAAAGAAGGAACTTACCGCTATAATTGTGGCATGCCCACTTTTGCCACATGTAGAAAAAAAACATCAGAAAAGATGAACCACAGTATCCAATAAATAATGAGCAGTGCAGGCCAAGTGGTAACGGCGTCGACTTACGAGTTGTAGGTCGCGGGTTCAAACACAGCGTGGTGGATCATTCCCTCTCCTAGAGAGGAGGCCTGAATTCCAGCAGTGGGAAATATTAAAAAAAAGGCTGAGTATGCTATGTATCCAATAAATTATTATACAAAATAAATAACCCCAATCATTAATTATAAAACGTGTCTTAAATTAATTATCGCCCCGGGCGGTTCGTGAACTCGTGACGTCAAAATCATTTCATTTATGGCCCGGGCTCCTGCCTGTATTTATGGTGTGTCTCGTGGTGATCGGATCTGCGTGCAGTGTTATATTTTGAGGACTAATTGATTACTTTGTCAAGAGTACGATTCTTTGTTTATTCCATTTTTATTTACTGTTTCATTGAAAAATATGGCCGAAATGTTATCCGATATATAACCTAAAGCAAATTGTTGGAACTCTGTTAATTTCATTTAAAAGCCTGAGAAATTGAAGAAATCATTGTCTTGTCCATATTCCAATTTATTTTTTAAGGGTGGAAATCATCCAATGACTTTTCCCGCTCTGGGCGGTGCGTGAGGGTGTGTCAGACTTTTACTGACTAAAACCACCAGTCCTTCAGTTGCCCTTTGCGTTCTAGGACTACGGGAAACCTATTCAGAAACTATTCAAAAATATAAAAAAAATGCCCGCGCTCCTAGCTAGCGGGCATCGGGCCTGCTGACTTCTCTTTGAGGAGCGCGTGGATCACTACGTGCTGTTGACGACTGGGCTCGGTCCGGTCAATTAGCAGACGGCCGGACGTCGGGCTATCCATTGCTCGACGTCCGCAAGCCCGCGTCTACCGTGGCTGGTAGTTGGGGTCAGAATCTGCGGCGGCTGGGGCGTGAGGACATTCGTTCCCTCACCCGTGAGGCCTCCTCCTTCGCCATTACTGTTTCAGCATAGCCCGAACCAGGGCCCAGCGCCGATTGCCTTCATGATGACACGGCGGTGCTCCGCCCAAGCAGGACACACTTCCACCATATGCTCCATCGTGTCCTCCGGGCAGTCCACACAATGGTCACAACCGGGCGTTTCTTCCGCCTGAATCCGTTGCAGGACCTGCGTCATGTGGAAGGACGCCGTGCTGCTACTCCAGCCACTCCTCAAAGAGGGGACTTATTTCAATTTAATTGGGATACACAAAATGATGCCATTTTGCGTAACCCAAATAAATTGCTACTACTTCTGGCATATTTGTCTATTAGGTAGTCGTCATATCAGTAGCCACCTCGTCTTGAGGGATTGTTTAAAAGAGTTACCGCAGGCCTGGAAGGCAAAAGGTAATTGAAGGAACAGGGGTGAGTTTTAGTCAGAAAAGAGAGCTAACCCTAGAGCGAATCAAGTTATTTACCGATTATCCAAGCTTCAAAAAAAAAGTGGTCACCCCCTTAATTTATTTATTTATTTATTTAGTCTTCATGCAACATAATTTACAAAGGCGGACTTAATGCCTGAGGCATTCTCTACCAGTCAACCTAGGGTGGTGAAGAGACAATATGGTAGGTGCATAAAAAGAAAATGTTATCCAAAAACAAAAGTAGAAAGATTAAAAAAGTATACATTTAATTAAAATACACATACATATAAATTTAATATAATATATATACATATATATTAATATAAAGTAACGAAAGAAGTTTTGAGACGATTCTGTTATTAATGTATGAAAAATGTCTCTTCAATCTTGCCCACTGTATATCCGCATTTACAATGGTCTTTCACTGCTCTTTAAGTCATTAACATTTACTCTTAAAATCTTTCACTAGCTAAATTTGAAGCTCTCTGTAGTGAAAGGCGTATAAAGTAAACTAAGAAAAAAAAAATGTATTCTTTTTTTATGCACCGGTCATGTTGTCTCTCTACCACCGTTAACTGGTAGAGAATGCTTAAGGCATTAAATCCGCATTTGTACGTCTGTGTTGCATAAAAATAAAATAGATAAATATCGTTGATCACATAAATTGACTTACTGATTTATTTTAGACATCGTCTCTAGGTACCGAGATAAGAAAATTTACAAGATATTATTTTATATTATATATTTCAAATTTAATTTATTTTTATTTTTTAAATTTAATTATTATTTAATTACTATATATTTCAAAACTTGTAGAACTTGGATTTAGACAGGATTTTTGGTGTGATTATTATTTTTATTTAACTGGATTAACAATTAGATAATAAAAGTTTAACCGCACCGATATGGTGCAGATGCAGGTTCTTTTAAAGTGGGAAATCATCTGATGACTTCTAACGTAGAGCGTTAGGTAAAGCGAGAGGACGTGTCAGACTTTTACTGACTAAAACCACACCTATGTTCCTTTAGTTCTCTTTTGCGTTCTAGGCCTACGAGTAACCGCACCGATACAGTGAAACGAGGAGAACAGATCAGCTGTTAAAGGCAACTTGACAGACGTCACAGTTATCAAGATTCTGTTGCTACACAAAATTGTGATAAGATTCAAAGAGATTCAAAGATTCAAAAGCATTTATTTCAAATAAACCATTTACAGGCACTTTTGAAATGTCAAGAAGTCAGTTAGTCAGAAAAAAAAAGATGCTAATTGCACATTCCAAAGCGTAGATCTCTATGGAGAAGAATGTGCAAGAAACTCCATGGACACTCTTTTCAATCATGTTTTGTAATTACAAATATCACTGTTACATGTTTCTTGTCGTTATCATGTGAGAACAATGTAAATACAGTAAAAAATAAAAACTAAATATAGATATTAAAATAGCAACTGGCAGCTAAAAGATGACCAGTCTCAACTGACAGCGCCCGTTCACGAACATGACGCCAATATTAGCACCACTCAGCTCAACCATTATTCAGATAACAATTTAATTGAGTTTTTGTTACGCTTTTAAATCCTAATCCCTGAAATTAACAATCGATCACCCAACAGTTGGATATAAAAACCTTCGTCAAATCGCCACCCCTTGAGAAATGGGGGCATCCAGCATTAATTCAACTTATAATGGATACGGCGCCATCCGCCATCCCCTCCGGAGGGACCAACCTTTGTCAGCGCCATCGATGTGGGTTATTATTTGAATTTTATAATACCAGTATGGAATACTCTTTATTTATTTTTTATTTGTGCGATTTCATGGAATTGGTTTTGTTTAGTTCATATATATTCATATGTGACGTACCTCTAGATATGTTTTATTAGTCATAATTTTTGTTTTGTATTTTCCTGACGAGTTTTATGATAGTAGAAGTGTCATTCAATTTTGCTATCTAGAATTTCTCAGTAGCAGCCCCAAGTTGTACACGTACCAGCAATAAGTTCACCCACTGATGCAGGATTTTTTTGTAAACATCATTTACAAAAAAATCCTGCATCCTACACAAGTGCTTGACTGCCTGATTTTCCTGTTTTATAATGTGACCTGATGTTAAGCAGTGATGCTATCGATGATGGTGAATCGCATTAGTTTATTAAAAGCCTTTTCACTATAGCCTTGAAGATACCTAAATTATAATCGGACGGGAAGACCGCTAACATAAAACATTACGATTTAGAAATAATTCGAAATAGAATAAATGTACGACAAAAGTACAGAAACCTTGAACTTTTTTGCTAGTTATTCTTTGATCTTGTATCGTCTGACTTTGAGATAATCCTAAAATAAGATTTATGAGCAGCCTTCGCCAGTCTGGAGTTATCAAAGTTACAAGAGGGATGAGCTAGCGATAAAAAGGCGACAAATCCAGCTTCGTTTGTGAGACAAACAAACAAAACAGCACATTCAATAAGTTTCACCTTTTCGACGCGTCACTTTACGTTTTGCTTCATTTTTACGACTTACCATACAAAAAACTAATCAATTTTACTATCCAACCTCTAGCCATAGATTAGCTTCAGGAAAATAATATATACTTTTTGAGCGAGTTTTACGCGTTTTTTGGCTGTAAAATTGTTGTGTTTTCTGCTTCTACCTAAATCTTCAGTTCTTCCATCACTAACCCACCTTTTTGTACTTTTCTTTTTTCTATTTCTTCCTATGAAATTTGCGTAATACATAATATATATATAAATATATGTATTTTTGTATGGGAGCAGTGGTCGCCGAGTGGTAACGCCCCGACTTACGAGTTGTAGGTCGTGGGTTCAAACCCAGCCAGGCGCATTACTTTGTGTAATTTATTTCATCACCACTGCTCTCAAAACGGTAAAGGAAAACATCTTGAGGAAACCTGCATCTCCTAGAACCAATAATTCGAAGACATGTGACATCCACCAACCTGCACTGGAGTCAGTAAAAGTCTGACACTATCTCCCGCACCGCCCAAGAGCGGGATTTGTCATAAGATGATTTTCCAACCTAGAAAAAACCCGCACTGGGCCCGTGTGGTGGATTACTGCCCAATCTCTCTCCTAGAGTGAAGGTCTGGGTCCCAGCAGTGGGAACATTAAAAGGCTGATTATGCTTATATGCATTTTATATATAATAACAATATAATATAAGTTTAAATCTATGCATAGTCATAATTTTTAATGTATTAATTTGCAGTACACCACAGACTACCCTCTTTTTATTTTAAGAACAACATTTATTAGAAATGCCTAATCGATTCGTTCCGCAGACGCTAACGTTCTAATCCACACGAGCACTCATACCAAACCAAACAAAAGTAACAAAACAAAATCAGTGAATATTTTAAATGGTTGTTCCACAACAGCCAATCAGAGAACATTTTTAAAGGCCGCTTCACAACGTCCAATCGAAGCTTCCTAAATCGCAAATGTACGCGACTGTTTATTTATCTGGTCCAAATCGCGGATGATCGAAACGGGGGAGATTCCAGTGAGCTAGGGAAGTTTCCGTGTGATTAAGGATTCCCAATTTGCAAGTGGCCTGGCTGTTTTAATGGTATAGTTTTTAAGAACACCGATAAACAAGGGAAGAAGAAAAGAGAGAAGTCAGGAGTCACAGCGCGATCTCCGGTCTCCGTAAACGCGGACTCGTCATCCGGCCGACCGGGAATCAGGCACACCTTAAAAGTCAGCTAAACAGAAGGGGCTCAGTAAGGTCAATGCTTGCTAGAGCTGCAGGCATGTTTGTAAGAGTGATCGTGGCCCTAGAATGCAAAGGGCAACTGAAAAACACAGTCATGTTTTTAAAAGTCTGACACACCACTCTAGTCTCATTTGACCTTAGAGTTGAAGAAGTCATTATTTTTATGATTTAATGATTTTCCTCCTCAAACAAGGAAGTTATTTATCCAGTCAGCCTTGAGATCGTAATCTTTGCGCTATTATTCTAATAATAACGAGGCGACGAAAGGTTTTTGGAGTGGTGACCATGTACCGGACGACGTAGCATTGGAAGGCCTGACAAGGTGAAACGATGATGTGGTGAGGCGCACAGGACTGGCCATTATAGTGACCCTTAGGGGAGGCCTATGTCCAACAATGGACGTCTTTCAGCTGAACAAATGATGATGATGAAATGTTCCAAAGTAACTTTATTGCAAATCAGTTGTCAGAATGCACACGAACAGATGGACGAGAATTTTCACTTACTGGACGCCTCAAAGAGATTGATGCCTTTGAAGTCGACCGCAGCAAAGGTAGTGTGACGATCTGATCATTTTTGCGAGGCAAACTTGGCCAGACTGAGCAGTGGTGGCCGAGTGGTAACGGCCCCAACTTACGAGTTGTAGGTCGTGGTTTCAAACCCAGCCAGGCGCATTACTTTGTGTAATTTATTTCATCACCACTGCTCTCAAAACGATGAAGGAAAACATCGTGAGGAAACTGGCATGTCCTAGAAATAAAATAAGAAATAATAATAAATTCAAAAACATGTGACATCCACCAACTCGCACTGAGCCCGCGCGGTGGATTACGGCCCATTCTCTCTCCTAGAGAGAAAGCCTGAGTCTCAGCATTGGAAACATTATAAGGCTGACTATGCTATGCTATACTAAACTTGGCTAGAGTTTGCCCTAGACAGAGAAGTTTGAGAGGAAAAAGAGGAGGCCTAAGCCCAGTAGAGCCACAATACAGGCTATAAAAAAAAATTGTCAGTGTGACACATCGCACACTTTCACGATCGCTGTCCCGAATCAATCGTGTTATGTCAGTCGGCATTGATTAAATTGATCCGTTAACTACACAGTTGATATGGACGCTACAGTGTGGACCCTACATATTTACTTTAAACAAAATTGGTGTGTTCGTTAATGGTATTTTACTTTGTCTGTATGTGTGTGCTTTGATTAAGCACAGAGGATGTTTTGTAAAGTGCGTCATGTTTTTTATAATATTAAACTCAACCAACAATTATTTGATGTATATATAAACACTAGCTGCTGTCAGAGGCTTCGCCCGCGTGAATGTAGTTTTTTTCCATAAAAATTTTGGACCCTCGTTTGATCTCTTTAGTGAGTGAATTTTGGAAAATCGTCTTTTAGTGCTTGCCTATGTCATAAAAGGGAGTCGAGCGTAAAAATTCACGTTCTAAGTGCCTGTAGTTTCTGTTTTGCGTTGATATGTCAGTCAGTCAGTTTCTTCTTTTATGTAGATAATTGTAATTTACATGAGTAAGTCGATTTAACATGTAGAAACATAAGATTTAAAAAAAAATGCGTGTCTGACAGCTGTGCCAAATAGGTCTAATTCAGCAAAAATACCAGACAACTACCCGGTAGTAGTCTTATGTTGGTTTCAACTGAACCTTATTGTACAAACATTTTTTTTAATTCCACGCTCGAATGACTGAACGAATTTCAATGAAACACGGGTGCACTGGTAAATCAGTATGTATCTGTAAATAATAGGTCGTATTTGTAGTGTCGGATTTTATTTTCTTTTATTTTTAGAAAAAAAAAACTGAAAGAAGCTTAACTCCCGAAAACAGAAAGAAGCTTAACTCCCGTCACCCATCTCATGGGTTGGAAAACTGTAGATTGTGAACAGAAAAACTAATAATCTATTTAAAAAAATCGACATTTATTCCCGTCCTTGCAAGAATCTGACCGACCGACATCTTACGATGACGCGACTTTTACTTGTCATTTCATTCACATTGTAATGTGGCCTTTTCCGGCCATCCGCAGCTTGACCGGATCCGACACGTAAAGGAGGGATCTAGCCAATCAATAACATATTCTTTTGTGTAGCTTTTATTGGAATATCACATCTGTTTCTGGTCGGAACGTCCGTTTTTCAGCGGGCTGTATCTCGTATAGGTATACAAGAAAGTTTACGATGTCAGCGTTTTTAGATCCATTTTAACATTGTAGTATGGAATCCTTCCTATGCGAGTTCGACTCGTACATGACCAGTATTTATTTTTGATTAAATGATAAATGATATTTATTTTGTAAATAGGTTTAAAAAAAACACTTTTACACGTAAATTTTTTTTTCGTCATTTTTAAACTAGATGAGGCCGGTGTTTCCTAGCTGACTACCCTGAGAAGAAACACCGAAACAAACTCAGGGGTCAAAGTCTCTTTTAAAGTCCATACAGTAAATATGTAATGGTCAAATCACATGAGAACCATGCAGATTTGTCTAAAATGGTCATTTGAAGAAAGAACCATACAAATTTGAGTGGACCTGTCCAGTCAGTGCAAGCATTTGTCAGTATTCGTAAAGCTCAACTCAGGACTACTAAGGAGCTCAACGACTTGACGAACAATACCAAAGAAAGGACATTTGGGTAGGCCGCAGAAAATACTCAAATTGCCAGACATACGTTAAAATTACTGAAAAGGAAAGAAAAAGCAATCAACATAGTCCTTACGTTCACAACAATAAAAGGAAAAATAAAGCTTTTATTGGAATATCACATCTGTTTAGGGTTCCGTACCCGGATTGTGCCCACGGGACTATCTTACTAAAGCCTCTGCTGTCCGTCCGTCTGTCTGTCGGAACGTCCGTTTCGATTGATTTCTTTATTTCATCGATTGTTGTAGGGTTGTTTGGTACACACAATGACGCAGTAGTTGTTCAAATACGTTTTTTAGTGATTACACCCACCACCCCCAAGACTGATTGCTACTGCTGTGTTCACTGGGCAATAGGGAACCATAACCATCGAAACCGGTCTAAGGTGGACATTCCACTCATACGTTTTGTTAACATAATTATTGTGCTTACAGCTAAGGAGCGGAATGCACTATCAGTATCCATATTTTCTGAGCTACAAACTGGGGGTCATTAAGACAAGAGTGAACAGATTACTTCTAGGTTAGCGTGCTCCAATATCGACCACATCATCCTTTCCCATCAGGTGAGTTAGTGGTCAAACGCGAGCTAATCCGTAAATAAAAATACATGCCAGCTGCAGCATCGAGTAGTTTAATAGTTACAAAATAAATCAATTCCATAGATAAAAAAAACAATTATTGTGCTCAAAATAACATCGATAGTTCTTTTTTTCAAATATACTCAAACCAAATCAAACCACGCCTATTAGAGATTCCAATCCTTGTTGGCGACCGAGATGTAAGATAAGTTTACTATAGCTTCACTCTTGGTATGCCAGTTTTGCCACCCAAATACTCGTAACAAATTTATCTGGTCAACAGACACATCGTCGTGAACACAGACAATATAACACTTAATAACTAATATTAGTATCGCAATACTACCCCATAATAAGTCCTCTACAGACAGTCGACCGCTAAACCATATTTAGGTCAGTCCACAATTTCATAGCATAAACTTTATAGTTCTGTGGAGCCTTCAATATCCCGAAGTGGTGCAATAAACTCGCCGTAACAGCAACAATAACATTCCAATAACTTGCGACATGCATTATTCAAATATTTCTACTGTTTTATAACGTTAACATTACGTTTGATCAGCATCTTTTAATTATTTCAAATGAGTTTATTTCCAAGGTAAACTTAATAGGGAGTTAGTATTAAAAAAAAATAGATTTGTTCTCTGACCAGTATATCAATAAACTAGCTTTTGCCAGTGGCTTCGCCCGCATGAAAGTGCGTCTCTTCATACAAAACTTTGAACCCTCGTTTCATCCCTTTAGGGGGTGAATTTTGGAGAAGCCTCTATTAATGCTCGCCTATGTCATAAAAAAAACTTGTGCAAAATTTCACTCTCCTAGTCCCAGTAGTTTTGGATGTGCGTTGATATGTCAGAAAGTTTCTCCTTTTATTCATATAGATATGCAAAAATAAATTTGCAACATTTTAAGGCCTCCCACAAAGTTTTTTTTTTAGGTGGGAAAATCATCTAATGACATATCTCGCTCTTGGGTAGAGCGCAAGATAGTGTCAGACTTTTACTGACTAAATACCCACTCCTGTTCCTTTATTGCCTTGGTCCCAGAGCCCCGGGTTTCGTTTTCACACTACCCATGGCCCCAGTAGGCTTCGACCCTGCTGGGCCCCTACGATTTGCTGACATCTTCCTGAGGCGTGCGTGGGACAATACGCGCCGTCGACGACTTGGGCTCGGTCCGAACGGTTATCGGACGGTCGGACGGCGAGCCACCCATTGCTCACCGTCCGCAAGCCCGCGCCTATGGTGGCCGGAAATCGGGATCGGAATCCCGCGTTGCCTCACGCGATCGGCCGCCTCCTTTGCAAACATTACTTCTTCGCAGAAGGAGGCGACCGCCTGCCACTCCTCCTCGCTCCGAACTATGGCCTGTACCAAGGCCCGGCGCGAGACATTGAGGCCCGGTGCAAGTCCCACAAGGTGGGCTGATGACCTGGTGAGAGTCGCGGGAATACAATGGATGCGAGACGCACAGGATCGTTGGTTGTGGCGGCACTTGGGGGAAGCTTATTTCGAACAGTGGACCTCTTTCAGCTGAAATGCTGATGATAATTATCCAAAGTACTAACTAGAATACTAACTGTCAAAACGAAATCATTTATCAAAAAGCATATAACAAATATATCTGTCTCTCTCGCAAAAACTCAGTTTTTTATTTTGGTGTGATGGACATTGACGTCAAAGTCTTTGAATAAAATTACTTTCACCGTGTCTGCATAGTCTGCACACCTGTAGGCCAGCACCTGACCCTACTGAAAAACAGTCACCATCATCATCATCATTTCAGCCAAAAGACGTCCACTTTTGGACATAGGCCTCCCCCAAATGGCGCCACAACGACCGGTCCTGTGCGTCTCGCATCCATCGGATTCCCGCAACCCTCACCAGGACATCGGACCACCTTGTGACGCCAGAAGAGGTTGTTTCAGAACCTTTCGTCCCCATCGACCATCTGTTCTGCGAGCAATATGCCCTGCCCACTGCCACTTAAGTTTGGCGATTCTTCGGGCTATGTCTGTAACCTTGGTTCTCCTGCGGATATCTTCAATTCTGACGCGATCACGCAAGGAAACTCCGAGCATAGCCCTTTCCATTGCCCTTTGAGTGACTTTGGTGTCTAAAAAACAGTACCTATTCGAAATATGGTAGCTTGTAAAATCCTGTCTGAACCTGTTCGTGAACAATCTGCGGCTGATTTATTTTGTTTAGATTATCGGAAACTATAAATAAAAGACCTGGTTCGGATAGGTTTTTCTCCTTTTACGTACAGTTCTTGACTACCGACATCCGCATATTGTTCAGCGGTCTAATTAGTTTCACGTACTATTGTTGGCAATTTGAAATAAAAACATTCCTTTTCTGAAGGCTTTGGTTTGTTTACACTTTGGTATTTGGAGCCGTTGAATAAAAGATTTGAGAAATTTACAAATCAATGTTTTTGGGTAAATAAATGATTAGCATAAATAGCATAATCAGCCTTTTAATGTTGCCACTGCTGGGACTCAGGCCTCCTCTCTAAGAGAGGGAATGGGCCGTAATCTACCACGCGGGCCCAGTGTGGTTTGGTGAATGTAACATGTCTTCGAATTTTTTGGTTTTAAGAGCAGTGATGATGAAATAAATTACATAAAGTAATGCGCCTGGCTGGGTTTGAACCCGCGACCTACAACACGTAACTCGAGGCCGTTACCACTCGGCCGACACTGCTCTATGAATGATTAGATGTTTAATAAAGTTTGTTAAAAGATTTATAAAATAACATACAAATGTTTTATTTACAAGTGAATTTCTGGAAAATTTTAGTGTCGGATGTTGCGGAAAAACCAACGAGAATAGATTCTCTATGTCGCAAGAATGCTCGCGAAGAAATTATTAAAGATCTTCACATATAGGCGCTTAAGGTGGAATGTTGCCATCGAGGTCGTCCGTGGTGAAAGTGGTTTGGTGATTTGATCACATTTGCTGATCAAACTTGGTTAGACATCGTGCAAAGGTGAAAGGTTTGGAAAGAGAAAGGGGAGGTCGTTTTTTAGCAGAATTAGGCTGGCATTTACAAAAATCTAGCAATACTGATTTGAAGACAGTTATTATACTAATAGACAGCTATACTATCACTTAATGATATGTTTACGAGAACTTAATTCCGGAAAAATAAACAGTTCCTGCAGATCAGATCACAAGAGACATGCACGGACAAGCTATAACTTTGTAAACGAAGATTCAAAATATTCTGAAATTTCAAATGAGTAATTCTAATTAAATCGTAAAATCATACTTATCACACCAATAAAGGTAAAAGTTTGTAAATATGTGTGCGTGTGTCTGTACGTTTGTTACATTTGCTTCTTCACGTTCAAACGGCTCTACAGATTTGGATATAATGTTTAGGTAGTGATATCCTGGAATTGAACATGTGACACTGTTCATCTTCGCATCGTCGCTTTCCATCAGGTGCGATAGCGGTCAAGCATAAAAAATCTTGGAATTATGTACTTTTGGGATAATTTTCTACATTCCATGCGGGTGAAGCCGATGGTAGAAGCTAGTCTAAAAAAAGTAAAGAATCTTGAACAATATCTATTCTTCCGTTCAGAGTTTCAAGCGGAACGCGTAAAACAACAGAAAAGCTGGGATTTTATCGCCGCAGCGATGTAATCCATAATAATTGATTGCTTTGTCGTCACAACAAGAAATAAAAACAAAAAGCAACCGACTTTATTCCAAGTTTAAATTATGATTTTATTCACGCTTGTAAAGCTCTTCATTTATTTTTAATCGTTTTGATTGGCGGTTCAGTTGATGTAATGAGACGTCCGAGGTGCTGATTGGGCAGTGTGTATCACGTATAATTCGTAAACCTGAAATTAATGTTTACCCGTTGTGGGCTTCCGCAGATAGTATGCGATATAATAATTTGACAGCCCTTTTTTAGTTTTGTATCGTAAGAAAAAAATTCATGACAACTTATTATACTTACTTAGGGAGTTGGTGATAGTATGACGGGTGACAAGACAGAATTGAAGAAAAAATCGTTTGCGCCGACCCCGAATAACACCAAGTAAGGGCAGGAAGTTGATAATGATGATGACTGTTACGCGCCTGTCTGTAGAAGCTTTAATGAATGTTAACAATTATGTATTCTATTCTCCAAGGACACTTTCCATCAACCCTAAGAAATATTGTTTTTTGGGTTCCGTACCTCAAAAGGAAAATCGGAGCCCTTGTAGGATCACTTTGTTGTTCGTCTGTCAAGACCCTTTATCCCGAGAACGCGTGGAGTTATCGAGTTGAAATTTCATTTCATTTCATCCGTTTATGTCACAGAAAACTTATATTTCGACACTCTCATGGGAATCAAAATTCATAGGGTACTTCCCCTTGACCTCTAATCCTGAAAATTAGCATGAAGCAAGGTCTCATAGCACAAGTATCGGAATATAATCTGAAAACTTTTTTTGCGATTCGGAAAATCTTCGTAACTCAATTCGAAAATTGAGCTGCTACCTTCAATGGGCAAGACCGACTCGCACTTGCCCGGATTTTCTTTTAATTTTCCGCACTAGGAATTATAGTGGGTGCGTTCACAAATATATAAACTCACATACACAAGACACCCAGGCCTGGAACAATTATCTGTAGGCCATACAAATAATTGTTCCATGCGAGAATCAAACCCACTACACGCAACGCAGTAGCCAATCGCTCAACCAATGCGCCAACTGTGCTGTAAAAAAAAACGAAGATGGAGAGCCTTGAAGCTCATCGAAGTAAACACAATTTGTAGATTTCTCTGAAAAGAGGAAATAATTTACAAAATAAGGCACTCACTTAGATTGGTCGTTACGCCTCAACATCGAAAGGTCAAAAATGATACACGCAGTCTTTGGAAAGGACACTTTTAAAGTAAAAAGGTACATTTTTTGCATGTCCTACAACAAAAACGACGAATAATTAAACAGCGCTTCCAATTTTAGGTTGAAAAGAGCCACTAAAAAAAAGCAGAGCTTCATAAAACGCAAGGTGACGTCGCAGTAGAACAAGGCGATGGTGGAAAGATGAGCTTGACCATTACTGGAGGGACTGGCCTGCAGTGGCTGAGGACAGATGTGTATGGAGAAGAAAGAGGCCTTCGCCTAGTAGTGGGATATAATAGTCTTACTACTACTGTTAATTTTATTAGGGTTCCTTATCTCAAAAGAAAAAACGGAACCCTTATAGGATCTCTTTGTTGTTCGTCTGTCTGTCTGTCTGTCAAGACCCTTTATCTCGGTAACGCGTGGAGGTAACGAGTTGAAATTAAAACCATATACTGAAGTTTGCGGTTTCTCGAAGCTGTGAAAAAAAAAAAGATATGGCCATTTATGTCGCTAAAAACGTGTATTTCGACACTCTCAAGGGAATCAAAATTCATAGGGTACTTCCCGTTAGCGTTAGAGTTAATTAATATACCACAGTGTCTCAAGACGAAAGTCTATGACCAGTGCGTGTTGCCAGTGATGACATATGGCTCCGAAACGTGGTCGCTTACAATGGGCCTCATCAGAAGACTTAAAGTCACCCAAAGGGCAATGGAAAGGGCTATGCTCGCAGTTTCCTTGCGTGATCGAATCAGGAATGAGGATATCCGCAAGAGAACCAAGGTTACCGACATAGCACGAAGAATCGCCAAACTAAAGTGGCAATGGGCAGGGCACATTGCTCGCAGAACAGATGGCCGTTGGGGCCGAAAGGTTCTGGAATGGCGGCCACGTACCGGAAGACGTAGCGCTGGAAGGCCTCCAACAAGGTGGACCGATGACTTGGTAACGGTTGCGGGAGTCCGATGGATGCGAGACGAACAGGACCGTTCATTATGGCGACGCTTGTGGGAGGCCTATGTCCAGCAGTGGACGTCTTTCGGCTGAAATGATGATGATGATAACTTCCCGTTGACCTAGAATCTTGAAATTTGGCATGAAGCAAGCTCAAACCCAGCCTGGCGCATTACTTTGTGTAATTTATTTCATTTTCGAACCATCGTTGGGAAACCGTCATGTTCTAGATTTAAACATTCTAAGATACGTAGCACCCGCTAGCCGTCACGCACTGGATCCGCGTGGAGGATTATGGTCAAGTCTCTCTCCTAGAGAGGCGGCCTAAATTTCAGCAATGGGAACATGAAAAAGGCTGATTATGCCATGCATAGTCTGCCTTACAACCCCAACATAGATTATTAACTAAATTGTTCCAATAAGTTACTTTTTGTTTTTTACTTCCTCTTTCTCGTGATCGTTGATTTGGAGCAAGTGTGTATGAGTGGTCTACCACATTCACATCATTAACTAAAGAAATAACGTAGCAGAGGACGTAAGTTTTATTAGTCAGTCTTAGTTAGTAAGCGTCAGATACATTAAGGGTCTAAAGTCCCTTAAAATGATGCGTAACGCTGTCAAATTGGCCAAAAACTTGTCCTGCGTCGCGTAGATGCGTTGTAGGATGTTGGGGGGCAAGTTGTGGGACGCTGAGCAACGTTGCAGTGTCACATAGATTGAAAAGAAAAAAAAGAAAAGAAAACATGTTTATTCTGCCCAAATAGACGCACAAGAAAATACAGCAATCTCTATACAAAACACAGTCGAATCTTGCAGCTAGTCTGTGTTTGTCCATTGTCATTTTGAGGGACATTTTGTTCATTAATGTTTCTCAGGCTTTAAAATCGCTAGCACATGAACCCAGGGACAGTTTAGATATAATAGGAATGGTTGGTCAGTTATTTATTAAGTCCATTTAACTAAGCCAAAAGTAATTGACCTTTTAAAGTTCCCTGTCACAAACCTTACCTTTGACCCCATAAGTTAAAACTGATTATGATAACAATTACTTACTACCAAAAATAAAAAGTAGAACTACACAATAAAAATAACCGTCAGAAGATATACTTTATAAAATGTAATGGAAGCAACTGAAAATTCAACTTCACTACAATTCTTATAGGATGATGCGAGTGACAGCTGTCAGATTCATACAATGTAGCTAACCTATCCTTTTCCTTCATCTGAAAAATATATATTTTCGTCCTGCTGTCATCTTGTCCATGCTATTTAAAAAATACTTTAGTGACCTATTTTTGTTTTCGGCTGGTTCTCTGCCATTGAAAGAGGAGGTTATTGTCCTTTTTTCTCTTTATTCGTCGCGGTTTTGGATAATTTAAGACCAATTTAGTCCATAAGATTCAATGTCGTCCCGCTGGGTTTAATTTAACAAGGCTATCGAAAAAAGTTTTTTTTTTCTAAACTCTTTAAGCGTAAAGTTCCACTTCTTCTGGTATAACATTTAGCATCACTGCTTGCCATCAGGTTAGATCGCAGTCACTGGTCCATATTAATTTGAAAAATATAACAAAAATATACTCAAACATTTATCGTAACAAAATTTCCAGATTCTGCAGCCTATGAATAAAATTTGTAAATATCACTGCAAGGTATGTCTGCAAAAAGCTGCGATATTTTTCGAAAGAGTTACCACGGCCTTGAAACGCAAAAGATAACTGAACAAACGCAGGATTATTTTTGTTGAGGTGGGAAATCATCCAATGACTTATCTGGCTTCAGGGTGGAACGGAACTGCGTGTCTGATTTTTACTGGTGTATGTCTAGGTTTCCTTTTCAGAAATTCCCCGAGATTCTAGCAGGCATCGGCACTGCTGGGCCCCTAAGGTTTAACTGACTTCTCTTTGAGATGCGCGTGGAACTCTATGTACCATCTACGACTGGGGCTCGATCTGGACGGTTACCAGAATGCGGGACGGTGAGCTACCTATAGTTCGTCATCGTGCCTACGGTGAACAAACACAGACGAGGTTCATTCTGACTCTCTCGCTCCACCCAGAGCGAAAGGAGTTATTTCATGACTTTCCATCTCAAAAAAAGTAATGCCGGGAAAACACGTATTCACGTGTAATAACATAAAATTACGCTTTTAAAACCTTGTAGAACTTTTGGCCTTAACTCTTTGTTCACGTCGAGCGGTAACTAGATTAATGGAACTAGTCACGTATGACCCCCGGAACCGGAAACGGTGACGTGACGTCACTCGTTATTATGACTGAACACGGAAGTGAAACTGAAAGTTTACTATGAGCGGCCATTTGTCTTTCAGTTAACTTGTAATTGGCTAGTTTTTCTGTTGAGTACTTATACTATGTTGTGTTGAAATAATTGTGATTGAAAGAGGGTAAAAAGGAAAAGGTTAAAGACCATATGGGGATAAAACATTTGAAATTCAAAACTATATTGGTAAATGTATAAATGGAGCATTTCCGGATGACAGCGATGTGGTAGTGAGTGTATTCTGTGTTTTTGTATTATATTTATGTAGGTACATGGTTAGGTTTTAATATAGTTTAGTTAATATTTATTTATTTATTTATGTATTTTATGTAAGAGAGTCTTTTATTATTGTGTGTAGATGAATAGTTAAATAATAAAATTAATGGAGCATTATTAAATATTGCCATTTGGCGTTCATTCTTGTCATATTAAACATTCAACTTCCTTTTTCAAGACAAAATTTCGAGCGAAGGAGGTGGTGTGTGTGAAAGAGAGGATATCATTATACTTCCACTAGAGGAGACATCCTGGTCGTTCATAGATATAGATCATTTCTAGGCTAGGCGAGTAATGGATAATTTTGCATCCTATAAAGAAATGGGTCCATGAACGCTTCACAGTGAGGTCAGCGTATTTGACGAGTCAGCTACGGCTGATGCTTACCAGGCCTTCAAGATTGTCCGCAAGAGTTACCACAGCCCTGGAACGCAAACAGCAACTGAAGGAACACAGGTGGGTTTTGGTCAGAAACAATCTGAGATTCTTTATCACTCCACTCAGAAAGGAAAGAATTATTTGATAATATGAACTTAAAAAAAGGCGTAAACATTAAGTCTAATAATGAAATTAGAAATAGTTTAAAAACATTTGTCTATTTTAAGAGAACCATTTCATTAAAATAGAATACAGTTTGTAAACAAAAAAGAAACCGGCTTAACCTAGGCGAAGCTTTTAAAAATCGATGGTTCTCGAGGCAGCGAGGCAGGGACGAGGCGCAAGATTATTGTTTGAAGCGCGGAGGCACGTATGGCCCGTGGTCTGTTGTGAGTTAGAGACGTGTATGTGACTCGTGAAGCAATGAAGCTCCCGTTCAAGTGGAGAAACTAAACTGGTCGTGTCGACTGTTTGTTTGTTAAGTTAAACAAATTATAGAACTAGAAGTGGGGTAAAGCAGTCAAGTTCTGTTTAAATTTAGAACACAATACATGAAATAAATTTTGCATTTTAAACGAAATCAAATGTATTAGGAAAAGTTACATAACAATCATAATAAGCCTCTTCAAGGAAAAACATCAGCAGTTGTGTGGAAAATGATAGTGTTCACACAATAAAACTAGAACTACAACATCTACTATCCATTAAATTCGTGCCAATTTTCGGCACGGACTTACTCTAAAATATTGCAGTATACCTCGTTATGTTACACAGCAGCATCCATTCGTTCCCATTGCTTTGTTTTGCTTGGCCAGCTAATAACCACGAGAGGGTTTGTATAGCAATATGTACGTAGAAAGCACTGCTATATTCTGTAATTACATATAATGGACAGGGTAATACATAGAATATACAGTATATATATTTAGTTAGTTGTATGTTAGTTTTCGTGTGTGTGTGTGTGTGTTGTTAGTTATGTATATATCGACGGTTGTAAGGCTAATTGATCTAAGCGACATTTTTTTTCGATATTGAGTTATATATTAAGTCAGGTTTCAATTTTTTTTTTTGATAAAATGTCGCTTAGATCAATTAGCCTTTCTACCGTCGATATAGTTTTGTTACTATTTTTGTGTACAATAAAGTTTATTCTATTCTGATATAGGACAACTAGTTTCTGACAGCGGCTTCGCCCACGTAAAAGTAGGTTTACCCATACAAACTTTAAATCCCCGTTTTATCCCCTCAGGGGATGAATTTTGGAAAATCCTCTCTTAATGCATGTCTATGTCAGAAAAGGAAACCTTGTGCAAAATTTCACGCTCTTTGTTCCAGTAGTTTTGGTGCTACGTTGAAATGTTAATCAGTCAGTTTCTGCTTTTATTTTTATTTTTGGCAAAGCTTTTAGTTAATACCGTGGGTGGATTTCACCTGAATAAATAATAATCATTCAATTTCAGAACAACGTACATGACTCACCATTGCCTTTAGAAAATCGTAATTAAGTTACACAGAAAGAAATACTTGAACAGCTGTCTGCCATCCCATGAGGAAATCTCAACGAAGGTTTAAGGAAAACGTACCCTTATTGAGATACCAATTAAATATACAAGATGACGACATCAAACCGTCATTTGCAAAAGCAATATTTAGCAAAGAAATTCCTTACACATAAAATAGCATTCGCTTTTGATTATCCATTTACTAAGAATAATAACAATTCGACCAGTTGCAGTGCAAAATCACTGTTTTATAAGAAGCCAACCCAATTACTGGTTGGTGGCTGCTGGAGACTACGCCAACAATCAAATGCTGGGATAGGGCAATATTTGAAGTCATATTCCTAAAGGCAAATAAACAAGGCACAGGTTTTACAATAGATACTATTACACTAACAGAATACAGCTCCAGTTAATCACATAAAACAATTTTCAGCTGCAAAAGTTGGACTTTTTAAACTTATAGAAAAAAATTCATCCCAACGAATTTCAAAACAGCCAGCTGACACAACTTTTATGAAAGAAACAAAAAAAAATGGAATAAACTGTAGTTATAACTGAATTCAAACGTAATTTCCATCTGTCCGGCTCAGAGCATATGTAATGTGAATACTTTTTCATTTTAAGTTTTAACGTTTCCACATTTTCGTTAACTACAATTCTGCCTTCTTTCCCGTCAGAGATCACAGAGTATATCTTATATTTTGTTTCTTTTTAACTGAATTTGAAGGATACATAAAAAATTATAGAAAATCATCACCTTAAATTTTTCGACTGACTTGTCGGATTTTGATGAAAACCCTGCAAGCTTCTAGGTATTTTTACAGCAGCTCGTGTAGCCGCGAGGCCGGGTATTCGTTAATTCTTACAGAGTGAATTTTTGCGGTGTACTATGTAGCCACTTTTTGCTTGCACAAAAAGAGCAAAGCAGGCGGCATTTTACACTACCCTGTGGCGCTTTGTTCGCCCGTGCAGTTTGCAGCACAGTTCATTTGTAGGTTTTGACAATTACGTAGGTCTGTTGGTTAGACATGAAAGAGAAAATCCATTCGACATGCAAATAGTCTAAATTCCTGCTCGGTTTACATTCTTTTGTTTTGAATGCATGATTTTAACGGGTAACTTTCACGGGTAGCTATAACGAATAAACGAGTGAGTAATAAAAACGATTTCGCTTTAAAATTCAAACTTTGACTAGAGGTATTTTAATAAATTTAATATATTTAATCTTCGATATTGAAATTCCGTAAATTATTTCAAATAAAACATTACCTTTTAAAATATAAAACAGGAAAAGTGAACAAAAATCTGAAGTTGTAAAGCAGTCCATAATTAAAAAGACTAGCTTAACACCAACATTCGCAGCTATTTTTTAATGAAAAAATTCATTCATTCCTTCATACCGCTCCTTTCATTCGGCGTTTGAATGACGTAACGTTTCGTATAACGTGAAAAGTCCACCTAATTTTGGAAATGCGCCCCTCTCGCCTCCATTTATGCACAGGCTCTGAACTGAGGTAGGTCATTGGACTAGGGATGTATTTTTAAATATTTTAGGCCAAAAGTAATTTTTGTATTGCTTCGTTTTTATTTTAATTGTCTTCTTTTTTTATTGGCTACCGGTGGTCAAGAGTGACATTACTAGTAAAAACTAAACTTTAATACGTATTTAGGTAATAGTTAAATTGTAAGTAGCCAGGCTAAGTTAATTTAAATATACTTGTGACCAAAGGTCTGGCTCTTACTTTGAGTAGAGGATAAGCATATATACCTATAGCGTGACAATTAAATACTGCCAATCTTTTGGCTACATCGTAATGTAGCCAAAAGATTGGCAGTATTGGCATCGCAGCCGACTGGCTGATTGGCAGCATCCATACTTTAGTTGACCACGCCATACTTTAGTTGACTTTTAGTTAGTTATTAAGAATTTCTTTTTTAATTAGGTTTTATACAATTACTTGAAAAAAAAATATCACATGTTTCCTTATTAATAAAAAGTTGCAGCAGCTTAATATTCTTGATCAATATTATGAGTAATGTGAATGATACACAAGTATGTCTTTTATCTCTTTCATTGTTTTATGTATTCAGAATAAGGAACCAATTAAAAAAATAACAGAACACTCTCGTCGAAACGAAGTTTATTAGGTCAGGCGATCGTAATACCGGAATTAATAAGTTCGTGACCGTAGCAGTTAATAAAAATATGGACGACGCACGTTCGCCGACAGTAATTAAACGTTGTTCTTTAATCATATTTATTAAGTAAGTGGATATTTTTAACTACAGTATCAGAAATGTTTTAAAAATGTTTTAGTCATTTTAACTATATTACTTTACTTAAGTGAAACAACTTTGGTCATGAACAAATACTATATTAATAGAAAACACAACGACTGTCTTACACAAAGGTTAGTTTGAAACTGCACGAATAATGTCTTAATTTTAATGAGTACACTGGTCTTGGTAAAGTTCCCATGCTCATTGAACCAAGAGGTTATCGGATGTTTACGTCTTGGCTTGGGGCAACGCAGCCCACTTCAACGTCATCATCGACCATCATGCCTATTCAGTGACAACACCCTCAGCCTTGCTAAGACGGACGTATGACGACGCATTATTTGATAACTTTAAAGTTTAACGTTTCTTACAACTTTGTCATCATCTTCCTGCCCTTGTCCCGTTTTATTTGGGGTCGGCGGAACATGTTTTTTTCTTCCATTCTGCCCTGTCATTCGTCATGCTATCACTAACTTCCTTTTCTTTCATATCACTCTTCACACAATCCATCCATCTTTTCTTTGGTCTCCCTCTCCCTCTCCATCCATCCACATGTAAACTCATAACTCTTTTAGTAACATGCGCTTCTTACAACTTTGTGTTAAATGTAAAATCGTCTCCATAAAAGAAATAGGAACGGAAGGATGCTTTTGCCCAGCTGTGGGACAGTATAAGCTAGATACAATAAATAATGAAACAACTTTGGGGCAGGGCACATTGCACGCAGAACAGATGGTCGATGGGGACGAAAGGTTCTGGAATGGCAACCACGTACCAAAAGACGCAGCGTTGGAAGGCCTTTCACAAGGCGGATCGATGACCTGATGAGGGTCGCGGGAATCCGATAGATGCAAGACGCAGAGGACCGGTCGTAGTGGCGACGCTTAGGGGAAGCCTATGTCCAGCAGTGGACGTCTTTCGGCTGAAATGATGATGATGATGATTATGACGCCTCTGTTACCGAATCGCGAATAAACAGAATTGAATTTCTTAGTGCCATTCTCTCAAACCAAGATACAATTGTAGCTACCTATATGTATTAAGTTAATTTGTAAGCCATCTTGGTGGAAGAGAAAATAAATGTTTATGTTATGTTAAGATTAGGTTATGAAGCACACATCCCACACAATAACACAAAAGCACAAAAGAAAAAAAACAACCTACAATGTAAACGTCAGAAACCTGCTTCGCAATTTCAGATTCTCCTCAATCCCGACTTACATCGACTTATAAATTCATAAACGCTACAAAAGAGGTATTGTAAAACCCGTCATTTTGCCGATTTGAGGGCCGTCCGGCACAAGACGGTTCCTTTTGATCAACGAACCGGAAATGAATAAATAAACTTCTTTCGGAGGTCCCGTTTCATTATTCATACGTGGCTGGGCTCCTTTGATACAGTTGTGCCAACTTAAAAGTTGAACCGCAGTTCGAATTTTGATTAGGTTAGAATTATTGTTTAAAGTTATTTGTGGATTGACCGAAATATAAAAGTAGGAATGAAAAAGTTAAGATGCACTTTCACGGGCTTGCGGACGACGAGCAATCAGTAGCTTGCCATCTGGCCGTCCGGTAACCGTCCGGACCGAGCCAGATTCATCAACAGTGTGTAGTGTTTCACGCACGCCACAAAGAGATGTCAGCAAAACCGTAGGGGCCCAGCAGGGCCAAAGCCTACTGGAGCCATGGGTTGACTTTCGAAAAGGAAACCAGGGGTCCTAGAACACCAAGCAAAGAAGAAACATGGGTGTGATTTTAGTCAGTAATAGTCTGACATGCTCTCTCGCTCCGCCTTAGAGCAGTAGAAGTCATTGGATGAATTTCCACATACAAAAAAAAGCTATATACAATATTTATCTTTAGCATTGTCATGGGTCATAAAAGGTCATTGCATTCATCATCATCAACATTTCAGCCGAAAGATCCTCACTGCTAGACATAGTCCTATCCCAAGTGGTGCCATAATCACCGACCTTGTGCGCCTCGCATCCATCGGATTCTCACGACCCTCACCAGGTCGTCCATACACCATACGCTGACTAATAACCAATAGCTACAAAAAGCAATTTTGAATATATCCAGCGTTTAGAAAATATAAAAAAAAGGTCGACTTACCGTTGAGAGTATAAAGTGTTTTTCAAAAATTTAAAATCATAATGTTTTTTATTCCACATATGGCCTACACACATGGGAACTTAATCGTCAGAAGCTAGTGCACGGTTCCAATTGGTCGTTTCCTAAGGAGAAGACCCAGGATGAAACTGCATGGTTACACTTTTAAATAAAAAAGACTGATTTTACAATATTTCCATATTACAATATTAATAGGTATTTGAGGAGAGTTTCGTTTCATCGCGCGCGTACCACAGTGTGAAGTGCTTACGCATCAATACAACGCCATCGAGTCCGAAGCACCGCAATGTACTAGTTACTGCGTAATGCTGACGGCTGACGGCGAATATTACTGTTAAGGCAAAGTTTATTCTCGTTTATATTTGTTAGAAGTATGAACGCAGCCCTGTTATTGAACGCATCCTTAAGTTAAATTATTATGTATGCCTTCCTTCCTCTACTCTATTACGAGAAATATAAAACTGCAAGCGCGCTCCATCTTTTATTTTCTAATCCCTATTTAGCTCTGGTAATCTCATGTGTTTTCACGGCCCCTGGAGCGCGCCACCTCGGCGCTCCCAATTAACGGTAGGAGGAGTTCACATCGGCGTCGGGTCGACGATGAAGTACCTGGGACTCTTCCTCGACAGCCGGTGGAATTTCGAGGAGCACTTCCGACGTCTGGCTCCCAAACTGAATCGGAACGGGGCTGCCCTCAAACGGCTCCTGCCCAACCTCGGGAGTCCAGACGCCTCCTGCCGGAGGCTCTACGCAGGCATCGTCCAGTCCATGGCCCTTTATGGGGCGCTGGTGTGGGCGCCGTCACTGCGAAAGCGACCGGCGGCCCAGCTGAACGCGTGCCAGAGGGTCATGGCCATACGTATGGTGCGGAGATACCGCACGGTTTCTCGCGAAGCGGCGAGCCGCCTTGCTGGTCAGCCACCATGGGATCTGGTAGCAAAAGGCCTTGCACGCATGCACGATCTGCGCGTGGAGATGCAACGCCGGGGTGAAACTCCGCTGCCGCGACAAGTCACGGCATGGCGGAAAGAGTTCCGGCGGGATCTCATGGCGGAATGGTGACAGCGACTATCGCAACCCAGTGCTGGGCACGCCGTAATTACGGCGGTAAGTCCCTTCTTTGAGGAGTGGCTGGAAAGGCAACACGGCGTCATTACCTTCCGTATGACACAGGTCCTCACCGGACACGGTAAGTTCGGGAAGTTCCTGCACCAGATTCGTGCGGAAGCGACGCCCGGGTGTCACCACTGTGTGGACCGCCCGGAGGACACGGTGGAGCATACGGTGCAGGTGTGTCCCGCTTGGGCAGAGCGACGCCGTGTCCTCGTGGGGGCGATCGGCGGCGGCGATCTCTCGCGCCGGGCCTTGGTACAGGCCATGATCCGAAGCGAGGAGGAATGGCAGGCGGTCGCCTCCTTCTGCGAAGCAGTAATGCTTGCAAAGGAGGCGGCCGATCGCGTGAGGCAGCGGTCCTCACGCCCCAACCGCCGCCGGGATTCCGATCCCGATTTCCGGTCACCGTAGGCGCGGGCTTGCGGACGGCGAGCAATGGGTGGCTCGCCGTCCGACCGTCCAGTAACCGTCCGGACCGAGCCCAAGTCGTCAACGGCGCGTGCTGTTCCACGCGCGCCTCAAGGAGATGTCAGCAAATGTAGGGGCCCAGCAGGGTCGAAGCCTACTGGGGCCAAGGGTCTGATTCTGAAAGGAAGACTCGGCCCTGGTACGAAAGGCAACGAAGGAACAGGAGTGGGTTTTTAGTCAGTAAACGTCTGACACGATCTCCCGCCCCGCCCAAGGGCGGGGGATGTCATAAGATGATTTTCCCACCGAAAAAAAAAAAAGCTCTGGTAATCTGATCATATAAACCTGTTTCGAATAAAAAGCTGTTTCGAATTTTCGGTTGTATTTGTCCTGTTTAAAATAAAAAAAAATTAAAAAATATTACACTTTTTTTATTTGTAGTGTTTTATAGTAAGGTAGGGATACAATATATTGTTGTCGATGGTGTCTAGGCCTACCAGAAATATATGTTAGCAAATTAGCTTAGTAAGCTGCTGATAAACTCAGCATCAAAGTTTTAAAGTGTCATCATCAAACGTCTAAATGCCAAAAACGAAGAATCGTACAGACCAATTGCAAAAACTGTTTCTGACAACCATCAACTTTGGCACTCCTATAAGCAAGAAAGACCAATAATAATAGTTGAAGCGAAAGATATACACTAAAATTTGTCGTGCATCCCAAAGACAAATAAAAAAGATTTTAGAAGCAGTCAGCAAAGGAGTTAGAAGACTAAAGAGCCGCTATTTTCTTGATTTTTCTCAAACAATGACAAAAAGGAGCAAAATATCGATGGCCCCATCGAATAAACGTGCAAGAGTTCTTATTTTTCTTTTCTTTTGCCTATCCTGCATCTACTTAATTTTTTTAATGAATTTTAGACCCAAAACAAGGCCTATTATGATATTGTGTTTTTTTATTCTAGGGAAATAATTTATTTAAAAATTATAAGAATAATAGTTTATGCTTTCCTTACATGTTTTTTGAGTCGTCTAGTACACAAGAATAAACATATTAAAACCTACAGGCGTTTCAGAACATTTGTGATTGGTTTCGACTTTGGGTAATGTCGTCTTACACGTTTATTCGTGTAGAAATGTATGCAAATTTTATTATATTTTATTCCACGAAATTGAAGTTTTAATATAAATGGGTTATTAAAACTAAAGAATTGCATTGTCTCTCACTATAATATTTTTTTATAACAATTTGTATTAAAGATTCCAACATTAATATTCTTTACAACACACTTGCTCAGAAAGTGACTCTTATTGCACTGCACTTAGGTATATAATGGCACTCGTTACCAACCTGTGACATTTTGATTACCATTACACACTAGCGTTATAATGTAGTTAAAACCTTTTTGTTCGCAAAACAAATTTTGAATTCGAATTAAATTCCCGTTCAATAGTACCTATATAAATTAGTGTCTTACTTACTTATAATTATTTCATCCAATTTACAAGTTAAAATGAACAAATTTATCTTGTACAAACGATTTATTTAATAAAAAACATTTAGTAAATAAATCGTACCTTCAAATAATTTTATTTTTTTTGTAGTCTTTGGTCGCCATTTTCAGATGCGCGATTTTATATATATAGATTTTATTCCAGTGAAGTTCAGTGGCTGTATTACTTAATTAAATAAAATTAAATAATACAAAATCATTAAAATGTTACATCCGTATACTATTGTCACTATGAAAGACATTATCGTAAAAACTTTTCACGCAAGAAAACATAAACGGTGCATAAACGTAAGACTAGGCAGTATGATCAAAATACCTTAGCCTTCCTCTAAGGGTAAATAAAATAAATGATGCGCGCGTTATGAAAACAGAAAACAGATTTTTACCGCCATGTCACAGAAAATTTTACCAGTTTTACTGTTGTTTTCTTCACAAGTGTATTGTAAAACGTCGTATGACACACGTGAGTAATTAATGATTACCGTTCTTGGCTCTCTTAAGACCCTCGCCACGGCTCGGGTCTAAATACCGCCTCGACGGTAATCACTAACATTACACACTTATATCATAATGTACTATTGCATATTAGTTTAAGTTTATTTCTAGTAACGGTAAATAAACAAATGTTTACGTATGTGGAAAATCATCTATTGACATGCCCCGCTCTTAGACGGAGCGCAAAATAGTGTCAGACTTTCACTGACTAAAAACCCACTCATGTTCCTTCTTTGCCATTTTTCCAGGGCCCTAGGTATCTCTTTCGCATCACCCATGGCCCCAGTAGGCTTCGACCCTGTTGGGCCCCTACGGTTGCTGACATCTCTTTGAGGGGCGCGTGGAACATTACGCGCCGTCGACGATTTGGTTTACCGGACCGTCGGACGGCGAGCTACCCAATGCTCGTCATCTGCAAGTCCACGCCTGCGGTGGCCGGAAATCGAGATTGTAATTCCGGCGGCTGGGGCGCGAGGGCCATTGCCTCGCGCGTGCACCTGCGGCCTCCTACTTTGCTAGCATTATTGCTTCGCAGAAGGAGGCGACCGCCTGCCACTCTTCCTCGCTCCGGACCATAACCAAGGCCCGGCGCAAGAGATCGCTGCCACCGATCTCCTCCACGAGGACACGGCGGTGCTCTGCCCAGGCGGGGCACACCTCTACCATATGCTCCACCATATCCTCCGGGCGGTCCACACAATGGTGACACCCGGGCGTTTCTTCCGCACGAATCCGGTGCAGGAACCTCCCGAAACCGGTGTAGGAACCTCCCGAATCCGGTGCAGGAACATCATGAACTTACCATGTCCGATGACGACCTGCGTCATGCGGAAGTTGAGGACGCCGTGAGGTCTTTCCAGCCACACCTCAAAGAGGGGACTTAGCGCCATAATTATGGCGTGCCCAGTACTGGGTTGCGGCAGTCGCTGTCGCCATTCCATTTCACCCGAAGTCTGTCCGCCATGCCGCGACTTGGCGTGTCAGCGGAGTTTCGCCCCGGCGTTACATCTCCACGCGCAGATCGTGCATGCGTGCAAGGACTGTTGCCACCAAATCCCACGGGGCCAGCAAGGAAGCTCGTCTTTTCGCGGGAAACCGTGCAGTATCCCCGCACCATCTGGATGGCTATGATCCTCTGGCTTGCGTTCAGCTTGGCTACCGGTCGCTTTCGTAGCGACGGCGCCCATACCAGCGCTCCATAAACCGAACGATTCCTGCATAGAGCCTCCGGCAGGAGTCGTTCGGACCTGCGGTTTTGTTGACTTCTCCTTGAGGCGTGCGTGGAACACTACGCACCGTTGACTACTTGGGCTCGGTCCGGATGGTTACGGCAAGCTACACATTGCTCGCCATTCGCATGCCCTCGCCTATGGTGGCTGGAAATCAGGGTCGGAATCTCGGCGCCTGATCTAAGGGCCAAACAATCGCACATGCGGCTGCCTCCTTCGCTAGCATTACTACTTCGCAGAAGGAGGCGTCTGCCTCCGGTCGGGAGCAAGGAGAAATATCTCCTCACTCCAGACCATTGCCTATACCAGTGCCCGGTGTGAGGTCGTTGCCGCCGATCACACCCACGAGGACACGGTGGTGCTCTTTCCCAGCGGGGCACACCTCTACCGTATGCTTAACCGCGTCCTCCGGGCGGTCCACACAATGGTGACAACCGGGCGTTTCTTCCGCACGGATCCGGTGCACGAACCTTACCATGTACAGTGAGGACCTGCGACATGCGGATATCTTCGCCGTAGTAGATACGGTATGATGATCAGTTTGCTACACCTTGTTATAAGAACACATTATAGGGATTCGATTGTTTCATTTATTTCAGAAAGTTTGACATGTCAGTCACGAAGTTCCTTTCCTATTGATGCTATATTAGAGTTTAATAGAGTCAACTCAGATTGCGAAGAGGGGAGCCATAGAAATTGCAGGTTATCTGTGGTTATTTATCCAGCTCACGTTGAATTAGAAATTAAATATATATTTTTAATTCCTAATTCAATAGAGAAGGGCCTATAAGAAAGTGACTCTATGCTTGCTGCTATCGGGCGTTCAAAGAAAAGTCATACTATATAGACTCTCGATCGAATGTATTAGGTAATTGATAGAGAATGCTAAAGTTACTGGGCACAAGTACCAAGTAAAACAAATGACACAAAATGATTTTATGGATTTTAACGAGTTAGTAAAGGGGAAGAATTGGTTAAAGGGACACAAACGACGATAAAATTTACTGGAGCAAAATAAAAGTAGTAAACTTCTCTCATGATCATCCTAACACAATTTACTGCAGGTATAGTTTGGAAGATGAATTACGAGAGATGCAAATCATGATAAGGACTAACTCAAGCGGCGTGGAGAACCTACAGAAGATGCTGAAAGCTTAAAACTAGCGTACACTGGAATGTTACCTAAACCACTTCCGTTATTTAAGGATTTGATAAGTCTTTGTGATTCAGGAGCAATACCAAACCATTATTAAAGCTTGTACATAAATCTACTGCCATTGGATAACTCCATTGCGGTCTCCAATGACAGTGAAGAGGAGGACTAGTTTTTCTAATATTGCAATTTGTAATTTTTTTAATCAAGAAGACTAGTACTTTGTGTTCACGTGCATAAATACATGATTATATCTTTTTTTATTCATTAAAATATCAGTATTTTATTTCATCTTTTTATAAAATTATTTTTATTATTTTACCATGCATTAGCAAAGATGTATTACATAAATGATAACTGATCTTATTAACACTAATATAAATGCTTATGATCTTTGCAATCATTTAATAGCAGAACAATGTACTGTAAAAAAGCGTGTAAATAGTTATAGCTGGGTCCAAAAACAAACTTGATTTACGGAGAATAATAGTATAACCTTACAGTGCGTTTTATTCGTTGTGTTTTATAACACGAATAAACGTGTAATAATTATTACTGAGACCTAGTCATGCGAATTTCACAAGAGTAAAAATATTAAATAGTTTTTCATGAATTTCTTGAAACTCGTTGAAGTTTTTAAAGAAGTATATATAAAATTCTATAGTTTATTTTTTTATCTTTAATTTGATTATGCATTACATATACCTATTTACAATGACATGAGCGTTATTGAAGTTTAAACGTTTTTATTTTTTGCTGAAAAGTTGTCACTTTTCTCTTACACGTTTATTCGGTGGGGCCATCGATATACAACATGAAACATGTAATATAAAAATTCAGCCGAAATCCACAAAACTAGTATCTTATTGCAAAAGATGCCAGGCGTACGGACAAAGTACTACTCCAAAGAACCGACGTGCATGTAATGCACAGGTGAACACCACAGTAAGGATTGTAGAAAACCAAAAAAAGAGAAACTAAAATGCGTCCTGCATCAAACTTCACATTCAGACAACTACAAAAGATGTCCTATAGATAAATAAAATCAGAACATTTAAAACAATATTCGACTAGTAATAACCCCTCAATAAAATGCACATACTGGAAGAGTTGAAAATCTTTACCAGTACAAATTAAGATAAATAAATCGAAGAAAGCTACCGTTACAAATATACCCCACACTCAAATAGCTATAAGAGGCGCGTTCGGTTGATATAAACGGCGACAAAAAATTGTCTAGAATCTTAAAGCTAATGTCAGCATTAGAAGAGAGATTGGAAAAAACATTTAGGGTCAACAAAACTGCTACTAACGGATCAACATATTAATCCTAAATCCATTCCAGAACAACGTGACATAAAACTTGAGTTCGTCAAAAAACTGATAAAAATCTGCAGAAGCTCTCGTTGTGTAAAACAGACTACATCAGCTGACCATCGGGCAAACCGGTTTCTCGACCACATGAGTTAGAGAAAAGACTAAAATAAACGAAACTGTTTAATTAACTGTTTAGCGATAGTGAATTATAGCACAAGTGATATCTAATTCACATGAGAACGATGTGTATTCAATGTGACGAAAGCTTTTCATTTATCCTCAGAAAAAAAAATCGAAGAGCTCCCAAAATACTCGTATATTAATAAACATAATATCCTGATCAATATAATGAAAAAACCAACATCCCATTCTCTCAATATTTCTCCAATCTCAATCCAAACTCAACCGTATAATTGACCCGTAAAACCGAAATAATAAAAGCAAACAGTCGCTCAGTCGTTCAATTCATTCGTTCGCGGATGATAATCGCTAATTGAACACATCTCGTCCACGTCACCGTTGACACGACATGATTTAAAATGACGTGAATGAATCGTGACGTATAACGTCAGCCTATTGCTGTGTCAATTAATATTTTAGTAAGTGTTTTATTATTGGCTGGTTTGTTGTGGTGAATTATTAAATAGCATTATTTATTCTTAGTGCGTATTGATGCTAGATTGTTTTACGTGGGACAGTGAATCAATGAGGGTGTTCAGGAAAATTCACACTACCAGTTGGCGCCACGTAGCCGTCAGGGGTTTTCCTTTGAAAACGTACCTATACATGACGTTGACATCTAACGTTTGACGTTGACGTTGATGTCTAACTAATGTTCATTCATTCATTCATTTTTGTATTTTGTGAACACAGGTCTATTTCAATATGAAATGTCATTAATGCAATGTTTTAATTTATTGAATTTTGTATTTTTAGCAAATATCTTTTTTACAAAGGTTTTTACCTGAAATATTTTTTATTTTTATTAACCTAAGCGTTTTGACCGGCGCCTGGACCTGACGCCTCAGTGCTGCTATCTGGTGAACGACATTTTAGAATACCCTCATTCTTCGAAGTGTTGTGCAGATATACCTATAGCTCGTAAGACTTAACTGTGCACCTGTGGGAACCGTAAAAATATTTTATAACGTAATTTTTTATTCTTAGGAAAAGTTTTATCGTTACAATAAATATAAATAACCAAACACAACAAATTTACGTTTATTAACGTAAATTTTATTATGTTTAATCATCATTACTACTATAAACTATTTCTATATTCGCATTCCAGCGAGGTGTAGTGTTAAGTCGTATGTGTTAGGAGGTTTTACGCTGATTCAGTAGCACATCGTGACACAATACTCAATTAACAATTTTACTATGCTGATGGCAAGACCCAAAAAAATATAACAATAAATATATATATAAAATCACATTATTTGAGAGAGATCATTAGATGACTTGACAGCTGAGGTGAAGCAAGAGGGCGTGTCAGACTTTTACAGACTAAAACCACACTTGTGTCTTTTGGTTGCCTTTTGCATTCTAGGACCGTGGGTTCCCTTTTCAGAAATTCTCGGTGGCCCGGTGGTGGGTCATCGGTTTTGCTGACATCTCTTTGAGAAGTGCGTATAACACAACCGGCTCTCCGGCTTGGCCTGGACGGTTACCAGACGAGCTGACCATTGCTCGTCGTAGGCGTAGAAATAGAAACTACAAAACAAATGCAATAATTTGTTTCTTCTAACGCCTCTAAGGTACAGTAAAATATAATATCTACTCAACAAAAGTATAACAAGATTCCCTTTTTAATTTATTTCAGTCATTTCATACAAAAAACAATATCACAACGACACAACTGTCAAAAAAACAGTCTACACTGACATTTTTAATTTCCCACGAAACCATGTTGGAACATTTCATAAACAGCGTTATCGTGATTATCTCACACAAATGGATTACAGACAAACAGAGGAAGCGCAAAAACTGTAGAATACAACATTTAATTTAAATGCCAGTGGTAAAGTAAATATTTTTAAAAGTGCGCCCAACGTACAGAGCATCCTAATAGAATTAAGTGGGGTTCTTTTAATTCTAATGTTTAGCGTCCATCCTGCAAAGTGCTGTGAATCTAGGATAAGTACTGAGAGGGAGGTTTAATAAATGTGCTGTTTTTATGAACGTTATTTTTAGGTCGTAAAGAGGTGTTAGTTTAGCAGTAACAAACTAGTTTTATTTGTGTTTTGGAAGCAGAATATAAAGAGTATAATAATAAAACAAATTTTATTTTGAATCTTCTTGCTGTCTGTTTATTTTTTGTTGTAAAAACCTTTTATTTTGGTTTTTATTTTCAATTTCAAAGTATTTAAAACAAAAATAGGTGAAATATAAAAAGCTTACAATATGTTGCCCAAACAAAATAATCTTTATCACCACACACACAAATCCGATTTTTATTATAACATCCAGATTAAAATTTCAAACGATCTGCAACAAAGAGTCATAAAGTAGGGATTTATTTCAAACATTTGTTTTGTTGGCAAATAAAATTTTTACTGAACATTCATATAAAGGATGACATGTCACCGGTGTGTGTACGAAATGAAAATGAAATTTTAAATATTTTATTTGGGATATGTTTAATTGAGTCCCACGTAGGTGATGCCATTTTTTATAACTGCCGGCGAAAACTACAGGACTCGCAATACGTAATTAAATATACACAGGATCGGACGTTCGATTAGTGCAACTATAATAGGACAGTGAATGTAGAAATCTCAATATTGTTTTTAGGGTACCTCAAAAGGAAAAAACTGAACCTTTATTGGATCACTTTGTTGTCCATCTGTCTGCCTGTGTCTCGGAAACACGTGGAGCTATCAAGTTGAAATTATAACCATGTACTCAGGTCTGCGGTCCATTGATTCTGTGAAAAAATTAAACATCTGAGTTATCTCAGAAAAATATATGGCCATTCATGTCGCAAAAAACGTGCATTTTGACACTCTCAAGGGAATCAAAATTCATAGGGTGCTTCCCGTTGACCAAGAATCCTGAAATTTGGTACGAAGTAAGGTTTCATAACATAAGTATAGGAAAAAATCAGAAAACTGTAAATTTGTAGTTACGTCACAATTTTTTTTTTTTGCGATTCGTAAAAATGGTCGTAACTCAATTCGGGAATTTAACTGTTTTCATAGGTAAGTTTGTACGAAATCCTCAGTGCGCGAGTCCGATTCGCACTGGCCTAGTTTTTTTTATATTATACCTATAATTTCCAAGGCTGGGCAAAGGCCTCTCCCAACTTCTTCTAAGTATTTTTTCTCCCACCTCGAACCATCTCTTGCTAAATCTATGTCATCTCGCCACCACTTCCCAGGTCGAATTCGGCGGCGTCTCCATCCTCAGGTACCCACTTTGTGGAGACACTTGCCCGACTCTTTTTAGCCTGTCAGCCTTTTTTCTTACGTCTGTTATCCCCATCTTCAAACGCAGCCTGGTGTTTCTCATACTATCGTATTTTCATTCCACAGGTTTCAAGTTCCGTGACATTATTTCAAACTAGTAGAGGACGTATATCCCCATATGAAGTTTTTAATTTTCCGGGATAGATAGTGCTGTATGTCATGCTCCAGATACCAGGTACTTTTCTGTCGAAAATCATTACAGTTCGTACAATACTTCAACTTGTGAAAATACAGATACAAACGTGGAAGTAGGATTTCTTTATTATCTGTGGCTGTCCACTTCCAAGACTTTTATGATACACTTTACCACTGCATAACATTGCTGACTGGTTAATCTCTTTGCTACGACTCGAGATTTATCTTATAACTAGATGACCCGGCGAACTTCGTACTGCCTAATAGTAAGGATAACGCCATCTACTGGCATTACCAGAACAGCATAATTAATTTTATAATGACATTTTAATTAGAGATGGCATTGTATACCTTTTTTTTTTCGTGATTTTTTCAAATTTTTCTGTCCGTTTAAACCTTTCCTGGACTATTACAAATATTTCAAGATCAAAATTAGCCAAATCGATCCAGCCGTTCTCGAGTTTTAGCGAGACTAACGAACTGCTTTTCATTTTAATATAATTGTATAGATTTCGGATGACATGGCAAAATGCATTGCAAACAGGATACTGACAACACAACAAGTTTTTTTTAGTGCAACTGAAATAATATTTGACTAGGACTAGTCTTGTTATTTATAAATAGCAACTAGAAGTTTTAAATTGTACTATTGTTTGTAAGATATAATATGTCACAGTCAAATCAGTTTTGACTAGGTAGTCAAAACCACTTATAACTGCAAAATTTTTTCGATATTTTTAACCTGTTTAAAACTACTTTAACATTACTAACCTTTACTTAAAAAACTTTTAGGTGGATAAAAGTTTTTTTTTATTTTGATTGGAGCCAGTAATTTTGACTAATTAACAGTATTGACTACAGTCAATTAATAACCTTTAGAAGTTTGAATCCAAGTTTCATCAAAATAAAATGTCTATTAAAACGCTAAGTGCTATAAGATACTTTATACTTTGAAAAGTTAGTCGCCCCATGAGATCTACATCACAAAGTTGGAGTAGAGATAGGCCGATGGAAGAAAACAGATGGTTAGGTACAAAATAATAATATAGGTACTTCACAAATTTTATGAATAGCTTTGATACCTCGTTTAATATTTTTATTACCTTGTTTAACGCTGCCAGGAAGATATAACCACTCGGCTTAATTTCTAGCATTTAGAACTATGATGGTTAAAATATTCACACTACTAAAAGCCACATAGGAGAATATGAATAAACATGTTCACAAATGGACATATCTAGTTGAGAATATTTTCAACTGTATTTTGTTAGAAAAGAGAAATACATTCCTACATTTCACAAGTATTTATGTAAATAAATAGCCACACGGTTTATGAATATATAGCATGTAAATTTAAATGGATAAGTATTGCTTTATAATCTATCCAGTTCAGTGATCTTAGTTTTTTCACAGGAAATCCTGGTATCTATCATCTTGAAAACCGACATCTCCTTTTGTTCTTTGACTAAAACTATATGCCGAACCTTCCAATCGATTTCAAAGCGAAAATATTGAGAATACTAGGTTTTTCTCATGGCTTCACTTTCAAAGTCTATTCCACTAAAATTTAGCATTTGTACGTGTAAAAATTTTCCCGATTTTTTTTATAACTAAAGAATTTCCGTCACCAGAGCAGTAGTTCTAGAGATTCATCATCATCGTCATTTCAGCAGAAAGACGTTCACAGTTGGGCATAGGCCTTCCCCAAGTGTCGCCATAACAACCGGTCCTGTGCGTCTCGCATCCACCGGATTCCCACGACCCTCACCGGTACGTAGTCGATTAAGAGAGATTAACATCTACAAACAAATAATCTTACCTTTAAGACGCAAGATCTGCCAACAGCGATGTTTTCATTTAACAACTTTCCTACATGCTAAACTTTCTGCTATATTCATAGTATGATACACTTTCAAGAAACAGTTGACTAGACAAACAGAAAACTATTAGAGAGAGACTAGCTCTTGTTAATTTTCATAGGATAACTCCATCGAGCAGGATCGCAAACTAACGCCAAGTTGAGTGGCTTACGTAGCTACTGTGACGCCGGGCTTGCGCTTATTAGATAGTGGATAAGCTCCTTTATGTAACAGACTTGTTTATACTTACTTCACTTATTTGCTTAAGCCGCAAATTTGAGTGGTTTAAACGCAGCTGCTGAACTTGAGGTCCTAGGTTCGATTCTCGGGTCGGGCAAATAGTGTTTAGTTCTGAGTTTTTCTATTTGCGATTACTCAGTAGCTTTTAATTTAGTAGTTGGTGATGTGACAAAGCACGTCGTCATCGATCATCAGGCGTATCAGATTGTTTTCCTATCGGAATATTTATCTATCCAAATCCCGGGCACGCCACAATTATGACGGTAAGTCCCCTCTTTGAGGCGTAGTTGGAAAGATCTCACGGCGTCCTCACCTTCCGCATGACACAGGTTCTCACCGAACACGGTAAGTTCCTGCACCGGGTTCGTGCGGAAACGACGCCCGGGTGTCGCCACTGTGTGGACCGCCCGGAGGACACGGTGGAGCACACGGTGGAGGTGTGCCCCGCTTGGGCAGAGCAACGCCGTGTCCTCGTGGGGGCGATCGGCGACGGTGATCTCTCACGTCGAGCCTTGGTGCAGGCCATGGTCCGGAGCGAAAAGGAGTGGCAGGCGGTCGCTTCCTTCTGCGAAGCAGTAATGCTAGCAAAGGAGGCGGTCGATCGCGTGAGGCAACGGTTCTCACGCCCCAACCGCCGCCGGGATTCCGATCCCTATTTCCGGCCACCGTAGGCGCGGGCTTGTGGACGGCGAGCTATGGGCAGCCCGCCGTCCGACCGTCCGGTAACCGTCCGGACCGAGCCCAAGTAGTCGGTGGCGCGTATTGTTCCACGCGCCTCTCAGGGAGTTGTCAGCAAATCGTAGGGGCCAGCAGGGTCGAAGCCTACTGGGGCCATGGCTAGGGTGAAAATGAGACGGAGGGCCCTGGGACGAAGGCAACGAAGGAACAGGAGTGGGTTTTTAGTCAGTAAAAGTCTGACACTATCTCCCGTCCCGCCCAAGGGCGGGGGATGTCATAAGATGATTTTCCCGCCGAAAACAAATAAAAAAAACCCCGTACCTCAAAAAGCAACGTGGTCATCGATCATCAGGCGTATCAGATTGTTTTCCTATCAGAATATTTATCTATCCAAATCCCATAGTATAATTTAGATTATACTATGGGATTTGGATTTGGTCAGTAATATAATCTAGAACTTCTAATCACAATGCCTCTAGTTGTTATGCTTATGAATGAACGACAAATAAATGATAGGCCGCAGATTTTTATAAATATGACATTCATAATATGAAGCTTTGTTTTGCTTTCATGTGTTAAATCAGCTTATGAATATTTTTCCATCCAGTCTGAACTGTCAGATATTCGATGAACAAAATAAACAATTGTGTTTTTGTAGCCGGGCGTTATAAAAACCGCAATTGAAGCCTAGGAAAAAATTTTAGTCCTCATATTTTTTATTCTACTGTTATGTAAGAGACATACGAATGTGCACATATTTATAAGTAGTTTAGTAGAATGTTGTAAGACAATAAACACAAGCAAGTGACGCATAAATCTATCTTTTACTCCTTTATGCGTGGGAACTGTGCACAGTTTGGGGTTCCGTAGGGCGAGGGTCAGGACCCTCGTCTTAATGTAGTGTAGAGTGATATACGGGTATTAGCTACTTGGGACGACATACCTAGACTTTAGTGCTGTGAACAAACTTGAAACGGGCCCGTTTCTGTCTTTCTGACATGGCTGCTTTATGTGTCGGTTAGATTACTATGCACTAAGCTAGACAGACCATATATTTATTCCAAAAATTACATAATTACCTCGGATTTTTTTCGTTAAAGAAGACGTTCTTCTCAAATTATAATCTAAACCTTTATTAGATTAGCTCTAACCATTTTTTTTCCTTCCAATCCAATTTACAATATTCAAAAGCACTAAAATAATATCTCACTTCACGAAAGAAATTGAAAGACAAACTCAAGAAGTTGGAGAAAGGTTACTAAGGTTAGGTTATTGTTTACATTGTAAACATTTTGTCATTTGCTTTTTTTATTGTTTATTTTGGTGTAAGTTTTTGTTTCTGTATAATTTAATTGTGCTTTTATGTGCGTTTTGCGTTGCAATGAATAATTTTTTTATCTATTACCATACACATATTACCAATGTCTTCCACAAAAATCCTGCGCTTTTATTAATCCTAGAGTGGGCGCGTGGGGAGCATTTTGCATCCTTTTCTATGGCCATTTTAAGTAGGAATGCAGCTATTGAATTAATTTATTTTCTCAGGGTTTAAAAGAAACACAAATAAGTAATAAATGACAAATCAATATATTTATTGAACTTTGTTTTAAAAACTTTAGTATAAGAAAGATTTTCGTAAATGTAAAATATTAATTGAATGTTTTAACCAATCCTACATCTAATATATAAAATTCTCGTGTCACAGTTTTCGTTGCCATACTCCTCCGAAACGGCTTGACCGATTTTGATGAAATTTTTTGTGCTTATCCGGTATCTATGAGAATCGGCCAACATCTATTTTTCATCCCCCTAAATGTTAGGGGTAGTCCACCCCTAAATCGGACTGGGGCTGCCCTCGGGCGGCTCCTGCCCAACCTTGGGGGTCCAGATGCCTCCTGCCGGAGGCTCTACGCGGAAATCGTTCGGTCCATGGCCCTTTATGGCGCACCGATATGGGCGCCGGCGCTGCGGAAACAGCCGGCGGCCCGGCTGAACGCATGCCAGAGGGTCATGGCCATACGGATGGTGCGAGGTTACCGGACGATTTCCCGCGAAGCGGCGAGCCTTCTTGCCTGCCAGCCACCATGGGATCTGGAAGCAACAGTCCTTGCTCTCATGCACGATCTACGCATGGAGATGCAACGCCGGGGCGAAACTCCGCTGCCGCGACAAATCGAAGCATGGCGGACGGAGCTCCGGCGGGTTCTCATGGTGAAATGGCGACAGCGACTGTCGCGACCCAGTGCTGGGCACGCCACAATTATGGCGGTGAGTCCCCTCTTTGAGGCGTGGTTGGAAAGACCTCACGGCGTCCTCACCTTCCGCATGACGCAGGTTCTCACCGAACACGGGAAGTTCGGGAAGTTCCTGCACCGAATTCGTGCGGAAGCGACGCCCGGGTGTCGCCACTGTGTGGACCGCCCGGAGGACACGGTGGAGCACACGGTGGAGGTGTGCCCCGCTTGGGAAGAGCAACGCTGTGTCCTCGTGGGGGCTATCGGCGGCGGCGATCTCTCGCGCCGGGCCTTGGTACAGGCCATGGTCCGGAGCGAAGAGGAGTGGCAGGCGGTCGCCTCCTTCTGCGAAGCAGTAATGCTAGCAAAGGAAGCGGCCGATCGCGTGAGGCAACGGCAACGGTCCTCACGCCCCAACCGCCGCCGGGATTCCGATCCCGATTTCCGGCCACCGTAGGCGCGGGCTTGCGGACTGCGGGCAATGGGTGGCCCGCCGTCCGACCGTCCGGTAACCGTCCGGACCAAGCCCAAGTCGTCTACGGCGCGTTTTGTTCCACGCGCGCCTCAGGGAGATGTCAGCAAATCGTAGGGGCCCAGTAGGGTCGAAGCCTACTGGGGCCATGGGTAGTGTGAAAGCGAAACCCGGGCCCTGGGACGAAGGCAACGAGGGAACAGGAGTGGGTTTTTAGTCAGTAAAAGTCTGACACTATCTCCCGCTCCGCCCAAGAGCGGGATTTGTCATAAGATGATTTTCCCACCAAAAAAAAAAAAAACCCCTAAATTTTTTTTTTATTTTTTAGACAAGGAAATTATTTATGTGGCAAAACAACGTTTGCCGGGTCAGCTAGTTATCCTATATAATTCTCATAAAAATGGGAAAAAAATAACAACATTATATATTTTCTACATCTACTGGGTATACTTTGTCAAAGCGGTTGTCATACAGGTATGTGCAATTTTCATTGCACAGTAATTTTGAGCATCTGTAACATCCATTTTCCGTACGTCAAGATTAAGCTTGTTTTATAAGTGCATAGTTAGTAACTTAGTTTCTCAAAGAAATATTTATTGTCTCAATAGAAGACCGTGTAGCCCTATATATGACTACAAAGTATTCAGCCATACGGCTTCACTAGAGCATCGCAATCTCTTTTATATACCATTGGCGTAGTATCTATTTATCCCGGCAATATTCTTTGATTTTTCGTTTGATACTTTCATATCCTGAAATTAGAAGTGTTTTATTTAGTTATTATAATAAATGCACCACAAAATATAGTGTACATTTCAAGTCTACAAAAACTATTGACAAAATTTTTACTTACGTGAAAAGGCGTGTGGTGAGCAAAATGCCACCTGGCTTTACCTGATGGTAATAAACTCCTCCTCTAGCAACTTGCAGGGCACTAATGACGTGCAGCTTTTCAGCACGACTTGCAAACGAAAGTGACCTTTTAAAAAACGCAAAGGTAACGGGCCATTGTTTAACGAATTATTAACGACTTTTTATGCGGGCGAAAAATGCTTATAGCGCTCCCACTTTAGGGTTAATACATCCCATACGGAACCTCGAGACAAATTCTCGCTGCCATTTTTTTTTTGTTACTCTGAATATTTCAAAGCCTCACATGAATCCTTCGCAAGTGTAGTGTTACCGTTCTTCTATATGGCTGTTTATGCTTTATTTATCCATAAGGGGATTGCTGGGTAGATTGCTGAGCGTGCTTGTTTGCTTACGTGCTTCCTTTGCTTGGCAGTCGTTGGCCGTGATGTATGGTGGGCTTGGAATAAATGTGGTGAATTTGAGCCGGGAAATGTAATATGCAGTGTCTATGTTCGTTTGGGAGTTTGTGCTTGCGATTTTGACGTAGAAAACGTAAGTAAGTTGGTCTATTTTCTGGAGATCTTCAAGTAATGATGTCGATATTCCACAACACATTGTGTAACATCGGCTACGACTATGTGCTGCGCGGCGACGGGGTCCTGGCGCAGGAATAATCGTACTAGGTGTCGTGGAGAGAATCCAGCACTTGGGACTCGAGGTGGCACTGCACAAATCCGAGGCCATGTACTTTCATAGCCCTTGGACGCGCCACCACCGGGTTCCCAAATAACGGTAGGAGGAGTTCACACTGGCGTCGAGTCGACGATGAAGTACTGAAGACTCGTCCTCGACCGCCGATGGAATTTCGAGGAGCAATTCCAACGTCTGGCTCCCAAACAGGGTCGGACTGGGGCTGCCCTCAAGCGGCTCCTGCCTGACTTAGGGACCCAGACGCCTCCTGCCGGAGGCTCTACGAAGGTATCGTTTGGTTCATGCCCCTTAATGGAGCGCCGCTATAGGCACCGTCACTGCAAAAACAACCGGCTGCCAAGCTGAACGCAAGCCAGAGGGTCATGGCCAATCGGATGGTGCGGGAATGCCGCACGGTTTCCCGCGAAGCGGCGATCCTCCTTGCTGGCCCAGCATCGTGCGATCTGGAGTGAACAGTCCTTGCACGCATGCACGATTTGCGCGTGGAGATGCAACGCACTGGATTCGTGCGGAAGAAACGCCCGGGTGTCACCATTATGTGAACCATCCTGAGGACATGGTGGAGTATACGGTAGAGGTGTGCCCCGCCTAGGCAGATCACCGCATGTCCTCGTGGGGGCGTTCGGCGGCAGCGATCTCTCGCGCCTGGTTTTGGTACAGGCCATGGTTTGAAGCGAGGAAGAGTGGTAGGCAGTCGCGCAGTCCTTCTGTGAAGCAGTAAAGCAAGCAAATGTAGCAGCCGCACGCGCGAGGGAACGCCCCTCACGCCCCCGTTGCCGGAATTCTGATCCCGATTTCCAGCCACCGTGCCAAAGTTAACCCCGAGGCCCTGGAACGAAATCAAAGAAGGAACAGGAGTGGGTTTTAGTCAATAAAAGTAAGCCACGCCCTCTCGCTCCGCTTAAGGGCGAGAGATGTCATAAGATGATTTCCTATCTCAAAAGAGATATACCTATATAACTTTCCATAGTTCTTTTTCCAGTATATCAGAAAGGAGATGATGTTTATTTCCAAAAACACATCTACGGATACTGACGTAAAATATTTTTTTAGCTTCTTTAGATTGCTTTATTAGGAAGATAAGACAGCTTACATTTACCTCAAAATATGTAGAAATATCCCAGTATAAGGAGTTACTGGAATTAGCCGTAATCGGTGCCAGTAATCCTTTTAAATTACATTTATGTACACTTCAATTATGACAACAAAAGGAATCTTATAGATAGACTTTATCTACAGACAACTGTAATAAAAATGAAAAGTTATTTAAAACACACCTTCCCTAACAAAACAATGCTTTATGAGACGTATTTTTCTATTAAAACTTAAAACTTAAGAACTCTATGGTCGAGTTGACCATAGAGTTATAAAATATAATTTAATAGATCTGTGGTGTTTTTTGTAAAAAAAAAATCTACCGAATCACTACACACTATATGAGGTAGGCGGAACAGAGAGTAAAGTCCCGCAAACCTCCGTTGAAAAGGGAGGATCCTCCGACCAGACGGGTGTTATGTCTGGTAGGCAACTGCCCGATAGATGATTTCGGGCTGATCTATATGTTCTAATCGCGTGGAGAACTTTAATAGCGCGACGCAGGATTAGTTTTTATGTGACGCCATAGATGCCTCTACAAGATTTACTTTGGATATAACATACTATCGAACTGATCTGATGATGGAGCCGGAAAGTAGGCACAGGAACTCCGTAATTTATCAATGTATCCTAGCCGTTTTTGGGCTTATTAGAATTGTCATGAGATGCACTTTAGCTATAAGGTACTATCGAAAAGACCTGATGATGGAGCCGGGAGGTGGATGGGAACTTCATAATAAAATATAAATCCTAGCAGTGTTTGGGTTATTCGGATTGTCATGAGAAATAAGCACTCCGACAATAAGTGCATCACAACTAAAAAATGAAAAATAAAATACTTTTTACAAAAAAAAAAAAAAAAACACTAAAACGATCAAAATAACTTTAATTTCGGAAGTCGGTGTTAAATAACAAGCAAAGAATGCCAGAAACACCGACTTCCGAAATTAAAGTTATTTTGATCGTTTTAACGTTTTGGTTTTTGTAGTAAAGTTGGTTATTTTTTTTTATATACTATTACGTGATCAGCATTGCACCCGTGCGAAGCTGGGGCGGTTCGCTAGTTCAATATAAAAAAACCCTAAATAAAACTGTTTACAGTCATATTTCATTGTTCCTTTCATTATTGCTAGTGTGGGGTAAAGTTTTATAATAAAATTAAATTAAATAACCTTTGTGACAGACATCATCATCATCTTCCTGCCCTTGTCCCGTGTTATTAGGGGTCGGCGCAACATGTTTTTTTCTTCCATTCTGCCCTGTCATTCGTCATGCTATCACTAACTTCCTTTTCTTTCATATCACTCTTCACACAATCCATCCATCTTTTTTTTGGTCTCCCTCTCCCTCTCCATCCATCCACATGTAACAATATAACCTTTGTGACAGTATCATTAATTTACTATTATTTCCCAACACTTTCAAAAACAAAATACACAGGTTTGACCAAAACCCTTAAGTACAAAATTTTACCATTTTCACTATTTTCTGTCTATTAATTGAATGTAATTCCCAGGTTACTCAATCTGTGCTCAGTGGTACTAGAAGTTATGAAACATACTCTTGCTCAGTGGGTAGGAGGTAGGTAGGTACCTCGGGAATAGCGGACATTCCCGCTTTGTACCCTCACATACTTGCAGTTCGTAGTTTGAGCTGCGGGAGACGTGCCTCTTAGCTATATATTTGCATTCGAGGTTTTAGTTGGGTAGGAATTATATATAATACGAATATTTTTATTCTTGAAGGGGAAATTCATAACTAATATGAGTTTGAAATAAAAATAGGTTCGACTTAGCGCCATGTTGTGACGTCATAGCTGTCACATCAAATTAGGTGATGTTAGCAAAAAAGATATTTTTAAATTGAATTTATTTACGAAAAAAGTAAAATCAGAATCTAGTTTTTCGATTCCACTCATCTCTGCGGCTCTGTTTAAAGGTGTCTGAGTGCAAATGGTAGAAGAAGACAAATTATAGCCAATAATGTAAATAAGAAAGAAAACAGTTTTTTTTAAAACTAATTTTGACTTAAATAATATATATCGCCAATTTAGATAAAAAAAAATAGCGTTGTTTCTTCACTTACATCTAAGTAAGACTTGTCAAATAAAATAAAATAAACAGGGCAAGTGCAAGTCGAACTTGCTCACTGAGGGTTCCGTACTCGTACAAAGTTACCTATGAAAACAGTTCAATACCCAAATTGAGTCACCAAAATTTTCCGAATAGCAAAAAAAGTTTTTTTTTTGTGACTTAACTACAAATTTACAGTTTTCAGATTTTTTCCTGTACTTGTGCTATAAGACCTTGCTTTGTGCCAAATTTCGGGATTCTTCTTCCCTATGAATTTTGATTCCCTTGAGAGTGTCGAAATATATGTTTTTTGCAAAATAAATGGCCATATCTTTTTTTTTTGTCTACTCCAAAGTTTGATTTTTTCACAGCTTCAAGGGATTGCAGAAATGAGTGATACTTCCACACAGACAGACAGACGGACAACAAAGTGATCCTATAAGGGTTCTGTTTTTTCCTTTTGAGGTATGGAACCCTAAAAACCGTTATTGAAACTCAAATTTTCTTTGCAAACCGTACGTTTCAAGTAACATTTGGCAAATAGATATCATTAACGTTCCTATTCGTCTTTGAATCGTTTTGTACTCGTCATATGAACTAGTTATAAAATGATTATATTATCAATCAATCAGGGACAAAGGGTCAAAGGACAATTTCTGGCCGCCGTAAGCACAGGTTTGCGAATGGCGAGCAATAGGTAGCTCACCGTCCGACCGTCCGGTAACCGTCTGGACCGAGACCAAGTCGTTGACGCCGCGTAGTGTTCCAGGCGTGCCGTAAGGAGATGTCAGCGAAACCAGCAGGGTCGAAGCCTACGGTGCCATGGGTTGTGCGAAAGTAAACTCCGGGGCCCTGTAACGGAACAGGAGTGGGTTTTAGTCGTAGTAGAAGAGTATTTATTTAACTTATGAGAAAACAAACAATGCTATTTCAACTCAAGGATTATACCGAACACAGACTACGGCACGTGTTCTCATACTCCATAAAACTTGAGATGAGGATAAGGAAATTCATCTCCGCCGTACCAAACTTATCGCTCATGCATCCCTCGAGGGTATGTACTATCTTTAAGAAATATATCTGTACTATATCTAGTACATACTGTCAGAGGTTATGGGCTTCATAGAGCGAATAACTTGGAGATACTTTTGATTGCAGTTCCCAAATAGTTTGATTAAGTTTTGTGTTTCGGGTGACATTATAGATTCAGTACAGAAGTTTCAAACAAGGTAATGAGAGATGATAAGAACTGTTCTTACTTTTCTTCTGAAAATGGGATTCCTTGTTAACTGGACACTACTGTGTTTGAAAATCGGCTTCCCAAGTCAAAACTCTATCAACGATTCGAGATTAAAAGAAAAAATATTTTTTTCTTACCTAAGTTTTATTTCGACGGTTGAAAGGCTAATTGATCTAAGCGACATTTTTTCAAAAAAAATTGAAACCTGACTAACGGCGGAGAAAAATTTGCTGATTCTGAATTTATGCACCTATATAACTCAATATTGGAAAAAATTTCGTTTAGATCAATTAGCCTTCAACCGTCAATTTGCATTTTGTAGGTCAGTGTCAAGTTAGTAAAATATGGGTTGCGATCTTAACACGTATTTATTTACGGAATAATAATTATTAAAATAAGATGGGCCTCATCAGAAGACTTAAAGTCACCCAAAGGGCAATGGAAAGGGCTATGCTCGGAGTTTTCTTGCGTGATCGGATCAGCAATGAGGATATCCGCAGGAGAACCAAGGTTGCCGACATAGCACGAAGAATCACCAAACTTAAATGGCAATGGGCATATTGCTCGCAGAACGGATGGTCGTTTGGGCCAAAATTTTCTAGAATGGCGACCACGTACCGGAAGACGTAGCGTTGGAAGGCCTGCTACAAGGTGAACCGATGACCTGGTAAGGGTTCCGTAATCCGATGGATGCCAGACGCACAGGAACGTTCATTGTGGCGACACTTGGGAGAGGCCTATGTCCAACAGTGGACGTCTTTCGGCTGAAATAATGATGATGATGAATCATTAAAGGTTGACTGGTAGAAAATGCCCTACGGCATTAAGTCCGCCTCTGTACTTTTGTGTGCATAAAGAATAAATAAATAAAAATAATTAATTAAAATCGTATGTTGATGATGATTCGTCTAACCGTATTGAATGGCAAGTTCATAAAAACATCATTCAATAGGGACAGCGAGACAGCAAAACAAAGAGAGTTGTGTTGATGATATTAATAATCTACATCCGTTGACTTATAGTAAGGTAATTGTAATCTTTGAATACAATAAAGTGTATATAAATAAATAAGGTCCGGTTGAAAACCAGCGACAGCCATCTGGTACGTAGTGGCCTGGCATTATGCTGAGAGACCTATCTGGTGCAGCCGTGATACATACAAAGTTTATGTATTTAAGTTTCTATATAAATGTTACTTCATTGTGTGTATCTATGCGCCAAATAAACGTGTTTTTCTTTCTTTCTTTGTAATGATTATAATTCAGTAAAACCGTATCTGTTCTGGTCACTAATCGTGTTTTAATGAACACAGAACCTGACATTGGCCTGCAAAACGCAAATAATAAGTAAATTTGAATTTCTCGGGCTACCTACCGCTTAACCCTTCCTGTAGGTGTTTTGGGTAAGCTTGAAGTCTTCGGACACCTTAACATTAAACTTTTACAAAATTAAAAGTACTTGAGGAACTTGTGGCTAAGTTCTAACCGCTGCATGGGCCCATTGTGTGCCAACAAAATGTTTTCTTTCTTTCTTTTTTTATTTTTTTTCTTTGTTTCTTATCCCTTGGTTGAGCAATGCTTGCCAAGACCGATCTGTAAATGAGTGAACATCTTAACCTACCAAGATTTGTCAGCGCCTTGAAAAACGTGTTAAGGGTGTTTTTAATAACGCATGTGGAATTGCTCCGCATGCGGAGCTACACGAAACTACGCCCCGCATCCCGTGTGCGTATTCCACGCATTACAATAAATACTTGTGATTTGTATGTAACGGAGTAGGAAAAATTAAATAAGTCCAATCTACAAAGCCTCGAGCACAGGCGCAGGGTAGCCAGCCTATCGGTATTTTACAGGTTGCATTTTGGAGAGTGTGCGCGGGAAATGCATGACCTGATTCCGCCATCTCCTTTCTACCATCGGACAACCCGACGTACGGCGAGTATCCACCCTTACGTTGTTGAAACACCAACGGTCCTAACTAAGCGATTTGCTTCGTCGTTTATACCGCGTACATCGAGGGACTGGAACAATTTGCCTGCTGCTGTCTTCCCGTCCAACTATAATTTAGGTGCCTTAAAGGCTAGAGTGAATAGGCTCTTAATAAACTAGTGCGCCTCACCATCAATGATTGCATCACTGCTTACCTTCAGGTGGGATCGCAGTCAAGCACTGGTTTATAGTGAATAAAAATAAAAAAATAAAAATAATTGAAATAAAACGACGAGGCCGGTGTTTCCTAGAATATAAGAACCATGTAGATTTGTGTTAACAGTTTTACAATTCACAATCTATCGGTAATACTGGTCTTTCTGTATAGCCTTCTATAAAACATGTTTACAATATTGTACCTTGATCAAAAGTTTCGGTAATAGATTCAAAGTGCTGAGTCTATCAGCTTACTAAATAAGTTTGAGCGTTGAAATGAAGCAACAAGTATCCTAAAAGCCTGTTTTTCGTAAAACAGTAAATAACCTGATGAATAATTTAAACTATAATATTCCACAGACTTTTTTTTACTGTGTTATAAATCTAAATTTTAAACAGTAGCGGTCCAACTGTTAAAAGTAATGGGGATCTCATTTTTTGCCAGAACTGTAAAGGTGGATCTTCGCTAGAGGAGCTGAGTACGAACGGAGTTCAAATTCGTGTAGTGTGGATCGACTCTAGAGGAGTCGAGCACGACCGACATTACATGAATTTGAGCTCGGCTCGTCTAGCGTAGAACCAACTTTAAAACAGAAACTGGGATAAGTATGTATTGTTCAATCATTGCTGTTATCTAGTTGATACTAGTTATTTGAATTGAATTTGGCAGTGGTTCAGCAAATATACAAAATCTATCTTCGTAACTATTTTGATTACAAATATAAATGTGAGCTGGCGTTTCCCTTAGACATCTATTTTTCAGGAGAGTGACAAAATTTTAAGGTCCCACATACTATAAATACCAACCATTTTAAGGATTGAATAATCACAGAGCGCTTAGATACACATTATCTTAACAAAAGCTGAAATAATGTCATCCTGTTAGCGACGATACGTAATTAGTTATTTCCTATGTTCAAAGTTTTCAGAATATTAGCCTTTTAGTAATTAACTTGTTTCTCATCGCGATATTATTGTATCTAAGATTTTAAGTTGAAGTGTTGAACATTCCAGCCACTAGAGGCGCCACTAGTATTATGTTGCATACGTAACCTTAAGTACCAGAGAACTTTACCGTAATGAGAACCATTTCTGTAATTTCATTATTTTAAGGTGTTAATTAAGGATTTTGAGACTGATTTTTATGTAAATAATAAAGATTTATTAGTTCTAAGGTTAGAAAATAAGAAAATATTGTAAGAAGTGTCCCACCGCCGAAAAAAGGCACAAGTTAAGTTTCCCATACAAAAGAGCACCTACGCTCTGATTGGTCAAGGGCGGGGCATTAGTGCCGTGTGCAAAATTGAAGAGCCTTGATTGGTCAGAACCTTACGGATTTCGCTATAAAAAGGGTGCATTTTCGGTGGTTGGGCATTCCGAATCCAGCAGTGTAAGCAGAAACAACAAGAAGAAAATAAATAGAAGAAACTCTGAAGAAATCGGCGTTGTTATTTACTCCTCCTGCTACCACCGAACGCTCTCCAGTTAACATCCCGCCAGCGAACCCGCTCACGCAGCGTCTACTATTAGGACGATATCTCCTTCTCTTGGGTCTTTGGTTTCTTTGCCTTCAAGTTTTCTCGGCATTAAGAGCGGTAGATACTCTTTGATCCACCTCTTCCAGAAGTGGTCTGCAAGTCTTTGGGTGGTTCTCCAATTTGCTTTCCCGATTAGTTCTGTGTCGTCGAATTCTCCCGGCGCCATTGCTCCGCACGATCTCCCCAGTAGGAAATGGTTCGGGGTCAGACCCTCTTCATCTTCTGGATCCATGCTGACCGAGGTGAGAGGTCTGGAGTTGACGATGTGTTCGACCTCGGTCATTAGTGTATGAAGCACTTCTTCGGGTGGGCTTCTTTCGTTGAGAACCACTGCCAACGCTGTCTTAACCGTGCGCACGAGTCTCTCCCAGGCGCCTCCCATGTTCGGGGCCCCTGGGGGAATAAACTTCCACTTGAAGCCCTTTTCTTGTGCGGCTTCTTCCAGCTCCCGTTTGGCCCCAATAAAGTTCGTCCCGTTATCGCTGAATATGGTCTTTGGGGTTCCTCTTCTGGCTGCCATTCGTCGAAGTGCCATAATCATCGAGCTAGTGCTAAGAGAGGGCACTAACTCTAGGTGTACGGCTCGGGTGGTGAGGCAGGTAAACAATGCTCCCCAGCGCTTTTCCGCCCTTCTCCCGATAGTGACTTGCATCGGCCCGAAGTAGTCTACGGCTGTGCAAGAGAACGGGAACTGATGGTGCTGTAGTCTCTCGCTCGGCAGGTCTCCCATCGGAGGTATCTCTGGTAAACTCTTCCTTGTCTTGCACCATTGACAGCTGTGTGCGGCTGCCTTCAGAGTCGCTCTTAGGCCTAGGATCCAATACCTTTGCCGGATCTCGTTCATTACGGTTGCGGTGTTCCCGTGAAGGAACTTCTTGTGGTAATGTTGTATGAGGAGACGTGTTATTCTCTGCTTTCCGTCTAGGATGATGGGGTTCATTCTCCTATCGCTCTTGCCGCGGAATTTCATTGTCCTGCTTCTTAGTTTGATAATTCCGTCGTCCCCCATATAAACGTCGATTTTCTTGAGCCGACTTGCGCTCTCTAGGGGTTTTTCCGACTTTAAATTCTTTATTTCCGACGCAAAACTTTCGTTTTGGCTCATCTTCATTAATAACTCTTCGGCCTTCTTTAAGTGTTCTTCTTCCAGTGGTAGGTACTGCCGCTTGTTTTCGCTTTTGTGGGCTGATTGGGTTGAGGTTCGTGTGTCTTTATTCTGGGTTTTTCTCTGAGGTTTCCAGGACTCGTCCCTTTGGCGCGTGGCGGCGGTGGTTTCTTTGCGGGCCTTCAGTAAATGGCACGTGAAGGCGACCACTCTGGCTGTAGTGCGCAGTAGTCGTTCCCAGCTTGAGAACCTCTCTAGGTCCAGAAGGGCGTCCTCTGCAGCTTTCATCGCCATTGTCTTTTGCTTGTTCTTTTCTTCTGGCATAATACACTCTGGCTTGAAGTCGCGAAATGGCCATTCTTCTTCTGGTTGACGGAGAAATGACGGACCTTTGAACCACCTGGCGTTGTGGTCGAATTCGATTGGGGTTCCCCTTGTGGCGTCGTCTGCTGGATTTTCTTTGGTCGGTACCCATCTCCAGTCTTCTGGCTTAGACTTCTCTTCAATTTCTGCTAGCCGGTTGGCCACGAAAGTTTTGAACTTCCTTGGTTCCGCCTTTATCCACTGCAGTACAGTGCTAGAGTCGGTCCAGTAGATCTTCTTTGTTATTTCGAGCTCCGACTCTTTCTCGATCGTGGCAGCTAGTCTGCTGCCAAGTAATGCCGCTTGTAACTCCAGCCTTGGAATTGAGACTGGTTTTGTTGGCGTCACTCTCGCTTTGCCTGCGATCATGGAGATGTGGATTTTTCCTCCGGGTTCGACTGTCCTCCAGTAGACTACCGCCGCGTAGGCTTCTTCACTTGCGTCGGTAAATGTGTGCAACTCTCCTTTTCTGCTGCGGGGTGAGACGCACCTTGGAATTCTCAGTCTTTCTAATGCCGATACTTCTTCTAAGTAGTTCATCCAGGCTTCTTTTTGTGGTTCGTTAATTTCTTCGTCCCAGTCTATTTTCGTTCGCCAGATGTTTTGAATCAGCTTCTTTCCTTGTATTAAGACTGGTGTTGCAAAACCCATTGGGTCAAAGGTAGACATAACTGCGCTCGTGACCTCCCTCTTTGTTGGGGTTCTTCGACCATCTTGAAGGTCCTTCGATGTGTTGCGCAGCCCAGCATTGAAGGCTAGTGCATCTTCTTTTACCAGCCATCTTAGCCCTAGAGTCTTCTCTTCTTTCGTTAATTGCAGGGAATCTTCTTTATTTGTGTCTTCTAACTCTGACAGTACCCCCAAATTGTTACTGGCCCAACCCTTCAGATGAAAATTTGCTCTTGCGTGGATCTCTTTAACTTCTTTTGATATCTTCTTTGCTTCTGCTGTAGACGCGAAGCTCTGCAGATAGTCATCCATGTAATGGTTTCTGTTTATTGCTTTCACTGCTTCGGGATGAGTCTTCTCGAATTCTTCTGCGTTCTTGTTCATTACATATATCGCCGTTGCTGGTGACGACGCTGCGCCGAAGATGATTGACGACATTCTATATTCTTCGGGCTTGCCTGTTCTTCGGCTTCCGCGCCACAGGAACCTGAGACTGTCTCGGTCATCTTCTCTGACCTTAACTCGAAGAAACATGTCCTGGATGTCAGCCATGACAGCCACAGGTCCTTCTCTGAAGCGTAGTAGCACGCCGAATAGTGATTGCAGAAGGTCAGGGCCCGAGAGCAAGGCGTCGTTAAGGCTCTTTCCTTCGAACTTGGCGGCTGCGTCGAACACTATTCTCAGCTTCTTCTTGATTGGGTGCACGACGGCGAAGTGGGGTAAGTAGAATATTCTTCCTTTGTTTGAAGTTAATGGAGCTTTCTCTGCGTATCCCTTTTCAATCAGACTCTGGATCTGCTTCTCGTAGTGCTCTTTAGTTTCTTGGTCTTGATCTAATTTCTTTTCGATGTTGACGAGACGTCGGAACGCTTGATTGAAGTTGTTGGGTAGAGTTTCGTCTTCTTTCTTCCACAAGAGTCCTGTTTCATATTGACCGCTTGATAGTTTCTTTGTAGTTCTCTCAAGGGTTTCTAGTGCTCTTCTATCGCTGTCGTTGGTTGGTGACCGATTTTGAATCCCAAGAGATTCCAATTGGAAGTGTTCTCGGACGGTTTCTTCGACGCTTTCTTCGTCAGTGGTCGATCTGCCATAGTGAGTGAAGTTTACTAAGGCAGTCGCCCCTGTTTCGCATCCGTGTAGCACCCATCCTAGGCTGGTGAGTGAGGCTACAGGATCGGATGGTTTGCCCTTCTTCAGCCTTCTTGTTACTATCAGCCCCCAGTTGTCTTGGCCTATCAGTAGCTTGGGCCGTTCGGTGACGTAGAGGAGTTGATTTTCTATTGCCCTTAGATGCTGACAATTCTGCACGGTGTCCTTGTTTATGTATTGTTCAGACAGCTTCAGGTCGTCGATGGTTCTTGCAGAGATAGTTCTTTTTTCTCTTCTATGGGCCCCCTTTATTTTGAATTCAATCTTCTGTGAACTATCTTTTCTTAGCACCTTCCCGCCGACCGTTTCGATTGTGAGTTTTTCTTGCTTCCCTTCAACTCCGATCTTCTCAGCGACAGAGGCGTCCAGGAGCGTGATGGTTGACCCTTCGTCCAACAATGCTAGTACGCGAACTTGGCCTTTTGGACCATAGAGGTCCACCGGGGTAATCTTCAGGTATGCCTTCTCTTCTCCTTTTGCGTTATGGATTGAGGCGACCTTCTCTTCCGATGCGCTTCCCTGGTCTTCTTTGTTCCCTTCTTTTCCTACTGGTACTGGCCGCTTGTCGGAGTGCAAGATGGTATGGTGCCATCTCTTACACTGCTTGCAGACTGGAGCTTTACAGTTGATTCTTGAGTGCTTGAATTTAAGACATTTGAAGCATATCCTTGCCTTCTTGATCATGTCCCATTTTTCATCTATGTTAGCTTCTTTGAACTTCTTGCATTCAATTGCGAAATGCTCTTCTTCACAAAATGGACACGACTTCTTGTATTTTTCTTGTGACTTTTCTTGTGACACTTCTTGTACCGAATGTATGGGTCTTCTTGTCGCTTTCTTTTGCTCCGAGGACACTTCAGGTGGAGCAAAGTCCCCGCACATGTCAGCTTCTGTTTCTAAGAACGCTTCGACGAGTAGTAGTTCTTGAATTTCTTCATCTCTTCTGCTTTTATGGTAAGCGAACCAACGAAATTTCATGGATGTTGGCATCTTGTCCACGATTACTTTCAGTGTTTCAGGAGAACTGAGGTATTGTGGTTTCTTCAAGGCCTTGATTGTCTCGACGGCATTCTTTATTTTGCTTGCAAATATGCAGATGTCGCTTGGGTTCTCGCTGACTTTCGACAGGTTCTTCATTTTTTCTAGTTCTGCTAATGCCAGTGCTCCAGGTCTTCCAAATCTTGCTTCCAGTCCCTTGATTACTTCGCGTGGATCTTCAGTGGTGAACAGCAGGCTTTGAACGGCTTCTTTTGCTTTCCCTTGGATTGCTATTCTAAGGCGCGCTAGGTTCTGATTGTTACTGAAGGAAGCGGCTGTATCTTCGTATGATCTCTTGAAGGGTAACCATTCTTCACAGGACCCGTTGAAGTGAGGGAGTTCGATATGCTTTGATGAACCGTTGTCACGTGACTTCTCTGATAGCTTAAGTATGACTGAAGCCAACTCCTGGATGTCGCTCTTCCTTTCTTCTGACTCGATCGGCCTCCGATCCTTAGGCCTTTCCCCGGATTGGATGAACCAGTGCTCGACTTCTTGAGTTTGTTCATACAGCTCTTCTTCTTCTTCTTCTGAACCCACGGCGAGAAGCTCGAGTTCGGCTTGGGCGACTTTTGATCGTGCTTCTGCCAGTTCTAATTCCCTTAGTGCTATTGTCATTCTTGCTTGCGCTTCTGCCTTCTTCCTATGCGACGAGCGAACAGAATGGGTGGCTGGGTCGCGGGTCGTCTTCTTAGGGTGAGGCCGCTGCAGACTTGCTTCTCTGGACGTTGGTATACTTTCGTTGTTCTGGCGCGTTTTCACTGCAACGCTTCTTTCTTGAATCTGCGGCGCTGAATGGCTTTCTTCTTGGCGAGCGGGAATTGACGCTTCGATAGTGCGGGTCGGGGGGGTGGTATGAGTCACTTCCTCTGGTGTTGATTCTTTTCCGGCAGCGTCTTCTGGCTGACAAGCGGGTGGCGGCAATTCCTTTATGCTGGGCGGTGGCGTCCTCCTTGTGAGTGTTGATCGACTCGTAGCTGACGTGCCCGTAGTTGACTCGCTTGCAGTTTCGCTTGGCGTATTCATACTCCAGTCTGATGACGATGTATTATCTTCCGTAGTCTTCGAATGCCCTGATAACTTGAAGGCAAAGAAACCAAAGACCCAAGAGAAGGAGATATCGTCCTAATAGTAGACGCTGCGTTGCCGAGAAATTCATGGCCTCGCGGAGAAGTTATCAAGACATATCCTGGACCGGACGGCAGAACCAGAGTGCTGGACGTGCGGACATCGGGAGGGATACTTCGCCGCCCAACTCGACGAGTCATCGTGCTGGTTCCTGCGGCATCGTCGCCCCCAGAAGAGGATGTGCTGCGCACCGTGGGGGAGAATGTTAGCGACGATACGTAATTAGTTATTTCCTATGTTCAAAGTTTTCAGAATATTAGCCTTTTAGTAATTAACTTGTTTCTCATCGCGATATTATTGTATCTAAGATTTTAAGTTGAAGTGTTGAACATTCCAGCCACTAGAGGCGCCACTAGTATTATGTTGCATACGTAACCTTAAGTACCAGAGAACTTTATCGTAATGAGAACCATTTCTGTAATTTCATTATTTTAAGGTGTTAATTAAGGATTTTGAGACTGATTTTTATGTAAATAATAAAGATTTATTAGTTCTAAGGTTAGAAAATAAGAAAATATTGTAAGAAGTGTCCCACCGCCGAAAAAAGGCACAAGTTAAGTTTCCCATACAAAAGAGCACCTACGCTCTGATTGGTCAAGGGCGGGGCATTAGTGCCGTGTGCAAAATTGAAGAGCCTTGATTGGTCAGAACCTTACGGATTTCGCTATAAAAAGGGTGCATTTTCGGTGGTTGGGCATTAATCCGCCCGATCATGACGTATGCATGTGCAATCTTCGCACACGCCAAGCCCCGCTTCCTCCATAGGATGCAGACCCTTCAAAATAGGACCCTCCGTAAAATTCTCGGTGCCCCATATTATGTCCGAAATGAGAATCTACATCTAGATCTCAAAATCCCCACCATCCAGCAGTTCATGAAACGCCTTTGCAAGCGTTTCTTCGATACTGCTGTGAAACACCGCAACCCCCTTATAGTATCGGCAGCCCGATACGAACCCTCCCGCATCTCTAAGGTTCGCCGTCCTAGGCATACTCTCGTCACCCCCGATGACCCCACTACCCTGCTCCAAGAGAGCCGTAAGGAAACAAGTACAGTTCGAAGACAATACAGACCGCCGTCCTTCCGTCCTCGCCGCCGAGGCCCGCCGCGACACTCCCGTAAACGTCCTCCCCGTCCCTTGCTCGAGCCAGCCCGCGTCGCTGAGCCGTAGTTTTAAAATTCCCCGATAATAATAATAAAATCTTTGTTCGATCCAGCCCGTCCCTTGCTGTCCCCCCCCAGCGACGCCCTAAGCCGAGGTCCGTACCCCACAGGGGGTGCCCTTAGCGTGTAGTCGCTTAGTTTTTAAGTTAGTTAAATAAGCCCTGGCTGGAGGCTTTGATTCTCGAATTGAGGCCGCCACAGGCAAGTCCGGTTAAGCAGCCGACAACCTCCTAGGTTGACCTGCGAGAGGCCACACACAAAAAAAAAAAAAAAGTGGTTGGGCATTCCGAATCCAGCAGTGTAAGCAGAAACAACAAGAAGAAAATAAATAGAAGAAACTCTGAAGAAATCGGCGTTGTTATTTACTCCTCCTGCTACCACCGAACGCTCTCCAGTTAACATCCCGCCAGCGAACCCGCTCCACAACAAAACACAAGCGAGCTTCAACACATCCTTTATAACAAGTATGGGACTATGGGAGCCACCCTAATGCTAATTTGTAAATAAATAGCCGTTGAAAATGTCGCGCACGACAAAGTAGCTTATTCCTAACACAGATTGTTTGGATGTCCCATTTTTGTTTAATTTATCGTAGCACCCCGGAAGGGGAAGTTTTAGGGTGCTAATTACCCCAAAACATTAAAAGTACCTGAGATCTGATATAAGTTCGGGCCAGAAAGAACTCGCCTTTGATCCCGCGTTGATGGAAGTTCTTAGTTGCGAGCTCGTTATCTCCGAGATAATCGATGTTAGTCTATGTTAAGGTTTTAAAGTTTATATTTTCCGCGTCAGTCGGGTATTGAAGAAAGTCGAGTAACTGATTATCTTTGTTGGAAAACCTTGGAAAGATATTTCCGGAGTTGTAAGTTTTACACGGGTTCGGTACGGATCTTGTGAAGTTATCGTACGCTCTGTGAGGGAATACAAGGGATATGCTGAGAGAAACAAACTTAGGAGGCGTCATCCAAATTATATTTAATTCAGTGTTAATAATGCGAGGTTTATTGAACAGGTGTTAATTTATTTTTGCCCTTCTAGTCATGATTGTAGCTTTATAATGTTGCGTCCCAGATGAGTAATTTGTAACGTGTATTAGATAGCCTTGGTGCGTCAAGTTTCTCATTAATAGGACTGGAATACCAATTTTCAGCGTCAACTTCTGGGAAGGCACTCCTGGTAATTCTAAAGAGTTGAGAAACACTATAGGGTACGACGTTACTTGTTCAGTGTCTGAAACATTATCTACTGAGAAGTACTCGACAACATCCCCCCTCCCACATCTGACATAATTAGTTCATTTATCTGGCCTACTGTAAAAATTGTCGGCGCAAAAATTGCCCTTTCCTTCTTGCCCTTATTTCGAGATCAGGATAGAGTTTTTTTTTAATCATCTGAGTTTTCGACAATTTGACAGAATTCACGTCCCAATGTAATCATGCCATTACCGTCTGTTTTGAATTGTCTCCGATTTTTAGAAGCAAAGCCGCATATATCTCTACTTGAGAATCGTTATATAGTTGTACTCGCATATTTGTAATCGGACAAAACTTTTTTACGTGTACCCATAATACGGATGATCTCAAACAAGCATTTATTTCATCTGCCGGTGTACCCTAGTAATAACCGGTAGGGTCTGTCTAAAGTTACCAGCTAAAAGTACCACCATCCCTCCCATGATAACCTGTTTACTTTTTATCTTTCATTGTGCGGTCTAGTGCTTCTATTACTCTTTTGTGGGACATCGTACACTCATCCCAAACTAACAGCTAACACTGTTGGAACATTCTTCCTTGCTCACCGCTTTTGCCTATGTTACAAACAGGCATATCCTCATGAGCTAAGTTCAATGGCAGTTTAGGAACTTAGTGCGCTGTTTGTTCCATACTAAAAAGTATAGCAACTATTCCAGAGGAAGCTGCTGCAACAGCAACTCCTTTATCTTTCCGGATTAGACCTTTGTAAACGCTTTGAGTACCTCGTCCCGAGGGGTAAACTCTGTCACACCACCTCTTTTTTTCTCCTTCGTACTCCGCGTCATAATTCTAGCCGCTATGATGGCTCCTTTTCTGTAACTGCAGTGCGTTTCTGGAACCCTCTGCCATACTCTCTTCGCGACCACCTTTGATGTCTTTAAGGGGAAACTTAAAGAACATTTCCTTTCGTTATTGACATAATGTTAGTATATATAGTATGTATTAGTATGTATAATTAGGTATATAAGTATTTATATCTAATTTTTTTTTATAAATTTTAATCTAATTACAGATAGTCATAATAATATAATAATAATTTTACAATATATAAAATGTCAAATGTCAATAAATAACCCGCCCCTGATCTACTGGCCGCATTACCTCGCTGAATAGCGATGGCCATCCTTTGCACCAAGAACGACTCGGACCGGGAGTCACCCGTCGCCTCCCTGAGCCTACGGCCCAAATCCCCCACAAAACACTTTGCCTCCGTACTCCAACTGCCCAGAGTCTACAGCAATCGGCACAAAATGGTAAAGCTGACCCAAGGAAGCGTACTTCAGCCTTTTTAATTTAATTATATATTATACTTTGTTATGTAGGTTTATATTTGCACTGGATCCTACCCTCGAATATGTTATCTCTCTATAACTCAATGGTTTGTTTGCTGAAAGAATCGCCTTTGTACATGAACTGTCTGTATCTCCATATATTATGTTATGTTATTGTGTACAATAAAGAATTAAGATTAATTTTAAAAGAAAGGTTTTGCCAGTACTTCCTGGAGCATCTAAAAAGAACAAATCACCTTCGCCACTTGTAACTTATTAAATAACTGTGGTAAAGACTAATTTTTGTTCTGTATATAAGTGGAAGGGCCACCGTTATTTTTCGCTCTAGTGAAACAGTATTGTAATCTAGTTCTCGTATTAAATCACTTCTAACTTAACTTCCCCAATTCTTTGTGGTCTGCTCATTTTAAAGTCAGAGGTTTTTTTGCCAGTAAGAGTTATCAGTTTGAACTTCATCTAAGGCATTAGCGACCTCTGTGTTTCAAAAATTAAGAGTAGCTTGGTCGCTACCCTTGTTACTCGTAATACATTTGAAGATATATTTGATAGTTTGTACTGCACTGCAAACCTTAATTTATATAGACATTTAACATTTTTGACAAAATAATCAAATAAGTGACCACCAATACTATCAATAGAAACGTAACTACTATTTCGAAATTTTACAGATACCGTTTGACCTCTGTCTGCTGGTGCTCTTCTACGATACAGCGGATATGCGTTGTCATTGTGGACAGTCTCTTTAATAAGCTGCGAGGATATTTTTTTGTGTATTTCCCGTCCTTTCACGCAAGGACATTGGGGATTTTGAAGGCCGCATGGACCATGAATCATATTTTTAACAATAATTTCATGGTGTGTCTGATAAGACACACCCTGAAATTATTGTTAAAAATATTGTTATAAATATTAATATGGTTAGTTGAGACCCGATCAAAAAGATAAAATTATCAGCGTTGAAATACCGGATCCAAATAGTCTCAACTTATCTTTTAACTATACTAAAATATGCACTTGAGGTAGGCCACGCTTTTGCCATTCTATCGAATACATGAAGCACAATATTTCTACAAATATTTTTCTTTTGGCAATGTCAGTGGTTACCTTTTTAACTTTCAATCTAAACACTCTCGCAACTATATCATGTCTATCAATCGCGTTTTGTCCCGACAGCAACTTATCAACCATTTCAAGCCAATTTAGGTTACACGTGTAAAGAGTCAATCTTATGATAAATCTGACCTTGTATTGTAAACGTAGTGGAAAATCCAGGCATAACAATCTCATTGTTTACTCCAAACGACGTCATTTGAAAACAACAATTATATTTCCTTATTCTGTTCAAAAACGCCGTTATTTATTGCTATCATACACAGAAATAAGGATTTTAGGGGTTCCTGTGGCTCACAAAGTGATGGAAGTAAAACTTTACCACCAGAACAACACACACATGGAGTTTCTTCTTTCCACACAAGAGGATACACATCCATCCATCCTATGAGAACTAATCGATGATTAATATAATCGAGCAAAGGTCATAATCAAAAGCAGCATCTAGAAATGCCTCCCATGTACTTTGTGTAAATTCATTTCTCCTTTGTAACTGCCGTCCAGCATTTAAAAGACATCGTCTTTGCGATTCTTCATGGGAATCTGCAACGATTAGTGTCGCATGACGCTCAACATCTTAAAGCCGACGTGTCCGAGTTTGCTCTGATGCTTCAGCAGCCCTTTGAGATATGTGGCGCTCAGAATCTAATTGTTGCCGTGCCCGACTTTGCTCCAAGGTCTCAGCGGCTCTTTGAGATGCATGGTGCTTGGCATCTAATTGTTGACGTACCTAACTCTGCTCCAAGGTCTTAGCGGCTCTTTGAGATGCGTCACACTCGGCATCTAATCGTTGTCGTGGCTGACTTAGCTCTAAGATCTCAGCGGCTCTTTGAGCTTCGTGACGATTGGCATCTAAAACTTGACGGGTCTGAGTCTCTCTAATGACTCCGCAGCTCTTAATGAAGCGTGACGTTCGGCATCCAAACGGGTTTGAATCTGCTTTCCAAACTCTTGCCTACTAACAGCTTTCACAGCGTGAGCTCTGCTAGAACTACGTGCTAGATTAGATTTGCGTTTTCTAGTCATATTAGAATATTTAACAAAGACCTTTTGACCTACCAGAACTAAAATTGTACCCAAAGTCCGTTATTTAATTCGGAAACACGATTTGACACATTTGACAGTTATGCTGTCATCTTTTTGATAATAGTGATGTCTCCGAGTTCGATTTGTGAAATCGGCAATTTTAATAATATAAAATTTTAGAAAAGTCGAACCAAGTCAAGATAACATGTCTCATACGAATTTAAGAGACCTAAAAGACTTATCTTATAAATTAGTTTTCAAACAAATCAAAGTCTGTCTGTGAAAGGCCAACGGGAAGTGCCCTATAAATTTTGATTCCCTTGAAAGTGTCGAAATATACGTTTTTTGCGACATAAACGGACGTATCTTTTTTGTTCGTTAATTTAGAAGTTTGATTTTTTCACAGCTTCAAGAGACCGCAGACTTGAGTTAGAGGCTTAAATTTCAACCCAATGATTCTATATTCCCAACCTAGAGGTACCCTTTATCTCGGGAAGGCGTAGGCGCCTTCCCAAGATAAAGGGTCTTGACAGACAGACAGACGAACAACAAAGTGATCCTTTAAGGGTTCCGTATTTTTCCTTTTGAGGTACGAAACCCTAAAAAGTAGTAAGAATGCAAAAATATGTCAGAATTTTGTGCTTAGAATTAAAAAAAAAAACAAATCCAGACGGTTTCTTAGCCGTCTGAGATTAGGACTACGATTGTCCAACGTGTAGGTAAATCCAGGCACAAAGCCATTGTGCTACGATCTTAGACAATTTACTTTCAAAATAGGCGTTCTTGATTATAATAGTAAGTTTTTTTTTGCCAACTCGATTTTATTACATGTTTTGATTACATTTTACAAGCATTTGGAAAAATATTTTAAAAACATGTAAAAAACAGTTTTATTATTATATTTGACGTACCATTGTACATTATCTACAAAAAAGGGTACCTATAAAACAATCACAAAAAAAATTACTGTAGCTGAGGATCGAACTCGCGGCAAATATCGTTCAATACCGACAAAATGCAATATTGCTTATCCCTCATAGCAAATAGCGTGATAATTTATAGCCTATGGCCTTTCTTAAGTTCTACTTTAGTTTTATACCAAATTTCATTAAAATTGGTACAGCGGTATAAACGTGAAAACGTAACAGACAGATGAAGTTACTTTCGCATCTATAATATTATATAGTATGGAAGTATGGATTATAGACTTGGTACCTTTTTTTAGGGGGAAAACATTCAATTACACGTATCAGACTTTTACTTACTAAAACTACATAGTTTCATTCATACCCTTTGCGGTCTAGGACCACAGGTTTTATATTCAGAAAGTCGCCGTGGCCCTGGCGGGCATCGGCCCCGCCTAGGCCCTGCGGTTTTATTGACATCTTTTTGAAGCGCGCGTGGAATACAACTCACTGTCAACTACTTGGGCATGATCTTTACCGGACGGCCGGACGATGAGCTAGCTACCCATTGATCATCGGTAGCCTAACGCCTCAGACACGTTTTCAGGTGTGACAGCGATGAGGTGCCTATCAATATTAAAAAAAAAGAAATTCGTTCTCTAAATATTCACAGATATAATATCAACACTATCTGTTGATAGTGTTGATATTATATCTGTTTATTTCCACATTACTAATTTTGGACACCATACACTATTAAATTCAATAAATAATTTTCATCCCTGTACAACTGATCGCCATTCTAATATTTCGCACACAGACCGCAGATAATATTAATAACTATTTTCGTCTGCGTAACTCTACGCTCCAATTTGTTGCTCTCTGTATTTTGGGGTTTTATTCGAAGGACCCACTTTGTAGTATTTTGGGATATTCTTAGAAAAAGGGTCTAAGCGCCCTAAATATTGACCACTATTTCTAATAAAGTTTTGGGTTACATGTCTACAAAAATCACAAATTCGTTGTACGGCAAAAGTGGCGTGCCAAAAAGCAAATAGGTAGGTTTTTTTTTAAGGTGGGAAAATCATCTATTGACAAATCGCGCTCTTGGGTGGAGCGAGAAATAGTGTCAGACTTTTACTGACTAAAAACCCACTCCTGTTCCCTCTTTGCTTTCATCCCGGGGCCCCGGGCTTCGCTTTCACACTACCCGTGGCCCCAGTAAACTTCGACCCTGCTGGGCCCCTATGGTTTCGCTGACATCTCCTTGAGGCGCACGTGGAACACTACGCGCCGTCGACAACTTGAGCTCGGTCCGGACGGTTACCGGAAGATCGAACGGCGAGCCACCCATTGCTCGCCGTCCGCAAGCCCGCGCCTACGGTGGCCGGAAATCGGGATCGGACTCCCGGCGGCGGTTAGGGCGTGAGGACCGTTGCCTCATGCGATCGGCCACCTCCTTTGCTAGCATTACTGCTTCGCAGATGGAGGCAACCGCCTGCCACTCCTCCTCACTTCAGATCATGGCCTGTACCAATGCCCGGCGCGAGAGATCACTGCCACCGATCGCCCCACGAGGACACGGCGTTGCTCTGCCCAAGCAGGGCACACCTCCACCGTGTGCTCCACCGTGTCCTCCGGGCGTTCCACACAGTGGCGTGTCTTCCTCACGAATTCGGTGCAGGAACCTCCCGAACATACCATGTCCGGTGAGGACTTTCGTCATGCGGTAGGTAAGGACGCCATGTGGTCTTTCCAGCCACTCCTCAAAGAGGGGACTTACCGCCATAATTGTGGCGTGCCCAGCACTGGGTTGCGACAATCGCTGTTGCCATTCCGCCATGATATCCCGCCGGAGTTCTTCCCGCCATGCCGCAACTTGGCGCGGCAGCGGAGTTTCGCCCCGGCGTTGCATCTCCACGTGCAGATCGTGCATGCGTGCAAGGACTGTTGCCTCCAGATACCACGGTGGCTGGCCAGCAAGGAGGCTCGCCACTTCATGGGAAACCGTGCGATATCCCCGCACCATCCGGATGGACATGAACCTCTGGCATGCGTTCAGCTTGGCCGCTGGTCGTTTTCGCAGCGACGGCGGCCATACCGGCGCCCCATAAAGGGCCATGGACCTAACGATTCCTGCGTAGAGCCTCTGGCAGGAGGTGTCTGGACCCCCTAGGTTAGGCAGAAGCCGCTTAAGGGCAACCCCAGTCCGATCCAGTTTGGGAGCCAGACGTCGGAAGTGCTCTTCGAAATTGCATCGGCTGTCGAGGACGAGTCCCAGGTACTTTATCGTCGACCCAACGCCGATGTGAACTCCGCCTACCGTTATTTGGGAACCCGGTGGTGGCGCATTCCGAAGGCCGTGAAAGCACATGGCCTCGGACTTGTGCAGTGCCACCTCGAGTCCCAAGTGCTGGATCCTCTCCACGACTATCGCAACCCCGCGTGTCACTAGTTCGACCGCCGTCTGGTTCGACTCTTCCTGCGCCAGAACCAGCGTGTCGTCCGCGTAACAGACCACGCTAACCCCGTCAGGGAGGTCACCGCGCAGCACGTAGTCGATGTTCCACAAGGGCGGTCCTAGTACCGATCCCTGCGGAACACCGCACGACATCTCTCGTCGTTTCCACTCTCCCTGGTGACCGGGGTAGATAATGAACCTGTCCGTCAGGTAGGTAATCGAGATTAAATAGGTAGGTGTAATTTTTTTGAGGTGGAATATTATCAAATAATTTCTTCCTCTGGAGCGGAGGGCATGTAAGACTTTTACTGACTAATACCAACCCATTTTCCTTCAGTTACCTTTTGAGTTTCAGGGCCATGGCAACTAAACATTACCGCACCCTTAGCAGAGGTGTGATGTGACACTTTGAAAAAAGTTATAACATCCCCTTTTTCATAGAGATTTTTCTACAATTACTGTACAGATAAACTGCTTCTATATAAAAAAAAGGGTTTAAAAAACTAAACGTGCTTTAGCATGCACTAAAAATTACAAAACGTTATGTTTTTTGTATCCCATTCAGCAAACACTTTCATTTAATACCCATATCATGGGGGTGTATTTCAAATAACCAATCCGCCATCTTGGATGTCCGCCATGTTGGATTTAAGTCATGTGACTATCTTTCGTATACCTGGCAGCAAACCCTTTCATTTGATACCCATATCATGGGGGTGCATTTCAAATAGCCTGTCCGCCATCTTGGACGTTCGCCATATTGGATTTAAGTCACGTGACTATTTTTTTTCGTTTTCCTGACAGCAAACCCTTTCATTTGATACCCATATCATGGGGGTGGATTTCAAACAGCCAGTCCGCCATCTTGGGTTTTCTTAGCTAGTCATGTATTATCATCAGAACTCAGAGCGTGTGCAAAATTTCATCCTAATCGAAGACTGGGAAGTGGGTCAAATTAGGATTCCAAGATTTTCTTACATACATAGTTAGTTACAAGTGAAGCTAATAAAAGCGTGTTAAAAATAATACATTTAGGAGAAAGAAAAATATCTATCAGTACAATTAGAAGTAAGTACTCATCTTCCTGCCATATTTGAGGCAGGAGACCACGTTGCCAAGAGACATAGTATTTCAACAAACAAGCTGGTTAAGTTCGTCCCTGATCGATTACTTGAAAACTATAACAAGTCGCTAAGTCTACGAGGACGCCCTACATCGGGTACTGGGTAGCGATGGGATCTGGCACTAGCCCAGAATCTCTTAAGTACCTACGTAACGTAGTTTTCACCGTTATTATTTTGTTTCGCCTGAATACAAGGAAATATTTTTTGTTGAAGTTTGTTTCTTATTTTGTTTTTTGTAGTTTTGTTTTTCTCATTTGGCTACTTATTAACGTAAGTAATATTGAAATACTGGTTTGTGCAGCGTCTTTGTCCACGTGATGGTAAAAATAATCCCAAGCGCACAAACTGTCTCCTATGCCAGAACAAGGTTTACAAGTCTATATGGGTGAGATGTTTATCAATACATGTTTTCTAATTAATTATCATTGATAATTCGAATGTCAGAAATATTATTCTCTTTCCTCCAAACAGTAATTGATATCACCAGCTACAGAACACAGAAAACCTGCCTTAATACGTAACTCACCACGTCACCGTCTCCAAAATAAAAATTATAGAGACGAAAACAGAGCTATTAACTTAAAACTTGCTCGAGAGTTCTCCATAGTCTTGGCATTCTCTGCAATACTAACAATAAAAATGCACAACGACTCCCCTTCATACAGACGTTACGCTTTGTTCTGTGCTCTCAGCCAGAAGCCGGTATCTGACATTTAGAGCGAGAGAATTTTTGCGAAGCTTTTAGGTTATGTGTGTATCATAAGATGTAATGGATCGTGTAATTATGTGGATTGGCGTTATCCGTGTACGTGATCGCTTAGTTTTATTTGATAATCGTGGTTGGTACACTCGTTGGATGTTTATTGAAGCACTATTTTATATAATTCGTAAAATTATATTCGTATAAATTTCACTCACGTGAAAGTAAAAAATAGTCTTATGGGAATTCCCGGGATAAAAAGCGTACCTTGTGCTATTCCAGGACATGATCTATCTAAGTACATGTTTAATAGAAATTCGTTCAGCCGTTCAAGCGTGAAAAAGTAACAAACACACACTTACAAACATTCACCTTTATAATATTAACCTGAAATGATGTTATGATTTCAAAAATTTTGATAGAGGTAGACTGGAATTATATTCTGGAAATAAAAAAACGGCTAAATAATCATTTCAAAAACAATTAAATACTTATGTACCTGAACTCCGTTTATAAGTTTTTAGGAATAATGAAAGCTTGCTTAATTTTGGCTCCATACTGCCATTATAGGTTGTCTATTATTACGTTAATCTGATAATATCTTCTTCCGCTCTGGGGTGGAACCAGAAGGCAAATCTGCACTAAAAAAAACAAATCTCCTTCCAGTTACCTCGTTATCCCTCTCAGCACAATTCGACAAGTGTTTTACAGCTGTCCGGGCGTCTCCTTTAATTAAACTAACCGGCTGGTAATTAAACGCTTATATTTTAAACAATATTAACACATAAAATTTAAGCAATATTGAATCCTGGACCTTCCACCCTTAAACTGACGTTGAGACATGTCCATTGAGATTGAACCCTAAAATATCTCTGTAATTCGTGCCAAATATAATGTTTGATGTTATTATTTCAATTATTCTTCTAGCGGTCTCGCCCGCGTGATTATAGAATGTCAGTCAGGGTTTAAGTTAGCATTTTATTGGTGAAAGAATTCCTAAAACCTATCCAACTGTTTTTGATTTTATTCATTATAGTCAAATATATAAATCTATAAAACCTTATTTATTTTTACGTTTACTAATATTGTAAATATAGATAAAAAAAAATAACTTTGGCCAGTGGATTCACCTGAATAAAAGTAGAAAATATATGCCTAAGTCACTTAGTGATATAGTAGCATTCTATGGCCAGCGCTACATTTGATGGAAACGCCAATACATATTATTGCATATAAATTACAAATAGCAGGCACACTACGCGGAAGATCGGTCGCTCCGTCGCGGAAGATCGGTCGCTCCGTCGCGGACGATCGGTCGCTCCGTCGCGGAAGATCGGTCGCTCCGTCGCGGACGATCGGTCGCTCCGTCGCGGACGATCGGTCGCTCCGTCGCGGAAGATCGGTCGCTCCGTCGCAGACGATCGGTCGCTCCGTCGCGGACGATCGGTCGCTCCGGCGCGGACGATCGGTCGCTCCGTCGCGGAAGATCGGTCGCTCCGTCGCGGACGATTGGTCGCTCCGTCGCGGAAGATCGGTCGCTCCGTCGCGGACGATCGGTCGCTCCGTCGCGGAAGATCGGTCGCTCCGTCGCGGACGATCGGTCGCTCCGTCGCGGAAGATCGGTCGCTCCGTCGCGGACGATCGGTCGCTCCGTCGCGGAAGATCGGTCGCTCCGTCGCGGACGATCGGTCGCTCCGTAGCGGAAGATCGGTCGCTCCGTCGCGGACGATCGGTCGCTCCGTCGCGGCAGATCGGTCGCTCCGTCGCGGACGATCGGTCGTTCCGTTGCGGATCGCTCGCTCTCTGCGTCTGTTCAGTCGTCTGCGCACCGATCTTCCATCGGCGTAAGATCTTCCGATACGCGGTTGCCACTCCAGAACCTTTCGGCCCTAACGGCCATCTGTAAGAGAACATACTCCCGAGGAAAATAGTACCCTATGTGCTATTCCGGGAAATAGTTATCTCCCTGCCAAATTTCATTCAATTCTGTTTAGCTCTTTGAGTGCGAAGGAGTAACTAAAATACATACAAACTTTCGCCTTTATAAAATTGGCCTGATTGATGAATACTATGATTTTAATTTTATTGCTATTTGAGTAGGAAATAGGATTTTTTTTTCGGTGGGAAAATCATCTTATCCGCTCTTGGGCAGGGCGGGAGATAGTGTCAGACTTTTACTGACTACAAACCCACTCCTTCGACCCTGCTAGGCCCCTACAGTTGCTAACATCTCCTTGAGGCGCGCGTGGAACAGCAGGCGCCGTCGACGACTTGGGCTCGGTCCGGACGGTTACCGGACGGTCGGACGGCGAGCCACCCATTGCTCGCCGTCCGCAAGCCCGCGCCTGCGATGGCCGGAAATCGGGATCGGAATCCCGGCAGCGGTTGGGGCGTGAGGGCCGTTGCCTCACGCGATCGGCCGCCTGCTTTGCTAGCATTACTGCTTCGCACAAGGAGGCGACCGCCTGCCACTCCTCCTCGCTCCGGACCATGGCCTGTACCAATGCCCGGCGCGAGAGATCACCGCCACCGATCGCCCTCACTAGGACACGGCGTTGCTCTGCCCAAGCGGGGAACACCTCCACCGTGTGCGTGAGTAGGAAGTGGTAAGTAGACACTGATTTGATTTTGAAAATTCATTTACTGATGGATGTTGTTGTTCACAAAGTGGATCAATTTCACATTGACAAAGATAAGCAGTAACTAAACTCGGTTACAAACACTTTAATACGACCTTGGACGGCAAAAACGAACCAACTTCTCTTTTTGATTGCCTTCCATTGAATTTAAACTTTTAAATAAGTTTGGCAACAAAATTAGGTTATGCCACTTACATAATTTTAATTGATTTTTGTCTCTTTCTTGCTATAGTTATTTGTAAAACATTTTTTTTTATTCTTGTTAGGTTCGCGCTTGAAGTAAATTCTGCAGCTAAGAAGTAAACTCTCTGTCGGAATCTGTGTCTCCTGATAGGCACGAAGCTATCAGGAGACACAGATTCTGTCGTCAACCATATCGTCGCTTTCCATTAGCATTTTTGCATTACATTTAATATGTGACTTAATAATTTCATGATTAATTTTATTTTTATTTAATTTAAATTTTGACATTTTATGTGTAATTTATGTGACATTGATTGGTATCTATGGTAATGTTTATTTGTATTTGTTTATGTACATTTTGTTTATTAATATAATTTTAAGTGCCTACTAAAATATGGATCTTGTATCTGAAGCAAAATAAATAATAATAATTAGGTGAGATAGAGGTCAAATGGCCTATCAATAAAAAAATATCCTCGGCCAATGTCCAATCTCTCTCAGGTCTTTTTACCAAAATTCATCAAAATTGGTTCAGTAAAACGCACCAAAGAGATAGTTAATGTTACTTTTGTATTTTGAATATCTTAGTAGTCTTGATCAATAATTGGTTCGTATACATAGACTGATAGGTTTTGATATATGATGAGTTCATAGTATTACGTTATGCGTTGCGTGTTTATGGGAGACAACAATTATGTAATGTGATGACTTGATTTCCCTGGGGGTGGGGAGGTTGTTAGGTCAGAAACTTACTTATATATGAACACTAGCTTTTACCCGCAGCTTCGCACGCGTACATAAAATATAGCCTATGCCATTCAGGAATAAAGCAGCATTCTATCGGTGAAAAACTTTTGCAATCAGGCCAGTACTTTCAGAGATTACCTCCTGCTAACAAAAAAACAAACTTTACCTCTTTATAATATTTGTGTAAATAACATGCCTACCTGACACCTTCATTCCAATAACTCCTTTTATAGGAAACTTTCTCCATTCTATTCGACTCAGTTACTTTGAGAACGGAAATAACTCTCTAATGACAGTAGATGTCAATAAACTGGAATAAGTTATAAGGGTGGATTTTTGACGGGACAAAAACCTTTACCGTTATAGTTACAGGAAAATGTTTTCAGAACACCATCTATAAATTTACCAAAAAAAAAAAAACCTATTGATCCGATGCTTATAGCCTCATCAGAAGGCTTGAAGTCACCTAAAATGCAATGGAAAGGGCTAAACTCGGATTTTCCTTGCGTACCGGACGACAAAAACCTCTCACAAAGTTAACCGAAGACCTGGTGAGTGTCCAGGGCACTCCAGCAGTCGACGTCTCTCGGTTAAAATAATGATGACACAGGAAACTATTTTTTTTTATTGTAAATTCTTTCAGTTCATCCAAAGGTGGTCTGGTAGCTGTTGCTACCAGCGACCAGTGTTCAGTTGTACCTATAGATTTAAGTTTATGTAAAAAAGTATTCTTACTGTTACAATAACCTAATGATCTAAAATATTATTTGTCGTCATTCATGTTGTTATATTGCTTAGAGATAAATACATTATTTTTGTTTTATTGTGGGATATGAAATTTGAGAATTTAACTCTCTTATACCCTTTTCATTATTCGTGATTTAGATCATGTGCGAAAAAACAACTAGTTAGCTACATTCTAAAAGAAAAGCAAACAGCAAGAATATAATTTTAAAGTTAACAACAAAAAGTGCCGGAGCACTACAGTCTCGTGACGAACAATATGAACGTAGTATTTTCAAATTTTCCGCGCCGCTGCGCAGCTAAAGTAATTTCTTTAAAAAGATTTTAGAAGCAATTTTGACAAAAGAATGCACTTAGACCTGCGGATCGTTTGGCTGGAGTGACTCTTTAAGAGGTACCTACAGAGATATCGATGCTTCAATTTAGTGGTTCAATTTATATGCGAATGTTTTAAATGACTATAGTTTAAAATCAAATCATTTATTTTACATGCAAAAAATAGCATTACCCCAGTGGATATTATAACTGTAGTTAGGTTATTATAACTGTATAATAACCTAATGGTGTGCAAACGAGTAGAATATTAGAAAAATAAATAATTAAGTTGTTCACAAAATGTTACAATAAAATAAAGTTCAAACATTGCTTTAATTTTTTTCCCGTTCGAGTCCAGCTTAAATTGAATAGTGTTAATGAAAAGTTCGACCACCCGAAGAGATTGCTCGATCTTTCAATGCTCGTTCTTTAGAACGAATAAACGTGCCTTAACATTTTAGTCACGTAGGTCCAAGAAAAAACTAATCTTTTCTATTATTAAAAGTAATAGTCTAAGCATTAACACTAAAAGTGCTCCCACAGTTCAACATTTGAAATATTGACAAAAAAATGACCACTTTTACTCCCGTGTGCTAAAATATTTTATTTTCTTTTTCGTGTGAAGTGTGGGTTTTAGAGGATTTGCTGTACCGTACGTTTATTTTACGTGTATTGGCAATCTGTACCAGCTTTTGAAGAGAAAATTTCAAAAATACTGGAAACGATACCTGGTGTCAAAGCTACGTGGAATAGCTATATCAAAAATAGAATGATTTTGGATTTTTATTTGAAATTTTTACTATATGAAACAGCTGCCCTGCCTTGCGTTGCATGAAATATAACATGGGGTCGATTTGCGCATATTTTTCAGTCTTACATCATTTTAAGGCTTTGAAATTATACAATAGATTTAAGACTTTTTTTAGTCTAACATACCATTAGTATTTCATGTTAAGAGATTTGGTATTAATAAGTATACTGCTAACGTTTTATTTAAACAGTCGGTCATAATCCAATTACGAAAATGGACCTTATAATGTCAACTAAAAATGTCAAAATCTAAGCATTTACTGCAAAAAATATAACTACTCATATTCACCGGCACTTTTTGAATTGTCAATAAGTCGATCAGTCAGAAAGATGAAGCTAATTACAAATTCCAAAGCGTAGATCTATACGTAGAAGAACTTGTAAATAAATTTGTCGAAACTATTTTGGATCATATAACGTATTACAGAAATCATGGTTATATGCGTGAAAATAAAGTAAGTCATTGGTTAGTTAATTAAGAAATGATCAGGCTCAACTGACAGCGCCCAAAAAACATGGCGGGTGTATCAGCACCATTCAACACAACTATTAGCATAGCATAGTCGGCCTTATAATGTTCCCACTGTTGGGACTCTGGCCTCCTCTCTAGGAGAGAGAATAGGCCATAATTCACCACGCGTGCCCAGTGCGGATTGGTGAATGTCACATGTCTTCGAATTTTTGATTCTAGGACATGCCGGATTCCTCACGATGTTTTCCTTCACCGTTTTGAAAGCAGTGGTGATGAAATAATTACACAAAGTAATGCGCCTGGCTGGGTTTGAAGCTGTGACCTACAACTCATAAGTCGGGGCCGTTACCACTCGGCCACCACTGCTCTCTACACACAACTTTTATTATAAAGGAAATAATCTTCGAATTGAGAATATAATAAATTTTATTGTACACCAAAATAATGGTGGCGTTGTAGCCTAGTGGTTGATGGTAGTGGTGGTGGTGGCCTCTCATGCAAGAAGTTGCCGGTTCGAAACCGAGCAAGTACCAATGTGAATTTTTCAGTTTATCTAGGATATTACTGACACCCAGTGTCGTGGAAAACACGTAAAGCCGTTGTCCCGGTTATCATTCATAGATCTTTGACAGTCATTATAGGTAGTCCGATGCCAGAAAATCAGATCATCAGTTTAGCCAAGGAGTGCTGCCCAGTAACTGGGTTGTGGAGGTCTAATAGGCAGTTAGCGCTCCATGTAAAACATCTGGTTTGACTAGAAGCCGATACCAAGCTCGTTGGGAGAAGGCTAGAGAGTAGAGAGATGATGTACATCAAAACCGAAATATAATAAAACTAACTAACCTACTTAAAATACATAATATACTAAAAAATTATAAAATAAAAATTTGTAATAATTATGTCAGTCACTAATCTTAGTAGATTTTTGCGAAAATAATGTTTTCATATTCGCAATGAAAAGGTACCATCATAATGTTTATATCCTTGAACAGTTCCCTAAAAGAATCAAACTGAGACGATTACGTAATGACTCCGGAAGATTACATAATGACTCCAGTAGCTTTTTAAATGGTTTTGCACAGTCATAACTGTTGGAAGAACGATTATATTATTGATATATACTCGGTTTCAGCACAAACAAAAAATTCTTGTAACAATATTTTGTGTCACCTTCACTAACTGCATACAAGAGCTCGGTTTTCCCAACTCTAACGTTCAAAAATATCATACGCTAATCACTAAAATTACCAATTAAAATCCTGTTTATTCCCTCACAAACTGTCTTCATTATTATGAAAACAAGGAATCTTACTCAAGCAAGACGCTGTCGAAGCTTCAAAGGGTAATTTTTACTCAATTACAAGCAAGTTGGGGCAAACAATGTCAGTGTTCCAAAACACAGATTATCCAAGTTTTCGTATTAAGATTCGGTATTAAGAGCGTGTTCTTTTAAGTGGGCTTTGGTCAATTCTTGGCTTGATAATGAGCAAAAAAAAGTAGTTTTATGAAAGAATATTTAGATGAAACTAAAGTTATTAAGTGATAAAGTACTTTTTAACAATACTGGATATTTCTGTTGAAAAGCACCCGGAATAGATTGTCCCAAATTTATTATTATTATTAATTATATTTCAATGGACCTTATAAAATTGAGAAAAAGGTGCTTGTATCTGTATGTAAAAAATTGCTTAGCTCAACAGATTCCATGTAAACTGTTAAACTAAACTAAATAAAAATCAAATAAAATATATATAAATAAAATATATATAAAAATAATATATTTATTAAATGATGATATATATATTAAATTCAATAAATAATTTTCATCCCTTTACAACTGATCACCATTCTAATATTTCGCACATAAACCGCAGATAATATTAATAGCTATTTTCGTCTGCGTAACTCTACGCTCCAATTTGTTGCTCTCTGTATTTTGGGGTTTTATTCGAGGGCCCCACTTTGTAGTATTTTGGGATATTCTTAGAAAAAGGGTTTAAGCGCCCAAAATATTGACCGCTATAAGTTTTGGGTTACATGTCTACAAAAATCACAAATTCGTGGTACGGAGGGTACCAAAAAGCAAATAGGTAGGTGTAATTTTTTTTGAGGTGGAATATCATCAAATAATTTCTTCCTCTGGAGCGGAGGGCATGTCAGACTTTTATTGACTAAAACCAATCCATGCTCCTTCAGTTGCCTTTTGAGTTCCAGGGCCACGGCAACTAATTATTACCACACCCTTAGCACAGGTGTGATGTGACACTTTAAAAAAATATATAACATCCCCTTTTTCATAGAGATTGTTCTACAATTACTGTACAGATAAACAGCTTCTATAAAGGAGCGTTATCGCATTGTCAAATTGAAGAGAACAGAGTCACATAATTTGATATATATAAGTTACTGGGTTTCCGAAGACCTTATGGACCACACAAACATTGAGAGAGCACGTAGGGCGTTGACTGTCCGGTGTAATATGTTAACCCGCAGGTTCGCACACAGCAATAATTATGTGAAAGTTATGCTTTTTTTGAGTAAGCTAAGGAGTAGCTAAGGAGTGGATTGTATTTCCTGATAGCTACAACCTAGAGATCCGTAAGTCAAGAGTAAATAGGTTACATCATCTCTTACCATCTATAATATATATAAATCTGTAGAAGTTTTTTTAGAAATCAATGTAGATAACTTTTATACAGTAAAATTGTAAACTTGATATATTACGCTTTATTTCATCGCAATCGGTTGACTATATCGAAATATATACTACATTAATTGACAGTTTGGCGGTACGAAGTTCGCCGGGTCAGCTAGTCCATAATAAAAAAAGTCTGCAGTAAGTTGGCAGTAGCCAAACACTTTACACATGCAGCCTGTGCGTTACCTACATACTGGGAGCATACAGTGGCTTACGTGTTCAATGCAAGAACGCGTTTAGGGTGCTGCTAATGCCATCACTATTCTGCAGTACTGGTGGAATAAACTCATGTGTTTGTCGGATATATTCAACGGTTAGAAGGTCAAATGTGGCTTATGTTACCTATGGAAAGAATGAACCCCCGGGGCCCTGGAACGTAAGGCAAAGAAGGAACAAACGAGTGGGTTTTAGTCAATAAAAGTCTGACACGCCCTCTTGCTCCGCCCAAGAGCGAGAGAAGTCGTTGGATAATTTCCCACCTTAAAAAAAACTTATGGACAGGAAAACCGAAATAAACGTTTATTATTAAAAAAATCACACTTAGGGCAGAATTCACCAATAAAACTAATCGCGTTTAGCGATTTAGCCAAACGTTAAAACGCGATTAGTTTTATTGGTGAATTCCGCCCTTAATCAGCGGGCTTAAACCAAGTTCAGAAGCTGTCAGTGTCAGTATTTACCAACAATGTACACAACACAACAAATGATGAAAGCAACAACTATAAGCGTTCAGTTTCATTGGTGAAATTTAACTAGCTTGCAAAAATAAAGTCATTTACAATAAATCCTTTGCTTTTATAAAATCCCATGGGGTAACCAAACTGTTTCCAACCAGATCAATATTTTCCCAAAATGCCCGGGCTATCAGTGGGCAATATTTCGACTATAATCCGCAAATAATTTGACACTGGCGGTCGATAGCCGGTATTAGCCGTATCGATGCAAATCGTTGTGTGTCGTAAATATTTTCCTTCTACCCTCGTTTGGTTTATAAATCTGGTTTAGTTGTTATATTGGCTGCATTGAATCTAAATGGATTTTGTTGTTGTATAGATAGAGATATTTTTGCTTTGTTGGTGTTATTGATTTTAGATTTAGTGTGAAGTACATTTGAACGGCATGTGATCGGTCAATAGTTACTTACATTTTAACACATTCAATTCAATAATAACACTTAACTAATTAAAACTATATATACACTTGTAAGCATGTGTTATTCTTTACCTCTTTTATGTTATATTAAGTCGTACATTGGTTATCGATTAATAATGTGGGTATTAGTTACCATTAAATAATACATAGTAGCTGCAAAACAATACTAAAATAATTTGAATTTAAAGAAAATGTTTGTAACGGCCGAGATCGCAATGATGGCAACATCCCCTCCCTATACCTACAAAAGGGCATGTCGCCATTATTGCGCTCTCAGTATCTGTCCGAAGTTTGTGGAGTTAACAACCTGTGATTTGCAAGTAAGTTAAACAATAAATTGAGGGTATTTGATGTTTGATAATATGTTGCTTCTATGTTAATAATTTTGAGTAAAACTATTAGAATATTAACAATAATTATCAATAAATGTGTAACGTATATTGCTTATGAAATGTTATTTGTTCTTTAAAAACCTGTTATTAATATTGGAAACATTAAAACCCACTGTATAATGAACTAGTCTTTTGATTTATTCTACACACCAAAGACAAAAACTACTAGCTAAAATATCTTCCGCATCGCTGTCGAATGGAAGTGTGCCCAAAAAGCGGCATTGCCACGTTGTATGGCAATGCTTAATCTCTGATCGAAGTAAAACCCAGCCCTTGGGTCACGCGACGTGTCAATTAAGCGTTTGGATAATTCATTAAAAAGCGTATGAGCACTCGGTCCCCACGGCCTAAAAGTTCCAATCCCAAACGGCACAAAAATATAACTGCCGACGAGTTTGTTATATTTGAGGTTAAGGGTGAGAAACTTGACGTTCTCTGCAGCCGCAGCGGCAGCACCAACACAGCACGAAGAGCTAGGAAGATGAGATGGCGCAAGAGTGTTGACACAGGTAACGTCCCACACTAAAGGCCTACCCATTTTTTACGGAAATAAAGGCATACCATCCGTTCTCTTACCATCGTCGCGAGCCACGCCATGAGGTTCAAAAACAGCCGGAACGCCGATGGTGACAAAGACTCGTCAGATGATGTCGTTAATATTCGCGTGCCTTGCTATCCGTCCCGCGCTTCGACTGCATGACAGGCCGTGGTGACCATGGCTATTGACAACTTCGCCACAGTGGCAGTGATGAGGAGAAGCAAGGATCGCCTAGGCGTAGGGCAACAGGTAGGCGGAAAGTAGTATCTTCGAACATGGTGCCAATATTCGACGACGGCAGTGCGTGACGCCAAAAACCTGACTCCCAATTTCCCACAGCCAGCAGGCGCGCACGCTCTGCATTAGTAACAGATGTTAGGATTAGGTTTTCCTGGACTACTTTGCAGAGCGGCTCATCCCACCGTCTCTGGGATGTTGGGTTGTCGAGCGGAAGCTTAAGTTGTGTGTAAAAGGAATAATACATTTTTTTTAAGTAAAAGTGTTTCAATGAATTGTTATATACCGTCCAATGGTATATTTTTGAAACGTGAGTAAATTAGTAATAATTATATTAATATAGTAAAAGAATAGGTAACAGTTCTAACCAAGGAATCCTCATTTAGAAATAGCTATTTTTATAACAAAATGTTCCTGTTATAAGAGTACTATGCGCACACAAAGTTATTGGGAATCGATACTTCCACATGCTAAATCTAAAAGTCTAAGCACAAACCCAGACCGGCAGACCAGACCCAAACGAACCAATACAAATACAATCTACGAATAAAATCCGAAGACAGTCGAAACAACAAGCATTAAGCTGTAACAAACGATCCTTGTAAACACTCCCGTTTCTGCATAAGTTTGGATTTGCAAACAATGTCGGATAAACTTGCCAAGTTTTTCGTGCATTCGTTCTCATCTTCCCACCTAACAATAAGGTTCAATTTTCTCTAGTTCGAGAGTAGCAGTTTAGTTTGTTGTACAACTCGGTGCATTTACGAAGCTAGCTGCTGGCACTCGCTTACACTATTTGCATTGTTAATAGAGTCAACTGATTCAATATTATCGATGTGCCGGACCGTGAAAGGTTCGTGTTTTATAATGTCTGCCGGACTAAGGACGTTCCCTCGAAATTTATTGGGGGAAATTTATCCGCTAGATCTGGTTAGGGAGGACTATAAAACGTCTGGATGCTTATACGGTGAAATGGGATGAATAGAGTGGAAGGAACTCGTATTATTCTTAAAATAACTTACACTGGTCAGCATTTTTTTACTCTCCCTCTTATTATACACTAGCTGCTACTAGAACATACTATTGGAATAATAAGTGCCCTATATGCTATTCCAGGACATGGTCTATCAGTGTATCAAGTTTCATCGAAATCAGTTCAGCTGTTCGAGCACGAAAAAGTAACAAACATACACACACACCTACTTATTTATAATGATCTCTGAATATAATGTATATCTATATATCACGTAGATTTTTTTATGAGCTTCGTATTGGTCCTATGACTTAGGCGCCTCTCATGCATGAGTTTCCTGGTTCAAAACTAGGCTAGTACTAATGTGAATTATCATAACTTTTGTAAGTTTATCTAGGACTATACTGACATCCCGTTCCTCGGAAAGCACATAAAGCTGTTAAAGATCTACGAATGATAACCTGGACCAGGTTATCATTCGTAGATCTTTGACAGTCGTTACAGAGGCTGACGATCAGTCAATCCAAGAAGTATCTTGTTGTTCAGTAACTGAGTTATAGAGGTCTGATAGGCAGTCGCTCTATATAAAATACAGGTATTCAGCCGCATCTGGTTAGTCTGGAAACCAAACCCGAGCAGATGGAAAAAGGCTGGAGAGGTGAGCTAGATTTCTTTTATGAAACCATCAAATAATACACTTTTTAGGGTTCCGTACCTCAAAAGGAAAAACGGAACCCATATAGGCCATCACTTTGTTGTCCATCTTTTTTTATAGGGTCGCGTTTGACCACTATCTCACCTGATGGAAATCGATGATGTGGCCATCTGTCTGTCAAGACCCTTTTTCTCGGAAATGCGTGGAGGTATCAAGTTGAAATTACACACTAAAATCTGCGGTCCCTTGAAGCTGTGAAAAAACTGAGCAAGTGCGAGTTGGACTCGCGCACTGGGGGTTCCGTACAAACATAAAAGGTAAATTGCGGTTTACGTTTTATGACGTATTAAAAAAAACTACTTATTAGATCTCGTTCAAACCAATTTTCGGTGGAAGTTTATAAGGTAATGTACATCATATATTTTTTTTTAGTTTTATCATTCTCTTATTTTAGAAGTTACGGGGGAGGGTGGACATTTTACCACTTTGGAAGTGTCTCTCGCGCAAACTATTCAGTATATAAAAAAATTATATTAGAAACCTCAATATCATTTTTGAAGACCTATCCATAGACACTCTACACGAATGGGTTTAATGAAAAAAAAAATTTGACGGACAGACATTTGGCTACGGAAACCTAAAAATCAAACTTCTATGTTTAAAATAAAAAAAATAGATACGGCCATTTATGTCGCAGAAAAATGTATATTTCGATACTCTCAAAGGATCCAAAATTCATAGGATACTTTCCGTTGACCCAGAATCCTGAAATTTGGCGTAAAGCAAGGACTTATATCACACGTACAGGAATAAATCTAAAAACAGTAAAATTGTTGTTACCTACGTCACAAAAAAAAATACTTTTTACAATTCGGAAAAATCTTCGAGACACCATTCGGGATTTGTAGTTTGCACGGAACCCTCAGTGCGCGAGTCCGGCTCGCACTTACCCAGTTTCTTTTTACATTAAGTCGGTTGTTTTTTTTTTCTCTAAAGCACTTCCAGTATAAAGCGTTTATTTAGTTCAGTCTGCGCTCATTAGCAGCCATTAATAGTCGGTCTATTAGTTTCCTTTGTTCTCGATCTAAAGATATGAGGAGCCGCAACGACCTGTATTTAGTTTTTAACCAAATTGGTTGAAATATGTTGTAGTTACAGCTTTCAAGTAAACTTCTAGAAAATTAGTTATCTTTCTCAACGATTTATTGATGATCGCAGGTCACTACATCCAATCCTCCTTCATTGTGTGAAGTCGAGCTGTAAATGATGACGATTACCTATTTATACAATAGATAAAGAATGATAGAGAGTGAGGAACACCATGCTGCGTCAAAAGACGGGAATTATGGACGTCGGAAAAAAGGCTGCCAGGCTAAAATGGGATTGGGTGGGTCACATCAGCCGCATGCACTCTGACCGTTGGGCAAGAGTCTCCACAAAGTGGGTACCGGAAGATGGACGACGCCGCCGAGGTCGACCTGGAAAGAGGTGGCGAGACGACCTAGATGCCGACCGTAAGGACTGGTTCGAGGTAGCTCAGGAAAGGAATACCTGGAAGAAGTTGGGGGAGGCCTTTGCCCAGCAGTGGGACAGTATAGTCTAATAAAAAAAAGATAAAGAATGATAGGTGGACAGGTCAAATATATATACGGATAGTTTAAGAATAGAAGAATGTATTCAGTCAAGTTAAGTCAGAATATTGTACAAAGTTTTTTGTGCTTATTATATTATGATCATAATATTCTACCGTTTCCGGCGTTCAAATATGGTTTGTAAAATTATGGATTAATACATTATTATTGTCTATCATTAGAATTACAAATTATTGAAATTAATTGAGCAATAGTTATTATATAATAAAAGAGATATTAATTATATAAGTCACAATTTTAATAATGTCAAGGAGATACAAGTATGATTCATATGTAATGTCAAATATTCGTATTTAGGTAAATTTTTCAGTCATAAAATCTTCTGTCGAGTAATAACATTAAGTTGATCATCTGATCTGCGAGCAATGTGCCCTGCCCACTGCCACTTAAGTTTGGTGATTCTTCGGGCTATGTCGGTAACCTTACTAGGTCAGATGGCCAATGGACGAAAGTATCTGCACGACCACGAACTGGACGCAGCGTTGGAAGGCATCCTACAAGGTGGAGAGGGTCGCGGAAATCCTATGGATGCAAGACGCACAGGATCGGTCATTATGGCGACACTTGGGACAGGCCAACAGTGGACGTATTTCGATAGAAATGACGATGATGAATTTAAGTTAAGTTGATAGTGCTAAACAGTCCGATTTCCTGATTGTGTATACTATGGTCGATACTGAGAATATTGCATCAATAGGCGTAAAATTCCTTGAACCAACCAACAGTGATGGATTTTTTCCTTTATAATAAGAAAGGAATTCAATCCTGAATAATCTCAGCAAAAATCAAACGTCCCCCTCAAGTCAGTAATTTAATTCTCAGCAGAATGAGAGCGCAAAAAACAAAGCGACCATTTTTTTCTCCCCTAAAAATCAAATAGGGGAAGTCGTAAAAATTGAAATGTTTGCTCCTCACCTCTTGGAGCTGTGCGCACTCCTTAGAAAGGTATGTAAACAAAAGAAGGGGAGGCTGGGGCACGATTAAATTCTGTTTGAATTTGTATTAAACATACATGGTATGGTGAGGTCTCCCATACGTTTCGCCAAGACATCCCCCTACGCTGAAATTGTCGAGTTTTCTTTTTAAATAAACGTGTCTTGTTCTTTAAATGGTGGCAAGTAAACCTGCTTGATTTAGGAAGGACTTGGGGAAAGAAGGTAATTTAGATTTTCGGCACATCCTGTAACATATTGTGGAACACTTTAACTTTACTTATCTAATGTGTTTTTGTTGAGAACAATTCATGACAGAGAGGTACACGTAATAGCGTAAGACTTCCTTATAGATAATATGTAACTACTATAAATAAATACACACTGTGCAGCTAAAACACATATGTGGTTAATTCTTATCTACAAGTGCGGCATTATTGCAAATGTGAAAGTCGTACATTTGGGTGTTTTTTTAAAGAATCAGATGAAGTTAGTTAATCTTCACAAGAAGATCTGGGATTGAACGTAGAATAGTTACTGTTTAACCAAACATAAATCATATGTCATAATTTCATTCGGCGGCTGCAATCTCTCGCGAGAAGGAGTGGCAGGCGGTCGCCTCTTTCTGCGAAGCAGTAACCGTCCGGACCGAGCCCAAGCCGTGGAAGGCGTGTAGTGTTCCGCGCGCACCTCAAGGAGATGTCAGCAACCGTAGGGGTCCAGCAGGGTCGAAGCCTACTGGGGCCATAGGTAATGCGAAAGAGATCCCGGGGCCCTGGAACAATGGCAAAGAAGGAACAGGAGTGGATTTTTAATCAGTAAAAGTCTGCCACGCCTTCTCGCTCCGACCAAGAGCGCGGATGTCATTAGATGACTTTCCCAACTAAAAAAAAAACTTAATTTCTTAAATAATGCACGAATTTATTGATCCTATAATTTACTGAATGCAACAACAATATAATTGAGTGGTGTAATTTACTTTGAAATTCGAACCATCATTCACAGACCGTAATTTCACCACAAAAAATATAACATTTACACGAATAAGTAATTCAATGGCCGATAATAAATTATAACGAGCGATTAATCACGATATTACGCGTTTTATTTACGGAAAAGAGAATAAAATAACAGAGAATCATAATGAACAGGAGTTTTTGGACCATTTACTTATTTATGTGGGAATGTATAATGAGGATTTCGCGCCAAGATTTCCGAGGTTCCGCTTTGTGTTCCACGTTTTGTCTATGAATGACTTTTTATGTGTTTCTTTTTGCGTCCGTTTTGTAAGTGAAAGAAAAATGATAAAAGAAAAGAACAATCTCCTCCTGTTAATTTCGCGAAAATTTTTTAATTACTTTGACTGACCTGTTGGTCTAGTGGTTATTGGCCCTAACTGCTATGCTGGAGGTCGTGGGTTCAATTCTCACTCAAAACAAATGTTTGTGTGACGAGAACAATCATTTGTTTCGTGTCTGAGTGCAATTAATCTATAATCTGTGTGTATTTAGTAATATATAAGTATATTTATTAGTTGTCTAGTACTCATAGCACAAGCTCTGCTTAATTTGGGGCTAGATGGCGTCGTGAAGTTGTGGAATATAATTTTGTATTATATTTGTAAAAATGTTTACATTACATAGATACAGATTAGACTGATAGACGACCCTTGTTTTTGGGTGAAAAGTCATCAAATACCTTTTTTCGTTCTAAGTGCAGCTGGAGGGAGTGTCAGACTTTACTGACTAAAATCCACCCGTGTTCTTTCAGTTGCGCTTTATATTTCAGGGCTGTGGTAACTCTTTTGGAGAGTCCCGCAGCTCTGGCAGGCATCAGGCCTGATAGCTCCGTCAATTATGCTGAATTTTTTTAAAGTCGTGAATATGGCCCTGTTGTAGTAATTGAGAAAAGGTTAGGGAGACGATGATAACTTTTAGAGTCCAATCTCAGTCATGGACACTCATTCCCCAATGTAATGCTTTGTATCTTGGAGTAATCTCAGTTTAAATCTGGATGCCTACTACTATTATTACAGTCAATTTTTTCCTATATAATATATTCTGCTGGTATTTTGAAGGTGGAAAATCATCTAATGAGTTCCCGCGCCCTAGGTTGCAGAGAAAGGGCGTGTCAGACTTTTACTGACTAAAACCACACCTATATTCCTTCAGTTGCCCTTTGCTTTCCTGGACCACGATTGATACTTTCAGAAGTCAATGCTGCACGCGGTAATATTTTAATTATATAAATGAACTCAAATTGATTTTTGCAAACACCGAAACACGTTATTACAAATCTTATAAATGAAAGTCGGTATAAGCTGAGAATTAATATGTTAAGCGGAACGAAAATACTTCAACTCAATTATGCATACTTAATTTGCTTGTTTTTCATCTTAAGGGTCCTCATAAATCTTTATAATTTTATATAGGCATTTATAATCATAGCTTTAATATAAAAGTAAGAAAGAGAAAATTAGAGATGAAAAGAAAAAAAAGTTTAAGTACTACACTACCATTCAATGTAATATCAATGAAGTTTAATATTTAACACTATCATCTAAAGATTCTAAATAATATGAAAACAAAGATCAGAATGTATAAATAACAGTTCAAACAAAAGAACAGCCCAGTAAATTGTATCAAGAAAAACCTCATAAAATCACTCAACTATCCTCAAACATGGCACATAAAACCTTCAATTCGCTAACCGATCCCAAAATTGGTTTACGGCGCAAAAAACCATTTGACACAACCAACCTTTTCCCAAAACATATTGTACATAAACTAGATATACAATATATTTGCATCGAAAGGCATTACGAGCTTCAAGGCAGGGTTATTTCACGGCTCATAAAAATTTGATTTTGAAACCGAGTGAAGCGGAATCTGACACATTGTATGTATCATACAATATTGTGAGACGTGCACACTGTTATGTATGCTGGATACGACCTGAAATGTAATACTTTTTAAAATATTTTGCTGGAGAAAGATGGCGAGGAGGGTCGAATTGGGGTCTTGTTGGTTTTCATAGTGATTCTGGTTTTGTTTATAGTTTCCAAGATTTAGTTCAACACTTCCTTCATATTTTTATGTATGGACATATGTGCATTTCTGTGATACTATGTTTTATCTTAAGATTTATTTTACTTTATAAAATCTGAGTTGTTTGTTTATCTGTTTGAAAGCATCGAATATCTATTTCTTAAATATGAGTTTTGTTGCTGTTGCGGTTAATTTTTTTGTTTCAAATATTGCAACATAATACTGAGATTTTTGGCCTCTAACAGGTCTTTTTTATGTTGTTGTTGTGTATTTTATATTTTAAGTATTTATAGACTAGTTACTTTTTAGCTTTCTGTTGTTTGTCCTGTGCAGGTAAAAATAAAATGTTTTTCTTTTCCTGATTGTGCGAGAAAAGGGTTAAAATAGTTTCATTATAGTAACAGTATACAAAATAAAGCCATAAAATGTTTTCTGTAATTTCACGATAATCACAAACATTTAACACATGAACTTCGCTCAAACGAGCAAAAATTCAACTAATTGAAGTGATGCAGGCTACGAGGGTAACAAAAGAACAAATAAAAAAGTTAAATTCAACAAATTTAATTCACGCAACAACGGTTCGAGCTGTCAATATGTAAATATGGCGCGCAAAAACTGCTGGAATAATTCCGGGGTATAAAACATTTCACTTCCATTTTGTTCGGATAGGATATAAAAGGATTTCTATCATCATGGCGGCTCATTGGCCTTGCTATAAAGGTTAAACATTTAACTTTGGTATCACCGAGCTTAGCAGGGATGGTAGTTGATGCAAAGACTGAGCATTTCAACGATGATAACGTTTGTTGATGAGTATCAACAAACAGACAAAGAGTAGGTAGTTCAGTAACTACCTATTTTTTGTATTGCTTGTAAATAAATTTCAGCTAAAGAATTCTTTTTTAAACTCTGCCCCACACTAGGAGTGACTGCTATATCGTGGATGCATTCATTAACATGTAAGCTCACATACACAAGACACGCAGACCTTGAACACTTCTGTAGATCATACAAATGTTTGTTCCGTTCAGAGATCGAACCCGCAAACAAGTAACGCAGCAGGCAATCGCTCAACTACTGCGCCAATCGTGCGGACGAATTTCTTGCCAGAGTCTTTAGTCTTTTTTTTTTTGTTTATTGCTTAGAAATATAATCTTATATCTATGGTTTATTGATGGTTAAAACCAGCAGTTTTTTAAGTCTAGAATAGATAGCATTTTAGATAAAACATAACGAAAAAAAAAAAACGATTTCGATTCAATAATGGAACACATATTACGTAGTTAGTCTTTTAAGAAAGTTTTCAGAAAAAGACACCATTATTGGCATGATCAGCAAACCCATGAACCATAACTACGCCACACAAATCGACGCTACAAAAGACAATGACTTGCAAAAACCAACACAGATACCAGTAAGTGATTCCAGCGACCCTGAATGTGACCCAGAAACCTACTTTGTATTATCAGGCGATGGATCATACGTTGTTGGCGATATTTCCTGTCATGAGAAAGCTGAACTTTGAGCGGTATCTATAGCAGGCGTAAACGGATTTGTACGTAACCTTGAAGAAAATACGAAATAACTTTACGCTTCTGTATTCACAAAGAAACAAAATAAGATTTTGTCAGGAACTCTAATCATAGAGTTTTGCTTTATCCGTTTCGTTTATCGTATATATCCGTAATTGACTCTAGTAAACTCATTAACAAAAATATTATTTGGTTACAACATGTATGTTAACTTCAGGCCTATCTCCGTAGAATAGATAAAGTCATTCAATTTTATGTAATACAGGATCAAGCTTACTCATAAATACAGGTTCTTAATTTTTTTTTTTAATAAAGTGAAAGTATTGGAACACACAACTACGCAACGAATTCTGATATGGTTTTTTTTAATAGATAGATTATAGATGTATAATACATGCGTAATATGGTACAGAAATTCTAATAATTTTACAGGCAACATGATGTCGTAAATAAACATATTTTTTTGCGCTTAAATTGCAAACGCTGGCTGAACCCTACAAGATAGACCAAAATAATGTACTACAGTATTGTACACCTTAAAAAGGTCTATAAAAAAGTCTGTTATGGTATATGTCTATCTCTTAGGGATAACCCACAATAACCATTTTTTATCCTTTTCTTTTTACGAGAAAATATAATGACTTATTTACGAAGCAATTTTAAGCAATATAGCATCAGTCCTTATCCAAATAAGTATCTTAAAAACATTGTGCATTTAATATAAAACAATATGGCTCTTTACAGCATGTAATTTAAATTAATATTTTCGAAGATATTACAGATTTAAAATGCAGGGACATAGCGGTTACAATACCACCAGTATTAGTATTGCACCAGCCAATAAGGTAGGTCAAATAGTATATGTGTAAAAAAGTGCGTTTTGTGTGTTATCAACACGCGGTAAGTAGATGCATTAGTTATTTAAAGTAAGTAAAAAGATATGGAAGATAAGAAGTTTTATACATTACGTATTCTTGAATGTTTTATTTAGGTGTCATAGTCTTTTTTTTTTTCGGTGTGAAAATCATCTTATGACATCTCCCGCCCTTGGGCGAGGCGGGAGATAGTGTCAGACTTTTACTGACTAAAAACCCACTCCTGTTCCTTCGTTGCCTTCGTCCCAGGGTCCCGGGTTTCGTTTTCACACTACCCATGGCCCCAGTAGGCTTCGACCCCTGGGCCCCTACGATTTGCTGACATCTCCCTGAGGGGCGCGTGGAACAATACGCGCCGTCGACGACTGGGGCTCGGTCCGGACGGTTACCAGACGGTCGGACGGCGGGCTACCCATTGCTCGCCGTCCGCAAGCCCGCGCCTACGGTGGCCGGAAATCGGGATCGGTATCCCGGCGACGGTTGGGGCGTGAAGACCGTCGTCGATCGGCCGCCTCCTTTACTAACATTACTGCTTCGCAGAAGGAAGCGGCCGCCTGCCACTCCTCCTCGCTCCGGACCATAGCCTGTACCAAGGCCCGGTGCGAGAGATCGCCGCCGCCGATCGTCCCCACGAGGACACGGCGTTGCTCTGCCCAAGCGGGGCACACCTCCACCGTATGCTCCACCGTGTCCTCCGGGCGGTCCACACAGTGGAGGTGTCATAGTCTGCAGAAAATACACATTCTTTATATTTAATGTTTTTAGAATGAGGTCTAATTGTTATTTAACTATTTTATTTATATGAAAATAAAGAAATTTCAAAAAAAAACCATCAAATGATTGAAAAATGTTTAATGAAGAAAACAACTGTGTTTACTATCTAGTGTCTATGGTGCAGCACAGTTATGCCCGGTTTGCACATGGCCCGACAGATGACTATTTTTTATTGTGCGTCTATTCGGGCAGAATAAACATGTTTCTTTCTTTTTTTCTTTAAATCCAAATAAAAGTTGCAAACGGATCGAAGCCTTTAATTCAACAATAGCATAAGTGCTACTGAACGGTCGTGGCAGTTAATTTTTTTTTGTGTGTGACAAGTGAATGTCACCTACTAGTTCTATTTCTTCCAAAAACTAAACTGCCTCGTAAACCAACATAATTCCCAGTACTTACATAGAATCAAGTCAACTGCCCCACCTTATCTCCGGACCCTACATCCATTACGAGTTACACTAAAGACGATGGTCCACAACAAGAGGCTACATTCAGCTTACTACACTAACTCATCTGGACACATCCTAATCTCGTTGACAAATGAACTGGACCAGCGGAACAGCATTATCTTAGTACTGGAAGAAACTATACCTTAGCCACACAACACAACGTATATCCAACCTTGGCTTTAAGAAAAGAGGGTTGAATTTTGAATGGTAGTATTGTTAGACGAAAATCTGCCATTATGTCGTATAAGCGTAGGGGGCGTTTAAGTGAACCCCAAGGGGGTTAATCAACTGTTTACACTACTAGATAACAGAGAGTAGATTGCTCATAAAAACCCTACTGTAGCCTTGATGTATGGCGGGGGTCGATTCTTGAAGATTTAAATTGCTTTTGAAATGAATGTGTTGTTTGGTCAAGCTATTATCCTTTGTTGCGTAAGGGCTGCAAAACGGGGTTTTAATCAATTAATGGGGGAACAAACTCAAGTAATGAAAAGAAGTATTGAACGTGATTTCACAACGTTTTCTCGGTATTGCAATAAATTCAAAATGAATTATGTAAAGGAGAAGAGACTTCAACGCCCCGGCATAAACTTATAATTAATTTTCATGACCAGGAAAACTGAAACAATTTTTTCCAACTTTTTTGTAATACCACTTTTGGCTTCACTTAATTAACTAATTCAGAGTGACCACTAACCATAAATACTCAACCACCTAATTACGTTCACAATTCAAATAAACTAACCATAATCACAGTACTGTCTCTGAACTAGTTCAAACCGGGGGAAACCGGTCCAGAATTACAATAGCGAACTTTAAAATAAACTTGGCTTGCCCAGGAGTCATGTTAAACGTCCCGGCCAGTCGGGCTGGGCTTGAAATATCACTCAACTTACCAACTAGCCAAGCGCGAATTTTTTCCCGACTTTTTATAACTGTCATAGTTCGAGGACCGACTTTGATCTTTGTATGGAGTGTTTTTGTTCGACACGAGGCGAGGGAGCGGTTTTATGAAGAATCTGCTGAGTTTTTAAGGGTGTTGTGGAGTCTCGAGTTTCTTTAATAAATGGGAGCTGAACAGTGAGTGGAAACGCTATCCCTTTTTGTTTGTTTAGAGAAGTGAGTAAACTATCTATGAGGTTCAATAACTTACCAACAGTTGTTCGGTGGTACCACTGGACGCATTGTATATAAAATCGGCTTTACTATAGAATTAAAGTTATTAGTAGAACGTAGCGTTTCAATTCTCCATTGTTTATACATTTGTATACATTTTTTTTAGATGGGAAATCATCCAATGACTATTCACGCTCTCGGGTGGAGTGGTAGGGCGTGTCACACTTATTGACTAAAACCACACCTTTGTCCTTCAGTTGCTCTTTGCGTTTTAAGATCACGGGTTTCCTTTTCAGAAATTTTCTGCGGCCCGAGCGGTCATCGGCCCTGCTGGGCCCCTACGGTTTTTTTTTGAGGTGCGTGTGAAAAACTAAGCGTCGTTGCCGACTCGGGTACAGTCTGAATGGTTGCCGGACGGTCAGCCGGCGAACTACATATTGCTCGTCATCCGCAAGCCTTCATTGTATCTCAATTGGCTTCTCATAGAATCTACCTATCCCCCATAATATACTCCCCCATAAAACATACGCAAGTAATCTGTGATTCGAAGGGGACCCCAAGGTTGGGTTAACAAACTAATTATTATCAATCCGGTAGCCGGCAGGATAACTCCTGCTAATTAATTTATAGCTATTAACAAATACGGGCCTCGATAAATCCTCACAATTTGCAACATTTATTATTCCACATCCTGCTTTGCAAAACTAATTTTTTGTGAATCTTGTTAAGGGCTCTTTTCCTTTTCGTGTTGTGTGTTGATTTGAAGATTATACATGGGATGCGTCGGGGGGTTAGTGTTATTTTCCCATGCTTGTAGCGGTACTAAAGAAGAATACTTAAGTTTTTTTTTTCAGTCTTTTATGGTATTCATGGTCGCTCACCGAGTCGTAAAAGTTTCGTCTTGAGGTTTGTCAACGGGCAATGATACAATTTTTTTTATTAAACAATGTTTTTACTCATTTATGTTTCTATATGTACAGTTTAAAAATTGACACTTTTTTTTAATTTGTTGTCAATTTTCAGTATTTCGTATAATTTAGTCTTAATTTTTTATTAAACAATTTTATTAATGCACACACACAAAATAAAGACAAGAAGAAGGAAACAGAAAAATGGATACAAATGTGATGTTTAAGCTACAACTACATTAAACCGACGCACACGTGTAACACGGATTTATACGTAGTACGACGACGTCGCGTGGCGTCGCGTGGCGTGGATCAAGTGTAGGTCTACAAGTCTAGTTTCCATATAAAATATATGGAGACCGATGCGCCCAGATCGGCGTGTGTGGCACACGTGTGAGCAGTGTAGTTCTACCTTTATTTTTAAAGAAATCCGTTCCAGCATACCTGCGAAAGGAAAGACATGTAGACACCTTGTGTAAGAGATAATTATAATTATAAGGAAAAAATTCAGCCACCACTGAAATATTAAAAAGATATAAACCTTAGCTTTATTAGAAGTCCTTCGAGAATGAATAACAAAATTGTGTTTTTCCTAGAATCAAGTCTGAGGTAAATTCTGACTCTATTTACTCATAATAAATCACACTGTTAATTTTTAGAAGATAAATGGTGCAAACCTGTTAGTTAATTTATTCAATACCACAAAATTTATAAGGCCGAAAGCATTTAATAAATATTGAGCCAGAATCTATCTTAAATAAGGATCTTTAGACAAAGGCCAAGTAATGGCAGTCTTGGAAAGTCTTCAATATTTTACACAGAAAGCAGATGACCAATAAATTTGTTTGTTATAACGAGTTTCGATACGCTCGTAAATTTTAAACCACAGCTAAGTAACCAAATTTAATAATATAACATGTATATCTTATGCGGAGCGGGATCCTGCTAGGGTTGTCTAGCGCAATCTTATTCTGTTGAGAACATTTTGTTGACTCACATTTTCTTTCTTTATTTTGGTCATTTGTCTAAAGCTGAGTATGTTCATTAGCAATAACCTTTTTGCTGAACCAAAATATAATTTTATAACTTTAGCTTTATCATAATTATGACCATCATATTTTAAAGTTAGCATTTTGCAATTCTATTATAGTATACCAAACATATTCAAAGTTCCATCAACCAGTGAGTTTGTATTACTCGACTATTAATACTGAAAAATTACAACAAATCTTTACAAATCTTTTAAGATTACAACAAATTTTTATAAATCCTTTCAAAGTCAAATCATTAGCTATGCTCTGTAGCTCTTCTAAAGCAATGTTTTGAATAACAATGAGAGCAGTTACGAGGCTAGACAAGGACTATAATTGTTTCAAACATGTCAACCCTACGTGAGGTGCAATTATGCACTGCAGACATAATTTAATGTCGGCGATACATAGTTCTCGCGCAGTTGCTTCATTCTGCTGAACCGACGAGCGATGACATGCTCCATGGTGATATATCTTTGATAATTATAATGAAACTCTAAAGACGCTGCATCATTGTTGTATTGAATTAAATCATCATAATCAGTTACACGGCTATTCACTAGCATCCGGTTAAACTAGAAGCCGACCATAAGTTAGTTGGGAAAAGTTTAGGGTTGAGATGATGGTGAATCTGTAGTCTTTTTTTTAGGTGGGAAAATCATCTAATGACAAATCCCGCTCTTGGGCGGAGCGAGGTGAGGACGCCGTGAGGTATTTCCAGCCACGCTTCAAAGAGGGGACTTACCGCCATAATTGTGGCGTGCCCAGCACAGGGTCGCGATAGTCGCTGTCGCCATTTCACCATGAGATCCCGTCGGAGCTCTGTCCACAATGCTGCAACTTGTCGCGTCAGCGGAGTTTCGCGTATGCGGGTAAGGACTATTGCCTCCAGATGCCATGGTGGCTGGCCAGAAAGGAGGCTCGCCGTTTCACGGGAAACCGTGTGGTATCCCCGCACCATTCGTATGGCCATGACCCTCCGGCATGCATTCAGCTGGGCCGCCGGCTGCTTCCGCAGCGCCGGCGCCCACACCGGTGCCCCATAAAGGACCATGGATTGAACGATGCCTGCGTAGAACCTCCGGTAGGAGGCTTGTGAATCATTAGGCTACGGTTTCACTAATATCATAAGGGTAGAGTGAATAGGCTCTTAATGTACTAGTGCGGCTCACCATCAACGATTGCATCACTGCTTACCATCAGGTGGGATCGCAGTCGAGTACTAGTTTATATCAATAAAAAAAGGGGTAATTTCTTGAAAAGCGTGGATGTTTTTTTTTAAATTAATTTTTATTGTACACCAAGGTAACAAGTAATACAATGGGAATCTTAGTCTAAAAAAAAACATACAACCTGCAACTTTTCGCATTCCGTGATCTTTTACAGATATCCTGGAACAAACAGAAATTACCTAGTCACAAAATGGAGTTGCACTTAGTGTAAAAAAGTAAAAGAAAAATAAGATATAAGAAATAAAGTACATACTTAATTTTAAAATAGGAACATACTGATTAAAAAAACAATTAATGATCCTAAATGTATATATACACGCTAGGGTATACCTGACAAGTTTGCCTGTACAGTAGAGTTTTACAGGTAAACCGGAGCGTGTATGTTGCACAAGTGTGCAGGTGTCCACACAAGCATACCTGACAGGTATAACTGTGCAGGTAAACCTGTCAAGTACATCTTGACGTGACAAAATTCTTGTATATATTTTTTTAAATAATATCGACTATGTTGTTCTTTCATTCTTAATTATGATATTTATTTTACCATTAGCCAAAAATTAAACTTTTACACGACAATCTTTAATGATGTTATGAACTAAATGTGTTTTCTTGCCTACTCTGCAAAGGAACATGGAAACAAACTCAGAGATCCATATAATTAATATAACTAACTAATCGACTGGACAATAAGACCTTTAAATTGACTAAATATTCTTGTGGTGTTACATTGAGCGCTCTGCCACCCCTAGTAGACAGACGTCGTTAGGCACACCGGGCGCTACTAAATAAAGTCAGAGGATCGGCTCCATTCTGTTGCTTCATATTGCTACCAGCAACTTAACCTTTCCATCACATCCAACCACAATCTTATTTGTTAGAACCACACAATTTCCGTCCATCAAAATTTTGAGGAAAACTTTGTTGATGGCCCGGAACTTAAGAAATCTTATTCTGGTTACCTTGAAATTGGCTGAAAGAGTTCATCTTCGACGTAGACTAACGGTGATGAAAAGTACAGTGAAAAATCCTCGACATCGAAGACCAAGCCCCGTTAGCAAAACTAGGTATTGACAGCGGCTCCGCCCACGTAAAAGAAGAAAACGGTCTAAAAGGAACATACTCCTGCCCTGCGTTCAAAAATAACCAGAGTAGCTTCGAGTTGCAACCCAGAGTCGTTCTTTTATAACTCGAATAGCTACCCTAGATTAACCCAACTAACTCTAACTCCAAGGTTGGTGTAAGCGGTAGGAATGACAGTTGCTTGGCATTGACAGTTAAACTCTACGTTTGGGTTCAAAAAGGCGAGCTTAGAGTATCTACCCGATGACGTCATTAGAGTTAACTCTAATCTCATTTTTGAACGCATGGCTGGGATATTAAGCATCCTATGTGCTATTCTAAGACATGGTTTACCAGTAAGCCAAATTCCATACAAATCCATTCATCGGTTCAATTGTGAAGATGGTAACAAATATACTGTCAGACTGAAAAGTCGATGAATGAGTGCATCCCTATTGTCGCTGCGTCTCATCGCCCCCGCATTAGAACTTTTGACGGAAAAAAGAATTACGCACACTTTTCGCGAAGTTCGAGTTCCACATTAGTGGAAACGCACTCTAAATAGCTTAATTTATAATGGTTATGAAGGTATTAGTGAGGACTTACATAAATCATTCAGATCCAACCAGCCATCGTGACTCAGATATCGTTCCATACTTACACCGGTTGCTTTAATTAATATCATCAGATTTGGCGCTGCTGCAGTTCCATACTGCCGTCGCAGACAAGCGTCCCACACCTGTTGACGACATGCAATCCTTTAATATTAACTAGAAGAGCTTAGCCGTGCCTTGAGCTAGTTTGGTGAGATTAAGCAAAAATATTTATTGCGCAGAGTTACATAAACATGGGTTCCTAGTTGGCAAGACCTTCTTGACGTTATAAGAGGTAATTTTACTGTCATTGAAATATTAGATTTTACTCATGTAGGACACACGTCATTATCATCATCATCATTTCAGCCGAAAGATGTCCACTGCTGGACATAGATCTCGCCTAACTGTCGTCACAACGAACGGTCTGTGTGCCCACTGCTACTTAAGTTTGGCGATTTTTCGGGTATGTCAGCAACTTTGGTTTATTTGAACAGACGTATTTCTAGAAAAAAATTCACTATGCAGCACAAAAATCTTTTCGATAAAATGTTTACTTATATAAATAAACGAATACGAAACGAGAATTTAACAGTTGCTTTTAATTTAAATCATATCAAAAGTAAATAAGTATGCTTGTACTTTCATAAGTTTTAATTTTCCGACAAAAATATACACAAAAATAACTAACCAATATTTCCTTCGGTTCAAATAAATCCGAAGTAACTTCACAGCTCACAATCGGCCACAAATGGTCTGTTTCCAGCTACTGCAACGTTTCCCTTAATGCGGGGCATTCTTTAAATGGTTACGTAAGTGGCGTCATGGTGACCCAAATCTTTCAATCGAGCCTTTATCAATACTATCTACAGCAGAACGTAGAAATGAAAGAATCTGGTCTATTCACAAAAAAGGTAGAAATGGGAAAATAAATTTTTCGGTAGCGACCTTTCTTAGATGTTTATCTGCGCTGCCTTTAAAGGCTCCACCCTGTACTGAGATAGTTACAGTAGGACCCTAGTCGAGAATTGTGAAATTTTCCATTTCATTTGCGCGTTTCGTTTGAAGCAGTGTTTCTCCTATTCGTGCAGAGCCAGCATTGAATTCAAAAGAATGTGAGATGCAATTTTTTGAGGTAAAAGCCAAAGTATACAATTTAAAGATGAGCTTCTGAAACAAGATAAATCTATTGACGAAAATAGCTCTTAATTTTGAGTTTACGTAAAAAATAAATACATTAACTTAAAATATACAGGTGAATACTCTTAATGCCTCCTTTTAACGTTTAGGTATCTTTGTGGTGGTTAAGAGGTCTTTACTTAAAGAGAAAAGGGCCGAAGAGTAGTCGGTAATTCTTTGAGATATTAAGGAGCAAGTCTGCGATGATTTACAGATTCTGCGATAATTTCGTCCTGGACTTTTCTTTTATCTGCTTATTCCTTTTTTAGATACTTTTTAGCTGAAGTTATTATCTCTTTTTTACGCCCTAGTTTTCACATTTAAGCGATTAAGGGACCTTGAAATTGAAAACATTTATTATGTTTTTTATACGTAGTTTTAGTATCAAATTAAAAGTTTTAGGGTTCTGTGCCCAAAGGGTAAAAACAGGACCCTATAACTAAGACTCCATTGTCCGTCTGTTTGTCACCAGGCTATATCTGACTATAACAACGAATACTAAAAATCTAATAAAATTAATATTTATGTCCCTCCTATACAAAAAATTAGATTTTTTGCTGTTTTTTTTTTCAGCATACAATCATGAGGCGTGTTACGTCAAAGAAAGTTAGTAAAATAACTTTCTACATCTACAACATACATGTGGAAGACAATTATGGAGTTCAGAGCCAGGGAAAGGGGAATAAGGGACGTCATATCATTTTCCCCGAGCCCGGCCAGGATCCGTTTAGTCTAAATCATGACCCAAACATTCATCCCAACTTGTGATAAACTACATCTGCTTATCGAAAAAGGGGTTGAAACGAAATAGAATCATACTTATTTCTGTCCGTCAGCTCGTTGGCCCTACACTTTAACTGTGCTACCCTTCCATCTAATTACAAATGAATGCTTGTTATTTTCTTTTATAAAGGTCTAAAAGAACCTTAATAATATAAAAATGTTTTCACTGCTCTTTCCTTTTGCCAAAATTTGTGCAGAATTTGTTACAGAATGATGTGTCAGTGGTGCGAAAATGTCGATAGATTGACTATCGATAAAGTTGGGACGTATATTGTTATGCGTCTGTAGATGAAAGTTTGGGAGGTAGTCCATTTACAGCTAGCTTTATATCTAGATATTTTTTACAATAGCGTGACAAGGATTTTTGCAGCTTTTTTTATTAACGTTGTGTTATTGGTAATTGAATACCAACGAAGACACAAAGCAAGCTTTGCAAATTAAATTGGAGTAACAGATTGAATTACCATGGGTAGATTATTATGACAAAGTGGGATCATTTTCCCTCGGAATAAATCATACGAGTGCATTTTTAGTTATATATTACATTTAACTCGTGATTTCCGTTTTCAGACAAAAAAAAATGAATGAAAAAAACGCAACACTAGATCACGAGCAACCTTAAAAAAACTTAACTCCGGTTAAAAACTCATTTTTCTATTATAACTTGCCTGTCCTCAGGCCTCCGTTAAAAGTTTATCATTTCACAGAAAAATTCTCAATAATTTTTTTTCTGCAAAACAAAACTGGAATAATGTTTGAAAGTCGAAAGCAGAAATGTCAAGCTATGATTAGATGTGAATAATTTTACAATATTGACTTTTTTATTGGGTTTACTTGCGTAGTTGTGTTTTTTTTTTTAAGTGTGCGTGCTTGTGTGTCTTTAGGTTTTCGTACCTCAAAAGAAAAATACGGAATCCTGATTCCACCCTTTACCTCGGGAAGACGTAGAGGTATCGAGTTGAAATTAAAACCATGTACTCAAGCCTGCGGCCCTTGAAGCTGTGAAAAAATCAAACTTATAAGTTAACGAAAAAAAAGATACGACTGTTTATGTTGCAAAAAATGTGTATTTCAGCACTCTCAAGGGAATCAAAAGTCATAGAGTACTTTCCGTGCACCTAGAATCTTGAAAGTTGGTATGAAGTAAGGTTTTATAGCACATGTATATGAAAAATCTGAAAACTGTAAATTTTTAGTTGTCACAATTTTTTTTTGCGATTCGAAAAAATCTTCAGAACTCAATTCAGGAATTGAACTGTTTTCATTGGTAAGTTTGTACGGAACCCTCAGTGCGCGAGTCCGACTCGCACTTGCACAGTTTTGTTTTAGTGAAGTCGGTTATTAATTTAGGTATATACCGCGCCATAAAAACTTGCTATGAAAATATAATAAAAACAAAACATTAAAAACTTGTTTTTGTTTTCTTCTTTTTGTCTGTAATTTATTATGTGTCATGTACACAATAGTTTAACAAATAAGTCAGACTATGAATGATTGGAGAAATGAGCTAAACAGCATTTTTATTGAATGATAAGGCGGTAGTATTCGTATTATAGAAATTATTAAACAGAGACGAGCAACTTTTATACTTCCTGACTGCTCACAACGTTTCGTTATGGATCGGCAGACAATAGCCGTGATTGATGATTGTAATAGACAATACATAATACATAGTTCAACATTTTTTACTTTGTGTAATTAAGTTTTCAATGAATTCCTCATCCTCCTATCAAGATTGGAGACTCACGAAATTGACCAGTACGTGTTGCCAGTGATGACATATGGCTTCGAAACATGGTCGCTCACAATGGTCCTCATTAGAAGACTTAAAGCCACCCAAAGGGCAATGGAAAGGACTATGCTCGGAGTTTCCTTGCGTGATCGAATCAGGAATGAGGATATCCACAGGAGAACCAAGGTTACCGACATAGCATGAAGAATCGCCAAACTTAAGTGGCAATGGGCAGGGCACATTGCTGGCAAAACAGATGACCGTTGGGGTCGAAAGCTTCTGGAGTGGTGACCGTGTATCGGAAGACGCAGTGTTGGAAGGCCTTCTAAAAGGTGGACCGATGACCTGGTACGGGTTGCAGCAATTCGATGGATGCAAGACGCACGGGACCGTTCATTGTGGTGACACTTGGGGGAGGCCTATGTCCAACAGTGGACGTCTTTCGGCTGATATGATGATGATGATGAATTAATATTTTACATTGTGAGCAAAATTCATTAAATTCGGCCAGTAATACTGATCATAACAGCTATATATTTATATTTTGGCTGCAATTAAGTTATTTAATACCATCGACAAAATAAACCTTTGTTTTTATGCTGCATCGAAAAATACAGTGAAAAATTGACTTAACACAAAGCTTCAAAAAGTTTGGGAACAACGATTTCTAGGAAAGAGCTTCGCGTCGTGCCTTTGGTACTGTTTGCACATTTTTAATACATTCCATTTCCACATACCTCCTATGAAAATACAAAAATATATTCATTAAAATAGGTAAGTTTTATCCTAAAATAAATTCAATTATTATTTTATGTCAAAAAAAAAAATTCTTGATAAACCTTGATTATATAACACTAGCGTGTCGTGTGCGTGCGTGTATACCAATACCGATGCGCTGCTATTGTGGTACGACGATGCCTGTAATATTTGCTTACAATTAGGCACACTTTTTTTATTTAATACTACTTCAGTACATTTAAGTATTTCAGTGCTTAGATTATGATTGTAACTTAATTTTCTAACTAGGCAGAAAAAAGGTCTTCATTATTCTAGTTTCATGTTGCATAGGTTTTTATTTAGGAAGGAAATCATAAAACAACTTCTACTGGTCTGAAGAGGAGTGAGGAGGAGTGTCAGTGTGTTTCTTCAATTTCCTTTGCTTTCTGTTGCTGTTTGAATAATCCCGCAGCCCATAAACACATTATCCTCCTTTGCATAAAGCAGTCGTACGAAAGGACCATTTTTTCAAATACTGTTAAGAGCAAATCGTTTACACCAAAAATTGAGGAAATCTTACTCAATTCTAATGCACGAAGAGATAGTTCAGAACTAATTAAAATTATATTTACATACATAAACTTAAGCCTTTTCCGATTAGGGTACAATTCTTATATACTCCATTTGCTTAGTTTACGTTCTTCCAAAGGTGGTTAGAAAATACTCTAAGTCTACCTATGTACCTACTGGCCTTCATCAAAAGGCTACGGGATAGGATAGAGAGGACTACGCTCGAAGTTTTCTTGCGTGATCAAATCAGAAATGAAAATACCTGGTGAAGGTCGCGGGAATTCAATGGCTGCGACGCTTGGGGGAGGCCTACGTCTTTCGGTTCAAAATGATTGTGATAATAGTGATGTACCTATAAGACTTTGTGAGTCGCCGCCATCATGCCACCTCCCCACATTATGGTGCAATTTATGGTCTGTTGTCTACCATCGATCAAAATGATATTGCAATTTTATTATGGGTTCAGCTTCTGTTATTTTATGCATAGAAATGTTTTGTGCAGTGTATTTGTGCAATTTTAGTATTGTTTATTGTGTTTGTAATGTTGTTATCTTCATTGTGTGAATCTTCGTGTTGTATAAATTGTTCATGAGCTATGTGTATATATGTACTAACCTGTCGAAGTAGATAAGCTCACGGAGGGAGCACCAAAGTATCACTAGAACGGTGGTTGCTGAAAATCAGCATCGTAGATTGCTGGATTTGCCCAGCGTCACGGTATAAGCTGAGCAACAATCTATTTTTGCCTAGATGTGACGCACAACTTGAATTTAAATATTGTTATTTGTTTTTCTTAGATTATTGTTTATTCTCTGTCGGTCGGTGCAATAGACAATGGACAACCACAGACTAAGCTGTAAGATCAGACTGTTTTGTGTACACAACCACAGACTATGTAGACATCAGTCAACTATGTTTGTTGTCTAGTGTCTATGGTGCAGCACAGTTATGCCCGGTTTGCACATGGCCCGACAGATTACTATATTTTATTGTGCGTCTATTTGGGCAGAATAAACATGTTGTCTTTCTTTTTCTTTCTAATAAATATGAAGTTTAAATAAATAAATTCACCTTAAATAAATAGTGTGAGTAAGTAGTTTGTGTTAACGACCGGTGTATGTGGATCTGTACACCGGTCGTTAGCCCTCCCACCTGACCTTACTCACGAACATCACCAACAAACTAGTGAAAGGTATTTCTACTTGAGTTGCCAAAAGTTTTAATTTATACGAATATAAAGGTTGGTGAAAGGAACCGTCCATTAAACGCCGTCCCTCAGTAGTTATACACAAGCTGCTCGTCACAGATAGGGCAGACAGAGGTCGCATTGATTGATGACTATAATGGACAATGCATTGTAGTCACAGGCCTTTTCCTTCACATTATAAGCTAACGTCGTAGCTATATAGGATTAAGTATAACTAGCGGAATTGTGTAAGGTGATGTGCCATGAGAATTATTTTTATATCGAGAAACGTTTTGTATTTGTGCTGTTTAAAGCTGTGTAAGTAGACAAAGAAAAGGCAACAAGGGATCCGCAAATCACAGAAAATTGAGAAAAAGAATAATTATAATTATATTAATTTATATTAGCATATATACGTATTATTATTATAAGCCAATTTAACGATACTACATTCTATTTCAAATATCTGTTATTTATTTATTGTGCACACCTGGTCTACCACGGTGTTGTCTTTTTTAACCCAATAGTTGACTGGTAGAGAATGCCTTGTGGCATTAAGTCCGCCTATGTACCACCACTGTACATGAAGTTTAAATAAATAAATAAATAATCGCATCATACCGTGTAGTGCTCGACGGCGTGTAGGTATGGTTCCACGCGTGCATCAAAGAGATGTCAGCAAAACTGTAGGGGTCCAGCAGGGTCGATGCCTACTGGGGCTACTGAAAAGGTTACCAGCGGTACTAAAACAAATAAGGGCACCTGATCTTTCAGTTGCCACAAAGGTGTGGTTTTAGTCAGTAAAACCCTGACATAACCTCGGTCATTAGACGATTTAACATTTCAAAAAAAAAGAAAACGGTATGATACTGATTGCTCGTTTGATTTGGATACAAATGTCAAATTATTATTATTAGAACGAAAAGAGACAAAGGACCAACTTTTCAGATTACCTAAAGATTTAGCATTTACCTTAATACAAATAGCTAATTGAAGTCTTAGCTGGATCGTGTAACGAGTGGATATGTAAGAAAAGGGAGTTAGTGATACTAGCAGCATAACGGGAGATAGGACAGAATGGAAGAAAAAACGGTTTGTGTCGACCTCAAATGATTCGGGGCAAGGTCAGGGAGATGATGATAATGAAGTCTTAGATGTTTAGATGGTGTGACTGGACTCCCGTGTTCTGTTCTCTCAAGTTTATGTGAATCTTTTGTATTAATTTTAGTGAAATAAATAATTGTTATAAATATAAGTAAAATGGAACGCATTAAAATAGAAATTAAATTCGTGGCCACTCGTATAGATAGAGCATTCATTTGGCCTTATTTTCACCCTCGTCGATTAAAGCGATAAAAGAACCTATATTCAGAAAATCGGTATCAGATAACTACACAACTTAAAGACGTTGACCGCCAATATTGGCTCCAATAGTCTAAAGCATAGTCCATACTGCCCGCCATAGATAGCAGACTGCCACAGAGGTCATGATTGATTGATGGCAGTGCCAACGATGCAGTTTATATGCGCATTGTTAGCGCAAACTACTTCCATTTGAACCAGGCTTTTACTCAGCAACTTCGATAATTACACGTACCCAGGTTTTATCCGACGGATTACAATGCTGATTAGGACCCTTGATGCGTAATAAAAGCTTTTTAAAAAGGCCTTTCTCCGAAAAATACCCTTGTGTTATAGAATTTATTCAATATTGCACTTTTACATTAAAAACCTTTCAGACTAAATTCATAGAAAGAAATAATAACGTGCCTTTTTAGTACAACTTAGTGGAGCAGTTTTAAAATAATATTATATTAGTTTAGTTATTAGATTAAAGTTGCGACAGATAACTGTCATTGTAACTCATCACGATGACATTTATCAAATTGTCTACTTGAATTTTGAGCTCGGAAAATTCTAATTTAGTTTCATATTACTCCATACTAAAACATTATTCATCGAGGTGTAAAACAATTATTACATTATTAAAGAAAACTTATCAAGCAAGTATGTTCTGTTTCTCTGATTTAACTTTTATCTCAAACAACTGGGATAAAATAGACAAAACCCTAAAAAACTATTCTTCACTCTGGACAAACCGGGAAAATTATAGACACCACATGAATACACGTCCAAACCAAACCAAGCCGAACTTGCGAGTTCACCTTCCATCCCATATCAAATCACTACACAACCGAGCATCGGTCCTTTCATCCCTAATTCTACATTCAGCATACATCTCGAGGCCCTCCAACAATTAATCCGGTCCTTAACAAAAAACCGTCGGAGTACAATGGCGTTTGTGTTCTCGGCTCACAAATGGGCAACAACCTCTTGCCATTATCCGCATAAATTGTTAGGGAATCATCTTTGTCCCGGCCCTTTGTTCGGCAGCTCTTCACCAGCGCTGGTCTTCATTAAGTTAATTATGTCCCGCCTTTGTGTGGAGTGCGTATGACCTTCTGCGATAGGGCCCTGTGTGGGCTTTTTTAGATAAACGGTCGAGTTAATGTTATTATATTTAACGTTTTCAGCGATAAAACGTCTGACGATGTGTTACAACTGACATTGAATAAATTGTCTCTAAGGTCGCAACGTTTTTTCGAATAAATTCAAAAGTATATGTTGTAACTTAGCGATTCTTAAACAGAATAAAGCTCTGACATTTTGTTAAAAGTGAATAAAGAAAATAAGGCAACTGTAAAACTGAATCAAGGAAGGATAATGTAGTTCCTTTGGCTATATTTTTTCTCATTCCACTCAGCGTAATACACTGCAGCAGACATACAAATGATTAAATTTCAGTTTCCAGGAACAACAAACGCGAAGTTTATATTAAACTTATATATTATTCGACTCACGTAGAAAAATGTAGAATACAAATTAATGCACTCGTGAATACAATCCTTATAATCCACAAAACTTCATTTAAAACTGCACACTGCTATTATCCACCAAAAAAGCCAGAAAAAACCTAAATGTGCAAACACGGTAAAATTGCACTCAAAGAAATTCCGGCTTCACGCTCAGTCGTTACTCGTGTTTGAGGAAAATTCTTGTTTCCGACGAAAGCCAGCTTTTGGGAGAATATTTGTCAATAAATCATTTTTTTCGGCGAATGTTACACGGAGTTCTTGTTTATTAAATTGGGACATTCACCTTTACATCGTTTACGTATTGAGGCCACGCATTTATATGCCACAGGTTGGGAATTAGTAAAACTGTTCTGTAAAGAAGATAATTTTATATGAAAAGTAGCACAATGTTTCAATCAAGTTGGTTTAGTGATATTTGAAACGATAATAATTTTCTGTTCAATCAGGTCTTTATTGGAATGAAATAGCTACACACATAAGTAGTTGTGGCCATCACATACTGAAAGACACAGCGTTGAAAGGCCTCCAACAAGGTGGACCGACGACCTGGTGAGAGTCGCAGAAATGCGGTGGATGCGAGACGCACGGGACCGGTTGTTATGGAAACAGTTCAGTCTTTCGGCTGAAAGAATAATGATAATAAGTAGTTCATAACAGACAAACGCCGTTGAACTTTACTCCTTCATCAGAATTAGCGTTTATTACGTAACTAGTGGTCTACCCCGGTTTCACACGGAGCAAAAAAAAAACACATAAACTTTCGTTTATTGCTCGTTCTATTAGTTAAAAATTTTGGTAATTTTTTTATTAGTTAAAACAGAGACACGCGAAAAGCGACTTTATTTTATAATTATCATCATTATTTCAGCCGAAAGATGCCCACTGCTGGACATAGGCCTCCCCAAGTGTCACCACAACGTACGGTTCTGTGCACGTCGCATCCATTAGATTTCCGCAGCCCTTACAAGATCATCGGTCTACGTTGTGGGGAGGCCTTCCGCCGCGGCGTCTTCCGGTACCCGATCGACACTCCAGAACCTTTCGGCCCCATCGACCAAAGAATAAAGGTTTATCAGCGCAACATCACGTCGCCTCTACAACAACAAGATAACGGGCATAGATAATCACATCTCCAGGAAGGTGCTAACCAGCACAACACAAACCTCCATTGTCTACAACTCAATCAAATTAATACGTCACAACTCCAATCCAAACTAATCAGAATATTAATGAGAAGTACGCCGGCGCGTAATACATCGACGCATGAATATGCATGCGCCGCCACAACGCGCGCCTCCGACTCGTAATCTGCGTGTAAGTCGGCAGAGTTTCACCATTTCAGTTAAATCTCTTTCTGAATATCATCCGCGGCATGTGTCGCTAATGAAATAATTCTGTCCTACACTTTAATGTGGATCAAGTTTTGGGACAAAGATTAGTGAGTTCGGTTTTTGGGAGACGTGACTTGGGGCAGAAATGGGGTTTAAAATTATCGGCTAAAGAGTATTAGGCGAAAGTGTGTGGTTTCAAATGGCTTCAAATGAGGGAAAACTTTGGGCTCCAAGCACAAAAGTATTCTTCAATTATATAGCTTGTTATTTTCATCTTCTTGGCATGTTGATGGTAAAAAATGTTTTTTATTACAGACTAGCTGCTGTCAGCGACTTCGCCCGTATGATAGTCGACAAGTATCCTAAGGAAACATACTCCCGGGATAAAAAGTTGCTAAATTTTAATCTAATCCGTTCAGGAATTAGAGCGTATGGAAGTAAAGTTTGTTTGTTTGTTTAAGCATGCACACACACAATCACCATCACAAAATATTGCATTTATAATATTAGTGTGATTAAATTCCTTGCCTGGCTCAATATTTGCCTATTGCAATACGGACAGTATTACTGACGCCTGTCATCTCTATGTGGAACATGTGTGAACATAATATGTGGCGCAAAATGGAAGGTGGGGCATGGTTTACGGACGGAAAGAATGAATGTGGCCCCTTGACGCAAAAGGAAACTAAAGGACACAGGTGAGTAAGGGATATATTTCACCGGGACACCATGGCGGCGCAACACGTCGCCGCTACCAACAAAATGTATATAGCTCTATAGAGCGTTACTCACCTGGTACCAATTTGGCGGCGCGACCAACTCGGTCGCGTGCACTTAAGGTCCATTTTGCTACTGTCTCAGTGTGGTGTAGCGACTCTGGTGTCTGTATGGTGTCTAGTTTGGTAGCTTACAGACACCATGGCGCCGCCATGGTATCCCAGTGAAATATAGTCCTAAAAGTGTAAACGCCCTAGCGTGCCACAGTGGAAAAAGTAATTTGATGACTTTTAAAAAAATATATAATCAATAAATAAATCGCTGATCAGTTATTATTTTGTCTGAACTCTATTACTATAATGAAGTTTAAGAATCAAAATAATCAATCATAGGACTTAGACGTTTTAATAACGTCTTCATACGAAAGCTAAATTCACGTAAAAGCCAATACCGCTCACGCCCATGACAATGCTCGAACCATAAATGACCTATTAAACTAGGATGATTGAGTCTAGCTTTTTCACATTAAACTGTTTCAATATTTTCGCGGTAAAAAAATATAACTACGTGCTATATAAAGTTTGAAATTGTTTGAAAATAAAACTTGATTGCATTCATTTGATAAGCCAATAAAAAAGTTATTTCTAAATATAATATTAAAGTACAATCACGTAACGTTGCGTTCAATAAAAATACTCATTTTAAAGTTATTTTCTATATTAATGTTACAGCGACTGAAGTTTCTAAAGGCAATATTTCAAAAGAACAATATATGAATATTTTCCTGTTCGGACGATAAATATTGTAGAGCACCCGAATATACTCGTATCCCAGAATAATAATTTATTTTGCTGTGGTTTTTATAGCGAAAATACTAACGTAGTTTTTCCTGTACAATATTTTTTAAAAGAAACATACTGATTGAAATACGGCGTCCTTCACCTTCACAATAAATAAGTATAAATAAAGAATAGTCATGCCTACCTAATGGCTAGGTATGTAATGAAACGATAAAAGATAATGTACTTTTATTAATAAAAGCTAAGTTATTACCGTAGATACATATTTTTATTGACGTAATTATAACCTGTAAAACCGAAAGTATTTTGGATTTTTTTCAATACTATGAAATATTCATGATGTTAATTTAGTGCCAATCAAAGATAATGCATTATTTAGAAAACAGAAAGTAAATTCACGTCTCTGTTGGTTCTTACAGTCAAGCAGACCCTTTTCAGGGCTTATTATACTTTAATGTAAACGTGCAGCTTGTGGCTGAATCACCCCCGGAAAGCATACGAAACGGATACAGAGGGTGTCCAGTATAATAATGCATTCAGGGCGCTAATGGGGCTGTCGCGACACTGTAGTACCTCGAGCATGTTTGCCACCGCTAGCGTCGACTGCTTTTATGTGACGATGCGTAAACGGAGCGCATCTCTGGTGACAGGGTGCGCGGCAGCACCAACAGTGTGCTGATGATGATAGCCGACAGGCTCGACTGTCCTTTTATAAGGCGCTGCAGTGACTTGCATGTTACCTGCAGTCGTGAGTTGTGATTTTAACTGTGTGTGTGAAATATTTAATCGTTGTATGTTAGTTGGTGTTACGTTTTATGTTATGGTCTGTTTTGTGTGTAATTATGGGTCCTAGTTACTTGATCAAATAAATGATATTATTATTAGGCGAATGTATGAACGTCTGTGTATAATTGTACCTTGAATTGTTTGTGTTCGTGCATGAACTGTCTCTTCTACGCTCAACTCTTTGTCCCAATGTCTTAGAGTAAGCCGCAAAGACTCAAGTCATACGTAACCGACTGACATTTAGTTCCGTCGTCTAAACCAGCTCCAACTTATTATAGACTAGCTTTTGCTAGCGGTGTCACCTTCACAGAAGTCGGAAATAATGACAAAGGAACAAGGTCCTTTGTCTTCCAATTTAGATCCTGACGGTTATGTTTTGTCTAAACTGTATAATTTTTTGTTCATTTGATTAAATAAACACTCTCATGCGTTAAAAAAATATATGTTAAACCCAGATGACTTCTTGCAGCTTTGGACTCAGTGAAAAGAAGTGTGAAAAGGCTAATTGGTGATCCAGATTTGGTTAACACCAATCTTGAAAGCCTGGAGCACAGGTCATTTTGGAGAGTGTGCGCAGGAATTACATGACTTGATTCCGCCATCACCTTTCTATCATCGGAAAACTAGACGTACGACGAGCGTCGTACGTCGGACTAAGCGTTTTACCTCGTCGTTTACATCGCGACTGGAACAATTTGCCTGCTTTTATAGGCGGTCTTCCTGTCCGATTATAATTTAGGTATTTTCAAGGCTAGAGTTGATAGACTCATAATAAATTAGTGCGCTTCACCATCAACAATTGCATTACTGCTTACCATATTTAGGTGGCATCGCATTCAAATACTAGTTTGTATCAATTTAAAACAAAAAATATGAGATCATTGTTTTTTATATTAACATTACTTTGTGAAGAAATACCGAAACAAACTCGGAGCTCACAATCTTTTCTAAAGTAAATTATCTAAGTCAGATATTGTGTGTGACTGTTAAACAAACAAACATCTAGACAGACATTCTCATATATAATGTTAGTAAGGTCGGATGTGGCAAGCTTTACGTCACTCTCACTCGAGAAACGTCTTCGTTTTAAGGATTTCAGCTCAGGATTTTGAGTTATTCCTGTAATTTCCAAGATCATTATTTTAAAAGGCGCCGCAGACTTTACCTTTAAAATTATCGTGAGTAGGAATATATTTCAGGAGTGATGGGCTGAGATTTTTTTACAGGAATGCTGGATTAGGAAGATTTCTTAAACAATGATCATCGTTTGGACTGTCTTACATTTTGAGATGTTTTATTAAGATAGTTCATTATATTTACACTTAAGATGTAATTTTTAAGAATTTTCAGAAATCAGAAGGTAGAACAACATAGCATAATAGTAGAGCATAATCTACCTTTTAATGTTCCCACTGCTGGGATTCAAGACTCCTCTCTAGGAGAGGGAATGGGCCGTAATCCACCACGCAGGCCCAGTGCGGGTTGGTGAATGTCACATGTCTTCGAATTTTTGGTTCTAGGACATGCCGGTTTCCTCACAATGTTTCCCTTCACCATGTTTCCCTTCACCATTTTGAGAACAGTAGTGATGAAATAAATTACACAAAGTAATGTACGAGTTTGTAAACCCTGACTGGGTTTGATCCCGCGACCTACAAAGTCGTAAGTCGGGGCCATTACCACTCGACCACCACTGCTCTCATACATAATTATGATTATGTGTATGGTGTTTATGAGTGCAAAAGCAGCAAATAGAGTATGTAAGAATACTAACTAAACTAGTATTGTGTGCCTGTACTAGTGTGTGAATTTATCTATGAATTACCATCTGTATAATGTAATTTATTTATTATGTATTACCTATTCTAAACTTTGACTAGGCTTTCTATACAATACCATTTATTCAACCGAAAATGTGCTAACGACGGTGTAAGATAAGCTTTAGTTGTAAATAAGTATATAAGGTACTCGTAAGTATACCTCATAATTTCAAAGACAATCAAGATTACCTATTACATTCTATTTCTGTCTGCAGGGTTTAACCTACCTTAACCTAACACGAAGGGATGGACGGGGTCTAGAGTGAGCAGTGTGCATTGTACAGAATGACTATTTGTATTCTATTCAATACAATGACATATGTTCATACACAGCCACTGACGTCAGTTAAAGAGTATTGATAAAATGAAAACCCAATTTCCCTACAAAGTGTAGTACCTACATCGTGTAACCAGCACTAAGAAAATTAACCCGTAGTAGCCGGGCAGAAGTTTGCACTGCATTTTATTAAGTTCATCTGCATTAAAATTTATTCAGCACGGCAGGGGGCGCCACTGGCGGTCCAAGTAATTGCTAATGTAACACTGATTTTATTAAAGCCCTTATTGGACCGTTTTGCATTTTCAAAGCTTTACCTATTGATTTTCCTGAGGGCAATTTTCTAGTGGTTATTTTATAGATTTTGAATGTGATTAACTCAAGATGATGGAGTAACGGTGAGGGAAATAATGAAATTAACTAAGATTTATCTTATCGGGCGTCGTTGTAAACTGGCTAGTAAGAATAGAGGTATATTCATAATTAGCGTGGATCAAAGCAATGGCTGTTTTACGCTCTCCTTCACTAAATTTCCTTTGTTAAGGAAGATCATAGCTTGCTATCTTAACTCATGTTTCTAAATATAATTGAATTTACTTAGTAAAAATAAGATAATAATAGGGAATAGATAGATACACATACTCTTTATTGTTTGATTGGTCTGTTGGTCTAGTCGTTCGATTCTTACCCAAAAACAATGTTTGTGTGATGAGCACGATCATTTGTTCTGTAACTAGATGTTTATCTATAATTCGTATGTAGTTAGAAATATATAAATACGTTTATCAGTTGTCTAGGACTCAAAACACAAGCTCTGCTTAGTTAGGGACTAGATGGCGTTGTGTGAAAGTTGTCGAATATTATTTTTAAATAAAAGAGAGAAATAGATCTCTTCCCATAAGCTCACTTCTGGGCAATGGCGTACTTCCAAACAAACATATTAACCTATTATGTCTCAACATAATATTCTAATTTGTTAAGATAGTTAGATTAATTAAATAGTAACTTAATGCATAAGAAAGTTGTCATTAAATATTACAAAGTACACTTTATAAATGTTCTGGTTTCATTGTATGCATTTTCACCATCAGGTTGATCAACATTGTAAGAGCCAGGTGTTCAGTTTTATTTCACAGCTCACTCAAGAATTAAGCAAAGCTGAACGCTTGAACAGCGCTGCAGTTAAGAGCTACGGTTCAAACTTCGCTTTAGGATACAGCTGGGGACGCAAAAACTGGCCATCTCGATTATTTGTTTTTTTTTTTTAAGGTTAATGGTTGATGAAAAAAGAATTCGACCATTCGAGTTGGTTAAAGTTTGTAAATTGGAATTATACACCATAACCCAGATGTAATAGAGAAATAGCGTTGAAAAAATAAAACTTGGTAAGCGTGAGTCGGACTTGTGCACTGAGGGTTCCGTACAAACCTACCTATGTAAACAGCTCAATTCCTCTCGTTAACTTAAAGGTTTGATTTTTTCACAGCTTCAAGGAGCCGCAGACTTGACTATATAGTTTTAATTACAACTCGATACCTTCACGCGTTGCTTATATAAAGGGTCTTGACAGACAGACAGACAGACAGACGGATGGACAACTAAGTGATCCTATAAGGGCTCCGTTTTTGCCTTTTGAGATACGGAACCTTAAAAAACGTTGCCCTACACTAGTAATGACTAGTTTATCGTTCACATTGGTTTTAAAGCAGATGGTCAAAGGGGCTGAAAGATTCTGGAGTGGCGACCGCGTACCGGAAAACTAGTGTTAGAAGCTCTCCCACAAGGTGGACCAATGACCTGGTGATTGTCGCGGGAATACGATGTATGCGAGACGCACAAGAACAATCGTTATGTATCATTACGTTCACAAACACGGTACGTACGTATATGTAAACTTACATACACGAGACACCCAGACCCAGAACATTTATCTGTAGGTAACACAGATATTGGTTCAGTGCAGGATCGTACCTGCGACACACAGCGCAGCAGGCAATCGCTCATCCACTGCGCCAATTATGCTGCTGAAGTAAATTCTTTGAATTTGAACTCCTAAAATCATAGCTGCTAGCCTAGCTGACCCAGCGAACTTCCTACCGCCTAACAGTCAATAAATGTAGTATATCTTTCGATATAGTCAACCGATTGCGATGAAACCAAGCCTAAGTAATATATCAAGTTACACACAATTTTACTGTATAAAAGTTATCTACATCGATTTCATACACTTTACGTGATGCGCGCAGAACTTAAAACTTCTACAGATTTATAGTATATACAGATATAGATTATAAAATAACGTCTTGAGTTATATGACTTCTAAATTGAAATACAATTTATGAGAAATAACCCCTACGTGGTAATAAAATAGATATTTTAATAACAAACTACAGCTTGGTATTTACTGATTAATCTACGAAACTAATTAGGTCAACCAATGCAATATACACTAAATATTTAATGAAATGTCAATAATGTCTCTCACCACTAAATCAGTTTTTGATATTATTAGTTCGTAGTAATTACTTAATCATAGCTCATCGATATTAGGGTCGAAGTTAATTAAATCTAAAAATAAACTTGAGTAGTGCATTGCATTTTACTTTTACGAAAGTTCTCTCTAATCTTATTTCTGAAATCTTATTAAAATACAGAAGTAAAGCAATGTTATAAGAGCCACTAACTTTGACAAAAAATCAGCTCTATGTAGACCTTAAATCAACAATTTATAATAAAAATCAAATTAAGTTGGTTTGTAGCAGGACCTTTTGTTTAGGCAGGAAATCATCCAGTGACATTTCTCGCTCTAGAGTGGAGTGGGAAGGCGTGCCAGACTTTTACTGACTAAAACCACACATGTGTCCTTCAGTTGCCCTTTACGTTCGAGGATCACGGGTTTCATTTTCAGAAATTCTCCGCGACTCTAGCGGGCATCGGCCCTGCTGGGCAGAAAAACGGTATCTTGAAATAAGCAGCCACTTTGTGCGTTTAGTTTTTAAGTGTTTCTGTGGACATAAATAAATAGGTAATAAAAAAAAACGAAACTTAAAATCAAAATCACGAACATAAAGCATCGAAATCAATACATTTATAGACACATGGATTGCCAAATAAATAAAATTCAACTACTCCATTAAATCTGTCCCAAAGTGTAGGATATCTTTACGCTCCGAAGGCGTCTCTAGATGCTTCCTAATTGCATTTTGCCGACTACCCTCTTCCAGATTACTTCTGTTGCAATTTATACGAGTGTACCAACTCAATGTGACCCCCCTCACCCCCGCCAGCACTTCGACGAACGGGTCCTGAGGAGATCACTTCATTTGTATGCTGGGCTCCAATAACAGTGGACGTCCTCTTGCAATCTTAACACGGTCCAATTTTAATTTTAAGGAATTGTTCCTTTCTTTTTAGGAATAAGTTTTTAAGTGTCACAACAATAATTGGATTTATTCTATTAAATCTCTCAATAGACTAAGCTAAAATTTCAATAGGGCTGGAGACTGTATTATTTTGACGTGACAACGTCTTATAAATTGGTTTGCCGGGTGACACTTCAAGAAACTGCGTTACGCTCCGCTCACGTTATGCGCTCACAATGAGAGCGAGTGAGAGGCACGCGTCCCTTCCACTCGGGCATGGTTAGCCCGCCTAAGAGCGAGAGAGACAGACATAAAAATTATTTTACCACTCAAAGTCGTTGTCACGTAAAACTTTCGCCCGTATACCGACTTTACAGGCAACCAATTTTTTTGTACCTATTTTATTCTGACTCATTGCTTCCAAGAACTTATCAAAAACTGCCTAGATCTTGAGTAGAGATAAAATAAATATTAGCAGGTTAAGATTTATTTTACTTAAAATTCAATGAAAAACACTAAAAAAAAGTACATTTTGTTAAGTAGCAACGTCAAAATAAAATAGATATTAATCCTTAAAACTTATATAATAAATCCTTGTATTTATCTCAAAATCAAATACACAATCGCGTCGTTCAAGGTAACTGGGGTCCAAATACACCATGTATATGTAAATGAGTCTGCAAAGGATTCGATAGCGTTATGACCCTCCTCAACCCCAACTAAAAAGGTTTCAAGGCTATGAACCTTCTTGGAGACCTCCCATACCTAATCGAGATAATCAGCTGTATATAATATAAGAAAATAGGTTTATTTTACCTATTCATTGCCGTTGTAATGTTTATCTATTTGTCCTATGGAAGACATTCATTGCAACATCAGTTTTTAACATTTAACCGACTTCAAAAAATGGAGAGGTTTTCATTTCAGTTACATTAAAAAAATATGACAATTATGTTGGAAGAAAAATACAGAAAGTGGGAACTTCTTAATAAAACAATGTATTCTAGCCGTTTTTGGGGCATATTACAATTGTTATGAGTTGTACTCTGTGCGTACCATCGACCTGATGATGAAGCCGGATGATATATTTTGGCTTATTGAAATTGTTATGAGATCTCTCATAAGTGGTTTTGTTTTACTCTTGTGTTAATGTAGGTAGTACCTAATTATCATGTAACTTACACATCATTTAGATATATCGGAGGAGTACTATAACTAAAAAGGGTTGGGCACGCCTTAATTATGGCTATAAGTCCTTTCTTTGAGGCGTGGCTGGAAAGACCTCACGGCGTTCTCACCTTCCGCATGACGCAGGTACTCACCGGACATGGTCAGTTTGAGAGGTTCCTGCACCGGATTCAAGGCAAACCCGGGTGATTCTTACGCACGGACACGGACTGCCCGGAGGCCACGGTAGAGCATACGATAGAGGTGTGCCCTACTTGGGCAAAGCACTGCCGTGTCCTCGTGAGGACGATCGGCGGCAACGATTTCTCGCGCCGAGCCTTGGTACAGGCCATGGTCCGAAGCGAAGAGAAGTGGGAGGCAGCAGCACGCGCACGCGCGTTGTAACGGCCCTCACGCCTCAGCCGCCGGGATCCCGATCTCGATTTCCGGCCACCGTAGGTGCGGGCTTACGGACGGCGAGCAATGAGTAGCTCGCCGTCCGACCGTCTGGTAACCGTCTGGACCGAGCCCAAGTCGTCGACGGCGCGTATTGTTCCACGTGCGCCTCAAGCTCTTGATCCAGCCGCCTAACGCGAGCCTCCTAAGGTGTTGGTCGAGGCTCTTGGCTATTAAGCCATTGCCCGACACGACTATCGGCACAATGATCGCTGAGTCCACATCCCACATGTCGACAACCTCGCGAGCCAAGTCAATATACTTGATTTGTTTATCTTTCTCGGCTTTCACGAGGTTCTCGTCATGCGGGAAGGATATGTCAACAATCATTGCACGCCTCTCGCTTCGGTCCACCACCACTATATCAGGCTTATTGGCTACAATAGTCCTGTCAGTGATGATGGACCGATCCCAGTACAAACTGATATGACCATTATCAAGAACTGGGTCGGGCTCATACCTGTAGTACGGCACTTCCGATTCCACAAGAGAGTATTTCAAAGCAAGTTGCTGATGGATAATCCTGGCTACAAGGTTGTGTCTATGCAAGTACTCTCCGTTAGCTAGACGAGAACAACCAGAGATAATGTGACGAATTGATTCTCCCGGACGGTGGCATGCACGACAGATGTCAACCGTGCCGTCCTTCACAATAAATCTCCGGTAGTTATTCGTCATGATAACTTCGTCCATTTATTATTATTATTATTATTATTATTATAACATGATTTCAAACCTAAAAAAATGGGCAGAATATCTTTAATTTGGGAAGTTGGTATTTCTGTTTTTTTTTTTCTATTTAACAGCGGCTTCCAAAATTAAAGTGTTTTTGTAAAAATGGAAACTTTATGAGATCACTTTGTTATCCGTTTATCTGTCTGTCGATACCATTTTTCTCAAGAGCACGTTAAGAATTTCTAAAAAGGAAACCCGTAGTCCTAGAACGCAAAGGGCAACTGAAGGTATACATACGGCATATGGCATACAGGTGTGGTATCTGGATGATTTCCACCCATAAAAAAAATAAGGGATTTTCCGTTAAACTAGGATCATTAAATTTAGAATGAAGCAATTCTAATTATACAGCACAAGCAAGTTAAAAAAACTAAAACCTTAAATTTGTAGTTACGTCATAAAATGATTACTTATTTGCGATTATAAATTTAATATCTTCGAAAAAATTTAAAGATTTGATTCGGGAATCGAACTTAATTCTTACTTGTACCGTTTTTTTACATTAAACTCACTTGAACTTTTTTGAACAATAACTATACTTATAAGTCAAAAATCACTTATTACTTTTGGACTGCTATACATTATAGGATTGAAATAAGATCAAAAAAATATAGAATCATAAATCAAAGAAGCATTAAATCAAAAAGCTTTGTAAAAGTTGAAGCAGTTTTATAACACCGACTATTTATAAGCCATAAAGATTAGCTTTCGCGTCCATAAAAGATTTAACTTATTTTTTAAGATTGTAAAGTTGGTACTGGAAATATATGTCTGTATTGAGTACTAATCGAATGTCAAACACAACTCATTATACTTACCTTTCGAATCCGATTCACCCCGATTTTCTGCAGACCTACCCTTAAAATTTTTACGGAAAATAAAATAAAGATTAACATAGCTTCTATCAAAAAAGTACGCATTAAAATGGAGAAGAAACATAACTTTCGAAAGCAACTCTAATCTAGTTTTATCGGATTTAAGTGACATGTGGTTTTAAAAGAAATGTCTCCCGTCCAACCAAATCACGTTACTTGATACGCTGATGTCGCCCCGGGGGCCACTTTCCCTGGTCACAACGGCCAAGAGACTGTAAAGTGCCGATAGAAAATAAAGTTAAGGAAAAAAGAAACCAACTCTATACATTTTATTAAATTCCCAGCCAGAGTCGCCACAAAGAGATATTATAGAAAAAACAATAATTTGATCTACCCGACCGCAAGTTGACACGAGATAGACGTTACTTCAAAATTCGTTATGACGAATATTCTGGAATGTAATTAGAACGTGCGACTGACAAGGTAGACGGAAGTAGGACGTGGGCCGGGAATAAAGGATATTGTGCTTTTTATACAAAAATAACAATGCTCTGGACAATAGTATTGTGTTTATATTATGAGGGGAGTTTTTAGCAGGTTTCTTTTTAGTGGCTGTTTTAATTATTCGCAAATTGATTCCTAGTAGTTTTGTAATGTAAAATTGTTGTTATATTGTATCTCAAGTGTCTACGCAACTGGAATCATTGAAACAGACATGATCTCAGTAAAATGAAGCTGAGAATATTCGTGTAGTGTTTATTAGGTCAGCGAAGCTTGCCGAGGAGGTTGACTTGATTCATTTGCTGCCAAATACTACAAAAAACATTAGAATGTGTACTTCCATATTCAAATTAACTTTCATACGAAGATATGGTTTAAAAGATTTGATATCCAAGCCAAAATTTTATTTTTAATTACATTAAAAAAAAACACTGATGAGGTTTTGTATCTATTTATGTTGCTTTGTTCGCTTTCTGTCAGTTCATATTTTAGACCTTCTAAAAGTTTTGCTAGCGCCAAAATTCAATTAGCATAGTAATTGAATTATGATTATTCAATACCCAGACACCCATACTTGAGAAAATCGTCTACAAAATGTTTATTTAATCAAAGTTCTGCACCAAAATAATCGCCGCTTTGATTTATTCGCTAAGTTATAATTAAGTACATGAATACTTGAGTTACTTCGGCATTGTTGTGAACTTGTACGACTAAGAATTTTATTAAAACATTATTATTCGAACAAATAATATGTAGATCAAGGAGATAGGTACTTAACTTTCAGTTATTTTTATAGATTAATGGGTTAAGTGCTCGGCTGTCTACCACCAACGCAATATTTTAATATAAAGAATAATGTCAAGACTATTCAGTCTCTAACTAATGAAATTTCTTTCTCAGACGAACACTCGATTTCTAAACAGGTATTTTCGATACATTACAAATCGAGTAATGTGATTGGCTATTGAAAATTCACTGGACTAATCACAACAGCTAAAGCGACAATCTTCGCGATCTGTCTCGTTGACTTTACGGTACATTTCACGTCTGAAACTGTGTCTATAAATGGCGAAGGACATTTCCTTGTTCAGAGTGGTTTTGCAATGTCAAGGCTACCTTTTCCTTCTCCTAAACCGACTGTAAAAGCTTTTTATTCTAGAGCTATTTCAAGAAGATTGGCTGAAACTTTTCCTTGTACTAAGGCTATGCTTTTTGCTAAGTGTTTAAACGTTTAGAAATATGTTTAGACAATATAACCGACCACGCTTGTCTAATGATGGCTCAGCAGTGTAGATTTCATAATTGGGTATGTCGAGTTCCCTACCCCCAGAGGTCGGGTTATTTTGGTGCCGCGTATTAACAAGCTCATTTTGCCAAATAAAAAGAAAACCGGAAAGAAGGAAGAGAGACTTTTGCTTTTATATTGAGGTAGATACAGAGCAGTACTACACTTGGTGCAAAAACAAATGCCTTTAGAAAAAAATTGCTACTCAGAGAACACAGAAGCTAATCCAAGTGGGTGTATTGATGAGGAGTGTGTCAACTCGTCAGGCACAGTGAGCAAACGAGTGGGATAGGTAAAGCGAATGTGTACACCATATAAGTTACAAAAAGGGAAGATGAAAAAAATCATTATATACGGTGGTATAATGGGCATAATCGGTCTAAATAGTAGCAGTACTTAATGAACCGTCACAGTAATGAGTGGAACTGAGTATTGATTTACTGAACTAACTGATTTTTTTGCCATTTTAATTGATTTTCTATATTATATGCCTTTTTAAGGTGGACAATCATCTAGTAACTTCTACCACTTTAAGGGCGTGTCAGACTTTTACTGACTAAAATCCAGCTGTATCTTCATTTGCCTTTTATAGTCTAGGCCCACAGTAACCCTTTCATTCGTTCCCGCATACCGGTTGTTATATGCCTAACGCAGTAATATAGTCTGAGATGGTTCTTAAACAAAAAATGTTTGAACAATCTGCCATAGCAAAGAACTTTATGCGTATACGAGGAGAGTAAATTGATTGAGCCCTGATGATGAGGAACTCATGTATTTGAATCGCAGATCAGACTCAACGTTGTGAGCTTTCACAAATACAAATTCTTAGTAGCAGCGCGGACCATACTTTAAAGTAGATGATGTTATTAATTGTGAATAGTCGCCATATTTACTACATGTTGGCAATTTGTACCATTGAAAATGCTTGCATTGGAAATTTTTGCTTTGTTTGTTTGCTAGTTTTAAGATTGCGTCATTTCGCGCGAATAAACAGTTTTTCTTTTTTTCTAAAATACTGAGTTGGCTTTAAAGCCTTAGGAAAAGTGAAGTATGTTCTCTCAGATATTTCTTTCTTCTACGTGGTCTTGCAGAAGCGATGCGCATACTGTCTTGGTTCTTAGGATGAGAGCACTAATAGCATCCTGATCGTAATAGCAAGGAGTATAAATTGCGCATCTGTGCACCGCTGCTGCAAAGTTTCAGTTGACCCTGTACCCTCGCTTGTTTATTTTTAACATATTTTTAAAATTATATAGTGTATTGCTTGATTGCAATCCTACCTCATGGTAAGCAGTAATACAATCGTTAATAGTGAAGTGTACTAGTCTATTAAGACCCTAATCATTCTAGCCTTGAAGACACTTAATTATAATCGGACGGGAAGACCGCAGCAGGTAAATTGTTCCAGTCCTTCGATGTACTCACGTAGTATAAACGACGAGGCAAAACGCTTAGTCCGTAACGTAGAGGTGTCAACAATGTAAGGGTAGATACTCGCCGTACAATACGTAACATAATTTCTAAGTAATTACTTACCAACACTGAATGATGATGCTTGGAACGAGAGATTATTATTATTATATTAACCCTCTTAGTTAGACTACTTTATTTTTTACATATATATTTACATTTAAAAATACTAACTATAATTACAATAAAGTAAAAAATAATAATAAAAACCCTACACTAACTACAACTGACTAAAATCAAACAAAAATATGGCGTCAAAAAACTCTTCTACATCGCTGTCGATTGGTAACGTGCTCAAAAGACTGGCGGCTTTGCCACGCTGTATGGTAATGCTTATCCTCTGTCCTAGGCAAAAACCAGACCTTGGCTCACGCGAAGTGTCAACTAGGCATTTTAATAGATCTTTATACAACTTGTCAGCACTCGGACCCCGAACCGAAACGGTTCAAAAATATAACTTCCAACAAGGTTGTTACATTTCCGCCGCTAAAGGTTCTCTGCAGCCGCAGCGGTAGCACCAGCGCAACACGACGAGCTATTACTATATTGTTAATACATACTACAAAAACAATCACAATCAGCAGAATAAAAGTAATACTCTGCTGGTTAATTACACTTTTTAACCCCGGCTATGATAGGAACAAAATATGGGTTGCGGGATTGCTTAAAACAGTTACTAAGGCCCTGGAACGCAAGGATAACTGAAGGAACATAGGTCGGTTGAGTCAGTTTTAGTCTGACACTTCCACTCGCTCCACTTAGAGCTGAATCAGTTAGTTGATGACAGCCCACATAAAAAAAAATATTGGTATACAGGGTTCCACTTTTACATGCGTATTTTTCACAAATATCGCAGATAAGTTTCCGCCTATAAGCGCAGTGACCCATTTTTCAACGAACCAATAGCTGTCAAAGTCAGAATCGTCCCGCGTCATGGCGGCATGTCACGCTGCTGTTACGCACTTGTTAACCATTGGATTGTGTGTAATATTGCTAGAATTTTTGTAAGCCTTAACTTTTAAATTACTATTTATCAATTTATTGACATTAAAACAAACAACAATGGAATAGCTGTTTTATCAACCTTTATCAAGCACAAGTTCGAACACGTGTATGGAGTAGATACTGTTCTCATCTTTGGGATGATCTACCAAATACCAGCTTGATACGCTAGAGTCAATCGAGAAGCGAGCCAAGAAGATCATCGGTAATAATGCAATCTTTGACTTGAAGTTTCAAAGTCTTAAGCATCGAGGCCGTGCGGACGGCGAGCAATGGTAGGCTCGCCGTCCGACCGTCCGGTAACTGTCCGGACCGAGCCCAAGTCGTCGACGGCGCGTATTGTTCCACGCGCGCCTCAGGGTGATGTCAGCAAATCGTAGGGGCCCAGCAGGGTCGAAGCCTACTGGGGCCATGGGTAGTGTGAAAACGAAACCCGGGGCCCTGGGACGAAGGCAACGAAGGAACAGTAAAAGTCTGACACTATCTCCCGCTCCGCCCAAGAGCGAGATTTGTCATTAAATGATTTCCCACCTTAAAAAAAAAATTTAAAAAAAAAGCATCGAGGCCGTGTTGCTAGCCTGTCGGTTTTTTACCGATTTCATTTCGGGGAGTGTACGTCGTAATTGCATAATTTAATTCCTCTAATCCCGTTCCATCATCGGATCATGACTGGAAATGCGCCACCGCTACATGGTGGATATCTCACCCATACGCACAAAACGTTTCGGGAACACATTCGTCGTGCGTACAGCTAAGGAGTGGAATTATTGCTTACCGGGTCTTTCTGTAAGTCAAAAGTAAAAAGATACTTCCAGGCGTGCTCCATCGTAGACCACATCATTGCTTACCATCAGCAGTCCTAGCCAAGTTATGACCGTTTCGTTACAAATCTCTTTTTTCATAAGTGCAAACTATTATTACTTAGGTACTAACCTGTAAAGAAAAACCTGTACCTAAAGAGAAACAATAACATCTTATAATATAATAATAAAATGGTTATCCAATCAATACACAGAGACACAATTCAGAGAAGGTGGCAGAAATATAAGAACTATAATTTTGTGAACAGAGAATTTAAGTCTACAAGCGCACAAAAAAAAAGAATATTAATTATAATATATCTGTACAATATTGATTGCCCAAAACTGATAAAGGTGCCAAAGGTGTGTGAAATTGAACCAGTGCATCAATTTAGTATTAATATGTTATTATAAACTGAAATATAAAAGAGCAAACACGTATTTCTAGAAAACGCCGACCGTTGTCAAGCCTGCAACATGTGTAATAGCAACGTGTCGTATGCAGGGGTAACGCACCTTTCAGACATATTTGTTCAGGCGTTAACAACATCGGGTTGATATCAACCGCACGTGGGAACAGTGGACCACGGGAACGTTTTAAAGAAACACCGTCCCTGGAACGCAAAAGGCAAATGACACGCCCTTTTACCCCACCCTAGAGCGAGAGAAGTCAATTAAATTTTACGATTTCACACTTAAAAAAAAGCGGACACAATGGGCAATTTCTTCGAAATGTTTGAATTGTTCCTGTTTATTGACTTAAATAACCAACTATTACAGAAATAAAACTTTTGCGAGACAATACAATGAAATTTTAACAAAATTGTTAGTCACCAACTAAATACCTACCACCCACCTAATAATTCTGTAATCGAAAAACTTTCAACAATGTACTTAGCTTAAATGTCCCTAATCCTTTGAATTTCCTCGCATAAATCCGATCAAAGTTATTATTTTTAACTTCATCACAATTATTTCCACCAATTAAAAATCCGATAAACGATCTTAAAATATTTTATCTTCGGAGCATCGAGGTAAACCTTTTAAACTCCGTGATTTTGGTGCTCAAAAAGCAGAATACCGTGAAATATTATTTTGTGTGACCCATTTCTCCTGAGGCCAATATCTGTCATTGTCAGGAGTTTGACGTCACGGACGTGTCCCGAGCACATCCGTGCATTTGTGTGACGCACGACGCATTCTCAGTTAAAACAACTGAATGCTGTTTTGAATGTAAGCAAAAGTTTTTAATATTGTATTTCTACTTTTTTGATTAACATATTCAGCCTTTTTAGCGTTCCCACTGCTCGGACTCAGGTCTCCTCTCTTGGAGAGGGAATGGGCTGTAATCCAGCACGTGGGCTCAGTGCGGGTTGGGGAATGTCACAATGTTTTCGAATTTTTGGTTATAGGACATGCCGATTTCGTCACGTTTTCCTTCCCCGTTTTGAGAGCAGTGCTGATTAAATAAATTACAAAAAGTAATGCACCTGGCTAGGGGGTTTGAATCCACGACCTACAATTCGTATGTCGGTGGCGTTACCACTCGGCCACAACTGTTCTCTAATTAGCATTTTTTTTATTATCTGCCTTCTTTTATACTTTGATGAATTATGATGCAGTCATATAGTCACATTTATCTTGCCATCTTAAAAATATATAATCTAGTTGGTAGGGTGTGGGTCGTAATGGGGCGAATTGGCCTAAGTGCGTCTCTCATACAGTTTTGTATCGAAAATTATCGCATAAAATTAATCGAGAAAGCGTCAAACGCAAGTTTGCTGCAATGATTAGTTGAACGTATTTTCAATAGGCATTCACATTACTTGACTAGACTAGAATTTTCGATACGTCAATCGATAATATAATTAACAGAGTTCACAAAAGGGAGGAGGTTCTCTATTCGACTTAATTTAATTTTTTCAGTGATAGTTTCATTAAATGGCAATCATTTTGTTTAATTTTTTTGTGTGGGAGTAGAAGTGCCACAACAAAAAGAGTTAAATATATATTTTTTATTAATAAATACTAATTTTAATGAATAGAACACAAAATTGCAAAATAACTTTTAATATTGGAAATCGGTGTTGAAACCGCAGAATCACAATTAGAAACAACATCATCATCGTCATCTTCCTGCCCTTGTCCCGTGTTATTTGGGGTCGGCGTAACATGTTTTTTTCTTCCATTCTGCCCTGTCACTCGTCATGCTATCACTAACTTACTTTTCTTTCATATCACTCTTCACACAATCCATCCATCTTTTCTTTGGTTTCCCTTTCCCTCTCCATCCATCCACATGTAAACTCATAACTCTTTTAGTAACATGCGCTTCATCCCTCCTCTTCACATGACCATACCTGTCTGTTTAACTACAGGTGTGTTCCCCAAGTGCTTAAAAAAAGCTGTTGTTGTCCCAGTTTACAAATCAGGTAGTAAAGATCAAGTGACTAATTATGGGCCTATTTCCTTACTGCCTTCTATGTCTAAAATATTAGAAAAGATTATAAACAACAGGCTTTATAAATATTTGGAGGATAAATCTATTCTCTCTAAGCGGCAGTTTGGATTTAGACCTAAAATGTCTACAGATGATGCTGTACACCATTTAACTAACTATCTAGCACAAGAACTTGATAAAGGTAACCACACCCTGGGAATATTCCTGGACCTCGCCAAAGCTTTTGACACAGTTTCTGTTTCCATTTTGTTGCGCAAGCTTGAAGCCATAGGCATTAGGGAAACGCAGCTGAAACTATTTAAGAGCTATCTAGAAGAACGTACGCAATGTGTAAAGATTGGTAATATTATCAGCGATGATGAAAAAAGCACAGCTTTCGGAATTCCCCAGGGAAGTATTTTGGGGCCTTCACTTTTTTTAATTTACATAAACGATCTCTGTAATCTAAATTTAGATCACGGCCATATCGTTTGTTATGCTGACGACACTGCTCTTTTGTTTTCGGCTGACTCAGAAGAAAATGTCTACAAGTTTGCGCAACACGGATTCAACGTTATTAATAAGTGGCTTCATAATAATTCACTGACTTTAAATGCTGACAAGACAAATTACGTCAAGTTTTCGATGCGCAAGCAAAAACTAACTGGCACTACCTCAACATTGTATGCTCATAACTGCACATCTAGCACAAATAACCAATGTGTTTGTCCCAATATTAAAATGTCAAATACTGTTAAGTACCTTGGAATTATAATCGATGAAACACTTTCGTTTAAACATCATATAGAAGCTGTAAATAATAGAATTCGTAAATTGATATTTGTTTTTAAAAAGTTACGCTACATTGCAGACCCAAAAATAGTTAGACAAGTCTACTTTGCTTTATGTCAATCGATAATAACATACTGTATTACCACATGGGGTGGAGCGGGTAAAACGTTGTTACTAACCATCGAGAGAGCTCAGAGGGCAATTCTCAAAGTGGCTACTTTTCGCCCATTCCTTTTTCCCACTAACCTCCTATACAAAGAATGTGAAGTACTAACAGTCCGACAGCTATTTATAATGGGTATTGTATTAAAACAGCACGCAGATCTAACATATAGCACGGAGTTTACTAACAAAAGACGTAAAGACCTAGTCTGTCCTCAAAATCATACCAAACATGCTTTCACATCAAAATTTTACCTGTTTCTCGGTCCTCTCCTCTACAATAGGTTGAACGCGAAAGCAAACATTTATAGCTTAAATCAAATTAACTGTAAGAGAATTCTTAAGGAGGCTCTTCAAAGAATGTCCTACGATGATACAGAGAATTTACTGATTGTGCTAAAGTGATTTTTTTGTCTTTATACAATATTTGACCTAGTTTAAGTATCTTGTTAGTTAAGAAACTAGAAGTTAAGATTTGGTAACATTATAAATTAATAGTATAAGATAACTTGCCTACTTTACAGATTTTTTACACGTTTGTATTGTACTATAAAATCCTTTTGATTATTTGTTAATTTTAAATTATTTTAGCTCTTTTCGCCTGAAACACAGGATTTCCTAGTTCAGGCACGTAAGACTCAGAATTAAGAATTATATTTAAGACTGTATTACTTTATCCTGTAAAGAATTTTGAATAAATATTATTATTATTCCATTTATTTATTTTTAATCCATATCGTTTACATTTTTAAATATTTCTTTAAAAAACATATTTAAAAAAAAACATTTAAAAATATAAAAAATAGTTGTCCGCCGGTGTCGGGAACAGGGTCCAAGCTACCGGTGGTTAGGGCTCCAGAGACAGGAACCTCCTCACAATGCGAGCCGTATTGAGGAGTACTGCCTTTTGTATCAGGCCCTTGATCCAACCGCGCAACGACAGCTTCGACAGATGGTCGTCGAAGCTTTTGGCTATAAGGCCATTGGCGGTCACAACAATCGGCACAATGATAGCCGAATCCACATTCCACATATCGACAACCTCGTGTGCTAAGTCGAGATATTTGATTTGTTTCTCTTTCTCAGCTTTCACGAGATTCTCGTCATGTGGAATGGTGACGTCGACTATCATTGCGCGGCGCGCTAATCGGTCTATCACCACTATATCCGGCTTATTGGCTACAATAGTCCGGTCAGTAATGATAGACCGATCCCAGTACAATGTGACATGGTCATTTTCGAGAACTGGGTCGGGCACATACCTGTAGTATGGTACCTCCGAATCCACTAGGTTATATTTCAAAGCAAGTTGCTGGTGAATAATCCTGGCTACTTGATTATGCCTGTGCAAGTACTCGCCGTTAGCCAGACGAGAACAACCAGAGATAATATGTCTGATGGACTCACCCGGACGATGGCATGCCCGACACACGTCAACCGTCCCGTCCTTCATAATATGTCTCCGGTAGTTGTTCGTTAAGATAACTTCGTCCATAATTGCACAGACAAAACCTTCAGTTTCTCCGAAGAGGTCGCTAAAACGTAACCAGGCCACGGACGCCGCGAAATCTACATCAGGCTCATGAAGAGCCCGATAAAAGCGCCCGTGGAGCTCCTTGCCTTTCCATACTTCCTTGCGGTCATCAGTAGTAAGTACCACAGGTTTGCGCCAATTCTCTTTAGCCATGGATAACGGGGTGAGTCCCTTGTCCATTGCGACCACATCGCGGTGCATACCCACGTCGGTTTTGAGAAAATATTCTCTGAGGCTGCACACCTCACGGTTGTGTAGAGTCTTTGCGTTCAAAAAACCTCGACCTCCACACTTCCGCGGGATGTACAGTCTCATCACCGATGATCGTGGGTGATGCATCCGATTTGCGGTCAGCAATGTACGGACCCGTCTATCCAGAGCGTCTAGCTCGGTCTGAGTCCATTTGAGTATGCCGAAAGAGTACATTAAAACTGGCATGACCCAACCATTGAAGGCGCGTACCTTATTTCCACCTGACAGAAGGCTGTTTAGAACCTTCTTCAGGCGGCCAAAGAAACGCTCCTTCAATGTTTGTTTCATGTCAGCAACGTTAATGCCCAACGCTTCCGACATACCCAAATACTTATATGTTTCGGTCGAGGAGAGGGTTCTAAGGTGTATGGAATCCGAGAGTTGAATTCCCTCGGATTCCACAATCTCCCCTCGCTTTACATGCATGACTGCACATTTGTCCACACCAAATTCCATCCTAATGGCACTACTGAAAGTTTCAGTTACCTTCAGTAGTTCCATCAGTTGCAAATTGTTGTGGGCAAGAAGTTTCAAATCATCCATGTAAAGAAGGTGAGATAGGACCTGACCACCTCTTCTCAACCGATAGCCTAGACCTGAATTCTCCAGCAACGTGCTTAGAGGATTCAGGGCTAAGCAAAACCACAGTGGACTCAAACTGTCGCCCTGAAATATTCCCCGTTTAATCCATATTGGTTCATCATTCCCTTGGATCGGTCGACATCCTGGATAGCAAAGGACTGTTTTCCATTGCCTCATACATGACTCAAGGAAGGTGCGTAGAGTTGCATCTATTTTATACAACTCCAGCACCCTCATGAGCCATGTATGGGGAACAGAGTCATAGGCCTTCTTATAATCTACCCAGCATGTCGACAGATCCTTGCGGGATCGACGAACCTGTTGGCTTATGGCCATGTCAATGAGGAGTAGCTCCTTAGTACCACGGGACCCATTCCTACACCCGTTCTGAGAGGCAGACATTATCAAATTTTTCTCTATATGTACGTTAATTTTTGCTCTCAGAATGGATGTAAGAAGTTTATAGACCGTCGACAAACATGTAATCGGCCTATAATTCTTGGGTTCCGTGGGACTACCTGTCTTGTGGAGCAGGTGGGTGATACCAGTTGTTAGAAACTGAGGTAGCGACCCAGAATCTAAAGATGACTGGAATTGCGATGCCAGAGGCGCGTGTGAGCTGCTGTACCATTTTAACCAAAAATTGTGCAGTCCGTCCGTACCTGGAGACTTCCAATTAGGCAACGGACGAACTGCTCTGGCTACGTCTAGTGGAGTAATTATAACTTTTTCCATTTCTGGTACAGCTACGCACACGCGCTCGACATCACGCATCCAGCCACCCTCAGTGTGACAGACGGGCACCGACCAAATGCTACGCCAGAATGCATTCGTGGTAGCATCATCCGGGCGGGGCACGTCAATCACACTATGTTCAGGTCGCTCCCAAGCTCTATACACCCACCTCTCATCGCTCTGAAACATGCGATTCTGCGAGTACCGATCAACCCGCCGCTTATACCGGCGAATGCGGCTCGCCCATGCACAAACTTTCTGCTTCAGGAAGTCGATGCGCTCTGTGACACGAGACATGTATTCTTGAGGGCTGACACCAGTCCCCAAAAATGCCCGCCTCACAAAGCGCATCACTCGTGGTCGTGTATTACCCTCCCTGAAGCAGTGTAGTTTGCCGATGAGTACCCTGGCCCCGTCGATACGCTTCTCGATCCTGCACTGCCAGGCTGGTGCAGCAGGCTTTGGTCGAATAGTTCCATCTGAGTTAGGAAACTTGATGTTGGCTAAACGACATGCCGCAACAGCCCCACAATACAGGATTGAGTGCGTATCAACGAGGTTCTCGCTACTTTCAAAGATGTTCTTAAGCAGCGAGTCCAAAGCACACACCAGCGCCCTATTTTTTTTGTGCATGGGTAACCTTGGCAAACGGGGTCTAAGCTCAGTCGGAGTTGATCTGTATTCGCGAAGCGCATCCTCCAGTGCGCTCCTCAGTCGATCGTTGCACTGGCTACTTACTGTGACAACCCTATCATCTGCATCATCGTTATTATGATTGGACCGCGGCGAGATTGCGTTAGTAGTCGGCGTTACCGCGGTCTGTGTTTGTGTAGATGTTGAGACGATTTGGTTGCTCAGTACCTCTGAGCGCAGCCGATCAAGTGCAGCGTCGTCCAACCTGTGGTTGCGTTGGATAACCCGCACCTGATCCGACAATCGTTGGGCCGAGACGTTCACGGTTGGTTCCAAGTCCTGAAAAAGAGACAGCATCCTATCACGGTACGCAGTGAGGTTAGTTCCCCCCTCTGTAGACCCGTAATATGCGCGCATGACGTTCTCATTCATAGTCTGAGTCCATCTCATGCGCTGCACACAACCACCGGCAGCGGGGACCCGGCTCGGGGCCGGTTGGCTCCTAGGTCCTAAGCTCTTCGGTGGCCGGCCTCTCCCCGGCCGACGTACAGGTGTTGGCGACGTCGGCGGAGAGAAATACTCGTCGCTCGAGCTCGACGCAACTGCAGCCGTCGGTGACACTGGTGATCCGAGGTCTGGCGGCGGCGAGGCGGAGCTGAGCGACGAGCCCGGGGGTGAAGGGCGTGCGCGACGGGCAGCTGCTCTCGTCAACATACTCACAGATGTTTTTTCATTATTTTATTAGTATTCATTGTGTTATTTTTGTTGGTGACATCTGTCATCTGTCTGGTCTTGTGCATATTTTTTCTTTTCGTGTTGATTTTCGCTATAATTATTATGGTTTTGATTAAGTTTTTATTACGTTTTTATTGTTTCTTGTTAGCTATTGTAAAAATTGTGAATAAATGGGACCAAAAATTAATATTTAAAAATCTTCGTCAGTGAAAAAACAACTTGTTGACATCGGGTGTTGCCAGCTTATTATTATTATTATTATTATTTATTATACCAAGACAATCGATTCCCTTTCAATTTTTCAGTCACTGGTGCCACTTTCAAACTTCCCCTAATATACTCATTTCTCACTTTATCCATTCTCGTCACACCACACACCCATCATAACATTCTCATCTCCGCTACGTGCAATCTTTTTTCATCCGTCTTTTTCACAGCCCAACATTCTAATCCATACAGTATGACAGGTCCTATCACGGACTTGTAGATTTTACCCTTCAACTTGAGGGGCATCCGTGGGTCACAAGTTGTTCCCGTGACCTGTCGCCATTTCATCCATCCTGCGTTGATCCGATGTGTTACGTCACGGTCTACCTCACCATCCCTTTGGACGAGTGACCCGAGGTACCGAAAGTCGGAGCAGATCGGTATGGGCGTTCCAGCGAGAGCTAAAGGCACTGGATTGGAGAGACCGCCGAAATCGCAGAACAAGTATTCCGTTTTGGTTCTACTCAATTTCAGGCCAACACTCAATTAGAAACAATGGTTTTTTAAATAATTTTCAGAAACCGAGAATCAAACTTACAAATATACAAAACGTTTTAACAATAGTATGTGATTACTGTATACAGTAGTATAGTCATACTTTGTTTGTATAGTGTTATTGTTAAGACCAAAACAAAAAAATGTATTGTTTTAGTAATTTGTTTCTCTGTAGGTACAAACACTTTACCTTTTAAATTGTCGACACCAATACCTAGGTACTATGTAATTTAATCAAAGTAATTTAATACTATTTTTATTTAATCAAAATCAGATCTGTTGTTGCACTGACCTACATCGAGGAAGGCCAATTCCTGTCACAGGCAGCGGCGTGACGTCAGAGCGTGTCGTGGGCACATCGTGACGCACATGGACGCATCTGAGCGTGCTTGGAGCACCGACGCGACGACGTGTTTCGAAAGATTTAGTAGAAATTTAATGTGTTTTTGTATTAGATTAAATAAAACAAAACATGCTTTGAAGGGCTTGTTTTGTGACCTAACACATTTTTTTTTGAATTGTTACATCATGAAATTTTTTTTTTGCTCTAGAGCGGAGGGAAGAGGGCTGTGGGAGGGCTGGTCAGACTTTTAATGAATAAAACTACACCTGTGTCCTTCAGTTGTCCTGTGCGTTCTAGGATTGCGGGTTTCCTGTTCAGAAATTCCCCGTTGGCCTAGCGGGCGGGCCAGTAGGCCTGCTAGATATCTACGTTATGTTGAGGTAATAATTCCTTGGTAACCTTAATGCGGGTTTCTGAATTGAGTATTTTAAGTTAACAACGTGTCGTACCCCACTTTAAGCCAAATGCCGGATGCCCGCTAGGGTCACCCGGGGTTCTAAAACGCAAAAGACAACTGAAGGAATACCCGCTTCACCCAAGAAAGGAAGAAGACATCAGATGTTCCGACCAACCAAAAAAAAATCCCGGAAAAAGATTACACAAAAAAAAAACTGTTTGTGCAATCTCGTAATTCTTTTTCTGAATTAGAATAATAACACGAAGAATTTAAAATGCAAATAATGTTATGAAACAGCGTCTTTTTGCGTTAAAAGTACGCTTTTTATTCCCGGAGAGATTTTACCCTTTTATGTTTGTATATTTTCCGTAATAAATGTGTTTTAAGAGAACATTACACATTCATGGATTGTCTAAGAGGGAGTAGGTATCCTGATTGTGTTATAAAGGATAGCTGGTGAAGGATAGGGAAGGAGAATCCACTAGGTTTTGATACACGGGACTGGTTGTGTGGCTATGCTTGGAGGATGCCTTGATTTAGCATTGAACATGACATTTTTGTCTAAACATTCATTTATTTACGCACAGGTCTGGGTTCATTTACTATTATTAATGTAACTTTAATGTAACCTCTTTAATATTTGTTCGCCCATGTTTTTTTTTTTTTTTTTTTTTTTTCCGGTGGGAAAATCATCTTATGACATCCCCCGCTCTTGGGCGGGGCGGGAGATAGTGTCAGACTTTTACTGACTAAAAACCCACTCCTGTTCCTTCGTTGCCTTTCGTACCAGGGCCGAGTCTTCCTTTCAGAATCAGACCCTTGGCCCCAGTAGGCTTCGACCCTGCTGGGCCCCTACAGTTGCTGACATCTCCTTGAGGCGCGCGTGGAACAGCACGCGCCGTTGACAACTTGGGCTTGGTCCGGACGGTTACCGGACGGTCGGACGGCAAGCCACCCATTGCTCGCCGTCCGCAAGCCCGCGCCTACGGTGGCCGGAAATCGGGATCGGAATCCCGGCGGCGGTTGTATGTGGTAGAACATGCCGAGACTAAATGTTTAAACCTAAGACCATGTAATGTACATACCTACCATGTTCTAACAAATAAATGATTATGATTATATATGTTTTTTTTTATCTAACCTTTACTGCCCCACTGCTGGGCAAAAGTCTCACTCAAGTCCTTCCAGACTTTCTTCTTATCTTCGTATCTCTACGTAGACGTCGTGATGGGGCTCGCGCGCTCCAATGAATTCTAGGTCTGTACTGGTAGAGTTTGTTTTGCTATAACGTGTCTAGGCTGAGGAGCTAAGCGAGATACAATCCTCAGGGTAATTATGTGATAAAGTGTTGGGCAGTAGCGACCCCATGGTATTATTTTACTGAAACATGTACCTACATTGCTTACGTCATCGATAACGTGGGCGCAGACGCCGCGCCGCTAGCAGCTGGTTGACAATTTGAGCCCAGTGTATGTAAACGCGTCACTTTAGAATGGCTGCACTTACTTGGCTAATCCTTTCAAAATTACATACGTGCAAATTCTGGGCGGATATCTAGTTTTCAACATCAGTAATGAAATATAGTACAAGGTACTATTATTATTTCTTTATGTAAAATAAAAATAACATAAAAGTAACATAACTACATGTAAGTAACATAAAAATAACCACGATACCTATTCTAAAGTTAAAACTAAGAACATTTCCTGATAGGAAGCTATTAGAAGGCACTTTGCGTTCAACCAGCCGCCACGCTAAACGTTGCTTCCCCGTGCACGCCGCGATTACCTCATGCATAATATTGATACTTCAGACACTACAACTTTACTGGGCGGTACTTGTATGGGTTTATGTAAATATGGATTCGTAAAAGTTAGTAGCTTAAGGTAAGATCTTTAGGTGTAACGACAATAGAAATTAAAAAAAAAAATACGAAAATTCAAAATGTTTTTATTTCCTATAGGCCTACATGGACACTTATAAAGCGTCAAAAGCTAGTGCATGGTTTCAACTGGTTATTTTTTATGCAGAAAAACCGGCAAGAAACTCCATGGTTTTTTTCTACTCTTTCAAAAATTATTGATTTTACAATATTAATAGAAATGTGAGGACTCTAGACTAAAAAACTGTAGAGGACAAAGATCAAACCTGGCTTGATGGCGTTGTGTCCCATGTCCCGTACGCCTCAAAGAGCTGTCAGCGAAATTAACGAGAACCATCAGAGCCAAAGCCAACCAGGGCTACAGGATTCTTCGAAAAAGTTACCGCAGCCCTGGGACGCAAACTAGGGCAACTTACAGACAGGACCACAGCTGGTGGATTTTAGTCAGTAAAAGTCTGACACACCTTCTCGCCCCATCCAGAGCGGGAAGAATAATTACTTGATGATAATCAACTCAAAAAAAAGATTAAATATTATACTTAACCAGACTTTTTTATCAAGATCAGCTCTTTACTTTGATCTCGCCTGATGGAAAGCAATGAATGAGGTTCACGACGAGACGGAGCGAGCGAGCCTAGAATGCCTGTTCTTTCAAGATATTAAGGGTTTTTGTGTCAATTTACATAGGTACTAAAAAAAGGTTTTATCTTCAACCTCATCCAATACTAAACTAATAAATGACAAAGTAAAGTAAAACTAGCTTGCAAAAAAAAAAGAATTTACCAAGACATTGTTGACTGGCTTGTTCATCTAGTGGTTAGTGACCCTGACTGCTATGCCGGAGGTTGTGAATAATTTTTTTTTTTGCGCTTACATTGCAAAGGCTGGCTGAACCCTACGAGATAGATCAAAATAATGTACTACAGTGTTATAGACCAAAAAGGTTTACAAAAAAGTCCGCGATGATATAGGTATGTTTCTCTCTTAGGGATAACCCACAATAATATTTTTTTATCCTTTTTATGAAAAATAATGACTTATTTACGAAGCAATTTTAAGCAATACAGCATTAATTTTTACCCAAATAAGTATCTTAAATACATTTGCATTATACTTCTATATGGCTTATTACAGCATGTAACTTACATGAATATTTTCGAAGATATTACAGATTTAAAATGCAAGGACACAGCGGTTGAGGTGGTACAGTGATGCGGAGGAGTTTTTCGATGTCATACTTTAGATTGATTTTCGTCAGTTCATCCCGCGAAGGAACGGCCCTCACAACCAAGCTGCCCAGGATCCCGATTCCAGTTTCCAACCACCAATGGCGCAGGCTTACGGTCGGCGAGCAATGGATAGCTTGCCGTCCGACCGTCCGGTAACCGTCCGTACCGAGCAAAATGTCAGCAAAACCACAGGGGCCCAGCAGGGTCAAAGTCTACTGGCACCATGAGTTGTGTGAAAGAGAACCTCGGGGCTCTGGAATGAAGGTAAAGAATGAACAGGAGTCGGTTTTAGTCAGTAAAAATTTGACACGGCCTCTCGCTTCGCCCAAGGGCAAGAGATGTCAATTAGATTATTTCCGACCTAAAAAAAGGTTTTTTTTTATTATTATTTAGTCTACATATATGTATAATGAAACTACTAGAGGAAGGAGCTTGAAAATATGCACAAAGCTATACTAAAAGAGGATTTTCCAAAATTCACTTCCTAAAGGTATGAAACGAGGGTCCAATGTCTGTATGGAGAAACCTATTTTCACGCGGGCGAATATCACAATAATTTATATTAGAAACGCGAAAGTTTTTGATTGTGTGTGTGTGTGTGTGTGTGGTTGGTATGTTTGTTACTTCTTCAAGGATTTGGATGAAAATTAGCATACAAGTGGACCATGTCCTGGACCACACAGTCATGTGGTACTTTTGATTCCAAGAGTCTTTTTCTTTGCGATATTGTTTTACTTTAACGCGGCCAAACAAAAATAGTGCTAACAATATCAATTAGTACACTCCACTGCCTATATCTACACTAATATAATAAAGAGTTAAAGTTTTTTTTTTGTTTGTAACTAATCTCTGAAAGTACCGATTGCAAATTTTTTTTCACCGATGGAGCGAGTAGGAGTGGCAGGCGCCTCCTTCTGCGAAGCAGTAATGCTAGCAAAGGAGGCGGCTGATCGCGTGAGGCAACGGTCCTCACGCCCCAACCGCCGCCAGGATGCGGATCCCGATTTCCAGCCACCGTAGGAGTGGGCTTATGAACGGCGTGCAATGGGTAACCCACCGTCCAATCGTCCGGTAACCGTCCGGACCGAGCCCAAGTCGTCGACGGCGCGTATTGTTCCACACGCGCCTCAGGGAGATGTCAGCAAATCGTAGGGGCCCCAGCAGGGTCGAAGCCTACTGGGGCCATGGGTAGAGTGAAAACGAAATCCGGGGCCCTGGGTCGAAGGCAATGAAGGAACAGGAGTGGGTTTTTAGTCAGTAAAAGTCTGACACTATCTCTCGCTCCACCCAAGGGCGGGTATTGTTAAAAGATGATTTTCCCACCTAAAAAAAACCGTTGGAAAGCTGATTTATTCCTGAGTGACATAGGCTATATTTTATGTACACGGGCGAAGCTGCGGGCAACAGCTAGTATATTATATGTACGTAGAACGTCATTGTACGTACGTACATGCATTGGGAATGAGTGACATGCAATTACATCATGAATATTGATAAGAGTACTCACGGGCTTGTAACGTGTACATACGGACTACGCAAGCACGGGATTAGACAAATGGACACCAGCATCAATACTGACTACTGATTACATTCATCTGCGAGAAAATCATTCTTGATATATGTAAGTATTAGTTGCTGCGAGCTGCTTCACCCGCATAATAGTAAAGAAAATTTTTTACAAAAAATAATAATAACCGACTTCACTAAAAAAAACCCTAAAAGGATCAAAATAAATTTAATTTCGGAAGTCGGTGTTTCTCGGTATTGTTTGTTTCTTATTTAACAACGACTTCCGAAATTAAAGTTATTTTGATCCTTTTAGTGTTTCTTTACCTATAGTGAAGTCGGTAATTTTTTTTTTTGTAAAAAGTTTTTATTTCACACTTTTTAGTTGCGACAAATTTTTGGAGGTTCAAAATGCGAAGAACATGCAAAAACTCTTTAGATATGTTTTGCTCTTCATACATTTGTTGTGAATTTATATAGAAGAAACAAATCGTCACCATCTACGTTAACACATCTTTACAAAAGAAATATTTTAGTTGAAATTGATGTACCTAACTCTGTTACCTAAATATTGTGTTTCTGCCTTGTGCTGTACGAAATAAATTATTTTTCCTTCTTTCTTTTTTTTATAAATATAATAAAATTTTATATTATGTTTATTTTTTGTGTGGTTCTTTATCTATTTTTATGATTCAGAAGAAAGGTAAATTTAGACTCACTTAGGTTTATAAGATATTCACGGCGTTTATGAATTACAACTTTGATGTAAAAGACAACTTAGTGTTTTATACTACTGCTGGAGATTTAAATCCACCTTATAAATGAATCAACTAGTTGTAACTTTATCAAAATAAAACAAAAGGTTAAATTTATTAAAAGTATTAAATTTATATTTGCTGCAGGAGTATGTGGTTTTCTTCATGAGTGAATAGGCGAGTTCTAGGGAAACGCACTCCAACGTCGACCCCGTCTTCGCTTGCCTCCTGATGAGACAGTGCAATGGTCAAACGTGAACGAATAAATATTAATAAAAAATAACTGAATTGATTATTTTTTATTTACAAGCAACATCGATAAAATGAATGCAAATATTACATAGATTTAACGTAGTTTTCTGTATGAAATATTGATGATTTATTAAAATGTTTTTTTAAAAAAGATTGTAAAATTAAAAAAAAACAACTTATTCCGCTAAGCCAATTTTTAACATTTTTCGGTTTTGACATCCTGTAATGTTTGCATTTTATATGGATATTTTTTTTAATAAACAAGTGCGAACTTACCTGTGAAAACAATTCCCAAATTGGGTTACGAAGATTTTTCCGAATCGCAAAAAAGCTTTTTTTGTGACGTAACAACACATTTACAGTTAAACAACGTAAACACAGTAAACAACGGGAAGCACCCTATTTTTTTTTAAGCTGTGAAAATCATCTAATGACAAATCTCGCTCTTGGGTGGAGCGAGAAATAGTGTCAGACTTTTACTGACTAATGACCCACTCCTGTTCCCTCTTTGCCTTCATCCCAGGGCCCCGGGCTTCGCTTCTTCGCACTACCCGTGGTCCCAGTAGGCTTCGCCCCTGTTGAACCCCTACGGTTCCGCTGACATCTCCTTGAGGCGCGCGTGGAACACTACGCGCTGTCGACAACTTGAGCTCGGTCCGGACGGTTACCGGATGATCGAACGGCGAGCCTACGGTGGCTGGAAATCGGGATCGGAATCCCGGCGGCGGTTAGGGCATGAAAACCGTTGCCTCACGCGATCGGCTGCCTCCTTTGCTAGCATTACTGCTTCGCAGAAGGAGGCGACTGCCTGCCACTCCTCCTCACTCCGGACCATGGCCTGTACCAATGTCCGTCGCGAGAGATTACTGCCGCCGATAGCTCCCACGAGGACACGGCGTTGCTTTGCCCAAGCGGTCCACACCTCCACCGTGTCCTCCGGGCGGTCCACACATTGGCAACACCCAGGCGTGTCCTCCGCACGAATTCGGTGCAGGAACCTCCCGAACTTACCATGTCCGTTGAGGACCTGCGTCATGCGGTATGTAAAGGCGCCATGTGGTCTTTCCAGCCACTCCTCAAAGAGGGGACTTACCACAATAATTGTGGCGTGCCTAGCACTGGGTTATGACAGTCGCTGTCGCCATTCCACCATGAGATCCCGCCGGAGTTCTTCCCACCATGCCACGACTTGTGGACCCTATGAATTTTGATTCTTTTGAGAGTGTCGACATATACGTTTTTTGCGACATAAACAGCCGCATCTGTTGTGTCCCTTGTCCCATGTTACTTGGAATCAGTGATACACGATTTTCTCTACAATTCTATTCTATCAAGCTTCACGTTATCACTAACTCCCTGTCTTTCATATTACTCCTCACACAATCCATATATCTCTCCTTCTCCATCCATTTACATATTTTCACAATTTTTCACCGTGCCAAGGCCACTTTTAAAATTTCTTTATTGTAGATACTCATTCCTCACGCATTGTTCAGTTAACAACAGATTCAAAGAAAAACACCTATTTCATCAATTGAAATAAACTGGAAAATCGATATCAAAAGTGGTAAAAAGTAGTCAGTCCATTACTTTGAAACCTAACGCCAAACTTGTATTAACTTCCAAAACTTTTCTCCCTTTAAACCTATAAAGTTTTACAATAAATTTATCTTCAGCAAATTCAAGCACTTCATCGATACTGCATCCATATTTCATAGTGCTGGCTGCTTTCATCTTCCTATGTAATTGACAGGCCCACCTGACGCCCGACTAAGTGATTTTTTATTTATTCATCGGATGAACACCTTTAAAGTGTAATAGATGAAGTTACTCGAAAGAAAGTGTTGAGAGATTGATATCGTGTATGATAATGATGAAGAAGCGAGAGATTAATGAGCCAGCTGATCCGTGCGGGAGATATGAGCGGCCATTACTTGTGAACGTGCGTGTTTAGATTGGAAAAAAAATTGCAGGTGTTAAGGTTAAAGTCCATAATCTTTTTAAAACTTTAACAGCGTAGTAGTTATTTTTACGATTACATGTTCTAATTAAATCTTTACTATAAATAATACGTGACTAAGCTGAATGTTATTTAATGCAGCAAGCGTTTTTTATTTTAGTGAATGTAGGTACTGTAGATTATTTTTTCCTTTACTGTAATTTTAACGTAATGTCTGGCAGTTTTAAGTACTTAATGCGGCCTACCCAAATGTCCTTTCTTTGGTATTATTTATCAAGTCGTTGACCTCCTTAGTAGTCCTGAGTTAAGCTACGCGAATACTGACATATGCTTGCACTAACAGGACAGGTCCACTCAAATCTGTGTGGTTCTTTCCTCAAAAGACCAACTGAGATACTAATCTGCATGGTTCTCATATGATTTAATCATCACATGTTTTCAATATGGACTCTAAAAGAAACTTTGATCTATAAGTTGGTTCCAGTGTTTCCTAACTGGCCTCATCTAGTTTAAATTGACGTGTAAAAATGTTTTTTAAAGATCTATTTGCAAAAAAGATTATTTATCATTTAGCAATTCGACGAAAATTCTTTTTGCCGTTACGTAATTGTTCACTACATTAATAGATTTCTGTTGATGATACCCCGGCACCCCAGAGGTGTCGTTACCATTTATGAGGCTCCCAGTAAATACAGCATAATGCTAACCAATTTACGAAGCACTAAACAATTAATATACCTCTGAGACTTGTCTGCTATCAACTTATAGACGAAACTAAAGCCACACATTAAACGCCCATAATTTTAGTTAGGTTGTAATTTACAAACAGGATCGTAAAACCAGTGGCTTGTAACCAATCAAATAGACAGGCGACGTTGCATTAAGTTAGGACACGGAGAAGTTAGAAATGGAGTATTAGTAATCAGGTTTGGCGGGGCCTGCGAAAGCAACTGTTTTTATTGCACATAATATTTCTGCTCAACTGTTTCTCAGATTTTTTTGTATAAGTAGGTTTGTTTTAACTTAAATAATATGTTGACGTGTTATTTTTTACTCTATATTCATTGATTTTAGTAATAGCTGCTCAAATCACATCGAGCAAGCCAGCCTGTAAGATACCGCTTCCACGAGAGCAACACAATCACTTCGAATGTTGAATGAAACGATGAATCCTCTCTCCTCTCATGTAACTCATGAATTTCGAAAATAGAAACTCCATGAATTTATAAGATGCTTTTAAGCACTCCATTTAGTACGTACTTCATGGTTGAAACCTATCAAAATTTTACGAGCCCGCCTCGAAGGAGACTGGCAGAATTAGAAGTGTCTCGGATCATTGCGGATTAATCATAGCTCGAATTAGGCACGAGACATACGCCAAAGTTTTGACATCAGCTATTTTGGTATTGCAGTACCACCATTAGGGAGCCAGCCTTTCTTAGAAATCCTGAATTCAGACTTAATTTGTTCAACAGTCAGTCAGTAGATATTTTGAGTACGCTCGGCTCGCTCACGTTTGGTTATAGTTCTAATCTAATCTAACCAATGGGTTAGGTTAGGTTAGAACTGTGACTGTGCGAAGCGGCACCGCTCGCTTTCGCGGCAGTGGTTGGCGAACTTTAGGTCCAAGTTGCTCGTAGATTTTATTCCATGATTTTCTAATTATCTGGGTTTTTGATTTATTTATTATGTATGTTACAGGGTAATGCTCAAATTACCCTGTAACATACATAATAAATAAATATTGATATTTACGACTTTCGATACTCTGTATTTCGATATTCAGGACACGTGATATTCTGTACTATCGACATTTAGGTATTTCAATGTCACTTTTGTACTTAACTAATGTAACTTACGTTGATTTAATTTTCGCTTATATGGTCATTCGATATTTAAATTTTCGATGTTTTGAACGTTGACATTTTACTCGTAGGTATTTTAATCATCATCATCTTCCTGCTCTTGTCCCGTTTTATTTGGGGTCGGCGCAACACGTTTTTTTAGTTTTTTTAGGTATTTTAATGTTCGACATTAAAATATGTGCCCCACACAAATAAACCATCTTTTTAAACTTATAGAATTCATCAAAGCTGTACGTAAAGAAATGGTAGATCTATTATAATTATGTAGATGGTCTGATGGATTTTCTGGAGTACTTCTGCTGTTTTATCACATAAACACACCAAGAATTACTCAGGTACAAAGAGATATAAGCTAGTAAGTAAAAACAATTAACTCAGTAGTAATGGTAGTTACCTACTTTTATTGGTATATATAACTTCCTCCTGACTTTGTCACCAAGCCTAGCAACTGTCCTCGTGTACATGATACCCTTGTTTGGCAGTACCAGCCGAACATCTCCGGTTATTATGCGGCGAGCAGACGACGTGACAGCGTGACACTGTGACGTATGGCTGACAAAACAGACGTGATGTATGAGCGTGCAAGTGCTGGCTGGACAGACGCGGCAGCGGCTGGCGTGGTACTTTTGAGATGATTTTAAGTTTTAGCATGATATTTATAAAATAGAAAAATTGCTTGTTCCATGGTGTAGCTTTCGGATATGATTAAAAAACTCTACTACCTTCAGTTAAGTACACTGTTTTGTATTTATCCTACTCAACACTGCAGTACCCCCGATTGTATTCCTATATTTCCTAAAAAAAACTTACCAATAACATTTTCAAGAGCCATTTGCAAAAAAACCCGTATCGATTTACACGTAGCGAATCCACACTATTGGTACGCTCGCTTTGAACTATCGACACCGATCCAAAGGAATCTCATATGAAAATAAAATAAAAAATATGACACCGTTATGTACACAGGGAGCGTGCTAACACGTCGGCAAGTTAAAAGTATCAGTATTCGAGAAGGTAGGGATCGTTGGCGCGTGTGACGTCATCAATATTCACGTGCCGTCGGCGTGACGGGCCGTCACGGCGCAGCGTCACGCTGACGTGAGAGCGTGATTAATGGAGCCGTGTCACAGCAGGTGCATTTTGCTGTCGAGAGATAATAATGACATCGATGTATTGGTCTTTAAGCTTTTATAGACCGAACGAACACCTGCTGAAAGGGTCATCTTTTTAAAGAGGAGTTATTTACTTTTTTGTCTGTTCAAACCATACCAACATTTCAAGAATGTTTTACAAACCGCGCTTTTTTGAGGTGTAAGAGCAAGAATTTTAATTGAGAATTTTAATGACTAAAACCCACTAGTATTCCTTCAGTTGCCCTTTACTTTCCAGAGCCAGAGTAACGTTCAGACAAGTCTATAACCCTATCAGTCATCGACTCTAGTGGACCCCTTAATGTTGCTGACAGCTCCTTGAGGCCCGTATGGTACACAACGCGCTGTCAACCCGAGCTTGTGCCTTACCGAACGGCGAGCAATCCTGTCATCAATGTTAACAACATAATAACATAACAGGCTGAATATCCTTATAATATTCCCACTGCTAGGACTCAGGCCTCCTCTCTAGAAGAGGGAATGAGCCGTAATACTCCACGCGGGCCTAGTGCGGATTGCTCGATATCACATGTCTTTGAATTTTTAGATCTAGGACATGCCAGTTTTCTCACGATGTTTTCTTTCACCGTTTTGGGAGTAGTGGTGATAAAATAAATTACACAAAGTAATGCACTTGGTTGGGTTTGAACCCGCAATCTGCAACTCGTAAGTCGGAGCCGTTATCACTAGGCCACCACTGCTCAGACTAAAAAAAAAGACACAGATAACAGATTATTAAAAGACTTGCTTTTCAGTTACAAGTAGACGTATGGGTAAGAACACTTCATACGTAGGTAGGTGTGTAGTGGATGACCGACATCAGTATTCAACGACCTGTATTCCCGCGAGCGTCATGAGACCCGATATGTTTCGATAAACTATCGTAAGCACTTCTAGCATACATTTAGGTAATATACCTACTGTTGTGTTTTAATATTTTTTTTTAAATCAGCTAACTAGTTTTTCTGACGTCTTCGTTTTCGTGGCACTTGGAAACTTAAAAAAACCTCAATGTTTTAGGACGTTTTTATTGAGGTTGAAAATTATGGAATAGCTTCTCCCGCATTGGGTGGAGCGAGAGAAAGTTTCGGACTTTTACTGACTAACACCCACCCGTGTTTTTTTTGTTACCTTTGAGACTCCAAGGCCACTAGAAAGTGTCGGTCTGTATTCCCGCTGTATCCACTATACTGTCATTTTATTGTGGCGCGCATGGAACACAACGCTGGGCATGGATGGACGGTCGGACGGCAAGCTTCCCATTGCTCGCAACATTGCACCTGCAGTGGCTGCGGGAATCGTCCTGCGATAGCCAACGCCGAGAGCTTTCGCTGCGGCGGTGGCTGGCGCGTGATTACTTCTCTTTCACGGTTTTAGCCACCTCCCATGCTCGCATTATTGTTCCGCAGAAGGAGGTGACAGCTTTTAATTGTGCGTACAGTTGAGAGAATTGCCAGCCGTCGCCTGTGCTTTCTACCCTGGAGGTATCTAAGTTAAGAGTAGAATAGTTTACTTGTAAGTAATCGTGCTCCATCTTCGACCACATCATCCATCAGGTGAGATAGTGGTGTAGTGCGACCCTATCAAAATTGCTTTGTATACTCCGAGATTATGAAACTTCCTACAAGTAAAATAATTTGCGTAAACGCTTGCAAAATTTACCCAGTGCCGTAAATAGCTTTTTATAGTTCCGATGCGAGCTTCTATAACTGCGCCCCTAGAAAAAGAACAATACGAACAAAGAGGATTAGATATAAAAAATTTGAGCCGATCCAATAGAAACCCTATGCTTGGGCATCGCTGGCACCGTCGGCACCACCTTACTTACGGCACTGAGTTTACATATAAACATACTCATAGAATACGTAGTTATATGTACAAACAAACAAGCAGCTTATCTTTCTTAAACATTCGATTTTTTTAATAATATAAAGATTTTATGTAGAAATGATTTTCTTGTAGAAATCAAGGCAGACATGATTGAACACGTTTAATCATTATCATTTTCACTGCTTAAGCTTCAAAACAAAATTATGTTTAATCAAATTAAATTCTTTAGGCAAGAATATTCTCGGTGACGTCTGATCTTAACAAACAACCCGTAATTACACGTACCTAATTAATTTCATTCCAAAAGAGATCATTTACTAAAAAATATAGATAAATTAATTATTAATAAAACGTTTCATTGGTTTGTGAGTAATTAACAAAATGTTTAATCGATTAACTCGACGAGTTCACACCTTTCAGTTTAATTAATTTGTTAAAATACTCGTATAATTGCTGCTTACATTTAAAATTAATTTCAAGGAATTATTATTTGCTCTAAGAGTATTTAAGTGTGTCATTTGCTTTGGAATATCTATTTTTCTTTTTAATAAAGCGAAGCATATGAAACGGTATCTTTTCTGTAAATTATTGTCACGGTAGTAGCTACAATAACTTCGATAAATAAACGTAGGTATTGATTCATCGTCAATAGTACAAGAATATGATAACAGATGGCGCTGCGTGTTGCGTTGTAAACACTTTAAATCACAATTCGCACAATTAACGCTGTAGGAAAAAACTATAGTAGTTATGTTGTATGTTGCTATAATACCCTGAAAAACTTAGCCTTTATCCAGATATAAATAGCTAAGATGCTCGTGAAGATCTTTCACCATAGAATGTATTGTCGAAATGATATTTTTTTACCTAGTTTAGCTAGAGTTTGTAGCTTCTGTTAGTAAAATTCTTAAAATTTTCCTCATCACAAATGTATACTGAATTGTGTGTTGAGTGGAATGCCCTGTCTGAGTCTGTGTTTTCTGACAGCTACAACTTAGGGATCTTTAAGTTAAGAGTGAATACTTCAAGGCAAGTGTGCTCACCACGTTATTGCTTAATATATGTGAGAAAGTGGTCAAACGCGAGCCTGTCAATAATAATAAATAATACTTAATTCTAAAAGTGAACTATTGGTCTTATTTTAGGGCGGGAAAATCATCAAATTACATCTCACACACTTGGGCGGGGCGTGAGGGTGTGTCAGACTTTTGACTGACTAAAAACCCACTCCTGTTCCTTCTTTGCCTTCGTCCCAGGGCCACGGGTTTCACTTTCACACTGCCCGTGGCCCCGTCGTAGTAAAAGACGTACCATCGACGACTTAGACTCAGTCCGGACAGTTACCGGTCGGTCGGACGGCGAGCTACCCATTGCTCACCTTCCGCAAGCCCGCGCCTATGGTGGCTGGAAATTGGGATCGGTATCCCGGCGGCTGGGGCGTGAAGGTCGCTCCCTCGCGCGTTACTTCCGCACAAATCTGGCACAGGAACTTCCCGAACTGACCATGTGCGGTGAGTACTTGCGTCATGCGAAAGGTAAAGATGCCGTGAGGTCTTTCCAGTCACTCCTCAAAGAAGGGAATTACTGCCATAATTATGGCGTGCCCAGAACTTTACTACAAGTCTAGGCTAACCTTAAGATAGACCGAAGTCACGCAACGACTCCTGGAATTCCGCAGTCAATCTTTATCAGGTTGAGGGAACTTCTCGAACCCTTGCAAAATAAATAATAGATAAACTATTATCACTAAATGACAGGCATTTAGATTTGAGAAGAAACCTTGACCTCAACGACCATGTTTAACATAATTGTATTATTTATAAACTTTCTAGGTCCAACTCAGCCTTGAACTTATCAAGCAACAAAATAGTGTGTTATTTTGTACTGATCATCAATGTCCACAAACATGCAGGGATTGGTCAACATGCACTTATATAGATACGTACTCGTTAGGCATATGTAAATGACAGCACTACTGTCAAAACATGATTGAAAAGCTCTTGATATTTTTGAAGTACCTATTTAGTTCGATGTTCAATACTTAATATAGTTTATGTATTTGATTTGTTGTTAGTGTTTATTTAAGTTAGTTGAATAGGCTCATAATAAACTAGTGCGGTTTACCATCAACGATTGCATCATTGCTTACCATCAGGTTTTTTTTTTTTTTTTTCGGGTGGAAAATCATCTTATGACATCCCCCGCCCTTGTGCGGGGCGGGAGATAGTGTCAGACTTTTACTGACTAAAAACCCACTCCTGTTCCTTCGTTGCCTTTCGTACCAGGGCCGAGTCTTCCTTTCAGAATCAGACCCTTGGCCCCAGTAGGCTTCGACCCTGCTAGGCCCCTACAGTTGCTGACATCTCCTTGAGGCGCGCGTGGAACAGCACGCGCCGTCGACGACTTGGGCTCGGTCCGGACGGTTACCGGACGCTCGGACGGCGAGCCACCCATCGCTCGCCGTCCGCAAGCCGCCTACGATGGCCGGAAATCGGGATCGGAATCCCGGCAGCGATTGTGGCGTGAGGACCGTTGCCGTTGCCTCACGCGATCGGCCGCCTCCTTTGCTAGCATTACTGCTTCACAGAAGGAGGCGACCGCCTGCCACTGCTTACCATCAGGTGGAATCGCAGTCAAGCATTAGTTTATAATATTTAAAGATAAAAAAGGACGATTGGCACGGTTAGGGCAATGGTCGAGCGATTGGCTGCGTGTAGCAAGTTCGATTCCCACAAAGAACAAAATAATATTTGTATGAACTTCAGATAGGTAATTGTTCCAGGTTATGGTGTCTTGTGTGGGTGGTTTATTAACACACCCACGTTACAGAACATATTGCTATCAACCGGACAAAAAACTAGTAACTAAAAAAATCCTAAAAGTTTTCCTTTGGGAATTTTTAAGCCCGTAATATAGATGAAATTTTAGCCATTAACACTTTGCTAGACTTGGGAATTGAGCCTAAAATCCAACACAGCAGTCTAGTGAGACTATAAAGGGTAGTGATCCACTAGTATTATTTTAATCATCAAACGCACTATTGATTATATTAAAACAAATACAACATTCAGATAAGAGATGGCGCTGCACGTAGCAAAATACCGTCCTGTTATTTATAAATATGAAGTAACTAATAAGTAACTAAGTCAACTAATTTCAGTTACTTATGGATCACGCTTTACATGATAAATTAGTGTGTGTGTGTGTGTAATAAAACATAAATAATAAATAGAATTAACACATACCTATATTTAAAAGTTACATTCAATTAAATACAGACTTAACGCAAATGCAAAATATCAAATTGATTGCTTACATTGCAATATCTTAGTAAATCGGTAGGTTGCAGAGGTTAAAATGTTACACGATAGAATATAGAAGCTTAAGCATCATAAAATTACCATCGAAATAGTAAGTGATCGTTTAGTTACTAAACGATTTGACCTCTTGCTAGCTATCGTCGTTAAAAAGTAACTGGTTTGGCAAGAAACAGTTATTTTTGTGTGCAATCTAAGCATAAACCGGAAAAACTTTTACCATTACTGGAAACTATCCTGAGAGAAGAAATGAGGAATATTTTACAGCTAGCCTTGAAACTTAAGATAGATAAAATAAATGAGCAATTCTAAAAAATATCCTTGACCTAGCAGACCACAAATAAACAACTTTGGTCTGCACAACACTTATTTGAAATCTCAAGTAGCCTCTCTAAAAAGTCTTTAAAACGACTATAAATATAAAATGTTGAGTGTTCATCAAATTAACAAGTTGTTGATATTTAAATTGTATAAAATTATTAAGAAACTTTACTTTAGGTAACTAATTAACATTAAGACTGTTACGGACATACAATGGGAGAAGTTAGGACACTATCTAATCTCTATCCACCATCTAATTATGTTGAACTATTGTAAAACAAGTATTACTTCATCGTAATAGAATTAAACAAATAAATGAATAAACATTACGCAATCAATGGTAAGTCTTTATATCCGTGATCTGACATTTCTTTCGGCACAGATAAAGAAAAATGAGTAGGTGTCTGTGTAACATTCATTACTAAATATGGCTGCGCCTACAGCCATGTTTAAACACAGTAGCCCAAAAATTATGCAACTCATACTTTATACTAATAATAAATAATAATATATATAGTTTTTATTGAAATGTTTAAAAATATAATTTATATTAATACTTTACATAAATAAAAATAATAATAAAATAAATTATTTATGAACATAGGGTATGGTTAAAGACGTTGTTTTAGAACGGCACGGTTTATGCAGTGGTTAAGCAATTGGCTGCCGCGCTGTGGATCGCAGGTTCGATTCCCGCACGGATCAAATATTTGTATGACCTACAGATAGGTGTTCCAAACCTGGGTGTCAAATGTAAGTGATTTTACATGTTTTTGAATGCAAGTACAATACAGGAATATTTCCTAGTATGTGGCAACGTTATTAAAAAACAAGTGCGAGTCAAACTCGTGCACTGAGGGTTCTACACAAATTTATGTAAATAGTTCGATTCCCGAATGGAGTCTCAAAATTTTTTCCAAATCAACAAACTTATCGTATGACGTATCAACAAATTTACTGTTTTCAGATTTATTCCTATTTCTGTGCTACAAAACCTTGCTTTAGACCAAATTTCGGGATTCTGGGTCAACACGAAGTACCCTATGAATTTTGATTCCCTTGAGAGTGTCGAAATATACACTTTCTGCGACATAAATGACCGTATCTTTTTTTCGTTAACTTATAAGTTTGATTTTTTTACAGCTTCAAGGGACCGTAGACCTAAGAGTATGGTTTTAATTTAAACTCGCTACCTCCACGTGTTCTTGGGATAAAGGGTCTTGACAGACAGACAGACGAACGGCAAACAAAGTGATCCTATAAGGATTCCGTTTTTTCCTTTTGAGGTACGGAACCCTAAAAAAACAAATAAAACAAAACATTCTATAATAACAATAGGCAAGGATTGATTATCGAATAGACACTATTGTGTAAGCTTATCTGATAATTCAGTTGTCTAGGAAACTTGAGTGATTAGGGAAATCGATACGGTGAATTGTGGTTAAGAAATTAACAATTACTAGGAAGTTGTTATCTGATTTGTCCAAGAATAGAGGATTTAGCATGACGCGTTACAATGTCAGTAGTACGAGCGAGGAAGAGGGAAGGAGTTATACACTCTGTATACCTCCATCCTTTAGCAGTTCAGTTTAGGTCGTAAGAATCACGTTAAGAGTTCATGGTAGGACTTCTATTCTTAATACGAAGCTTGGTTTTAACGCCTTCCTGGATATTCAGTATTAATCCACTCACTATGTAGAATGCTCGAAAATTTTGATTTATTTTAATAAATAAAACTTGGTGCTAAAAGTATGGAGACACTCACATTTACTGTTGTATCTTAGGTGTGTCCAAAAATATGCAAACTCACATAAAAGTCACCCAGACCCGGAACAACTGTCTCTACAAATATTTGCTCCGGCCGAAAATCAAACTCACAACACGCAGAGCCAATCGCTCAACCATGCCATTGAATTTGAATTGTAGATAATAATAATTATTAATATCAATAAATAATTGAAACAAGAAGGCTCTAGAACAAAATTCTCCGATACTGTTCACAGCTGCAATGGAGGATGTCTTCAAGGTTGTGGACTATAGAGGGCTAGTCATTAATGTCAATGGCGAGTACATCACTCACCTTCGATTTGTCAACGACATAGTAGTCATGGCTTTGCTTGATGACCTTAGTTGAGCTTCCGAAAGAGTGGGTCTTATAATGAACATGAATGAAATCAAGGTCATGGTAAATAACCATAGAGCACCCACTTACGCTACACTCAAAATTGTAAACGATTTATTTGGGACAGACGGACCAGTTGGGTAGATTTAAGTTCGAGAAAGAAGTTGATCGTCAATCTGACTCACCTGGCAGCATTCGAGAAGCTTCACAGTATTTTTTCGCCCAATATATCATCGTGTCTCAAGACAAAAATCTATGACCAGTGCGTGTTGCCATTGATGACATATGGCTCCGAAACGTGGTCGCTTACAATGGGCCTTATAAGAAGACTTAAAATCACTCAAAGAGCAATGGAAAGGGCTATGCTTGGACTTTTCTGGCGTGATCCCATCATGAATAAAGATATCCGCAAGAGAACCAAGGTTACTGACTAAGTCCCAAGAGTCGCCAAACTTAAGTGGCAGTGGGCAGGGCACTTTGCTCACAGAACAGATGATCGCTGGGGCCAGAAGGCTCGACCAGAGTGGTGACCACGAAAAGATGTAGCGTTGGAAGGCTTCTCACAAGGTGGACCGATCATATGATGAAGGTGTTCGTAACGATGGATGTGAGACGCACAGGACCTTTCGATGTGGTGACACTTTGGGAAGGCCTATGTCTTTCGCTGAAATAAAGTTTTTTTCATTTTGAATGACTATGATGGTAGTTCAATACCGAATTTTGTTTCGAAGATCGACAAGATTCGACAAACGAAATTAAGAAATAGTTAAAAAATGCATTATTTAACATTGAACTTGATATCTATTATAATAAAGATATACATATGTGACATTTGGACAAAACCCGTTGTATTTAGTTGATATAGTGTTATGTAAGCAGTTTTATAGTCTGTATGCTAATGGTACCGGTTTGTACCTTATATGGACGTACCAGTAACCTATACCAATGAGACTTGTAATTTATTCCTCATTTTATTAATCGCCACATTCTTTCATAATTTAAAATTGTTGCTATACACAGACGATCTAAAAGTTTTAGGTCAATCAGAAATTTGCATGATTGCCACTTAAGTTTTCTGCATACTGTTCAAACAGTGAGTTAACCCAATTTAGCTGATTTAAATGTTGCTGTTGAAATAATTATTGAGAAACACCAGTTGGCAATTTTTTTAAATTGTTGATAGATTCGCGTTTGACCATAATGTCATATCTTCACATCAGTCACAGAATTTGGACGTCAATTATCAAAGAAAATATAGGGGGTGAGGGTAGGAGGGTAAAAATAACCAACGACTTATTTTCAGACCAATCAAATATACACAAAAAAAATCATAAAAGTCGATCAAGCCAAATACTTGTGACACGAGATTTTTGTATCTATACACCATTAATTTTTAATTAGTACAAATTCTGAAAGGGCTTATTAAAAAGGTCTTGTTATTATTTAAGTTAAGTTTCAATAAATAATATTCATATACAGCAAAGTTAGTAGCGTTTGTTTATATCTCATGATGTCACTCAATTTATAAAAATATTGTACAGGATTATGAATAAATAAATGACGATCAAAATGGAAAATCACTGCGCGTAGTATTTTCTAGTAACAATTGTTATGAATACTTGATTTTATTATGAATTTACCAATTGTGTCAATTTTTTGTGGACATTATTTTAAAAATTCGTTTTTTTTTTTTACTTTTGACCACAAAAATATGATCAGTAACAGGTACGGATAGAGCACATACTTTTTTGTTCGAATTAAAAAAGAGGGGTGTATATTTAAAGGGAAAAACTGACTGACTAACATATTAACACACAGCCAAAACTACTGGGACTAAGAGTATGACTACTGAAATATAACTTTGTAATAGTTACCTTAATAACATATTTAAAAATCAAACATATAGAAATAAGTAAAGTACATTTTTTTTGAGCTTTAAAGTATCTGACAGAAGTTTTGGTACATGAAAAGTGTCTGACACTTTTGATATTACTTTAGAATAATATTCTACAAAACATCTAGGTATAAAAATCAGCTATAAATATTTAAGTGTTACTTTTATTTTTAGTTGCCTTTCTCACCTGGTACCTGCCCAGGGGCTCCAAGGAGAAGCTCCACAAGCACAAAAGTATTCAAAGAACATGAGACGCTCCTGAGAACCTAAGGTTGAAACCTTAAAAAAGAAAACCTTATGTGAAAATAAGTTATGTCAAGCAGCTCTGGGATCTTGGTCTAATAGGTTTGGTCAAAAGCGAGTCTATGAAATTAAAAAAAATATGTAATTCGGTAAAGCACGTGTGTACGTTACACGTACGTAACGTGTAACGTATATTTTGGTTCAAGGTATGTAGCGCGTGGGTGACTAAACCATCTATTTTAGATTTACCAGTTTAGATTTCAAATGAAGGCACTCACAACAGCCTGTGTGTATGACAGTAAAAGATTTATTTTATTTATTTATTCAGGATTTCCAACAAAGGATGTACACATATCTATATTTTAATGAAGAATCACGTTGTTACAATACTTTTAAAGATGCATTGTAATTTACAGCAATATTTTTCATGTTTTAACTTTTATTGATTTTTCCATTAAAACAATGTAATAAACGTAACGTGTATCTGACGTAAATTTTTAGAATGTGTAATTAATCTGTTTCATTATTTTCATTAATTAATGTATTGACAAAATCTATCTTTAAAATTTGCATAGGTACCTGTAATATATGAAATATGTCTTAACTTGGTCTAAAACGAACCATGCGATTAATAATTATGAATGTTTTGTTTTGTGAATGTATAAATTTATTCTTTTTAGGAAAGTAGACAAATTTTACCTATTTTTGAAACAGACCGTTATTTTATGTATACCAAGGTAGACATCTGATGAATTACGTAAACTTTTTCAGGTACCTAGGTTTTTCTAACTTTTTCAAGATTCTTAAAGTTAAAACTGTATCATCATATTATAAACAAAGGATAATTGTGTGTAATACTCATTTTTAATGGCTTGACAGTATTTTTTTTTAAATTAAATACGTCACGTTTGATATTTTTAATTCCCTATCACTTGATACGGAATTCAACGACGCCAATACAGCATTTAAAAAAAATATCACGAGGATTTATACGCGGAATTTTACGTTTAAAAAGCCTTGCGTTTGTATGGGTCATTTATGCAGAGAAGCTACAACAAAATTGGGTAACTCAGTTGTATAACTATAGCAAAACCGTGTGATTTAGTTGTAATAACAACATTACGTGCTTCTAAAAACGTTATTTATTCTTTTAAAAGTTTTCGGATTTGACTTACGTGGTGTCAAGACTTAGCGATGATGAGCGATTTAAAAATTTTCATCTATCTAAGCTCCCAGATTTATAGAAAAGCTAAATTAAACATGAAAAAAATGTATATTGCTGGAATTATTAATAGCAAGTCACTACTTAACTAACATTAAAGTTAAACTCTCGTTACCCGTCACTTAACATCTGACCTCAATACTCGGTTCTCGGGGCCCGGCCGTAATAAATTGTGCTTGAAACTTGTAATATTTGAAGATATTAATTCCCTGTCAGTAACCTGGAGTTTTAATTACGGCTCCTATAATTTAACGATGTCGTGAATTATTATTAATTCATTAGTTTTCGTTTAAGGCACTAATGTTAATGTCAGGAGTGAGGTCAGAGCTCCTCAGTGCTAACGGACTTCCACATTTTGTCAAATTATGGAAAAAGTAAAGTATTAAATAGTTTCGAGGAAAATCGTAAATATTTATCGCTGTTCTTGCTAGGACTTTTGAGCAAGTTGTTTTTACTGATTTACGAAAGTTAATTATTTTCAACTCCAGCTTCGCAGGCGTGTTACAAATGTTTGAAATTCTTGGCTTTTCTCTAGGTACTATAACACACATGTCCTTCCTCACGAATCACTCGGCGGTGATCTCTCGCGCCGGGTCCTGGTTCAGATCCATAATCCGGAGCAAGGGGGAGTGGACGGCAGTCACCTCCTTCTGAGAAGCAGTAATACTAGCGAAAGCGACGTCCGCACGTGTTAGGGAACGGACATCTACACGCCCCAGCCGAACAATGGGTAACTAGTTGTCCGGCCGTTCGGTAACCGTCCGGACCGAGGCCAAGTCGTCGACGGCGTTCCACGCGCGCCTCAAAGCGTAGGGACCAAGAAGGGCCGATGCCTACCAGGGCCATGAGATAATAATATAATATAATATAATATAATATAATATAATATAATATAATATAATATAATATAATATAATATAATATAATATAATATAATATAATATAATATAATATAATATAATATAATATAATATAATATAATATAATATAATATAATATAATATAATATAATATAATATAATATAATATAATATAATAATAATAATAATAATATAATATTCTACAACTATGACACAACGCCGTCTAATCTCAATGTAAGCAGAGCTTGTGTTATGAGTACTAGACAACTGATAAACATACTTATATGAGATGACTTAACTCGTAACTAAAATCTTGAACTTGGTGCCATAGTAACTTTTATTCAGCTCAAAAATAATTATTCAACGATGTAACACCCATAACTATTGGAAATTAGGCCCAAGATATGCATCCTCCTTTAAAGAAGCTATTCGCACTTTATTTATTGCATTCATAACTTCGTTTGGTGAGATTTTGCTCACAGAACATTCTCTGAAAATACTGTGCAATGTTTTGTCATAATGCGCTTTTAACTAAGGAAAAAAAGCAGTGCACATCCTCACATGAAACAGATACCTCCATGCGCCGCTGAATGGGCACAATTTTCATATTAAATGATTAGACGAAGCCGAGCTGCAGGCTTGTATTCATAGCGTCGTCCCAGTAATGCGCCGGCAAATGGCCTTAAACGCAAATCGCTCGCAAATCCAACGCTTGGGGCGTGGGGCTAGGAGACACGAGGAAACTATGTAGTCTGCCATGTAACACAAGAGCATTCTGTACTGACTTTCATTCAGCGATGATGTTGAAAACTCGAAAAAGAATGGAATTGAAATGTTCAACCGACATAAAATGCTAAATATGTTGCATGTGGTTAAATTCAGAAGTGGGTATTAAATAACAAAGAAACAAAATCGGATTTCGAAATTAAATTGTGTTTTTAGTAAAAAAAAAAAAAAAATTCAGATTTTAGTAATTGTTTTTATATTAAAGATGGTGTATTTTTTCGCATAAGCTGTTTCATTTGATACTCAATACGGCTCCGTTCATACGAGCTTTTTTTTTTTAATTCATATCCATGACGATGTTTTGTAGAGCGCCATATTTTTAGCGGCACATAATCATAAGTTTAAAATGTCTAACATTGAAATGCCGAGTGATAAAAATATCTAATGATTAAAAATATCGATAGTCATTATACCTAAGTTCAAAATGTTAACATTTAATACACCCAAGTTCATAATATTTACGTCAAAAATACCTACTCGTTAAAATATAGAAAAAAATTTGATTATGTGGTATTATGAGGTGAGAAGTAGAGATTGCCGGCCGCTGCCACGGTACTACTCGCGCCGCTCGCTCGGCTTGCGCGGTTGTTATTATTTTGGGTCAATTCTACTTGTAATTCGTTAGTACAAAACTCGTGCCCTTTAAATTCCTTCCCAGTATTCCTCGCGGTTGTCATGGACTGACAAGTAGCTACACAGTGCAAGCGTCGATTTGTCGCGTTTACAATCAGCGAGTATTGCACCTCAGCTGTAGGCGCTAGGCAAGCTGGGCGCAGCCGCGGGACGTGACTCGTGTAGATATTATATACTCTACTTTGTTATGACGAACATAATATTTTGTTTGACTGTTTCTCGATTCTATTGAAACTTAGTATGCTACGTTTGTGTATGCTATGGCATCACAGTTTTAATACCAAAAAGTAGCAAAGAAAAAAAAGTAGTTTTGTAATTTTTTAATAATAATAATTTTTTAACTATGAAATTGTTGTTTTTTAAAACGGGCCTTTTGATGTGCATAGTTTCTGCGTTGAAACTCATAATATGAAAAAAAAAGTTTTTTTTTATTAGCTTTCATTGTTATAAGTACTGTGATATTACAGAAAATATAAAACACAAAGAAACTAATAAATACCTAATTTCGTAAAAGGAATAACGTGTACCTTTAACATAAAGTTTATTTGAACTTTAATCCCAAGTCAATCCAATAGAACACTTCAAAGCAAATCGTTTTAAAAAAAGGAAATTTCATAAGACCATTTTTGACGGCATGGTTTGGCGCAGTGGTTGAGCGATAGGCTGCTGCGCTACGTGTCGCGGGTTCGATTCCCGCACGAGACAAATATTTGTATGGTCTACAGATAAGTGTTCCGGGTCTGGGTGTCTTGTGTATATGAGTTTACATGTTTGTGAACACACCCACGATACTGGAGTTATTTTTGATGGAGCAAACTAGCAAAGTTTAAAAAAAAAAGAAATAAAAAGCATTTTAAGTGAACGTTGTTCTTTATGAGAAATAAATTCTTTAAACCTTTAAAAGGAGTCGGTTGCAATGTTGAATTAGTTTACCACATACTGACTTTGCATTTAAAGTTTCTAGAAACTGATTTAGTGTAACACAACATCTCGCCTGTTACCCCAAAGGTCGAGGTAGCGATGAACACTCACATTTCATAATTTTGTTGAAGTTTTATATAATAGAACGTGAGCGAACCCAACCACTTAGTTGTTCATCAACTACTGAGAAATCCCAAATCAAAATACCTAACGGCAACTCAGGAAATTATGCTCGAATGTAGTGCATGCGACCATCAAGATCAACGAGTGCTCAGAAAGTTCCCTCTGTATATTTCATGGCGATCATGCACAATAATGTCTTCGTACTATTATACAACATTATGACTTTTTCTTACCTTTCATGACGTATCATAGACGATTACCAAACTACTAAAGACTGTATGGTCACTCTTCATAACCACCATGAGTCAAGATTATTCTACATAACCGGTACGTATGTATAAGGTAAATATTTTTAAGCTGCCAAACAATTTGTCTTCACATTTACGCAACATATAAAGTTTAAGACGTGATTATTTCTCATATCAATGAAATTCGACAGGGTATCGTAAGATTAATCTGTTTGCATCCTCATTATGGACCCACCACCATGAGGAAAAGGTTATAAATCGACAAACTACTTGTATCAGTCAATTACATTAAGCGTGATGTACCAGCAACGCATGACAGAGCCGACCTGTCTTGTGAACAATTAGATTCTTTCCACGAAGTTACCACACGTGGTTAACTTTTAACTTTACTTAACAGTTAAGTAACAAAAACTTGCCAGTCATCCGTTATTTAATTATGTATGTATGTAATAAAATTACTCGCTTGATTTCCGGACAGGTGAATGATCTTGTGTAATAAATAGTTGAATAGTGTGTAACGTGTGTAATATCTCGTAAAGGTCTTGTAGTGTGGGTGTCCGAAAGGGCAAATATTAAATTATGACAAGAGGCTCCAGGCAAAGTGATATTCTGTCACCATTAATCATAATCATCATTTGTGGCGTCCATTGTTGGACATTTGGCTCCCAAAAGTGTCGCCATAACGACGGATCCTGTGCGTCTCGCATCCATCGGACTCCCACGAATCTCACCAAGTCATCGGCCTGCCTTGTGGGTGGTCTTCCAACACGGCATCTTGCAGTACGCGGTTGCCACTCCAGAACTTTTCGTTCCCATCGACCATCTATTCTGCAAGCAATGTACCCCGTCCAGAGTCACTTAATTAAGTTTGGCGAATCTTTGGGTTATGTCCGTAAACTTGTTTTTTCTGCGAATATCTTCGTTCTTAAATCGATCATGTAAGAAAGCTTCAAGTGTAGCCCCTTCCATTGAAAGGAAGAGTTATTTCATGATTTTTTCTCTCTCCCTGAAAACGGTGATAGGCAGTAGCATCTTCTTTTCTTAGTAAATACAGCCTACTTCGATCGCTGAAATGGTTAAAATTATCAAAACTGATTTGCGAGTGTTTCTTTTTTTCAAAAGCTTTTTACCTGCATTGTTTTTTTTCCAGAACTTTGGAAGCCGTTCGTTTTGAAAAAACAAACGAACTCTTCTTGTCAGTTTTTTTTTCGCATCCTTGAAATCCCTGCCTGCAAAGTTTCGTCTACCGTTCCCTACCAAAATAGAAGACATAAAAATAAACCGAACATACAGCCTTAACCAGCAGCCATCTCTCACCGCGAAGTAACTCACTAACTGTATTAAGTAAAGCAACGGCTAAGGTAATGAATTTATCCCCAACCATTCTGCGAAGACCTCCCGATTATCCTCATACACCAAGTTCCCCAAGAATTAAGGATTTGGGAGAGGTGAAGTTATAATGGTCCTTGAGTAGCAAGCTTCGAAGCGCGATACGCTCATTTGGGGTAATATTTCTCCCATCACGGCTTTTTGATGTGCTAAGCAGGTAAATCAGGTGCCTTTGATCCTAGATTGTATGTTAACGACGGCTCAGGCTTGTAATTATTAGATTTTTACCGAGCTCACTGTTTTTGTAAGGAGATTTCTTTTTTGGAGATGTTGTTTCAATTAAGTGTGTCTGCTGGATTAGTGACGCTTTTGACTTAAATTTAAAACGCTTGTTCTAAATCTACTTTGTATAAATCGTTCTGTATTTTTTTTTAAGTTTCTGAGTGTTTTTTTTTTTTAAGGTGGGTAAATCATCTAATGAAGTTTCTGAGTGGTGTGTTGATAAAAATCATCTTGCTAACGCTATCAACTACAACATAGATTAGTACATACTAATCTGACGTTGACGTTTGACGTTGTTTTCAACGTGACAGTTAGGTACATACCTAACTGTCACGTTGAAAACAACGTCAAATTATATTTGTACCTATTTTTGGCAACTAAATTTTAAACTGGATAGGTTATTTCCAAAAAACACATGATTTCAATTTATCAATCATTAAAAAGTCTAAAACTAAAAAAATATGATATTCCCAAAAACTCTATTTTCATTAAACACTAGGAATCACTCCTGCATTATGGCTGCGGTCACTAGCATTTAACTCTCATACACTAGACCCAATGTATAAAATCTGTTGGCTAGCAAATATTTGTTCCGTGCAGGAACCGAACCCACGACACGCAGCCAATCGATCAATCACTGCGCCAATCACGTCAAGTGGCCACGTCAATAATCACCCGTTTCCCACCATCTTGACATTCTAATGACATCATTATGTCATTAATTTATCTTTACATTATAGTGACGTAGGTACGAAATGCATATAAATGCATTGAAAAAAAGAACATTAAGAAAAGGCGGCAAAAAAAATTGAAAAAAGAACGAGAGCCAAGCGAGTTATCGCGCGTCGACGTTATCCATGGAAATCTATGCGCGGCGCGAATGGAACCTACTTTTAATTAAAACTTTCTTATATCCTTCCGTACGTTTTACTTTTTTTTTCATTTTTGACGTTGAATATCGCTGAGAGTGCACCTGACTCCTCCTCCTATTTATAAGTTTTTTTTTTTTTAGTTGGGATATCAAACAATGACTTCTCAAGCTCTTAGGGGAAGCGCGAGGGCATGTCATTCATTAATTGACTAAAACCACACAAGTGTTCTCCAGTTGGCCTTTGCGTTCTAGGACGTTTCCCCTTCAGAAATTCTCTGCGGTCCTAGCTAGTTGGCCCATCGGCCCTGCCGGGCCCTTACGGTTTGCTGAGATCTCTTTGAAGAGCGCGTGGTTGACGAATGGGCTTTGTCCGGTTAACTACCGGACGGCCGAACGGCGAGCTACCCATTGCTCGACATCCCACAATCGTAAGCCCACTACCGTCTACCGTGGCTGGTAGTCGGGGTCAGAATCCCGGTGGCTGGGGCGTGAGGACGTTCGTTCCCTCACGCGTGTGGCCTCCTTAGCTGCTTCGCAGAAGAAGGCGACCGCCTGCCATTCCTCCTCAATCCAGAACCCAGGGTCCGGCGTGAAAGGTCACTGCCGTCAATTGCCTCCACGAGGACACGGCGGTGCTCTGCCCAAGCGGGGCACACTTCCTCCGTATGCTCCATCGTATCCTCCAGGCGGTCCATACAATGGTGGCACTCGGGCGTTTCTTCTGCCTGAATCCGATGCAGAAACCTCCAGAACGTAAGTTCGGGAGGATTCGATCCGAGCCGTGAAAGTCCAGTGAGAACCTACGTCATGCGGAAGGTGTAGACGCCTTGTTGCCGCTCCAGCCACTCCTCAAGGAGGGACTTACCGCCGTGATTATAGCGTACCCAGGCGTGAGGGCGTGCGGCCGCCTCCTTTGCTAGCATTACTGCTTCGCAGAAGGAGGCGACCGTCTGCCATTCCTCCTCACTCCAGACCATGGCTGGTACCAGGGCCCAACGCGAGAGGTCATTTCGGCCGATCCTGCATTTATAAGTTGATATAGAAATCTGAAGTGCCCTTTTTTTTGCTCAAAGGGTATTTTTTCACGATTATTGCAAATGAAATAAGACAATTACACAATGCTATTTCCTGCATTTTTAGGTGGAAATAGAATTTAGTAATTGTCTTATTTCATTTACAATAAGCGTGAAATATAACCCCTTTAGCCAAAAAAACGGGTTTATTAGTTCCAGTAATTCGCATTATTATAAGCAAATGGCGCGGATTGTTGGAACTGTTTTTTGCTGATTAGTAGCAAATTAAATAATTTAATCTTTTCGTTTCTGATATGACTGATACAGCAAAAAGGGCTTTTAAGGGATTTTAGTTGCAATACCTGCAATTCATTACTTCCATTTTATATATTCATACAAAGGTTGTCTTTAAAAGATCTATGTAACTTTATAATGCAAAAATAAATACAAAGAGGACAAATCTCTAACTATCTAACCGCATGCGCTGTAAAGCGGAGTACACACCTGCGACACGCTGGATTAATGGCAACAACAGCAACTAACACGGCTTTATTATATGGTGCCAGTGTTACTAGTTCCAAATAAACTCGAGTCGAAACTGTTGCAGTTGTTCGCAGTTTTAGGGATGTGCTGTGTGTGGGTGGATCGACTGGACTGAATCTGTGAATTGCGAATTCTGAATAACCATAAATGTTTTAATACGGTCTTCCAATCTACCTCGCCAACAATATTGAAGTCAGCTTCCAGTCACATCGAATACAATTAAGTACAAAATATTTTATATGGAGTGATTTCCATAACTCAGTAACTGGGTAACACGGTACCTCATGACAAGACACTAGTCTTGACATAACAGTCATTAGTCCGGAAATGATATCGACGGTTGAAAGGCTAATTGATCTAAGCGACGGAGAAAAATTTGCTGATTCCGAATATGTATGTAACTCAATATTGAAAAAAATTTCGTTTAGATCAATTAGCCTTACAACCGTCGATATGTAACCTATATTTTTTAAAAATTAATGATAAAATGTATCTCGCCGTGGGGTAGGCCACGATACTTAGCGGGCACATGTCTTTGTAGGGTTCCGAATTAGAGGGTAGCCACGAGCAATAACCACAAAGTAAAATAACTGAATAACATTTTACTTTAACTTTAAATCAGAATGATATTCGACAGACACGTCAGCTTGGTACGAGCTTCGATCTTAAATGCCCACCCTTCCAACGGCCACGTCGTCGTGTGACGCCACGGAAGCATTCGGTAGTGGGAGTCGATTCTCCGATATGTAGACAATGACAGTCAAAGATATACAAATGACAGCCGACTTTAACAGCTTATCGTAGTTTCCGGAGCACGGAGGAGACTCGGTATGTAATGTAAACTCATCCACGGATAGACCACAGTAACCTCGAAGATTGTCGCGCGGCTGTTAGATATTATTTACCTACGAGCTCAGTACTCACGAAAAAAGTTAATTTGTTGATTTATTTTTATGGCTGTTCTGTCTAGAACTACGTAAATAGTATTGTCGCTTAACTTACAAGATAACCTGCCTATAGGTGCCTTGACAGCACTTACGAAGTTACAGGGGCCACCTGCGCTCCGCGGATTAACGCGCCAGTAGCGCGGGTGCAGGGATTCATTGTATTGCACTTGTTCTGTTGCGCTTCTGGTGCGGTAGCTACACCGGTTGTCGACCGTTACTAATAGAATTTTAAAATATATTTTTTTGTATTTATTCACATATATTTTATTTTACATCAATATAGAAACTACGTAAAGAAAAGCTTAAGATTTAATATATAGCATATCACATCACACTATTATTATAAAGACGAAAATTTGTATATACGTATGCATATGTGAGTGTTTGTAACAACTCCATACTCAAATGGGCGAACGGATTTGGATGAAATTCGGAACACGGGTAGAATATATCCTAGAACAGTACATAGTAGGTATATTTTTTATCCCGGGAGTTTATTACCTTCGGGTAATTTTTACATTCACGTGGAAAACGCTACCAGAAACTGAAATAAAGAAAACTTTTATAAAAGGTTCTAGTTTAAGTACCTAATATTCTTGTACTTTTTAACCTTTATTTTCTTAATAATCTTTTATCTTTATTATGCACCTGCCATATTTTCTCTACACCAGCCTGGGTTGATTGGTAGAGAATACCTAAGGCATTAAGTCCGCCTTTGTACTTTTGTGTTGCATGAAGTTTTAATAAATAAATAAATTTCACTATGTTTGCTACTCCTCGATTTGATAAATTAGTCAAGAAGTTGAACCAAATTGCACTTTTAAGACATTTTGACCAACATCGAAAAAGCTAACACTGATCTAGATCTTGTTCCAAAATAACAAGAATATGGTAGTCATAAAACAGGGATGAAACGCATGTTACTAAAATATTTATGAGTATACATGAGGATGAATAGAAAGATTGTATGTGAAGTGATATAAAAGAAAGAGAACAGTGATGGCATGACGGGGACAGGACAGAATGGTAGAAAAAAAACGTATTTCGCCCCGAAATATAATGGGACAAGCGCAGGAAGATGATGACGGTATTCATAAAACAATTTGCTTTCTAAGCCACTGCATAAAATATCAAGTTAATATTATCCCTGAAACTCATAATTAAATCCTGTTACATAACAGGCACACATAACACAGTAAGTGCTTCAAAATTCACTTACACGAGTGTAACAGTACCTCGAAACAACATAATTTGATTACAACATACACTAGTTTGCCACGTAACGTGTACTTAAAGTTCTTGGTTATAATCGCATGGCATTTAAGTTGATATGCGTTAACGTAAAGTTCTATGATGAACGACGCACTACAGGCAAAGTTAACGCTGCAATTTAGTTTATTATTTTGACCTTTTAAAGCCACAAAAACTTAAATTTAATGGAAAATTATTATGTTGAGATGTAACGTGCCATTAAATTTGACTTAGAATGGAAGACAATTTATTATTTTTTTGTTGTTTGTTTGGTTTCTGTCTGTACCTAGACAGATACCTCATCATTAAAGTGAAACTATAAAAGTTATTATTTTAAAATTACATTGATTTTTATCCATTTAGAATATTAAATTAAAAAAGAATTAATGCTTTTAGGGTTACGTAACACAAAAGAAAAAAAAAACGGAACCCTTATAGGATGGGCACGCCACAATTATGGCGGTAAGACCCCTTAAGACCTCGAACCTCAAGGCGTTCTCACCTGACGCATGACGCAGATTCTCACTGAACACGGTAAGTTCGGGAAGTTCCTGCACTCCTGTTCACTGTGTGGATCACCCGGAGGACACGGTGGAGGTGTGCCCCGCTTGGGCAGAGCAACGCCGTGTCCTTGTGGCGGCAATCTCTCGCACCGGGCCTTGGTACAAGCCATGGTCAGGAGCAGTAATGCTAGCAAAGGAGACAGCCGATCAAGTGAGGCAACGGTCCTCACGTCCCAACCGCCGCCGGGATCCCGATCCCGATTTCTGGTCACCGTAGGCGCGGACTTGCGGATAGCGAGCAATGGGTAGCCTACCGTCCGACCGTCTGGTAACCATTCGGACCGAGTCCAAGTCGTCGACGGTGCGTATTGTTCCACGCGCGTCTCCGGTAGATGTCAGCAAATCGTAGGGACCCAGCATGCTCGAAGCCTACTGGGGCCAAGGGTCTGATTCTGAAAGGAAATCTCGGCCTCGGTACGAAAGGCAACGAAGGAACAGGAGTGGGTTTTTAGTCAGTAAAAGTCTAACACTATCTCTCGCTCCGCCCAAGAGCGGGGGATGTCATAAGATGATTTTCCCACCGAAAAAAGAACTCTTTGATTATTTTGTTGTCCGTCCGTCTGTCTGTCAAGACCCGTTATCTAAAACGCGTAGAGGTATCGAGTTGAAAATAAAACCATATACTCAAGTCTGCGGTTCCATTAAGCTGTGAAAAAATCAAACTTCTGAGTCAACGAAAAAAAAAAAGATACAGCCGTGTATGTCGCAAAAAAAATATATTTCGACGCTCTGAAGGGAATCGAAATTCATAGGGTGCTTTCCGTTGACTTAGAATCCTGAAATTTGGCATGAAGCAAGGTAACATAGTACAAGTATGAAAACTGCAAATTTGTAGTTACGTCACAAAAAAATATTACCTTAATTCGAGAATTGAACAGACTGTTTTCATAGGTTTGTAGGGAACCCTCAGTGCGCGAGTCCGACTCGCACTTACCCGGTTTCTTTTTAACTTACCTCCTATCTTGATATTGCATCTCTATCTTACAATTTATTCCAATGGAGGTAATAAAAAAAAATGCTTATTTTATTTTTAAAACGTAATCAGAAAAAAAAAATTACAACCCATTTCCAGTTGTAAGCCCATCCACCCTACCTCGTCGTGTAAGAAAATTGGCGGCTTTCTGCACAATATAGTTCTGCTCGGCTCCCAGTTGTTCGCGTGCTCCAGCCATATTGATTCAGTGAATAAATTCCACACAAGTGGAGGTACACACAATAAGTATAGCGAACCAATAGAGTTTCAAACTAGCTCTGTTCGAGAAATAAATTAACTTTATGTTTTTACTTGCGGAGAGAGTGGCTTACAATCGATGTACCTACGTGTAATTCAATTTTGAACGAATACTACGCAATAAAAAATACAGAGTTAAAAAAGTAATTAACGGTAAAAGAAAATTCGGAAGAATAATTTGAAGACGTCGATAAATGCTGAGTAGACGTAGCATTTTTTTTTTTTTTTTTAAGGTGGGAAATCATCCAAATGACTTCTCGCGCTCTGGGTGGAGCGCGAGGGCGTGTCAGACTTTTACTGACTAAAACCACACCTGTATCCTTCAATTACCCTTTGCGTCCTAGGACTACGGGTTTCCCTTTCAGAAATTCTCAGCGGTCCTAGTTAGCGGGCATCGGCCCTGCTGGGCCCCTACGGTTTGCTGACATCTCTTTGAGGCCGGACGGCGAGCTACCCAGTGCTCGACGTTCGCAAGCCCGCTTCTACCGTGGCTGGTAGTCGGGGTCGGAATTACGGCGGCTAGGGCGTGAGGACCTTCGTTCCCTCACGCGTGCAGCCTCCTCCTTCGCTAGCATTACTGCTTCGCAGAAAGAGGCGACCGCCTGCCATTCCTCCTCGCTCCGGACCATAGCCTGAACCAGGGCCCGTCGCGAAAGGTCGCTGCCGCCTATTGCCTCCACGAGGACACGGTGGTGCTCCGCTCAAGCGGGGCACACCTCCACTGTATGCTCCACCGTGTCCTCTGGGTGGTCCGCACAATGATGGCACCCGGGCGTTGCTTCCGCCTGAATCCGATGCAGGAACCTCCCGAACTTGCCATGTCCGGAGACGTAGCATTATGCTGTTTGTTTTTATATTATGTTTTATGAAAAGGTTTCTCTGCTCTCTTTTAGAACTACAATCTTCTGTGACGTTAGGGAAGGTCTATTTAGACCAGTACTGTACGTCTTCCGGCTGGAATGAATGCGATGATAGTGTGAAGTTTTAATACCTTGGTGACATTATTTTTAGTCATCATCATTTTAAAATAAAATATTGTAGAATACTCGCTGAATGATGCTTTCGCTTATCAAGGGTTCTGTTGCTGAACAAATATTTTCATGACGTATGGAAAGCATGCCAAACAATTATCTATCAATAAAAATTCCAAACCAACATGTTTTGTTTTTAGAGTCATAAACTAGTAGCAATAATATGTGTTTTAATGAAATGGCAACACAGATGGTTTGGCGTTTATTGTCTCAACTGCGATGTCTAGACGTTTGGCTAGTTTGTGAGTTTGTTGACCGTGACACATGACCACTACAAACTACAGCTGTTTAGGCTGAAAGAGGCAAAAGTAATAAAAAGCTTTTTACTAACACTGTACTGGAAATTAGAGTGAAACTAGCGACCCGTCCCGGCTTCGGGTGCAATGCTGATACTAAATATACTACAAAATGTCTTTATACATCACATTATAAACCTCTCAAATTATCAGTGTTTCTCTACTATATTATACATGTATTATAGGTACATAATAAACCTTGCCCTTCAATCACTCTATCTACAAAAAAAATCGCATCAAAATCCGTTGCACTACGCAACGGATTTTGATGCGATTTTTTAAAGATCTAAGTATACATATCCCCAGACAGACAGCGGGCAATTTTGTTTTATACTAAGTATGTAATTCGAGTTTAAGGGTAAAAACTACATCACATTATCTGTAAAAACATAGTCGCACTAAAGTCGTAAACAAAGGACATAGGCTATGTAATAGAATAGTGAAACATCACAGGAGAAATGAAATAGTTTAGAAATCATTACTACGATACCCCTTTAAAAGGCTAAGAACTAATGGCTCATTATAAATAAGGTAACTAAACTAATAAGAGTTTAAAAATAAATACATTGACAGATGAGATTTAGGACGGCTGTAAGATAGTAATTCCGTAGGAATAAATTGTTTAGTAATAGTTGAATAAGCTTTTTACTAGCTCCGGTCGCTACTCTACCCATGACAGTACTTACTGAATAAACTAAAATAATAGCTATAGTTGACTAGACTAAACCTTTAAACAAAATTATAATGCCAAAAGAGAGGCACAGGATAGCCTGAGCCTAGATACAATATAAATACGGCCATAGTGCCGTATTTTCAAATGATACTTGAATTATAACTAGATTTGAGTTTAGATTAGTACGAAATCTGACAGGTTTTGATCTGAGATTCATGCTTAAGCATTGTTCTAGCCCTTTCTCACTAATTCATCGTCAATGAAATCGCGAGGCAATCCTCTATAGCTACTGAAATCCAACAACTAATTCAATAAGCTCACAAATTCAAAATCCATCTTCCAATTCCTAACCGTAGTTTTCTATAAAGCCGTCACTGTCACTTAAGATAAAGTCTCGCGCAAACCGCGCCACTTGAAGTGATGGGAGTATTCTATTCCGGGAGTCCGGGAGCCCGGGGCCGGGACAAAGTTCCCGGCGCCGCTAAATCAAGTGTCTTGGCGTAAACCGCGGCGGTCACATTTCGCGTAATCACGCCACCTAATTGTCTAAGTTTGGTTTCGAGTTGGTGAGTGACGGTGGGCGCTTCGTGTGTGGTACGCTTACCTGGGTCGGTACATACATAACTACTTAAACGGTTTTCAGGATTGCTTCGTGTATTCACACAGACAAAAACGTTTAATGAGATAACAAAAACTAATTTTACTTTTTCTGTAATGGCTGATCTAATAGTAATCTTTTTGTTCGTCGTATCCGATGCTTTCGAATTATTCGAGTTTCTACTAGAATTTAGCCACGTCTCTAAAGGATCATCATAAATGATGTCAAAAAAATATTTTCTGCCACATTCGGATTTTCTTAATCCTACACGATTTATAAGTTTAGACTCTACAAAAAACATAAAAATATAATGAAGACGTTGAAAAGCCGATAATCTCTGTTTGTGATTTCAAAATGAAAATGGGGCCTGTAAATCACCGTGAAGTATTTTACGAAAACATAATTATACACCTAGAATGTTGATGATGTTATACCGGTTATAAGTAGGTGTAAGAAGCATATTACAACTGGTGATTTGTGAAATAGTTCCAACTGGAATTAGGAGAAGGTATGTAGGTTCCTAGTGTTAGGGAAATGACTAGTAATTTAAGCGAGATTGGCATCTATGAGTAGGTAGATTGTTATGTGTTCCTCTACAATTTGGCTGTAAGCACCGACAGCTATTTCTAGAACCATGTTGAAGTCGAAGTTATTGTGGTTTTACGGCTAGATGTAGACATACAAAAATTGAAGAATGCTTTTGTAGTACTCATAAAAGTAAACTACTTTCATTTTCTATAATCTATTTAGAATTTTTTTTTTCTACGATACGTAAATATTGGAATGAAATATCTCGCAAAGTGGTTCTAAAGAGACAGCCAGTATGTACCTCTAACCTTAGTCAAGTAGACATGCAAAACCTTCAAATATTGACTTGTATCTTGAAAATATTAATGTCAGAAGTTAATAATCATCTTTTCATTATTTTGTTTAGTTTCCTAATAGCCTGACAAATAATGAAGGCAAAGAACCGCAAATTATTTGATGGTAGAAGAGAAACAAAATCGTTTATAATGACAAGTTAATTAATGAAAGGTCAATCAGTACACTAATTGAGTGCGAGGTCGCAGGTCAGCTGAACAATGGCTCCGTTTGTGCTGTTATAAGGTTAAGGATACAACCGTGTAGCCGGTTCGTTTACATTACAAAGCATTTTTATGCACGGTAACAATTGATCAAAACTTTGATGATTCTCATGAACCTTGGCCCACGCAAACTGATTGCAATTCATTTTATAATAATCTGAAATGCCTTTATTGTTATGATCATTATTTTTATTAACGTGGTTTTAATAATTAAATTTGGTTTTTATAACAAGAGTTAATTCAATAATATGAATATTTGACCATAGAAACAAATATAAATAGCGACAATATGAAAAACGAAAAATCCTTGCCCCATAGGTTTTTTTTCTAGTGTAAACGTAAAATGTTGGGTTTACGAGTTCAACAAAGGGTGACTCTTCGATTTTGAAATTAAAATTACCTATTAACAAATCAACAATATTCACTTTCACACCGAAAATAATAGTCATAGAATAAATTAGTATAATCAGTTTCAAGTTCCCACTGCTGCGACTCAAGCCTCCGCTCTATGAATGACATTGGCCCAGTGTGCGTTGAAGGATATTTACATGTCTTAATCTTCCTCATAATATTTTCTTCATCGTTAACATTTCAGAATCAACTTCTTTGTAAGTATCAATAGTAATAAAACGTATTAAAAAAATACTAATTAAGAGTACCTGCCAGTAGCTTGCCCAACTTGTCAGCCTGGCTTTGAATCCACGATGTACAACTCGTAAGTTGAGGCCGTTATCACAGGGCTTTAGCTGCTCATGAAATTTGAAGATCAAGATTATCGGATCAGATCTAGGCTATCCTCAAGAACCGATTAGGTGCAGCTCATCGAAGTATAACAGAGCCATCACAAAACATTTTGGTTTTGATGGATCTGTTATACTTTACAGTGACTCAGCATTTACACAGACTTCTCTCGGGGTCCTCAGTTACAGGAAGTTAGCCGAAAATTCTTTAGCTTGTGATTTGTATTAGGAGACTGCCTAATTTTCTACCAGCTCTAAATAAAACTGCACAGCCACAATCCCTTATTCCAGTTTTTGGCTATGCCAATACCAGTCATCCAGGTATTTCTAAAATGCAGTTACAAACTGTAATCGCAAATAACTTAAACTTTCACATATGCTTAAGTGGCTTCAAAACTTTTGCATTAGTTTCAAGTTCCGTTTTTGCAAATATGACCATTTTCCAGGATTTTGCATTACACTCAAGTGATTACCAATCCTAGCAAAGACATACCCATATTCTATCATTGCTTTACACTTTATAAAGATAATAGTGTCTTATTTATTCCTACATTAACCTATTATCACAGTAAACGTTTTAAGTTCTTTTATGACACACATAACAGACATACACTTGAGATCATCGAAAAATTTAATATTCTTGAAGGCCTCATATTTTACAAATTATACGACAAATTGTTCACAGCCTGTACGATTGTAAAACGCATTACCATTGTCTGTTATACAAGCACAGTTGTAGACTTTTCTCAAAAAAAAATTTGAAAGCCGTTGTCTTTACCTGTAATTCGATTATGTCTACCTATATTCTCTATTTTGTGTCTCTCTCCAATTTCAATTTTTTTTTCACTACCCGAATCAAATATTGTGTGATAAGTATTTAAGTATCGAATTATGTTTACCAGCAAAACCACTGACTGACACTTCTTTTCAGTTTCTTCAGTTGCAAGGTTGCCTGGCTGATATCATCAATGATTTCGCCAGTTATATCCGTAAATTTAGCTTTGTGTAATAAGTCTTATTACATTTTTGTAGTACAATAGTTGTATTCTATTCTAAACTTAATCCTGTTCCTCCTTCCACCACACAGACCCAGAATACAAACATATTTATCAAATTCGTCAGACCGCAGCTCGCCCTAGGCCTGCAAGACAAACTTGCTGCGACCGAGATACGGCGCTAATGTCTGTTTGTGCCAACTTTTGTGCCAACTTTGTGCTAACTTGTGCACTACTAACCCTTGTGTTGTCACCAGATTGTTGCGGTCGCGGAGACTGTCCTGTGTTGCCGAGATTCTTTATCGAGACGATAAAAGTTGGAGTTGTAAGTCACTTGTTAAAGAGTCGGGGAAGTGGTTAACCGCTATGAATTTTGCTGTGAATGACTTTTTTATTTGAATGAGAGTTAGCAGTACTATTTTTACAGATTACAAGTTGGTAGGTTAATTTTATGAGTGGTAGCCAAATTTATGATTAAAGTGAAACTTCTGATTCTGATCATCTGCAAAGATCTGAGGTGCCAGGAATGGTTTTACTTATTGTATATTGGCCTGCCTCATTTGTGATTCCTGGGTCAGGGAAAGGGTTATTAGGTTTTTCCATCTAGAATTATCATTAGCAACCATTCTAGCTCTGCACCCTACTGAAGACAGTAGGCAGGCAGACCCACTATTACATATGGACCTCACAAAACGTGCTTATGGCCTGCAGCATTATATAAGTAATATGTAAAGAGCAGTTGTGGCCCAGTGGCCCGGACTTATGAGTTGAACATCGTGTGTTCGAATTCAGACTTCTAAATTTCATCCCACTGTTCTCCAAACAGTGAGGGGAAACACTGTAGGTACCAGCTGTTCTAGAACTATAATTAGAAGACATGTGATATCCACCAACCCACACAGGGTCCGCACGGTGGATTACGGCCCATTCTCTCTCCTAGGGATTCCTCCTCTGCTGAGACTCAGGTGGAGATCTGAACATTATAAGGCTGATTATGATAATTATGATATCATTATTATATAAAAATATAAATAATATGTTAATTTAAAAAATTGAATCTATATCCCAAAATTGACCAGGCACTATTTGGCAACAGCACTCAAAGTTTTTGTTTCAACTCGGCCAGGCTCGGTTTGGGGGGGCGTCTCCTGTCGCGACGGTTGGGGCGTAAAAATGTCCGTTCCCCACGCATGTGGCCCCCTCATTCGCTAGCTTTAAAGAAACAAAAAGACAAAAATAAAGAAAAAGTATTTATTTAGCGGCAGTCACCAGGATCACACAACATAAATAAATATTACTGTTTTGCAGAAGGAGGCGACCCCATTCCATTTCCTTTGGCACCAGGGCCCAGCACGAGAGGTCACCACCGCCGATCGCCTCTACGAGGACAGGTGCTGTTTCACTCAAGAGGAGCATACCCGTATGGCTCCACCGTGTCTTCCGGGCGGCCCGCACAATATTGACACTCGAGTGTTTCGTTCATCTGAATCTGGAACAGGAACTTCCCGAACTTACCATGTCTGATGAAGACCTGTATCATGTGGAAGGTGAGGATGCCGTGGCGCCTTTCCAACCACTCCTCAAAGATCCTCAAAGAGGGGACTTACCACCTTTGTGGTATCTATGATAATGTTAAGATGGATGTGTGGTGTGACGAGAATGGATATGATAATGTGAAGTGAGAAATGAGTATATTAGGGGAAGTTTGAAAGTGGCGTCAATGACTGAAAAGTTGAAAGGGAATCGTTTGTCTTGGTATTGTCATGTGAAGAGAAGGGATGAAATGCATGTTACTAAAAGAGTTATGAGTTTACATGTGGATGGATGGAGAGGGAGACCAAAAGATGGATGGATTGTGTGAAGAGTGATATAAAAGAAAAGGAACTTAGTGATAGCATGACAAGTGACAAGGCAGAATGGAAGAAAAAAATGTGTTGCGCTGACCCCAAATAACATGGGACAAGAGCAGGAAGATGATAATGAAAGTTACTCAGCCAGAGAAGAGAAAATCAGATGAAAAAACTTACTGCTTCACGAATTAAAAAATGAAGTAGTAAGTTTATGAATATTATATTATGTGTGTTAGAAGAATCAGCGTTTAAAGTTATATGAATATCTTTGCCTTGGTTTACTATATTCCTATAAATGACTAGCTTTGAATAAACTTACTTTTTGTCTCCTAATTACGAAGCCTTTCACATATTTACAGGTACAATTACACCAAGGAAAACTTCGTTCCGTATCTCCAATACAAAGGGCATCGTTTTCATTACCTCGGCCTACGCTCCGATGGTTCAAGCGAGTTCTTCTCGTAATTCAATATCCAAGCGTACCTTCGTTTCTAAGTTAAACAAAGCTAGTATATCTTGGCACGTGGCAGAACCGGGAACTAAAGGGAATCGTACGGCGTTTGACGTTATTTTTGGCGTTTCCTTGACAAACAGCGCCGCTAAGGGGTGGCAAATTAAATTGGGCTCTGTATTCAAGGTTGTATCGGTAGATAAAATTGTCTTATTGGTATATTTTTGGAGGCACTTGGTTGTTCTTAGATAATATTGTATCGTCCCAAGAAAATACGAGATCGACATATGAAATGGAAAGTTGATGTGCAATGTTATTATCCCAGATCATTACAAACTTTTACTGGGTCTAATAACTTTTACTCGTAATCGCTAGCAAAAGTAAATGCTATCATTATAGTATCATGACCGGAGCCTCATTTAAACGTACCTATTATAACTCCCAGAATTAATCAACTTTTTGCAATAATAATAAGTTTCATCGTAATTGACTTTCTCTGGCAAATAAATTGAGAACCTGAGACACATAATAAAATTTATTAATGTCGTCGAAATTGTAATTAATCTCTTGGCCTTCCAACATGAAAAGTAATCAGTCTTTTACCTAGAAAATAGAAAAATAAAATTAAGTAATCAAATAGTCAGAAAAAAAATCACTATGAAAATTGACCTAGACAATCGACCGACCCTAGATATGAGTATCTTAAAGCTTATGAAAATTTGTAGTTGGAGAGATTATTGGAGTTGCGAAATAAAAAAAAAATGTACATTATAGGCTCGAAAAGGTCCTTTCAATCAATAATTTTTATTTGTCAGGATATGGTACAATAGATATTACAAGTTTAGTTCCAGCAAATCCTGCCATACGGCGTACAAATATATCTTTGCGAATGAAGACTCATTTGTTATCCTATTAATTAAGAAATATGAATCAATTAATAAAAATAAATATTATTGTAATAAAAATTGTAATTGTATTGAGTTAATAAAAGTCATGTCATTAATATTGAATAATTAGGGTTCAGTACCTAAGTCGGTAAAAACCAAACCCTTATAAGATCAATTTGTTGGCCGTCTATCAAGACTCCTTTTCTCAGGAACGTGTGGAAGTATGAAGCTGAAACTAACATCAAATACTTGAGATGCTACCCCAAGTAACAGTGAAAAAAATCAAACTTCTAAGTCAACGCAATATAAACTGAAGCTGTTTATACTCCGTCTAGGTGCATATTTTGATTCTCGCTAAGAAATTATAGGGCCCGTTGACTTAGAATCCTAATATTTGGCATGAACCAAGGACTCATTACAAAAGTATAGAAGAATCTGAAAACTGTTTGGTAATAATGTCACAAATAAAATACTTGAAGCGCAAAAAATTATTTATTTATTACATTAGAAACCTCTGGAATGATCAATGTTTCTCTACTCTATAATTCGTGTATTATACAAGTAAGCCTTCCTCTTGAATCACTGTATCTGTTAAAAACCTCATCAAAATCTGTTGCGTAGTTTCAAAGATCTAAGCATACATATGGACAGACAGCGAGAAGCTACTTTGTTTTTTTATAATAAGTAGTGATAAATTATATAAAAGTTGGAAGGAGTTTAGTGATATAGCTTTTAAAAAGAAAGTTAAATGTTTCTTTCCAGACAAATCTTACTACAATTTAAATGAGTTCTTTATTGATAAATTTTAAATTTGTACAAAAATAATTTATTTTATTATTATCAGGACATTTTATTTTTTTAATAATAACTATTTTACTCAGTTTGACATTCTAGAAAACTTTTCCCATACTTTACTGGCATGTATTTTTTTTCTATTTGCCAAAAGTCAAACCTTAGCCATACATAAATATCATCATCATAAATCAATTGCAAAAAGAATTATGTCTACCAACCGTAATCAAACGAGGTTAGAGACTATTTAATATATTGCTATAGTTTGTTATCAGGCGTTTATTTTTCTTAAATAAAAATACTCTATGTCTGATATTTTAAGTTTCCTATTGTCAAATATTATAGTTTTAGTTTCGGTTTCGGGTTCTTTTTGCTATCGATTCCTTGTCTCTAACACAATATCTAGGTTTTATTTCTGGGAAAAATAAAGAACAAAATCATACCAAGTTTGCATTGGCCTTTATTTTGACTTCTATCAACATCATCATCTTCATGCCCTTGTCCCGTTTTATTTGGGGTCGGTGCACTACGTTTTTTTTCTTCCATTCTGCCCTGTCACTCGTTATTTTTTATTTTATTTTGACTTGTATCAGTATTATATATTTTTTTTTTAAATTATTTGACTTAAGTCCTAACTTGATCCTTCTCGCGTGTCATTACACGCTAGAATGATTTTATTATTTGTATTATTTTGAACATATTTGCATGCCATTGTCCAGAGCAAACGTGACAATTTATATTGTTTTTAACATCTCTTGCATGTAGACAATTTATTTTGTGATGTATGTATTGTAGTCATGTTTGAGCAAATAATCTTCTCTTATTGAAACCGACGCGCTCAGATCGGCGTACTACCTTAATTCACGCTTGAACGCTCCATACAGTTAGTAAAGCGACGCTGTGGTCGACGTTGTAGCACGCTTAGAAGTAACCAATTTACTAATTACTTAAATAGTTGGAAAAAGGCAGGCAAATTCGTCACAAAAATTACCCCATTTTTTCTCACTCCCGACCACTCCATTTTTTCTTACGGCCGTTCATTTCTCCCCAAACTTCATATAATACGTAAAGAACGTATGTCTGGCAAGGCACTCATGTAGCTGCAACTTTTATTATTCATTAGAAGCAATAGCTTCGGTAATAAGACTGTTTCTATTCGTGGCGCGGATACCGGTGTTGCCAGTGCCAGTTTTGGTCCCTTTGAATGGGGAAATGGGTTTTTGAGTCCGAATTTCTGGGACCTCAAATGTGATTCGACTTTGGCAAACGTAAAAGGGTATTTGATTTCAAATATTATGTTATTTTAGGGTAATAACATTGAGATGATGATTTTATTGTATATAAATTCTGATGGCCAATTTATGTCGAAAGTTAGGTCATAACAAAAAATTAAAACGATTGGATAATGTTTTCCACAGCATAGCTGTAAAGGAAAATCACATATTATTATTATATCATAAGGAAAAGTAACGTTTTGATATTTTTGGGATTAATTTGGCGACCACAAGAAACAAATCCACATGCTTTGCAATAAATAGCTAGTATTACAACAGGTGGTCTGACTTCTAACAACTACTTTGACAACGCAGTGTAGTTTTATAAGATGTTTTTTTTTTGACCTCTAAAAAAAATCGTTGCTCGTTGCAAAAAGTGGGTACGTTCACAAACATGTACATTTACGCACCCACAACTTGAACGACTATTTGTAGGCCAAACAAATACTTGTGCTGTGTAGGAATCGAAACCTCGACACGAAGTGCAGCAGCCAATTGTTCTACCACTGTGTCGTGTGGATATGGTTGTCACATTACTTGAAGTTCTGCTTGCCACGATATATCTCCTTATCAAAGTAATTGCGGATTCTACACATCTCTACCCAAAGTTCATTTTTATCTCTCCATATCACGATACACTATTTTTACCACCCACTTAACAAAAACACACTTTAATACCCAACAAAGTAAGGTAACACAAAGTCCCACCTCTGGCAACACAGTAGACCTTATCACGATGTTTTAACGGCGTCCGAACGAAGAATGGGATCGCTATTGTAATTTGTTGGTGTTTTACCGTTTTATAGTCCCTGCTTTATTCATCGGGATGTTATGGGCTCCAGCGATCACTTCGTTAACTATGTATCGTGTACGGGTTTTTGCTAGAGGTAAAAAACCGTATGGAGTATTTTATGGTACTTTTTGGGAGAATTTGTTAGTGGAATCGATGATCGTAAATTGTTGTTGTAGAGGTAAATAATTGACGTAGAATCGGTTATTAAGTAATGATTACCAATAACCATACTATTAGGTCAATCTGCAGCCTGGTTTCTGTTGCTTATAAGATCTCAAAATTCTCATTTTTAAACCTCTACTGACATAATACCATCGGTTTTTATGAATATACATGATCATTATTTCAGCCGCACCGTCCACTTCTAGACACCTCCTCCAAGTGTTACCGCAAAGACCAGTCCCGTGCGTCTTTATTATCATACAAATGTTTAAATTTATTAATTGTTATACATTTCCTTAAATTCATAATTTAATTCCCTGATTGAAGATGAAATATGACTAAGTGAAATATAGCAAAGACTAGCTATAGCTAGCCTGGCTGGTTGTCACACATTGTTAGATCCTGACAGCGTGAAACGACTTCCACATGTTTTTAAGCCTCCTTGTCGTCTCGAAGGCTTAAACAACCCTCCCGGACGTAGTATTACCTCCCTGCAACTGGAGAGGACGAAGGTTACTACATAACTATTTTGTAAAGTTTGTTACAACTTTGGAAGACGGATAGATCAGCCAGCTAATTGAAGTTTCTTGCGTCTGTAGTTCTTCACTAAGTTACAGTTAAGCGTTTAAGAACTGTAGCGACTGGTGGTCGAAGAAAAAGTTTCTTTTTTTTGAGTTTAGTATTTCTCGCCCATTTCGCCAATGTTGGCGATAAGTCTGTTAAGCTGAAATGGGTTAGGTGGGCCAAGACTGTGTCATAGTTGGTGTTTGGAGACGGGTGTTGTTACTGAGGTAGAACTGAGAAAGCTGGCATGACAATTTGGACCCATCAGTAGACGATTAGCCCAGTTGTGCTCAGCTTCTTTTTATTATTGTATTAATATCTAAGCCTAATGTGGAGAAGGTGCTTCTGCCCTAACACGGGCTGGTCGCAAGTGTCTGTAATCTACCCGACACGTGTGTCTTCCTAACTGAAACACATTACCAAATGCTAGTATGCAAAGTCAAAGACTTTGACAACAATTTGCGCTAATTAGATGTACCTCATTCTGTTTTCACTGTATATATAGTATATTCAGCCTTATAATGTTCCCACTGTTGGGACTCAGGCCTCCTCTTTAGGAGAGGGAAAGGGCCGTAATCCATCACGCGGGCCCAGTGCGGGTTGGTGGATGTCACATGTCTTAGAATTTTTGGTTCTAGAACATGCCGGTTTCCTCACGACGTTTTCCTTCACCGTTTTGAGAGCAGTGGTGATGAAGTAAATTACACAAAGTAATGTGCCTGACTGGGTTTGAAACCGCAACCTACAACTCGTAAGTCAGGGCCGTTACCACTCGGCCACCACTGCTCTCACTATATAATTAAACTGTTTTCACTATATAGTTAAAATACTACTAGTTAATAATTACTACTAATTACTAGCGACCTGCCCCGGCTTCACACAGGTACAACGCTGATACTAAATATATTACAGAATGTCTTTATGTACAATGTTCACAGCTTTTGTATCATTAGACAATACAAACATGTTTTCTTTAGATGTTTCTCTTGAAAGAGACATACAGTTACATTTTACAAATAATATCATGACTAAATTTAAATCACATCAATAGTTGGTTATGCTATGTATCGGCCGCAAGTCTGGCTGATATTGCGAAATTTCTATTAAGCGCGATTATAGATTTTGCAGTATTCCTAAATCCGATTAGCTTTCAAGATAAACCTTCTACTTATTAGTAAGTCTGTGGTCAATAGTTTAATTTTAGATTAATAGTGGCAATACCACTAGGTACCTATAATAACGTACAACAACACCACGTCTTTTTTCTTTGAGTAGAGAATTATCACATTAATAACTTCTCCCTCGCTGAGGCTAGCGAAAGGTAGTGTCAGATTTTTATTGACTAACAGCAACCTGCGTGTCTTCAGTTGCGCTTTGTATTCCAGAACCACGGCCAGACCAATTGGATAGAGTAAACTTATTGTTATTCAAACTACGGAGAAATTCCAGTAAAACCCAATAACACGGGACATCATGCTTGCCAATAGCTCTTGCCTCTGTACCTACGAAGCAGTACCTACGTGCAATAATATATGTGATATAACCAAAACACAGTACAGATTGTCCATTTCGTTTCGTAAGTTAAGTACCTATATTTGCCCGGGTGGCGAACATTTGTCGAGCTCACCTTTTGACCTTACTGGCAAAATTACCTCAAGGTGGGGGAAATGACCTTAAGGTGGGGGATATGACCCCAAAGTGGGGGACACGGGCGATAAAATGAAAGTAGTTGGACTGTAAACATGTGTGGTTAACGTTGCCGGTGGTGGTGCAGTGTCGGGAGAATTAATATAAAGAGTTAGTTTGTTTAGTTTTGTTTGTTGTCCCTAAGTATAGGTACTTGTAAATAAACTTTTTACAAAAAAATACAACCGACTTCAATGTAAAAATGTTTCTATAATAGTTTTGCTCCAGAAATTTTACTTGTTACGACAGTTCTGCTATGATCCTGTGAGGAGTTCCATTCCATATCTTCGAAGATCCTCATCAAATCATAACAATATTTCTATGGGACCAACTCGGTAGCCTAACCTATCACTAAAAAGAAATTTCAAAATCGATTCACAATTGACCAAGAAATCGGTGAACATACATAAAAAAAAAACAGCCGAACATAAAACCTCTTTCTTTTTGAAGTCAGTATTTCCATGTCTACCCTAGAACGGGAGAAGTCATTAGATATTTTCTCACCTCAAAAAAACACCTCAATATCTTGAATTTGATGCAAATCTTTCTAGTTTAGATACAACTTAGAATAACATAGTATTACGAGACCGTAAAATGATTTATCGTATTGAAGTCGAACCCACCACCCGTACTAGTAGAGCCAACAGCCTAGCAAATCATTTGGTTAATCCTCCAGTCAAAAAGAAAATATGCAAAAAATAATTTCTTCTAAATCTGTAGTTGTGTCTACAAAATAATGCTAATAAATCCTGATGAGTTAAGTTGTAACTAAATTATGTTGACCCAAGTTTTTCTTCGCCCACTTGATAAAAAGTGTTTTAAAAGTACCCTATCATAACTTGCCGGCTATAATAAGCACTGTTTCAGTTAAGATATCAGTATAAATATACCAACTAGCCTTGAACCCCACCAAAACCTGTCAGTACTACACCTACCACGGTTCTTTGGAACTACACTAAGCCTTTCAACTGAAGCCAAATAACTAGGCGTCTAACTGGACAATCAGTTGAACTGGACAAAACACATGGACTACACAAATAAAATGGCAGTATATCCATGTGGCAATACAGACAAATGTTGGGAAGAAACTGGGGCATTAGCCTAAAGTTACCCACTGGCTATATACCAAAGTCATCTGACCAATCATCACATATGGCTCCCTAGTCAGACTCGTCTCAAGTAGGTCCCAAAAAGAACTCGAAAAATTGCAGCGGCTCGCCTGCGTGGCTATCACCAGTAGTATGAGAACGGCACCCGCTGCCGCCCTACAGGTAATACTATGACTGCCTCCACTGCATCTCATAGTACAGGAGGAGGCAGTCCTGGCTGTTTTCAGACTCAACTTATCCGGTACACTGAAAACAGACTCTCGAATCAAACATACCCGCTTTATGGAAGACTAGTACTACAAAATACATTACAGCATCCAACTCACAGAAGAATCATACGACTACTCAGGCCCTAACGAACTGAGAATCTATACTGACGGATCCAAACCGAACACCGGAACAGGATTCGGAGTCTTCTCCAACGACCTTAATATAAAGATATCCAAACCGCTAGGAACATTCAACTCTGTCTACCAGGCAGAATGTTTTGGCATCATTCTAGCGGCCCACGCCATAGAAGCCAGGTTTACGGACACTCGTATCCGCATAATCTTCGACAGTGCCTCAGTACTACAATCACTGGGAAAAACCTCAACAACCTCGAAACTCATACAATAATGCCATTTTGCACTAGAACGCGGTACAGTGCCAAACAATAACACTATGACACTGCAGTGGATAAAAGGACATAGTGGAGCACTGGGCATGAGCTGGCAAGGCGGGGTTCTCACACGGTGGTCTTTGGGCCTGAACCCAACGTGCCAATACCCTTTGGTCAGCTGCGTGTTTGGCTACGAGAGCACACCAACGCACAAGCGGGAAGGTGGTGGTCTGGTGACACCGGGCCGCAGGCAGCCTAAAGAAGAAATGCCATACTTAAATAAATCCTAACCAGTCACCTTTTGCGTTTGGATAAAGGTAGCCTGTGTCTGATAGCGGGACCATCACCGGACACTGCTCACTGAATAAACACATCTTCGCAATGAATATCACGGTTATAGGTCCGACAGTAGTACTCTGTGCAGAAGATGATGGAGCCAGAGGAAACTGTCGCGTACGTGCTCCTCGAGTGAACAGCCGTCAGCGAAATAAGAAAACGAACCTTGGGAGCACCGAATTCACTCATAGACGCCCTGAACAGACTGAAAAAACTCATTTACTTCTGGAGTGAGGTGGGCTGGTAGGAGTGAAGGCCGCTATGGCTCACGCACAATGGTCTACCAAGGGATAATTGTGGAAACCAGGCCACAATAGATAGATAAATATACTATCTAGTGGTGTAATTAAATTTTAAATGGAGGTTATAGATATTTATGTAGCTGCAATTCCAAACGGTATCCCCTGATTTTGTTATCTTTTTTTTATTGCAGATAGGCTCGCGCTTGATCGCTATCTCACCAAATGGAAAGCGACGGTTTGTTCGACGATGGAACGTGCTTAACTAGAAATAACCTATTCACTCTTGACTTAAAGATCCTCACTTGCTAAGTTTGTAGTTATCTGAAAACACAGACTCCAGCAGGGAATTCCACTCCTTAGCTGTACGCACCAGCATTGTGTTCCCAAAACATTTTTTGAAGTAATTTTAAAGAAGTATTCACGTCAAAAATGTAAGTTTCTAAACAATTTTCCGTTTGAACCATTGCGCCGTCAAAAATAATTCTCGGTCGAAATATTCAAGCTCAGCATCTTACCAAATCGTGACCTCACTTTACATTTGGTCTAACGATTCCTAAAAGTTCTCAAGTGCATCCAGCGCTGTGTGTAAGCGGTGATAAATGAAATAATTTTATTTCTGCGCGAGTTTCGAGTCTTAGTAGTGATTTATAGTTGGCCCGGGACTCGAACCTGCTCACGGGGATTACGTACCGGAACCGGGAGGGGGAGAAGGGGGAAATAAAACTGTTTCGATATGTGGATGCTGCACCGAGTTTTAAGGTTTATAGAGTTTAAATGCGGTTTTGAAGTTAATGCGCGTATAAGCTGAAAGTATGTTGTTAATTTATGGTTTTGTTACAAAAAGTGAGACTTTACTAAGAGCGAAGTTTTGTTTGAGGTTTTAGAACGTTTGGTCTCATCATCTTCCGTCAGGAAAACACGTTTTTTTCCATTCTGTCTTCTCATCCTCCACGCTATCACTAACTCTCGTTTCGAGAATATTGTTTAGTTTTCTGTTCAGCGACAATTTTTAAAGCCTCATATCAAAGACACGACGATGGCATTCGACAGTATGGATGGCGCGGGGGTAAAGCAACTGGCTGCACCACTGCGTGTTTTTTGTGCGATTCCCACTTGAAACCAATATTCATATATTATGGCCTACACACAGTTATTCTGGGTCTAAGTGTCTCGTGTATTTAATAAACAAATAAATAACATACACTACTACGTACTAGATCCAATCATACAGTAATAAATGCTTGTAGATATATCGTGCAAATGAAACATTAGTTGGATTGCCAAGAAAAACGTCGTAATCATCGTTCGTCACTCCCACGTCATAACATAAAGACATCATCCATGGAAGAGGACATCCGGAGGGTCAGACATACCCGTACCTATTTATGGACGGGGGAAACGAAAACGATAAAATATTCTCATTAATATTGAAGCATCGTTATTTATGTCTATTTTAGAAGATAAAATCATTGGAATAATTCCAAAGAAGATCTCAAGATGCTTGAAATAAAAGAGAAGATTGCGCTCAAAATATAAATATTTCTTGTCGATGAGTTTGTATTAAGATAAAAATTTTTGGACGCAAAATGTACAATAATTTACTCTCGTGTCGAGGATTTAGTCAAACGTACAAGGTTTCACTTTGTAGACATTTTGAGAGGTTGGCAACAATCCTTGAACGGTTCTAAGAAAAACCTCATTCAGGTTTCAAAGAAAATTACATGGCTCGGTTACTATCCATTACGAGGCTTTCATGTCAACACATATGTCTATAAAACAATTCAATTTAAAGACGTTTCCCAGCCGAAGCCTCGTCTCGTCGTCTATTAATTAAAGCTTATAACTGGAGGCCTGTTTAATCTCTTGCCGGAGTCCCACCGCTTGCGCCCAGCAGTCCTAACTAAATACTCAGAATTGTTTAATCATGGTTCACAAATGTGGACGGAGCGAATCAAGGTGGACTCGGTTTTGTTTATGTTATAGATGTGCATTGAATTAAGTTATTCATTTCTGTTTGGTTTGGTTTGCTGTTGGAGCTTTGATCTTTAATGCAATGGAATGCGTTTACATACATTAACTATACTTCAGAAGTTTCAAGATACTACTGTAACAAAAAATTATAATATAAACAACTTTTCCCGCTCTAGAATGGAGCAAGACGGTATGCCAGACTTTTACTGACTAAAACCTTCCCTTCGAGTTCTAGTGTCACGGTAAACCCTTTTGAAAATTCCCGCAGCCTTAGCAAGCATCAAGCCTGCTGGGGCTCTTCAGTTTTTTTTTAATCTTTATGAGGCGCGTAAAATACAACACGCCGTCGACTCAGTCTTGGTCCTTGCCGGACGGCCGAATAACGAGCTATCCATTGCTTGTCTTAGGCAAGCCTGTGCCTATGGTGGCCGCCAGAAAAGAAAGCCACCGGAACCTGCTTTTTTTTAAAAAAATTGAAATGTCAAGCAGTCAGTCAGTCAGAAAAATGATGCTAACTGCACATTCCAAAGCGTAGATCTCTATGGAGAAGAATTTGCAAGAAACTCCATGATCACTCTTTTCACTACCTACCAACCTACCCTCTCGTCCCAGACCATGGCCAGAACCAGGGCCAGATGCCACCGTTGATTGCCTCCACGAGGGTACAGTGGTGTTTCATCGTACACTCCACTGTGTCCTCCGGGTAATCAGCATAATGGTGGTTTCCAAGCGTTTCTTCTGCCTGAATCCAAAACAGGAACCTCCTGAAACAGGCCATGTCTGGCGAGGACCGTCAGGCTAAAAGTGATGATGTTGTGGCACCTCTCTAGCTCACTCCTCAAAGAGGGAACTTACCGCCGCGATTGTGGCGGCCCATGACAAAATATAACATCCAGTTTGATTTTCTAAAAAGGTCATTCAAGGGTATGTATAGTACGCCACGTTCATGATGGTAAAAATTGTTTATTCAATGAAGAAGCAGTTAACAGTATTTCAACTGTCTTGGGAACATCATTATTATATGCGTAAAATCTAATACCGATGACGTCACAAAACAGTTTCTACATACATCCTTTTTCTTTTACTTTACTATCTCTCTTTCCGTCAGATTTGAAAGGTTTTAAGTTACTTAATTTTAAAGGGATGTCCAATTTCCAAAATAACTATCCAATAGTAAAATTTTACTAATCTCACAAAATACGGAGAAACTACCTTATCATCATCATCATCGTCATTTCAGCCGATAGACGTCCACTACTGGGCATAGGCCTCCCCCAAATGTCACCACAATGAATGGGCCTGTGCGTCTCGCATCCATCGGATTCCCGCAACCTTCACCAGGTCATCGGTCTACCTTGTAGGGGGCCTTCCAACACTGCGTCTTCCGGTACGCGGTCGCCACTCCAGAACCTTTCGGCCCCAACGGCCATCTGTTTTACGAGCAATGTGCCCTGCCCATTGCCACTTAAGTTTGGTGATTTGTCGTGCTATGTCGGCAAACTACTACTATCCTACTGCCTACTACTATCTTATTGATTAAACATATAATAAATGCTGTTCAAAGCATTTAACTTATCAATGAAAACAGTAAAAAATTCCAAATCTAACTTAAAACTAATAAATCCTGCTAATTACACGCACTCCTAACCTTTGCTCCCACTACATTACTGGCGAACTATTCAGGTGTCCACTATAAATCATGTGACAATGATATCGAGTGAAAAATGGTCCGCGATATAATTGAAACATCGCGTGCGTCTGTTGCGGCCATTCTGTATTATTGCTCGCTATGTTACGTAAGTAGAGTTTTGTTGGAATAGTTGGCGTTTTTGTTTGGGTTTTAACTGCGTAATATCAAAACAAAGCTTTCACCATTATGGATACCGATAAAAACAGTGTACTTTATACAGAACGTAAGGAAACTAATTTTATTCGTACATTTAATGAGTATGATTGACAAAGTTGAATCATTATAGAAATAATTATCATCTTTGATAGACTAAGAAATGCTCAAGAAGTATTGTTTGATAATTCATTGAAAGCGACGCAGAATCGAAATAATATCTTCTTGTTATTATTGATACAAGATATCGAACCACGCTAACAAAAATAGTTCCAACCTAAAAAAAACTAGGCATAAAAATAAATCAAGCTTGAAAATGCTCACAAAATATGGCAAGGAAGCCACAGCGTTGAATAATAAATGGCAGGCATGCGTACGATGCAGCGTTACCTGAAACACATAATACGTACCGAGCTCGCCCACAGAATATATTGCGCGGTTTACTGAATTGGGACCTTCGGGGAGGTTTCTCAGGATTCTTTATTACTAGTAACCTAAAATTTCTTTGAAAATCATTAGATTGAACTAATTGCTTGCTAATAGTTAGATCGTAGAGTTAATATGCAGAATAATAGAGGAATCTATTGAAGAATTTTTCATTATCTAAAGTAATTACCAACACAAGCGTTGATTGCATAATCTAGTAAGTGCCTAGTAGCGTGTGCGATACGAATATATATATATTTTTTTTTTATTTTTGTTCTTGTTATCCATATTTAGTATTTTAGACTCTAATCATCAGTATTTTTAAACAGATGCGGTGAAGCCATAAAAACGGTTTTAATTTTGTATTTATATGTAGGTATATGAATAAATTAATTCCCTCATTAATTTTAACCTGTTTATCGTAATTTGACAAATGAGTTACTCGTACCATTTGAAGCCCTTAAATATATTTAGTCATGATTTAAAAAAAGTTTTTTTTTATTTACCATGTTGGATATGTACCTACAAAATACAATGACTTAACACACTGAAAAAACCCTTCCTACAAATAGGACATTAATGCAGAATAAAAATAAGAAATTATAACCCGACTGCCACCTGCGAGTTGTTAACACAAGTCATTATAATAGTAGGCAGTAAGCAAAGTTGTTTTTTTCAAACAACTCACAGGTGTTAGAAGACCACGGTGATCCTCTAATCATCACTAAGACTAAGAATATTTTCTTGTTTCATACTTTTTAGAACGCTTTCAATTTTTGTTGTGAAAATTTTATTCTCAAACTTATTTCAAGCAATTAAATTATTCAAGCTCTCGAGCAACTTTATGTTTCTTTATAACAATTAACTTATTTATTTCAAACTACATCTAATGTTAGCCGTGACATATTTATACTCTAGAAATATTAATGACATTTTGAACCAATTTATTCCTCACAATTCCAACACAAGTGTGTGACTCATTTCCTCCATCAACATTCTCTCATTAATACTTGGGATCATCCTCAGATCAAAGACGCTTAAAATAAAAGCGAACAAAACACATATTTGTAACCGCCATTTTACAGAAATGTGCATTTCAAATATTGGATCTAAATTCATCCTAGCGGTCTTATTCTGGGTGTCAATTCTAATTACACGCTTTAGATATAATATTTGAACTTATGTCGTGTAGCATAAAGCTCATAATTCAGTGTATATTTTAACCATAGCGCATGGGTGGTCTTTGAGATAATAATAGAAGTCAATACGATTTCATTAGCTTATTTCATATTGAGTAGGTTTTTAGCAATGAGTGTATAAATTAAATACCTATTCGTATTTTCCTTGCTTTCATTAAACCTTACAAAAAACGTCAAATGATCTTTAATCTCGGTTTTTATGGGTTTGGTCATAAATGCAGATATTTTCCTTTACAGAATAAGTCTACACATGTGAGAATGCTTGCCGCCAACACAGTCCCTCTTTGATCAACATGTTCATTCTATTCCTGACTAACTATTTCCAACAAAGAACATGTTGGTTCTCGGTGTGATGGGACACAAGTGTTTATGTTTAAAGAAAGTTGATACTTGGCGCGAGTGGGTTGATGCTTTCTGATGTGGTTGACTTTGATCGTTTCTGAAGTGTGTGGGATTTTACAAAGCTGTGTGTGAAAAGAAAATAAGATGATTTTGAAGGACGTAAGCAGGAACATAACATTTTTTTTGACGATTTTATTTAGAAATTTGAATTATTTTTTTCACAATAATTCTTCTTTCGATTGATAACAGTAATATTAATATGAAGTTAAAAAAAATAACTGATCCTGTTTAATGTACCCACAAAATAAGAAAATTGTGCAACTATTGATACGATTTAAAAAATCTTTCACTAATAGAAAGCGATATAATTGCAGAGTATTTGTCTTAAATAAGAATGGTTTATGTAGGTTAGGCTACGGGAAGGATGCCACGAATATAGCTAGTATTTTATAAGATGTCTTTTTTCATGCCTTTAATTTTTCTTCTTGGCTATTTTAAGGTTAACCATTCATCAAATAACTTCTCCCGCTGTGGGTAGTGTCAGACTTTTACTTACTTAAGCCCACCTGTATTCCTTCAGTCAAAGAAAAGAAAAAGAAAGAAAACATTTATTTGAGACTCGTACAGGACAAAAAACAATAAAACAAAAAGTAACTATCCTATTGAGTAGCGTAATTAGAGACACAATAGAAAGACAATGACCGAGCGAGCGCCGGCGTTCGCTCACCCATCCATCCCGTGCTCACCCATCCATCCAGCCATCGTCACACCCGCTACCTCCATCGTCACACCCGCTACCTCCATCGTCACACCCGCTACCTCCATCGTCACACCCGCTACTTCCATCGTCACACCCGCTACCTCCATCGTCACACCCGCTACCTCCATCGTCACACCCGCTACCTCCATCGTCACACCCGCTACTTCCATCGTCACACCCGCTACCTCCATCGTCACACCCGCTACCTCCATCGTCACACCCGCTACCTCCATCGTCACACCCGCTACCTCCATCGTCACACCCGCTACTTTCATCGTCACACCCGCTACCTCCATCGTCACACCCGCTACCTTCATCGTCACACCCGCTACTTCCATCGTCACACCCGCTACCTCCATCGTCACACCCGCTACCTCCATCGTCACACCCGCTACTTCCATCGTCACACCCGCTACTTCCATCGTCACACCCGCTACCTCCATCGTCACACCCGCTACTTCCATCGTCACACCGGCTACCTCCATCGTCACACCCGCTACCTCCATCGTCACACCCGCTACCTCCATCGTCACACCCGCTACCTCCATCTTCACAACCGCTACTTACTGTACACAATCTATTACTATGCACATAGCATTACTCCACAAGTTGGCAACATTATAATAATCGGCGTCTATGCCAGTAATTACTTCTGGATCGAGTGTGTTCGCGAGTTTCCACTTTATTCATGAGCTGCCATTAAAGCTTGTTAGGCGCTGCAATTATGCTGCGAGGATCTTCCATGGAAATTGGCTAAGGATTGTTTGACATCATCTACATGATGAATAGAAGATTGACTTTATTGGCTTTCTTCCATAATTTTCTTTATTTGTCTGAATAAAAATAGTTTCATTTTAGTTTTAGCTTTGGAAATTAGTTCGTTTTGATCAGCAAATTTTAATTTATTTACCTTTCTGTAGGTGTATTCATGAATAAAATTAACTTTATCATGGGATTAACTGTTACTCTGTAATGGGTGAAAAATACAGATGATTTTTTATACCGAGTAGATTCCAAGTTATTTGTATTCATGAGTCTACCCAATGAAAGGTTACAAACGAATTAAAGGTCACAAAGTAACATAACGTTGATCTCATTTATTACTTAATGGCTTCAAACAAATCCTTGCATAGGTCGTCACTTCAAGATCCTGAGACTGATAGTCTTGTTTAACGACAAACATATTAGGGGCCGGGTTGAAAGCCAGCTCGAGCCACACCGAAACCCAGCTGATTGAGCATTCGCGTGACCCCGCGGCATTTTATTGATATTAATGAACTTGTTACACACCGTCGCGAATTGGCGAAGAGGCCCGGAAACTCCCGAACACCACCGAACCTATTAGATTTATGTTCGCCTTCAGTAATCGATAGCTATTGGTCGCATTGATGTCAACTCCAAGTTTTGCCTCCGTGAATAATGTGAGGTTTTCCGTGCTTTTAGTTTTCCGAAGAGTTCGAGTGGAGTTAGTATGTGGCGATATATTTAACTCGTGTTTGGGTGCAGAAAGGCGTGTGACTTTTAGAATAGGGTCACGCGTCGTTTTTATGGGTTCTAATTTACTTTCAATGAAGATTTACAGTCAGTTGCATCCTCGCAGTTGAAATAGCTAGCCATAATGTAAAGAAAGCGTGGTTTTATATCTACAACTGTTGCATATAAACTATCGGCTTAATACAAGTTACAACACTTGACAAAAATTTGTGCAAAAGAAAGTGTAACAAAGAATGCTAATGTCAATTCATATACTTAAGGGTAGGCAGAGGTACTAGTATACATGAAGTATACCCATATCTTGGCAATATAATTTAGAGCAGAAGCTGCACAAACCTTGATTAAACAGTTCTTTTATTGCTTCAGAGTATCTCCTCCTACTACACTTAATCGAGTCCTGTTCTAAAGCTTCTTCATACATATTTTATCTAACTGTTTTCTATACTAACCTAACCTAACCTCTATCTAATTTTGTCCGACCAATTACGCCGCTTCGTAAAACCGCGCCTAAAGAAAACTTTTTCATTTGTAAACTTCTAAGTGTGGGTTTGAGAAATTAAGGAAAATCAGGCGTCTCTAATTATAATCCCTCTTGCCCACGCTACATTGGCTTGATATAACATGAATGAACGGGGGTTTCGGCGTAGGAGGTGTTAATTTCTGGCAAGTTGTTTGTTGATAGACACAATTATCATTGTGAGGCCCCGCCATTAATATATATTTGTGTGATATCAAATTAACAACTAATGCCTACGTAATATTGTCTTTACACGTGTCCTTTGAGATATTAAAACCTTAGTTTTCCGTTTTTCTGTATTTAGACTAGGAATATAGGGGAATTTTGTTTGTAGACATCGTCTCAAAAATAATTTGTGAATGAACCATGATCTGACATTAGTTTCGTTTTATCTTGGTTTTAATTTTTTCTATCTTGTTAAATATTTAGTGTGGGTCAATCGGTTTTATTACTTATTTTTTATTAAAATTCGAAAATAAATAGGTACCTGAATTGCAGTTTAGTTTAGAATTCAAAAATATTGTCTTTAAGAAATGCTTATGTATATTAATATCTTAAAAACGTTTCGGTGTAACAGACAGCCAACAATGATTAGGCGCCTCAAAAATTCATTTTGTATTCTAAATCATTGAAATCGCTCCCCATTGCGACAAATACGGTAATTTTTACTTTCTTTGCCCCAAATTGACCCGAGCCCAAACTTTAACAATAATGAAATTATTTAAAAACTTCGCCGCGGAATGGGAGTTTCCCCTTTGATGGCGATTAGCTGTTTGTGTCGCAAACATTCCAAATAAATGGGTTTCGTGAATGTTTGTCAAAGTGTTGAAGAGTTCTTTGTTACACAGACCTTTTTTGGGAAAGATAAGCTTTTAAACTTTTGAAAATACAATAAATCTTTCTTTTTGTAAGGAATCTAGTTAGTAAGTAGGTAGAAGAAAAATATATGATGTTACAGGAGGCAATGCTTCAATTGATCACCGTCAGGTTTAATTAATTAAAAATACTCTAAAGATACAATATTAATTTCAAATAAATGTAATTGTGACAACAAATCTGTAAGAAATGAGATTAAAATAATCAACACTTTATTTTGACTTCATATTGACCTTATTCATTGTTGAAATTATTAATGAATTTATTTTTACAACTATTGGTAATAATAAGTTCATTAAGAATTTCTGTTATTATTGATACTTATATAAGTAGATGTTTTATTTGATTTGTATATCCAATTTAGTTGACATTTTTCCAACCTTTTTTTATTTATCTGTAAAATTATTTAAATTATATATAATTTCAATTTTTAAAATTATATATAAGTTCAATGTAGGATAAGAGGCACTGGCTTTGAATGCAATAGAGTAAAGTACAATCTAATACTGACGCGCTCAGTTCCGGGAACGTTAGCTTTCATATACGAACTGAGGAAATCCAGAAAATTAGTTGACATGCAGCTAAGTTAGTTAGTACTATATTCAATCCCATCGCGTTTATGTGACACGTTTGGGTGGAGCGGGAGATAGTAGTAGTCACTGACTAAAAACCCACTCCTGTTCCTTCTTTGCCTTCGCTTTCACACTACCCGTGGCCCCAGTAGGCTTTGACCCTACTGGGCTCCTACGATTTGCTGACATCTCAATGAGACGTGCGTGGAACAATACGCGTCGTCAACGACTTGGGTTTGGTCCGGACGGTTACTGAACGGTCGGACGGCAAGCTACCCATTGTTCGCCTTCCGCCAGCTCGCGCCTACAGTGGTCGGAAATTGGGATCGGAATCCCGGTGACGATTGGGGCGTGAGGACCGTTGCCTCACGCGATCGGCCGCCTCTTTTGCTAGCATTACTGATTCACTGAAGGAGGCCTGTACCTTGGATCAGTCCTCACCTCCACCACGTGCTCCACCGTGTCTTCCGGGTGGCCCACACAGTGTCGACACCCGAGCGTCGTTTCCGCATGAATCCGGTGCAGGAACTTACCGAACTTACCGTATTCGGTGAGAACCTGCGTCATGCGGAAGGTGAGAACGCCGTGAGGTCTTTCAAACCACGCCTCAAAGAGGGGAAGAAAGGAGTGGTAACTAAGACTAATAGGCTGCATTTATATTGAAGAAGAAGAGAAGCAATTTGACTGACCTTCTGTGACAACTTTTTCTGGAAGCCAAAAAGCTAAAAATTAGAACAAATATAAATCTTAGCTTAAGCAAGCTAAGACTTCGATTACCAAAGTAGCCTCACTCTTGTTATCTAACAATTTTTAAAGCTGTCTGTTTCCAGGTATCCACATCGTCAGTACAATGAGGACACAAGTATACTGCCAGTTTTTTGCTTCACGCTGTCATACGCTTCACTTTCTTTATCATTATCTTAAACAATTCATTCATTTTCTCCGACTCTCCATTTCTCTATATTTAAATTCATAAGTTCATATCACATGCGTTTCATTTCTCCTTGCCACAATTGTTTTCCCATCATTACCTCAATCAGTCTGTTTCCAGTGTTCTCACAAAAAATAAAATATTATTTATTTTAGTTTACTGTATGTCCCCAGAGTGACTGTTCTTAAAATAAGTAGCTCAGCCACGGTACGTGTTTGAGATAACATTTCTCGTAGCCGCCGACTGTCCGCAGAATCCTTTCTGTAAAGAAACTTTGAAGGAAAAATGTTATTAAGTTTTAATAGAGATTTTCATAAAATCTTAAAGATAGACGGAATATTTGAGACAATTTTCTACTGACCTGGTTTGTGAAGGGTTTTCTGTGAAAAAAAAAAGATAGAGAACGAAGGTCATAAACATGTTACAAGCGTGGAATTTCCTGCCGGATTCTGTGTTTCCTGATGACTACAACCCGGGTATATTGAACATTGATACTGAATAAGTTACTTTTAGGTAAGCGCGCTTCATCGTTGACCGCATCGTTCCATCAGGTAAGATCGCAAATCTATCAACAATGAAAAAAAAATTATATCGCTCAGTAAATTTTGTGTATTTTCACCCCCTCAAATATTGCAAATGATTTAAAATCAGCCTGTATAATTTAGAAATCTATAAGAATAGTTAAATAAATAAATAGTTACGTATGCCAATTATGGAATCTTAAACGCATAAACACAAAATAACAAGACAAATATACCGGATCCTTGTCTAAAAATAATAGACCGCGACCCGCGTAGTCAGAGTTTTGTTCTAAATATGTCAGCGGAAACATATTACAATCACAAAGAAGATGAATACATCAAACAGACTACCCGATCCTTTAGATATTTTATATTTGGCATACAAAAGAATGTCGTTATAAATATAACCCTAAAACGTCGCGCGTCATCCGGCGTCTAAAGTGACGCTTGAATATAAGTCGCGTGACAAATACGACGATTAGTACTGCCCGCTTCATTTGTTAGGGAATCGCGTCGTATAAAATTAAGTCTCCTTTGATCTACACTCGTTAGTATATGTTCTTTATGGAGAGGCGCCCTTTTCATACTGTTTTTTTATGCGTCTATTTCTGGTGCCTTTTGTAGGGTTAAGTTTTCTTGTTTGATCATGCGTGAAGATGTTTTAGAACTGTATTATGAAAGATTATTGTTGAGTTTAGTGATATGATTTTGTTTCTTATTATGTTTATGTATCACAGTGTTTTTATGTAATGGCAGATGTGGATGTATAGGGGTATTAGCGGTTAGCAACCTGATCTGCCAAGCTTAGAGTTTTACTAACATAGTCAATAGGCATGAATCCATAATAGTGGCCTTATGTGTTACATTTCATGACAGTGAATGATCTAAAACTGGTCCTTAATATAACCATATAGATGTTATATTTTTTTTGGATCCTTTTAAATAACAGAGGCATAGAAGTATTTATAAAATGAATACCTCAATTCATCACATTTGCACAAAAATAAAGACAGTGAAAAAGCAATAATTTACATCACCACCTTTATTTTACACGTCCCAAAATATTTCAGTAACTAGCGATAATAAGCTTTATTTCGTAGCCTTTAAGGTAAATAATAGCTTGTTAAAATGGGTCCTAAATTGAAACAAATTCGTCCTTTTTGGCGCCTATATAAACAGTATAAATCTTCGATGAATCTGACGTGCTAAGCCCCACTTAACGGGGCTCACCTCAATGTATCTTTGCTAGGATTTAATAATTACTTGTGTCACTTTCACGCATCTATATTACGTAAATAACGATCACAACCAGTCGTATTAACAAAAATATCTTCGTTATACCATTTTAATGTAAATTATTGTTTATTCTATTTTAATTGCTATTATAAATATCGCATGATGTGTAAAATTTATTTATGACATCTTAATTCTGACACTTTTAATTAAGGTCAAAAAGTGATCATTAAGAATATTTAAATTTCGTAATACTTAATTAAATTTAACTTAAATCATCGTTATTAATAGTCGATAGTTTAGTCCTTCGTCGGCAATTAGTCGTAGTATCCAAACCCGGTTAAATCTCGTAGTTTCATAATCCATTATAGTAATTGTGAGCAAGCCCCGAGAGCGCTTCAACAGAATTATGTAAATGCTAGACATACGTAGCATAGCGGATAGTACTGGCAGCATATTTTACGTAGAATGAAATTACGAAGCCAGCAGAGGTTTGCATAAAATAGGATTATTACTGAAGTGCAAGTTCTATCAACATTTATGATCAAATAATTTTTAAAACAAGATATAATATAAAATCATCTTTAAAAATCGAAAGGCGTTTTAGGCTCAAATCTCCTTTATTATTTGGTCAAAGTAATGATTTCAAACTTGTTCATTAATTTTTAAATGTTTTTGTTTATAGTAAAAATATATGTCTCGTAATATTAATTTTCTAAACAATTTTACGACCACAACACAACAGTCGTTTCAAAAATTTACCCCAACGAGTCGGGGACCATAATTCTGTTGTCTGCCACTTGGGACTCTCCAGGCCCTATATATCTCTACACGAGGGTGCATATTTTACTCCACTTATGACGAACGCTTTTTTTCACGTCGCTTTTCTGAATAATTTTTCCTCTGTCACTCGGTCGTACGCCCATTGTGTCTCAAATAAAAAGCGTATCTTTTTCAGCGTGAATTCGTTAAGAGTATTTTATTAAGGCCGATTATTCTAAGTGGTTTGTTTGAATAATTGTTCTGTAATGAAGACAGGTTCGAAGGTTCGTTTCTCTTAACGAGCTTAATGTTCTTTTTGTGTTTTTTCTTTGGTTTGGTTTTCTGAGTTGTTGGCTTAAGCTCTTGCCTCAATTTCTTTAATTTAGGGTCTATTAGCAAGCTCCTTGTCAGTTCAATCATGCATCATATTTGGAAAGCTTCTAATTTGGCCTCGGCTGCCATCTAACGTTAACAGCCCTGAGGGATACTAAAACTTTGGAGTATAATCCCTTATAAGAGGCAACCTCTTGCACTGAAAACTATGGAGTAGATTGTAACTTTAAGTAGAGCACATGGAAGTTTGCTAAATATTTAATAGACTTTACTAAAACCCAAAAAACTGCTACATAGCTATCTCCTATTTAACAGTCTTCTATATAACGCCAGAAAAGTTCAGGATACAAATGGTCTGGTTTTCTTTATATTTTCTATAGTACTAAGTATTCTAAGTTAGCTGATATAAACTTTAAGTATCTAAGTACTAAAACAAAAGGTAAAATATTTTTATTGTTTGGCGACAACGAGTGGGAATAAAAACGCGCCTACGGTGAATTGCGACACTTATTTTATTTTTATCTTCAACACATCACTAACAAAGTGTGTCGTTCAGTTTTATAGTAAGTCTGTATTTTTTTTTCATAATTTTTACTGCTTCTGTGATAACATACGAGTATCTTCAATCTATCAAGTTCCCATAATAGCATTTACTATAACTGGGACCGTCGGTTAACTTATTCAAGACGCCAAAAATAACAATAAAAACAATTCAAAGAAAACAATTGAAACTACAAAACAATGACAAACACACTTCAATTACAAGCAGCCTCACGATCAGCTCGCGTAATCCTGCCTTAAACCCTCCCCTACTCGAGATCTCCTAATACTTGAGATTTTTCGGCGAAGGGACATAGACGAAGCCGACGGCGGAGACGGGAACTCTCGGCATCCCGAACATTCACTTTCAGACGCGGCACGTGATTTCTGGGCGCCCAAAGGGTCCCATATTTTTACAATGTATTCGACTTAAATCTCTGTCAGGCTGCAATGTTAGATTTAGAGAGTGAGGATGAATTTGGAATGTGTGATTGGAATGTAGCAAGATATAGGAACTGAGAAGAACCTCTACTGTAGCAGAATGTATGAAATGATTTGATATTGACCTCTGACAACGACCTATTTGAAATTGAAAAAATGCGATGGATGAAGGACAAATAAACACGTTTATAAAAATAGTAACGGAAATAATAATGATTGATAATGCCATTATTAAACATGTTAATTAAATCAGTCAGAAGTAAGATGTAAAGCACTTGATAATACTGACAATGACAACTGTCACACAGTTGTTAGAGTCTAGTTCCAAGATGCCAACTAACATCATGACTTAGACTACGTTGAAGAACACCTACGTATATATCTCCCACAACATACTCCTGGAATTTGTCTCAAAAATGAACGTGTAAAATAATTGTAAAAGCTAGTAAAAGTATGATAAATGTGTGGAACGATTTGTGAGCGTAATATATCAGTGGAATGCGACACATCGCCCGTGCGATCGATCGGGAGATTAGCTCCGTGCCGACCAAATGTTGCTGACCTCTGTCGCATGTTTTTTAAACCTATTGCTTGTACTTTCAACTGGCATTGATACAGATTATCTGATAAGTTCTTGGAAATCATAAGAACGATTGTTTATATAAGAAACTTGCCACGCCCTATGAGGGAAGACTCATTTATAATATACTGTAATATACTACTTCACTAAACTAACTTGGTGTTAAAATAATAGCATCACGATATCTAAAATAAGTGTTATTTTCTCTCCATCCAGAGGTTTTTACGTGAAGTTATAACATAGCTTCAACCAAAAATCTTTGTGAGTCCTCTTTGAAAAGCTTAGGCAACGCACATGTAGTAACCTTGATATGGCAGATGTTATAATGCCTTAGATGGCGTTGACCACATGCCATCAGGTGGGCCGCCTGCATGTTTGTCACTTAACGGCATAAAAAATTAGGACAACTTCTGTTTATTCAATTTCAAACAAGCTTGAGTTTAACTTTTCGTAACAAAGATCAATAATAGTCATAACTGTGTGCTCATTACTATTAATAGTCTCACTATTAAAACAATAGCCTTTCATAATATCGGTCTGAACACGCTCGCAGTCGACACAGTGTCCGTCGAAAAGTAAAGATAGCCAAATGTTATTTACGTGGGCGTCAGTTTGGACGGCTGCTTCCGATGGTGGAAGACACACAGCTCTGATGGAAAACGATGTTGACACTGTCACACATTAGCGCTGTGATTCACACTCTTTGTTTGTCTTGTCACAATATAATGTGTGTGCATAAGACGCGGAGATTGACCGACTTCTTCAGTTAGTGACTTTATTGTAAATCTTTATTTCTTTGCTTTGAAATGTTGCATTAATTTTATGTGTATTTTATCTATTTTGTAAATTATGGTGTGACTATTGAATATGTTTATTGTCTTTATTTTGGAGCCTTTGTGTGTCGTCGTCTTGTCGCGTCTTAATGTCGTGGTAAATTATGTAAGCGTCTTTCGATTACTAAACTTGTTTTGACATGGAACGTATTTTTGATGGAGGCCTTGAACTATTGCTGGGAGTTCACTTTACTTCAATGATAACGGATGACTTAATTACGTATTAATATTCGGTTTGATAAACAAAACCTATTAGTTGCGAAAACACGTGTCGTAAGAAGGCTTTGACGAAAAAGATAAGTGGAAAATTATACAGATTCCTACATAATGTAAATTAAATAAATTAGTCTATTTTATTAATTAGAAACTTAAAGTCCTTTTCATGAATAAATTATTTCTTAATTTATCGAAAATCTCTATGCACAGTATCGAATGTCGTCCTAACAAGAAAAAAAAAACACGTCGACAAAAATGAGTAATGCGAATTAAACTGCTCCCAAGTTGGCAATTTTTCATTTTAATCTGTAGCGTACGAACAGTATACAAAAGAGATTATTCTTCTCATATTAATGTATAACTCGGGGTGGTAAGTGCCGTAGTTAAATTATTATATAAGTCATAGACATGCGACAATGGCAGTAGGTCAAGGCCCCGGGATCTTAGAACGTGGAGGATTTTTTAAACGTTCATATTTTTTTATTATTTACGAGACCACGGCCCAGAACAGCTGTGCTCGGAGAAATGGACTCATAAATCCAGTGAAAGAAATTATGTTTTTGATTTAAATTTATATTTTTCATTTTTCATCAGGACAATACTTTGGGTAGGGTTGAGACATTCATAACGCCACGTTGTTTGGTATTTTTGTGTCTCAAATTATTCTTATTTTTTTTTTGCAAAATTTTAATGAAATTAATGTCACGTCTCCATAAAATATTATATTGATGAGAAAAATATAAAATAGAATAAAATTCCTAGTCAATCTCAATTACTGAGGTAAACTAGTTAATAACACAGCCATTATGCCTAGAGCCATTATTGAGCAAACTACAATTTAATTTAAAGTTTATGAGCTTCATTCTAAAAATAATAATCGAAATATCTGATAAAAATAGCAAATGCTCTGGTAGGTAAAAACAAAGACTGGCGCGACTTTCTGTAATATTTACTTCTGCCGGTCCCCTGGGAAGCAACGCTTTAAGACACGTCGTATACCGTCGTATGCCGGGTACCTCCTTGGTATTCGCACAATAAAAATGATAATATATCGCGATGTGTGTTTTTGTAAGTTCCCTGAGTTTCCCTTAAGTATAGGATATTCGTGAAAAGAGAAAATGTTACTACATTATTCTTACAACATTATATTTAAGGCTTGAAAAGTAGTGAGCAAAAATATTAGACGTCTAGACGGGTAGGTACCTAGTCATTTTACGAACATGTAATATATTATCACAAGTTGATTGCTTGTCTATGTTAAGACATCAAGATGTATGTTTGATTTAACAACATTTTAAGACAAATAAAACATTTTAATGTCAAAACGTCAATGAATAATATTATTAGCAATACAAATCTTATATCAAGATGGAAATAAAAAGTCAGACAACCATACATCAGTAACAGATAGCTTAGAGGAACTAAAACAAATCAACATTCAACTTTTCGGGGCATTCACGTTTCGAGCACTACATTATGTCTCATGTAAGCCAGAATTTACAAAGTAATGACGGTTCCCGGCTCCGGGAAACTCTTCTAACTTACAAACCGCAGTCGATTGCACTCCGGACTTACTGTAAGTCCAATTTAGGAGCCGATCGGATTCGACGAACGATTCCTACTCGCGAACTATTGCTGGGTAAAGAGTATATCTAAGTTGATTTGATGGTAAGGCTTATTTACAGCGTTCAGGCTTTACGTACGTAAGCGGTAGTTTTTCATGATTTCACGCTGTAGGCGAAGAAATAGTACAGAATTTTAAATACCAGCGTTGTTTGATTTTCAGAGATAAATAAGAGCAAAGCCTTTGTGACTAGAATCTTCTTGGATCGATTTCTGTTTTGCGTATATTTTTCTTTTAATTTTTACGTATTCACGGTTAAATGAAATTGTGAATACGGATTAAAACCATAACAAAGCGCTTACCGGAAACGTGAAAAAAAAAATAGTCTCAAAACCCTGTGAGTTACCCTTAGAACAAATAAAAACACGTCTCCCATCACTTCTATACCCCTTTCCACAGGCAACCCCATGCATGTTACAAGTCCGTGCCTACGGTATCAGGGCGTGCGTCGGACAGGCGACACGGCGACACGGGCGCGGCGTGTGGGCCACGAGCAAACACGTCACAACACGTCGCGCAAGCAAACACAGGCTTGACGTGACGGCCACAAATGCCTGCTGGATTTGACACAGACTTAGTTCGAGTTTGTCTGTTGGTAATTTTTTCTAATGTGCGTCTTGAGTTTGTTTCGTCATTTTCCTAGTTTGATTGATCTGAAATATAAGTCAAATGTAAAGTAAAATAAAGTGGCTTAATTTGCTCTAGCAGTTGGGAGTGTCTTAAGATGGCGGCGCATGATCTGGGCCATTTTGTTCCCTGCATAATAGTTGAGCTGAATGGTGTTAGTGCATGAGTCATGTTCGTGAACGGGCGCTGTTGGTTTGGACTGGTCATCTCTCAGCTGCAATGGTTTAAGAGTTAATCATAAAAGAGTGACCATGGAATTTCTTGCATAATCTTGCTCTACTTTTTTTGTGACTGACCGACCTTTAAAATTCAACAGTGCCTGTAGTGCAGTGTAATTGGTTTATTTGAAATCTATTTATACATATAATAAATCTGTAGAAGTCTTCCATCACATAAAATGTGCTAAATCGATGTAGATAACTGTTATACAATAAAATTATGTGAAAATTGATATATTACTTAGACTTTGTTTTATCGCGATCGGTTCACTTTATCGGAAGATATACTACATTCATTGAATGTTAGGCAGTACGAAGTTCGCCGGGTCGGCTAGTTAACAACGTGGTAACCTGTTGTCAAATAGCTAAAAAAAACCAGTGACTAACTAAATCCTGTACACAAAAAACATGGCCAGTATCACAGTCCATTGTCAAACGGTGACCGAATAATGTAAAGCGCGATTGCTGCGTCGATGGAGCAATCTTCGGGATTAGCCGGTCGCCGGCGAGTTATGGACGCTAAACAAAGTAACGTATCGGCTCGTTACTATTTATTGGCTTTATCCTATTGCCTGAGCGTTGCGCGCAATGTATATGGGACTTTCCGAGATTTGTTTCGCTGGCAAGCATTGTAACTGTTGCTTGCAGGAATCTACATCTATTCTGGTCTTTTATTTTTATTTAGATCCGTATATTACGTTGATTTTATGTTATTTCTATCTTTACAGTGTAATTTTCAATCAGTTTGATTCCCGTTGCGTATGCGTTATTGCAGCGTTGCACAAGGTGGACCATTGATCTGGTGAGGGTCGCAGGAATCTGATAGTTGCGAGACTTACAGGACCGTTTGTTGTGGCTACACTTGGAAGAGGCCTATGTCCTGCAGCAGTGAACGTCTTTTGGCTGAAATGATAACGATGTTGGGTTATTGCTGATCATAAAATAGGTACATCAGAACTTGGACTGAATTATCTACACTTAAATTTCTGAAACATTTAATATTGTTGCAAATGTAGATAATCCAAGTGCTATAAGATTACTGTTCTAAGTAAACAGTGAGTCTAAATATCAATTCCATCTAACTTCAGTTCCATCGCAAACAAGAGCAGTCGAGTTGTTTATTCTGTTGGGCCAGTTGTAAGTTCTTGGGATCCAAGACGTAATAATGGCACTATGAAAAGATGACCTAGATTATACCAGTATTTAACTTCTAAGGTATGAAAACAATTTATAACTTTGTTTGAGCAAGGAACTAATCGCTTTCGACGGGATCACGGATAGAGAAAGTTAATAATAAAGAAAAAATAGCATTTTAGTCGTTTGTTGTTTTCAAATTATCTATATTATTCATCCTTTAATACAATAAACACGGATTTTCAAATGTAACCAGATCACGTACTCAGCCACAAACGGACAAAGTAAACTTTACTAAAAAAAAAACTTCCCTGAGTAGTTCTTCGACTTCGAGATTCTCTCCAAGAACAGCGGAAACGTTGCAAAATATTTCAAAGCAGTCTAAATGTCAGTCTTATATAAGAATTGGGGTGACACCAGAATAAAAGGTCTTGACAAATTGAATTCGAACGCAAGCTATAGAAAGGGCAAACAGTGGTCCCAAACTAGCAAAATTATCCGTGTTTACCTGTGCCCACACCTTTGATCCGCTATCAAGCGTTTATGAACCCACCGTATAATACATGGGCAGTTTATTATTTTATAAATTCGCTTGCACAAAGGTCCGAGTCGAACCCAATTTACACCTCGAGGAACATAAAGGGGGCCGCAGAGCCAACTTTGATGCGCTCCTCTGAAAATGTTGCTTTATCATTTATTTTTGGTATCTCAAGGATGGTTTTCCCTTGGTTTTGGATACGTAGAGTTGTTTAGATAACGTGGTATTATTGCGACGTCCTGTGGACGACAAGATCACGCCTCGACTTCGTTAACTTCTATTTATTGATTTCGCTTCAAGATGTTTATAGTTCGCTTCTGGTAAAAGATTTGTGGCTCGAATATCCAGTGTTACACTATTTCTGTAAGTGGGCGACGGCGGAGAAATGAAACGATAAATAAAGGACATATTTAGTGGAGAATTCCTTCCTTTGGCGATTAAAATAGAAATGATATTGGTTTTCATGACAATCGTTGTTGGTATCCTTCTCACTTTTTAAACGATTTCAACTAATGTTTGACTGCGATCCCACTTGATGGTAAGCAGTGATGCAGTCGTTGATGGTGAGACACACTAGTTTATTAAGAGTTTATTCAGTCTAGCTTTAAAGACATCTAAATTATAATCGGACAGGAAGACCACAGCAGGCAAATTATTTCAGTCTTTAGATGTACGCGGTATAACGAGACGAAACGCTTAGTTAGAATACTTGCCGTTTTTTTTTTTAAGGTTGGAAATCATCCAAGTAACTTCTCGCGCTCTGGGTGGAGCGCGAGGGCGTGTCAGACTTTTACTGACTAAAACCACACCTGTATCCTTCAATTACCCTTTGCGTACTAGGACTACGGGTTTCCCTTTCAGAAATTCTTTGCGGTCCTAGCTAGTTGGCATCGACCCTGCTGGGTCTCTTCGGTTTGCTGACATCTCTTTGAGGAGCGCGAGGATCACTACGCGCTGTTGACGACTGGGCTCGGTCCGGTTAATTACCGAACAGCCGGACTGCGAGCTACCCAGTGCTCGACGTCCGCAAGCCCGCGTCTACCGTGGCTGGTAGTCGGGGTCAGAATTACGACGGCTAGGGCGTGAATACCTTCGTTCCCTCACGCGTGCAGCCTCCTCCTTTGCTAGCATTACTGCTTCGCATAAGGAGACGACCGCCTGCCATTCCTCCTCGCTCCGGACCATAGCCTGAACCAGGGCCCGACGCGAAAGGTCGCTGCCGCCAATTGCCTCCACGAGGACACGGCGGTGCTCCGCCCAAGCGGGGCACACCTCCACCGTGTGCTCCACTGTGTCCTCTGGGTGGTCCACACAATGATGACACCCGGGCGTTGCTTCCGCCTGAATCCGATGCAGGAACCTCCCGAACTTGCCATCTCTCGACATCTCTCGCCGTCTCCACTCTTCCTCGTGACCAGGGTAGATGATAAACCTGTCCTTCAGATAGGCCTCGATCAGACGACGGAGGTAGTCGGGCACCTGGTGATACCGGAGTGCCCTCCTAAGTTAGAATACTTGCCGTACGTCGAGTTGTCAGATGGTAGAACATGATGGCGAAATCAAGACATGTAATTTCCACACACACTCTCCAAATGCATCCTGTAAATTACCGAAAGCCTGGCTATCCTACGCCTGTGCTCCAAGCTTGTAGATTGGACTTAACCTAATATAGATCACAATGATAACCAGTTCTGGCAAAGTATATTGTATTGTCCAATAATGGGCTCGTGGAGGTAAGATAGATATTTAGCTGCATATGAAATACTATTTTTCAGTTGCATTCAGTTAGACTGCTGACCAACTCCAATGAAGACGGGGAAAAGGCAGCACTGATAATGATTTTTATTTAATTAATTATTTTAATTAAATATTAATAATAATATAATTACCACTTAGCTATCTTCCTCTTTCCTAACTTTACTGTGCCCGACAGGGTCCATATTGGTCTGTAAAATTTTTTCGGCACCATCTATGTATACATATGGATTGCAATAGAGTATTGAGTATTGATTAGGATTAGTTTGATAACGGATGTAACTTACTATGACAAGAATGGCAGCTGTTCCGCGCGTCGTGGATTCAATCCCCACAAGGAGCAAATATTCTTACGACCTACAGATGTTTGTTCTAGGTATTCTGTATATAATAAACCTATTCAAGAAGAACAATAAAGTTATTAACAAACTGCTAATATAGTCGACCCTTCGCGTAACCAGAAAACTGGGCTTTCCTTTGGCCAACAAATCAGCATAGTCATTCAACGTGGCCATGCTGACAGCGATCTGGGAACTTTTCCCACTGACAGAGAAGTGGATAAATTTTTGACATAATGACATAATAAACAATACTTTCATGAGAGATGGTAAACAGTGTTACGTATCTCGCCTTACACTGCCTGTCACAATATTCTTTAAAAACAAAATCTATATTTATGTAAGAATTCAGAATATTACTTCAGTTCTGAAACCTAAAGTCTAAAAGTAGCTCTAGGTACCTAGTAGTACATATTAAAAACCTCTGGAAACATTGTGATTTTCATCTGATTCACATCTACATAAAATGAACGTAATTCTTAAACTTGTTTGCTTCGATGGCCGAATTTGTAAGTAGTAGGTACCTATTATAAACTGCTGGAATAATAGGAAACATAAATCAGAATTTTCAAAGGTCATCCTTTATTGGAGTTTGATTTTATTTGAGATTATATTATCATAAGTTCCTGCGAATTGTGATACATTCACAATTTAAAGCAAGTTTAAAGTTTCTGAAATTACTTGTGGTCCTCCTCCTTACGTCGTATTCCTAAATGCTGAGGGTCGTGACCTCCCAGCTTCATTACTTTCACTCAACTATTCATCATATTCCTCTATCTGTTTCTGTCTTTGACGGTATATAGGGCGTTGTATACCGTAGAGTTAAGAGCGGTTTGGATCTGGTCGAACCAATGTATTGGGCTGCGCCCACTGGTGGTGGTATCCCGTCGAATTTACCATCAGATGAGATGGTGGTCAAACGCTAGCCTATTATAAAATATCCGGTAGGACGTCACAGTGTAGCCTATTTGCAACAATTGAGCACTCGACGAAGCCTAAGCGAAAATCTATAGATTTCCAGAAAACTCAAGTTTTCAAGTAGATAAAATTTGGCTTAGTAACGAACACAGGGTTTTTATTAAAAAATTAATATTTTTTTGCAAATAGGTCCGTAGGTGCCGAAACACGTTAAATTACCAATGACCCTGTATACAAGCATTCATAAATATTGATTGATCAAAGAAATAATAATAATTGAAATGTAAGTCCATGAATACAAACCAAGTCAAAACACAATCGTTTCCAAACATAGCGATACCAAATAAAGTAAATCGGTGATTTCTTAAAGTACCCTCACAGAGCTCTTTGTGTGGTGCGATATAGACATTAATCGTCGCTTCCACAACAATAAAACGCGCGCTAATTACCGCCACAATGAGCTCCACTAAATATTTCACTACAAAAAGCATACGCTGTCTCCCTCTAACATTTTCGCGATCGGAATGAGACATTACAGGGATAAATGGTTTCCTTTGATGTCGACGCGGCGACGGCGTACAGCGGCTACATATCACTTAGTATTCTTACGTCTGCTGTCAGACGTGTACAGTCTTAAAAAAAAATTCAAACAATTCTTTACACACGACCACCTGGATTTAACACTTTCTAATGCTTTTGCAGTATTTGGCAGCAATTGTCTCAAGCCAGACTTCTCAGGAAGCTTTACTGAAGTAGTGAATACTACAATAAAATTCTCAGCAACATTTTACCGAAATAGCGCCTATGTCAATAATTCTACATAATGTCCAGCTGTGTAGATAATTGAGATAGAGAACTGCATCAATTTGACATCGCAATAAACACTTGGAACCAACGAATAATTAAAACAGCCGCTGAACTTCTGTCGGAAAAATCCTGCCAAAAACCTCTTTAGTACTCGATGAGTACAGTCGAAGTACAGTCGTCGTCAGCTAGATTGTCTTTGTTCAGTCCGGATCGATTGGCCTGTAAGTCTATCGCCATCGCTAAATAAATTATTGGATTTGTGTGGCCGTCTTTATTTGCTCCGTCTATGTTGCTGTCCATTTTGATTCGTCACGACTTTGTTAAACACTGGCTGGAAATACTTTGTCAATTTATATTAAGTGGAAAGTTTTGGTAAACAGGATGAGTTGGCCTTTAGTTATTTACAATGACTCGGCCATTTCATATTGCGGTCAGATTAGTGGTTCAATATGGAAAATCAGGCCAGTGGAGGAACTCGTAAAGTAATTGGGGTTGATCTCCAAGGGTAAGCAACGTTTTCCGAGGTCAATGTGAGATGGGTGACTATCTTAACTTGCCAATATTCTACCGTGTCACAGAACGTGTTAAGCCGTTGGTTTTGGCTGTCATTTAAATCTTTGACAGTTGGGAAAGGTATGATGGCACAGTTGGCAATTGGCTGTGTGTGTTGGATGTCGCGGCTTTGATTCCTGTACGGAACATATTTGTATGACCTACAAATAGTCTGAATTTGAGATCTAGTGTATCTGAGTTTACATGTTTGTTAACGCACTTACGATACAGGAGTAATTCCTAGCTTAAATTAATTGAGAATTAGAAAGTTTGAATCTATCTATTTAGCGATTGATTATAAACTTGCAGACTAAAAAAATTGAATAAGAGCTGTAAATATCGACATGTCCTTGGTGTTGAGGTTTTGTTAATGCTTGTTAAAGCTGTCACAATGGGCGGTCTGTCAGTTACCGCATACTAGAGAGCCCGTATTACCCAAATGATTATATAGGTCACAAAAAATACATGACTAAAAAATGTACCTACTTGTATTTTATCACCAAGTCATGTTTTTTCTTCGAAACTATAACAAGGATACGAGAATAAAGTACTTTTTCCAGTGTTCGTAGAACTGTGGCTATCAACAAAAAATATCACAATCATAGATGTACCTACAGAGTTTGACTCCAGTTTTTAGTATAAATTGATATTTTATTTATATAAGAGGTCAATGTCGCTATGTGTTTTCAATTCAAACTGCCTCATTGGTCTTGTGGTCGTTAGTGCGACTGCTGAGCGTGGGTTCCTGGGTTTGATTCCCGGGACGGGCAAAAAGTGCTATTTGGTTTTTCCGTTACGAATTACTCTGTAGCAGCCCGGAGTTTGGAAGATGGTGGTGTGACCCCCGTGCCTCGGGAAGCACGTTAAACCGGTGGTCCTGCGCCTAATCTCTCTCCGGTCGAGTTGAATTGCCGTCACACCGGACTATGAGAGTAAACGAACAGAGAGTACACCTGTGTTTGCGCACGCACTTGTGCACTATAATATCTCCTGCGTAGGTACTTAGCTAATTTCTGTTGAGAGTAGTGGTACGGTCGGGAAGATTATGTTTTTAATTCAACAATTCACAAAAGGGTGACTTCTAACCACAACTCAATCAGCACAACACCAAAGAACTAAAAATTCAAAAAGCCCCTTCACATGCAATTTCTTCTATCAATCAATACCAAACCGAAGACGAGAAGAATTGGATGAAAACAAGCTACCGATGCTGGGAAAGTTCACGCCAGCTCGAGCGGGGCGGAGGGGTGAGGGGCGAACAGAAAGATTAATGATGTTTCATCCCTCTTTACACCCCTTGCATCAATCACTTAGCCCTTTGATGTATTATTTACTCCCAAAGTTATTTTTGTGTCTCTTCTGTTTTTGAAGGGGCACAAATATTTTTCAACGCCATCTGTCTATTATAGATTACGTGTCTTGATAGTGGAGGGGCCGAAGGGGACGAAGGGGACGAAGTGCGAATAGTTTTGGTAAATGTTATGATGATGGAATGGGGTTCTCTTTTACCCTGATTTGGGATGAAGGGAGAACAAATGGTCAGCTGTTGGAGATTGTCGACTTGCTTTAATGTAGCGAAGGCTTCGTGGGATTTTGGTAATATATTAGACTTAGTACTATATGGTCAAATACAGGGTTGGTTGGTCTAATTTGACTGAACTATTAGTAATTTGTAACATTCCAGTTGCAAATTAAGAATTACTGGCATCTAGTGTCTAGTAAATTCATATATCGTAATGTTTACAATTATTGGTTTATCATTGCTCGTAGAATGGATGGTCGATGAGGCCGAAAGGTTCTAGAGTGGCGACCGCACACCGGAAAACGCAGCGTTGGTGCGGCCTCCCACAAGGTGGACATACGACCTGGTGAGATGCGAGACGCACAGGATCGGTCGTTGTGGCGACGTTTGGGGGAGGCCTATGTCCAACAGTGGACGTCTTTCGGCTAAAATGATAGTGATGATAACAATAATAACAATGTTCTTAACTTCTATGATGACTATAATTTACGAAATATCTGATACAAACCTAGACATGCAGAAACTAACAAATATAAATACAATTTCACCAAACTCATAAAGAACACATAAATATTGAGCCCCGCGGGAATGTTACCCAATAATAACTTGAATATGCCTGGTTACCTAATTCGACCTTGACAGTAAGCACCTCGCTGGTGTCCATGACCGTAATCTTAATCTTATAACCGTTGATGACACTCGTAAATATAAAATCAATACATATGTATGTATTTGCCATTAATTATAACTTTGAATAATTTACTTTTGATGAAGTGGATCGAAATTCATTTATTTATAGGGTTGGCAACTATTTTTTGAAGTGTTCTTTCTGACTAGTCCTCTCTTACTGGCAAGCAATGGATGAACTTCCATGACTAGTCCTCTCTTACTGGCAAGTAATGGATGAACTTCCATGACTAGTCCTCTCTTACTGGCAAGCAATGGATGAACTTCCATGACTAGTCTTCTCTTACTGGCAAGCAATGGATGAACTTCCATAACTAGTCCTCTCTTACTGGCAAGTAATGGATGAACTTCCATGACTAGTCCTCTCTTACTGGCAAGTAATGGATGAACTTCCATGACTAGTCCTCTCTTACTGGCAAGCAATTGATGAACTTCCATGACTAGTCCTCTCTTACTGGCAAGTAATGGATGAACTTCCATGACTAGTCCTCTCTTACTGGCAAGCAATTGATGAACTTCCATGACTAGTCCTCTCTTACTGGCAAGTAATGGATGAACTTCCATGACTAGTCCTCTCTTACTGGCAAGCAATTGATGAACTTCCATGACTAGTCCTCTCTTACTGGCAAGTAATGGATGAACTTCCATGACTAGTCCTCTCTTACTGGCAAGTAATGGATGAACTTCCATGACTAGTCCTCTCTTACTGGCAAGCAATTGATGAACTTCCATGACTAGTCCTCTCTTACTGGCAAGTAATGGATGAACTTCCATGACTAGTCCTCTCTTACTGGCAAGTAATGGATGAACTTCCATGACTAGTCCTCTCTTACTGGCAAGTAATGGATGAACTTCCATGACTAGTCCTCTCTTACTGGCAAGCAATTGATGAACTTCCATGACTAGTCCTCTCTTACTGGCAAGCAATGGATGAACTTCCATGACTAGTCCTCTCTTACTGGCTAGCAATTGATGAACTTCCATGACTAGTCCTCTCTTACTGGCAAGTAATGGATGAACTTCCATGACTAGTCCTCTCTTACTGGCAAGTAATGGATGAACTTCCATGACTAGTCCTCTCTTACTGGCAAGCAATTGATGAACTTCCATGACTAGTCCTCTCTTACTGGCAAGCAATGGATGAACTTCCATGACTAGTCCTCTCTTACTGGCTAGCAATTGATGAACTTCCATGACTAGTCCTCTCTTACTGGCAAGTAATGGATGAACTTCCATGACTAGTCCTCTCTTACTGGCAAGTAATGGATGAACTTCCATGACGAGAAAACGCCAGGGCCTTACCATGACTTATTAAAACGTTAAGCGTGCGAGCGTAAAAGAGTGATGGAGCTATGTACCCTATATATCTCCATCCCTATGACAGTTCAGTTTGAGTCGTTAATTGTATCGCTTTAAGAGCTCGTAGTAGAATATCTGTCACTACAGCATTGAAGTCGTCACCACCCACAGCCTACTTTCGCCCGTTGCTGAGAAACTCTTTTTGTAAGTATCATCCATTGACTGGTCTGTTGGTCTAGTGGTTAGTGGCCCTGACTGCTATGCCGGAGGTCGTGGGTTCGATTCCCACCCAGGACAAATGTTTGTGTGATGAGCACGATCATTTGTTCTGTGTCTGGGTGAAATTTATCTATAATATGTATGTATTTAGAAATATATAAGTATGTTTTTCAGTTGTCTAGTACTCATAACACAAGCTCTGCTTAGTTGGGACTAGACGGCGTTGTGGAATATTATTATTATCCACGCTCCTGTGTCAATCTCGTCCAAGTTCTGCTGATGGATCAATCAGTAAAACAAGTCTGTTTGTGATTCGGTGCGGCATTTTAACCAATTTAAAAGGCTTCAAGAGACAGTGGCACGTCTCTTGAAGCTTTTTAAATAGGTTAGTAGGAGGTAGAGACTGATTGAAAAAGTCACCACGGTTTTGAAATCTGAAGGAACACTGGTGAGTTTCAGTCAGTAAAAGTCTGACACTCCCGCTTGCTTCACCTAGAACGGCAAGAGACATACTATGATAATTTCACACCAAAAAAGAAAACTTATTTCGACAAAAACAAGTAGGTAGGTGCGATGTTAATAAAAACAAGATTAAATTATAACCAGGATATAATGTCAGGTGACCAATAAATTAATTTTGATCGCAAAACTTGTTTGAAAGTTGATTCAATGCATTAAGAAGCTTATAAGGAAAATAACTTAATTTTTAAAGTGATTTACTAAGTATTCATACCGCACATGAAATGTCAAGGATAAAGATCCAATACAAACCGCAAATATGTACGACACTTGAAAAAAGTTACATTGAATGATTCTTAGAAATAGCATGACTAAATTACTCATTCTAAATAACAAGTACCTACTTACTCATGATAATATTTATATTGGACTATGATTGAATGCCAAACAAGCCGAAGGTCCACTTCCTAGAAGCTCTAGAAATGTATGTAGGAGACAAGAAAGAGTGCCAATGAAACCCAAATGTGGTTTAAGCTCACCTTCATCACTACCTACATTTTTATTGTTTTCAAACGTTGTGTTTGACAACTAAATAAGAGGATAGATTTATAATATTTGTAATTTTGTTGTTATTGCAGTGGAATGCGACTTTGTCATTAAATGATATAGGCATAATTATTTTCTCTACTTTAATGCGCGCAAAGCCACTGGCAGAAGGTATTAAAGATGATGTGAAATAACACTTTGTCCGGGTCAGACGAAGTGTTATTTTATTTTTCCATCTAAAATTGCTCAGTAGCAACTCTGAGGCTGCATTTTTATCCTCCGCTTTTTTTCTTTTCTTTTTTTTATAAGAAAACAAACAGAACCAGCGACTTGGGTGTTCTATAAGTACACCACTATTAAATCTTTTGGAGAATTTATACATGATAATATGTTATCTAATATTCTTCACTTGATAAAGAAGAAGCAATTCTGTGACCTACTATTCTTACATATTAGGAAACAAAACCTTTCACCGCGTCATTTCATCTGTCTGTCTATTCACGATAAACTCAAGAACTACTGAACCTATTGAAATGCGATTTTTACCAATAGATAGAGTGATTTAAGAGAAAAGTTTGTATGTATAATACTCGTAATGCATGTTATAATAGAGAAAAACTGAGACTACTTTAAAGAACCGTACAAAGCTGGGGCTGATCGCTAGTCGCAGAAATTAGTAACATATATTTGAATCCGAAGGTCCAATCCCGTAAACAACATTCCGGCCCCTCGCGGCCTTTCTTGTTATCATAACATTTTGCAAAATCTTCGCAAAGGTCAGTCCTAAGAAATTGACGTAATGTCCTGATTTACATACATATTATCTATTAGCAGAATGTTGACTACCTAACACACATAGTTGGACTCATCCAAGTGTGTGGTATTTTAAAGTATTACTTAAATATCATCAAAATGTCAGAAGATTATTAAGATCCTTTGCTAATAAGTACCGGTCTATGCTTTCATGAATAGTAAAGATTAGCATGTTGGCACAGTAATCTCGGGTTATTTACGTCCATACTTATTAACCAATAGGAACAGGACTCTGTATTTCTATTAGAATCAGAATCAGAATGTTTATTTGTGAAACATAGGTATTCACATAAGGGTCAGTTTTATTGTAAACGGGCGCTATGTTTTGCCGTGACGGCGTACAAATATTGATAATAAAATCATTAGTTAACGAGCTTGGACCAAAGAAACCCATCTTACTTAATTAAATAATTATTCTTTACTGAAAGTAAGAACTTTCAATAAAGAATAATTACTTAATTACATTAGAGATAAGAATCTCTAATGTTTTAACGTTTTCTAAAATCTAAGATTATCAAAAGTCTCCAAGTAAGAGTCAAGTTCATTTTCACTTCGATCTTGGACCATTTTATGGGACTTAACAATATTATAGGCCCGATAATATAAAGAAGTTGCTTAACGCACCAGAATCACTTTTGGGCAATGAAGGGCTTTTTTCTAAAAAGATCACCTGCTATTCTGAAAAGGAAAAAAAAAATTACAAAAATAATGCGACTCATAGCATATTTACACTATAATGCAACCCACAGAGGACGAATGACATAATTTTAGTTGCTATTGATTTACCAACAAGTAAGATCTACACGTGAATGTATATAGTTTATAGATACACAAATAAGATGGCGCTAGTAGCATGAAAATTTGTAGGTGTTACGTACCTACATTCACAATTATAGTTGTTTACTTTGTCTAAACTACTATAAAATTAGACTAGAATAATTGAACACATATATTCTGTAAAAAGCGAAAGCTACACTTTCGCTGATTGACATAGACCATTATGTTGGTAAAATGAAATATCCTGTGAAATTTATGAATTACAAAATATGTGTCAACGAGAGCTAAGACAGAGAAAAAGTTTAGTATGCTTTATTGTCTTTCCATCGATGACTTGCTGGTGCGTCCCTCTGCTTGCCTAATCTTTACCTGATTATGTTGGGTAAAGGCCAGGTAAACGCTTTCCAGTCAAACTGGATGCAGCTGGATTCCAGAATTTTATATTGAGCGACAGTCTATTTTACCCCCTCAACCCAGTAATTGGGTTAGATGAGACACGTTGGCAAGAGTGGTATCAGATTTCATGGCTTTTGATTATCCGTAACGACAGTCAAAAATCTGCAAATGACAGCTGGAACCCACAGCTTAACGTGCTTTCCGAGGCACAGAAGAATCTCGGTGTCTTAAGGATGGTCATTATTTGATAATTAGAGGTTCTCTCATTTATTGAAATCAGTGTAATAGCTTAGGCTGAAAGAAAAGGAAGTTAGTGATAGCATGACGAGTGACAGGGCAGAATGGAAGAAAAAACATGTTGCGCCGACCCCAAATAATAAGTAATAGCTTAGGCTGTTCGTGAGCCAAAGTATCACACACATTACCTTTCTCTCTGCTGTAATCAGCTTAGCTAGCCAACTAATTGAAACTGTTCATTTATAACAATATGGGTAGAATAAGGACAAAAAGATTAAGTAATAAAGATGAAATAGAATTGGTCTTAGCGGCAGCTCAACTCAAAGCGATTAAGGCTAATAGGACATTACGATATTCATTAGTGATGGTACATACGAACTATAAGGCAATGAACTTTGTCCAAATCTGTTTACTAAAATAAATGTGTTTTTAAAGTGTGTGTAATAAACCTGTGGTCCACTTGAGTATCTGTCGTAATCGTGATTAGTAGTGATGGGCCTCTAAAGGTCAGGTGTGTAGTACTCGCAAGAGGCGGGACCGGTTTGTGGTCAAAAACGAAAGTGTTGTGAATGTGTTTTGCTCTCTGGGAAGTCCATTTTTTTTGCCTATGATGTCATTTGTTTTGAATGTATCAATTAGTTCACGTAAGAGTTCTTTAGTAATTTGAGTGAAGTATCTACGTGATTCGGGTCAGTCATTATTAGAAATGAAAAGTGAATGAGAAATATTCATTTCACATTTTTGTACATACTTGAAATGTCATTATAATTTGTCATAGTCTTTGTCCGAATGTTACTGTACCCATGTTTACCATTTTAATGATACTAGCGATTCCATGGGTTTCACAATGGCGTACTATTTGTAACGGTCCCGTGACTTCAGACGCATCTGTCACCCTGTTTGGACATGTCCTGTAACTAGGGTGTTCAAGAAATGAAAAATTTTACCGAGTATCAAAACTTTTGTCGCTTCAGAAACCATCTAAATATTCTAAATTATCTTTGTAATATATCATAGTTACTAAACTAATCAATTATGTTTTTTACGATGTATTTTTTCTAGACTTAGATAAAACTTAATAAATTGTAAACGCTGCTTTTCTAAATAAGTAACGAAGTGGACGTATCTACATATATCTACTAGTTAACCTTTGGGAGATGTACATTTAGTACCTACCCATGACAGAAGCATAAATAAAACTTAAAATAAATTCGAATTTTATTGATATTACCATCAATACTCATTTTTTTTTGTGACATTTCATTATATAGTCTGATAAAAATACAAATATCACGAAAATGTTGAGCTTTTGAATATTAATGTCTACAATACTTATTATGATTCCTCATAATTCATTCGATGGCAGCCCTAGGAGCGGCCTTGTTAGACTGTTTAAGTATGATTTAATAAGAACTTATAATTTAAATATGCGTTTAGTGATTGTGTAGGCGTAGCTTTGGTTAAGGCTTGGCCAATTCTTTGTCCACTTATATCAAGGTTTTAGTTATTAATTGTCACTCGACTTAACACCAAAATGGTCTGTTTTTATTTTACTTATTTATCATTTATTATATATACACACATAGAAGCATAATAGTTTATTTTGATTTTCGTTTTTTTTCTTTATTGTTTGTTCCTGGTTACAGTTACGTGGGCGTCATTGAATATTGAAGGTCGATCCAATCATAATTATAAATATTTTTTTTATTATGGTTGGGTAACAACATTTACTTTTTAGTCCACAAAAATATCAATGCCGGTTTTTTTTTTTATACTCCCTGTTCTTTTCCGATTAATTTCGCTGCAGCATCCAAGATAGTCGAATAGCATCTTTGGGTCGCCGAACTTTACTGCATCGGTAGATTGTGGCTTACAGGATTTGTAGTGGTTGAATATAGTGTGTTATTTCTTATTTTATGCATCATTGTGTATGCAGTAGCACATGGTACTATTGTGTTCCACCACACTCTACTTATATTCTTCCAAATAAAGAGAGTTTATTCACAGCCATATGGTATAAACACACTTCAATGAAAGCTGTGTTCCTGGTAGAAAATATTTCTCGTACCAGCAACACGGTGACGTAAAAACGTATCCAATCAAAAACGGTACACCTTGCCTACGAAGTATTGCAAGCATTCTATGTAACAGTCAAATGTGCGGCACACAAAGGGCCGGTTCACACTGCAAGCAATTTGTATCGCTTCATGGAACCTTTCACGTTAGGTGGCGGCGAAAATACGTGTCGTGCTCACCTTTGAACACCCACCTTTACGAGTAGCTGTGATAGGTAGTTTCACCATCGATTGGCCGCTAGTTTTTGAGAGGATTTTTTTTTTCTTTGGCATCGAAAAAGTATTATTCTAGAAAATGGAATAGCTGTTATTGGGCCCACAATCGTACTTGGCTTTTAGTTTTTATGGAGGTAAAATTTATTTATTTATTTAAACTTCATGTACAGTAGTGGTACATAGGCGGACTTAATGCAACAAGGCATTCTCTACCAGTCAACCTTTAGGTTAAAAAGAAAATAATGTGGTAGGTTTGCACAATAAATAAATAAAAGATATTTCAAACAGAATAAATAAAATAAAAAATAAGTTAATTATAACAATAAAATACATATATATGCTAAAATTATAAACTAATAAATACTATGAAAAATATCAAATCATTAAGAAAACTCAATAATAATTCTGACCAAGACCAAACTAAAGTTGAGAGGACTTCAAGTAGTAGTTCCGAATTCATCATAATAACATTCTTTAATTCTTTAATTCTTTATTGTACACTAAAACAACTTATAAAATAGGTAGATAACAACGTTCATGTACATAGGCGAGCTTAACTCAAAGTTGAGTTTTCTTCCAGCAAACCATTGAGTGATAGAGAGAGATCACAATAGAGGGTAGGATCCAGTGTACAATTTTAAAATTATAAATAATACGAATAAAATAATACATAAATATACCTACATACATAAATACAAACATACTTATATATTATAAACATATAATATAATATATATATATATATATACCATGTCATCGTGAAAGGAAATGCTCTTTAATTTTCCTCTTGAAGACATCCAGAGAAGGGCTGTCACGTAGGGAGTGTGGGAGGGAGTTCCACAGACGCACCGCAGTGACAGAGAAGGAACCATCATAACGGCTAGAAGTGTGAAATGGAGTACGAAGAAGAAGAGAGTTGGCAGTGCGACAGGGAACATTATAGAATGTATGTTTAAACATACCTAATGAATAAGAGCACAGTATAGAAGAGGCCTACACGGCAATAGGCGGCCCTTACACCTAACAACTAATTCTATTTTAAGCACGCAAACTAACATTACTTACAAACAACATTTGTTTGTAAACGTATTTAATAAATTTACACACAACAAATATCAGTTCATGTAAGTGATGTAAAGATAAAATTAATAATAATAATAAATAACAAAGTTTTGTTACATTAAGTCCCCCTAGTACTATTACTAAAATAAAATAGATCAAATTTTATTGTACGTCAAAATTCGTAACAAAACTTTTTACACAAACTTTAATATAAGACTTGAATGGAAATAGTAAATGAATATGAATTGTGTAATAATTATGAATTGTTGTAAATTAATGCATTTCATTACTTCCATATAAAAAAAAAGTAAATAGCCGAAGAAGGATATCTTTTATTCTGTTTTTTGATCAGCTAGCTGCTTACCTGCATACACAACCTGTGTGGCCTTTTAGCTAATTACTTCTTAATTACTTGTCATTGTCACCTTCCTTCCTCGTCAAGCGATTCAATTAGACTCACAATAGGAAACTATTTATACTCACGGTCATTTGGTCACAAAATAATTCAATAAATTATGCTCGGGGCTATTGTCATTACTTTGGCCAGTAGTGGTCGCTTTAATTAGTGCAAATAATATAATTAGGTCACGCACGAATTCACGTAGTTAGTTTAAAAATGGTGGGTAATTGTTACATAATATCAATAATTGGTGGTAAAATTATTGGGAAAAGGCTAGTCAAGTTAATTGAATTGCTTCACCATTCGAAAATAATTTATTTACTATCGAAACCAAACATTGAAATACAGACAAAAAAATAATATCTCTATATAATTATTGCAGTAATAATGAACCTTTCATCTCGATTTTGTTATTAAAACTATCTAAATTGCACATAAAATAAATAGCAATCACTGATTCGGTTCGGCAAAGGCAATAAATTATTATAGTGGCAATAATTTTGGTACTAATTATGATAATCATCGTGTTTTTAATTAAATTACACAGACATTTCTATTTATTTATTACACAAATATAAATTTGGTTGCTGTATTTTTAATTCAATCGTGGATTATTAATCCACACTCACAAAGAGAGAATGTGGGGGAAAATATAGTGAGCTAAGTTTTGAGTATAGATGTGATGGGTTAAAATAAACTATGGATGCACGCTGTAAAAGATAATTGAGTTTAATTGAATTTATATATTTTTTTAATCAGATTTTGTTACGTACCACTGCTAGGCAGAGGCCTCCCCTTCTCCATCCATATTATAAGAATTTATAATATTTACAAATTAAGGGCTTAACTATGAGGTCTTGTCAAAGTAGTGAGATTGTTTGAAAGAGTTATCGTGGCCCTAGAACGAAAAAGGCAATTGAAGAAACACAGGTAGGTTTTAGTCAGTAAAATGTTGATACTCCCTCTCACTCCACCTAGAGCAGGAGTCATTTCATGATTACCGAACGAAAAAAAAGGACTACAGGTAAAGGCGCCATAATTGGTTTCTACCTGAATTAAGCAAAAACATGTATCATCAATCTGTATCCCAACTAGCTTGAGAACGGCCCGAAGCGAGGAGGAGTGGCAGGCGGTCGTCTCCTTCTGCGAAGCAGGAATGTTGGCAAAGGAGGAGGCCGCACATACACGCGCGACGGAGCGACCCTTACGCCCCAGCCACCGGGATCCCGATCCCGATTTACAGCCACCGTGGGCGCGGGATTGCGGGCGGTGAGCAATAGGTTGCTCGCCGTGCGATCGTCCGGTAACCATCCGGATCGAGCCCAAGTCTTCGACGGCGCGTACTGAAGCGAAGGGTCTACTTCTGAAAGGAAAACTAGGCCCTGGTATGAAAGGCAACAAAGGAACAGCAGTGGGTTTGTAGTCAATAAAAGTCTGACACACCCGCCTGCTCCGCCTAAGAGTGGGGGACGTTATTGGATGATATTCCCACAAAAAAAAAACTTTTTAGAGGTCGGCTTCAAATTAGGTAAAATCTATATTTAAATCAGAAAAGATGTTTTGTTAAAGATGTGATTATTTCGGAACAATCAGAAGAATAATCACAGTTATCATCTTTGATGGTTACCAGGAAGAAAGGGAGGCAATAGGCCAAGAGAATGATGACAGACTACCCAGAATACTCCGATCAAACTCAGTCTTCATTATGACCAAAAAATGTATTAATATAAATTACTCAGTTACTAGAACCACCACTAGATGGCGCTACATATCCGTCTTACAAACAGTAATGTCGTTATGTAGAATAATAAACGGTCGTTATTTCGATCTGAATACAAACTACGATGTACTATTTATGAATCTCACTTAAACCAATCGAATTTAAAGCTCAATTATAATTCGACTGCCCTTTTGTAACTCGACTAGTCTTTTTTGTGGAAAATCATCAAATAACTTCTCCCGCTCTATGTAGAGCGTGAGGGCGTGTGAGACTATGACAGCCTAAAACCCCCGTATTTCTTCAGTTGACCTTTGTGTTCAAAGGCTTCGATAACTATTTCGAATATTCCTACAACTCAAATCGATAGCCATAGATAGCTCAGAGACTAGCCTACAGTTGGTGGCTACAACTCGGTTTTATTTGAACCAGAATAACTGCCAACATTTACCGATCGAATCAGACTGCATCAAAAGTGATTCCTTCTTCTGGAGCAGCAGGATGTTTTGTGGAGTGCTGTTTTTTTAATATTTTATTCCTTTACATTGTCGCCAGTGACTGGAAAGTTGAAAGGGATTCTTTTGTTTTGGTATGCTCATATGAAGAGGAAGGATGAAACGCACGTTACTAAAAGAATAATGAAGAGAAGAGAAGATTTTGTGAGGAGTAATTTGAAAGAAAAGGGAGAGAGTCAAAGAAAACAACGTATTACGCCGACGCCAAATAACACGGGATAAGGCAGGAAGACGATGATTCTTTTTTCATTGTCCAATCTGTTACGCTCTTCTTATGTGCTTGTTTGCAGTCATTATCGGTCCCACGACCCGTCTGTCACTAAAACCTATTTTTTTTTAAGGTGGAAAATCATCCAAGTATTTCACCCGAGAACGTGGAATACAACGCGCTGTCGACGTCTTGGTAACTAACACCTACTAGAGATTAGATTAGAATTAGGATCTCAAGACAGCAAATCTACAAACAAATTTTCACTGAGTTCAGCCAACAGCTACCTGGAATAAGCGACTCAGCAAGTATGTCTTTTCTTCATGGACTTTTCTGCAGGATTAAATGAATTACTTTTACCAAAATATTCCACAAAATTCTCGTACATTCAGTATTCCGTACTAGATTATTAGAATTTACAGATTCTGAGAACTCCCGACATGTACTCGTATATTCAATAAATTTGGGTTTCTGATGGATGCCGGGATTTTCCAACTTTACCACGATTTCCTAGAATCAAACCTCCAGCCTTACCAACGATTTTAATAGGAATAAATGTGTTCTTCAGATTTTTACAGTTTAATAGTTTTATTATTATTTATATTATACTAGCTTCTGACAGTGGTTCCGGCCGTGTGAATGTCAAATTTTATCATTTTTTATCGGAAGTTTAAACATAATTTTGTGATAAAATATCCTATGTCCTAAATCATCGAAATTGAAAATTCATATAAGTATGTTTGTCAGTTGTCTAGTACCCATAACACAAGCTCTGCTTAGCTTGGGACTAGACGGCGTTGTGTGATAGTTGTGGAATATTATATTATGTTATTATTATTATATTATCGACATTACCTATCTGTGTGGCAAGTACTGACCAAATCTGATCAGCTGTTAAGACGTAAAGAGGTAATTGATAGACAGACATAGTTATTTTTGCTTTCAGCTATAATATCGGCCATTATCAATTTTAAAACGAAAATATTCTGTTCAGATTTCCTAGAATCAAGCCCCGGCCACATCAATAATAAAGTTTAAGCGGTAGGTATTAGTTTAGTGTGTTCTCTGAAATGAATATTAAGCAGTTAAATAGTTTTATGAATATAAATAATAATAATAACTCTTTATTTTCAGGCTACTAAGGCCCATAGACATTATACATAAATAACAATCTTAAAAATAATAAACTAATACATAATTACACGATTATTTCAAAAACACTTAACTAATTAAAACTATATATACACTAAACGCTACTCCTAACTAAAATAGGCGTCATAAAACTCCTCCGCATCGCTGTCGACTGAAAGTGTGCCCAAAAGGCTGGCGACATTGCCACGTTATATGGCAATGCCTAATCTCTGACCGAGGTAAAAGCCAGCCCTTGGGTCACGCGAAGTGTCAACTAAGCGTTTGGATAGTTCTTTAAAAAGCAAATGAGCACTCGGACCCCACGGCCCAAGAGTTTAAACGCCAAACGGCTAAAAAAAAGCTGCCGACGAAGTTGTTATATGTCCGCTGCTTAAGGTTCTCCGCAGGCAGCACAGCACGATGAGCTAGGAAGATGGGATGACGCAAGAGTGTCGACACAGGTAGCGTCCTATATAGTAAAGGTCTACCCATCTTCCACGGAAATAAAGACATAACGTCCGGTCTCTTACCGTCGTCGTGTGCCATGGGACTCCAAAACAGCCGGAACGCCGACGCTGACAAGGGCTCGTCGGATAATATCGAAGTGCGGGTCGCATAGCGTGCCATGCTATGCGACCCGCACTTCGAACGCATGACAGGCCATGGTGACAGAGACTGTTGACAACTTCGCCACAGTAGCAGCGATGAGGAGATCAGCAAGGAGCGCCAAGGTATAGAGCAACAGCTAGGCGGAAAGTAGTATCGTTGAACAAGGTGCCAATATTCGACAACGACAGTGCGTGAAGCCAAAGACCTGACTCCAAATTTCCCACAGCCAGCAGGCGCGCACGCTCCGCAGCAGGAGCAGATGTTAGGATAGGTTTTCCTGGACTACTTTGAAAATCGGCTCATCCCACCGTCTCTAGAAAGTTAGGTTGTCGGGTGGATATGTACATAATAATAACATTCTACTTATTTATTATTAAAACTAGGTTAGGTCGGCGGGTTGGATTATGTTATACTGGGTTATAAGCTGTTGAGACGTGTCAAGGTAACAGATAGAGTTACTTTCGTATTTATAATATTAATATTAAGTATCTACCTATATTTTTTCGCTAGGAAAATCATTCAATGACATCCCTTGATCTTTTTATCAGACTTTTACTGACTAAAAACCCACTCTTATTCCTTCGTTGCCTTTTATATCAGGGCCGAGTCTACCTTTTAGAAGCAGACTCTTAGCCCCAGTAGGCTTCGACCCTGCTGTTTGCTGACATCTCCTTGAGGCGCGCGTGGAACAGTACGCGCCGACTTGGGCTCGGTCCGGACGGTTACCGGACGATCAGACGGCGAGCGATCTATTGCTCGCCATCCACATGCCCGCGTCTACGGTGGCCACAAATTGGGATCAAGATCCCGGTGGCTGGGGCGTGAGGGCTGCTCCCTCATACGTGCACGTGCGGCCTCCTCCTTTGCTAGCATTACAAGTATCTATGTATGGATATGGAGTAGACTTGAGATACCTATTATGTTGTGAGTAACATATTTGCGTACGTGAACACTACAGGAGCCTTACCATAACGTGTTGAAATGTCAGTCATACGAGGGAGGAAGAGGGATAGAGCTATACACCATACATAGGGTTTTTTTTTTCGGGTGGGAAAATCATCTCATGACATCCCCCGCTCTTGGGCGGAGCGCGAGATAGTGTCAGACTTTTACTGACTAAAAACCCACTCCTGTTCCTTCTTTGCCATTTGTTTTCCAGGGCCCCGGGGATCTCTTTCGCATCACCCATGGCCCCAGTAGGCTTCGACCCTTTTGGGCCCCTACGACCATATATAGGGTGACTGGTAATTAGTGACCGATACTTAAACAAGTGACAATCACGTGTTTAAGTATCTATAACTATATCTCATGAATACAAACAACTTTCCCAAAGAATCTTTTTTTTATTCTAATTTATTGTAACGTAGCGCGCTCGCGTAAACTACCAAAATACTAGTATTCTTTGGATATTCTTTTACTGAAACATGGAGGTACATTTCTTACGTCATTGATAACGCGGGCGTGGGTGCCGCGCCGGTAACAGCTGATTGGGTGAGAGCGCGCGCGAAATTTAAAGTTTCAAACAGCTGTTTTGTTATTGTGATTGAACTAATTAGTATCCAAATTGTTCCAAATTGCAAGTAGTTGTGCAAGTTCAAAATTGGTCATTTCCTATGGAGACGAACCAGTAAGAAACTCTATGGTTACCCTTTTAAAAAATTGTTGTTCTTACAATATTTCCATATTACAGTATAAGTCAATATTATGTAAGGACAGTGTAGAACGGTAAATGTTGTACTATAAAGTACAATAAAAATAATCATAATAAAAAGTGAGTCGTAATAGGAAGTAACCAAAGAATTCTTGGAGTCTAGAGTGTTCTCACATACATTATAAAAAAGGCTATTTAAAAAAAGCAAAAAAAATAATAATAATTACAATTATCAATAAATGAGACGTTAACAAGATAAATTACTAACAAATTTCTGGTGGTTGAGGTCTAATAATAAAAAAAAATATTGCAAAAGCAACGTATCAGAAAAAAAAAGTATTTACTACAACAAATGTGGAGCAGTTAATAGATACTTTTACACAATATTATGAGTTGCCAGGGGGCCACATGTGCAGAAGCAGTCATCGCGTCAAGAGTTCGTGCTAGTACTCCGAATCTATGAATAAAATGACCTGAGAGATGTATCTAAACCATCCAGCGACCTACACAAATATATATATAAAGTACAAAGTACGATCGGTTCATTTATTTGTTTAAATATTATATTTTTTGTAGTACCAGCGCATTAAATCAATTTCGTAAATGTCATTGTTTCGTATATTATTATGTATTGAGTTTATTTTGTCATCAGTTCAATAAAATCATTTTCTTATAAAGAACTTCGAGTTGAGAGCCTCATAATAGTGTCTTTAGTTCTAAGTGTTACATGTTTCTCGTACTGACGTGCTCAAACGTACAGAAGCATGAAATATGAAGGTACGAGTATATAAAGACATTTCGGTGATAATTTAATGTAACACTTACTTTACTTACATTGTATTATTTTCATTGCCAAGTAAAAGTCTACTAACAGACAAATCTATATTCAAATAAAATAACAAGCTAAACCTCTACCGAAATAACAACTGACCCAATATTAGCTCCCACTTTATTGGCAGACCCTACCCAATATACGGTCAGCAAAAACAGTAGGTATCGAATAAAGCAATAAGTGTTCATTAGTAGGGTTAGCAGAATAAAGTAAGCACCGTGTTTGCTTCGCTTCGTGTACGTACACTCCACGCGGCTGTCCAATTTCTTAGCCTGGAGAAAAGACACGCGCATCGGCTGGACCGGGAGTTTGGCAAGATATATGTATTTATAGATCTGTCTTTGTATTTTCATAAACTAAGAAAAGCGGAATAAGACATATTAAGATTTTTTTAGGGATTTATTTATTTATTCAAACTTCTTGCAACACAAAAGTACAAATGCGGACTTAATGCCTTACGCATTCTCTACCAGTCAACCTAGGGTAGTAAAAAGAAAATGTGGCAGGTGCATAAAAATACAAAAGAATATTAAGCAAATAATAGTTCAAAAGAATATATATATATACAAAATAAACATACATACATAATTTAATATAATATATACACATATATTTATATAAAGTAAAAGAAAGGGGTTATTGAGACGACTTCACTATTTGTGCAGAAAGTAATTTCGCAACATCCAATTAAATGTATATAGGCTGGTGGCCGTCCTGATCTCGAGAGGAAGCGCATTCCACAGAAGTATGGATTGTATATGAAAGGAAGAATGAACAAAGTCAGAAGTATGAGAAGGAAAAAGCAGTAGAAGATTGTTAGAAGAACGCAGATTCTTAACATGAGAAGAACATAGATATTTAAAGTTTGATATAAGATAAGAAGGAGGGGCGGGAGAGTTGAGCAGAGAGTAAAGAGTAGTCAGGGCTCGCAGACTCCATCTCTGGCGAGTGGGCATCCATTTGAGCTCAGATCTGTAGCTCGATATATGGTCATATTTTCTCAAATTATATACGAATCGAATGCAGTTGTTGAGGAGCCTGTCCATTTTATCGAATAATACCGCGGGTTCAGGTCAAAGTAGCACACGCCACCATAGTCGATTATAAGGAATATTAAAGTTTGCACAAGCATAGTATTTTTTTATTTATTAATTATGAGGAACACCAACGACATATTAACAAGATGCTATTGTAGCGACATCTATGGCGTCACATAAGAACTAATCCTGCATCGCGCAATCAAAGTTCTCCGCGCGTTTAGAACATATAGAACAGCCCAAAATCATCTATCGGGCAGTAGTAGCCCACCAGACATAACACCCGTCTGGTCGGAGGATCCTCCCTTTTCAAAGGAGGTTTGCGGGACTTTACTCTCTGTTCCGTCTACCCCCAAACTATATTGGTAGGTAATTTTATAAACATACGATTCTGTGCAAATATGTCAATTAAAGGTGTCCACAGCTTATACAATTTGACAACACATATAAATTATTAATTTATAAATTAATTCAATTAATATTGGATATAAATTATAAAATGTTGATTCGATAAGATTCTGGAAATACATTATTAGACAGATATAAAAAATATATAGTTCGAAATATTTAAACGATAAAATTAATTTAAATTAAATTAAATTGTATTGTATTCATGTGAGCGATAAATTAGAATTAGAATTAAATTTAAAAAATAATAATAAAAGATAAATAAAAATGATAGTCTTTGTCTTCGTAGCCAGAAAGTTCCTCAGACGATACAGACACCGCAAAGTCCCGTTGACTCTTTAGCAGACACTGGAAGCCTGACTTTGCCAGCCAAGGGTCAAGTCAAGATGCAAACCGAGATCTTTTACGCTAGGACTGATGGGAATGACTGCACCATTAAAAAAAAATCTTAATACTCCGATTGCTCACATTCAAATAAGTTTATCTTCTTGAAATACTGACCTATATAATTGTTTTTACTCGTATCACTATGTGATAGTTGAGAATAGGAAAAACTATAGATTCAATAATACTTTGACAACAATGAACGTTTTTTTTTTTTAGAGATTTTCAGGATGCTGAAATAAACAAGGTTACTGGAGAAACAAGAACAGAACAAAAAGAAAGAATTTTCATACTTTTTCAGCGTCGGTTTTTTTTTGTCCTAGTTGTAGTTTTTTTTTACTTTTTTTATTATTTAAACTAGTTTGATGTTATTGACATCGAATTTATTAACCGCTTGAGGGCGCCTCATTGAATTTTGATGATATTTTTGATAAGTACAAGTGAAGCCCTTTCAAATGATATCAAGCATGGTGTATTTATCCTAATGTTTTTTTAACACTATCGGTAGGTACTTTTTCCGTTACAGGACGCCGAATTAGGTTTTGTGACACATCACGTAGCCTATGTTTAGTGGACGATTAAGGCGGTGTTAACGATACCTCATTTTTTGAGTTCCGATAAAAGTTTAGGAGCTATGAGGAAATATGTGAACAGATACACACACATAGATTGCCTGTCAAAATCATTATCCTCCTTTGGCCTTGCCGTAGTCCGGTCGGAAAAAAAAAATTGCAAATCGGTCCATAAACGACGGAGTTCTGAGGTAACACACATAAAAAAAAAACATACAACCGAATTGATAACCTCCTCCTTTTTTATGAAGTCAGTTAAAAAAAAAATAGTATTACATGCAAAATATAAATCCAACTTTTTACACCTAGTGCATTTTACATTACACATACATAATGTTCATTGTTTATTAATAAGTAAATATGCTGCCCGTCTTCTGGGCTTATTTCCGGATGACAGCGATAGCATAGTTAGGTTTAGTATAATATTATTTATAGTTAATATTTAAGTCTCCACTATGACTGGACTAATAAATATTCAAATTTTGATTACACTGTCTGTTCGGAATTACACACATATGAATATTTAATCTTTTATTATTTAAAAAAAATAAAGTTGATAATATTACAAGTGTGCTTTTTTGTAGCACTTTTATTTAATTGATTTCTCAAATTAAAAACTTTGCGCAACGGCAGTACGAAGTAACTATTATCATAATTATTGATTAAAATTATGTTTTTAATTAATTTCTTTACAAAACATAGTAAAAATGTTTAAAGTGAAAAAAATTATACCTTACAGAATTACCAAAAATAACCCGAACACCGCTCGAAATAATAATTCTCCCCTCAAGGCAATGCATGAATAAGCGATCTCTCATATTCATAATTATTTATGTATGTAAAGCACAGGTAAGTATGCACACCCTCGCTTACATATTAATCACATTTACCTTCACGAGCATTTCTCTACAGTTGATCACGAGTCTCATCATACAAAGCAACTTTAAATTTCTCCAATCATCAGGTTTATAAACCAGACTGGTACTGGTGCACTTGTGACAGAAAATATAGACAGCTAAAGGTCGGGGGTCGAGTGGCTGATTATATCAAGATAAAAACCGATGACAAATTAAAACGAAGTCAAGATTATATGCGATAAGTACGAGAAGTGAACTCACAAAGCTGCCTAGTGGTCACTGGATGTACTTTGGATAAAATACTTCAGACATCAGGTATCCTCCGCGAAATGATCAGCATCATACGGGCACTGCTGGCCTTCCTTGAGGAGCTGAGGCAGATCGAATGACACATATGTCTCACCATAAAATACGCGCTTCGGATGTGGAGTTCTGGACACCAACCCGACATAATTATATGCAAACCTACATACACATAAGTAGGTATTAATATTCAATGTGAATTGTCTTAAACAAACTCTGTTTAAGACAATTGGTTTACCTAAATCCTAAATCTTTTGTGATCCACAGTAACAAACCAAATTCCTTTTCACACTACCACATATCAGACAAAAATCCACAGAATAAAAAGTCCCAGCTCCCGGTGTGTCCGGGCGGGTGCATCGAGTAATCGGTTTACTCGGACTAGAGGCGCCTCGAAACGGACCGGGATAGATTTACTCGCCTCATTTTCCCCGACACGAGACGAGGGCGACTCTATTTGAGAAAACTTATACTTATGTGAGTTCCCTTTGCGAGTAAATTACTCTTGTTTCGTTTTTCTTGGTGGAGTTGTGAATTTGTGCAGTTCGAATTAAACATTTATTTCGAATGTTCACGAAGTTTTGTGATATATAATATTTTTCTGTGTTACCGGGATTATTTACTTAGCGCTCAGTTAAATTCTGAGCTAAGTTCTGAACTACAGTTCCTTTGAATGCCAGTCTACCTTGTGCTACTTTAGATTTTAATAGATAAATATGGAGTCTTAGTCGTATGTTTTGACGTTTGCCCTTGCGTTGATCCTTGTCTAAAATCTGATTTATATCTACACTGACACATTTTTTTAAGTAACAATGCTTTAATTTGATTAGTCCTGATTTGAAGTAAATCGATTTACATATGATTCATAGAGTTGCAATTTTTTCTCTATTACATTGGCCTCCCATACTATAAATTACTCCAGTATCGTGGGTGCGTTCACAAACATGTAAACTCACATAGACATGACACCCAGACCTGGAAAAAATATCTGTAGGCTATTCAAAAATTGGATCCGTGCGGAAATTGAACCCACGACACTCTGCGCAGCAGCCAATCGCTCAACGGCTCTCTCAATGCTGTATGTCAATCAACCATGCTGTCAAATTGCTAGAGAGCTCGGGCGTAGTATTTTGTAATTGTTGGTCCAAGAACTAATGCGCAGTCATATTTGTTTATAAACAAACTCACTATATATATCACCAGAATGTAACATTAATCTGCTCATTACGGGTCAAAGCTGTAACAGTCACAAGGAGACGAGTGAATGATCCGCCACTCCACGCCCTAGCTAGGCAGCTGGCTGCATAAGCTTTGCATTCACACCAAAATGACGGCTTAGAACCAAATTAGCAGTGCAACTGCTTCAAAGCGCGTATAGTGTCCGCCAGCCCGTAATGCCATGCTGTCCGGCTCCGTCCGGCCTCTGTCCGGTGCCGGATTAATTTGTTTGTGCGTGGTTCGTTGGCCGCAGAAATTCTGCTTGTGCACTAAGCCTTATTAAATCTAATTGATTCGAACAAAATGTTTCATTCCTCTGGCCTTCGATTCGACGAAAATGTAATTATTTCTAGTGAGTAAATAGTTTGATTGGATCTCAAAGTTAACAATATCAGATGAGAATATTCTAGGAATTTTAACAGAGTTATTAAATAAATCGAAACAAGATTTTATCGAGTACCCTACCAATATTAATTAGAGGTTTTAATTACGATCTTTTAATTAGACATGTATAGACAAGCTTAGCCCGCAGCTCCACCCGTCTGGATGTAAAAAACCTTTTAGTCACCGTGCAAAGCGACTGATTGTGTTACAAATTGAGGAGTAGACCTAGTTGGTAGTAGATGCAGGTGGGATCGCAGTCAAGCCTGATTTATATCAAATAAAAAAAAAGATAGCAAATCTTTTGTACTTTGACGACTATGAAAGATTAGCTTCTGCAAACGGCGGCACCCACGTGAATGTTAAAATGTATCTCAAGCAAAAATACTCCCGGGACAAAAATTATCAAAAGTATGTATTATTCGAGGATATGATCTACCCCTGTGACAAATTCCATCCATATTCGATCAGCCGTTTTAGCGTAAAAGAGTAACAAATATACACACACACACACATACATTCAAACTTTCACCTTAATAATATTTTTCGACTTTATATTAATAGTTACCTAAGTATTTCATTCTCAACGACAGATGTGTTAGTGGTTTTCCATAAAAATATACAAAATGTAATAGCTCGGGATGTAGACAGAACCACCGTTTATCGAGCAAACAACGTTAACTCGATCGAATGTTGACACTTGCACCCTTATTATAATATCTATGGGGCTCTTGTTATTATATGAGACTTCGTAAGCGGAATAGAACTTCCATAAATTATAATTATTATTAGTATTGGGCCGGTCGTTGTGGCGACGCTTGGGGGAGGCCTTTGTTCAACAGTGGACGGCTTTCGGCTGAAATGTTGATGATGATGATGGATTAAATCACCTGTTGTCAGAAAGTTTTTAGTTTATAATGTTTTGTATATAATTTTGTTTGATAACACTTTTGTAAATTGACCAAGAAACAAAAGAAAGCAAGAAATATGTTTATTGGCATTATAAAAACGAATAAACAAAATGAAAAAAGTACACTGAATAATGCTAAAAGGGCCTCTGCTCAACATAATGTGAGATGGCAACACAAAGCCACCACTGTTCAAAAACACGAAATATACACAGAAAAAGAGTAAAATTTTCTGTGCCAATTAAAATAAAATGTAGCGATTCTTATTGATAAACCATAGTATAAAAAAAACAGTCTAGTTAGCCTAAGCAAAGTCCAACTAATTTGATGTCTTTAGCTTCAATATAAAATAGCTGATCGGGTTCAAAAGACCAGCTGTCGTGTTTATCGTAGTATTTGAAAATCTATATATATAAAACCCAAATACTCACTGATGAATCACGAAATCTCAGAAACTATAACATCTACAAACTTAAAAGAACAATGGCAGAATTTTGTCTGGGCTTTTTTTTGGTGTACATAGATTTCATATATATGAATCATATTTAATTAATTTTCTACGATTTTTCAATTATTCTCTCCTTCTCTTAAAAGCCGGAGTTATTTTATGTTTTTAAAAGCTTATCAAATGATGTTCGAATTAGGTACATTTGAAATGTTACCATTAAAATAGTGGTGTGAGTAAAAATAGTATGAATGCAATTTATCGAGCAGTCGATTATATCGGTCGTTTACTTATATAAACGAATGATATAATCGACTGATCGATCGACTCATGTAGAGTTGGTTTTGTTTTAATTATTGATTCTTTTGATTCTTTCGTCTTTAATCAACTGATATCTTTGAAGAAATGCTTCTACTTTTAAATCCAATTAATAATGGATCAAAATATATGTTTCAATGTTGTATCGTTTTATAAGACAACCGAATCGAAACGTGCACGCACTACTTTTGTCTTTGACAGTAACATGTTGTCTGTGGTTGTCTGTCAAGACGCTACAGAATTCTTCCGTGTTTTTCATTTCGGTTGTGTTTTGCGTTTTTATTTGGATTTCTATTTATTTTTACCCGACCTGGACTATTTATGGACTGATTGATACTGCCCTGTGTGATCAATCTGCGATGTTTTATGATAATTGCTGTTTGAAGTTCATTCATAACCTAAAAATTCAAACACCGAACTCTTTTTTTTCCGGCTTTCCCAAATAAAAATAGTTTCATTTATAGATTCTGGAGCTAACGCCAAATCTTTTAATATATTTTTCATTACGGGACGCTTCAATTTAATCCCAGACAATTCTTAGTATGGAGACCTGCCATTTTTCTTTGGCAGGTAGGTTTCTTATAGAGTGTAGACATCCGCTAAGGACGGATTTTAATTTTACAAAGGGGTACCCGTAGTCCTAGGCAAAGGGTAATTGAAGGAAGGTGTGGTTTTAATCAGTAAAAGTCTGACACGCCCTCCTACCCCACCCAGAGCGCGAGAAGTCATTTTGATGATTTCCTTACCAAAAAAAAGACGGATTTTAATTTTACTAAGGGGGTAAAACTGGGTTTGGAAATTTGTATGGAGAAGTCGATTTTTACGCGGGCGAAGCTACTGGCCGAAGCTAGTTAAAAAAGTGAGATGCTATCTATCGTTATTTTTAGTGAAAAGGATAAAATATCCTTTGACACCAAACACAAGTACCAAGGTCGCATAACACCAAAATAGCACAAGCTAAGTGTTTACTAATAGAAATTCAAGTAAACGACGAGGTAACCGATGGCAGAGTCCCGTACTATAAGTAATGGGGGGCAGGTGTGCCCAATGTTAACGTAAGTGCGGCCCGCATTGCGATGGCAAATTATTTTATTTTATGCGCAACGCTTTTTTGGGAGAAAGTTTTTATCGGTTATAATGGTTGTGAGTAGTGGAGGCAGATTTATTTTTAGGTCTGAGAATGTATTTTTAAGGTCATAAGGGGGAAATTTCATGATACCTACTTACAGTAAAACAGATTATAATTAAGAGAAGTGAAAAAGGCTGCTCTAAATACAAAATATGTATCTGGTATTGTTAAAAGATTGTTCTTTGGAGGATTAGAATGACCATTAGAAAGAAAGAAAGAAAGAAAACATTTATTTGAGACTCGCTCAGGACAAACAACGATAAAATAAAAAGTAACTACTTAGTCTATAAATACTTAACTTAAAAATTACAATTAAATCACACAAACAACTAAACACAAACAAATTACAAAAAACAAAAAACAAATTACAATAAAATTATTAAATCGTAAGTAATCAAATATTCTTAAAAATTACAGAATTCTTGAAACAATCCTTTCACTCAGTAACCAAACTAAAAATATAAATAATAGAAATAAATTTCTCCCATAATGGATCCACAAAACCAGAAGAAACACAATGTGTAAGAACAGCTTATATTATACTCTTATGTTGTTAACGGCCCCTTAAGGGAAACGGGTCATTCTCAAGGTTGTAAGCGATCCCTCGTAAGTTTTAACTGTTTCTAAGGTGAATGAGTTACCTTAGTATTTGGTAACCCTTCGAATTAGCTGTAATCAGGTTGTTGGAACACATGGGTAATAGTGATGGAGGAAGGTACGAGGAAATGCTGACATCAGGACTATATCGGCTCTATTACGACAATGTACAAGATCTCCCATCTAATTAAGTGAAAGTCTAAAAATAAGTCTATGTTTTAGAAAAATGAGGTGAATGTTACCGAAACGGCATTGGAAAGAGCTATACTCGGAGTATCCTTGCGTGATCGAATCAGAAATGAAGATGCAGGTGAACCAAATTGACTTAGTAGTAGTGGGCATGGCACATTACTTGCAGAACAGGGTGTCGATGGATCAGAAAGGTTCCGGGGTGGAGACCTTGCACTGAATGCCGCAGCGTTGGCAGTCTTCATAAAGAGTAGACTGACGACTGCGGGTGGCGCGGATAGTGGGTCGCGGGATGCGATGGATGCGGATTATACAGATTCAGTCGTTGTGACGACACTTGAGGGAAGCCTATGTCCAACGGTGGATGTCTTACGGCAGAAATCAAATAATGTAGGGGAATTAATTTATATGCTGAACCTCCAGGATTGCTGATTAGATGAACCACTGCCCCTTTAAAAACAGTATATGTACAGTTACGTGTCTCTTTACAATGAACTTCATCGGATAACCCATCAGAGTTCAGCATCATCATCTGCGTTAAATTCTCGCAACTAAATATTTATATTATGTTTTTATTTTTAAATAATTTGTCACTCAAACACCTCACCTTTTGTCACTTTTGAGAACAAAGAATTTATTTATAAAATCTTTGTTTTCTTTTAAAATAACTATGATTTCGAAGTTTCTGCCTTTTTCAATTTTGAGACAGCCCTGACATCCATAACACAAGTTAAATCTTAGCTTGTGTGTCAGAGGTGTATAACTCTGTGATAACTTAAAATTCACCACATTATGGTTATGGTTAAAGTACGGAGCTACTTCCTGTAAAATTGTAAAGCTGTAAATAAAGATTATTATTATTATTTTTGAGTTATTATTATTATGTTAGGGTTGACTTTTAATCTAACCGGATACTGGTAATACTTTAGGGTAATTCGCAGGTTACTCAGTAAAACGATATACTTTGGGTTTTTTTTTTTAAACTATCACTTAATGCCGTCTAGTCCCAAGCTTAAATATTTCTAAATACATAGATAGGCACATATTATAGATAAATTACACCCAGACACAGAACAAATGATTGTGCTCATCACATAAACATTTGTCCTGGGTGGGAATCGAACCCACGACCTCCGGCTTAGCAGGTAGGGCCACTAACCACTAGACTAACAGGCCAGTCAATTAATAATTAATAATTAGATGTCCGTGACCCATAAGGACTCTCAAAGTCTTTCAAATGACAGAGTGTGTGAATGTAGTGGGTGTGTGTGTGTATGTGTGCCTTATTGACCAAATCAAAAATTTAATAACAAATTTTTGTGAACAAATAAACTATACAACTTCATATGAAACAGCCAGACAAAACAGAAACCATAATTTTATCCTATTTGGCCTAAATAAAAGCAAAGTAGGTTTAAGTTTTAATTATAATGGTCCCAACTGACATTAGCGCGCCATTCAGCCTATTGTTCATGAATCTCCGATTTTTCCCCGCCATATTGATAACAAGTCATTACCCTTTAAAGGTCAAATGGTGACATCTCTTTTGTTTTACATTTCATAAAGCCACCGATACGATTTCAATTTACTGGGTGCGGTTTATAAATTGAAATTAGTTTCGGTATTGTTTTTCAATTGTTTATTTACTTTGATGAAAATTCCGAAAGGACAAGGTCATTTTATTTTCATTCTCCACTAAAAATATTTTTGTAACTTTTATACTATAAAAAGATACCTATATAAATAATAATATAAATTTTATTATTAAAATTAAAAAGAGATTCATGGTGGCGCTCGGGTCGATTTTCAAGCTTGAGCAACACTACCGAGGTCACTTCGTGGAGGGGTAACCATCCATCCAGACCCTAGGTGCCATGAAAAGTACGTTGACAGTAGTCCCAGCAGTCATTTGAAGATCTTTAACATCATCATCACACATCAGGCTTGTCAATCGCTTTGCCTAGGTTGTGAAGATCAGATGCATCAGCATCAGCAGCACTTAGATAGACTAGAAGATCCCCAGCATAGTAAAGAACTGGCTAGACAGATTAATTGACATAATGTACCTGTAGACCATAATTTTGTCTTCTGTTTACAGGTTACTAAGAAAAATACCAATTCTTCTTTCTCAATGTACACTTTAACCGTATAACCTACATAAAACGTACGCGATTAAATTCATCTGGGTCACGTTTAATCTCGTGCCCTTGAACTGCCGTCAAACGTCAAATGCACAGTTTACGAGGCGTACAGAAAAGAAACGTCGCGTTGATAACAACGCGTTACTTCGTAAAAATATACTTTATTGTTCTTTGACTGTTATTGCGAGCAAGTTCTCTACTCAAAACAACAGATAATATTCAGTGGGTTTACTTTAAACAATTTTGAACATGTTTTAAATCTTTTTTAGTTTGGTTGCTTACTTGATTGCTTCTGTTATTGTCTTACTTAAACTGCGAAAATGGATTATTTTAGGATCTCATCTAAATTGTGTCATACTTAAGTAACTAGCTTTTCTCTTCACTCCTGTTGACTGTACTATAACGCAGGAATCATGCATTCGACGGTGCAGTAAACAAAATTGGTATTTTTGCTATTTTATCAAAATATAAACAACATAGCAAATCTTATTTCACGTATTAAAAGTAAAAAAAAAAACAAGGTGGTCATTTCATCATCATCATTTCAGCCGAAAAAGTCTACTGTTGGACATAGGCCTTCCCTAAGTGTTGCCATAACGACTGGTCTTGTGCGTCTCGTATTCATTAGATTCCCGCGACCCTCACCAGGTAAATAATTCATCTTTGGAAGGCTTTGCCATGTTACTGAATATAAAATTGCACTTTGAAATCAATGATTTTTGCCGGAATAATAGAAGCATATACTTTTCGTAATAAGAGTAAAGTAGAGTCATAATAGGAGAATATGGCTATGATCATGATGACTTCATCAGGTAGAGGTCCTTCAACAGGTACTTCAAACTTGGCATGTGGGCTTAAAATCTTTACAAGCTAGCAGTCTTTTCATAGTGAACCTTCTGAAATATTTTTCTTTATGATCCCATGAAAAGTCAATAATAACAGCTAACCAAGTCACAGGTCATCGGCCTATCAAATAAAGATATTACAGCTACTTACATTCATTCTCGCAATAAACTAGGATGTGCCGTATTCATAGAGGGTTTATATGAACGTCGTCGGTGGGTAGGTACACTGGCTTGTTATTCGAAATCTTTTTATTTTGGAGGAATGTTTTATAGATTTGTTTTTGATATGTGATAATATATTGAATAGGTATTGTTAGAAGCTGCCTGAGAGTAAACATTTGCGCAATATTTTGGTTACACTTTGAAGAAGTTGATTACTGTTTTATTACTGGTTTTTTCATTTAGATTTAGGTTAATTTATGATTAAAGATAGGTTCTATAGTCAACCGTTTTAGGGTTCCGTAGCCAAATGGCAAAAAACGGCACCCTTATGGTTTCGTCATGTCTGTCTATCTATCCTGTATCATAAGAACTGTACTGTTGAAACTTGGTAAGTAGATGTATTCTATGAACGACATTAAGATTTTCACACAAAAATAGAAAAAAAAAAACAATTTTTTTTTGAGTTTCCAATACTTAGAACTAAAACACAAAAAATAATTCATCAAATCCATACGGGTGGGGCATCTATGGATAGGTCTTCAAAAATGATTGATTGAGGTTTATAATATCGTTTTTTATGTAAACTGTATAGCTTGCGTGAAAGACACTTCCAAAGTGGTAAAATGTCCCCCCCCCCTTGTAACTTCTATTTACCTGGCTGAGTGCGTTAACGAACATTTCAACTCACATGTACAGTAACTGTACCTACGTGTGTACATGAACCATACAAATATTGTTCCATTCAGGAATCGAACACGCGACACGCGCGCAGCTGCTAATTGCTCATACACTGCGCCAACCATGCTATCATTAAATCAAGGTTTCCTTACGATGTTTTTATATACCACAAATCAAGTCTAAGATCAACTTACAAAGTAAATATAATGATATAGAACAAGGCGCATTGATTGCTCGTAAACCGGGTCGTCAAAGCTAGAAGCTGAGAATAAAAAAAAAGAAAGAAAAATAGTAAGTATTTGTGCTAGGTAAGAGACTTGGTTGTATTACGGTGACCTCGACCTCTGCCGTCAACGCGATATTATTTCTGCTGTCAAGTGGTTTCACATCAAGACGACACTTCTAATAACATTCTATGTTTATTTTAGTTTGATCACTAGCTACGCGTCTGTATATTAATGGGTTTACGTTTTTATTACAGTTGTTTTATCCTGAAACCTTGAAAACTTTATCAACTTTTAGAAGCTTTTTAAAAAATTATAGTAGTTACCGTTTGCAAGAATCACATTCAGAGATCACACATTTCAAGATTTCTATTCAAACTGTTTGGTTGTATAAGCTAAAAGTTATGGAGGTGATATTGTCGCGAGATCGGAAAGGGAACGTTTGCATTCACAACGTAGTTACAAACTGACTGTAAGACAACCCAGGAATCTTTAAGTCAATAGTGAACAGGTTACTTGTAGGACGGTAAGCGCGCTCGATCGTGAACCTCATCATCGCTTTCTATCAGGTGCGATAGCGGTGAAGCGCGAAACTATCAACAATAAAAAGAGACCTATAATTTTTCTACACGATGATAAGCTTTTACGAGAAATAGGCCTTAAGACCTAAAGCATAGAAGAGAAATTTGAAAATGATCATATCTGTCATTGTCATTATCCTCCACCCTTCTGTACCAACCTAATCCAATTTCTACCAGCAATGGCAACAAGAATATTATTTTTAATAAATCGTAGATAATACACCTGGAGAGGAAGCCTGGGTGTCAGCAGTGGAAACATTATAAGGCTGATTATTCTTATGTGTACACATATACCTACACAGAAATCAGCTAATTTTTTAAATTTTTAATAAATTCTTCCGCTCTGAGTGGAGCAAGATGGAGCGTTCCAAGTCCACGGTGAATCTTTCATATAATCTAGCACCTCTATATTTAGAGTTGTACTTACTGTTTCAGGCAGTACTGGCATAATAGCTGGCAGGCAATAAATTAGTGTTTTGCTTTACGAAGTAACGGTCTGTCTTTGTGTGTCGCGTTGGCTGAAAGTTACTCAAAGTTTCTCAAAGATGTGCTGCCAAGAGATATTGTAGTGTTTTATTTATGTTACAAGGAAGTAAGCTTGGTCTATGAGGCTTACAAACTGGTATTAAATTTTACATTGAAGTGTTGACATTGTTGTTCTAAGTGTGATTTTAAATTGATTATGAAGAGTTTTTAGTTCTTACTTGGTCGTCAGACATTCACACTCAACTTCTATCAGCCATTGATATTGTATAGATACTAAATACAGAAAGGGCATTAAAAAAAAACATGGCTCCGTAATGTCCGGCCATACAGCCTTCAGTTCATTCACCCCTTTGTGTACAAATAAAAATAAACGTTCTTATTCGAAAAACGAAACTCATTGAGGTTAACTACTTATTTGTATCGCTAAGAAATCAGGCCTGCCTACCTCATGATTGAAATTGTTGGCACATTCATCACTGTACTCATTATGCACCCCAAATTCCTTTTTTATCAAGTGGAAACACTTCATCACACAAACCCATATCAACCGAACAATAAATAAGACAAACAAAAATATCACTATGAATATCAAATAATCATCATATCAATGTGCATATCCCTGTACCAAAACACACTTGGTGGCATCGTATCGCGTTCCAACATTCGTTATCGAATGCTATCGCTATCGAAAACACGGCAGCAACGGCAATCGTGGTAAAAGGCATGTTACATGACTGATACACTTTACTGTGGACTAGTTGGGGTGAGGCTATTGTAATGGCGGACAAAGGCTACGAATACATACATGCACAAATAATAAATAATCGCTGAACTGCCAGGTAAATGTTCGGAACCGAAATTGTAATTCTTTTGTCTTGATTAAAATTGTTAATTTGCCAAGGACAAAGGGTAACGTTTTAAAAGTTGTTTCAATTCATTTTGAATAACTAGGTATGAATTAAAATAAAAGGTAAGTAGGTTCAAACCTAAATAGGCAATTTTGTGAATGTTTTTTTTAAATTCATTTCTTTTGAACCGTGATGGAAACCCTCGTGAGGAAACTGCACAAAACTAAAAAAATCGAAGGCCGCGTGATGGGATACGGCCCATTCCTCCTCACATATTATTACAATACACACATACAAACGTAGGCTAATTATACTAAATTTCGATATCGTAATTGCAAATCTATTCTAATTTGTCGTAAGCTCACTCTATTTTCATACAACAGATAAGAAGTAGAACTAGTGTATTGTATAGTATACCGTCACAAATACAGTGATGACTTTCTTTTCATGCTTACCATATCAAGATTATTATCATCATCAAAGGTATTCTCTCGAATCTCAAAATTTTCATATTTTTTAAATTATTTTTTTTAAGCTTAGCGACAATTATCAGTGCTTATTGCGTTTTTAAAATCGAATAATATCGGAACGTAACAGTTAAGTCATGGCATATGAACAAAAGTTAAGTATCGCGCGCATACGCGGTTTTTTTTTTTTTTTTTCGGTGGGAAAATCATCTTATGACATCCCCCGCCCTTGGGTGGGGCGGGAGATAGTGTCAGACTTTTACTGACTAAAAACCCACTCCTGTTCCTTCGTTGCCTTCCGTACCAGGGCCGAGTCTTCCTTTCAGAATCAGACCCTTGGCCCCAGTAGGCTTCGACCTTGCTAGGCCCCTACAGTTGCTGACATCTCCTTGAGGCGCGCGTGGAACAGCACGCGCCGTAGACGACTTGGGCTCGGTCCGGAAGTGGCGAGTATAGCGAATGAGACAAAACTACCAGTTTTGGGAGTGTTTGCCGCACACCCATGCATGCCAACGCAGTCTGATCGCGGTTTAATTTAAATTGTACAATAAGTTATAGCATTAAAAATTGTTTTGGTCTTTTTTTAATGTGTTTTCGAGGTCTGGTAGTTTTGATATTTTTCGGCGCGGTACGAATTTAAAATAATATCGAAAATGCAGTTTCCGATTATTACGTGGAATTTTATGTGACGTAAGCTATCGATTTTGGCAGTTTCGATATGTTTTGGTACGTGTGTTTCCTTGTAAATGATCGACAGTGCCAGTTACGATTGATAATGACATTGCAATTACGTAGTATATTATAGTAACTAATTTTTCTCAATAATTATTCATTATTAATAAAAAAAAAAACATTTTTGTCTTATGATTCTGGAATCCTACTTATATATGAAACCAAATTTATATACAGATTATAACCATTAATGACAAAGTTATCCATAAAATAAACTTCAAATCACTCTCCTGTAAAGTAAGCTTTTTCAATTCCGATAGTTTACCTAGAGACAGTCGTCGCTAATCGCTCCCACTGTCTCCTCGCCACTATGTTCATGTTTACGTGTTTCCCATGGCTGTCTCGTACGCCGCGCGCCGTCCTTGTATCAATATCCGAGGAGTTTGATTGCAGGTCACTGGAGTGAGTCGATACCTTTATACTTTATTTGCCAGCTAAGCTTGTTGATGTTGAAAGTTATTTTAATAATAATAATAATAATAATAATTCATTTATTTGCCTGAAACATGGTAGTACAGATCTTATATTATAACAGGTACAAGGTTCTTCATGCTCCGCCTTATATTCAGCATGCAAATTTTTATTTAACTAAATTTTGTTTAGTTTTAAAAAACAATTATTTAACTTATACAAACAATCCTATTTATATTATGTCAATGAGATAAATGCCAATAAACTACATTAAATAACAAAAACCATTAAATTAAAATGTCAATAAAATAAATCACAAATGTTAAATTAACAAAAAAAACTACAACGAAATAAATTACAAATGACAAACTCAATAAAAAATGTCAATAAATTAAATTACAAATGTCAAACAACATAAATTAAAATGTGATGTCAATAAATTAAATTACAAATGACAAACATGAAAAATTTAAATAAAATGACAATAAATTAAATTATAAATGTAAAACAAAAAAAATGTCAATTAATTAAATTATAAATGTCGAATAAAAACTTAAAATAAAAATATCAATAAGTTAAATTATAAATGCAATAAATAAATAAATTACAAATTAAATATTTCATTCGATAATTAATTAAGTCCGGCAAAGTTTCTTATTCATATTATAATTAAAAAATTCCTTTAGGGTGTAAAAACAATTTTCAATAAGCCATGTTTTGAGTTCTTTTTGAAAAAAATTCGCTGGCAATTCTCTAATTTGTTTAGGTAATTTATTGAATATTTTAATTGCCATACGACTCGTGTTTTTGTGGCAAAATGCTGTTCCACACCTAGGTAACGCTAATTTTGTTGGATCCCTGGACTTTTTACCAATTTTGTATAGATTTTCGCTATCTGCTTTACTGAAAAGAGTAGGATGTTTTTTTACAAATACTCCCATTTCCAATATATACAAACATGCTAGTGTTAATAATTTATGCTCTTTTAAAATGGGTCTGCACGATTCTAATGGACCAATACCAAACACAGCTCTCAAACACTTTTTTTGAACAATAAAGGCCCTGTCACTGTCTGTAGAATTGCCCCATATTATTAATTCATATCTTAACACGGATGAAACATATCCATGATAAGCCATTAGAGCGGCATTCCTTCCTACGGTTTTCCTAAGATTTTTTAGTGCAAATGCAAACCTGTTCAACCTGTTACATATATTGTCAATGTGTCTTTTCCAATTACAATTTTTATCAATCAATATGCCTAAAAATTTTGTACAGTCAACTTCTTCAATTGTATTACCACGACCAATAATTTTCAATGCTTGATTTGCCATTTTATAGTTACAGAAACTAATATATTTTGTTTTAGTGAGGTTGACATTTAAATTATTTCGCTCAAACCATTCCAGTATGGCTTCTACGGCAACATTTATTCGATCCTCATATCGTTCAGTTTTGTTTTCTTTATTTATTACAAGCGAAATATCATCAGCAAATAAAACGCACTTATCCTTAATTACTGCCGGCAAATCATTTATGTACAGAAGAAAGAGTAATGGCCCCAATATGCTACCTTGAGGCACACCATATGTATTTATTCTATACTGAGATTTATACTTTATAACTTCTCTGTCTTTATTCATTCCTAAAATTTCCACGCTTTGTTGTCTATTACTTAAGTAATCTTTAAGCCAATTTAACGCTTTCCCTCTTATTCCGTAACTTTCGCATTTTTTTAGCAGAATATCATGTTTAACAGAGTCAAATGCCCTGCTCATATCAAAGAATATCGCAGTGACTGGTCTTTTCTTATCAATGTTCTCGGTAATTAATTTAATAAGTTGATAACAAGCTAATGCAGTTGACTTTCCTCTTTGAAAACCATTTTGTTCTGGTCTTATTATTTTATGCTTTTCTATAAATGAGACAATCCTATTACACATTGCTTTTTCATATATTTTTGAAATTAATGGTATTAAGGCCACTGGACGATAATTATTTAAATCAAGTTTACTATTTTTTTTATATAATGGCTTTACTAATGAGAATTTTAATTTGTCCGGATATTTTTCTTCAAAGAAACTCACATTGATTAAATGAGCTAAAATAGGTGACAGTATATCAGCACATGATTTTATAATTTGTGTCGATATATCATCATAGCCCACAGCGTTAGTACTATTTAACGATGAAATGATTTTACTTATTTCATTTGGCGTGCAAGGTTCGATATATATACTGTTACCATTATCTATGTTATTAATATTTGTCATGGGATTATTTTTTATATAATGGCTTTACTAATGAGAATTTTAATTTGTCCGGATATTTTTCTTCAAAGAAACTCACATTGATTAAATGAGCTAAAATAGGTGACAGTATATCAGCACATGATTTTATAATTTGTGTCGATATATCATCATAGCCCACAGCGTTAGTACTATTTAACGATGAAATGATTTTACTTATTTCATTTGGCGTGCAAGGTTCGATATATATACTGTTACCATTATCTATGTTATTAATATTTGTCATGGGATTATTTTTATTATTAGTTATGTCTATATTTGTAGAGTCAATAAAGTGATCATTGAAAGTTTCCGCTATATCTTCAGGATTGTCTATCAGAGTGTCGTTTAGTTGGATCGCTTCGATAAATTCTGGACCTCTATATTTGGTTTTATTTTTAATTACTTTCCAGGTTGCGCTACACTTGTTTCTAGCTTTTATAATAAAGTTATCAGAAGCTTGCTTTTTGGACACATTAATACACCTTTTTAATAGTTTTGCATATTTAACATATTTTAATTTATTTTCCCGGGACTTATTTTTATGATATTTCGATTTTAGGTATCTTTTTGAAAGGCATGATTTTTTTATACCTTTAGTTATCCATTTTAAAGTAGGTGAATGACAATTTACTTTAATTTTTTGCAAAGGAAAGTTTAACATATAAAAAAGACTAAACATTTCATGAAAATTGTTAAAAGCTGTATTCGGATCCATTTCGTCATAAACATCCTGCCATTTCAGGTTCAAGAGACAGTCTTTAAATTTTTCAATATATTCCTCGCTATAATTTCTTTTATAAATAAAATAATGCGATTGAGCAGGCTTATTTGATGTTATTATTGATGAAAATGTTAATATCTGAGCAGTATTATGATCCGAGAGATGCAATTCACATGTCTCACCGGAAGAGTCTGAAATATTAGTAATAATATGATCTATACAAGATGTAAGTCGGGTTGGAACATTTATTTTGAAAGTCAAGTTATAATTTAGAAGTATATCGTTTAATATGGTGACATTCTTATTTGTGACAAGGGTATTTATGTTTAGATCCCCGACTAGTATAATCTTTTTATTTTTCCTGTCACTTAGTTTATGCAATAGAGACTCAAGTTTATTAAAAAATATTGTAATGTTCGAATTGGGGGTCCTATACACACAAACAATAATGCAATTATATAGTGGAATTTCTATACCACAGCATTCGAAAACTTTCTCTACTGCCATTTCTTTGCATAATTGTATTATTTTGTAGTCTAGGTACTGTTTTATTAAAATACATACCCCACCCCTATTTTCCTTTTTTCGCGAGTATGAGGCCGCAAGTTTAAAGTCATTCAAACATATATTTATTTCATTGTTAGCTCTAACAAATGTTTCTGAAAAACATAATATTTGGATATTTTCAAGCCTGTCATTAAGCTCAGATAGACATATTTCTATTGAAGGAAGTTTATTCAGTAATCCTGCAATATTTTGATGTAGTAGTCGTATATTTTGACATTTGACTGTAGTATGCTGTTATATGTTGTTATTTACATTAGAGACGAAAAAACTGTTCCTTTCCCAGATGATTACTGTTCTTTACATTAGGTTTCTTGTTGTTTGAGAAGTAATTTTGAGTCGTATACATGCCAAGATAGAACTTCAAATTGTCAAAAATATTCTTCAAACCATAATTATTCAGAAATCCACGGCGCTTATAAAACATAGAATCATCATAAGTTAGATTTAAGCTAATCATGTTAGGTTATTTTTAAGTTAGCAGGACTTTACTTGAGAAAATTAAGCTTACTTTTATTTATTTCAAGATTGGAGTCTAAAGATATCTAAGAAACTTTATCAGTTTTAAAATACATTTTTCTTCCTTTTTTCAATAATCTGTAGAGACCAACGAGAGATCTTCCACTCTCTGGCGATATGACAAGACATCATTGATGACTTTCTACCTAGATTTTTAAATTATGCCTCTAGAACACTACCCTATAATTTTAAAGGTTCGTTCATTTTGATTTATGAAACTACGGAATAATTTTACGTAAAGCAAAATTTTTTCCGTATATGTATAAAAAAAGTAGGTATAAAGGGTTTTTTTAACACTAAATAAACGATTTTTGGCCGACCCCAGATAGTTGGGGGCCCAAGTAGTGTGCCAGTCACACACAAAAGGCTTCCCTGCCAACTGCGAAAAATCCCAGGGTGGTCCCATTTTGCCGGCTTGCGACCGGGCGAGAAGACCAGATGGAGATTCTTGGGGGGGGGGGGGGGGGAGTTTCAGGCGTAGCATTGGAAGGCCTCCTACATGATAGACCGATGACGATAAGAGTTGCGGGAATCCGATGGATGCAAGACGTACAGGACCATTCATTGTGGCGACACTTGGGGGAGGCCTATATCCAACAGTGGACGTCTTTCGGCAGAAATGATGATGATGCATTCTTAATAGTAAATAGCCTGATTTGAGACTGACAACTGATTGAAACGACTTTTAAATACAAGAGGAAAGTCATTTTTATTATTCCTGTAACATTAATTGCGTGGGCGTCCTCAATCCAAAACATTAAACACAAAAACTGTCTACAAAGCGGTTAGTCTACTAATCACTTTATAATCAAATAACTATCAGTCTTCTGTGCCCTAAAAAGTTAAGAACAAAACAAACTAAATTAATTCTGGAGAACCTGACAGAAACCCACGCCTTTTATCCCTTTACAACTAAGTGGCATTATATATTTATACTTTGTGCTTAAAAACTTAGGTATTGGTAACTAAATAACTAGGGTTTCATGACCATGTAGTTACAGTGGTAGTATTTAGGGCATTGTTTGACTAATTGAAACCGTGTAATTATTTTGTAGTTAATTAGTTTTTTGTTGTCATAATTAGGCTTCTAGATCTAGTTTTAATTAAAAATAGCACTATGTTTCTTATAAAATCTTGATGAAGCTACTTTCATGATCATTGCAGACAAGCCTGCGCTAGCAGACTGGGCCCCGCAAGCAGACTGGGCCGCGCGAGCAGACTGGGCCGCGCGAGCAGACTGGGCCGCGCGAGCAGACTAGCCTACGCGAGCATAGGGCTCTGCTCTAGCAGTTTATTCATCTGTGTAAATATCGTGGCCATCTTAGAATTGATCACTTCATGATATCGCCAAATGAAACTGGCCAGATCGTTTAAACGTTTAAACATTAATATTTGATGATAATGTCAATCCTCGTTTGGCCATATAATTGATGTAGGATTTCTATGATAATAAAAGGTAAGAAAGTAGGCCAAACGAGGACAAGAGGAAACTTTAACGTTTAAAACGATTGGGCTAGTTTTGTGAAGTGATCGATTTCTAAGATCTGGCCATAACATATTTAAGGTGTATAAATAAAGTGTTTAATGTAAAAGGCTAACTGGTAGAAAGGAATCAAATCCGCCTTTGTACTGTTGTGTGCATAAATAATAAAATAAATAAACATATAGGACATAATGTACAAAAAATCAGCTTTTCAGTACATTTTATCAAATCATACAAACGTAAATAAATATGGAACCGATTTTTTTTTATTTAAGTTTCGGTCCAACTGGGTACGCTATAATTATGGCGATAAGTCCCCTCTTTCAGAATTGGCTGGAAAGACGACACGGCATCCTCACCTTTCACATGATGCAGTTGCCGGATATGGTAAGTTCGGACCGGATTCCGTGGAAAGAAACGCCCTGGGTGTCACCATTATGTGGACTACCCGGAGGACATGGTGGAGCATAGGGTGGAGGTGTGCCCCGCTTGGGCAGAGCACCGCTGTCTCTTCGTGGGGACGATCGATGGGAACGACCTCTTGTATCGAGCCTTGGTACAGGCCATGGTCTGGAGCGAGGAGGAATGCCATGCGGTAGCCTTCTGCGAAAAATTAACACTAGTGTAGGAGGCGGCCGCACGCGTGAGAGATCGGCCCTCACGCTCTACCCACCGGGATCCTGACCACGATTTCCAGCCACCGTACGCGTGAGCTTGTACGCGACGGCGAGTAATGGGTTTAGTTCGCCTTCCAGCCGTCCGGTAACCGTCTAGATCGAGCTCGAGTCCTCAATGGCGCGTTGTGCTCCACACATACCTCAAAGAGATGTCAGCAAACCGCAGGGTCCAACAACAGGGTCGAAGCCATTGGTTGTGCAAAAGAAAACCCCGGGGCAAAGAAGGAATAGATGTGGGTATTAATCAGTTAAAGTCTGACACGCCAAGAGCGGGAAAAATCAATGGATGATATCTCATAAAAAGTGTTGATATCATAGTATAGTAATCATATAGTAATCATAGTTAATTGTTTGTGTTATTTTTAATATGTATTAGTTTATTTTGTTTATACGATTGTAATATTATGTATTTTATCTATGGGCCTTAGTTGCCTGACAATAAATAAATAATAAAAATAATAATAATAGTAAAAATTGTTCATAATGAACATTGCAATAGTCTGTCTAACGAAAGCGCGACCTGAGTAAATGAAATCAAATAAAAAAATATTGAACATGGTATTACTGACATAGTACAAGAAAAAAGTTTTGATACTTGAATATTTTTTGTTTTTACGACAATCGTACAATAGCTGTTGTATACGAACTATATTCCTATCAACTCCAAAAAACAAAAGAACACACACGTAGGCGAGGAGAATATACAATATGTCCAAGAATAAATCTGCTTGGGCCAAATAGTCTCTTTCTGGGCAAGGCAAGATATAGAAATAACTCACCGAACAGAAAATGCCTGGAACAGCGACTAGTCTACTTTGCCCATGTCACTCAAGCGTAAGCTGATGGACATGAATAAACATGTCCATCAGCTTACGACACATATATATTCCCCTCAATCTGACCTATAGTGCACAGACTTGGTCTTGGACTAACATCGAAAAGACCAAACTCAAGGATTGCCAACGTACTATGGAGCGCAGCAACTAGGTTTTAAGCTATTATACTACTACTAATTACTGTTTGTTAAATTAACAGACCACGTTCAAAACACTACGTGTGTGGTCTGAAAAGTTTCCGATCTCAATATGAAGGTATCAACACTCGTCAATACAAGCTAGTGAATGTAGTTGTGCACCTTTTGACTGTTACTCGCCAAAGTTTCAGCTATTTTGAACTCTCAGTTGTTATTGACTCACACCTCAGCGGTTGCCACGGAGAAATTCTACGAATTAAGGTTGGAACCGCTTGATCATCCACTTTACTCACCAGATCTAGCTCCAGGCAACTTTTTTTTGTTCCCTCATATCATAATTGCGCTCGGAGAATAAAGATTTTCATCAAATGCAGAGGTAAACTTCGTGAATGATTATTCCGCTGAGCAAAAACACCAACTACTATTTGAACGGCTTAAAGAGATGGAGGCATCGCTGAGAAGTATGTGGATTTACAAGGAGACATCGTAAAAAAAGATAAATAAATTGTAAAAAAAATGTAGGTTAAAAAAATCTTGGTTAGGTCGGAAACTTTTCAGACCATCTGTATACTGTGACTGCACTCCAAAACATAAATCATTGATGTGTCACAAAAGGCTGCCCAACTTAAATGGGACTGGGTAGGACATGTCTGCCACATGTCTAAGGAGCTGTGAGACCGTAAAACATAGGATTGGTGCCCGGACACAGCGACGCGGGGCCGCGGCAGTTGCCTTCCTTAAAAATTGGAATATGAGCAAGGAACTGTGACCATTGGAAAGAGTGGAGGGAGGCCTTTACCAAGCTGTAAGATAATACAGGCTAGCTGTAATAACAAATACCATACAAAAACGAGAAAGGTCCGAAACAACGCAGTCGCCCGCGTGGTCCCATACAAATGTACTCCATCGCGGCTCGCTGCGCGGGCACCAGTCTCAGGCCCCGCGCCCATTTTGCTACGTAATAATACATTTAATTTCTCCATCGAAACGACTACATGCACACCGTTAAAGTTGAACTAGCTACACTGCGTAGATAATAATCCGGTTTCCGTGACAAGGATTGTCGCACACGACACATGCGCAACTTCACGCGACGGCTGCCAATCGCGAGCGCACGCTTAACGCAGCGTCTGACCTAAAGATTTATTTATTGGTTTATTACATTATCCTACTCTGTTAAGAAAGTAACTGTCAACGTAAAAGGTCAATAAAACACAAGAGGTTAGTTATTCTTCCAAATTTATTTTATCGCCTTCTAAGTATGCTTTTTTAAAAATAATAGACTTAGATCAATGAATAATCCAATCATAGAAACATTTTTAATGAATGTTGGGTCGGCTCTTATGCGATTAAGTTTTTAGAGAAAATTCAGGTCTTTCGGAGCGGCGTAATGTTTCACACGCAAGTGATTGTCTCAAACGGTACGGATCAACTAGTGAGACACAGAAATTTCAGCAACTATCTCTCTCAAACTTAAAAGAGGATTTTTAGACACTATTTCCTTCACTTTTGCGACGTCAACTGCAGTTGATGATGTTGATGGCCTACCTACTGACCGAGGCAAATCTTTCATCACATCAACTCGACCGCTTTTGAACGTATTGTACTATTTTTAAACACGAAGATATTTCTACTTAGAACTTAGTTTTTTTTTAAGTGTAAAGATTTTTTCTCTAAATTTCTTAACTTTTCAATTATTATTTTTTTTAATTTTGCAGTTCTTGAATATCTCCAAGATTATTTATAAACATTAGAAAAGTAAAAGGACGGATGACGCTACGTATATGGGGCCTAAAGGTTCTAGAGTGGTGACCGCGCACCGGAAAATGTAGCGTTGGAGGGCCTCCCACAATGTGGACCGACGACCTGGTGAAAGTCGCGGGAATGCGGTGGATGCGGACACACAGGTTTGATCGTTGTGGAGCCGCTTGGGGGAGGCCTATGTCCAACAGTGGACGTCTTTCGGCTGAAATGATGATGATGATGATGACAAGAAAAGCATCATCTTAACGTAAAACATAGTCTTTTAAGTTAGTATGACAATATAATTTTGTAATAAAGAAAAACAACGTTGTTTATATGCGATGTCGGTACATCGCATATAAACAACGTTGTTTTTCTTTGAAAACATCTTCTTTCTCTTCTTTTTTTTTTGTTTAAACTTACTGATCATAGTGTAAAGCAGTTTTCGCAAATAACTTTTTATTAAAACAATAAAAAGTTATTTATATATAACGATTTTGCAAATAACTTTTTATTGTTTTATCCATGATTAAAGCAATTATCGTTAAAAAATAAATCGCTCTTACAAAATATTGATTCTACAAAAACCTGGGCATCATTTGTTTTTTAATTGTAAGCAAATATAAAATATCAGGGATTTCCTCGAATTTTAAATCTTAATTGCAATCCATAATGATCATAATAATCATGTCAGGTGATAATTAATAGAAACAATTATGGACCCTGTCGGGCACAGCAACATAACCTGCAAATTTATCTGCTGCTAAAATCAAACTCTACTACGACATTGCTGATACATATCACTACAGGTGATACCGGCTGTCAAACACGTATTTGACAGCCCCTTACGACTGTCATGGCGTGTGAGAAGGCAATGAAAAGCTACACTTTGGTATTAACAGGTACACATACGAATATTCTATTAAATATAGGGTAAGTAATATATGGCATAATTACAAAATCAAAAAAAAAAAATAATTTAGTTTGATATAACGATCAGTTAATATAATAAGCAATTGATATCTATAATTTTCAATTAAATACTTTTTATAAGCATAAGATACATTGATTATAAAATCTTTAGATATATCACTCAAAATACATAAAACTTATTTAATCTAATACGAAAGAACAAAAGCTTTTTATAAATTATAATGGTAAATTATTCTTTAACAGTAGAAGGGGTCTCGGATCGCTTCGTTTGCTCACCATTGTGTTCTAATAGTCACTATTCTAACCTGACCTAATCCAAGCGCTATTTCACTAACATTAGAAGGGGATCTGGCTCGGTGGCCGCTGGTAGTCACTATTCTAACCTACGAGTAACCTAATTCCCATGATCGCTTCGTTCGCTCGCCATAGCGTTCTAATGGTCACTATTCTAACCTGACCTAATAATAATAGTTATTGTATATATAACGTTTGTAACGCTAACTTGTAATTCTAATAATGTGTAATACGATAGAGCTGTGATAAATATATATTTTAAACGCTAGACCTAATGATTTTCGATGAAATAAACTTTATGTCCAATAAGTATTAAATACGAAATAAGTTTTAGAGTATATAAATTTTATATGTAAACGAATTATATCAACGTTGGTATATCTCATATTTATTATATCTTGTGAATATTATTGAAAATGAAAATATACCAAATAACTTTATATGATATAAGACGCACCCTTAAATATTGGTTTTATACGACTCTACAAGTGATGTTACCATGTTAATATTTCTACTACAAAAAAATCACACTAATATTATGAAGGGCAAATTTTGTGAGCTTGTTTGTGTTTGTAACTTCTTCAAGCTCAAACGGCTGAATAGATTTCGATACAACGTGATACACGGGTAGACTATGTCCTGGCAAAGCTCATAGAATGTTTTTTATTCCGGGAGTATACTCCCTTGGCATATTTTTTACTATCACGCAAGCGGAGCCGTAGCACCACCTCTGTAGTACCGGACGTGTTAGACTAGGTACTCGTTTTATTTGATTGTTTGAAATATGTAAATGTAATGTATTGATTACTTTATTGTGTTTTTTTTTAAGTTATTCATTTAAGTGAATTGTATGAACAGAATGTTATTTGTTATTTCATTGTTACTGGGTATTTTATTGCGTTTTTGTCGTGATAACTATATGTTACTGATACTGTAATAAAATAATTAAACGATGATATTTTACTCCCGTTTTACTCAAAATTTTAAACCAACATTGCTTATGTTACATTTTATCATAATGAAACCAAAGACGTATACTGCTGGACATAGAATTAAAATACGCCGATTAAAATATGCTGATTAAAATATGCTGATTAAAATATGCTGATTAAAAAAACACAAGAACTGATCGATGCTGGATCGAGTTAATATGTTATGTTTTGTGTAACAAGACGAAGGCCTACTATTTTCCCAACCTCGGAATTTACTCTTAGTAATAGAAAGAAGTAAAGTTTGTTTTTTCTTTGTTTGTAGGAGGTAATCTTTAAAAGTACTGGTCCGATTGCTAAATTTTTTTCACCGACAAAAAGCTGTTTTATTCCTGAGTGACACAGGCTATATTTTCTGTACGCAACAAAAGCTGTATACAAGATATGAGACGTTCAGCAGGCCCACTTACTACTACTCTAATGTAGTGCTGGATTAGCCACGTAGCAATAGTAGCAAACGCTAAAGGCATTTGGACATTTGGTTAGGCCCATCTATATTATATGAAATCTAACCAATTCAAGATTTGCGATAAATAAAATGTAAGCAATTACCTATGAACCCACCACTACTTACGTTACTACTAGGACTCCGAGGTCTATTTTGGAAAATAAGGCTTAATTCGTTTACAAAATAGTAGAAGCCCTTTAGTACAATTTGCTTCAGGTCCCACGCTGGGTCGCTGATTATTAATATAGCACCCATCAGACAGATTCTTTCTTTTAGACATACCTAATACGGGCTTCTTATTTAAAGCAGCCCATAGCATAACCAAACAACTCATATACAAGAAGCATCGCGTCGCCAAACAATCGATTAGCAAAGAATCGATACAATCACTATGTAGACCACTAGCTTAGTTAAAGTTAAGAGGTCGAGCTTGCGTGTCGTTGCACTCGTCATAAATGAAATAAACACCGGTAATTGCCATCGGGTGCATTGATTTGTACTGGCAATTAAATAAATTGTTTGTTAACATAGCAGCTTGCAAATAAGTCATTACCAGACAGAAGACACGTGCTTAGTGACAGTTTATGAAGTAATTAGTTTGTTTTATTACTGATTAGTGGTCGTTGGTTGATTTTTTATTTTTTTTAACGATAATTACAAAAGTGATATATTGGAAACCGGTTTGCACTGATTTATCGAAAAGTATGAGCGTGCCGGTCGATGGCAATACAATCTTATTGATAACTAATGTTTTCATGATACTTAGATATAAATTGAGAATATAATACTTAAAAGGCTTATTAGAAAAGGTCTTGTTATTATTTAAGTAGTCTCAATAAATAATATTCATAAACAGCAAAATTTTGAGTGTTTGTTTTTATCTAAAAATTTCACTCAATTTATGAAATGCGCGTAGTATTTTCTAATAGCAGTTGTATGTTGTGTTATGAATAAATGATTCAATTACGAATTTATCAATAATAACAAATTATCGTGGACATTTTTGGAATTTTGTTTTTTAGGGTTCCGTAGAGATCATTTTCTTAGTTGTACGTCTGTCTGTTGTCAAGACACTTTGTCTCGGGAACGCGTGGAGGTATCGACTTGAAATTAAAACCATATAATCAGGTCTGCGGTCCCTTGAAGCTGTGAAAAATTAAACTTCTAAGATAACAAAAAAAAAAAGATACAGCCATTTATGCCACAAAAAAAAAATATTTTGACACTCTCAAGGGAATCAGGAATAAATCTGAAAACAGTAAATTCGTTGTTACGTCAAAAAAAAAGCAACTTTTTTTGTGATTCGGAAAAATCTTCGAGACAAGGTAAGTTTGTACGGAACCCTCAATATGCAAGTCTGACTCGCACTTGTCCAGTGTTTTTTTAATTTTGACTAGACAAATATGATTAGTAACGGATACGAACAGAGACCCATTTTTTTTTTGTACTAATTAAAAGCGTGTATTTTCTGCGTATATTTATAAGGAGAAACTTACTAACTGACGTATCAACGTATAGCCCAAACTATTGCGACTAGGATTATGAAATTTTGCACGAGGTTTACTTTTATGACGCAGAAGAGCACTAAGAAGACCCCCGTTTTACCCCGTAAGAGGATGAATCGGAGGTCCAGTTTTTATGAAAAACCTTACTTTCACGTAGGCGAAGCTGATAGCAGAAGCAGAAGTAATAATATAAAGCTGAAGAATATGTTTGAACATCACAATATGACCAATAAAAGCGGAGTAGTAACCAAAGACGCGGCTGAAACCGCTGGGTACGTGTAGTGTTGGCTGTAGTTTGGCGTTTAACAGTAACGGATCCTTTCTGTCTACTGCCTTAAAAACCTTCGGGCAACACAGGCGTAGATAATATTGAGTGTCTTTTTTCTGTCCCATTAATGTAGTAAATCTTCGACAAGAAAATAACGTTCCACTAGTTTTTTTAAACTAGAGATAGTTATAACAGCCCGTTTGATACCAAAGAAAAAACTGTTCACAGCTATCCAGACGAATCAATTCGGTCCGGTTAAAGACCTCACTTAGCAGTAAGCACCAGTAAAGCGTGTGGGTTTATGATAATACTGTCTGTAACGTGAACGAATATTCACGGGTTAGCCATTTAAAATAACCTTAGTGAACAACAAACGTTGGATCAGAATTTGCAAGTGTGACTATTAGTTATCAGGTTACAGCTTCACATCCATGAAACATGAACTAGATGATATTCTTACAGTGATATAGATTGCCAAGAATTCAAAAGAGTACTTTTTTTTATCAGATTGCTCTGGGCACTTATTAAAGGTCAGAAGCTAGTGCACGATCTATCTGGTCATTTTCTATAGAAAAAAAAACCAGCTCATCATCATCAGCTGGAGATCATTAAGTTTATTACTTAATGATCTCCACTTTCTATGAACTTTTTTTACGTGGTCAGACCCAAAGGCTTTGACTTTTCAAAATCACTTGATGGAATTGAAGATAAAAGAGTAGGTATGCTAATTTTATCTATAGATTTCTTCCGGATCTGCAAAGATAGTGTTGTGGTTCACAAATAGTCGTCGATGAGAGTATAATAGAAAAAGTGACATCCTGTCAGGATTTCAAGAACAAAGATTGTCAAAAATTAGAAAATTTAAGGAATTTGACTTACGCTGAAGCTAAATCTCGTAACATTAAGTAAGCTTATTTTGCGAACACAACATGAGTACGATACCTGTGCTTGATGTTAAAACGAAAAAAGTTCAGCCAGATTTAGTCACCGGGCATGCAAATATTTTAAATTATTTAGGTGCAGTCGATGCATGGAGGTTGCAATGAGTTTGGATTGGCACAACTTACAGGAAACTTCGGGCGGTCAACGGGGAATTGATCGTTAATGGTGCGTACACTTTCACGGAAGTTTGTACTTTCTCTCTCTACAAAAATATGGTGAAATCAGGTGTAATATTTGCATGTGTCGTCACAAAATAAAAACAAAGGTCAATTAAACAATTCACAAAAATATACTTTCTTAAAATATATTTTATTGGTGATAAAAAAAAATTAGATAACTACCACGATAAAAAGTGAACAAGTCAATTTAGATAGCAATTTGCGCCCTTGTTGTCCGACGGAAAATTGTGATTGGTTCCACGAAAACAATTAATGCAATATTTCAAACAAAACATTGTACGTTATGACAATATAATTCACTATAACGTATAGCATCGAATATGCAAAGAATCGATACTTAATTACTTGTAAATCGGTTTATAATTATCGATGTTTTACTACATCACAAGTGACATAACATTTTGTTACAAAAGTGCGATTCGGAAATTTTTATGTATTTTTTAAATTAATAATCGGGTCGCGTTTGACCACTATACAATTTTAGATGTTACATTATTTATCACTTGATTTAAAAGTATTTTATAAATAAATATTTGCTTAATTAACACTTATTCAAGTGTTTTGGTCTAGGTAGGTAACTAACCTTGCTAAAGTTTGAGCCCTCTTGATGTTTGGCCTTAGTTATGAGTACTTACTTACTTACAAACATTGATTAGAAACGTCATGTTTATTAAAGTACGTTTTACATTTGAAGTTTATTTATTTTTTAAGTAGTTATCATTATTTTAAAGCGTGTCAATAACTTTCAGTTGCAGTTACTTTGGTATATAACTCTTTGTTCTAATCTTTTTTTGATACCAATACTTAACTTTTTATTATTATGCGTTTAAGATCTATCTATAGTCTAGTCTATAGCTTTACTTAAATTCAACTCACTAAATAATCATAAATCAGCTTCAAAACTCACAAAATCTCAAATTATCATTTCAGAATAGTAAACTTTTCTGTAGCATTTGGCTTGTAAAATGTGACGTTGTTGTCGCGCATGACAATCACGCACTATTGAAACTTGTCGCCCGCGTCACGTCCGCGTCGCCTCGTCGTCGCCCCGTCGTCGCTTCGTCGCTTGCGACACTTAGCTGAATTTATAATGGACCAGAGAGATTCTTTACAATGGAATCAAACGAGGATTTAAATTAGAAGTGAAGATCATTTGAGGAAATCGTGTGAGGTGAGGGAAATGAAAAACTTATCCTTTCAGCATCTTTTATGCGAAAATGCTTTAAAAGCGTGGCTTTCTGAGCGTGTCTGTGTATGTGTGAGTACCAAATATGACTGTCATGAAATAGGTATTAAATTGTTCAAAGTTTTCGGTTCCCCTCGAGCAATAAAAAGTACAGAACAAGTTTTGGAATATCGTAAAACTAAATTCAGTATTATGGCGTTGAATATGGAATCACATTTACGATCATTTGAACAGAGAAATACTTCTATTTTATACGCAAAAGAGTTTAAAACAGAGTACAATCATACACTCTATGTGTTGCATGTGCAACAATCAGAAAAACATTATTTTGTTGAAAAAAATCGTTTCGGGATCAGAATTGATCAAAATTTTGCTACTGTGATGACTTTACCTACTTACTACTTTTTTATAGATATGAAAAACTAAAGACATGACATATTTTTTTAAGTCTAGACAAGATAAAAATAAGATGATCTAATTAACTAGTAACTTTGAGACAATCCTAAATTCATGTCTTAATTCTACTCGCTATTCAAAACTTAATTATTATAATAAACTTATACTTGACTTACAGCTAAAATTTTCTGTATTATTAAAAAAATATATGAAGGTCATCTTTCAGTCTCAAAGACTTTGCTTTATAATATAATATGTATATTATGATGTAGGTATTGTAGCTCTGGGAGTAAGAAACATGTTTTATTGGCTTGTCAGGGGTAATTTTAGCCTTAATTGGGGGATTAAACACCGTTCTATATTTGTAACCCACCCCAATACTTACTAATTTTTTTTTTAGTTTTGCCTCTTTTTAATTTGGTCATAAGTTGAGTAACCGATATCTTCCGAAACGTTCTTTCATCTTTGTTATATCAGGTTCATGAGAATTTATCCCATTCCTTTAAACTCCAATATAAATTCTTCACCCTTTCATACCCAATGTAGAGGTACGCAATAAAGCACGGTATCGACTATCGACGCCCAAATAAATTGCGATTCAAAATAAACAGGGGATTGGTATAAACACTTGGCGCGGGACATAAAGCGCTGCTGTATCAGGAGCACTATAAATCTGGCGACGTATGTACAGTACCAAGAAGATGGCCGCTTGTTGGGACGTTGAGGTATGAAGGATTTAGGGTAAGCTTTCGAGATGGTCTCTCATGTCGTGACATAACAGTATGGGTATTTTCTGCACTCGTTTCTTCGATGTAAAATAGATTTATGTTTATCTAGCATGATTGCCTTAATTATATACTTCATGATTTGAGCTGAGAATGTTCGTCAGGTAGACTTCAGTTGTAGGGTCCCACAAGGATCGACCTTGAGTCCTTTTAGAGATATGCGGAATAGGCTGTAAAGTACCGAAAACCTTCATTAAAACTCCTCAGGTTGGAGAATCCTTCCTATTCTCCAACCTGACGAGTATTGTGTTTGGTCCGGTTTTATGTTCTAATCGTGTGGAGAACTCTGATATCGATCTGCAAGCTTTTTTGAATTTTAGTTCCTATGTGGTGACACCAGTTATAGACGTCGCTACATTCTTTTAGGAACTAGATTAGAAACAGATGTCATTATCATTTGACGACAAGGTAGGCGCAGTGGTTGAGCACTACTGCGCTACGTGTCGCAGGTTAAATTTTGATATAAAGCCAATATTTGTATGACCTAGAAACTTTAAATTTCATTGAATAAATTGTAAAGTTTCATTTAAAAAGCAAAAGAACAAAAAAATCTAAAAGAAATAACCTCTTTTTTAAGTGGGTTAAAATTAGTTATCGTCTGTTGAACTCTTCAACTTGGTTGACGTTGTGAGGTATATACTCTCGCGTTTTCTACACTCTTTGGCCCGGTCCCGCTCCGTTGAACTTATGTCTCTCCCGGGACTCCGCCCTGTCACTGAACTAACTTTTTAACTCTCATTACGTATTTACGACCAACTCATATTAAAAACTTTTTTGTAAAAAAGATTTATTATAACTTTCTCATATTTGAACTGTGGAGTTTGATTTGTATAAAATTACCGCTGACCTGTGCGTGACAGGTGAACCTATAGTGCTTTTTTTCTATTTAATTTATTGTAAATGAAATTTTGATACCTGTATTATTAAAAATAATGGTATAGACTGCAGCTACGTAATTATGTCTTCAACTTCAAAATATCGGCAAAATACTAGTCAACTTTGTTTGCAAATGATAAATGAGACCAAATTAACAACAGGTCATTGCACTTTTAGATTAAGACAAATCTCCATTTAGCTTCACTAATAGCTACAAATATATAAACTAAACAAAACTGTAATTTGTTCTTACGACTCTGTTTTAAAAGGTACTTAATAAAACCTTAGTTACTCAAAAGAAAAAGTACTTAAGAAGAGATTAAGTGCTTAACTTACATTGCTATTTCAGGCTATTATTTAACGGAGCCGAGCAATAAAAAGTATTCCGTGGTTCATGAACAACCGTCAAGTCAAAAGCTATAGTCATATAACGATACAGTGATAATATAACATACATATTAAAACTAATTCTGTTTTTTAATTTGTTTTATGACACCCGACATTAATTCCATATAGAGCTTGCAGTAGTTATTACAAATCACTTTATGGTGGAGTCGATCAGAAATATAGCAGTGATAAATACAATATAAGCAGCAAAATGTTGATGAAACGGCGCTCTGTATCGTTCTTGGTCTGACCTGTGCCCTTTTACTGAAGACCTTATACTGTCACTTAATTGTAAGACCTAAGTCAGGCTTTTATTAAAATACTAATTAGTATACTTGACTTGTAATTATGTTTGTAATCTAGTGAGCCACTTTCTGGTTCATGTTCAAGTCTGGCTTTTAATTCGAATGAGTTACACGATGTTTCTAGTCATAATTAATGATAGCTTATAATTATTCTTTCAACTGTCAAGTGAACACCAGTGGTTCACTTTATAAAAAGGCCTCTGCATTTAATTGAACTAAATAATTAATTTCCTCACAATTCTAGTATGTTTTTTTTTAATGTTAAAAAAAAGGATATATCTGTGAACACTGTGTAAGTTATATGCAACCGACTTCGATAAGTAGAAAGAAACAATTTTCATCAGCTTCTATCAGTGGCTTTGCCTTTGAGTGTTGCATATATGTATGTATACTCTGTGGTGTTGGTCTATGACATTACTGGATACGGGTTGACTTGACTATGTGCTACACAAATTGTCTTTCGTTTCGGCTTGCATTGCATTACAGCGATTACTCATAATTTAATCAATAGTTAAAATGGAATAATCTTTCATTATACTATTCAACACAGCATGGTGTCAGGTGTGTGGGGTTAACAGAAGCGTCGGAATCGAGAAAAATAGCTGTATTTCTAAATTGCGCCGGCCATGAGGCGGTAAATGTCATAGACTAACACCACAGAGTATACATAACTATATGCAACATAGAGAAGAAAAAAATAATATGCCATGTCTAAATGCTCCTAGAATAAAAAAGCTTCGTATATTTTTATTCCAGGGCATGGTCTACTAGTGTGTCAAGTATTTTCCAAATCCATTCTGATTTTTGGGCATTAAGAACACACACAAACTAAAATACTTAAGTACTTAAAATGCAATCGAAATCCGGTTGACGCCTGGTTTCGTTTATAAAATCGGATTATAAAAACAAAAATTGCGCAAAACTTGGCTTTTACAAAATATATTATATGACAATATATTCCATCATCCAAATCCGTTCAGACGTTTAAGCTTAAAGAAGTACTAACGAGAATACACATATAAACTTTTACCTTATAATAATGTAGTGATGTATATTTAATAAACCAATTTGTTCGTAAAGTTTAAAAGTCCAATTAACGTGTTCCTGTATCTAAATATTTATTTTATCTTCAATCCCTTTGTAACTCTTTAAAAATACATCATTTTTCCTTTAATCCAACACAAATACCACTTCACTCCATAGTCGTACTAAATGAACACGTCTAAACAACGTTAACCCACTCTGTTGTGCGTTAAAAACTATCAAAGAACGCTTCACTTTAAAGTTTTCTTGCTTTTATGTATCTTCAAAGACGTTTTGTACAAGTTGAACAGCTTCTTAAGATTATAGTGTAATGTTCTCTCGACTAATGAGTAAACAACAATCATACTTTGCATTTTTACCTACTGTAAAAGTGCCCTAACTCAATATTGTTGTAATTTCTGATTTTACTATAATATCGTCATCATCATCACCGGCGAAAGTTGTCCACTGTTGGAAATTGGCCTCCCCCAACTATCGACCGGTCCAGTGTATCTCGCCAGGTCATCGGCTCACTTTGTGGGAGCACAAATTATGAGTAACTATGAAACACGACAGAGATACATTAAAATTTAGGTGTACATTCAACACTAAATATTTTATAGACATTATTGCAAATTTATCAAAAATTAAAATTTTTAGTAAGGTCACTTTTGTTTTAGGGGTGTGACTTTAAACGCACTTGCATACTACAAATAATCATGGATTTCGCAGCTCGCTTTTATTTTCACTAAAAACTGCTGTTAGCTTGCAAAATTTGAGAATTGAGTGGACTGTCATTTTATTGAATAAGACATTTTGTTTGCTGATAAAGATTAATAAGATAAATAATGACGAAATATGGCGGTCAGATATTGTGCACGAACCAATGACATATTATAACCACATCGTAGTTTACTTAGATGTAAAACATTTTACATCCTCACGAAATGCTGATCCGATTTCTAAAATAATTTTATTGATATTGTACCACACTATTGCATAGTTAGTAAGAGGCTATACTAGAAGTATAAAAAAAAAACAATAATTTTAACTCGATTGATTTTAATCTTATGAGAAGGCCATTTAATTTTGTTTAAGTATTAATTATATTTTTAAATATTTTAATAAAAAAATATAAAACATACATTTAAAAATATACTAAACAGTACTGTGTCCCACCTGTATTGGGGAACAGGGTTCAAGCTACCAGTGGTTAGGGCTCCAGAAAAAGGAACTTCCTAATTATACGAGCCGAGTCCAAAAGTACCGCTTTCTGAATCAAGCCCTTGATCCAGTCGCCTAACGAAGGCCTCCTAAGGTGTTGGTCGAGACTCCTGGCTATTACGCCATTAGCTGACACGATTATCGATTAGGAATAATTATTATAATTTTAGGATTAGGAATAATTATTATTATTTTAGGATTAGGAATAATTATTATTATTCTTAACAAAAATATACTTGCTATCTATCAAAACACAGTGCCTATTTCTTGCTTATTCCTGCGTCCTTTTCACAGATTACTCCAGAACTACTTCGTAGAACGACATCGGTAGTTAAGGGCCTCTCTTTGTAGTAGTAACACTATTTAAAGCGAGTGTTTCTTCAGCGTACCGTTTATTTGGGCCGCACTGATTGCGCAATTCTGCTGAGCTGACAAAAGACTGTTTATTTGTTTTATTTGCTCTCACTGCCACGTAATCAAAGAGACTGCTACCAGGAGCATAGAAAAATGGAGAAGGTGAAACTAAAGAAGTGGTATTTGTAAATCGCTGATATACTCGTGATTTTAATAACCATTTGAAGAAAGTAATAGGTAAAATAAATATTATGTATTTAAAAATAGTTCATCATAGTTTTTGAACGAGGTTCAGAAGTCCAAAATGGAGTGCAACATTCTACAGATCAAACTGACGAACTGAATACATTTCACAATAATACGCTTCAAGACAGGCATCGCTGATGTTGATATTGGAGATAAATCTACGAGGCTGAAGTTTTTGGCGGGAGTGCATTTCAGGCTTTTACCAACTAAATCCATACCAGTGTCCTTCAGTTGCCCTTTACGTTTTAGAAACTTCCTTTTCGAAATTCGCCGTGGCCCTAGCGAGCATCGGCCCTAATGGGCCTCTATCTCGGTTTGCTGAAATATTTATGAGGCGCGCGTGGTACCCTACACGCCTGCGACGACTCAGGCTTGGTCCTTACCGGACGGCGAGTTATCCATAGATCATCATCCACAAGCCCGCGCTTATGATGACCGGGGATCATCTTGAGACTCTTGACGGTTAAGAACAAATAGGCTAACATCGACACTCAGCAGGTTGATGCTAAAAACGTTACCGTGACGATCTGGACTCAATCCTGATAGGTTCAGTTGAGAAAACCAGGCACAGAAAGACCAAAAAAAAAACTCTAAAAGGATCAAAATAACTTTAATTTCGGAAGTCGGTTTTTCTCGGTATTGTTGGTTTGTTATTTAAAACCGACTTCCGAAATTAAAGTTATTTTGATCCTTTTTGTGTGTTTTTTTAGTAAAGTCGGTTTTTTTTGTAAAAAGTTTTAGTTCGCTCTTTTTAGTTGCGATACATTTATATATAACCAGAGTGCATATTTCTCATGACAATCCCTTAGTTACATTGTTTTATTATGAAGTTCCTTTGTCTACCTTCTACCTTCCGGCTCGACTCGATCGGCAGGTCAGATCTATAGTACCTTACAGCCAAACTGAATTTCATGACAATTCTAATAAGCCCAAACACGGCTAAGATGCATTATTTAATTAAAGAGTTCCGGTGCCTACCTTCCGGCTCCATCATCATCATCAGGTCACTTTGATGATACCATTTTCAACATAACTATTCAGAGCCATTTATTTATTTGTATTGTCATATTCGCTTGACTGTCTTCATTGTGCTATTTATGTGAGTATGAAGTTCCGTTGGCAATTTCTGGTCTTCTTCATCAGTTTCACTTCATCAAATGTTACTTTTTGACTGTAAGTGTATTATATAGTGATTTTGATATTTTCGCCTGTAATATTTGAGGAGTTTTCTCGATTTTCCTCAAGGATTCAATCATCAGAACTAGATTCTGAAAAAAATAGCACCAATCGGAAAGCATATTTTCTAAGAGGAAAAAACATTGCAAATTGGTCCATAAACTACGTAGTTCTGAGCTAACACACATAAAAAAAATACAACCGAATTGATAACCTCCTCCTGTTTTTTCAAGTCGGTTAAAATAGAAAGTAAACCAACTGATATGTTAACATTTTGGTCGGTTCTAGTGATCGCGTTTGTGGCTGATGAGTACCGCGTTGATTCAGCAATCGTCTTTTATTGCACCCACTGGTACTAAGACGGAAGGGTAGCTCGAAGATTTGTTGGGAATCTGAATGATTAATGTGCATGTTGCTTATTTAGGGTAGAAAGAGAGCAAGGAAACGGATGTATTTCGTGAATAATAATATAAGCTTTAGTACACATGAACATTTTGTATTTTGTATTTTTGTATTTTTTGGTATCTTGAATATAACGCATAACGCTGCGGTACGCGGTAACGGGTACATTATCTCTCTCACCGCTGATGCAAGGCCCGAAGAATACAAGGATTGCGCCCACTCAAAACAAATTGGTATTAGAATAGAAAGATGACAAACGTATCATCACACTAATATTATAGAGGCGAAAATTGGTGAGTGTGTGTTTGTTTGTGCATGTTTTATGATTGTTCACGCTAGAACGGCTGAATATATGGAATTTGCCACGATGTGGTCTACACCATGTACTGAAATAGCTCAGAGCATCCTTTTTAACCCGGGAATATGTTTCCTTGAGACGATTTTCTACTTTCATACGGGTGAAGCAACAGTGTAGTGTATTTCGCATCAGCCACATTCACGTGCTTCTATAATCCAATGTTTGCAATCATCGTATTCTCGCAATGATAATAATTTAGATGTGAAATATTCGAGGTTTGAGCAACTTAAATACTTTGACCTCGAACTAGTCTTTACTTTGCATATGTACGTAAATGAATGACAAAATAATGGCATGTTTTTGAAACAGTGTAAATGACATTTGAATAGTGTATACTTTCTCTTATTTTTCTTATAATAGCTGTTCAGACGTCAATTTGTGAATCTTAATGGGCGATTCGTGTATAGTTCTTTCTTACAAAGTTTATTTTAAAGCATGAAGCACGTGAATATAAAAAATATTTCGTTGATTTCCACATCTTATTCTGTCATCAATCTGTTTAAGAAGCCATATTATTTTTAAATGAATGGCGCTATAAAGAAAGCACTAAGTTTCAAATAGCCTCACAATTCAGTCTTAAAAACAAAGCAGCTCATTCACGCACATCTATTTAGTCAGACATTTTCATTTAGCCGTAATTTAATTGTTCGTCTGCTCGGCGGCAGGGAGGCAGGTCGTCACGCGCGCCGCCGACCGCATTACACCAAAACAACATTAATCGTTAAATCCCGTTAATTACCGCCGTCGTCAATCCACCGGCGGCTGCGGTGCGGCTGCGGGGCAACTGCGGGACGACTGCGGGGCGACTGCGGCGCGGCTGCGCTCCACATCGACTCCCCGTTGGAAATGAATGTGTTTGCATCGCGTCCCCGCAGCCGGACCGCATTATGCACTCGATACTATTAATTTTCTTTTTTAAAGCAGTTTTAATACCTTTTATAGCAGATTTATCGCGTTCACGCTCACTGCAAGCTGTAAATCTCGGTAACGGCTTATTAATTCTACTGCTAATATATACCGCTTGTAATTATCGTTGAAATCGAGCTTTTGCTTCAACGTGCAGCTTGCAACTTGTATGCATGCGGATGACGTTCACATTATCATATTAATTTGTACCTTGCTTTTAGTGCTATACTCGTAGATGCTAAGTTCGCTACGTTTGTGGTTTCCTGGTTTAGACATCAGCTCGTATGTTAATGAATATTTTTGTTCCTTCTAAATATCTGTTTCGAGTGAATGTAAATAGACTCAATAAGAACTTCCATTCAAATACGAACATTCCTTTCGATACAAATATCTGTAAGAAACACAAACAAATAAATGATTTATGATTTTATGTAAATGATTTACGGTTTTGGAGTATGAATAAAACCTATTCTAATTCACATAAAACCAAAATAAAAAATCTATTCTTAATAATAAATTCCAATAAGCAAACAATAATACAGCCAAGTTTGAAACGAGAACATGTTTCAAACGAATTTGTGAACGTTTACGTGTGACGCGAACGGGTGTCAAAGCACTGCACGCCTCATTGACTACACACTATTAAGGGTGGGTTTACTTACATACGACTAAAGAAGCCACCAAATATCTCCTTGGCATGGAAGTTATCCGGAGTAAGGTCTAACTGGAAAATAATACAAAGTCTCAAAGTCTATTATAGCTTAACGTGAGTGTGGAAACTAGTTTTATGATGATGTGTCTCTTTTACTGAAACACGTTTTGTTTTAATTCCAGCTAAAGCTAAGGATATTTGAATTAACTAACACAATTTTTATTGAAGTCCCTCAGTTTACATCGGATGCTTATTTATTTATATCAATAAGTAAACATAAAGACTGAACGCAATTACTTTTATTTAAACGAAATTTTCTGCAAGAACGTGTATTATAAATTTTAAACATTAATATTTTCAAATCACGTAATTTATTTTTCTAGAAAGTAACAGTTGTTGGTTAAAAGACTGAAACAAAATAATAAATGTGTACGAAGCTACATTAATTCTCATTGTAATAGAAATTACTCATGGATGCGAGCTACATTACCTTGCGAAGAATAAATAAAACAAACTGCTAATAAAGATATCTCATTTCAGAAGAAAAATATGCAGCATCAATTTTAGTTTAATTAAGTTTTCAATTCAAAAAACGAAAAATAAAGATGTCGTTTGATGTAAAAGTTCATCTAGATTATTTTTTTTTATTTTAGAGCGATGGTATGGCCAACTAGGTATATTATGGTAGAAGATATGGTTCCACATACCTACGGTGGCAGTCTATCCCGCTATGTTGGAGCACCGCCGTGTTCTCATCAAGGCGATCAGCGGTGACAACCTTCGCGGCTGACTCTGACTCAGGCCATAATCAAGAGAAGAGGAAGCGGCAAGTTATAATGCTGATGAAAAACGTCACTCTATAAGGGCTGCGGGAATATACCAAAGAGTTGCCATAGCCCGTGAACACAAAGGGCAAGTAAAAAAAAATTTGACAGTAAAAATCTGACACGCCATCTCTCCACCTAGGCACCTAGAGTGGGAGAACTTATTTGATGATTTCCCACCATAACAAAAGAACACAGTTTTTTTTTCAAGGCAACAAATGCAATGAGTCTACTCCTACATATAATGTAGGAGTAGACTCATTGCATTTGTTAAAGTTACAGCCACCAAAGGCTTATAAAGTAATAAATCCGTGTGAGAATTCCGTTACTCTGAAAAACGGGCAGGATTTTTCTGATCACTGTTGACTAAACCATCCATCACTACGTAATGACGAGATTTCTTCGGGTCCTCCATGGAACCAAATCATTTCCGTATTTAAAATTGGTCACAAAAATCGTCGTCTCTTGTAATATTTTATTCATTTGTCGCGCTCATAGAACGTCCCCCTAGCATCTCTGTAAGCAAATGTTTGTGAATCGAAGTCGTTTGACGCCCGCCTTCGACTTAGCTAAGTTATAACGCAAACAAATTATCTGTTCACGGCCCAACGACCCTCGAACCAGTGATTTTAGTTATTATAATTTAATAGGGGATTATAATAATTATACTCATATACAGTATATTTACTTGGAGTATTGAGTGTATTTGATTTGAGATGAATCTCAAACTCACTCAAGTGATTAGGGCAAGTTACTAAGAGTGTAGGTGTTTCTAAGAGGTCGAAGCCGTGGGTGTTACTCAATCTGTTAGCTTAGGTTAACTTCAACGGGATCAAATTTATAAGTTTCTAGTTGGCGGGTTTCAGAGAATATAATTCAAGCTACAAATCAAACGTATCCAAAAGCAAACAAAGAATACTATCTAATACAATGTATCTTTCCGAAAAACTTATAGTCATATACCTAAGTTCCCTAAGTTACCTAAATTAAACAAAGAAGAACTTACATTTTCATGAAGTGTGAAGAATTTCAAACACTGGAAACTTTATATGGCCGGGGACTAAAACTCACATTCAATATTTAAGTTAGTAAAAAAACTTTAAAATTTTTGGAACTAGAGAATTAAATTTACACGAAAAATACATGAACAACACTTCAACTACACAAAGTGAACATCTTGAATTAATTACAATTTATGTACAACTTTTACAAAATAGGAAACTATCCAACCAAGTCAGAACATTTGTACAAATATTATATTAATTTGCACGGATGATATTTAGTGGTCATTATCGCCATTTGTTGGCGATAATGACGCGGTTCCATACCATTGTGATTCTCTTAACGTCACGCCAGACAAACAAACGCTCTGCACACATGTGTACACAGCGGCTGCAAACACTAGTGTCGCAGATAGTGTACTGCATTCATCTCTGTATAGACCACCAAATACTCCTATCATCATGATATAATTATCATCATTCTTTATTCCATTTTGAAAAAATCCCGTGAAAGTAAAGTATAATTATATAAAATAGACTTTGCAAATAGGAAAATATCCCGAGCACAAGATATTTGGCGCCATTGTTCTTCTTCAATATTTCTCTATTTATTAACCACGAATTTGAAACTGAGAGAATGACTTATTGGGACAACAATAAGTCATTATCTCAGTTTCAAATTCAATATTACCTCCACTTTGCACTGTAGGTATACTCATGGTTTTTATGGTATTTTTACAATAGAAATTGACTGAATTACTAATCAATAAATGTTATTACTCAATTAGCATATTTTTGACTGATAATAATTTAAATTAATCTGACATTTTCTTATTATTATTTGACTCATTATTAATTTATTACATTTTGACATAATAAACTTTTTTTTTTTTTGATAATTGTACTATATAAACTTGACTGTGTCTCTTTTTAGTTTGTGTTTTAGTCCTAAGCATATTATGGTAACAGATTATGTAAACAGTATTTTGCATGCCTTAGTTAAGGTAGTTAGTATGGATCATCAAACTTGACAAAGACCTGTAACCTGTACCTACTTTCTGTGCAAATAAAGATCTATTCTATTCTATTCTATTCTAATACCAATAGAACTGTTTTAATCGTTTCCACCCAGAGTTTATAAATCATATAGGCATAATAAATACTTCCCCAGCGCATCTGCGGCACATACTCTCTCCCATCGCCGTATGCCTGTAATTCACGGCTGATGAATAATTCACCGTCCGAAAGACCAATTGTTTACCTCGCCGCCATCGCCTGCGACACTATCTGCATTTATATTAAACCATCACGCTGAACCCGCCATGTTTCCCTACAATCATCTGAGCGGTTTTCATATTCACGGCCTTTTTTAGTTTATTTTTATTGGTGGCTCTTTGTACATGTTCTAGGATACCAGTATAGCAGCTCAGCAAAATCTATAATATTAGTTGTGCCCGTCCCTAAAATCTGTAATATGAACTTAATTTTGTGACGTTAGTATTTGATGAACCATGTTTCCATTAAAGCACCAATAGCAATTATTATTATCATCATAATTTCAACTGCGCTGTATGCACTCGCCACTTCAGTTCGTGCCCGGCCCATTGCTACAGGCCTACTACTATTAAGTTGGGTGATTCTTCAGGCTATATCGGTAATCTTGGTTCTGTTGCAGATATCTTCATTCCTGTTTTGATCACGCAAAGGAACTTCAAGCACGGCCTTCTCCATTGCCTTTTTGGGTGACTTTAATTTTTCTGTTGGGGCTCATTGTTAGCGACGATAGCAATATTAGATACAAATGTTATGCCATACTTCTCTGCCATAAATACTTACGTTTTTTCTACGCTATAGATATCTTTCACACATCCCATCCATCCTTTCTGACGTATTTACTTCTTTCTAATCTCGACTGCCTTGCCAACAAGCTAACATGGCAAATTGTTCATTGTTTCAAATGCAGTGTCTAACAAACATTAGATGTCAAGTATTCAAATAGTAACGGGTGTGTTCAGCATTAGCTCCGACTTGCTATCAAGTGAAATGGGTCAAAGTTTACCCTGTTGAAATTGGCTCGTGTGTGCGCCTTGTATGTAAGTTTACTAGTAAGTTTGTGCTAAGTATAGTTGCATTGCTGACTTACTATCACACGATTTGCATACAACGCTCATCTATTAAAGTTTCATACTGATAGTGCTACGCTAATGTATCCTGTCGAACGTGGTTTGAGGTAGTCGTAAGCATACATGGTGGTGTGTTTTTAATGAAGTTTCATGAAACTTTACCTTAACTCAAAGCAATTTTTAAATGGGCTCAATATTTTTTAGAAATATATCTGTATTGTTATTATTTACCGGTAGGTACCGGTGTTAACAAAATGGGTTAGTGACGACGCCTTTGTGATGGATTTTCTACATCGGAGATTTTTTCAAAAAACTTTCTGTGTGAAAATTTCCGTTGCCTTTCTTCAGTCTATAAAATGTGCTTTTTTTATGCCACGACGGGTAAAATTTGACACAGTAAACGTGATTCGTCAGCATGTAATGAGTTTTAATATTATTCATAATTCATAAAACAATGCTAAAATAAGCCCAACCTATACTTTCCAGAAATACTATTTAAACAAACGCTTAGCCTCAAAACTAAGTAGAGACCCTAGGCTGGTGTAGCCTCGCACTAATCTAGTACAGTCCGCACAAAAGAGCGATAAGGCCGGGGACAGGCGTCGGCCTATCACCGGTATTTATTGCCGGCGATACAATTATCGCTGCGATTTATCTGCCGGCGGTACCTTCAGGTAGCAGCAGGGTTCTGTCGAATTTGTTCACACGGGATTTTGGTTTATGAAAAAGCTTGAAACATTCACCAACATTACGGCCGATCTTGCTACATTCATAATCAGAATAGATTGTTTAATTTTCATAACAACATGAATTATTTTAATGAGACGCAAACAGTGTAAATATGTCAATTAATATTTTACATAAGTAGTGTTTTAACTATAAAAAATCTTTGTTTACAGACATTAATTTTTGGAATTATTTGCATAGCTTTAAGGCGCGTCACTTTATCACCGTAATTTCTCTACAGAGTACATTATAAATTGAAATTAAAATGAATAATTATGAAATTGATGTGACAAGGTCTCATCGCTTCGACCTTTTACTAGATTATAATAAAACTACCTAAATCATTTGAAAAAGAAATCTATAAATAAAACAAAAAATCTCTAAGGGCTCCTCGCTCAAAATTAAACGATCTCATATCTACCTTCGATCTCAAGTGCCCGCATAATCTTGGTACAGGATTCGTTAGTGGCCCGTCCAGACGTTCAAAGACATGTCTTATCTGCGCTCATCACATCTGCATGGAGCGTACTCCCAATTGACTACTTTGTTCAGACAGGAACGCTTAATTACACCTGCATGTGCTTAGAGAGATCAAGGAGATTTAAATTGAAGTTGATGTTTATGCAGTTTATAAAAGAGCAAATTATTTTTGATGCGAGTCAGTGAGTTAATTGAGTAACAAGGGACAATTTATATTTTATACTCCAGTCAATCTGCAGTTTAATACTTATTGTAAATAGAATAAGTTTTATTAACTGTTTTACAAAAGAAGAGGATTTTATTTAATTGCAGATTTTTTTTTCTTATTCAGCTATATCTTTGACAAATGTTTACCGATTCTGTTATTTTTTTTTTTTAATTTTAATTTTCAATGTAGGGCGTAATCTCCGGAAGATCAGATCCAGTTACCAAAATTACTTCCACAAGAAGAAAACTACACTATTTCTAAGCGTTTAAAAATAAATAATATGTCCAGGGAATGAAGTTTTGGAAAAAAAGTAGTGAAGTGACTACTAAACAAATAGCTTATGCTGTACTAGTGTTCAGGGTGTAACTATATTTCATTGGAGCTTTTAATCACTGAATACGGTCAATCAAACGCCTACCGCCGCCATGATAGATCAACAGATGTAGGTCTGCGAGATTAATAAACGAAGATTTCAGTCCAAGTGTATTGTAGTCTTCACAGAAAGCGACCTCCCAGTTCGTACACGGAATAGATTTCCTTCCCTATGAGAGCAGTTCTGCCGTTCTGCGTATAATTAGTCTCTAGATAACGAAGCGCTTTACAAACTATGTTCTGACAAACTGAAAGATGTATGTCTACATGTATGACAATAGTCTCTCTTGGTGCTCGTTAAGGAGGTTACCTGGAAAGGGCTTCTATTTACTAGCTCATACTTAGCCGTTTGCGAATATTATGATGATGATGATATCATAGCACCATTTACATCGATTGGAAAAATGGCGCTAAAAACAGTTTTTTGATTTTATATTCTGATTCATTTTACGATGGTAAAAGATTTATGATATCTATAAAACTTGTTCAGCGTGGGGTCCTTTTTTAACCGACTTCGTAAAAAGGAGGAGGTTATTAATTTGGTTGCATATTTTTTATTAAATTTTTTTTTGTTTGTTACCTCAGAACTTCACCAACAGCAGAATCGTCTCAAAACTTCTTTCGTTACTATATAATAATATATATTAAATTAAGTATATATGTATGTATGTGTATTTTAATTATATGTATACTGTTTTTTATTCTTTTTTTTCGTACTTATAAAATTTTCTTTTTATGCACCTACCATATTATCTCTTCACCGCCCTAGGTTCACTGGTAGAGAATGCCTCAGGCATTAAGTCCGCCTTTGTACTTTATGTTGCATGAAGGTTAATAAATAAAAATAAATAACTCCGTCGTTTATGGACCGACTGGCAATGTTTTTTTCCCTTTATACTATATGCTTTCAGATTGGTCCAATTTTTTTCAAAATCTACTTCTGTGATGGAATCTATGAGGAATCGAGGAGCTCCTCAAATTTTACAGGCAAATATAGTCTTTTTGGTATTTTCATCGAGAAATTAAGCATTTACAGTCAAAAAGTAACATTTGATGAAGTGGAACTAATGAAGAAGACCAGAAATAGTCAACGGAACTTCATACTCACATAGATATCACAATGAAGATAGTTAAGTGACTATGACAATACAAATAAATGAGTGGTTCTGGATAGTTACGTTGAAAATAGTATCATCGAAGTAATCTGATGATGATGATGGAGCCGGAAGGTAAGTACTGGAACTCCGTAATAAATCAATGTAACCTAGCCGTGTTGGACTTATTAGAATTGTCATGAGATGCACTTTTGCTATAAAGTACCATCGAACTGATCTGATGATTGAGCCGGAAGGTAGACACAGGAACTTTATAAAAAAACAATGTAACCTAGCAGTGTTTAGGTTAATTGGAATCGTCATGAGAAATAGGCATTCTATTTATAAGTGACTGGCTTGGTGGTCTAGTGGTTAGTGGCCCTGACTGCTATGCTGGAGGTCGTGGGTTCGATTCCCACTAAGGACAAATGTTTGTGTTATGAGCACGATCATTTTTTCCGTGTCTGGGTGTAATTTATCGATATTATGTATGTATTTAGAAATATATAAGTAAGTTTATCAGTTGTCTAGTACCCATAACACAGGCTCTGCTTAGCTTGGGACTTCACGGCGTTGTGTGATAGTTGTGGAATATTATATTATATTATATTATATTATATTTTATTATATTATATTATAATATATTATATTATATTATATTATATTATATTATATTATATTATATTATATTATATTATATTATATTATATTATATTATATTATATTATATTATATTATATTATATTATATTATATTATATTATATTATATTTTATTATATTATATTATATTATTCTGGTTTTCGAAGAGTCTTTTCTACTCGGGTTTTCTCCCGGTGGTTTTTCCTTGCTCCCGCCCTGAGACCCTCAGGGAAAAGGAGGTTCGGATCCCCTGCTAATTAGTTACAAATATTGTGTCCCCCAGTACTTTACCTAAAATATTAACTGTATGGATTGCTGCTTGCTTTTGTATTATATGAATGTTTAAACCTGAATCTAATTTATCACAATATCTATGTATGCTCTTTGCTACTTTGCCGGTCGCTCCTATTACTATCGGTATTACTTCTGTAGGTGTGTGCCACAACCACGTTATTTCAGTTTTAAGCAGATGGTATTTGCTTAATTGTTCAATCTCTTTAGGCCCTATGTTATAATCTGATGGTACTGTTATGTCTATTAAATACGTTTTATTTTCTGTTTTATTTACATATATTATATCTGGTCTATTGTGTGTAACTGTGACATCTGTCTGAACTGGGATTTCCCACATTAACTTTGCTGTTTCATTTTCTTTTATTTGTGGTTGTGTTAGGGCTTCCTGCCACCAGAGACTAGCAACTTCAAATTTGTGTTTTTTTGCTAATGCCCAGAAAATATACTGTACAATGTTATTGTGGCGTTTGGTTTAGTAAGTGCCAGCAAGTTTCTCACACCCAGAGATAACATGTTGTGTGGTCTCGTCTTTCGACAAACATAGCCGACACTTGCCGTCAATAGGTCTTTTCAAAATATCTCTTTCGAACTGTTTAGTCATAATAGCTTGATCTTGTATTGCAAAAATTGAAGATTCTAATGATGATGAAATGGGTTGTTTTTTTAGCCAATCGAAAGAGTATTTTCTATCTATATTTTCTTTTTCTAATACTGCTTTACAAAACTGCCCATGTAGTGGCTTGGCCCTCCATTCCTCTATTGCTTTTTGTGTAGTTGCCGCTTTTATCTCTTTATCTGTGTATTTATTGCTTTGTGCTAATCTTATTTCTACTGCATTTGTTCTAGATTCTTTATATATTGAGTATTTTTCTTTATCTCTATCATGCCTAACTATAATTTTAACTATGTCATCCTGCTCATTATCTAAGTATTGCTTGTATTTTATTATTTGTATTTTATGTAGTATTTCTACATTTGTTAGGCCTCTCCCACCCTCTTCTATCGGTAGATACAATCTAATTATATCTGCTTTTTGTTTCTGTGCTTTATTAAATGCTAAAAATTTCCTAGTTTTAACATCTATATTCTTTAAGTCACTATTTTTGTAATTAATTATACCAAATGAATAGAGTAGAACCGGCACCGCATATGTATTAATCGCTTTTATTTGATTCCTAGCATTTAATTGTGTAGTTACTATTGATTTTATTCGTTTAAAGTATTCTTTTTTCAGTTGTTCTCTTATTTTGTTATGATCTATTTTGCCTGCCTCATTAATACCTAAATATTTATACACTTCGTCTTTTTTCAGGTGTTCGAATTTCAATCCACTTAATAGTATGTGTCCTTCTCCATGCTGTTCACTGACTCTAGCGGCTGTTATATGCACAATACAGTTACATTTATTTAATCCAAACTGCATTCCTATGTCCCGCGTAAATATTTCGGTACTATCCAATAAAAATTTTAAACTATTTTTATTATTTGCATAAATTTTCAGATCGTCCATATATATTAGGTGATTAACAGATAAATTACTTTTTAGTTTATAGCCTTTTAATATGTATTTGTTAAGTAAAGTTGAAATAGGGTTTATACCTAAACAAAAAAGTAACGGCGACAGTGAATCTCATTGGAATATTCCTCGGCGAATAACTATGGGATCAGTGGTTACAGAAGTGTTCCCGCCACGGGCTGTCATGATAACATTTCATGTAGGCATGACCATTTTCAGAAATTCTATGATAGCACTCGAGCACTTGTATAACCTCAACACCTGGAGAAGCCATTCGTGCGAGATGCTATCAAATGCCTTCCGATAGTCGACCCATCCCATACTTAAGTTTTTCTGGCACTGATGTGCATCTTCTAGTATGGCTTTGTTAATCATGAGGTGATCTTTGCAGCCCCTGGCGCGTCGCCTGCATCCTCTCTGTTCTGGAGCGATAATGTCGTTAGATTCACAATGTTTGTACAGTTCGTTTGATAACACGGAAGTTAAAAGTTTATACATAGTCGGTAAGCATGCTATTGGGCGCCAGTTTTGTGGTTCTTTAGTGTTCCCACACTTGGGTATCAGTATTACTTGTCCTGTTGTACCAATTTTCTACTGAGTCTCTTTTGTTAATAATTCTGTTAAATAGTTTTTCTATATATATATTATATTATATTATATTATATTATATTATATTATATTATATTATATTATATTATATTATATTATATTATATTATATTATATTATATTATATTATATTATATTATATTATATTATATTATATTATATTGTATTATATTATATTATATTATATTATATTATATTATATTATATTATATTATATCATATTATATTACATAATATAATATTATATTGTATTGTTAAGTGTATCGCAACTAAAAAGTGTAAAATAAAAACATTTTACAAAAAAAAAATAACCGACTTCATTAAAAAAAACACTAAAAGGATCAAAATAACTTTAATTTCGGAAGTCGGTGTTAAATATGAAACAAACAATACCGAGAAACACGGACTTCAGAAATTAAAGTTATTTGATCCTTTCAGTGTTTTTTTTAGTAAAGTCGGTTTTTGTTTTTGTAAAAAGTTTTTTTTTTGGTAGGAAATTATCCAATGCCTTTCCTCGCCTAAGGTGAAGTGGGAGGTTCGTGTCAGACTTTTACTGACTAAAACCCACTCCTTACTCCTTCCATGCCATGTGTTTTAAACCCCCGGAGTTCCCTTTTAGACCACCCATAGTCTAATAGGCTTCGGTCCCTACGCTTTTGCTGACATCTCTTGGATCCTTCCCGATTCGATCAAAAAGTGCCAATGGGTGGTATATTAAGAATAGCAGCCCGGTTGTGTGACAACTCTGTGCCTTGCAAAGCACGTAAAGCCAGTAGCCCTACACCTGATCCATCCAATTGGACTATGAGAGTAATGGAACAGAGAGTCGAGTTTTGTTTACGCACACTTGAGTATTATATCTCCGACGTACTTGACTAATCCCTAATAGGATTATATTAGTTATGATTGAACTTAGGTCGAGAAGATTAAATTGTTTATTTCATAAAATAAAGGTTAGGAAAATTTAGGAAAAATAATTAGGATAATAGAAAAATACATAAATTAGGTAACATTCTGTAGTTCAATATAATTATATTTTAAAACTATTATCATCGGAAAATGAATCTGAAAGGAGTTGTCAAAAAACTACTGTCGGGTGTTTTTTCCCGATACGATGGTGCGAGCGGTACAGATGCAAAGTGCCAAAGTATTTTTAAACTCTAATAGTCGAAATCTATAAAATCATTCATTTTAAAACTTTCCAGGTAAACTTATAAAAAAAAACTTTATCCACACTAGGAATTACTCCTGTATCTTGGGTATGTTCACAAACATGTAAACTTACCCAAGATACAAGACACCTGGACCCGAAACACCTATCTGTAAGCCATATGAAATTGGTTCCGTGCGGGAATCGAACCCACGATCCACAGTTCAGCTGCCAATCTCTCAACCACTGCGCTAACGGTGCCGTTAATCTACGAAATGACTGGACTAGTACAAAATGACGTCATTGAGATTGTGAATAACTTCGGTTATGTAGAACATCGTCACTATCAACCATGTTTGAGTGACAGTCAGCCTCTCTCTGAAGCTCAACGTCGCTTTGATAAGGAACGTCCTCACTCAGGTACTGAATAGATAACTCAAATGAAAAGGCATAGCCATATTTTGGGTACTCTCAACAGCGATCGTTGGTAACAAGATTGTAGCAGCCGATTACGTTGTGAATTCGAATAATATTACCTAAAGCTTGGAACATTATAGCTGAGGATTTCACGAAATTTCTGGAAAGCGTTCGTAAATAAAACATAGTAACACGGGTCTTACACGACTCATAAACAAAATAGCTGTGGAAATCAAAGAGAAACATTCCGAGTGCCCTACATTCTACTGAATATGTTAGTTTGTACCTCGATTTTATTTTAGAAGCCCAAATATAGACTTTATGAAAAAGTCTGAAACTATCAACTTTTATTTGACTAAGCAGTCCATTGCACATTTGTTTTTTTTTAATATTTTCATGAACAAACTTGGCAGTGGGTGTTGAATAGAAAATGTACTTACGTGTTATTTTATTGACGCTTTTATAAGGCGATTTTTAGCATTTGTGAGAACGGATATGAGCTAGGCACGTGGACACACGAGGTCCTAAGCGTGTCACATAACCGTAGAAAACGTAGTTATACTTATCGGTAATTTGTATTTTGTAAATATCTTATTAATTCCGCCTAGCCCGTTCCATCATCGGACCACCAGGCTTACGGCAATGCACCACCGGTACATGGTAGACATCCCGCCCATACGCATTAAACGTTTTGGGGAACACATTCATTGTGCCTACAGCTTAGGAGTGGAATTCCTTGCCGAAATCTGTGTTTCCTGATGGCTACAACTCTTTACGTCGAGAGTGTACTTTAAGTCGAGAGTGAATAGGTTACTTCTAGGTAAGCGCGTTCCATCGTCGACCGCATCTTCGCTTTCCATCAGGTGAGATAGGGGTCAAGCGCGACCCTATCAAGAATAAAAAAAAAAAAAAACTGAACTTTTGCGTCACAAGCTCTTATAATCTTTAATAATACTAATATGTTAGAACAATCCTATCCAGCGGCCTACGTTGAATTAGTAGTTCTTCCATTATTGGCATATAAGCTATTACTATAAAGTTTAGAGAGGTTTATAAAATTTGACAGTTGAGACACAAAAATCACTGCCACTCAAACAAAATTTATAATATTTACTTGGAACCATGAATTATATTCGCAGAAGCAGATGTTTCTTTGCAGAAGACTATGAAAAAAAACATGCCATAATTTGCCAAAGAATGAACTAAAATGACACTGGTCTGGGCTATAACTATCAAAAACACAAAAACATGGTGTTATCTATAACCTGATTCTGTGGATAACTAAGCTACTACTGAACAACGAGGTGATTTAAATCAATACTACTTTGCATTTTAGACGATAAATTCTGAGACGATTTGAAACCGCTAACAGCGAGCGCATAAACATAACTCTTACGTGGAATCCCGTCAGTAACTAACGTCAGTAACTATACAGTCGCAAGTTCCATTGTCCATTGTCGTCCATTGTCGTATGTGTAGAAATCCTAACGTGAAGATCTCTATTCAGTTTTTTACAAAAAAAAAAAAAAAACACTATAATGATCTACTATCTTTATCCTACAGAGTTGATTGTATCAATAGAAAATGAATTAGTGTGGAAGTGTTACAAATGATAACGATTGAATCGCTTCATGTGGTCACGACACACCTTAATGTATGTACATATGTACCTACTTAGAAGGAATTACAATTACTGTGAATTCAGATCATCACAGTTCATATTCAACTAGTGATGCTATCTAGCCGATTTCGGCCACAGCGACCGCATTCCTTAGCTCCTTATGGTGGTTGTGAGCTCAAATGTGCTGCTATGCTATGTACCCTCATCTGACTTTCATATCCAACTTTGGCCTAAAAACTTCGAGCACATAGCGGACATGTCAGAACACCATTAACGATATGATAAATTATATATTATATATTCAAGTAGTACTTAAGTCTTAATAAAATCCATTATTAACTGGTATAATTTTCTTCAAAATGGGACTACACTAATAAACATTTTTTAATTTCTCCTAACCCAGAAAGCTATTTCACAAATGAATTTTAACATTTTCCATTTCAATTTATTATTCGAGTTTCCAGCCCAGCAAGCAGGACAGATTTTAGATTTGATTCAATTCGCCTTTCAATTTGCAAGAAGTGTTGCAAATATTGTAATTAAAGTGGATTCATTTCAGTAAGTTGGCAACTCCGTCAGCATTGGAAAAGTCCGCACAGTGCCAACTTTAGATATGCTACTGTTAACTTAAAGTTAACAATAGGATCGAATGCTTGCAGGCAAATGGAGTGGACATGTTTAATACTAATGGCTTTTGCAGACTTTTATTGTCTTAGTTTAGAATTTCGCATTTTTTTTATTCATTATTAAGTGTATTTTTAGGGTTCCGTACCACAAAAGGAAAAAACGGAACCCTTATAGGATCACTTTGTTATCCGTCTGTCTATCCCTCTGTCTATCAAGACCCTTTATCTCGGAGACGCGTGGAGGTATGGAACTGAAACCATATACTTAGATCTGTGTGACCGTTCATTGTGGCGACATTTGGGGCAGGCATATGTCCAGCAGCGGACGTCTTTCGGCTGAAATGATGATGATAATAATGACTTAGATCTGAGGATCTGGTCTCATAAAGCGGTGAAAAAACCGAACTTCTAAGTTAACGAATAAAAAAGGTACGGCCGTTTATGTCGCAAAAAACGTACATATATTTCGACACTTTTAATGGAATCAATATTCATAAGGTACTTTCCGTAGACTCAGGATCCTGAAATTTGGCATAAAGCAAGGTCGTATATTACAGGTATAGGAATAAATCTAAAAACACTAAATTTTATGTTACGTCATAAAAAAAAAATGCGATTCTGTAAAATCTTTGAAACTCCATTCGGGAATTAAACTGCTTACAAAGTTAAGTTTGTACGGAACCCTCAGTGCGCGAATCAGACTCGCACTTACCCAGGTTTTTTTTTTCATTACCCTTTGCCAGTTTAGAATCTATGTTCACATAGAAACCTATTAAAATATGTGTAAAGTAAGTTGTCGTAAGAAAACCCTCTCCAAACGACGGTATACGAACACCTTAAGCCGCCCGGTCTCTCGGACCCCTCCTAAGACCTCAGTAACTGAACACTTAACCCTACAGCGAGTCATTAGCGCGCGCCGCCGTGTTATTGCGGGCCCCGGAGACCCGCGACAAATCGCCGCTCAGCCTGAATTACTCACACTCGTGTTATTACCACGCTTGTTACAGGGTTATGTATTTACTGCCAAGTATATTTTAGGTAAATGGCTGGAGAAAGATGGTGATGATTGTAAATTTTGTCATAAAAAGGAGTACATTCTTTAGAAAAAATATGGCAGTATATTTTGTGCTTGATTTCTGGTTTCTGAAAGAATCACTACGAGACTAGTCCATGGGAAGGTGAAAACGGAACAGCATTATAGTAAGAAGTAGTATAGTTTTTCCGGAGTACCTGTATAATAGTTCTTCGTAACGTAATAATACTAATCCTTCCGACCGTGTTTCGATTACGGTGGCCACTCTCTACAGAGATTAGCCACGTACGCAGGAGATATTACAGTGTACAAGTGCGTGCATAGGGTTGCGCTGTCTTTCCTTTACTCTTATAGTGCGATGAGACAGCAATCCGATACGGCCGGAGAGATCGGGCGCAGCGCTTTACGTGTTTTCCGAGGCACGGAAGTGTTACACCATCAGGTTCCGAACTCCGAGCTGCTACAGAGTGATTCGTAATGAAAACATCCAATACCACTTTTTGCCCGACTCGGGAATCAAATCCAGGACCCAACGCTCAGTTAAACAGTTTCGTTACGTATGGATGCTCTGAAATAGTAGTTTCTCAGTCAGTTTGACCACAACAGCAGTAAACTAAAAGATACTTTAGAAAACATCTTTCACAATCAAAACCTTACTTACCTACCAAAAACCTCCCCTCAGAATATAAGAATCACATCTTATTCCCCACTCGACAATCGCACAAAATGGGCCATAACTATCGGCTCAAAAATATCTCGCGATTCTTCGTTTAGGGGCCGAAGTAGGCAAGGTGTAGACTGGGAGCCATCCTTATGGTATCAATACGCTATTTATATTTATCGAGGGTACTCTTAGCTGTTCAGGGTGATTTATGCCTTATTTTCGAAGCTAGGAGCACGGCTCGATCTGATAGGACTATCGCTTCTGTTTTTGGCTCTGAGCTTTTTAGAGCAAACGGTAGTATGTGTATGTGAGGATCGGTGACCGATTGTTATTCGTTAGGATTAATAAACTTTTTTTTTATGTTTTATACCTATTAATATATTTGTACACCAGTTGGATTTCTTTCACACGATGTAATTATAATTAATCTTCTTATCAAAAAAAACCTAGCCTTTTCCCAACTAGCTTATTTTTACGTGGGAAAATCATCCAATGACATCACCCGTTTTTGAGCAGAGGGGGAGGGTGTGCCAGACTTTTACTGACTAAAAACCCACTCTTGTTCCTTCGTTGCCTTTTCTTTCAGAAACAAACCCTTAGTCCCAGTAGGTTTCGACCCTGCTGGGCCCCTATGGTTTGCTGACATGTCCTTGAGGCGTGCGTGGGACACTACGCGCCGAAGACAACTTTTGCTCGGTCCAACATTTTTTCGGTCGGTCAGTCGACGAGCTACCCATTGCTCGCTGTCCACAAGCCCGCGCCTACGGTGGCCGGAAATCGGGACCGGGATCCTGGTGTCTTCGCAGAAGGAGGCAACTGCTTGCCACTCCTCCTCACGTCAGATCATGGCCTGTACCAGGCCCGGTGCAAGAGATCATTACCACCGATCGACCCCACGAGGACACGGCAGTACTCTGCCCAAGTGGAGCACAATTCTACCGTTCTACCGTATAGTACTCCGAGGGGTTCACACTATGGAGACACTTTGGCGGTACTTGCGCACAAATCCGGTGCAGGAACTTCCCGAACTGACTATGCTCGTGAGAACCTGCGTCATGCGAAAGGTCGGACGGAGGACGTCGTGAGGTCTTTCCAGCCACTCCTCAAAGAGGAACTTACTGCCATAATTATGGCATGTCCAGCACTGGGTTGCGACAGTCGCTGTCACCATTTTAACATGAGATCACGCCAGAACTCTCCACCATACCACGACTGGTCACAGCAGCGAAGTTTCACCCCGGCGTTGCATCTCCATGCGCAGATCGTGCATGCGTGCAAGGACTGTTGTGGCAGGCCTGCAAGGAGGCTCGCCGCTTTTTTTTTTTAAATTGATATAAACTAGAGCTTGACTGCGATCCCACCTGATGGTAAGCAGTGATGCAATCATTGATGGTGAGGCGCACTAGTTTATTAAGAGCCTTATTCACTCTAGCCTTGAAGACACCTAAATTATAGTTGGACGGGAAGACCGCAGCGGGCAAATTGTTCCAGTCCTTCGATGTACGCGGTATAAACGCTTCGTGGAAATCCGTGCGGTATCCCTGCACCATCCGTATGGCCATGATCCTTTGGTATACGCTCAGCTGGGCCGCCGCCGCCGGTCTTTTTCACAGTGACGGCTCCCACACCGACACTCCATAATGGGCCTAGCTTGGGGTCGGCTTCGCGGATAAGTTTCTGTTCTATTCGTTTAAATCAAAACATAGTTTTATAAGTGAATAAACATACAGTTCTAACGTTTACTCACATATGTTATGAGTATAGGTATATATAGGCTCAGGTGTTTTTATTTTAGCCATTATTGTCCCACTGCTGGGCAAAAGTCTCTCACAAGTCCTTCCATTTCCACATTTTTATTAGGCGTCGTCATAAACCTGTCTTCGAGGTACGCGTCTAGATCATCAACGCAATCTTCTTCTAGGCCAATATCGACGGCGCTTTACCGCTGCAGAAACCACTGCGTGGCGACACTTGCCCAGCGGTCATTGTGCATACGGCTGACGCCACCCGCCCCATCCCATTTGTACCTGGCACGCCCGTTTTAAAGCGCAGTGTGTTAATCTGTATTCGATCTGTTCTTTTTACACCCAGAATGCTGCGCTCCATAGCTCTCTGGCAAACCCCAAGGCGAAACTTATTTTAATCGAATGTAATGTTTTAGATTTTCTGTTTTAGTTTTACTTATAATTTCTACACAAATTATAATATTGATCTGAAATTACTGACTTATGACTTCGCCAGTGGTTTTATTAGTTTCATGTAATCAAGAGTCCTCTAAAACAAAACTTCGAACTGCTACTGAGAAACGATCATTATCGTTACGAGCTACTCCAATGTGATCGTTGACCTAATCATTGCTTACCATTAGGTGAGATAGTGGTCAAATACGAGTCTAAATATAAAATATAATATTAAATAATCCAATACTCTTTATACCCACTAACTCTAGCTTACAAGAGATTATTACTGTGGGAACTTAATATAATCCCAAAAATATATAATTATAATATAAATAACTACTTAACCTATAAATACCAATCCCGCTAACGCAAGTGCTCGCGCCAGTAACTTGGCTGTCACATGTGATTGATATTTAATCGAGTAATGTTCGCTCGCTGATTGTGCCGCGGACTGTAATGATAATGCCTCCTAAAATAGAGCTACATGCTGTAATAATAATTAATATTAATTACCTTCTTGGAGATGGTTATGTTGCGTTGCTTGGTAAGGGATTATTTATGTACTATGTCTTCGGGCTCGCAGTACTTTCATAGACATTATGACATAGAGCTGACCAGCTGTTTTTTTTTTATTCGTGATAAGCTTGTTCTTGACTTCGATCCTGTCTGATGAAAAGAGTAGACCCAAGGGGTTTCTTGTCGGTTTTTTGGGTTTCGCACCTCAAAAGGAAAAATCGAAATCCTTATAGAATCACTCTGTTGTCCGTCTGTCTGTCTCTCTGTAACTTTTGAAAAAATCAAACTTTTGAGTTAACGACAAAAATGTTACGGCCGTTTATGTCGCAAAAACACTCTCTAAAGAATCAAAATTTATAAGGTACTTTCTGTTGACCTTGAATCCTTAAATATGGCAAAAAGCAAGGTCTTATAGCACAAGAATAGAAAAAAAAACTTGAGAGGTGTCAAGGGACACCCGGATGGAATGAAGTTCTTTTCGATTGATTAGTGAAGGAATTGTAATAAAATTTTATTTTATTGGACATAAGTATTAAAGAAACTATTATTATTTTTAATAAGTAAATAAGACTTGTTAACGATTAAATGTACATAGTACGCAAGCACCTACAAAAATCTGTGCTATCGGGGGACTGCTAACCCCCGACCTTTTCGGCTTGTGCCCCCTCGACTACCATGAAAACGCATCCATGTCAAAAAATTTGAAAACGTTCTAGCCGCCGTCTTGGATTTACATTTTGATCTCATTATCGGCTTTAACACCCTCGAAAACCACGAAAACGACACCTATGTCAAAAAATTTAAAACGTTCATCATAGCCGCCATCTTGGATTTACATTTTGACCTCACTGTCGGTTTAAGTACCCTCGAAAACTTCAACTCGAAAAAAATGGCGGCCACAGCCCAGAGGATAAGAGAGAGAGAGACAGACAGAGAAACATGCGACGCCGCACAGCTTACAATAGCTTACTATAGCAAAAAGTGTCGTGACAACTTTTCGTAAGAAAGTGTCGTGACAACTTTTCGTAAGATTTTTTTCCGTCTAGCCCCCTTTCACAACGCGCGATAAGGAACTTCGTTCCAAAAATGAAAACTGTAAATTTGTAGTTACGTCACAAAAAAAAAATTGCGATTCTGAAAAATCTTAACTCAATTCGGGAATTGAACAGTTTTCATAGGTAAGTTTGTACGGATCCCTCAGTGCACGACTCGTACTTGCCCGGTTTTTTATCTTTGAAAATTACCGATTGAAACTGTGCACTAACTTCTGACGTTTTCTAAGTGCCAATATAGAATTGAAGTAAATTGAAAAATGCTATCAATGGAGTTAACGATTTAACGAGCGCAGAAGGTACCTGTTAAAGAGTTTACTCTTGCTTTGAAGCTGTATTGCTATTAGGGAATATTGGTGTTCACAAAGAGTTTGAAACGTAGGATAAAGTCGACGTTATTAAGTAAAACGTTCTGACTTTTCTCGATTTGATAGTCATACACAACATAACTGTGTTCAGTTCATACTCAAAGTTGTATATCATCGGTGAAAATTAAAACAAATTTTATCCCAAACCAAAATAACAATCCAGACTTTCAATTAGAAAGTTTCAATAAAACAAAGTATAATTCATCAATTTTGAATTTAGGTTAAGCTAATATTATTTTACCCAAACATCGGATATTCCAACCACTTAGTTGTTATTTTCCACTAGATCAGGCTAGTAACGTTGGGAGCCGAGACATGCAGATTTATACAATATATTCCACCGAGTATTGTTCAGTACGGGTGGAGGAACACATTAGCGACCACAGTGCAGGGAATGTCCGTAAAACAACATAAAAAACAAAATAATTTTAAAGTCGTACATAAACATAATACTCAGCTTGTAAGTATTCCACTTCAGTTAATCTTATTGATCACCACGCTGGCTGAACCTTCCGAAAACGATCTTGTGAGATCGTTGAGTAGTACGAGTATACACAGCGTTCATCTTCCAATATTAGATACTACCACAGTTTCCTTTTTTCGTACTGAAAATTAAATCTGTCATCAAAATTAGCTTCAAGTTCTTAAAAGATAAAGGTTGTATGATCTTTTTACTCATATGTACGGGAAAAATCCAATTACTTTATCCATCCCGAGCTAATTCGAAATAAAAATCTTTGAAGCTACAGCGAGGCCGGAGTGGTGACTATAATAAGGCTAATGTCCCGACCAGCCTTTATTGCAGACAAAATCACAATATAGACTGTTGCGCACTAATAAAACGACTCTAGGTTTCCTACTCGGTGGCGTCTTATAACAGAAGCCTGCTCACAAGGGGAATGCGAATAAGACAATATTGCCTGGCGAACGTTTGACCTGCGATAAATATCGCCATTACCCTTCTCTCTCACACTAATCTTGCACCTATAGCCGCGTCCTTGTCCCCCGCACACCTTATCCCGATGCCTAATGGAGAGGAATGTAGTGTACGAGACTCACTTAAACGACGTAAACAAGTGTTGACAGTTGAACTCTCCCGAGTCTGTCGAGTGCTTTATTTTTTTCTCGATGCATTAAAGGATTTCTTTTGTATCGGGAAACCCTTTGAGAGCTACGTGTCTATTAAGCCAGCAGCGGATATAAAAATGTTTGATGATATCGATTCTCTAGAAGAATTTTAATGGATAAAACTTTGTAGAGAAAATCCTTCAAAGAAAATACTGAGTGGGGCGGAGCGGCCGCAGAATGTGAAAGTTATGCAAAGACCGAGATTGAAACTACGGTAGTTTGTGTTTTAGAACAATTAGCTTTATTTCGTTGAACAATGTTCCTGTTTAAAACAAAGAGCTCGTGTAATTTGTTTCGGACGTTGCTTTTGAGATTATTTCAGCTTCGTGTTAGTGCGTAACCGTATATTACTTTTCAATGGCCATTTGGACAATCATATTACCGTAATCACCATACTATAAATACAAGCTGGTGATAGCAGCTTTTGACTGTAGTAAATGGGTTGACACTGCAGTTCAACTGTTCCTTTATAAACATACCGTCGTGAAACAGAAAAATGTCGTCATCTCTCTGCTCTTAACCCACGTAAGTTCCTTAGGCTTCTGTACAGCACTTGCGTGGAAGTACAAAATTGTCACACGGGAATACACCAGGAATAAAAATCATCCCATATCCTATTCAGGCCATGTACAGTCAACAAAGGAGATAAGTAACCAGGTTTATGAGATATAATTCTCATAAACGTTCAGTTTGAATGTATTAATGAGTGGTTTATTTACTATGAATTTAATTGTGTTTTGTCATTCATATCCAGTCATCGGTTTTCACGAAAACTTCAACTATATCTGTCGACCCTGGTTACTTATCTCATTTGTTGATTGTAGCAAGTTTCATCCAAAACCGTTCAGATTTTGGAGCGTGAACATGTAACATACACACACACATATGTATGTATGTGTGCTCACGCTCACCACCACGCGCACGTCATGAAGGAAATAGTTTATATGTACAAACTATTTTCTTCATAGTATTAGTGTGACTACACGTGTGAAAATAATTGAATAGTAAATTGTAACGCTAACACAATAGCAGTGTCGTAACAAATCTAGTTCCATAAGTTATTATGGAACTGATTTCGTAATATAATATTACATAAGCAGATATCTCCATATCGGTACAATATTATTTTGGTCCAGAAGCATGTATAGCGAGACCTTTCTAGATCCGTCGTACGCGACCTCTATTTGTGTTTCTGATTGAATATAAAACTTCTCTTGTACATCTATTTGCCGAACATTGACATTTCTTTCTGATGTTATGCGGAGCAGAGTTTTCACTTTGTCTGACATGTTTTAAAAACTACGACCCTTACTTTTATCATGGTTTTCATAATCATAAATGCCTTGGAGGCGTAAAAAAATTAGTTAATCAAAGATTGTCATTCTCTGAGAACATTTAAATACAGTTTCAATAATGTGTTGGGTAGCCCTAAGTCCTTTCATTGTGCTTAAATAAAACTCATGTTATTTCAAAAAGTTCTAGATATTTTTGTATGTTGTATTTCTTTTCTGTCACATTTCACACCTCAGAACTGCCTGGAAAATAGCCTAGCTCCACGTAGCAGCGGCACAAAGGAAGCGCGGCAGCATGCCGTGTGACGTCAGACAGCACCTGATACTGACATGTGACGTCAGCACAAAGAACGTTACAATTTGCAGTTTTTCCGATCCGAAGTTTGTTGATGCTCGAGATTTACCCCGACTTGTTTGCTATCGGATCCGTGTTGTGGATCATTTTTGTTGGTAAAAGTTTGGGTTTATTCAGGTAATGACGGTAGAGGTAATGTATTCAGAGAAACACGGTTAGTTTATGGTCAGGGATGATGTGAGGTAAAAGGGTACCGCTGTTTTAAGGTCGCTGAACTTGTTTTAAGATATACGATACAACAAACGTAACGCTATAATATATCTATTATTGCTTGAGAATAAAAGTATGACATACATCATTTCAAAGGACCTTGGCATCTTTATATATCCTACTTGTCGAGATTAAAACGGAAAGCAATAACGTAGAGACTGTGAGCACAATGACATCCCCCTTGAGCCAAGTTTACGACACGCAGATAACCGGATGATAAGCTCTGCGTTTTTATATACTTAAACAATTTAATAGGCGAGGAAAATATGGAGAACTAACGCTAAGCGCTGGGACTCGCTGCAAAGTAATTGAGTTGGAATAAAATCTTAAACGCCTTGAATAAAAGGAAAATAAATGCTTTGCGGGGAGCGCCGCGCGCCGCCGCCGTTGCGGTGCGGCGCGGCGGCGGTGCGGCGGTGCGGAGGCGTTGCGGTGCGGAACAGTTGCGGTGCGGCGTCGCCTGGTTGCGGGGAGACGACGAACTTGTTAGTGAACATATTATTTCGCTGATACTTGTTATAAAGCTGAAAACAATAGCATGATTTATATGGAAATATGGTGGAGGTTTTTTGATTGTGATGTCGGTATAGATGGCATTGTTTTATGGTAAGTACATCATCGTATTATAATATAATGTATAAGTTGTAATGTAGTCTGTAGTAATTAACTCAATAAGGCAGGTACGCTGCGAGAGTTGTCTTTAGAAGTAACTATCACCTTCGTACCTATTTTTCTGTTTCCTTCTTCTTGCCTTTATTTTAATGCATGTTTGTTAATTTATTAAACAAATAAATAAGGGCATCTAAACTACTTTTTTTTGGAAAACACTAATAATACTTTTTTATCTAGACAAAACAGCCCAAAAACCCCATGCCCTCTTGGGGCAACGGCAGTTGTTTTTGTCTAAATCAAAATACCTAATAATATTATGACGCAGATGTTTATTTGTGTACAACAATTGTTTGACCATTTGAACCATTGTTGTTTAGTTTTTTTAACAATAAGTTATAGTGAAACCACGCGTAAAAATAAAGGGAACAACAAAAAACAATGTCTGTTCTAATCCAATTCAATATGTATAAAGCGATGTTTTCGTTCCTCAAACGAGGTGGAACAGTTACAATAGCGAATAGAACATAACCTGCTGCGTTCATATCGTGTTTGTACTACACTGACGATTTGTAAAGATAATCACACGATGTACTTGTGTTGGGCGCGACACAATCGTGTTAGTAAGTTTCCGTTTTGAGGACTCATGGCGGCACGGTGTCCTCAACTTCCACGTGATGCAGGTCCTCACTAGTCATGACTAGTTTGAGAGGTTCTTGTTTTGGATTTATGCGGAACAAACGCCCGGGCTTTCCCATTGTGTGAACAATCTGGAGGATACGGTGGGCCATACGGTGGAACTCTGCCTAGCTTGGGTGGAGCACCACCGTGTCTTCGTGAAGGCAATCATCGGTGGCAGTGATCTCTCACACGTGGCCCGAATCAGGCCATGGTCCGGGGCGAGAGGGAAAGGGAAGTGCTCCCCTCCTTCTTTGAAGCACGAACGCGAACAAAGGAGATGGCCAAAATCGTGAAAAAAAAGTGATGTACTGGTGTGTTTAGGTGTGCAACATATATACACAATACAGCCAAAAATAGGAACAATTCATGAAAGATTGCAGGAAAATTCTAATTGAGATTTACACCAGAAAAGCATGGCACAAATTACGGGACGCAAAAGCCTCAGTAAAATAAAGTCCTTACGGGACACAACTCTTTAACTATCACCACGTCTATGATCACATCACTTTAACTTCAAATGAATGATATATTTATTTGCAAGAATATAGGTAACAAGTTCTTAACATTTGGTGGAGTCTCACTATATTCGGCATTTCAGCCGTACAAATCTTTAGATTTTACATCATTAGCATGCAGTAGGTTTTTTTTTTTTTTTTTTTTTAGGTGGGAAAATCATCTTATGACAAATCTCGCTCTTGGGCGGAGCGAGAAATAGTGTCAGACTTTTACTGACTAAAAACCCACTCCTGTTCCCTCCTTGCCCTCGTCCCAGGGCCCCGGGTTTCACTTTCACACTACCCGTGGCCCCAGTAGGCTTCGACCCCGTTGGGCCCCTACGATTTGCTGACATCTCCTTGAGGCGCGCGTGGAACAGTACGCGCCGTCGACGACTTGGGCTTGGTCCGGACGGCTACCGGACGATCGGACGGCGAGCCACCCATTGCTCGCCGTCCGCAAGCCCGCGCCTACGGTGGCCGGAAATCGGGATCAGAATCCCGGCGGCGGTTGGGGCGTGAGGACCGTTGCCTCACGCGATCGGCCGCCTCCTTTGCTAGCATTACTGCTTCGCAAAAGGAGGCGACCGCCTGCCACTCTTCCTCGCTCCGGACCATGGCCTGTACCAAGGCCCGGCGCGAGAGATCGCCGCCGCCGATCGCCCCCACGAGGACACGGCGTTGCTCTGCCCAAGCGGGGCACACCTCCACCGTGTGCTCCACCGTGGAGCATGCAGTAGGTAAACATTTAGTCATTAACATTCTCATATAATAATTTCATCATTTAAATTTAAATAACCATTCAACCAATAAATTAATATAAATTAAAATAAAATACTACACATTTGGGATTACCACTGTTCCTTAATATTATCATTTAAACACGGTATTAGTGTATTGTAGTGTTGTGGTATCGGATAATAAATGAAGATATTCGGCTTCTACCAAACTTAAGTGGCAGTCAGCATTTTGGCTGGAATTATGATAATGATGATCATTGCATTATTCAAGGGCGGCAATAGTGAACTGTCACGACAATCATTCTATGTCACTTCATGTACCATGCGATGTGTTCTCACCCATATGGTTTCATCCTGTATTGGCTAGTTAGATATGAATACAATACTGATTGTAAACCAAGCCACGTAGTAAAATGAGAAGCACTGAATATGGCTTCATTATTAGAACTCATTTATCAAGTGAACGAATTACTACTCGAGATTAATGTAGAATATTATGATAGTGATGGGAAGCAGTGTTGGCGTCACTTAATAAACCTTGAATTGGATGTAAAAAAAAATAAACAAGTATTGAACATGCAGATTTGGGGGAGGGAGGATCCTCCGGCCAGACGGATTTTGTGTCTGGTAGGCAACTGCCCGATAGATGATTTCGGGCAGTTCTATATTTTCCAATCGCGAGGAGAACTTTAATTGCGCGATGCAGGATTAGTTTTTATTTGACGCCATAGATGTCGCTAAACAGAAAAGCCTTTGACAATAATTCCGTCCAAATCATTTCCACACACACATGTTTATACAAATTTATTTATTTAATTCTTTAGACACACAAAAGTACAGAGGTGGACGTAATACCTTTAGGCAAATTAATGCATCTTTATCATTAAGTACTTTCACATAAGCTCTTTTAGACCTAGTTTCCAAAACCTCATTTACTTTCTATAGAAATTGTCCTTTTGTGCAGAAAACACGCCAATCTGACAGTATATGATAGGAAAATAAATACCATACGACGTTTGTGGACAGGCGATGTTCAACGTTTTCCAACTGTGCACACAGTGATCGGCCGTCAAGCAAACAGCGAGAATAAACGTACACATGTAGTGTCAACACACGGAACCATGCCGGCTGGTGATGCAGTTGTAATGCACTGTGCAATGTACGTCATTTCGAATGAATAATTGGACTCATTTGGAAGTCGATAAATCTGTTCGGTTTTAAATTGTGACTGTTGTGCCACGTCCAGCTACTGAAATGTGGTTTCAGACTTTCGTTTCGGGGAAATAAAGCTTATAAATGAATTCTTTATTTTTGACACTATAGAATAGTGCAACTATTCTAGATTTTTTTATAAGCTAGAGCTGGGCATTTTCAGTTTTATCGACGGTTTTCGACTACGAGATATCGATAAAATAAAAAATTGAGCAATTTGAAAAATTATCGTTCTATTTTTGTAAAATATACCTCTTCATTACAACCTGACCTATATCACAGATACTTATTTAATGTACAATCAAAGAGTTTCTAACATAATTAATACACTAGTAGATCTATCTTAATAAGAGCGATGAAACTGTAACTACTTTGTGCTTCGTAGAATATCTCGCGTCTGACAGTCACTGACGGAGTGCCGCAATATTATTTGTTAAGTGGTAATCCACTGTATTAGATTCAGAGACTAATCTGCTATATACATCTTTATTATTATAGGCTCATTCCTCAGAAACGATAGTATGTATAGTATAGTAGTAGAAGCTATTAATAAAACTCGAATATTTTCTTAAAAATTTCGTAGCTTGACGCAAAATGTAATAGGCTTAAAGAAACCACTAAATATAAATACTAAAAACAAGATTAAAAATAAATAAACTATTCTTCATTCTTCTAAAATATAATTAAAAATAATTAAGTATCTTTCATGGAAACTCAAGACAAAGTCAACTAAAATAAAAGTATCTTTCTACAGTTTAAACTCAAAACAAATACCAACAGAACGCCCCTATTTTCGTCCCAGAGCACCCATGTGGAAGCTGTGACAGGCGTCTTACGTGCCGGCGACAAATCTTACGATATCTCCGCCTTGGCACGTTAAAACTACGCGCTTCACATACAATGGCGGACATTTATTATTTAGGATCAGCACCGATAATCAGTGCCATTACCCGATTTCTTTCACTGGGGTGCCGCCCTCGATTTACTCACCTACAACAACTTTGTAACACCCTTATTCCTGTTCAAACAAAGCTCAATTTTGTTTGCTACTTAAAAATATACAATTTTATCCTTTGCTTTCATCGTCATTCTTGGGTGCGTATAATTAAGGTTCATGTTTGTTTGTGCAAGATGTGTAACTAAGTCGGCGTATATTTTTATCATGACGTGTAAAGGTGGCCGGACGCATCGGTCCCTGGGAGCCAACGCATCTGGCGTTGAAATTCGCTTGATATATTGTTTCATGTTCGCACCCGCTTGTAATGCTTGCCAGAGATGGGACAGACGGCGCCGGTGACATTTTTTTGAGAAAATAGTTTTTCCTTTTGAAGAAATGTATTCGCAAAGAAGCACGTTAAGCCGTTGGCCCTTGTTATCATTTTAAGATCTTTGATAGTCGTTAAACACGGTCAGAAGTCAAAAAATCTGACAGAAGTCTTTCAAAGGGGTATCGTATTACTTAGTTACTGGGTTTTGGTAGTTAGAGAGTAAGTGACTCTCTATCTATCCACCAAAATCCCGTAACTGCGTACACTGTACAACCCTGTAATATAGTTGCTAAAAGGGTCGCGTTTTTTTAAGTCATAATATTTCAATCTACTGAGGCAGATTTACTATTGAAATATGACTTTTTGATTGTTATTTGCTTTAAATGGCGATGTAATTAGAACATGGGAAACCTCACGGTTGCATTACATACCTTGTTTAGAAAACTCACGGCTTTTTTTTGTGGGAAAATAATCTTATTACATCCCCCGCTCTTGGGCGGGGCGGGAGATAGTGTCAGACTTTTACTGACAGAAAACCTACTCCTGTTCCTTCGTTGCCTTTCGTTCCAGGGCCGAGACTTTCTTTCAGAATCTGACCCCCTGTAGGCGACCCTGATGGGCCCCTACAGCTGCTGACATCTGCTTGAGGCGCGCGTGAAACAGTACGCGCCGTTGACGACTTGGGCTCGGTCTGGACGGTTACTGGACGCTCGTGCCTACGGTGGCCGGAAATCGGGATTAGAATCCCGGCGGTGGTTGGGGCGTGAGAACCATGGCCTCACGCGATCGGCCGCCTCCTTTGCTAGCATTACTGCTTCGCAGAAGGAGGCGACCGCCTGCCACTCCTCCTCGCTCCTTGGTGACAAGAAGGAAGAAACGCCCGGGCGTTTCTTCCGCACGGATCCGGTGCAGGACCCTTCCGAACTTACCATGTCCGGTGAGGACTTGCGTCATGCGGAAGGTATGGACGCCGTGTTGCCTTTCCAGGCATTCCTCAAAGAGGGGACTTACCGCTATAACTATGGCGTGCCCAAGAATACTCACGGCTGTATTACATACCTTGTTTAGACATCATATTTTCCTTGTTTAGAAACCCACATCAACATCAGCCTGCCCTTGTTTCGTGTTACTTGGCATCGACGTAACACGCTGTCATTGTTTCCATTTTCTTTCATATCTCTCCCCACACAATGCATCCATCTTTTTTATAACTTCGATCTGTCTCGTCTTTCACCCAAATATGTTCTCGTAACACAAAAATGTTATTTAATACAAATATAACAATTTAAATGAAATACAAAAATGTTATAATATCGATACATCCGCAGGTCGCATTGCTCACAATATGTCACAACTCTAGCCAGAACAGGGGTGAGTAAATATGAAAACTCAACGAGTTGTTTGTAAAAAATAAAACAATAAAATTGTGTTATAGGGATTTGGATTTATTTCGCACAATTTTCCTAATATTAGCTGACTTGTTTATGGTTTGTTGCGATGTTTCAGATGTGCGAGTTTTTCGAAGTGGATTTTTTATTGAAATTGATCAAATAATGTGATTTTTATTGGATTTTTCCTTGTTTCTCTGTTACCTGTCTTCATCGTATTCGACCTGTGTGTACTTACAATAGTTTCAACTTCATCTCGCATGTTTTGTTTTGGATAAAACTTCCACAAATTCTACAAGTACTTTGTTAAAACCTTCTTAGAACTTTTAACATTAATTTGATTTACAATGTTCATCATTTCTTGGGAGCGCCAATTGAGTTCCAGCTATTCTGGAACTTTTTCCCCATGCGAGTGGGTGTAACTGGTAACAGCATCTTACCCTTAGATAAAATCCGTTGGTCATCTCTCACAATCCCATGGCTAGCAATGGGTACCTAATCTATTCGCAGCCCCAACCGAATGATGACTCGAACAAATATATTCAAAAGGAATCACATATTTATCTCGCCACTCGCCAGATTGTTCCTCAGATAGGTTTTACGGAGGCTTTTAGGTGATGGGATGGGCAGCGATCTGTCACTGTGGGCAATAAATTGTTTTACTGCCATTTTTACACCCAATGCCTGGTTTATTGCTGTCGATATTTTGATTCAGAACATTAGAAGAATCCTTTATATCAAAAGTTAGGTATATATATACGTTTTGATAGACACGACGAGAAGTGATGTTGAATAGGAATATTGGGGTTTTTTTTAGGTGGGAAAATCGTCTAATGACAAATCCCGCTCTTGAGCGGTGCGGGAGATAGTGTCAGACTTTTACTGACTAAAAACCCACTCCTGTTCCTTCTTTGCTTTTGTCCCAGGACCCTGGGTTTCGCTTTCATACTACCCGTGGCCCCAAGGAATATTGGGGTCAGTATTTCAAACAAACTAAATTGAAGTTCTGACTATCACTGATTTTGATGAAAATATACCTCTCTACCTGCTAGAATATACCTCTCTACCTGCTAGAATAACCTGGACTACGATTCCTGGATAAGTATGAACTAAACTAGATTGACATTTGATGCGAAGTTTAAATATCTACACGTTGTCACTCTCAATCACCGCGTGAATCTCTATCGTGTGTGGCACCTTAGATGCCATCAAAGCAAAATGAAGCGTACAATTTGGGTTTGGAAATCTATTGCGAGCTATAAACCTCTATAATGCAAGCAAACAGCTTGAATCGGCTCGGGCAGCTCGGGCAGCTCGGGCAACTCGGGCAGCTTGGGCTGTTTATTCAAACAAGCGGCACATACATTGTTTGAGACGAGTCCAAACGTATCGATTTGCGAGTGCGATTAGATCGCTCGCGTAGACTGACCTAATCGATATAGGACGAGCTCGGGCCCGAATACGAATCACTTTTAATAGTGGACCGCTTTTTTTATTATTTTAGCTTACTTTGCTCGTTAATTTTTAGTATTATTGGTGCTTGTTCTTAAAGATTTTTTTGTTGATGGCGCTATTAAAAAAGTTGTAAGTATTTTTCACAGAATAACATCATCATTCGCTTTTCATTAGAATCTTTTTCTGAATTTTTATATTATGCTTTGGCTTCTTATCTGGAAAACATTAAAAACTACTTGATTATTTTATTAACATCATCGACTTACAAAATAATCAACCTAAATTAATGTTCCCACTCTTGGGACACAGGCTGACAATGAAATAGGTGGGTTGGTGGATAGCACATATTTCCTACCGGTGTTTTTCTTCACCGTTTTGAGAGCAGCCGTAAAGATTTCTACTGTCAATATATATACCTAAAGTCAACCGTTGAAACATGACACGATACTCATTACTGGAATTCCATCATTATCTTATTTATAAATGCTAGTTTGAATTGACAATAAGTACAAGATACCCGAGGGAATACAATACAATATTATATTCTCTCTAGTATCTTGCTAATACTTTGCGTAAAAAAACTATTTTTATTATATTATAAAATATTTTATCCAATTTGTTTCATCACAGAACTTAGTAATAACAGAACAACTTAGACCTATTCCAACAGTTTGTCTTGTAAAGGCAATGTTTTATTATACTAAAATAATAGTATCGAGTGACATTGAAACGAGGCCTAAGGGCGATCTAAATAGGTCAACTTTTTGTTTTGATGTTCGACCAGGGGAACAATATTAATATTCATGTAGGATAGCGCTGCGCTGGGACATGCTCGATATCTGCTCGATCTCAAACTGATTTACAATTACTGGACCTTGTTGTGACATAGACATTTCTTATTATTTCATTTGCTGGACTAAACTCTTTTATTTGAGAAAGAACAAGTAGTTAAGATTGAGGTCGTATTTAGCTAATTGGACGATATTTTGATATCAGCAAAAAATCCTTTGTGTCTAAAGACCCACTTCTATACATCAGTACGTTTTGCCCACCATGACTTGCATTGCTGAGGCACTGACACTCATACAGAAGGCTGTGTAAAGGCTGAGAGTTGCACAGAGAGCGATGGAGCGTTAAAGCTACTATATAGAGTTCTAAGCGTCGAGATCAGAAGACATATAAACATTTTCTATAACAGAAAAAGAGTTATGAAATTAAACTGGATGACGTCAGGTGGAGTAGGGTTTTGACCGAGTGGCGCTCTAGTACTGGCAGAAACAATGTTGGTCGTCTGGCAGCGAGATGGGCAGAAGATATTGCTGCTATCGTGGGTAAAACCTGGTTAAAAGTGACTCAGAAATGTAGGGATTGGGACAAGAAATGAGAGGCCTTTGCTCTGCCGGGTATAGGCCTCTGCAGTGGGCACAGTCAATCTGTAGATGATGGTGAAGAAGTTCTCTGTAAGAGAAATTATTAGTAAATCACCACGCATACCCAGTTGGGATAATTTTTTAGGCAAATTAGTTTTAGATTATGCCATTTGCTTTACCAATCCTGGAGATTTTTATTGTGTTCGATGCATTGTTAGTATATAATAATATGAAGAGTAAATAAATACTCACTCGTAAGATTGACAAACACTGAGTCAAAACAGCCATAAACAAATTTTCCTCCCTTTGACAAAATTAAAAATCAATTTACTCAGAAAAGCGCACTTGATATAATCCCTTTGACGGATTTTTACAAAAGCCGCCAAAGAAAGGAAAGGCGCGGCATTTCCTTTGCCAAAAACATGGCAATGGATTTTATCATTAGAACGTTTAATAATGGCATAGCGATTGCCTCAGGGCTTACCACCCCCTCTGCCTGCACCCTTCTGTTACGTGGGAAGATCAACAGATGTCTTGAAATTAGTAGGGAAATAGAATCACCATTACATGTCGCTGGGTCAGTCTTATAATAACAACTTTGATGAAAAGTCGGTATTTTTTTTTATTCGTATTGGCGTAGTCGTGTGAAAGACTGAGAGGGAAACGCGTGACATTTGATCAGCTAGTGAAATTTAACAGGCAAAATATATAGATGTAGTTTTCTTGATATAGTAGATATGAATCACGATGGAGTGAACGGAGATGTGAAAAGAATTTTTTTTTTTTTATAAAAAGGAACAGCAAACAGCTACAATATAAAACTTAGGTACTACAGGTACACAAAACGTATAAACAATATTGTAGCCCACAGCGCTCCCCACAGATTAACTGTGGGATACTGAAATAAAATCACTAGGATGACTAATTTAAACTAACTTAACTATCTAATAAACAAATAATTTTATCTCGTATTGCAGTTCAGTATCATTATCACATCATAATTGTTCTCTAGTAGACTTTCAATAACCATTACAAGTAAAAAAATAAGGGTATTAACATGTCATAACCAGCAGAACAACCAATTTTATAGCAAAAGACGTATAATTTATAATATACTATATAATAATATATATTATATATACTCAAATACCTATGCCAGTTACGATTTCCTTTGTCATTCTAGCGCCAGTAACGCAAAGGTTATATCTCCAGTACAATTTTTTTTCTCAGTAAACACAGCTATTAAAATGTTCGATATTATGACGATTATATAAAAAGGACTGGCAGCTATCGAGGGTGGAAGGTCAGAGTGACCTCTAGACTGAGAGGCCTTCATTAGGTATTGAGAGGTGTTCGCATTTAAATGTTAGCGAATCAGGGTCACTGCTGACTAGACTGTAACACAAAAAAAAAGTTGTTTTATGCAACACGATCAAATAAAAGAACTCACTGTGTCTACGTTCGTCACATAATTTTATTTTAAAAGAACCGTCTTTTCTTTAACAAAGTAAGCATTAATGTCAACTACAAACCTTACTTTTATATTTTCATCTTGGATCAGCTTTAATTCTACCTTTTTCCTGTAGGCGTTTTTGACAATTCTTGTTTTGTATTCTACTAGCACCTGAAAAGACAAGCAAGAAATTATACTTAAATTTAAGGAGGTTTAAACACGAAGAGTGTCGTGTTCAACTTGGTGTAGACTTGCCGTAGACATGGATGATTCTAACTGCAGTGTTTACATAACTAGGGACCGCAGTCGAGAATAGTTTAAGGAACTTAAAGGAGCTTCGCTTTGTTTGAAATTGAAGCTCTGTGATCCAGAATGCCTTGAACCATGAGCTTGTTCTAAGCACATTACCTTAGAAAACTGGATAAGTATATTATTACGTAGAAACTAGAGTAACTAAAACATCTTACACCTAGTTTTCTTATTACTTGCAATTTCCGTTTTTCGTATCTTAAGTAAAATTTTCTACATACATAAGTAAAAGGAACATTAATATTACAACAGAAATCATATTACAATTACGTATGTATAGAAGAATATCGTTTTCCTTGTATGTGATATCTTATATTATTACATTATGATCCCGTTGGTCACGTATTGGCAAAAGTAGGTCAAAATATTGGATTAGTAGCATTGCAGATACTTCCTATTATGGTTTACAAATGTAATCATTATTAAGAACATTATCAAATCTACTAAGCCGTGTCACACACACATTCGTATATAATTATTTGATAATGCTGTAAATTTTAGATAGGTTATAATAATGTAAGTTCTATGGACGGGTGACCATCCATTGCATACCAAGACGACTACTTATCTTGGAAAGCACAAACGGTGGTCTTGGTTGTCATTTTAAGATTAACAGTCATTACGCATAGTCAGAAGCGAAAATATCTGACGGAAGACTCTCTAAGAGGTATCGTGTTACATATTACTGGATTTTTTAGGTCGGATAGACACTAGACAATCGCTCCCTGTAACTCAGATTCATTGCATTGGACAGAAAGATTGCAACAATCCCAACGTAGTTGAGAAAAGGCATGCAGATTGACTCTTGGAATATGACTTTCTAATTATTGTTAGCTTAGAATTGCTATCCACATCGTTCCTCACAAAATCCATCCATCTTTTCTTTAACCTCGCTCTGTGTCTCCTTCTTCTTTCACCCGGATACAATTGCAGTTTGGTTTGATAGCCGAGTGTCAAGTATAGATCTGTAACAGTCGTCACAGGTAGTCAGAAGCCTACCAAACTGACTTCAATCTGGTCCAAGGTTATCTATCATGTTAGCCAGTTACTGGATGTCAGAAAGGCAGTCGTTTCACAGCAAACACTGGTATCCAGCTGTATTCGATTTAACTAGATTCCAACCACAGGATTTGATTTTATTTTATGTGCCAATTATTGTTACTATTCAAAATCTATCTATATAGATAAAAGGGGGAACTGACTGACTGACATATCTACGCACAGTGGAAACTATTGGGTCTAGGAGCAAATAATTTTGTACAAGGTTTTTTTATGTCGTAAGAAAGAAAGAAAGAAAGGAAAAGGAATACTTTTTTTGCCACTTTAGTTGCCACACATGTACACACAATGAGATAACAATTATAATATAGAAACTTAAATACTTAAACTTAAAATACTTACATCAACATTGTGTGTAGTCGTGTGCGTGTGTCGTAGACAAACACTAAGAGAGGGTTTTCCAAAATTTATCCCATCAGGTGATGAAATGGGGGTTCAAATAAAAAAAAATAAAAAAATTCTCCATTATTCTACTGACTACATACAAATTATAATAATATCTCTCTATTTATACATAATCCGATTGTACCCTGTAACTTTTAACCATCGTTATATAAAAATGGTTAAATAAAATTGTAGCACCTACTATATTATTATTCTACGTAATACACTCACATTTGTTTCAACGAACCAGCATAACAAGCTAATGTGTGCACCACAACCAACACGATAAGCGGTCATCATCCATTCAATCATACCCAGCCAGCCGAATACAATGTCCTGGACCACTGACGTGGAGTAAATAACGAATGGAATACTGACTTTTCAGAGTTAGCTAAAATCTATTATTAAAATTTCAAATGTACATTAACGTTACAAGGTGTCTATAGTTTTTCAAATAGATGGTCACAGTATGCATCATGTTGAGAATTATTTGACTATAAAAAGCATTGTATCAGAACATTATTCCTTAATCCTCTTCAAATCATTGTTATACCAAACAAAAAACTTTGTTTTGACAGTCTTCTAGTGGTCGATGATGACGTCTAATTTATGTTAACGTCTTATATTGCTGTACAAAGTTTATTTTGGCTTAGAAAAATAACAAAAATAGTAGTTTCATTGTCAAAACTACATGCGATAGTCTTTTACTCTCCATTTGTTGACTCCTCTATGTCGTATCCATGTACATATGTACTGTGCACGGAGATGAGACATTATGCTGGTAATTATTGGAGTAATTTCATCTGCGAGCGAGTGAATTGCGACTGTCGGTAATACGCCATGAATTGATATTAAATGGAGTGTGCGACTGCGTTGTCTGATGTTGTGTTTCTGATGTGATGTGATTGTGTGTAGCTTGTTGTCAAATTATGAATGTTTAGGTCAAACATATGCTTTAGAATGATTATATTGCAGAAGTTGAAGAGTGGTTTAGTAGACTTGAAAAGACATATGTGTATTTGTGTAAGGTTTGAATATGTTTTAGATTATTAGTATTTAAACCTAAAAAAAATTATCACCGTATCACAACGTAAAAATTTTCGCATACTCTCGACATTTTATAAATAGAGCATTTGAAACACAACTGAACCTACCTAAGGCCAACTTAGTAGAATTAAAACCTCCAGTTGGGGCTTACATAAAACTTTAATTTATAACTAAGTGACTACACGCTAACAGCACCTTCTGTGCGATGTGGAAATTTTTGAGGATAGAAAGTCATTAAAAATGACTTCTTCCGCTTCGGGAGGAGTGAGAGGAAGTGTTAGACTTTTATCCCCAGCGTGACAGGTTGCCGTCGCTGATCGCCCCCACGAGGACACGGTAGTGCTCTGCCCAAGTGGGGCAAGCGGAACCTCCACCGTATGCTCTACCGGGTCCTACGGGCGATCCTCAGAATGGTGATACCCGGGCATTTCCGCATGAATCAGGTACAGGACCTCCCGAAATTATCACCGGTGAGAACCTGCTCACGTAGAACCACCACTCCTCAAAAAGGTGACTTACTGCCATGATTATGACCTATCCCAAAAGTAACCTGCGGCTCACTTAGAGCAGGGCAACAGCGTCATCGGGAAGTGTCTAGTTCCGTCGTGGTGAGGGTTTGTGTAGGTGGAGCGGTATTGAATTAATGAATTATGGCTTCTTTTTCTCGTTCTTATTGATGAACGCCTTCTCTGATGTCTCTGGTACTTCACACCGTGGCGTATGTTAGATGTCGCTAGTAGTCTGTTTTGTTTCTGTGTTAAAGATGATTGATCTCGTTTGTGTTTACGGTCTGCTCTGAAGATGCAGTGCATACAATCTGGTGTGTATATAAGAAAAAAAAAAGAAAGGAAAGAAAAAAAGTTTGTTCGTACCTCACGCATACAGTAAAATTAAAAAAAAAAACGGTAGAATACATTGGCATTAAAATATGGTAAAATTAAGTACTAAAAAAAATAAAATAACAATGTATGATCTGTGCAAGGTCAAAAAGGCGCCTAACTCAGCATATGCTGCGATATATTAAACGATAAATAACGCAGCGCTGGTATTCTGTTAGGGCCCAGTTGATGCCACGGTCACACTCATGGAGGTTAAATAAAACTATATAGGTATCGAAACAAAACAATAAACACAAACATTGATAAAACAAACATTGGAAAAATAATAAATACATAACATTGGTAAAAAGCGTGAATTTATGGTAAAACGTGTCATGAGTTAGAAAAATATTTATAAAATGCAATAAATAATGAACCATAGACAGACGCCTGACTGACGCCGCGCTCCAAAATCATTTGTTAAAACTAAAAACGAACTATATAGCGCAAAACGTCGTGTATTCAATTTGTGATTGGCGGTAGCTTATATTCATCACCATTTTTTTAGCCTTTTACCAACCAGCTTGAGGTGGACTTCCAGTGTAACTGGATGCGCCAGAATATCTGTGATTTTCATGGAACTACTGGCGATGTGACCTCTACCGCTGGTTACTAGGTAAGAGAATACTCCTTGGATAGACTGATGGTCAGAATTTCTGGCATCTTACTATTTGGCGGCGGTACCGTGTATAAATATTTGTTAAAAATCTACGTTCAGTAAGTATGAAATTGCAAATATACAATTTTATGGAACCCGTTATCTGCCGTTATAGAAGCTTATACTACTATCACAACGATCTCCAGGATGTCTGGCTTAAGAAATTATCCGGCGCTAATATTACCATCGCTGGGAGCAAGCCAGGCTTTCGTAAATCTACCGGCCATTACCAACCCAATAAAGGATTTAACTCGATTCCTTCTTTAAATACTGAGTTCAAAGCTCAACTCGGCTATCAAAACACTTTATATAAGTACCTCTCAGGACTTCCAATAAAGGGTAGAAGTGTGAAATTATTTGAGAGTAAGTAAGAATTCCTGACTCAATTAAGTTTTACGTAAAAGTAGGCGTTTCAGAGAGGGTCGTAAAAGAATTTGTCTTAACTTGAGTTGAGTTTGAGACAATTGCTTTGGATTTATGTTTTTACTGCTCTGTTACTGGTGATGAAATGGGGTCGTAGCTTATATACCAGGATGTAAAAACATCCATTAACTTTGACCATAATCACTGCCACAAATAACTAGCCGTGATTAAATATACATGCAAAGGGAACCAATTTGAAACCCACTGACCTACAAAAATTTAAAGTAAGCTTTTAAAAATAATTTGGCTTTCTTTCCACACCCATCGGGTGAATTTAATATGTTATGTCAGTTACGCCTCAGTGAATGTGAATCTTTATCAAAATCATGGCATTTTATCAGAATAAATCGTTCTATCCTTATTCAAATGTGTTTACAAAATTACTAGAAAAGTATTTTTATTAAGTTGGTCAATGTTTTATGAGATACCATTTATTTCGTCCTTAATGTACAAGTCTAGAAATAGTGATACCATTTGTGTTGTTTCAAAGTTTGTTCCATTAATGTTGAAAAATGTATGGGTCTATATTCTCGAACCCTACTTAACCAAATCGATAATCTGATCCACTCATCAAAATCAAGGAATTTTGTGAGAGTAGATTTCATCTGCATAAATGTTTTTTTATTTCAAAATTGATTATATTTTTTCTGAATCGAAAACATTTATTTTTATGCTACTATTGAACTTTTCTTATTATATTACCTAAACGAACAGAAATATTTTCAATTCTAAGAGAATATATAGATAGTTTTAGCTTTTATCGAAATTGATATTGTTAAAAACAACAGGTTTAGAAGGCATAATTCCAAAGCAAAGTTTCTGAAAGGCGTCTCTTGTACGAAATAGGTTATAAAAATTGGGTTCGGTGACCTGTTTAAGGCGACACCGAGCGTTACATTAAGGTTGGCTTAACACGAGTTAAATCTTGAATATTTTTATTTTTATGAAACCTTTTTTAAATCGGTGCGCTGTTTCGTTTTGACTTCAGTTTATTAAAGTGAGTTTGTGTGGCTGGTAGTTCTATAACTCACCTATTCAGTTAACACTCCAGTCTTTTACTTATACAGGCAAGTTGTTTTTACTTTATGTTAGTCATTACACTATTCATAGTCAGCTTTTGTATCCGTGATAGGTATAAGTCGCTCTATACAGAGCCGGTATAATATTTGCTCTCCGTTTCATAGAAACCGTCCTATTCAATAATACATCTTACTGAGAAATCTCGGATGTAGGTCTCTATGTAAATATTTAATTCAATACCGCTCCAGCAAATGTTTACGATGGTGATCACGTATTTCTGACAACACTGATATCTTATCAATCCCCTTTTACCAAACTTTTATCTTACACACTTCGTTGTGCAATTCTATTTGCGAAGCCTTCCTCAATGGAGGCCTATCTTTTCTTGTAAATGAATATTTTCTGTGGATACACCAGAATTTCTTTTACTTGTATCTTTTAAAAGATAAGGAAAATTTCAATCAATCCACAGTAAAGCGTCTTGGGATGAGATTATTATGGTCGGATTCGTTTTGTATTCAATATTTTGATTAGATGATAAAATTAATGTTTGGAGCGGATTCGGAAAAGTATTTCAGCTTTTTTTCTAACATATCATGAGTGAAGCTTCATTCAACTTCAAAATAGGTAAAGAATTTTGATTTCTTTTGTTTTGTACCACTTTATTCACACTTAGTGTCGTCGCACATGGCTCACATGGCACAGCCACAAAAGCCACCAAAAAGCTAGAAGTGGCCACTAAAGAAGCAAAAGCGCGCGACCACTTGTGACCGGTGGCTGCTATTTTTTTTTTAACCCGTACGAGAAGTATCATAATTATTGTATCAGCGTTTAGTGGCCAGTCCGAGCTACAAGAAGCGAGCAGCGGCGATTTGTAGCATTTTAGGAAAGCTTACAAACTAAAAACAACATAATGACAATTATAGTAAACAGCTAAATTGCTAATTACAAGCTTCCACATGCATAATGACAAAAACTTTCAAAGTTGGTCTCACAATACCTTAAACTTACTTACTTCTTTTTTACTTGCTTTTTACAGGTTGCATTTGGGTGAGTGTGAGTTTGGTGACTTGATTCTGCCATCTCCTTTCTACCATTGGACAAACCGACGTACGACGGGAATCTACCCTTACGTTGTTGAAAATTCAACGGTCCGGACTAAGCGTTTTGCTTCGTCGTTTATACCGCGTAAATCGAAGTACTGGAACAATTTGCCTGCTGCGGTCTTCCCGTCTAACTATAATTTAGGTGCCTTCAAGGCTAGAGTGAATAGGCTCTTAATAAACTAGTGCGCCTCACCATCAATGATTGCATCACTGCTTACCATCAGGTGGGATCGCAGTCAAGCACTGGTTTATATCATTAAAAAAAACTGTTAGTAATAAAGTTACTACTACAAGTAATAAACAAACAATTATAATATGTTTCAAGTGCTAGTTGCTCAAAAAATAGCATTGTTAAGAGCATCCTAACTGTGCTCGCGTTGGTGCAAAATAGGTCAATGCCGGGTTTACTCGTATGTAAAATCTTTTTAAAACTGTGACTCGCTCTCAGAAAAAATGCATTATGCCTATAATTAGTCTCTGCATTAGGTACATGCAGAAGTGGTTGCTGTCGCAGCCCCATCTGATTAGTGCGTATTGATAATTTTGAGACAAGTTCAAGACAGTCAATTGAACCATTTGCGATATTAATCAGAGCTATAGCCCACACCATTAGTATAAGGGGTATTTGTCAATTTTTCACTTTCCATTATCATCTGAATCAACCTCTTTATTTCGATTTAAACAAAACAAAACCGACGTACATCCAGTTAATAAAATAAACCGTTTGTGACGTAAAACTGAGTCAACATTCTTAAGCATTCGTCAGAACCCGAATGGTTACGATGGACGTCGTAAATTGTACTTTGTGTACCTACCACAAGCGCCCACAGACCAAGCTGTACTGGCTAATCAGGGATGCCAGGTGGTGAAAACTCAAAAGTATAGCTTAGACTAGGAAAAAATAATACGGGGTTAAAATGAAAGAGTGTTTTACTCAAGTCATGCAAGCTTTTTCCAGTGCACTTTTTATTTTGTTAAATAAATGACTACAACGAATTTTTATATTGAGTTAGATATCTATTGTCTATTATTAAAAATGAGTAGAATGTAACTTCTTTATCCCAGACGCAAGTTATGAATACCTATTCAATCTGAAAACCTAAAAAATACTCAGTTTTATCCAAGAGAAATTTTATCACAAGTTATAAAAACAGAACGATCATAGCGAGTCTAACGTTACATCATCCTTTTAGTAAAAGTAAAATAAACTTAAAAACTTTTTCGTTTATTGAACCCGTAAAAATTAAGCTTCCCAGTTCGGCCATGCTTAACTGCACCTAACTCTTTCGGCCATCCCTTTACCGAGTTTAGCAAAGATGGCCCTAAGGTCTGGAGATGCGGGGGTACAGGAGGGGGTGTACGGCGACCCCTGGGGGACTCCGGCGCTGGATTATACGCTAAACAAGGAATGTAAAAACCCCACACTGACCATAAACGACCCGGAGATTTTGTGGCGGAGCTGTCGGTAGTTCCGTACGGTAGGGTTAGCAAGAAAGGCAGTTTTAAATGTTTCTGGAAATGGATCCAGTTTTATAGTTTTATTTTCATGTTCCCTTTTGTTTTTAGTAATGCTTACAATGTTTTTTAAAAATATTGAGTGTCTAGGGGGCAGTTGGGCTTTCATCGTGTATTTTCTGTTCACTTTTTATTTGCTATAAATAAGGAGTCGATAACTTTTAATAATCATTTGATCATTCAAACTTCCTTTTACTTTAATGAAGTAAAACATTTATATAACATAATGTGCCAGCCCTGTTTCATCTCACTCGCGAAAGGTTTACTGTGACAGCAGCAGAACATACAGCTACTCGTAAGTACTCAGTGTTCTCATGTTCACGAGTGTTACTAGTATAGCCCTCGTTTTATTCCCGCTATTGACCACGTATCACTTTTATGTCCACTTACAGATCCAGCAAAATTGGAGAATAGTTTAACTGTTCAAATAGAATACCTGGGTTTTTTTTTTATTTCAGGTACAATCCTAATATTCAAATAAATATTTTAGTAACGTTCTTTTTTTCAGATCCATTTTATTGAATTGTATTTGTGTGTTAAGTTGGATTGACATGAGGATTTAAAAAGTTAGTTCTTGGTGTGATAACAATTTATATAAAAGAATTTTGAATTGCATTTGAATTTTATTTAAATTTTGACACCGAAAACTATGCAAAAATACATACGACATATACCTTTTAAAAAGCTTTTACTTAGTTTCACCTGTCTCGATGTTTGTTTGTCTATTATCAAATCTTGCAAATTAAATTTGATCCACTTCCCGGTTACCGATTGAGCTTAAATTTCGCATGCATTTGTAAATCAGATGACAATGCAAAATTATTATAACATGGAGATGATCTGATAAAGGAGCTGAAAGATGGCCATGCAACTCGACATACATTATTTACTGTTTTTCATACAACCGCTCTTACGCGATTAGGACGTTATTACACTTTTGTCATCAGATATTTTGAAAACACAGTACTTTGTGGATATTATATAGGCTTCTATTGAAATCAATTTATAATTATATATCTGGTCGCGCTGTACGTGAGGATGAACCTCGACCTTTACCCAAAGGTAGGCAGCCGTCATTCATATTGCACCAGAAGCAGGGGTCAGTTATCGACGGTCTCCAGCACGCTCACCAAATCTTCCAAGACGACTCATGTTATGGGCCCGACAGTTTATAATCAGCTGCCTGTAGCTATTTCTGGTGCCCCAACTATAGGAAGCTTCAAAGCTCGTTTGAAAAAATGGCTTATCGAGCAAGCTTTTTATTCTTTTGACGAATTTATGATTTAATTTAACTTTGACGCTAATTTGGAATGAAAATTATTTAGACTTATTTTAATTTGTAATTTGACTTTTTTCTTTTATTTATTTGTAATTTTTTTTTATTTGATTTTATTTGACATTGTTATGTACCTAATCATTTGTTGACAAATTTTATGTAACATTCTATAAATGACTTGTAAGAATCCCTTACCAATAAACTATTATGACTATGACTAATTTTGTGTAAAACTAATCCAGTAAAGACCTCTGAAAATTTCCTATTTTGCATGAAATTAGACATAGTTTACTCAAATTGAAAAATTCAAGAAAGTATAACAATAGAAGCCTTGCAAATTTAATCAAGATTCTGAATGACGACAATTTTTTCGGACAAGTTTTGTAAATAAAATATTCGGGTAAATCACGGAATTGCCGAATGCGTTCGCGTTGCCTTTTCGTCAAACATCGCGTTGGATTGTGTTAGAAGAAGTAACAAGTTTTTAAACCACCCTCTTTAACGACAGAACCCCATCGAGTTTGGGCTCGTATGATTCGTCTTGACGAGTACTTTGGTGCTCTACCATCTGTGGTAACCAGGAGCTGATGGTGGGGCTGGAAGATTTTTACAATTTCAATGAGTTACAGTCTGAATACGTATGTTAAGAATTCTTGTTTCACTATTGAGTATCTACAAAATTTTCAATTGCAGGAAATTTCAGACTTTATTGATTAAAACCCACCCGTGTTCCTTCGTGCGGTGCGGTATTGGTCATATTTTTCTCGAAATTTTTTATATATACTACAACCAAAAGAAACGCTCTCTCCGCTTCATTCCAGAAGCAATTTATAAATAATAGTAATATAATAATAATAATAATAAACTGGCAACTCTGAATGTCAAAAGTAATCGTTTTGTCGATAAAGCAAATTTTAATTGAAATTAATAGTTTTCGGTACCATACCATATAGTATTTCAGCAGGAAGCCCATAAATATATAATAACATAAAAATCTAAACTTTTCGAAGCATTTATAGACTAGAAAATGAAATCAAACGAAACAAAAATCCGAAAGACAGCTGATGACATTTCATGTCACATCAATATTTACAAATAAAATAAATACGACAACGATGAAACAATGTTGACAAGAGCTGCAGCTCGCCGAGCACGCCCACCACCTCCGGCCTCGTCGCTCAGCTCCGCCTCGCCGCCGCCGGAACCCTGCCTCACCGTGAGTGCTGTGACACCGGCCGCGGCAGCTGCGTCGAGCTCGAGCGACGAGTACTACTCGCCGCCCACGTCGCCACCACCTGCGCGTCGACGGAGAGAACGCCGGCCGCCGAGTGGCTTAGGACCTCGAGGCCCACCGGCCTCTGATAGGGTCCCAGCTCCCGGCGGAAGTGTGCAGCGCATGCGATGGACGCAATCCATCAATGAGAACGTCATGCGCTCATACTATGGGGCTACAGAGGGAGGAAACAACCTGACCGCGTACCGTGTTCGGATGCTCTCTTTGTTTCAGGTGCTTGAGCCAGCCGTCAACGTTTCGGCCCAACGACTGTCGGATCAGGTGCGGGTCATCCAGCGTAATCATATGTTGGACGATAATGTACTTGATCGCCTCCGAACGGAAATGGGTAGCCATGCCATTGCCTCTTCGTCACAGACGGTGGTTCCTTCACAGGTATCACCGTCCAACCATCTTCCCAGCCACGCTGACGAGGAGAGCACTGACATGGTTACACATGTAAGTACCCAGTGTAGCAACGAATTGAGGAGTGCTTTGGAGTGCGCTATTCGGGAGTATCGCAACATGCCGCTTGAACTTAGGCCGCGGTTACCTCGTTTGCCCATGTGTAATAAGAATAAGGCGCTGGTGGCTGCTCTGGATTCGCAGTTGTCAAACTATTTTGATGACTGCGAAGATCTCACTGATACACACTCGATAATGTACTGCGCGGCCGTAGCGGCATGTCGTGTAGCTCACGTCAAATTTCCAAACAGTGACGTAGCTACACGACCAAGACCAGCTGTGCCGGTCTGGCAGTGCAGGATCGAGCGTCGTATTGGTGGGGCCAGAGCACTCATCGGCAAACTAATCTGCTTCAGGGAGGGCAATACTCGCCCACGAGTGATGCGCTTTGTGAGACGGGCGTTTTCGGGGACTAATATCAGCCCCCGAGACTATATGTCCTGTGTCACAGAGCGCATCGACTTCCTGAAGCAGAAGGTGTACGCATGGGCAAACCGTATCCGAAGGTATAAGCGGCGGGTTGAGCGGTACACCCAGAATCGCACATTCCGGAGTAATGAAAGGTGGGTATATAGGGCTTGGGAGCAACCGGACCAAGGTGTGGCTGACACGCGCCTTCCGGATGATGACGCCATGAGTTCGTTCTGGCGTAACATCTGGTCGGTGCCTGTCAGTCATACTGAAGGCGGTTGGACTCGAGAGGTCGAACGAGCGTGCGAACCGATACCAGAAATGGGGGCAATTACAATCAGCCCCCAAGATGTGGCCCGTGCAGTCCGTCCGTTGCCTAATTGGAAATCTCCAGGGCCGGACGGACTGCACAACTTTTGGATAAAGTGGCTTCAAAGATCGCACGCTCGTTTGGCATCTCAGTATCAGACCGCCTTGGAGTCTGGCTCGCTACCCGAGTTTCTTACAACAGGAGTTACCCACCTGCTCCACAAATCTGGTAGCACCGCGGAACCCAAAAACTATCGACCGATTACCTGTCTGCCGACAGTCTATAAGGTTCTTACATCCATTTTGAGAGCAAAGATTAACCACCATGTAGATAATAACGCTATCATGTCTGCCTCTCAAAATGGATGTAGGAATGGGTGCCGCGGTACTAAGGAGCTACTCCTCATCGATATGGCCATTAGCCAACAGGTTCGGCGTTCCCGAAAGGATCTGTCAACATGTTGGATAGACTATAAGAAGGCCTACGACTCAGTTCCTCATACATGGCTCATGAGGGTGCTAGAATTATACAAAATTGATACAACATTACGCACCTTCCTGATGTCATGTATGAGGCAATGGAGGACGGTCCTTCGCTATCCAGGATGTCGACATATCCAGAGGAACAGCGAACCGGTAAGGATCGAGCGAGGTATATTCCAGGGTGACAGTTTGAGTCCGCTTTGGTTCTGCCTGGCCCTGAATCCTCTAAGCACACTGCTGGAGAATTCAGGCCTAGGCTATCGGTTGAAGAGAGGTGGTCAGGTTATATCTCACCTCCTCTACATGGATGACTTGAAACTTTTTGCCCCCAACAATCTGCAACTGATGGAGCTACTGAAGGTAACTGAAACCTTCAGTAACGCCATCAGGATGGAGTTTGGTGTGGATAAATGTGCAGTCATGCATGTAAAGAGAGGGGAGATTGTGGAATCCGTGGGTACCCAACTCACGGATTCCATAAACCTGAGATCCCTCTCTCCAACCGAAACCTATAAGTATTTGGGTATGTCGGAAGTGTTAGGCATCAATGCTATTGACATGAAGCAATTGTTGAGGGAGCGTTTCTTTGGACGCCTGAAGAAGGTATTCAATAGCCTTCTTTCAGGCGGAAACAAGGTGCGCGCCTTCAACGGTTGGGTCATGCCGGTATTGATGTACTCTTTCGGCGTACTCAAATGGACTCAAACGGAACTTGATGCCCTGGATAGGCGAGTCCGTACACTGCTGACTGCATACCGAATGCATCACCCACGATCGTCGGTGATGAGACTGTATATCCCGCGAAAGTGTGGGGGTCGAGGCTTTTTAAATGCTAAGACCTTGCACAATCGCGAGGTATGCAGTCTCAGGGAATATTTCCTAGCCGCCGACGTGGGTATGCATCGTGATGTAGTGGCAGTGGACAAGGGACTCACCCCGCTCTCCTTGGCTAACGAGAACTGGCGCAAACCTGTAGTACTTGACACTAACGATCGTAGGAAAGTATGGCAGAGTAAGGAACTCCACGGACGCTTTTTCCGGGCCCTTCATGAGCCCGATGTAGATCAACTAGCGTCCGTAGCCTGGCTACGCGTAGGTGACCTCTTTGGGGAAACCGAAGGTTTTGTCTGTGCAATTATGGACGAAGTTATCATGACGAATAACTACCGGAGATTTATTGTAAAGGACGGCACGGTTGACATTTGTCGGGCATGTCACCGACCGGGTGAATCAATCCGCCACATTATCTCTGGTTGTTCTCGTCTAGCTAACGGTGAATACTTGCATAGACACAACCTTGTAGCCAGGATTATCCATCAGCAACTTGCTCTGAAGTACTTTCTTGTGGAATCGGAGGTGCCATACTACAGGTATGTGCCCGACCCAGTTCTCGATAATGGCGATATCACGCTGTACTGGGATCGGTCCATCATCACTGACAGGACTATTGTAGCCAATAAGCCTGATAAAGTGGTGGTGGACCGAAGAGAGAGGCGTACAATGATTGTTGACATATCCGTTCCGCATGACGAGAACCTCGTGAAAGCCGAGAAAGACAAACAAATCAAGTATATTGATTTGGCTCGCGAGGTTGTCGACATGTGGGATGTAGACTCGGCGATCATTGTACCGATAGTCGTGTCAGCCAATGGCCTAATAGCCAAGAGCCTCGACCAACACCTTAGGAGGCTCGCGTTAGGCGGCTGGATCAAGAGCTTGATCCAGAAAGCGGTACTCCTGGACACGGCTCGTATTGTTAGGAGGTTCCTTTCTCTGGGGCCCTGACCGCCGGTAGCTTGGACCCTGTTCCCGATACCGGTGGGACACTATTTTTTATATTTTTAAATGTTTTATTTTTTTATTTTTACTGAAATATTTAAAAATGTAATTTATGTGATAAGATAATAAATAAACGAAATAATAATAATATAATATAATATTTCACAACTATCACACAACGCCGTCTAGTCCCAAGCTAAGCAGAGCTTGTGTTATGGGTACTAGACAACTGATAAACATACTTATATATTTCTAAATACATACATATATAGATAAATAACACCCAGACACAGAACAAATGATCGTGCTCATCACACAAACATTTGTCCTGGGTGGGAATCGAACCCACGACCTCCGGCATAGCTGTCAGGGCCACTAACCACTAGACCAACAGGCCAGTCCAGTAAATATGATAATTAATAATAGCAAATTCGTTAATTAAAACCTAACGAAAAGAATATAAAGTTCAATTTAAAACAAAAACCAATATTGTGATAGTGCTAAGCTATCTCAAATTGCATGGCACATCTAGTAAGTACTTTTTCTTTATATCTGTGCTCACTCCGTTGGTGACGCCTACATTATTTTTCTTGTACGTTCATAACAAAATAGAGTAAATTTAGTTTGTCAGTAAGTGAATTATTTTTAATGACGATTTTCAGGAAAATTCACACCACCAGTTGGCGCCACTGAGCCGAGAGGTCTTTTACTTTTGAAAATGTGTACATGATGTTGACATTAATTCAACTAATGTCATTGACATAAAGTCGCCTAAGTTCTAACACCAGTCAATTTTTTTTACAAAATACGTTTCGTATGTCATTCGATAGGGAATCGTTCACATCACAACATCGTTATCGAATCAAATACGAGAGTTTAAACCAATGGCGAGCCGTTATTCAAAAAAAGAAAAACGCCACGTATGTCATTGTTGCACAGAAAGCCACAGAAACAATGCGTAACTGGGTTGTACTCCCATAGCAACAATGCGTAAGTAATTTTTTTATTTTTGTCAAAACTGAGTTACATGCAATAAACAGTTTATTTGCTCTCCTGAGAAGTTCCCGATTACGACTTACAGCGATGTTGGAACTTAATAGATAAACATTTTGACAAGTGCGCGGACCTGACGACTCAGTGCAGCCACCTGGTAAACGACATTTTAGAAAACCCTCATTCTGATGAGGAAATAAAGTTCCTAAACCAGAATGATTACTATCGTCTCTGGTTTATAAGGAGTAAAAAGGAAAAAAGGACCTATTCAAGACAAACAACCAAACATCAAGACCTATCACGCTATAAAGGCACCTTTCTATTCAATTCACCTTCGCTATTCGGTACAAAAATACATTAATTCGTTTAAACGACTGCGATAACAGTCGCTGAATTGTCGAGAATATCAGGTTTGTGAATATAAATGTGACAACAATAGAATCTTTTGCATACAATGTGTGCTCAAGAAATATACCCATTGCTATTGCCTATTGAAAACGTATTTCAAACTGATAATTCTGAAAACTATTTCGGAACTGAAAATGTATTCAATGGTTCATGTTGGCTTGAAAAAGAAATGTCATAGTATTCAGTATTGTAGTTTTTATCAGACCACACTTGGATTGCCAATTGGTATTTGGTTTCTATTATTTTGCCGATATTTTTAACAATAGAGATAATTCTACTCACCAGTTTTATAAATTGGTTTTCTTATTTCACGTGGCTTTTAGTTTATTTAAAACGTTTCCATAAATTCTTTATTGTACACTTCGTTTATAGATAATAAAAAATAAGACAAGTGATGTACACAGGCGGTTTAAGCCGCAATTTTGATTTCTTAGGGCAAACGGCACCTGTAGGTATATCTAGGGAAATATAATACATGAGGATAATTCATACCATCCCCGTAAGCCCCTAATTACTAAATTTATTTTTTTATATATTTATTTCATTCAAAGGTTAATTATCTGTGAGCACCTATGACACTTGTATTTATTTACATATAGATGAGTGTATGTGTTTGTTTATTACTACTTCGTGCTCCAACATCTGAACAGAATTGAATGAAATTTGACTCTCGGGTCGAGACTATGTCCTGGAATAGGACATGCTCCTTTCACAAGTTCCCCTAGAATATTTTTCCACTTTTGCGTGGGCACAGCAGCTTGCAGACGCTTATTCAGTGTAAGATTCACTGAACTCATGTGCTAAAAATAACCAAACCTATTTATTGTCAATCTTCTCATTGCAGCAATGAAGCGTTTACCTTATCAGCAATTAATTTTCAATCCAGTTCATATCCATTCTATACCCACCCATAACTCGTTCTCAATAGACCACAAAATCGAGTGATTTTAACTTGTCGTACCATTAATATTAGTGCGGCCATATCTTCGGCACATAACACTAAACCTTTATCAGAGAGTAACATAAACACGCGCGATAACCTCCGATGTTCTGACTTGCTTAATTTACTGTAATTGCGCTAACTGTGGTTCTGCTAGGGCTGTGCGCACTAGAGCATTGATTTGATAGTGGAACATAGACGAGGATTTTGAACTCCTTGGTTACATATTTGCCCAGAAGCCTCATTTCTGTATCTTTCACATTCAAAGATAATTATGACAGTAGGTATAACTATTGGGATTTAAAAATATGAAAGATATATGGTACGGGAACCATAAAAAGTAGGTATTATAGGGTACCTGATTTAGTATACATCAAAACATGATTTTAATTTTTAAATATTAGTTGGAAATTCTGCAGGGACTAATCGAGAGCCGTCATTCGAGAACTTATAATAATCCTTCAGTCGACAGTACTCATACCTGTGATGGACTGAGATGAAAGTACATGCTAAACTCATAAGTAATTCAATTTTCTTTTCCGGGTTCGTATCCATAAGGAAAAGCTAGCAACAATTTATATTTTGCCTGTAACGTACCGGTAATCTATATTTGGCCACATAAAGCAGAAATAGCTACAAACTTTGAGCAAAAATTGTATCAAAGTGAGGCAAAATGGTTATCACTTTATTTATAGCCAAATGAGATAAAGGTGGGTCGTTTTGATCGAAATGGAACTTCTTCTATATAATTTGGCAACACCTGGTACTATTTGCTCTACAATTTGCGTCTAAGCGGATAATCAACTCGCTATTTTTCTCTCTTTTTATTAACAGACTCATGCTAGACCACTATCTCACCTTATGGTATGAAACGATGGAACAAGATTGTCGACATGTAACTTATTCTCTTTTGACTTAAAGACCCCAGGTTATAGGTATCAACTAAAAGACTTCAAGATGTGATATAAGGAAAAACACATTACTATATATATTGTAGTATGATAAACACAAAGTAAAATACTTCTACTTTCACTGTACAAAAAATAAGGACGGATTGAAAAAGGCCAATAAAGGGTCAGTAAAAGGGTTTCAAAGAATATGAAAAAATCGCACCCAAAAGAAAACCTTGACTCTCTGAAGACAAACTAATAAGGGTGACCTATGAAAAATTTATAGAAGCTGATACAAAATCAAGGACGTAAAATCGAACTTAATTTTACAAGACCTAAAAATACAAGCCTAAATCCAATCAAGCTAAAGTCAATAAAACTAGCCCGCAGTAACAAAAACTGTGATTCTTTGTTGGACCGCCACGAAATCAAGTAACTGAAACCCGAATTTCATTGTTACTTCATAAAAACGCTGTAACAATCAGCTGATCAGACTATAAAACGTAAATCACGCACGAACTCATCAATGAATGTAAACGAAGCACGAACTCGCTCGAGCACTGACAGCGCACTCGACCACTCGACTCGCTCGAGTGCGCTCGCTGAAATAACTCAATATTCTTTACTTTACAATTCCGCCGGCAGCCCTGCGGTTCGCTTACGGGCCCCTAATGCCACATTACTTTTGTACAGAACCTTCGCTCGGTTCTCCAGGCGTTTTTGTCATAACGGACTGGTAATTTTGCGGGCGAATTTTGCCCGTTATGGGCGGCTAAGGTAAGTTTGTCTGGATTAAAATGTTTGGGCCTTCGATATAGCGTTCCACTGTGGAGTGAGGATGTAGTTCAACGTTTTTGTTTCGGCATTACAGACCAAGGTTACGGTTCAGTGTGGAGGAAGAATTAATTATTTATTTACCTACTATTGCTGAAGATTTCGTTATGTTCGTCGAAATAGCTGAAATTCACGAATACACTTTAGAAATGCTTCAACATTTTTTGTCTTTCAATTTGTTAGATTGATCTCGTCAATCACTTCAGTGAAATAAAAGTCTCAATCAATCACTAACTAATTCAATACTCCAAATTCACTTTACACATTATTTTCTCCTAAGTAAAAATACAGTGAACGCCATACTCGTAAGCAACATTGCCATTACGGCACTAATATTTACATTTCTACTACATAACACATCTTATTGCCACTACATGGCAATCTGCCACTAAGATGGTAACATTTCCTATACATGTGCCAAACTTTTTGGCTAAAAGTACCCTCGCGGAGTCTCGGGGGATGTAGAAACCTTATTTAATCTTTCTGATCCACATTAAGTAATAATAAAAGTAGCCAGCGATCCGGAATCAAAATCGTATTATGTCGAACAACAATTATGTGTGCGTCACGGCTGTTATCAGAGGAGGGTGGGCAGAGATGTCAGATGTCATATCTAGAACGAGACGAGACGTTTCCGATTGTTATAGAAGTGATTCGGGTTGAATAGTTATCAGGTTGAATATTATGCGATTCCTCAAAGTATAGAACAAAATATCCTACCCATTTTAAATGATTTGTTATCATCCATCTGCCCTAATTGTGAATTATATAAAAAATTGCCTTTTTTTTTTTTTTTTTTTTTTTTTTTTAATTCTTTATTGTACACAAAACATACATAATACACGGTGATACAATACAGTTTATGTACAAAGGCGAGCTTAACTCAACAATGAGTTTTCTTCCAGCAAACCTTTGAGTTACAGAGAGAGAACACATTCGAGGGTAGGATCCAGTGCACAATATAAACCTTACATATCTAAATCTAATATATAAATATATATGTAATTATTATACAAAAGTCTAATATATAATTATAATATAAATACATACTAATATATACATATTAATATTATGTCAATAATGAAAGGAAGTGCTCTTTAAGTTTCCTCTTGAAGACATCCAGAGAAGGGCTGTCGCGAAGGGAATGTGGCAGAGAGTTCCAGAGACGCACTGCAGTTACAGAAAAGGAACCGCCATAGCGGCTGGAAGTGTGACGCGGCGTACGAAGGAGAAGCGAAGAGGTAGTGCGACAGAGTTTACCCCTAGGGACGACATACTCAAAGCGTTCTCGAAGGTATTGAGGAGCTTTAGGATTATGCAGGATAGTGTAGAGAAGAGATAGTATATGTGTATCTCGCCGACGCCGAATCGGCAGCCACCCCAATCTGGTCCGAAACTCCGACACGTGGTCATATTTACGGAGGCCAAAAATAAAGCGGATGCACAAATTCTGCAGTCGTTCAAGTTTGTTTAGAAGTACCTCCGTAGCATCTAGATAACAGACATCCGCATAATCAATGAGCGGTAGAAGAAGAGATTGAGCAAGATTAACCTTAGTGTGAAATGGTAGGAATTTTTGGAGACGTTTAAGAGACTGAAAAGAGTAAAAGACCCTCCTACTCACATCAGCAACATGAACCTCCCAAGAGAGGTTAGTGTCCATATGCACGCCAAGGTTTTTAGCGCTTTTGGAGTAAAATATGGGCACAGAATCATACACTACTGTCGGGAGCGACTGGTGATCCAATAAGTTGAGCATGTATCTACCACCAACAATGAGCGCTTGGGATTTAGCTGGGTTTAGTAAAAGTCCAAAGGATTTAGCCCACTTGTGAATGTTTTCAAGGTCATTGTTGATGGCAGCCACAGCTTCAGCGAGTTCGTCTACTTTACAATGACGATATAACTGCAAGTCGTCTGCATAGAGATGATACTTCGAAGTTAGGACCTTAGTGAGAGCATTTATAAAAATCGAGAAGAGAAGAGGAGAGAGGACGCCACCCTGAGGAACACCCGCAGCCAACTCACACCATTCAGAGGAATCCTCATCTGATCGAACAGACTGCGAGCGATCCCGAAGATAGGATTTGAACCACTCAATTACTGGTACTGAGACATTAAGAGAGGAAAGAATTCCTAAGAGGATGTCAAAGTCAACTGAGTTAAAAGCACTGCTGAAGTCCAGTAAAACCAATATTGTTAAACATTTATTATCCATGGCCAGTCTTATATCGTCAGTTATCTTGACAAGAGTTGTCACAGTACTATGACCAGGTCTGAAACCAGATTGGTAAGGACTCAGCAGGCTGTTAGAGGACAAATAACAAGACAGTTGCTTTTGAACAACACTCTCAAGGACTTTGGAGAGGATTGGGAGGATGGATATTGGACGGAACTGGGATGGTGAGGAAGGGTTTGAGACTTTAGGAAGCGGTAAGACGTGAGCCCTCTTCCAAGCAGATGGAAAGAAGTTATTGAATAGGGAAAAATTTACTATATGAGTTATGACAGGAACTATTTCATCCATAATAGGTAAGAACATTTGGATTTGAAGGCCATCGTCACCTACCGCCTTAGTGGATATGGATTGGATACATTTCTTAATATCTAGTTCAGCAACTGGGTGGAAGGAGAAAGCAGTATTTGCTGGCAATGGAAGTTTAGAAAGATCATTGAGAGTGGAGGATTTAACATCGTCATCGAGTATAATTGGTGGCGAAGAAAAGTGCGCATTAAGTGCATTGAGGTCTATCTTATCAGGAGAACTCTTGCTAGTGGCTTTGCCAATACCAAGAGTTTTTAAAAATTGCCATACTCGTGTTGGGTTGGAATTATCAATTGAGTTGTGAATGTGGCGCCTTTTCGCATTCCTACACAAACGACCGCAGCGATTTCGCATCTTCTTATAAAGCTCCCAGTTTTCTTCGGTAGGCAGCCTTCTGTATAACTGCTTGGCCTTGTCACGCTTAGCCATCTGTTTTTTTATAGCTGGGGATAACCATGGCGCAGGAAGGTGCTTCACCCTCACCTTTTTAAGAGGAGCATGTGAGTCATACAATCTCAATATAGTACTACTGAAAACTGACACCATAGTGTCCACATCCTCGCAGGTGAACACAGGTGACCAATCGATCCTACCCGCATCAGCCCTCAAACGCTCCAAATCAATGTTTTTAAAACTACGAAGAACGAGAAATTTGGCCTTGCGTTTAGGAGGTCGAATCTTATAGGAAAGATAAATGAGGTCATGGTAGGAAAAAGGAGCAGGCAGCTGTCCATGTGCGGCTACTTTATTAGGGTCAGAAACTAGAATGATATCTAAGAGAGAAGGAGTACAGTGAGGAGCCCTGTGAGTAGCATTTAGCGGGAGCAAGTGCATATTGACAGAAGAAACAAGCGATTGGAGTTTACGGCTACGTGAATCTCCTTTAAGTATACAAGTGTTGAAATCTCCAAGAATAAGCGTGTGATCATAATAAGATGAAAGATTTTCTAATTTGTTTTCAAAGGAAGAAAAGTAATCAATTTGGCAGGACGGGCTATAATAAACACCTAAAAGCAGCTTTGTGTGTTGAAAGTCTATTTCAATGAATAGGTGTTCAGCAGACTTTGAGTAGACACTCGGAGACTGGTCAACAATCCTGTAGGAGATATCACCACGGAGATAAATGGCAACCCCTCCACATCCCTTGCCAGTTCTGTCATTACGCACAATCTTGTATCCCGGTAGTGAATATTGCGTGGATGGAAGTGCAGGCTTGAGAAAAGTTTCGGAAACAAGGACAGCGTGAATAAGATCAGAGTCGAAAGATGATAGCAGATCAGAGTAATGGGAAGGAACGCTTTGAGCATTTATATGAACCACGTTGAAAAATTTGTGACAATTTGAAAATGTGGAAGAAAGTTCGTCCCGAAGATTCAGAGAATTGTCATTGCTGGAAGCACTGGCAAAGCTCTGATCTGACGCACAAGAGGATGAGCACGAGAAGAAACTGTCATCTATGAGGTTATTTGACATAATAAATAATTTAAAATTATAAATAATCTATAAAACTAAAAAACTAATAAAAATACAAACAAAATTAATTTAGGTACTCAAACCTAGGTGCACTCGCTGACAACAGTTTTATTCTGTTTACATTAATAAAATATGAAAAGCCAATATGCCACATTCATTAATAACACGTTCGTATGTTTCCGAACGAAACTAAAAGTGACATTAGTGACAATTGTGTTAAACGTCAAACAAAACTTCAAAACAAACCAAAAATGTTAGATTAAAAAAAAAAAAATAAAAAGAAAATCGAGTGACCGACATACATAAGAAAAATCATAAATACCTATACTCAGAAACAAAAGGAAGTATTGTGATGATGCACCGTCATTTTGCTGGTTTCCGAGTTCTCTTTTCTGGAATTGGTTTTGATGGTACGGCTGAAGACTCGGAGACGGGGAACTGTGCAACAAGTTCTCGATACTCCAAGGCAGTCTCTATCTTCTTTCGCGTACTATCGGTGACTTGGATGACAATTTTCCCCTCAGATGTCCAGCACTTGTGTATTCCGAAGTGTTTCCGAGCATTCATAAATATCTCATGTCTTGGCCTAGTGAGAAACTCGGAAAGCGTCAGACCGGATCCCTTCAGCTTGGTCTTACTACGCCACACCTCGTTCCGCACGATGCGACTTTCGAAGCGAACTAAGAGGGGACGAGGCTTGCTGGTGTTACTGCCGAGGCGATGACATGCCGTTACGTCTTTCATAGTGATATCCCTCAACTCCAGTCGCTCCGACAAGATACCCAGGAAACGGGTACCAGGATCAGCTACCTTGTCCTCAGACAAACCATGCAAAAGAAGCACCTTACCACGGGATGCCATCTCGTGTCTATCCAGCCCCACCACAAGCCACTCCATCTGGGACTTCAACGAACTCAGCGCCTTCCAGACCAGACTCTTGAACTCGATGAAATCTTTGGAGAGGCTGGCAATAGTTTTATGTGATGGTTCACCGCTGGCATTCCTCAAGTCCTCCTCGTACTGTGTCATTCTAGTGGCAAATGTAGCAGAAAGATCCTCCACACAGTTTGATAATTTGGAGTATAGGTCCATAGTAGTTCTTGCAGTGTTGACAGTGAAGTGTAGAATTGTTGTGAAGGAGAGTTGATAAACTGAGTGAGTGCACCAAAGGTTAATGAAGAAGTTTAATAAGAATTCTTCATAAAATAGTTGCTTTTAATAATTTTTTTAAATTAAAATATACGAAATCAAAATTTTTAGTGTTTAACTTAGGACTACCCTCCGAAGACTCCGACGAAGACGCCTTTATGTTTTTCTGATTTATATAGCTCATAAATCAGAAAAACATAAAGGCAATTACTGCAAAGTTTCATCTAAAACTATTCAGCCGTTTAAACATGTATAAATAATCAACATACACAAACAAACACAATAATAACTATCTTCTGCCAGTGGCTTCACCCATGCAAAAGTAGAAAATTAAACCCAAGGAATCATTAAAATTATCTTAAGGAAACATACTCCTTGGATAAAAAAGATATCCTATGTGCTGATGATGAAATTTGGCGCCCGGGTGGGCGGAATACGCCCACCCGGGCGCCGAATTTCATCCAAATACACATTCACAAACTAACTTTTTTTATAATACTAGTTTGATATTTGTGTGATACCTGGGATCGCAGTCAAGCACTAGTTTAAATAATTTTAAAAAAACCTAAATATCGTAAATTTCAACCTCGATAACCTTGTTTTCTTTTTATGTGGGAAATCATCCAATGACTTTATCCGCTCTTGGGCGGAGCCGGAGGACGTGTCAGACTTTTATCCACTCTTGTTCCTTCTTTGCCAGGGGGTTCTCTTTCGCACAACACATGGCCCCAGCAGGCTTCGGAACACTACGCGATGGTAGCGGTGGTGCTCGGCCCAAACGGGGCACACCTCCCACTGTTTGCTCCACCGTGTCCTCGTGGGGGAGATCGGCAGCAACGATCTCTTGCGCCGGCCCACACAATGGTGACACCCGGGCGTTTCTTCCGCACGAATCCGCTGCAGGAACCTCCCAAACTTACCATGTCTGGTGAGGACCTACGTCATGCAGAAGACGAGGACATCTTTCCAGAAAGTGGGGACTTACCGCCATAATTATGGCGTGCCCAACGATAACCTCGCTACGTCTTTCACTAAAAATTCTTCAGGATTCTCAATAAAAGACAACCAGCAACAAGATATAGTAATGAAATGGATATTCTAGGAATTGATCAAAAGGTAAGGTCTTAATTAATCACAAGTCGGAGAAACCGATACCTTGCAGACACGGCGGTCGATACTGAGACCTTGTTTAGAATTGTCCGCCCATATTATCTTGATGTTTAGAATAAGACTGGGTATCTTGAATAACTTGGATATTTAGATAAACACTAACTTGGATTTTTAGATATAGTAAACCTGCTTGTTTTACTGTATACATGCCACAGTCGGTAATATACCCCACTTGCAAAGCTAAGACACTTATTTAAAATTTGATGTTTATTTGAGCCGATCTGGTTAGTTATAAGTATGACGGCGATGCAAACTATACAACGCAAGTTTTACTGATTTGACTGATGTCATTCCTCTAGATGCACTCTGTAAATAGCTTCCATAATTTGTTTACTTTATGCCTCAATGGTTTGTTTGTCCAGTTTATGTTCCATGAATTGATGTATCATTGCGTTTGAACTAAGACTGGCAATACAAAAAATCAATGCGTAAAAACCTAAAATATGGCAGATTTTAATTGTCCATCTTGAAACAAAATATCGTTCGATTAACTTTGCTACGATGCGCTTCTGAAGAACAATAATTATCTGATTTAAAAGAGCTGATGTCATCAGTTAGAAAAAAATACTAAATGTTTAATTTAAATGACTGCGCTATCCTTGCGTTGTAACCTTAAATGTACTGTCTACAAACGGCATGAGTAGTGAGTGTAAAAAACGATGGTTTTTTGAAATTGCTCAATTTTTTTTTTTGCGTTGGGAAATGTTATCCAATGACTTCTCTTGCTCTAGGGTGGATCAAAAGAGCGAGTCAGATTTTTACTGACTAAAACCCACCTATGTCAGGCATCCTTGTTCAACCAATTGCGATCAGTCAATATTGAATTTTTACGGAACTGGCTCGCCTGGCAGCAGCCTGTTCCCAACTGGCATTCGCCATCAACTAAGTTTTTATTCCAAGTATTTAAGACACAATCTTGTCAATATATCAAGATAGTAACTAAAATTTGAATCGCCCTTACATAACTTCGGTGTATTTAGTCTGTGTTGAGTAAAAGTGTTTTCACGTTGTGTTTTGTGCAAAATATCAAGTGGTACCCGGGACTTGGGAGACCTCTAATCAGTACGTAAACACGAGACAAATCCCCGGTTGGACCAGTGTACCGACTAGTAGGCCGGATGTACTTAGCGGAGTTACTGCGGGCCACCCGGGTATGAGTTATTACAACATGTGGACTCTCTGTCGTATGATATAGTGCGTAGATTGGCCTGAAGTTAGCTTTAATTTGTAGCTTACACATGTAACGAAAATACGTATTTATCGATAAACTTGAGTTATTTACAAGATTTATGCAAACTCCTACATTTGGCAAACAGTGAAAACAGTATTTGGAGTATGATAAAACAACCATTTCTTTGATTCAAATATTTTGATACTGCTCATACGAAAACAAAAATGACAAAATCAACGAACCGACGGATTGATTTTGTAAAAATGGTAATTGATATTTTTGGCTACTAAATCTACCTATGGAAGAAAATATTATGAAATCAAAATCTTGGCAAGGTGATTTGAGAACTGATTCTGCCGTGAAGCATTGAGCCAGCAACATTTAAATGTGCCGACTACGGGTGGCTCAGGAGCACGATGAGTATATAAGTTAGCATAATTGCACGGTTTTTAAATTGGTAATTTTTCGCCTCACTGACCTGCTCCATAAAAAGGATATCCACAGAGATAATTGTCACCTCAATATCATAATTCTTCGCAGCATGCTGCAGATGCGACCACTAATGGCCACGAATCTCCATTTTATTTTAATTATATCCCATTTAATGAACAGATTACCGCCCGCCGTGTTTGTGGACCAGGGGCGTATTTGCCAACCATAGTAATTTTCAATCGCTCTGCATATAATTATCGTGATCAATATTTAACTTAATATTCCATGTTAATGGAAATAATTTTTTTTATTGGAAGTTTTATTGTGTAATTATTGCAAATGAAGTTGTTGTATCGAGTAATTTTATTTAATTAAAATCTGTAATTGAATCGGAATTGATACGTCACTTTTTTTCGTAGCGAAAAATCCATAGACTTTATAGGTTTAAAGCAGCAAAGTAACTACAATAGTTCTTCAGCCGATCGCGATGATCCAGTTAACAAAGACTAGATCCGGTTCTCAACCAAAACTTCTCAATGTTTTCTAAATCTATCGAGCACTGTGCTGTCGGTCCACGCTACAGCCGGATTTGTCGAAAGCCTTTGTCTCTACCGACTACCGACCATCACATTGAAAATGTTACTTCTATGTAGACTGTATATTTTAAAAGGTCTATTTAGCTGCGTGGGACTCAGATTGAATGGAAGTATTTATACAATAAAGGTTTTATGTAGCTACTGAGAAACCGTATTTGCGTTAACGCTTTGAACCTTGATGTGAACTTTAAAAGAACCTAACTCGAGCCTGAATAATAATTAAGCTAAATTTTGTTTTGTAATACGATTTTTTTGATGGCGTGGGCTATAGACAGAATACTTCTAAAGGTGTAACTATTATGTTAATAGCTTTTGCCAGTTGCTTTGCCCGCGTGAAAGTTACAAATATATAGTTTACACCTCTTAATGATAAAGTAGCATTCTACTGTTTTTAAAATCGGTCCAGTAGTTTTTAAGTTTTTCATTACAAAAAAAAAAACACAAATCTATCTAAGAAACCCTTTATAATATTAATTTAGATTATAATTTTATAATCACACTTTTAAAAGTATTAATATTCTTTTAATTCAATTTTTTTTTTATATATGATAGCATAATATATTTATATTCTGTTCAAAAAAATATCTTGGCGAGTAATAGAATTTAGCAGCAGTTTCAAGAAAAAAAAATCTGGTTTTGTGTATAAGAATGTAGGGAACAAATAAAGAGGTAGAATCTCGACACAGCTCTTGCGTGTTGGAAGGTACGTGATACTTAGTTTACGAGACGCGCTTAATTTCAGCGCACGTATTTAGCATATTACTAGAATATTGAAGCAAGTATGCGCTCTAGGCCACACCCTGCAAATATGGGTTAATTAGCTAAGCCGTGTACCAACACACAGTACATAGTGCACGCTTTAATTAACTTGTATTATTTTAATTAAATAATGGTGAAGATGTGTGTTTAGGAGATACCGTCCTGTGGCTACTGAAGTCAGTATCCACTAACATCACGTTATATTGCTGAGAATCTAAGTTTGTTTTGCTACTGCTATAATATTTGACGGCGCTTTCGTATTTAGTTTTCAAAAGATATCAGAGATGGCGCTAGTGATTTAGAGTGACGTGTGTCACGTGACTGTGCACGACACTCTGACGCAACACTGGGTGCTGGAAGAATGTAGGTCGACGGCGGAGGCGCAGTATCAACTAAGCTCCGGTCGGAGACACATGCGTCCAATACGTGTTTAGTGGAGTGTCTTATTGTGTTGCCTATTTTGTAGTAATGATTATTGTGTGGTGATTTATTTACGGACGACACTGACGCAACACTGGGTGCTGGTGGGATGTAGGTCGACGGCGGAGGCATAGTATTAACTGAGCTCCGGTCGGAGACACATGTCTTTACTATGCGTTTAGTGGAGTGTCTTATTGTGTTGCCTATTTTGTAGTAATAATTATTGTGTGATTATTGTGTGTGATTTATTCACGGTGATTATTTTATGAGAACTAAAATTAAGATAATAGTGAAGTGCTAACATTAAGTGATTTGACTTGTTCAACAAGTATCTATACCCTTCGCCCAAATTGCATTTCGAGGTTACAGATCCGATTAACATTACTGATGGGGTTTGATCACAGATCAAAAAATTAATAAATGTATGAAGTGCAACCGCACTGGGCCCGCGTGGTGGATTACAGCCCATTCCCTCTCCTAGAGAGGAGGCCTGAGTCCCAACAGTGGGAACACAAGCACTAGTTTACACCAATGAAAAAAAAATACAGTCACTTCATGTAAATGGTAATGGTTCATGTAAGTGGATACAAGTGCCTGATTGTATCTGGTTAAACTAGAAATCGACCTAAACATACTTTAAAATGCACAAAATGCTGTATTTTACTTCTGTTAGATAGATAGATAGATAGATAGATAGATATATTCTTTATTGTACACCAAAAATGCAAATTACATTAGGAACTTAATATTAATATAGTGTGTTATTCTAATTCCGGGACTTAACCGTAAGTCTTTAGTAACCTAAAGACTTACGGTTAAGGCACGGTTAGCATCCTAGCATTATACTCACGCAGACAGCACTACCAACTTGCACCACCACGCCCCAGCAGTCGCACAGACGATCACAATTATTGCGCACACAGACAGATTACCGAGCAATTAGCTCGGCGCTATATGACGGGGCTATATGGCGCTATATGACGAGCTAGATTGCCCGCGAGCTCATTATACCGATATCCTCCAGAGAGCTAGAACACGGGCTGTTGAGAACGGTGTCTGGTTTGATGATGAATTATTTAACTAGCTTTTATCACTGTTTTCAAAAGCCTAGCTTACAATAGTTTTAATTATTCTATTTTAACATGAATATCTTATTATGATAAATTTGCTGGCACAACTTCATTGTATTGTGTTTTAAGGATTCCATACCTCAAAAGGAAAAAAAAAACGGGACCCTTATAGGATCACTTTGTTGTCCATCTATATGTCTGTCTGTCAAGACTCTTTATCTCGGGAACGCGTGGAGGTATCGAGTTTAAATTAAAACTATATACTCAAATCTTCAATCTCTTGAAGCTGTGAAAGAAATCAAACTTTTAAGTTAACGAAAAAAAAGAAACGGCCATATATGTCGCAATAAAACGTATATTTTAATACACTCAAGAGAAACAAAATTCATTTCCCGTTGACCTAGAATTCTGAAATTTGGCTTATAGCAATATCGCGCAGGTATAGGAATAAATCTGAAAACAGTAGTTCATCACAAAAAAAAAAACTTTTTTTGTGATTCGGAAAAATGTTTGAGATCACATTCGGGAATTGATTTATTTACATCGTTAATTTGGCACGGAACTCTCAGTGCGCGAGCCCGACTCGCACTTGCCTAGTTTTTTTTTCCATATGACTATATCAAATAATAACATGCAAAGAAAAATCCCGACCAAGCTACTAAATATCCATTGTAACATTAACATTCGTCTACTTAGCGGTCTCTTTCGTCTTATGTTTCTAAACGCCCACTATCGATTACTTAAGGCCAATAGCCTTTTCTAAATAGACTCGATTTAATTAAAACATACAATAAGAGCGTCCTTTCCGAGGTACATTTTCGTATAACCGCTCTTACGTGATTATGACGTTATTACACATCTTTCTTTAGAAAGAAGAAAGAAAGAAAAACTTTTTATTTGGCGGGAACAAATTTTGAACTTTCAGATTATAAGCTTATGTGAAAAAAATATGTGCCACATCCGCGCAAAACGGCCGAACGCTCAGCATAATGCCGTGACCACACGCAAAAAGCGATGAGTCTACGGCGCTGGTTTTCAGCGTGGGCCGGTAACGGTATCGACATAAAGACGTCGGCACGGTATTGTGTGCTAATAGATTTGAATAAAACAGATAAATATAAATAAATTATATGGAAAGGCAAAAAAAAAACAATGAATAAATAAAGTGAAAATACATACATAATATAGATAAAGTGGCAACATTACGTAGCGTCTGTGCCAAAGGACACGGTTCTGTTCGGGTTTTTATGTATTTTGGAAATATTATATTGGCTTTTATTGAAATCAAACCATAATTTGTGTAAGACTAATCTAATAAAGATCTTCAAAAATCTGCTACTTTGCGTGAACTTTGGTCCTTAATAATGTACTCATAAATTTTAAAAAAATAAAGAAAATGTGACTTAAGAAGACTTGTACATTTGATAAAAATTCTGAATGATATTTTTTTTCCAAAACAATTTCCCTCGGCTGGGCAAAAGCCTCCTCCAATTCCTTAAGTCGAAGTGCGTCATACATTCCTCGCTCAAAATGCTGCTCATCTAGCCTCAGTCTCGACAACATTCGTCTGCTCGCAATCCATCATTCAAAAAATATTTTAGAACTCGGCCGTTTCCCCGAAATGCCGCCGCAAGCAACTTTATTTGTTATAAACGGATTCACTAATTAAAATACATGAAAGCGATTTCTGTTAAACCCGTATTTTTTTGGATTATGAAATTTCAATTGCAAATGTATTTGTGAATTAAAAATGGACGTGTTATATTATTTCGTGCGAATAAATAAATCTACTTTGAATAAAATATATTACGAGGGGAAGGTTCTGCTCAGAGCCATTTTGTGTACGAGTACGTTTCTATGTATATATATTTAAATTGGCCTAAAATTTTACAATTTAATCTGATTCTTAAGGTATATTGTATATAGCTTTAAAAACGTTGTTTTCATGCTTCCTTTATTATTTTAGGTAGGAAATCATTGACTCTCGGTCTGGGCGGTTATCGGACGAACGGACGGTGAGCTATCCATGACTCGCCGTCCACAAGCCTACGCTGACAGAATCTAGATCAGACAGGTCATTCAGGAAAACCGTACTAGTCCCGAGGAATCGATACAGATCACGAGCGCAGCTGATATAAAAAGCCATATTATGAATCCAGTTCTAGAACTTTCAAAATCAAACTCAGATAGAAAGATTACTACAACAAATTATACACATAATATAATCATACAAACACATTATTTTACACTAGTGTATGTTCATTATAGAGCAGTAAGTGAAGATAATGTAACTCCTGAGTGACATGCGAACAAACGGCACCTAGATCATCCCATACACGCGACGTTGATGGACGGGACCACAGGACGTAGCGAGTCGTGTCCTGAATGGCCGGCCGAGCTGTGGTGGCGGGGAATGAGCTCTCGGGAATCAAAGTTTAAGCGTAGGCTGATACCGAGCATCGGCTGCCGGAGTTTATGTTCCTTCAACTAAGTTTTGAAAGACAGAGATGATAAATTGTAATGAACCTAGAGTTGATGTGAACATAACTGTTTGATCTTGAACCTTTTATAAAATCTTGTATATTAAATTTCATCTTCTTTATTAAATTATTCATCTTCTTTTATATAAATAACAAAATCGGTCAAAATGCCTATTAATACTGTAATAAATATTGTAAACAACCACTTTTTTAAAAGAGTTACCATGGAGTTTCTTGCGGGTTCTTCTCCATAGGAAACGACCAATTTGTAACCATGCACTAGCTTCTGACGTTTTATAAGTGCCCATGTAGGCCTATGCGAAATAAAAACTTTTGACTTTGACTTTGGTCCACAATTGACCAAGAAATCGGTGAACATATATAAAAAAAAAATACATTCAGCCGAATATAGAATCTTTTTTTTTTTAAGTTGGTTAAAAATGAATTGCTTAATGTGTTTCTAAGCTGCAAAACTCGAGAATGACTGGACTAATTTGTACGACCTTTTTTAAACTATTGGGCTAAGTTTCAGGAAGTTCGCTCTAAGAGGAGTGGCTAGAGAGGTGCCACGGCTTCCTCACTTTCCATCAGGTCCTCACCAGACATGGCCTGTTCAAGAAGATCCAGTTTCGGTTTCAGGCGGCAGAAACGCTCGGGATGTCACCATTGCATAGTGTAGATCACCCGGAGAACATAGTGAAGCATACGGTGAAAATCTGCCCCGCTAGGACAGAGCACTGCTATGCAACCGTGGAGATGATTGGCAGCGGCAAACACTTGTATGTGGCCCTGTTTAATGCCCTGGCAAGCGATTGCCTCTTTCTGAAAAGCAGTAATGCAAGCGTAGGAGATGACTGCAACCGTGACCTTACGCCTCAGCCGCCACCACAAGAGACGCCCCGGGCATCGGGAGTTACAGAATGTTGCCCGACCACCGTAGGTGCGGGCTTATGACAGGAAATGAGCCACGTCATTAAGGCACTGGATGGAATATTTAACGACTGGTGAATAAGAACATTTATAACAAACAGCGATCATCGTTGGACGCAGTATTAGCTCAAAGTCGCCGCCTCCAAACGAATAACAAAAACCTAAGCATATTTGCTGCTAACTTCTTAAGTTACTTTTGCAAATGCAAAGAAAAACACAGAGATTCAAAAGAATGGAGCACTTCAAGATAGATTGTTCATACCACCTTTTTGACAACATCGATTTTATAATGCTTACGTCATCACGTCTGCTGCTGCTGGCTCTTCTTCTTAGCGTATCGATGGCAAAACTAGTTAAATTCCTTGCCTGGCCCAGTATTCAGCCACGACAATGCCGTCCACTGATACTATCATTAGGTCCCTACATGACTAGGTAACAGGGCACGTGATGCAGGATCAAAGGTGGGACATGGTCTGCAGAGAGACGCCGCACAAACACTGAAGATCGGAACCGTCCGAGAATCCCCATCTATAAAGATTGTCTTTGCTGCGCCCAACTTGGGTGCGGAGTCTATTTAGAGTTCTCCATGTGGCCTATGGAAACTCGTGCCCAGGAGAGAGGCTCTCCGACGGCTTGACAAAATCATCAGGAGGTTTAAACTTCTCCCGCCAGAGGTCACATCTCTCCGAGGTGGTGTTACTTTGAGATGGGCTCACGCTTGCCAACAAACTTTTACAACTTTTAAGTTTTAGGGGCACCGAACTGTAATTGAGCATTGGATGGTGAGAGCCGTTTTGTTCTTTTAGCCTTTCTATGCGGCTAACCACAGCCCTACGAATTTCTGGGGGTGCAATGCCGATTAGTGGATACAACATTCGTATTCAACACCGGAGACGGTTTAAGGCAACCAGTGGCAATTCGACACGTCTTATGAAGTGCTGTATCCACTAAGTTGCAGTGGGCGGAGCAGCTCAATACTGGGCAGCGGAGAAGCGGAGCGCCATTCCAGTTGTCCGTAGAACTTGGGGAGACGCCCCCCATCTACTGGATGTTAGGCAACGTAGCAAGTTGTTTCTTGTATGCACCTTCTGCGTAACGTTTTCGTACTGCTGACTGTAGCTACTGGATAATAATATAATTTAAATATGGAACCATAACTAAAAACTGATCGCGTGACCTGTATCTAGCATATGGTGGCCGACCAGCATCGCTCGCGGTGCCCAACCAGCACAGTTTATAGCTTGTATTCGACTGTCTTGCAGAATGTGTGAATACTGACTCAAGGCAAGAATAATGCATTCAGCTTTCTAGTATAAACTCCCTCGCATCGTTCTTTAGTCCAACTCTTAACTCCATTCCTACGCTAAGAGGTCAACTCCAGAATATTTCAATGTGGCTCCCGAGCGAGGCAAATAAGAGAATGTAGGATGTTAGGGAGAGCAAAGCGAGGTCGACGACTTACCTTTTGTTTCTTGTTATTTCGGAAATAAAGATTTTTTTTCTAGGCGCCCCATGAACTTGCCTCCCGGAGCTTGCGCGGTTTGCCCCCACCCTTCTAAATATGAGCCTGATTCCAGTCATCACTTATCCTCGTAGACATATAAAAAAGTGTTCTAAATTATTTTGACACAAATCTACAACATCCTGTGACATTTAAGTCAACTAAAAATTAAGTGCCTATTAACAAAACGTCTTAACTTTTTCATCAGAATGAGTAATTACCGGGAACGAGGAAACAAAGGACGTAGTCATTATATTTGTGAAATGTATTTGAGATTCATTCTCATGAAAAGAAGTTAACATTTAGAGCTCAGCTATACTTACTTGAAGAAAATAATTGAAAAACTTTCTGGAATTTATCTTAAAGAAAAAAATTATCATTCCAGCCATTTTAGCGTTCCGTAGTCCGAAAAAGGAACCCTTATTGTCTGTTACTGCTAGCACTAGAAAGCTATAATTTTGTATGGATACAATTAATCACGCCGACAAAATTGTAAAACCAAATCAAGAAAAAATATATTTCTACGAAAAAATATCTATACGTAAAATTGAAATGTTTATTTTTTTAATTTTTCCATTAAATAGACAGTTCAAAAAAAAATCAGGGTTATATAGGCTATTTTTCAATTCACTAATCCGTTTTCGAAATTTTAAACTTTTAAGTGGTAATTTCGGTAAGGGACAAGTTCATAATTCAACATATTTTTATTTCACATAAGCCTACATGGGCACTTATAAAACATCAGAAGCTAGTGCACGGTTACAAATTGGTCGTTTCCTATGGAGAAGAACCGAAAAGAAACTCCAGGGTTACTATTTTAATAAAAGTGGTTGATGTTAAAATATTTCCATATTATAGTTATAGTCAAATATTATACAGTAAGAACAGCGTAGACCAGTCAATATTGTACCCAAAAGCACAATAAAAATCGTAATAGGAAGTAATCTAAGAATTCGTGGAGTCTACAGAGTTCTCACACTAACATTCTTAATTCTTAATTCTTTTTTGTACACAAAACATACATAATACACGGTGATACAATACAGTTTATGTACAAAGGCGAGCTTAACTCAACAATGAGTTTTCTTCCAGCAAACCTTTGAGTTACAGAGAGAGAACACATTCGAGGGTAGGATCCAGTGCACAATATAAACCTTACATATCTAAATCTAATATATAAATATATATGTAATTATTATACAAAAAGTCTAATATATAATTATAATATAAATACTATTACATACTAATATATACATATTAATATTATGTCAATAATGATAGGAAGTGCTCTTTAAGTTTCCTCTTGAAGACATCCAGAGAAGGGCTGTCGCGAAGGGAGTGTGGCAGAGAGTTCCAGAGACATTATATATAGGCTATATAAAAAAAAAGCAAGAAAAATATATCCCAAGATATCCCGGACGTTAGCCTGTACGAGATTAGGATGGCTCTGAAGCAGCTTAATAACAACAAGTTCCCGGGTGATCAAGGAATTACAGCCGAACTCCTGAAGGCAGGTGAGAAACCGATCCTTTAAGGCACTTCAGAAGCTGTTTTATTCCATCATGTTTGAGGGAAAAACACCACCGGCATGGAACGGAGGTGTGGTGGTACTCTTCTTTGAGAAGAGCGACAAGGTTCTGCTCAAGAATCCATCTCACTTCTGAGCCATGGCTACAAGCTATTTTCCAGAATAATCACGAACCATCTCGCGCGCAGTTTCGACGAACCAGACCTCGAAACCTATACTTCTGCAGCGGGGTGTGAGGCAGGGAGAAGTCATTCCTGCGAAACTGTTCACGGCCGCTATGGAGGATGTCTTCAAGGTTCTGGAGTGGAGTGGATTAGGCATTAATGTCAATGGCGAGTACATCACATATCATCGATTTGCCGACGACATAGTAGTCATGGCTGAGACTACGGAAGAGCTCAGCATAATGCTCAATAACCTCAGTAGAGCTTTCGAAAGAGTGGGTCTTAAAATGAACATGGACAAAACTAAAGTCATGATAAACAACCATGTAGCACCCACTTCTATCGAGATTGGAGACTCTATACTCGAAGTTGTGGACGATTACGTCAACCTTGGAAAAACAGTCCAGTTGGGTAAATCTAATTTCGAGAAAGAGGTCAAACGTTGAATCCGGCTTGGCTGGGCAGCGTTCAGGAAGCTGCGCGGTATCTTCTCGTCCAATATAACACAGTGTCTCAAGACGAAAGTCTATCACAGTATATTACCAGTGCGTGTTGCCAGTAATGACATATGGTTCCGAAACGTGGTCCCTCACAATGGGCCTCAATAGAAAGCTCAAAGTCACCCAAGGGGCAATGGAAAGGGCTATGCTCGGAGTTTCCTTGCGTGATCGAATCAGAAATGAAGATATCCGCAGGAGAACCAAGGTTGCCGACATAGCATGAAGAATCGCCACACTTAAGTGGCAATGGGCAGAGCACATTGCTGGCAATAATGTTAAAAAATTAAAAAGTTGCGCTTGTTGATATCTTCGAAAAGAAATTAATTCATGGTAATAATACCTCTATGCACATTTCCTTCTTACATGATACGAGGCGTTATGTGGATAAGTTTAAAAATAGTACGATTGACCACGACGAACAATTTATCAGTTAAATAATTTAAGTGTGACCAATTGATAATAAAATAAAGTTAATGTTAGATTTTACGATCATTTTTATTTTTAAGACCAAATGTTTGTTATAGATATTTTATCCTGAATAATAATCCTGTAGATTAGTATCATAAAAAGACGAGTGTTTTTTTTTTAATTTTAGTTGGTTCGAGTCCCGCGCGAGGCAAGCGAGTTTTAGAAAATCTTTGAATGCAGTTTTGTTTCTTTTTAAAAATAAAGGAATGTCTTCTTTAAGTAAAATGAGCCAATGGATTTAAGGTAGTTTCCCTCCAGGGCCCGACTTATTTTTCCACACTGTATATATTTCAGACATTACCTAAACTTTTTAGGTGTTCTATACATAGCCTAGATATTGTATAGAATACCAGATTATACAGAGCGCCGTTAACATATTTATACAAAAAAATAATTACGCAAAAGCTGTGCTATTTCTGGTATCCGTTCGAAGTACCCAGCGTCGCGTGTAGTAAGGATGTTACCTGACACTATTCGCTCTCTAGTCTCGAGCTGCTAATAAGTGGTAAGATCAGCGCAGGGGAGAGGTGGAGCTAATTTTGCCCTGCCCGAAACTGTACACGGTATACATAGTACATAGGCAGCAGTACAAAATAATAGAATGGAAATTAAAAAAAAAAACACACGTTTGTTGTAAAAACTCCAAATAACACAGAACAAGGGAAAAAAGGGAACAGAAATATGATAATGATGATGATATTTGATGTAAATGAAGCCTAAAAACTTGTAATGCTGGTCAGTGCTGACTATATCTAAATATTTTCTATAATTATAATAGATTGTGAACTTCAAATATGGTTCTATTTCAACTATAACTTCCATTGCTTTTTCAAAATACACTGTGACTATAGGTGCATTATCTTTACTTCGTCATATCCTATTTGCTATCGGAAAAGCTTATTTCCTTTAATTTCATATAAATCGGATTGTATTGACGTGATTCTGTATTGTGTATGGAAGAGGAAAACAAAAGCTACACGTGTTAGGGAGGTTTTCATTTTTGATTTAAAGGATTAATGGTTTTTCGTGGAATCAGAAAGTCGGAAATAAACGAGATTTTCTGAGATTAACGATCCTAATTATCTGTAATGAGCTGATGAAGTCCAACCGGTTGTAAGTTTCTGAATTTAATCCTCTCTCAAACGTTTGATATTTGAGACTCGCTCGACCCTAAAGCGGGAGAAGTCATTAGATGATTTCTACCTCAAAAAAATAAATAAACGTACAGCAGCGTTTAGAGAATTTACAAAAAAATAGAACCAGAAACACCCCGAAATTTGGAATTCTGCTCTGTTTAATAGACGTTTTAATTTCAATAATAATAATCTTTATTTATCAAATACCTAAAAATTATATTTTTAAATATTTTTTTAAACAAAATCATATTAAAAAAAAACATTTAAAAATATAAAAAACAGTACTCCACCGGTACCGAGAACAGGGTCCACGCTACCGACGGTCAGGGCTCCAGAGAAAGGAACCTCCTAACAATGCGAGCCGGGTCCAGGAGTACCGCTTTCTGAATCAAGCCCTTGATCCAGTCGCCTAACGCGACCCTCCTAAGGTGTTGGTCGAGGCTCTTGGCTATTAAGCCATTGCCCGACACGACTATCGGTACAATGATCGCCGAGTCCACATCCCACATGTCGATAACCTCGCAAGCCAAGTCAATATACTTGATTTGTTTATCTTTCTCGGCTTTCACGAGGTTCTCGTCATACGGGACGGATATGTCAACAATCATTGCACGCCTCTCGCTTCGGTCCACCACCACTATATCAGGCTTATTGGCTACAATAGTTCTGTCAGTGATGATGGATCGATCCCAGTACAAAGTGATATGACCATTATCAAGAACTGGATCGGACTCGTACCTCTAGTAGGGCACTTCCGATTCCACAAGAGAGTATTTCAGAGCAAGTTGCTGATGAATAATCCTGGCTACAAGGTTGTGTCTATGCAAGTACTCTCCGTTAGCTAGACGAGAACAACCAGAGATAATGTGACGGATCGATTCTCCCGGACGGTGACATATCTGACAGATGTCAACCGTTCCGTCCTTCACAATAAATCTCCGGTAGTTATTCGTCATGATAACTTCGTCCATAATTGCACAGACAAAACCTTCGGTTTCCCCAAAGAGATCACCGAAACGCAGCCAGGCTACGGACGCCAGTTGGTCTACATCTGGCCCGTGAAGGGCTCGGCAAAAGCGTCCGTGAATTTCCTTGCTCTGCCATATTTTCCTGCGATCGTTAGTGTCAAGCACTACCGGTTTGCACCAGTTCTCATTAGCCAGGGCGAGCGGGGTGAGTCTCTTGTCCACTGCCACTACATCTCGATGCATACCCACGTCGGCAGCTAGGAAATATTCCCTGAGACTGCATACCTCGCGGTTGTGTAGGGCCTTAGCATTTAAAAAACCTCGACCCCCACACTTCCACGGGATATACAATCTCATCACCGACGATCGTGGGTGATGCATTCGGTATGAATCTTTATTTATTTAATCTTCTATACAAAATAGTTACATGTAACAGCCACAAGTAAATCTAAAACTAATGATTGTGCTAGTGCCCAAGGAATAACTATAATTAACTTATTAATATTTTAGAACTAAAGGAAAATTAAATTTATTAACCTAGAATTATGTATAATTAGCGACTTGCCCGAGTTAAGTTTATAAAACCTGTTTTTCGGGTCATCACTTACAAGACTATCACTACGGGTACATGTATACAGAAATGACAGAATAACAACTTACAAACTGAACCTACAATCATACTAAAACTTCCAATAGTTTCTCCGTGTCTGTGTAATTATGATTCAGTAGATACTCCGATATCATAATACTACATTTAATATATTATCATCATCATTCTTTATCATTTTTTTTATTTTATTTATTGTGTACACCTACCACAGTGTTGTCTCTTTTAACCCAAAGGTTGACTGGTAGAGAATGCCTTGTTTTATTAAGTCCGCATATGTACCACTACTGTACTTGAAGTTTAAATAAATAAATATAATTTACGCTATTTTTATAAACATTATATTTTTATACCTAACAATTTGTTATACAAAAAGGCCCTAAAAATACATAAAATCTATGTGCAAGTGCATGTCTCGTCTGTGGTTTAGTGCAAGCCAAATCTGTTCTCCTCCTAGTTGAAGGTACTGGTTCAAAAGGAAGCTCAGAGTGCTGATAAAGTACGGTGTGCAATATAAATAGTTGGCATACTGTTAGTATTTTACATGCAATGTATAGCAGGTGTGTGGGAAACCTAAAAGGGCGGAAGGTTGCGACTATTAGAATTGCTCTTTGAGTACGTTCTAGAGGAAGTATGATAGTCTTTGCAGTTCCACCCCATGAAGTGGAAACGCGAGCATATCAATTAATAAAAAAAAAATAAAAAAAAAGTAATACAGTAGATGAGAACAGATTGACACAGAGCCAAATAAATCTGTTGAATTAACTAATAGATTTAGATTCATTAAATATTTTGAATAATCTAGGTGTTATGGTGTATTTCGCCTGAATTGACCAGAAAAAAATGTTATAATATCCTTCAGAAAAAAAAAAACTATGAAATAGAACAACACGAAAACACGTCACAGTCGCAATAATCGACAATGAAAAAATACATCCTATTACCAACACATCATAACGTCCACACAATATATAACACAGCACATTCGTGATTCATTACGTCTGTGATTGGATTGAATGCGATTGCTACGGATTCCTATTAGGCGACTATCTTTTTATTTCTACGGCTTCAGCGCAATATTCCCTTCATCAAATCCAATCTCCTGTCTCCCTCACTCGTAGAATTAAAGAAAGGGAAGACAAACGGATTTAGAATTGGATAATTTGATTTATATGTTTTCGGAATGTAGATGTGGTATAATGAATCCTAATGAGTGTTACCGGGTCAGGCGTTTTATTACTCACAGCGATGCGGGGATCTGATTAAGTGTTTATTTTTACAGGAACGTGGAACGGATTTTGTGTAATGTTGTTAGGGATAATCTTGTTATTTTGCCTGTTTGTTTAGTTATGTACGAACGGTAAGTAGAAAGGATTTCTCAGACATTCAACGATTTTACAGAAAATTACTAAATTTTTTTTTTTGTTTTTTTTTAGTAATTTCCTGTTAACATAATGCATCATTTTTATCCCATAATTTGTAATCTGGTGGCTTCACCCCTTTGGTAAATTTCTGGGTAGAGGGAGAGGGAGTATCAGACTTTTACTGACTAATCCCACAATGTTTCTTCATTTACCTTGTGCGAGGGCCACGGTAATCATCAAGGGCATCGGCCATAACTAGCCCCATCAATTTCTCTGATATTTCTTGGAGGTGCGCGTAGAACATAAGGTAACTTTTTTTCCATATAGATCTCTTAGGCTTTTCCTTATCAAAAGGTCAGATGGCGGGTTCACCGTCGGCAAGCCTACGGTGGTCAAAAATTGCTCTGTGACAACAATGTGAAACAATGTTTTGTAAAAAAAGAATCCACCTCCTATTCCCTCTTTCTTCATACCATGAACCAGGGACGGATGCGAAAAGTTGCCGCCGCCAATCGTCTCCACAATGACAAGGTGGTTGGAGATGCAACGCCGGGGCGAAACTCCCCTGCTGCGACAAGTCGTCGCATGGCGGATAGAGTTTCGGATATCTCATGGAAATATGGTGACTGCGCCTGTCCCAACTCTGTTCTAGGCACGCCATACTCGTGGTGGTAAAACTCCTCTTTAAGGAGTGGCTGGAGAGATGCCACAACTTTCTAACCTGCTGCGTGACGCAGTTCCTCACCGGGTATGATAAGTTCGGGAGGTTCCTGCTCTGGATTCAGACGTAAGAAACGCCCAGGCGTCACAATTGTGCGGGCTATCCAGAGAACACGGTGCATGGTGAAGGTGTGCCGCGCTTGAACAGAGCTCCGCCGTATCTTCGTGGGCGCGATGGGAATCTAGCATGAGAGCGTCCTAACCCTTATGATTCTATATTGATTATTTTATTCCTCATCAATTCATTTTGATTAAGATACATCAAATCTGTTACGGTTGAGATAGCATGTCAATGTCACAACATATAGCAATACAAAGCAGTTAGCTTCAAAGTGTTTCGCGTCAGCTCCCACAAAGCTTAGCTTGGAATCAATGTAGACGAGCCCAAACAGCAGAATCATGCACACATGTGAACGAGGCTCTATGCCGCGTTTGAACGCTTCAGTCACTCGCCACACTCAATTGTCTGGTCAAAGGCTAGCGTTGTGTAGAATGCGACAGCTGTCTTGTGCTACAACAGTGCGACACACTGCCCGAGATATGAACAACATAGGTCACGTCTTACAGCTATGTTAATATAACATAGTCGTTAGAGAGGCGTTTGAGTGATTTGTGGGCTTCGAAGATGATTTAAACATGAATAACACAATTCGTTAAATGTGAACAGTGTATTTTCTCTAAAACCTTATTTGACTAACAGCCAAGCGAATATAAGATGACCAGGTGAAGGTCGTGAGAAATCTCTGGATCGACGCGCAGAACCGGTTGGTGTGGCGATACTTGAGTAAAGCACAAGTCCAACCGTATACACCATTTGCGTCCACTGTCAAGGGCCTGATATCAAACCCGTTACAAGGTCGTCGCAAGTATTCCTTTATTTTTGCTCTAAAAAACGTTAATTAGGCAAGCTATCCTCGTCTGACGTCAACTTATCATACTTCCACCGTAAAGCAGACCCCCCCCCCCCCCGCACCGCACCGCCCCTCCTGCCTCCAGGGATTAAGTCATTCAAAAATGTCCCGGTGACCGCGAATGCAAATGGCGACATCTCCCGCCAACGGTTATTAAGTGCCAACATTAATTTATTCCGTCTCGTTCATCTTAATTAAAGTCGTGCACTTTTAGACCCGTGAGCGGTTAGTTCGACGCTTTTTTTCCTAGCTGCATCAAAGCTATAGTCTTGTCCATCTAAAAGAAATAGTTTCTAAGAATACTCCTATAAAAAATGCACTAACGTTGGTAGGTAAGTACATATTTTATGTACGGAATTTAATTTCTCTCCTGCGCCTACTTTTGTTGGAGCAGCCCTAAAGTATTTTAATTTTTCCACGTAAATGTGAAAATTATTTTTAAAGCACAAGCTTTAAGCCGCTTTCAGTCTACAATAAAGATAATTATGCAGGAAAGTGTAGCGGTCTACGAAGGAGCTACGCGGCTACACAGCTACGCAGTGCTACGGCGCTACGGTGCTACGTGCTACGTCAGTGTTTGCATTGTTGATTGTATTCAAATGGGGGTTTGCACTAATAATTTTATTATAAGCTGCTGGTTGGCTGAGAAAAGATGGTAATCTGTCTCTAGAGTTAAACTCTACTTATATGCTGTTATTTTAATACTTGATCCAGATAGTATGTACTAATTGTGAATTGCACTTTGAATAAATTGCATTATTTGTATGAAAAGCAAAATCATTATTCTTATTGTGTAATCCAATTTAATGTTCAGTTATTTAATCAAATGAAATACGTGCAAACGTAAAAGTAAAACAATGTATTGGTTTTTTTTTTACATTTCATATAAATGTTTCAAAAAGCTTAACAACGAATACGTGCGCTAAACTCATGGCATTTAATTAAAACCTCAATAAAAGGCGAATTTAAACAAAGTAACAAGTAAATAACCAACTGACACCAAGCGAACGAACCGTGGCACAATAACGAAGTTTTCCGGAACATTCCGAAGTATTCCGAACGTTTATTTATTAGGCGTCGCTGTTGCAGGAGTGCACATTAGCCGCTTCGTTAGAGAAAGAATATTCCGCGGCCCACACCGGCACTTGATTTAATTTCATGTCCACTAAAGGCGGGGTCCGTGAGACCCCCTCACGGGGTCGCGGGAGGAGCGGGGTCGCGGAGGCGCTCGCGAGCTAATCTCATTCGAGCCGAGTCGCTCTGTACGCGCACCGATTCAGTTAAAAGAAACTGCTTTTATTAGAGGAATCAGTAAAGCTGCGGACGTGAGACTTGCCGCGTTTTACTACTCACAGTAAAACATTACAGGTTTTACTACGAATTATGTGAATGTGTTGCTTCGATGGGGCCGGTTTATGTGCAGCTCGTGATAAGGAAGCATGGGGCTTACGATGCCCTTTCCCTGGACAAATGAGGGGAATAAAAATACTAAAGGAAAGTAATAAAAACAAACAGTAACTACGTTCATCTCTCACAAATTGAATAACACACACACACACACACAAACAGCTACAAAAGCACCCTAGATTGTAATCAACTGTTTACATTTTCAACTAAAATTACGAATTGGACGTTTGTACTCGGATAAGTTTTTCTCTTTCTCTAAGCCACAAAGCGCATTCTCTAAATAGGTTTCTGTTACCTTCTTATTTGACTTTATGTTTATTATCTTGCTGGGTAACCGGTAGAAAGCCAAAATATCTTCGAAGGTCGTAACTTTGTCGTATAAATAAATTTTTCTAACAAATATAATAGAATAAACTTTATTGTACACCAAAATAGTAAAAAAACTTTTAAACTTACTTAAATCTATGGGTACAATGGCGGTTGAACTAATCTAAAATAGTCTAGTTCAAATTCTTTCACATCAGAACTTATGTTCATACTTTACGTAGATAGTAAAGTCGAATTATTGTAGACGGTATTAAAGTATAATATTAAATATCCTCGATTTCCAAGGAAATAGCTCAAACAGACACCGCTGCGTTTGGTTATAAACTAACGTAGAAAATTCAAGAAGATTCAATGGGAAAGTTGGAGACGTATTAATCCTACAAGAGAATTAATTTTTTGATTGAATTTTAAGTAGTGCTCCTAATGTTATGATAATGTGCTGAGCAGTGGTGGCCCAGCGGTAACGTCCCCGACTTACGAGTAGTAGTAGGTCGCCGGATCAAACCCAGTGAGGTATATAACTTTGTGTACCTAATTTACTTCATCAACACTGCCCTCAAAAAGGTGAAGGCAACATTGCGAGGAAACTGGTGTGTTCTAGAACCACAAATTCGAAGACATATGACATGCACCAACCCGCACTGGACCCGCGTGGTGGATTACGGCCTATTTCTTATTCTAGAGACAAGTGAACCTGAGTCCCGGCAGTATAGGGCTGCTTATGCATGCATGTACCTATGTGTGTTCTTAATGTAAAGCTGACCACTAACATTAATCATGCTTACAAATCGGCCATAGCTCATGGTTGGTCGCAATTCGAAAATATCGGTCTAACTGATCAACACAAACATGTTTTAAACCACAAAGCGATACTGGATCACTCATTATAACATTACAAAATACCATTTGTATGTGCAAATGCATTTCTCTTTCAAACGGAGAGCTAATCCATGTATAACAAGCGTGGCATAGCACACATTTCAAAAACATTCCAATCGCTCCGTCATCGAGTTCAGGGGCTGAACTCGTCATAATTTATTTCGACGTCATAATAATTTATTCGACGTTTAACAGTAATAATAATTTATTGGAGACATATTCGCGGTGATAACGGAAAAGAAACGGATATCAGAGGCCGTCAAACTGATTGATTGGATCGTTTTCTTGGGGTCGTACTGATAGCGACGCCCGAGACTAAGGAATCAGTGGACGATGTTTTTTTTTGTCTATAATTTTAAAAGGGAAACAATCTTCATCATATACAAAAATATTAAAAATAGCATGTATTTATAACTTTAGAAACACTCAGTTACTCACCAAATCAAGATTAATTTTGCAAAACTTTTGTTATTTCAAATAAGTACTTACTTACCTACCTCACAATATTTTTATAGTACATCAATTTTTTTATTAACAAAAAGATAACTTTGAAGTAATATTTAGTTTTTTCTTGAAGAAAACTCAAGCTTCCTAAACTTGAAATCGAAAGAAATCAACAAAGTGAACACAAAAAGTGTAAAGAAATCTTTTACACATCTCTCACTCGAACTTAGTACTTACTCCTACCTTGAGGTAATTTAAAATGAATCCTGGACTTAAGTGTCGCGAGCATCTCAGGGTTAACTTCTTCCTACAATTGTTTTGAAAACTTTGCTGTTTGACGCGAGTCGGGTAACCAAAGGGAGGTAATGCTAATTCCAAGGAATTCGCTTTGTTATGAAGTACATGTACTGCAGTTCAGCTTTAAGTGGAATTTGTTTGAGTAGTAGAGTAGTAGCTTTGTGAGAAGTATGTGGGTCTTTGAGAACATTTTGCTTAACGTTTTTTTGTGTATTCAATCGCGCATAATTCATAAATATGAAGACCATAATTATTTACTGCTGTTTCCATTGATTTTGACTTGGTACCCACGTTTTAAATTAGTTACAACCTTTGTCACCGGCCGCGATGGTCTTTTGGACGCAAAGCACACATGACCGGGCGATATGGTACCTTTTAGGAGAGAATTATGTCCATCTCAATAATAAATTGATGACGATGAAGAATTGAGTGGATATGTCTATAGACCGTCATGTGCTTGATGATTACTTATTTAAAGCAATAAAAAAATTAACATGCTGTTTCTTGAATGATGATTAATTATATTTATTTCGTAAATTGGTTGAAAATAAAACCTTTTCACGTCAACCAAAATTAGTTTTTGTTTATCAAGACACATTGCTATTTTTATAATAACACAGTATATTTTCACATCCGCGTCCATTCGTAGGTCTCTGCAGTCCACGGGCCGTGGAACTGAGCCCCCGCTATCTTCCCCCTCTCCACATCGTGCCCGTACCTCACCCCTTCCAGCGCCCGCTGCAATGACTGCTATATTTCACCGCGACGCGCCGGATATATCCACGCACCTGACGACCAATCACAATCGAGTTTTAAAGAAAACCTTAGATTTGAAGAAACGTTAGTCATGGTGTTAAAAGTTCAAGGTTGTTTGAAATGTGTTGGAGTCGTTTGGGGTTATTTATAGAGAAATCGGATCGTGACAAATGTTCTAATTAATAATAGTAGACCCTTGATAACATCAACACCATACTGGTTGAGGTCGGCAAAGCAGCGTTAAATTTACAAGAGATTAGGGAGATCTATATTCAGCAGCGAGTGAAGTCAAGCTGTAGTGATGATAATACTGTAACCTATGATAATCTTTGTCAGCAGTATACACCTTTCTGCTGAAATGGTGGTCTATCTATCTATTATACAAACATATACAAAAGCAGTTGAGTCTGAATTACTGTGTATAAAGTATTACTGTGTTATTGTTTGGGTGGGGATCGTCGAGACTGTCTTATTTTGCCCACTTGCCATGCTTGTATGTAGCCAGTGATCTGTTCTGACTGTCAGACAGTTTATTATATTGTCAACAAAGGATTTAACTCCGCCAACGTTGTTTAACGGCTCTCCGCTCAAATTCTGCAGAGAAATATCATCGACCTGAAAATTCTTATAAGTTATGGCAAAAGTGTTTACAATTATCAACTGATGTACCTAATTTTGTGTATCTTGTACTAACGTTTTAAACAAATAAAGATTATTATTATTATTATTACCTAAACTGAATTGTTAAATTGATGGGTGGGATTGGAGGATGGGATGGATTGTTGAAGAGATGAAAATAAAGAAAGAATTTGCTGTTTGAATTTTCCAGTCACCCCTTCCAAAAATAATTCAAATATGTGCAGTTTGCAGTAAGCGTATGCTTTGAAAAGACCGTAAACAAGTTGCAGAGGCAGATACTGTGCTTAGCAACCCCATTAGTTGAGGCCCGAGAGCCTCCGAAGCCAGGACCCAGGCCCCGATGGTCCTGGAGTGGTATTTTTGGCGTTGAACCTTCACACCGCTACTTTTAGTTCCACCTCGGTCACCTCCAGATTATTGTCAACGGGAGTAGTTTCCACATAAAAAAAGGGCAGATACTGAACTCTACGAGTGTCGGCCCCAGGATTGGCTGCTTCTTATACGAGAGAACCATATGTTTCTTACTAATAGCAAAACTCCAAACGTAGTACAGAATTGGTCATTATGGCGACACTTGGGTGAGGCCATAATGACCGGTAGGAGGAAGATGAAGAGAGGAGATGAGGATGAGGAGAGAGAGGAAGGAGATGGCGTGACGATTTGAACTCCTACCTTAGGGATTGCCCAGAAGTGGCTAGGGACAGAAAGGAATGGAATAATGGAAGGGAGGCCTTTGCCCTGCAGTGGGACACAACGGGCTCATAATAATAATTGAATGAGGCCTATGTCTGTATGAAACGTAGTACATATAAAAGTTTTTATTTAATCCACTTTTTAGCTACGATACTTCTGATCATAAAAATACTCGTATAGAATATTTACCGAATGTATTCAGCGTTCTGGTAAAATAAATGGATCAGATTCTTTTGGAATTATTGCAAGATAAAATGATTAATCTATACTTACGAATAGTGTTGGTGGCATTTGTGCAGTTTTATGAGTTGTACACGGACGAAGTCGTAGGCAAAAACTAGTGTTGAACAAAAACTGTTTATTACCTATTTTTGAAAGTGGCATCACCCGCATGAAAGTAGAAAATTACCCCAAACGAACATACTCCCGGCAAAAAAGTATCCGATGTGCTGTTCCAGGACATGGTCTATCCGTGTAACATTTCATCAAAACCCAGTCAGCAGTTGGAGCGTAAAAGAGTAACACACACAAACACAGGTACAAACTTTTATCTTTATATAATTACAGTGATTTATTTCCATCTAGGTATTTGAAAAAGTTTAAAAAACATGATTATTTGAAGTCGTTCATTATTACGTCTATAAAGTTTCTCCATCGCGTCGTAACTTCCGAGCCAGTAGCTGCGAGCTGCAGCAGCCGCCGCCTCGCCTTGCAGTAAACTTACAATGTAACGCAACGTATTGCCTGCCACGCTGTCGAAGGCTACATTCTATTCACAGCCAGACCAGCATCATAGAACGGTCAGATAAACCTACTAAGGCTCTATACTGAACCAAGATCCTGAATTGGGCTGTAATTCCCAAGACTACACTTATCATCATCATAATCATTTCAGCCGAAAGACGTCCACTTTTGGACATAGGCCTCCCCCAAGCGGCTCCACAACGATCGATCCTGTGCGTCTCGCATCCATCGGATTCCCGCGACCCACACCAGGTTATCGGTCCACCTTGTGGAAGGCCTTCCAACGCTGTGGCTTTCGGTACGTGGTCGCCACTCCAGAATCTTTCGTCACGAAAGAGAGGAGGAGTGTCTCGCCAAGGGAGGCCTAGAAAACGCTGGCCTGATGTTATACAGCCCTGTATTCACGAGAGATTGGCTGGAGAAAGCAAAACAGCTGGAAGAGAGGTGTTGTACCCGCCTACGACAACAATTAAAAAAATATGGTACTGTGAACATTTTTTTTTCATAAACCTACATACATCTAAAAACCACACAGGCAAATCACGCTCATAATAACAAAATAACCATTCATTGTTCATCCAAAACTTGATCATGACATTAACATACAAATTCAGTCGTATTCAATGGCACAACAGACCGTCCACGGCATAGTAATATGCGGCCATTGTTTAGCGAGTCCGCGTAATTGGCGCCAATGTACGGGATTGTTCCCGAGTAATTTAATTATTTGTTTTAGAAGTGGGGCGCGCCTTGCGTTCGTCCTCGCAGTCAGGCGGTAGGGACCCGTGATAGACGGATTTCGGTTCGTTATTACATGATGCTAGGACGGTTTGAATAGCGGGGCAATTTTCTGGTGATTTCATTTCGTTGGTACCGATGTTTTACTAGTAATAATTTGAACAGCTCTTCTATACACGATTGAACCTAGTCTGCAAGACCATGTGTGGCTATACCAGTCAACAGAGAGCGCATGTTTAACAGGAAAGCCGGGGTCTCTTTCATCTTATACAGTGGACCATACACCATAGACACTGCATTGATATAGGCCTCTAATTATACATTTCAATGAATGTAAACGGTCAGCTATTTATTTTTAGCATTAATGTTGGCAAATGTGCGTAACTGAGCTAAGGTTATCACCACAGGCTGATTCTCTTTAAAAGTTATGTTAAGCTTCAAAAGTATGACTTAACGTTTTTACTTATTTCTTTCTTTTGAACAGGATTCCGCCAGTATATTTCCAACTCATCGTAGCCACGGAAACTGTGACGACGCACACATTTAGTACAAATGTGGATAGAAGGGGTGCGGTGCGGTAGCCGGGATAGGAGGGGGAATGAGGAGGCTACAGAGAGTAATGTATGACGATTATTTAGGACGCCGCCGTTTCCTTACGGAGCAATAGTTTTTAAAAGCGGAGTGAAAGCGGTTAAATATAGTATGTAGTGTTCGGCCTTTGTTGTGAAGTATATTTATATAGTTTTCTTCAAACCTTTTTTACCTAAAGGTCGGCAGAATGGGTAGAACCTCCATCGGTTTACCAAATTTGAATTGAAATAGTGATTGACCTCGTTAGAAATCTAGAATTATCAACACATTCGAATTGAAAATAACTCGTCTTTTTAACCGACTTCAAAAAGGAGGAGGTTCTATGTTCGGCTGAATGTACGTTTATTTAACCAATTATTTACATTTTTGGTTAAAAACAAGACACAAACAATTAAAAAAATATTTTTTTTTTCGAAAGCCGGTATTTCTGATTTTGTATATTTGGTTTTTTTATTTTGACTTCGACTTCCGAAATTAAAAATATTTTGCAGCTTTTTATGTTTGTAATACAGAAACATAAAAATTAGAAATCAGTGGTATTTTTTTTTTACTTTAATTAAGTTTTTATTTTTCTCTTTTTAGTCCTGGTAACCCACAACTAAAACTTAGCAATGACTAGTAAATCTAGACAGAGAAAATATAGGCAGCAATAGCAATCCCGTAAGATTTGCTATCATTTACTTAAGAGTTCCATTGCCTATCTCCAAATTTTTTTATCAAATCTTCACGATATTTCATCATCATCATCATTTCAACCGAAAGACGTCCACTGTTGGACATAGGCCTCCCTCAAGCGTCGCCACAACGACCAATCCTGTGCATCTCGCATCCATCGGATTCCCGCGACCCACACTAGGTTATCGGTCCACCTTGTGGAAGGCCTTCCAACACTGCGGCTTTCGGTACGTGGTCGCCACTCCAGAAACTTTTATCACGAAATTTAAAACAAAAATTTTTAAAATCGGTCGAATTCACGGTATGGGTAATACGTATAAGTGTTTCTTTTAAATTTTACTATATTTCTGGCTTCAGTGTTGAACAACACGGCAGCATGCTTATTGTGAGTTTCATTTAATGTTTCAATAAAACTCTCAGTCTAAAAATATTTGCAATGAATTCCATGAAAGTGTGATCATTCTCACTAACTAGTTACTTGTTTTTATTTATTTTTGAAAGTTAAAACTGCTCGGCGGGCGTCTGAGTTTGGGAATAAAATATTTATTATCTCGAACAGTTTCTAACTTTAATTTGAATGGTTTGATATCTATTTGATGTTGTTTCTTGGATTTTTTTTCCAGTCACGTTTATTTTACAAGTAACTTGAATTAAATAATTGCTATGATTGACATAAAACTTGTACATTTGTAAATAATTTGCAAATATTTATACAGTTTGACCTCTAAGCTTTTATTTTTAGCAATATCGACCAGCTAAGATTATGAGCACATAAAAAACCTCTCTCTTTATACTTTCAGTCAGCAAAAGATTTAAAACCGCTGATCTTTTAGTTACTAAGCTCTTTGAAATACTGTTTTCTTTTTCCAATAAATCAATGCTCAGTCACGGCTTCGAATAGATTTATAAAAGCAATAGAAAGGACGTTTTATTATTAAATGGAATGTGGTATTTACAACATATCTCGTGTAAGCCGCGAACTATGCTATTGCTCAGCACAAGTGCGAGTCGGCAATCCTCGACAATCGTCGGCAATCGTCGGTCACGACACGATGCACGCTGGCCCCAATTGAATTAGTGATGTCACCACTGGCTTCCTTCTGCCATCCTGGTACTTGTATTCTTTACTACTAGATTTCTGATGAATTAATTAAGGATCAAAATCCTAACCTTCTTCTATATTTAAACGTTTTTCCTCGACCATTTTATTTATCTCACCATAGTCTTAAATTCGAATGTATATTTACGCATATTTGAAAGTTCCTTTTCCTAACAATTTCAACAATCACGATAATCTAAATGAAGTAACGGTGGCTCGTGAAATACAAGAATGATGTAAAAACCGTATTGATTTCTTTGTGAAATCTTTTTTATTAAGGATTCAGTTTTTGTCTTCTAACCTACGAACACAAATCACTCAAGAGCAACTTGTTCTCAACCCATTTTATTGAAAATAAACAGAGTGTCGTATAATGTCGCGCAGTAGTTAACCGGCCGGCAGCTAATCAAGTCTCGCTGATAATGCCAACCCCACTCTAGACCTACATCACACACTGAACACTCTTTGTTTTTATTTTATTTTGCTTTATTATGGACCTAGTGCCGGCTGGCTTGACTGCTGAGCGAAACGGATGAGAATTAATTGGAAAAGTAGATTCAAGACAACTTGGCAATATTCTATCAGGCGAAATATCTTTACCATTAGATAAACTATAACACAAAGGTTAAATAAAATAGTGAGCTGTAAAAGAGGATCTGTCATTATTATTTATTTAAGTACATAAACTCAAACTCGAAGGCTACCAAGCATAAAAGTATCCACTTTGGATGCTGTTACGCTTAGTAGTCTATCGTAATGTTAAGTTGACTTATCCCATCTGCTGAGCAGGCGGCACCCATTCATGAATGTGCATGAAGCATGAATCGACATCGCCTAGCTCAGCCATTCAGTAAACTCAACGACTCGATGCGCCACAAAGCATCAGCAGGATATTTGAGTTTCACGAATTATATAGGTAGCTACCCTAGAGAGGAAACATGAACGTGACATCATGCCCGTATCATCTAAACAGATAGAACTTATTGTATATGCAGTATGTTTAAGCCACATGGAATAGGAAGCTCGTTATTGCTATTCACAAATCCACTCTTTGGACTGTTTCTGAGAAATCCCAAATAGAAAAACCCAACAGCTCGACCAACCTAAAAATCCTGCAACCTACCGCGGCAAAACCACGGAGTTTAATTGATATTTAAAATTAAGGTGGATGAGTGAGCATCATAACTCAGAGAACCTTTAGTGCCACGGGAAGTACGCTAAGCGTCAGTTTCAGATGGCAATTATAGATTTTTGGCAGCCTTTATATGGGTAACTACTTATGGCAAGTTTCAAGTGTATCGGTCCAATCGACAAGATTTGCCATACAAACGACATTCCTCATTTTTATCTCCTTAAAAACTGTGTTTCCAAAAAACCTTTGCTTAGTGCTTGCCTAAATCACGATGAAACCCTTGTGCAAAATTTCACATTCCTATTCTCAGTTGTTGTGGCTGCGCGTTGATATACCAGCTAGTCAGTTTCCTTTTATATACCTATAAATGATTAATATGATTACGTATAATAGCAATCGCTTATTTCCTTTAGTCCCAAGAGGAGGGAACATTAATATTCTCTGGTATTTTAAATGAGTAGGTAATGCTCAACTAGATTTTTACGAAGAATATTAAATTTAAAAACGAGAGGTTTTAAGTACACCAATGTTTCAGCAGGGAATGAGGAACCTTGACGTGGATCTCCTTAAATGTAATAAATACAAAAGCGTGTTCATTTATTGAACTTTTTATGAACACACCGATCTTCCCTGTTATCGGAGATGTTTAGTATAAAATGTTTTTATGTATCTTTCGTATCAAGTAAATTGGATGAATGTTTGGGGCGCTTCGTGAATTTTCCTTATTGTATATAAAGTACTTACTTTATGATTTGACGCCCACATATTGACATGTTCGGGCTGTTTCTAAGTAATAAAGTTTGTCGTAAGTCTTGTGTTAAAGCTTTCAACGCAAACTAATGTAAGGTATTTATAAGGTTTTTTTTGTAACGTCACTGATTCTTTTCCTATGTGCGTTGACCACGTTTTTGATCACACATATCCGGAATTGAATTCTACTCGTCCTGTGTAAGACTTTAAGGTAGCAATCTACAGGTTTTTAAATTATTCAAGATTTGAACGAATTAACCAATTCCGTTAGTTAGTTTAGACCGGATCCGTTCGGACTAGGTATCTTTTAATGAGTCATTATTGTCATTATCATTTTCTTTTAATATAGCGTTGAAACAAATGGATTATCTATTGATCTTTTTTTCTTGAAATTGACAAAGGACATTGCTCTGCGTCCATATATTGTTCGCCCTGGAGCCAATAATATAATATTGTATTCTCTATCATTAGTATACTCCTATAAGATCTTATTTTTATAGCAGACAAAAAAGTATCAGATTTTTAGATTATAATCGAACCATATCAACGAGTATTAGGTATGTTTTTCATAGCTCCGAGTGATTTTCAAGAATCTGAAAAACAACATCTTAATACATTTAGATATTCAATACAAAAATATTTTTAGTATCTATCTAGATAAGTACTTATGTAGTTTATTTTCTAGCACAGGCTTAAAGGACTTAGTATCCAGGCCAAAATAATTATAAAAAAAGCTCAGGTAAGACTGTGACTGACGATAACAAGAATAGTTACGTCAAAAATAGGGATGGCCAATATGATAAGAATAATCGATATTTCCTAAGTTAAACTATGGAAGTACGTTACAAAATACCTTACATCTATTTTCATCATACCATTACAAGTATGACAGTGTTTTATTTTACTTAAAATAACACTCTTCTATACTTGTTAATATTAATAGGTACATAATAACATCTGTATCCAGTTCGTAATATTGCTTTTTTTTAATAAAATATTTGTAAGGTATTCAGTAAAAATATTTTTTTTTAATGAAACCCAAAAGGTGGGTTTGTATTATTTGTCGTAAATAATCGTTTAGTTAGTCATAAATGATCACACACTTTTGTAAACAATCATTAGAAAACCTTGAAAAATTTACATAATGAAATAATAGGATTTGGTCACTACATCACTATTCTAACTACCTATTTAAAATCGATTATGAACTCATTTCTAGAGTATACTTATTAGGTTTTTTAAAATACACTTTTAGAAAACAAAAAAACTGGGCAAGTGCGAGTCGGACTCGCGCACTGAGGGTTCCGTACAAACTTAAAAGGTAAATTGCGGTTTACAAATTATGACTGATTAAAAAAAAACTACTTACTAGATCTCGTTCGAACCAATTTTTGGTGGAAGGTTATAAGGTAATGTACATCATATATTTTTTTGTTTTATCATTCTCTTATTTTAGAAGTTTTACACATTTACCACTTTGGAAGTGTCTCTCACGCAAAATATTCAGTATATAAAAAATTATATCTGAAACCTCAATATCATTTTTGAAGACTTATCCATAGATAACCCACACGTATGGGTTTGATGAAAAAAATAATAATTGAGTTTCAGTTCTAAGTATGTGGAACCCCCAAAATTTATTGTTTTTTTTTTCTATTAATTGTAAAACTCTTAATGCGGTTCACAGAATACATCTAACTACCAAGTTTCAACAGTATATATAGCTCTTATAGTTTCGGCAAAAAGTAACTGTGACATACGGACGGACCGACAGACACATGACGAATCTATAAGGGTTCCGTTTTTTGCCATTTGGCTACGGAACCCTAAAAACAGTCGCTCGATTTAAAGTTCAATCGATCGATTACAATTGATTTGGCATCCCTAATTCATTATCAACACGACATGACATTAGGCATAGATGGCGGCTTGCGGATGCTATTAGTCGTTTAAAATACTACAAAATGTTCATTTTGCAATAAAGCTAGTCCGTATTACAGAAGAATTTGCAACTTATATAATAAAGACAATTAATTATCGTGTATTCCGATACTCTTATTCCATAGCGTCTGGACATTTACCTTTAGAGTTTCTATTTTAGCACTAGTGCCCGGCGTGGCATCCTCATAATTTCTGCGATAAATCTAATTAAAAAAAAATTATTAATGATGTTGGCTAGACCGCATGAAAGCCTATACAGATATTTTAAAAAAGTTACAATTAATAAGTTTGTGTATTTACATTTAAAAATACTAACTTATAATTACAATAAAATAATAATAAAAACCCTACACCAATTACAACTAAAACTAAAATATGGCGTCAAAAAGTTTGTATGTAGGTGTAATCTCTGAAACTACTGAACCGTAATATTTCTTAAAAACTATCCTATATAATCCTGTAGGGAGCCAAATGGTATCGGACCCACTGGACCGGATTGTAATTCCTAGGAAGATTAGCACACTTTTTCTAGAACTGAAGAAATTTTAATATATTGTTGATTTTGTATCTTATTTTTGTTGCCTGTCATCATTAGGTATTGGTTATATACTGAATGATAGCACTCAACCATATCGTTAATTATTTCCTCGGTTATTCGTACGAGCATACATCGAAGATAACCACACTTTACGACGACTTCCGGGACACACACAACTAAATTCATTAAAAACCTGCATCTGTACAACTTTTCCAATATTCATCAAAATGATTTGCTTACTACAAACAAAGTGTGCAACTTTTGTAATCAAATAAAACTTTTCTAATTAATATCTTTAGATCTCGGATCTGTCTTTAGATAATTGTTCAAATGTTTGTCTGTTCCGTGATGTGAATACAGAAGCGCAACACTCTTTGTGCCGGTGGTTTTGATAGCTTTACAGGAATCGGGGTCAACGCGAGACGATGGGAAATGCGATAAAGTAGAAACAATATTCTTTGTGGGTGCGGAGCGGTGAGTGGCGAGGTTTGTGTTTATTACGCAGATATATTCACAAAAAGAAACAAAACAAAAACAATTTGTATTACGTGAACAAAAATGTAATAGAGTGCGCGACTGGGCGCTGCTGGGTACTGGCGGCCCTCGTAACGACATTCGTACCCACGTACGTACTTATACACGAGGTAAAACCTCGGCCGTTTTTTGTCTTTTCACTTGTAAAATTATGTAAATAATGTTAAAATGTTTCAGCTAAGCCCGGCTGACAGAAAATGTTTTGTTTTGTTTACAACTCAAATTATTCACTGTCGGAGAGCGATAGTGAAATTATATATTCAGTCAGTAAGTATTTCGTACCTTGTCGGTAGTGGAGTTGTTTTAAAGTTAATATCAATATAAACAGAACTGATAATTCCAGATATTAGTGGAGTTGTACTTGGGTCAGGCACGTGTAGCAATGGAGGATAATTATAGCTACAGGCTTACATTTATATAAGAAAACGTTTTCACTAGAACATCATCCGTTTTTCTGCAAAACGATGTCATACAAACCCACAAAAAGGCATAAAAGGAAAAGTGATCACTGTGACCAGCCAATTTCTTTCAAACAACCCAAACTGACCGCAAAATGTTCGTTCAACTCGTAGCGCACCTTTAATAGCACATTTTTTATCGCAAAGGTATCCATGATCGATGGCAACTACCGGCGACGTCATTACCCGGGGTACCGGGTTCCATTCCATCCAATTGATATTTTCTCCTTTCGTTCCGAGCTTTAATTTCCTCGGATTCCACTTAACACGTTGATTTGACGTTTAATTAGGATCTGCGCGATCAAAATAATTCTCGTATTTCTGTCTACACCGGGCTTTGATAAAGTTCACTATGATCTGGAACGCTAACAATTCCAAACACCTTAGCCTATATGCATTGACGTTTTTCTTCCGGCAACATTCTAAGCTCCAAGCCCCAGCGAGCAATGTAAAAGTAAATGCTAACAACGGTCATTGTGTAGTGTTTTCTCGGTGCCAGTAAAGAAATCGGATTCCTTTGTGTAATGTAAGGCTATTGGTTTGCATGGTGAGCTCCAATCGCGAGCTGCCGATACACCGCGCTGCTCCTTTGTCACTGCCGCTGTTGCGTTTGCATACATGTATATGATACTTTGTGACAGATATTCTTTTCACCATTATGTTCTTAAAGTTTGACTGGCCTATTAATCTAGTGGTTAGTGGTGTGGTTAGTGGTGACTGCTATGCTGGAGGTCGTGGGTTCGATTCCCACCCAAGACAAATGTTTGTGTGAAGAGCATTATCATTTGTTCTGTGTCTGGGTGTAATTTATCTGTAATATGTATGTACTTAGAAATATATAAGTATGTTTATCAGTCGACTAGGACTCATATTATAAGCTCTATTCAGTTTGGAACTAGATGGCTTTATGTAAAAATTGTGGAATATTATTATTTATTTATTATATTAAAGTATATAGTGGTCAAGCTCCATTACAAAAAGAATATGTTCAATCTATGTTGACATATAATGTAATATTCTCTATGCTAAATGCTGTTATAATAATTGTCCTAAAACGATCGCACACTAATTAAAATCAAATTATATTTCACCTTAATCTCAGAAGTTATTATAATATCCGCTTGTTGCGATACTCAAAATAAGCCTCCAGGATTTCGTTCTTCACAATCGAGAACAGAATCCCGGAAATGAAATCCAAAGTTGGATCATAAAGCTTTTCTATAGTCTTGCCCTGAAAACATCCATGTAATTGCTGGTAAAACCCTCAAGCGGTTATAGTATAGTCTGTACTATAAATATTCCATTACGTAGACAAAGGAGACCCCAGTTGTTTAACTTTGATATTTTAAACGCTTGTTTTCTTCAAAACTTCGCCAACTTGTCCGACAGACTAGTTAATGATCAAGGAATAAATGATCTATTCATCAGTTTGGATACGGTTTTGCTCTTTGATCAGTTGACTGTTGTTTGTGATGTTTTTTTATTATTGTTTTGGGAACCTATCATTATGTTCCTGCCCTTGTCCCGTGTTATTTGGATTCGGTGTCACATGTTTTTCTTCCATGTTGTCCTGTCACCCGTCATGCCATCACTAACTACAACACATAATTAATTGTAGGAACATATTAAATACGAAAATTGAAAAACTGTTAACGTATTTGCAAACGTATCAGTAACTACATTTAAAAATACAAATACAGTAATGTTACATTGTTTGCGACACATACCTGCATAATTTGCGTTTTAAGTAAATATATCTTTATATATATAACTTCTGCTGTACATATTTTGTGTTTGTCACCTAACTCCTCCTGAACGATCTGCCCAATTTGTATGTAATTTTGTGTGTATATTTGAGTGGGTATCTAGATGGTTTGAAAATACATTTGGATTCGGTAATACAGGTGGCGTTTCAATTGGGCCTTTTTTGCTGACAAAATTACAGCTTTCGGGCAAGACAGAGCCTGTCGGTTTTCTATATTTTTACATTTACTCAGACTACAAATAATGAAATTGAAACTTTCAAAATGGTTCTAAATTTAATTAAAATAATTAGTCTACTCTTAAGCTAGTCTTTCATTCTCTAATCATGTTGATAGTTATAAACCGCTACTTTAATTTTATTAATTAACCGCAATATTTGAATACGAAATCCACCAATTAGTCTTCTAACCAGTTGGTCGGACTGTCCACACGATCACTTCTGCCTGCGGCGAGTGCTACAAGCCAGTGCTAAGTTATGTGACTGCGTCGAATGGCTGCAGCGAAAGATCCTTCATTTCTTCTACCCTCTTATTTCTTCTCCAAGAAATACTTTGTATTCCCCGGGATACAGTTATTTAATTTACTTTGTATAGAAATACTTTACTTTTATATGGAAAACTTAATTACTTGGTCTAGGAGTAAGATGTGGGCGAATTTATGAAGTAGTTGGCATAACTTGATATTGATCGCTGACAGGCGAGGACAGGCTGCCCACACACTGAAGCTGTCAATTCTAAACTACGAGTAGATAGAATTTCTATTGCGTTGTAGCAATATCAATCAATCTGCCTACCTTTTTTTACCCTATTGGGATATGTCCCAGTACAGCTATAGTATAACTGTGTACCAATATTTTCTATGGACCGACTGCCTCTGACCTATACACTACAGTAACACCATATCCCTTGGTAAGACTGGTGTATGATTAAGTAACAACTGTCAAAGATACTCAATACTCAATACCCAATTCTTTATTGCATTCCACAATGTAGACTTAGGTGGTAAATATTTGTCAAAAGAAACAATCATGGACCCTGTCAAACAAAAGATATAGAAACGGTAGCCAAGACGGAGGAAGCTCGATATGTTAACAGGGTCACCCATCCATGGACCGAGCTCGGCTAACATTGCTTTACCCGTGCCATTCTTATTATTTAACCCTGATGAATTCTTTGTGACATAATCATGAAAATGTCTCGGTTACCAAAGAATACGTAGGTACATTTTAAACTCAAAACGAAAACGTAGAAAACATTTCCTCCGACCCGCAGTTCCGAGCAAAACCATCTTAAATCGTAATGGCAATCCCAATAAAGGCTAGTTGGCGCTATAAAAATGAAAATCACATAAACGGGCGGTCGTCGCGCCGGCAGCCGTAGCTTACGACTAACCATCGGTAGAGTTAAACGACAATAAGACTTCGGTGCAACCCGCCTGAAACGACGTCTCAACTAAGACTTGGGAGGACTGATAAACAAACAGTTGGGATGAAAATTATAATAACTTCACGGGAAATGTCTGTCAGCGGCACGGAAAATTGGTTTTGATTTAATCTGATTCATTCACAGAAGCGACGTAGTGAGTTTAATCCTAATCAGAATCTACTACGGTAAGCTGGGCTGCAGTGGCTATTCATGCAGCGTTCATGACACAAACGGCATAGTTACGCGTTTGACTTACTGTGATTTTGGGGAGTGATTCCAAATAAGTCAATTACTTCTTAGGGTGGTTTTATTTCTTTGGCCAGCCAACATTCTAACAAGCTATAACTAACATAGAAGTTATTTTTGATAGGGGTTCAATGCTGTCTATTAACCATATTTGAAAATGTACTACTTTAACAAGTTAAAAACAAATTTCTTTCTTCCATCCTGTTAAAAAATCGTTTTAGCAGTTCGGTTAAAATCCGAATATAAATTAAATAAAGAGCGGTCGGGAAATTCTCACGTGTTCGTAGTATTAAGTGAGCGGATGAAATAATAGCTCATTTGTCAGACGCAGATGAAGGGCTGAGGGAAATTGTGAGCTCCATATTTAATGTACACCTTTTTTCAGGTGTCACTCTTTTCAGTTACATCGGGAAATAAATTGTGGATTCAAGTGACAAGTTACCGATTTCATATATAATGAGAATGTTTTTAGGTTAAAATTTTTAGAAAAGGTCACATTTTCCAATGTAAATACGATAAATACTGGTGCAATGGGTTGTCCGAAAAAGAACCCCTGGGTCCTGGGACGTAAGGCAAAGAAGGAACATAGGACTAGGTTTTAGTCAGTAAAAGTCAGACAAGACCACATGCTCCACCCTAGAGCGTGAGAATTCATTGGATGATTTCCACATAAAAAAAAATAATACACTAGTATTTTATTTTTTCGTAAATTAGTTTAGCAAGTATTAGATTCAAAAAGATGAAAATGAAAGGTATTTCTCTACTCATTTGAAGAATGTTGCGAAATGAGATATTTAAATATAATATTCCCAATTAGGCAGTGTACCCACTGTCCGTGAGGGTGGTCGTTCCGGCGCCGTCCCGCATTGCGACACTCGCTTTATTGTCGCGCTGTCCGGCCACTCGCTATTGACGCTACGGGGTCGGCAGGCCTCTAGGTGGCGATCACACTCTATGATACCATCTAGTAGATAGTACTAAAGAAGATTAGTTTTAACTTTGAAGATCAAGACAGAGATCGTTAGTAAGTGGTTTTTTTTACTTATCCGCAGTTCTTTTCTGATTGATTTCGTTGCCTCCATCAAGACAATTTAATCGTTCCTCCACACCAAGTCGGGTTGTGTTATCGAGTTCACTGTCTCGGCGTTTGTCTTGGTGGTGGCCATTCTGGCATTCTGTAAGTTGCAGTTGTTGTAAATAGTGTGGCGGGCACGACCAAATAAAATATTATAAAAAAGTTAGCAAGAAAGATACAGTGTGTGTGTGGTGTGTGTAGTTTTAAAATTCAATAACGACCAACAAAGAGCCACTGCAAACTTTAAAACCTCTATCACCTAATCTGTATATTTTGTATCTCTTAACTTGTTGAGTCCTTGTTGGACTTGTAAGATGCATAAAAAGCAGTGAAATTAGACCAAATCGAATTAAAACTTGCACGGAATGAATGAATGAATTTATAATATTATACTACCATAGAGTGACATTCACCAACCCGCACTGGGCCCGCGTGGTGGATTACGGGCCGTTCCCTCTCCTAGAAAGGAGGCCTGAGTCCCAGCAGTAGGAACATTAAAAGGTGATTATGCTTATGCTTACTACCGTAGAGTACTATGTATAAATGAACCCTTTAAGGCTGTCACAATGCGTTGTGCAAGATACTTTTATGTTAACATTACTGATCATCATTTCAGCCAAAAGACGTCCACTGTTGGACATAGGTTCTCCTGCAGATATCTTCATTCCTGATGCAATTACGCAACTCCGAGCATAGTCCTTTCCATTGCCCTTTGGGTGACTATAAGGCTTCAGATGAGGCCCATTGTAAGCGACCATGTTTCAGTGCCATATGTCTCATAACTGATAGTGGTAGTTTAGTTCAAGTGGCTACGTACTCGTATCACTATAGTTCTGCAAGTGTCTCCTAAAGCCACAGGTAGGTAGTATAAGGGCTCTCCACGTACAGATTACCCAAGTAACCTATAGATTATACAAAAACAGCCATAATCATCTCGTTCGGCTGATTCGTGCGCTTGATTCCACTCTTCTCATTTGTTTTTATGTTATGACTGCTAATACCAGCGGGCATTGTTTTCCTTCATTCTTAAATGTCGTATTATTAGGATGTTTTTCTGGCTTTATTAGAACCCAGCATTTTTATTGCAACTGCTGGACGATCATTTTAAAATATTAGAAATCCTTGTTCTGCTGTAAAATTAAATTCATATTATTTTTCAATAAATGCAGATGTGGATTTAATTAGGTGAAGTGTAAATTGGCCAAGACATCAGATGAAACTAATGGCTTGGTTTCAAGTCAGAGCGTTATGAATAAATTCAGTTTCAAGCAAGCTCAAACAGAAGATTTATTTGCAGAACGTAACCGTAATTCCTAGGTGGAAGTTAAAACAATCAGCCTCAAAATAGCGTGAGCATTGAAACGACTCTGTCGGTTATTTCTTATCCATTTTGGCGACTAGTAAATAAAGCCAACAGGCAAGTGATCTAGTCGCATCTGCACAGATAACGGCAGCTCTGAGCGGCGCAGTGAGCGGGCAGCACTAAACACGCGATAGTCTGGCACAGTGCCACCTGCTCACGAGCGATCAGCCTTGTACGGAGTGAGCGCGTAGGGACAGGGGCGGGAGCGGGCGCGAGTCGCCTGTTGTTGTAGTGGACAGTAGAGGCTTGATGTATTTCCTTGCGAGGTGTCCGACTGTCCGAGGGAAGTGATTAAACGCTATCGTGATCATGAGGCAACGCGGCGCGAAAGGAACAAGCAATACTATATTGTAGTGACCGACGTGATCATCCGCACGTGGGCGCGGTGCAGTGATGAGCAAAGCGAAGTGGCTACAATCAGTTAGTTTGATATTTTCGTGAGAACTCTTGCAGTGCGATGACTTGTTTTATATAAATGGTGGTTAAAGCGGCTACTTCACGCGCACGTAGAAAAAGCCGCCAGGTTGCATCGAATTCGTGTGGTCTACATCGGATCGCTTCAAAACTGCAATTGCATATTAGCCGCTGTATTAAAGTAAAATAATAGACTATTCAATTACTCGCTAACAATGCCGTTCGATCACGATGCCCTAAGCGACCACCATAGTCGCTTCAGTATCGACACTATCAGTGTTTGATACTCCGCGTGCGCTTTAACACTCGCGTAAGCTCTTCACCTTAACCGCAGCCTCTGGCGTACGGTGTGCCAGTGTGTCACTGCCCTTTTTTAGTTCACTGTTCCAAGCTGGACATGCGGGTCAAGTGTAGAACTGATTTTTTGTTATTTGAATTTGTTTTTTGTAACTAGACGGACAGATGTCCAAGTCAGGTCACACGAAACAGCTGGCCGTGTCAAGATTGCTGGCACTGAAAGTTTCATGAATTGAGATTTAGAGGTTATTTATAATGTGGTTCTCATTAGTGCAGTCTACTGTAAAATTTTCATATACATTTCCCAAAATTCACCCCTTAAGAAGATGAAACAGGGGTCCAAAGTGTGTTTGGAGAAACCTACTTTTACGCGAGCGAAGCCGCTGGCATAAGCTAGTTTATAATATATTTATAACTCCTTAAAGAAAGTTGGCTTAGATTAAATACATATAAGTGGGAATACATTATATTTTATATATGGAAATAGTTACGGGCAAACGCTCAGAACGATGACGAACCGTTTTATGTTCTGTGACGGTGAAACTGCTTTTACGACCTGGTTCCTAAGTCTTCGTTGCACAAACCCGTCTTCGAATAACTTGATGCGATTTTATTTTAATATTTTTTTATTTTATTTTATTGTACTTAGAAAAATAGTTGAGAACTCATTGATTCAACTATTACTTTTGTTGGTCATCGTTCTTAACGATTCTAAAATTTCTCAGGATATTGTTTGTTTGTTGTTTCATCTTTTTTTGATCAGTTTTAATTTTACTATGCACGTCCAGAGAAATATAGTTATCGGTTATTTTGTTTGCAACTTGGTGTGTTTACGAGTGAATTTTATACCGTAAATAGTTTTGTAAATATTTTAATGCCCATATATTTTTAATATAATTTTAAGAGTATTAAAATAAAAATGCATCGCAAAGTCTGCGGCAATAGTATGAAAGTAACTACATTTTATCGTACAGCAATTTCAACCAATAAAATGAATTATTTAGTTAACAGTTTCATATATTTGAAACTGTTAGTAGTGTGGGAAACTGTAACTACTTCACTCAGTCTAGCTAGTGTCATCTTTTAAATCGTCTTCAAACCAGTTGCAAAGACAAAAGTTGCATGTAACCGTTACGTTAAAACGGTTACGTTATGCCCGTCAAAAAATGCGATAACGACCCATCACCACATGGAAATCGTCTATTGACAATGATATGACATTATGTCGTTCGTTCAAAAATGTATTTATTGATTTTTTAAATTCATGTGGAGGTACGTAGATATTATCGACATAATATATGTAATCTCACCAATTTTAAACTGGAATATCTTTAATACTCAGTTTCTATTAATAGTAATGTCTAAGACAAATTCACATTTGCTTTGACAGTAATCACCTTAAAGGAGATATGGATAGAAACAATACACCATTGTAACTTCTTTTTGGCACGCCATAAACAAAGCGGTAAGTCCCCTCTTTAAGGAGTGGGTGTAGGGGCGTCACGGCGTCTTCGCTTTTCGCTTGAGGCAGCTGGTCTTTACTAGTCATGGGTACTGTGGAAGATTCTGTGTCAATGTGTAGACCACCTGGAAGATTGGAGTGGGAGTTTGCTTACAAAACCCAAATCAATCACCCTCTCCGTCATAATAGCTGAGCCATAATACCCCAAGGGAGCTATATATTCTAATAGAATTTGTAATTAATGTATTGGATAAAAAGACATTACCCACAACAATAAAATAAAATAAAGAAGGCGAGATTAGAGAGTGCAACGCCGGCTGTAATAGGTCTGCAATCAGCCGCCACTGGGCAATCCATCAGCCTGGCACTCGGCCCCTTCCGAACTGTACGGCGCTATCTATGGAAGATAACTTTATAGTTTTTAATCACTTTAGTTGGTACTAACAGTCACGGAATGAAAAGGTTAAGCACTAAGGTCTATTGTCATGAGACATCGTTAATTTTTCAACCACGAACTGCTAACACGAAGAGGTAAAATGGTTAGTAGGAGATAACCTCTAAGCGAACTGATCCTAATTCGAAAATTTTTTTTCAATACATTTATCCGGTTCCGTTAGTCGAACGGTGAAGACGTTTATAATTTGCTCTCAGAAAGAAAAATACAAACCTCAGTTTAAAGGATATAAAACTCAGTGGAAAGTGAAGGATCTAACTTACGCGGACTAAATAAGTGGAATCACATCATAAACTTAGTGTTCTGTGCTAACTTGTTGAAAATATAGTGAAAAAAAAAACAATAAATAGTGTCAAAATGTCATAGACTTGCAAGACATAAATTAAAACAACAGTGAGTGATAAAGTAAAGCGCGGTCCACACATAATTATGTCACTTATATTAATAAAATTGAACTGATGGAGATTAATAATATAAAGAGCGGTCCACACATTTCTCACATAATTTAAACGTTTAGTTATTGCATTATTGTAAAAAATGATACTATATCAGAGAAAAATATATCAATTTCAACATTCAATGCAATGATGAAACTAGAAATAAAAAAGAAAGCAGCTCTTATCACTGCTAACACGGATAAAATCATGGTGTCCATAGAAGAAAAAATCAAACCGCTGGTTGAAGAAAACGAAATGTTAAAATTAGAAATCGAAATTACCTGAACATTAATTCTTTAAAAAATATAAACAAAAGAAACAATATCTTAGTGCACGGATTAAAAGAAGAAGGGACCAACTATGCAGAATTATGTCAAAGTATTAAAGAATTATTTCGCAAATTGGATGTGAAATTCAAAAATCTTGATATCAACAAAATGCCTAGAATTGATAAACAAAGAACAGATAAAATAAGACCTGTACTAATTTCCTTTACAACATAATTATAACAAAAAACTTGACGTACTAAAAATAAAAAGAAAACTCATGAGAACACTTACATCACAGAAGATTTTTCTAAAGAGTCACTACAGAAACAGAAAGAATTGCAACCGCAGTTAGAGCAAGAGAGAGAAAAGGGAAACAAAACCTACATTAAGAATAATAAAGTGTTATTAAAAGCAAAAGATAATGAGAAAAGGAAATAAGACATTTCAAAATCACCGATTACAGCACCACAACAACAAAAAGAGAACCGAGCATTTCTAATAGCTCCTGCGAAACTTCAACGATCGGATCCATTTGCGTATATGAGATCTAGATCCCACTCCTTCTCTAATAAAAACACATCAAACTCATAGGATCCACTACACATCGGTAACCGAAGAAGAAATACAACAACCACAACTAATAAGAAAAAAAAAAAAAAAAAATCTCCTCAATCCCGATGGTCATTGGTGGGGTCAAAGACCAAAACCCCCTTTGAAATGCTATTAAATAAAGGGAATTCGCACAATAAAAAAAAACCATTACATAGCAACATTGAATACTATTTGAATACACTAAAAACACAAGATAGATTATACGAATTGGATAGTGCACTACAAAAGATAAAATGGGATATATTGACAGAATCAGAACATAGTATTGACAGAAATAAGAAGGTCAGGCGAACAAATATAAGAATACGATGATTATATTTTTAAAATGAAACTTCGGAACGATACGGAGTCGAATTCCTCGTGAAAAAATACCTCAAAGACAACATCCTAGAATTCATTGGTATATCAGATCGAATAGAAGTCCTGAATATTGAGTTACCCGAATATAAATGTCCCATTTAAATGGTGCAAGTTTACGCTCCAAGCGAAAATGCAGAAGAAGAAACAAAAAACCTATTCCATCATAAACTGAGAAAAGTCATCAAAAAAATTCACAAAACAGTCATTGTAATTGGCGATCTAAACGCCATAATAGGTAATCGAACAACCAACGAGAACAATTACTTAGGGCCATATACATCCGGAAAGCGACAAGAACATAATCTTAGTGTCATGAACAGTTACTTCAATAAAAAGCTTAGTCGAAAAGGGACTTGCTTGCCACCAAAAGGATATATCAAAAATCAAAAATGAAATAGATTTTATGATAACGAACAAACCCAAATTGTTCATGGAATTTCATGTTATAAACCAACTAAACTTCAACACCGACCATCGCATGGTTCATGGAACAATGACCGGATCCCATATGAAACACTGACGCAAACACTTGCGAAATAGTAAACAACCTTTCAAACTATCCTTACCGAAAACGTTCTTAGACCCTTTGGAACGTACTTTACAAGACAAAATCCAAAAAACTCATAATCTACTTAAAAATACGATATCTTAAAAAAAGAACTAAAACAGATTGAAAACAACACAAAGTTTGAAAAATATACAAACTGGATATCAGAAATGAATAAACAAAAAAAACAAAAGGATAAATCGAAAAGATCCGAAACATAAGAAGCAGTGAAATATTTATATCGAGACCTTTATAATGATGACGACGAAATAAAATCATCACTTTTTTTTTTTAAGGTGGGAAATCATCAAAATGACTTCTCGCGCTCTGGGTGGAGCGGGAGGGCGTGTCAGACTTTTACTGACTAAAACCACACCTGTATCCTTCAATTACCCTTTGCGTTCTAGGACTACGGGTTTCCCTTTCAAAAATTCTCCGTGGTCCTAGCTAGCGGGCATCGGCCCTGCTGGGCCCCTACGGTTTGCTGACATCTCTTTGAGGAGCGCGAGAATCACCACGTGCTGTTGACGACTGCGAGCTACCCAGTGCTCCACGTCCGCAAGCCCGCGTCTACCGTGGCTGGTAGTCGGGGTCGGAATTACGGTGGCTAGGGCGTGAGAACCTACGTTCCCTTACGCGTGCAGCCTCCTCCTTCACTAGCATTACTGCTTCGCAGAAGGATATTCTTCCTCGCTCCAGACCATAGCCAGACGTGAAAGGTCGCTGCTGCCAATTGCCTCCACGAGGACATTGAAAGGTTCCTCTGATGTATTATTATTCTGTATTTTGATATAATTTAATTTTTATTTGAACTTCATTTTATGTGCATTCTCAAGTTCTTTGATTTGATTATTTTAATGTTTTATTGGATTTTAATTTTGTATGTAATTTATGAACTATGTTTGAAATAAATTAATGATGACAATAATAATTACTTAAAACTTTGCAAGACATATTTAATGATATCCTCAGACAAGAAAAAACGCCAAATCAATGGACTATGTCAATATTTACATTGCTCCATAAAAACGGAAGAATGGATGATATTAACTACTATAGTCTAATGTTCAATCTGTACAAAGTGTTTTCAAAAATCATCATCATCATTTCCGAAAGACGTCCACGGTTAGACATAGGCCTCCCCCAAATGTCACCACAATGACCGCTCCTCTGCGTCTCGTATCCATCGCATTCCCGCGACCCTCACCAGGAAAAAAATCATACTCGTTTGGATTACAAACAATTTAGATGAAAACCTTTTACAAAAAAAATAACCGACTTCACTAAAAAAAACACTAAAAGGATCAAAATAACTATAATTTTGGAAGTCGATATTTCTCGCTATTGTTTGAAAAAAATGGGGCTAATCTGGAAGCATATTCCATAAGGGGAAAAAAAATTAGTAAATCGGTCCATAAACGACGGAGTTCTGAGGTGAAAAACATAAAAAAATAATAAGGACATTGATAAAAAAAATACAACGGAATTGGTAACCTCCTCCTTTTTTTGAAGTCGGTTTAAAACCAACCAAAAGAACAGGCAGGATTCCGCAGCGGTTTCTCGACTATAGATCATATTTTCACAATTAAACAAACCACTGAGACTTTTCAGTTCTAAGTGTTCTCACAAAGAATATAAATTACCTTATCTGGCGTTTGTAGACTATCACAACGCATTTGACTCTTTAAAACACAAAAATATTTGGGAAGCCCTGGCCAGTCAAGGAGTACCTAGAAAATATGTTCCGATTATTAGAAACATCTACAAAAACGTGGAGAAAATATATTCCCCGTTAAAAAGGCGTCAGGCAGGGTGATCCCTTATCACCTTGATTATTCTCAGCAACATCAGAACTTGCGTTTCGCAACCTAGAATGGTCAACTTACGGAACAAGAGTAAATGGAGTAATGCTAAACAACCTTCGATTTGGGGACGACCTTATATTAATCACTGATAACCCGAATCAGCCGTAAATTATGCTCAAACCACTTGTAGAAGAAAGTCAAAAAGGCCTGCAGATTTATCTAACAAAAAACTAAATTGATGGCGAATCGTTCGAAATCACCCTTACGGGTCAACAACAATCTCATCGAGTTTGTAGACGAATACTCTTATCTTGGACAGATTATATCTCCTACAAACGATACATCTAAAGAAGTACAAAACAGGGTAAATGTAGCATGGAAGCGATACTGGTCCATAAAAGAAATCACAAAAAAACTAATCAATTCCACTGACGTTTAAAAAGTAAAGTATTTAATTAAATTCGTGTACAACCCACTACTTCGAGTATTTAATCTGAAAGGAATCTTTAGGTTTGAGTATTAATTATTTGGCGTGCGAATGTCCATTAGGCCTTCTGCATGTGTGTGAGGCTCATCAATCAGCGACTCGCACAAAGAGAGAAGATCAAGGTCAATGCGGGTGCAGGGGTTCGGCGTGATGTGACCTTGGCAAGGCAGAGGTACAGGAGAATGGCCTTTATGTCTTCAAATTTTTGATTCTAGGACGGTCCGGTTTCCTCGCGATGTTTTCCTTCACCTTTTTGAGCACAGTGGTGATGAAATAAATTACTCAAAGTAATGCATCTGGCTGGGTACTGAACTTGTAACCTACTCCGGCCAGTGGGCCACCACTGCTCTCATAGTACCTTGCAATTTATTTATTTAAATAATGTATTAGTCTATTTTAACCCAAAAAATTACAGGTAGAGATCACCTTGTGGCATTAAGTCTACCTATGTCCCATCACGGTACATAAAGTGGAAATAAAAAAAATAATGAATATTTTTCAAACAATACTAATTTGACTTACTATAGGTATACGAGATACATAATTTTTGTAATGTAGTATTTGGCTGTATCGATTCATAGACCCGTCATTAGGTACCTAATAGCAAGCGTTGAGTTGCTTGTTGAATGTGAATTTTTAGAAACATTTAATTTAACCTTTTCAGCGCCAACCTGTGCCGAACGTGATGTGTTCTTCATCGCTAAGCTATAAATTGGCCGTTTAAAAAAAATATTTTTATGTGTGATATTCCACAGCTAAAACTTAAGAGTGAGCAAGTTCTTTGGTAGTTTACGTTTTTTGCGGTGCGAAATCATCTAATGACTTCTCCTGATCTAGGATGACGCAAGAGGGCGTGTCAGACTTTTACTGACTAAAATCCACCTGTGTCCTTCAGTTGCTCTTTGAGTTCCATGGCCACGGTAACCCTTTCAAAAGGTTCCCGCGGCCCTAACCGGCATGACCCTACTGGAACCTTACGGTTTTGCTGACATCTTTTTGAGTATACGTGAAACAGTACACGCCGTCGACTTGAGCTCAGTCCTTACCTGAGTTACCCATTGCTCGTCGTCAGCAAGCCCGCGCCTATGGTGGACGCCTGGGGCGTTTTCTGAGGCGGTGGTCTTGTGAGGGAAGCTTCCTGTTCCCTCTCGCTCTGGACTATGGCCTGAATCAAGACGAGACGTGAGACGCCGCTGGTGCCAGTCACCTTCAGTATACCCCGACTACCTGTAATCACTATGGTCGACGGTTAAATAGTTAAAAGAAAAAATCCTGAAAGCTACTCATAGTCAGACTTAATTCCAGAAGTAACCTTTTACAAACATTTAAATAAATATAATTATACTACACTTCTAATAATGTTATGTATATTATTAGATTACATAATTAGTGAATTTAAAATAATTCAAACGGGAGACAAACAAAGTATTAGTCGTCGTTCTATAATAAAGTGTTGAGAGAGCTGCGGGGCTGCGGTCCGGACGTGATGCGCGCTGAGTGAGATCATGCCACGGTGTGGACGGGAGGTAAAGAGTGACGAGACGGCTGGTGACGATTGATGTTATAATGTAACAATTCATCGCGACTCTTCTGTTATAACTCTTTTATTAGACAATCACCTAAGAAATGTGTGCATTTTAAAATTAAATCTTAAAATTCCAAATTAGATCTATTTAATGGTGCAAATGACCGAGTTAGCGCAGTGGTTGAGTCCTGCGCGGACTAATATTTGTATGGTCTACAGATGGTGGTTTCGGGTCTGTATGTCTTGTGTGTGTGAGTTTACACACCAAACTGACTGTTGTTTATGAAGGCAGGTCTTTCGGTTGAATAATGGTGATAACGAGAATAGAATATTCGAATCCAGGTATTGCCTTTGGACACAAATATAGTAAAGTGTCTTTAAGTGGCTTTTCATTAAATCATCTCCCAGAATAAACGCCATGTATCTTCAAAGCCAATTCACGTACAGTTTCAGCTGTCAACATTCACAATAACAGTTACATTAAATTAAGCCGGGCAGTTGCGCCAGGAACGGGTATAAATAACTGAGCCTGTTCTTGGAACCGATCGATCAGGAGCCTCTATACATACCTCGTACTGTTGCAGTATTACACATTATCTCTATTGAGGGATTTAGTTTGAATTGTACGAACCAGTTACAATTAATTTGGATTGAAAAATTGGATTTGGATAAAATTTCAAATACGGATAGACCATGGCATGAAGTAGGAAGAGGAATATTGACACCCATATAGAACCTCTAGCAAAAACTACTTATAAAAAAACATGGAATAAACTTCACTTACACGATTGTTCAAAAGAGTTACCGTGGCCCATGCAAAGGGCCACTAAAAGAAAACAGGTTAGTTTTAGTCTATAAAAGTCTAACACTCCCTTACGCCCCATCCCAGAGCAGGAGAAGTCCTCTCATGACTTTCCCACGTAAAAAAGCAGTTACTTAATAGATACGTAATAAAATTTTTATTGAAAATCTGACAGCACTATGAATACTAGACAAGATATTATCTGAATATGTTTATCATGTTCATCACTGCACTGTATATAGACTTCTCACATTCTTATCATTTCTGCTGCTTAACATTCACGACAGTTGATCCCGGATTCATAAATATATATCGTCCAATATACAAACAATCTCGCAGATTTATCGTGGTTTTAATGTAGTCAGACGCATCAACATATCCGCGGGTAATGGCGGCATTATCCGCGATGCTTTGCGGATACATAGAGCAGTGACGTACATTCCGCGACAGCGAGTTTATGTAATTACATTACATTTTTAGAAAGAAAGCTACGGGACACTCGTCTTGACTTCATACACAAAAGTTTAGTAAACTGTAACACCATCAATTTTGGTTTATGATGAGCCTCGTAAAAATTTGCAAGTGCCTCTACAAAGCTGAGAAGTAGCATTTGACATTTTGATAGAGATCGCCCTTTTTGGATATTTGTTCTTCTACTTTTGCTACTGACTGTACCTACATCACTACTTTATATCGCTATATGCTGTTCAAGAAAAATAAGTTTAACAGAGTTGACCTAATTTTTGTAAAGTTGTTTAAAAGTAGGCTGGTAAGAAGATATTATTATGAACTGTGGGAAAGGTTATCATGGATAAAAAATGCTTGAATATTCAGATGAACACTTAATAATGCATAGACGAAGAAACGCTAACCGGAATCAGTTGCGATAAGAAGCATGATATGGATAGATAGAAGGTGATTTTATGTATAATCATAACAACCCAAAATAAAACATTACTATTTTCTGAACTACGAGCATCATGTTGGCATTTTCCTTCGTTTCACTTCTGACGATGCAAAATATAACATCAGAGATCAGACATTTATAAAAATACTCCAATCCAGTCAAAAGTGAATGGTTTAAAAACCGGTCTAAGGCAGTGAGTTGTCATAGAGTGGAAAGCTAATTAGGATCAATCTCACGAAGCAGAAGATTTGTGGAACTACTCCAACTTGTTCGCCTTGTTAGCAAAATAAATAAGATTTTCCGCTGAACACATTTCAGCAAAGTTTTTCTATTTAGGCCGGTCACATGTCACAGTCGCAGACATTTCAGTACGTCAGTACGTCTGCAGAGAGCCTCTTAGGAATACAGTTTTTCAAGTACAACTTTTGCTCATTAATTTTTGCTAGATTTTAGTAAGATATTATTTTCTGGTTCATTTACCGTAGACAATATTGAAAGTAGGTACAGAATATGAAGGTACTACAACTTTTTTCATTCTTTTGTCGTTTACGTGAGATAAGATATTAGTGCCCGAAGCTTTAGGGGTTCATGTATTGACTAAGTTTACAATTTTAACGTAAGTTTTGAAAAAGTCAATTGTGCAGTATTAAATACATTATACGCTTACAATGATTTTGTAGCAAAAAGTTTTGTATAATAAACACTTAAAATAACACCAGCTTCACTTAACTTTGCACAACACTCCAATACAACTTTTATTCAAAGTACGACTCAAACAAAAGCATACATGTAAATGACGTAATTATAAGACTCGTATATTTGTCAAAGTTTTTACAAGTTTGCGATGAATAACATTAATTAACAAATATTCTAATGGAGAGCGTGTAAGTGAGGCTCGTCACGCATTTAATAAAGAGTTACAGAAAACACACTCTGTACAAAACTTGAAACTTGAAGTGTGAGTGGAGTGTAAAAATATCTAATATTTTTTCTGAATTACTACTATTACTATAACCGCACCACTGCGTCATCATCATCGTCATTTCGAAAAGCCACCGCTGGACATAGGCCTCCCCAAAAATATTAATTCATTTTTCATAAATTTCATTTTATTTTCGCAAATTGTAGTTGCTCTTTTGTACTAGTTTATATCATAACCTCGAACTCTGCCAATTTAGATGACGTCGTAATGTGCGTGTCGTTGTACCGCGCGATGACTTTTTCATTTGACTGCCTAGCTCTATTGTTTTAAAGCGATTATTCCATTTGTGTTGCGTGGATCAAATTGTGTACTAAAGAAAAATAAAGCGCTATTTAGACTCAGTGGTTTTTGTAGTACGTCTGACTATAATTTATTAGACAAAAGAAATGTTTGATACAATTTAACTTTAATTTACTCTAAGTAATATTATAAAGCCGAAAGTCTGGTATATAATGACGTGTGTCCTACTTTACGCTGAAAAAGGGTGAACGGATTCGTATGTAATTTTGGCACACAAGGACACCATGTCCTAGATTTGAATGTAGATTTCTTTTTAACCGACTTCAAAATGAAAGAGGTTCTTTGTTCGGCTGTATGATTTTTTTTATTGATGTTCGCCGATTTCTCGGTCAATTGTGGAGCGATTTTGAAAATTATTTTTTTGTATAATAGGTAGGTATGCTTCCAAGTTGGTCGCATAGAAATATTGTTATAATATGATAATGAAATTCGAACCTATGGAACGGAACTCCTCATAGGCAAACAGCAGAAATGTCGTAACAAGTAAAATTGCATTGTTTCTTATATGTAGTCGATGACTGACTGAAAGAGGGGAGGGGGGGATGTATCGAACTAATCTGATGATGAAGTGGAAGGTAGGCCTGGGCTTGGAATTCTCATGCAATGTGTTAATGATTAAATTCAATAGGTATATACTATATAAGTTGCAAACTATTTAAGTTTGGCTGTGGGGTGCTTTTTAGTTTTGGTGCCACAACTAAAAGGTGTAAAATAAAAAACTTTTTACAAAAAAAAATACAACCGACTTCAATGTAAAAGAAACAAGTGGAAAATAACTTTTTCAACACACTTGCTCAGAAAGTGACTCTTATTGCACTGCACTTAGGTATATAATGGCACTCGTTACCAAACTGTGACATTTTGATTATCATTACGCACTAGTGCTATAATGTAGTTAAAACCTTTTTATTCAGTATCTTTGTTAGCAAAACAAATTTTGAATTCGAATAAAATTGCCATAAGTTATTGCGTTCAATAGTACGAGTATATAAATTAGTGTCTTACTTACTTATTTCATCCAAATTACAAGTTAAAACGGACAAATTTTGTACAAACGATAAATTAGATTTATTATAAAAAACATTTAATAAATAAATCGTACATTGAAATAAAATTTGTTTTTTTTTTGTGGTTTATGGCCGCCATTTTAAGATATGCGCGGTTTTTGGCGTGATTTTTTTTATTCCAGTGAAGTTCAGTGGCTTTATTAATTAAATTAAATCAAATACTACAAAACCATAAAATTGTTACATCCGTTTTCTATTGTCACTACGAAAGAGATTGTCGTAAAAACTTTTCACGCAAGAAAACATAAACGTAACACTAGGCAGTATGATCAAAATACCTTAGCCTTCCTCTAGGGGTAAATAAAAAAAAATTATGCGCGCGCTTAAGAAAACAGATTTTTACCGCCATGACACAGAAAATTTTACTCATTTTACTGTTGTTTTCTTCACAAGTGTATTGAAAAACGTCGTATGACATACGTGAGTAATTAATTATTACCGTTTTTGGCTCTCTTAAGGCCCTCGCCACGGCTCGAGTCTAAATACCGCCTCGACGGTAATCACTAACATTACACACTTATATCATAATGTACTATAATTTCGGAAGTCAGTGTTAAATAACGAAGAGACAAAATTATGATAGAAACACCAGCTTCCAAAATTAAAGTTATTTTGCACTTTTCAGTGTTTTTTTTTTACATTGACTTCGGTTGTATTTTTTGTGAAAAGTTTTTTTTTAACCAAGGAATATGTTTCCTTGGGATAGTTTTTACGCGAGTGAAGGCACTGACAGAAGTTAGTAAATGATAAATACATTTAAGATTGTTTTGAAAAGTGTAAATTATTTTACAGAATTACAAGACTAATTCACAAACTATGAGACAAAAATGTTACCTAAATAAATAATACGTAAAAACTCCGTGAGCACGGAACTAACTGCACAGGTTGGAAACTCTTAAACAGAGTAAATATTTAAGTAACATTTTAACTACCATCCATAATTCAAGCGTTAATTTAACTCGCTCACGTAAATAACTAACATTGCACAGTGCTAACTTCATTACCTCCCTCTCTTACAGTTGGGTAGCGTTCTATATTCTTTTATTAATCGACTTAAAGCTCTAAATTTTTTAAATTTCTACTGATTTTTTTATATATTATTATTAGCGATTTCTGTGGTAAATATTAATTTGATGATACTTATGTTTTGGACGATTTTTTGTCCATCGGTGATCCCATTTAAACTTGGTAAAGATCTGATAAAGAACTTCTAAGATAGGTCATGGAACTCTTAAATAAATGATAGCACATCACCCAGAATAATAGTAATCACATGTCTGTTTATTTTTAGCAATATTTAATAAAATAACATGACGACAGTATACGCTATAAAACAGATGTGTAAAGTTTATTCTGGTATACCCTCGTTTCACCAATTTAGTGTAAATTCCATGTTATTGGGGTTATCAATTCGGCCACATTTTTGTTTATGCACTTCGTGATTCTTTTTGTGTTAGTTAAGGTAACAACTCCATGTATTGTGAAAGTATTAGAACTTGAACTTCTTCTAAAAAAGATTATCTTAATTTTGGAAGTCGGTCAAAAAATGTGGAAATGAAACCAGAAACACCGACTTTTGAAAATAAAGTTAGTTATTTTCAGTATTTTTTGGAAGCTGTTCCTATTTTTCAAATAATTGGTTGGATGTTATCATGTTGCACCTGTGAGACTTATGTAATATCAGAATAATTCAGGCCTAATTTTGTTATTAAAAGTTGGGTAGATTTTCCTTTGTGCTACCAAATTTTAATTCTATTTCCACCGCGGTCATTTACTTATGTAATTCTGTGGTATAGGCTATTATAACAGTTTTATGTACTGAATAATTCTCCAACTATCTCATCCTCATTCTATTGTCAAAAAACTCAGCCATTCCCGAAACTCCTCACAATTGTCTAAACTAGTGCGAAGTGTCGTAAAGCTCGGAGCCGATATAACAAGTCTATATTGTGTCATAACCGTAATTCAAACAAATAGGAACACCTCACCATAACCCTGGTAATGTGGACATTTGCATGGAAACGATGACGATGGCAAATAATAAGAACATAAAGTACTAGGAGTACACGACGAGATCAGGAGACTACTTGCGGGTACTTGGAGTCTAGACAAGTCGACAGCTATAATGAGTGAATGGATATTGGATTGTTTGATTACCTACGATGTACTTGGGATTTTGGCGTTCCAGTTGATAATAATATTAAGAAGCTATTGGTCCATAAACTAAAATATAAATAAAAACATTGCACCACACTAGAAATTACTCCTGTATTATGGATGCATTCACAAACATGTAAACTTGCATATAAAAGACACCAAGACCTGGAATAGCTCTCTGCAGTCCATTTGTGCCGTGCGGGGGTCGAGCCTGTGACACGCAGCCCAGCCCCCCTAGGCAAGTTACAATCATATCGTTCGCGCTGAACGCCTCGAGTAGGCCACGCCTCCGATTCCTTTGTTCTGACCACGTGACTGAGTGCAGAGATAACGTCAGAACAAAGGAACCGGAGGCGTGGCCTACTCGAGGCGCAGGGGCAAGTTGCCGTTCGCTCAACTACTAGGCCAATCGTTTTTTCAAAAATGAAAATGTCATATTTTGAATTTTGACGTTGTCATCAATTACACCTCAATGACTCAACGTCAATCATACCTAGGAACATTTAGGTTGTGCTGCGAGCATCATTTAATTTCTCGTAGCCTTCATCATTGTGTGGAGTGATTGGCAGTTAACGGCTCAATTGACACGCTATTGTTGTTTCCCTGCCTAGCAACATAACAACAAATAACACGCTACATATGTGCACAATCATACAGTACTAGTGACGCACTAACAATGGGTTGCCCTGTACAGAAATTTGGAAGAGAATCAGATACTTTACGGTAGTGGTGGTGATGGCGGCAGGTGGTCGGCCGAGCGAACAGTTTAGAAGAAGTGTTTCAGTCAAAATCGTTTTACTTATTTGAAGTTTCTTGCCGATCTTTTCACAGGTAACGTCTAATTGGAACCGTGCGCGCTTCTGACGTTTTATTCCTAAGTGCTCGTGCCCCAAGTTTTGAATTGAACTTTATTACTGTATTTAGAAGATGTCTTTGCTTCGGGAAATCACGGTTTATAGTAAACAAAAATATATGTATGTTTATTTTAACCGTATATTTTTATACCCTTGTTGCCTCAATAATATTTTACTTTTTTTTATGCACCTGCCATGTTATCTTTCTACCAACCTTTTGGTTTACTGGTAGAGAATACCAAAGTAATTAATTCCACCTATTCACCTTTTGTGTTGTTTCATTAGTAGTTATAGTTATCCTATTATGCCCCACTGCTGGCCGACGGCCTCCTTCTGCCTTTTCCACACACGTCTGTCCTCAGCCATTGCGGCCCAGCCCCTCCAGTACGAGTCAAGCTCCACCTTCGTCTTGGTTTACTGCAATGTCACCTTACGTTTAATGGGACCCAATAAGTGTATCTTTTAACCCACAGCTCATCTGATATGTGGCAGACATGTCCGGCTCAATCCCACTTTAAAGTAGCAGCTTTTCGGGTAACATCTTTTATCTTAATTTTGGCGCGCAGTATGTTTCTTACGCGGTCGGAAATTCGAACCCCCAGGATATCAAACACCATTGCTGGCTGATATAAAATTTTAATAAATAAACAGTGATACATTTCCTCGAACCCACTCATTCACAACACGATATTTGCAAACCACACGCAGGTACAGTCGATCGCACAAAATAATAATAATTACACAAAATCTCAATTAATTTTAACACGGGATCATTAATTCTGTGGTTTTGTTTTCACTCATCATGCTTGATTTAAACCACATCGATGGCTTAACTGTTAGGGACGAGATTTCCTGGGTTCACGATCGATGTGGTTCAAATAAAAATATGATCATCTTTCACACCTACAGCGGCCTAGAAAATGGGCGCAACATGAGGTTATGTAGTAGAAGTAATCAGAAACAACAAAAATTGGAGTAACGCCAAATAAATGGAGATAAGCTTCCTCAATGATCGTTATATAACATGTTAAGATATGTTTATTTTCTATAAAATGTAGCTAGGACATAACACTCGAGGAGAACGCTCAGTGTCACGCTAAGCACTGTTTGTAAACTCAACTGAAAAGCTTTTTCAAATATCTATTCATTCAACGTGACATTGTTTCGATTTTATGATACGAGTCCATCTGATTTTTTTTTCAGGATATTCTACCTGGAGACAATAGTTTTTGTTTGTTCATGTAGGCTACATAGTTCAGGTAGGATTTCATTTGTATTGTAAAAGTATTATACCATTCAATAACGAAATTTAGTACAATTAAGCCCCAGTACAAATAGAAATTACTAACAAAAAAGGAAAGTAAAATATGGGTCAAAAACCAAATCACAAAGTAACTCCGTTTCACAAGAGCGGATAATAGCGAAATGGGCTAAAATAACAAGGCTGCGTCAGCCCCCGTAGGTGTTGAATTATTTGGGCCCCAACGGGAGCGATACATTATATCCGAGAGGGGCCTGGTCCCGAACTCCTAATTAAACGGGAATACATAATTAACTTTTTCTTTCCCAAATAAAACGGACAATAAAGTAAGGGTCACTCATGAATGTTAACGTATTCCTCTCGACAATGACAACCTGCGAATGTGCCTGACATACGATTTACATAGTTTTTATTGTAACTGTGACGTCATAATGTGCGTCCGTACAAATTGTCTTTTTAATGGTAATTGCTTGACTGTTTTGCTGGCGGTACTTGAAAAATGTATGGAATTCCTGGGAGCGGTTAAAAGGGTTGAAATGTAAGGCTGAGGGCTAAGTGGGGTGCTAATGCAACATCCGATGTGTTAGCATTAAAGTGGATGTCGTTCTTATATTATGTGAGTATAAAAATTGGCGGTTCAATAATTTTAACATATTTCGTTTTCATTTAAGCCATCGTATTTCGATATTGCCTTCATAGTATTGTGGAATCGAAGAAAATCGTATCTGTTATTATTGATCTTATTAAACTTGCAGACTGATAAAACGATATTATACTTTTTAAAGTTCATGCAATATAGTGTTTGAATCTGATAGATAAAGAAAAGAATTGCTTTCTTTAAGCTAGATGAGTTACAACGGCTATCAAGCCGCTAGGTGGATTGAATGTTTTTATAAATAATAAATATAAATAAAGTAGTATTTTACATTCGAGTAGTATGAAATAAAATCGCTTTCTGCATAAAAAAAAAGTATAAATAAAGTGTAGTGTATTCTAGGAATGAACCAGATAATTGCACAAAAGTTTTTGATTACTATCCATCTCTGACAGTATCATGATTCTATAGAATCAATCAGGATATTGTGATAAAATTTAAAAATACTACCTGCCTACTTCGTAAACAATACATTTTGCATTGCTGCCATTACTAGCTTGCACTCATTCAAAATGCCACCCATCTCACGTGCAGTACCAACCTACACGTACCTACCTAACTAAGCTATTGATTACACTATAACGTCCTTATTGGCAAGGGGTGTCACAACAGCAGGGGCACAAGTCCCAGGGGTGTCACTAACTTGTATGAAGCTAACTTACTTTGCAAAGTAATTCCCTTTCCCCAGTCAATTACAACACTCTTCACGCGTAGGAATGCATCACGTCAGAAAACATCAAAGAAATCGAGAAAAATAAAAAGGTTCTGTTTTTCTTTGACATTAAGCTTCAAAGCTGTAGGAGCAACGCTTAAGTATGTACACGCTTTAATAGTTATAATATTCTACCTCTAGTCTGTACATTCACTTAATAACGAGCTTGGAAACTGCATTTTCCTTTGCACGAATTAATAAATCAAGAGACAATGAACGTAAACCTGTGTCGGGTTTAGTATTGAAAATACAATTGTTTTGTTGCCTGCAAAAATGCTGACTACAAAATGATACAAAGTTTTAAACTTTGCTGATTTTCATTCAGCTGACAATTCCACAGCTGGATTTGAAAAAATAAATACCTAAAAATAGTGTCGAAATTGTTCAAATGTTTGTGTACAGACAACCCGAAATTATTAAATGTTTTTGAAAGGATTACCGAAAGCTGTGACACTCACACGCGCACCTCGCAGCGGTACAGTCAGCGCAAACAGTCGCTAATCACGCGGATTATGTCGCTGTGATCGGTTGTACGTACTATTCTAATTTTCGGCAATGCGGCACATCGGCATCGGTTGCGTAACGTTCGGGACCGCTCGCGACTGCCCCAGGGACATGGTGGCTCGGTCTCAATCACGGATGCTGGAAAACAGATTTTTATTAGATTGTGCATGCAATTAGTTCTAACTGGATGGATAGATTTTAGATTTCATTTAGACAACTGTGTTATGGTCTTGTTTGATTTGGCAGTAAACGATGTATGATGGTGTACCGCTCCTTATTGGATCAGTTTGGTCAGTACCCACAAGGAAAATATGCAGATAATGTTGCCATTTTAATTTAAAAACAAAATCTAGGCTGCGTTTTCATTAGACACGCTCTAAAAACTTAAATAATAACTAAACTATTTATCTAATTACTCCTCCACATCGCTCCACCGGCTCCTCCGGGCTGTCCACACAGTGGTGACACCTGGGAGCCCTCCGCACTTGGAACATGCAGATGTCATCCAAATTCCATGCACTTCAACAACTGGTTGCAATGAATAGAAGTTCAACTGTAACTGTATACCTTAGAAAAATAACTTGGACAAATAAAATATTGTATTTGACAATAAAATTTTAGTTCTACGCGTAACAAAATTTAAAAAAAAAAAACACAACACAGCGCATGTGTTTGCCGGTCGCCATTCTGCGCGAGATGTAAAAGTTCCGAAGAGGGAACGTTACACACTGGTAACGCTGACGGGGTACACTAGGGTTCCTTGAGACCACTCCACTTTTTAAATGTGGCTGACTATAAGTAAAACGAGACGGCGTTAAACACACTATAGTATGGGAATGGAAAATATATTACTTATTGACTACTATAAATAAACTTCAAAGATCTAAATCTGTGCTTTTAACTCGTGATTTAATTTAAGTCAAAGCAATGTAACCTCTCTCTTTGACAAAAGTATTCAATTACATGAAAACATATAAATTAATCGAGTCACTAACAAGAACACAGCGATTTAATTAAACTCCTAAGAAAATAATAAAATACAAACAACACAGTCAAATTGAAACAAATTGGCATACACAGTTAAAATGTCTCCCAATTTAAACGTGCATTATTTATAAGACAACGTACAGCATTAGCTAATTACAGAGGGCTCGTAAACTCCATGCAAAGAGGTTCATTATTTTCTTTTACGCGCACCGACGAATCGCCACGGCCAAATTAAAAGGTCACATCTCTAATTTAATTCTTTAAGAGAGTCCGCAGGTGGGGCGCACTTTCATTTGGCCCCGAGTGTACGCGCCCGGGTTAGGGCTCCCTAGGTTTACGAGCTGGACCGTATTGCTTTGACTGCCGTTTACGTCCGGTCGACAAATATTTGTAACTCACATCAAATGGTAAGTTCGCACAAGCTATTCCTTTCTAGGGCCAGAATCTTGACCCAGTTGTGACGATCGAATACTGTTTTTCTATATCATTAAGTCTTGTACGTATTTTGTGAAAGGGTTTCTATTTACTTTTTACGTCGAATATTGCGGATCGGTTCTCGTTGAAGTTGTTTTTTCATTTATTCACCACAAAACGCTATTTCAGGAAAACCTTTGAGTACCTTTGGAGGCTTGCAAAAGGTTGTAAGAACTCTCAAGAATTTGAAATCCAGAAAATGTTAAAAGATTTATGATATGTAAAGTCCTGTGTTCACGGCAAACTTGGAACTAAATTTAAAATTTCTCGGCTGTGACAAGGTACGGAACTCGCACGAGTCCATTACACAGTATTGTGTAGGTATCGGTCTCGTGCATCGCCGGATTTTCTTTGAGAGAGTCGCTCCGTACGGGAACGGTCGCGGGCGGTAATAAAAAATGATAAACTACCCACATTATGTTAATGTATTTTTCTTTTTCATCTCCTAAGATGTTCGTGATAATGTGCGGGGTGGGGGAAGTCCCGGAGGATGTTAATTTGTATAATATGTTGTGTTTAGCTGCGTATTAATTGTGTGGGGATTGTCTAGACCGGCTCCAGATTGCGTTGATTAATGTCCCGCGGCGCTCGCGACGTATCGCGCTGTCGCACATCATTGTAATATACTTCATTAGTTGCGCTTTGTCGCCAATTAATTCTGTTTTATGTTAATTTCTGGTTCCAATAAAATACAGGGTAGGGGCAGAAGTAATCTCATACTTTAAATGTTTGTTATAAATAGCTTCTTATATTATTGCGATTTGAGACCTATTTTGAAACAAAATAGAAAATTAGTTGTCAATAAGCAATGGATCTATAAGAATACACAACGTTTAGATCTTACTGAAAATTAAGTTTGTATACTATAAATGTTGGCACTGATTGTACCCGCTTCTTCCCTCTATAAATTTTCACGTGAATAATGTCAAGGGTTAACAAATAAATGATTATAAAGTAGAAGACCTATTCATTAGGAGGTAGGTACTGTATAAATATCCACATAAGCAGGATTTAAACGTAATGAAAATGTTTCTGATCCGCTGTTATAACTCGCGTTCAACAAAATATTTGCCACCTGTAGGCTATATAAACAGACGAAACGTTAAATATTATTATTCAGGCAGACATTTTAGCATTTTATTTAGTACAAAGTATTTTTAGAACCGCTCCCTTTCGCCTGTCGTCACAGTTACAGCGCTGATTTATTTTTATTGTTTTTTTTAGTGCTTAAAAAGTACATGTTGTGGTAGTTTTTATTTACTAACCATATATAAATCTCTTCTCTCTTGGTGTGAGAGCTTTAAATTTGATCTATGCTAAGTTGAGCATCAGATTTGTAAATCTTACTTCAATATCTGAATTGTACCCTATAAAATATACTATCTGTATAATGAATGATATATACCATTTGTTCACGCCCGTCATCACTTTAGTTAAATTTTAAAAAAACAAAGATACTTTACAATTTCTTTGAAGAGTTGTATTAATATTTTTGAGTACTTATTATTTAGTTTCACAGTTCAGGATGTATCTAATGTTTTTTCAGTATAAATGTGGCGTTTTTCCTTGAATGGTTATTCAGTTGTTATTGAATGATTTTATGGGCACCTAATAGTTAGGTTGACTCGTCGAGACAATTTCGGCGCGGTCATGTTCAATCGAGATGAATTTGAATCGTTTATTTATTTGGTGTTGTATTCCAAGAAAGTGAATGGATCGGTCTTGTCATTTTCTCAAGGTCAAAGATTAGTTCGTCTCTGCTTGGAATTTATATTTTGATTCATTTTCACAATTCCCGACTCATACGCAAATCACAGACTCAGAGCAACCCAATCATTATTTTATTTTGTAATCAAAACAGATCATTAATTCCCAAGTAAGCTTCGAGATTAATGTGGAATAATTCCAGATTTACAATTGTGGCTAAAATAAGTCCCATCTACATAGATACTTAAGTAAGACAAGAGCTGAATAATTTACGACTGTTAATTTACTTGGCTATAATGTAGTAGTATTCAGGTCAGTTCACAGCGATGTATTATTATTTCCCGCAGGTGCCGCACATGCCGGCCGGCGATGGAAGAAAAACAGCTTGTTGCTATCTATTTATACACAAGTGGGGCAGTTCTTAGGTGTTCTGACGTCACACTTATTATGCAGTTGATATAATGACCTTTATGATATTTTATGGACATTCTACCAACGCTGTCACCGATCCACCACGATTTGTGCTCTAGAATCCAGAAGAAGGCTAGCACAAGAGCGTAGAGCGTGGCACAAACAAATAGAAGCCTGTACCCAGCAGTGGATAATTTTCGGCTGGGAGTGACGAGGAATAAATTCAGCAATTATACAAACACATAAAATCGAAATCCTTCAAATTATACAGCTTCAATAAAGCAAGGTTAATAGTAAAACTCAGTAGTTACCATCGTTACGTAAAACTGCAGATAGTGAACTAGGTCCGACCTTCAGTGTACCTGCACGAGTTGTGGTTGTGACCTTGATTACGTTGCCAGAACTGTGCACACAGGTCGCAGGTGCATAGTCTGCAGAATGCACTGTGTACCAGCCCTGGACGTGCACGGAATCATAACGGTACGGTTTACGTAACTAACTAGGTACAGGTTGGAGGGGTTACAGTCAAGAATAAATGTTAAGTGAATCATTAAGGCTTGGTCAGTGATTTACAGATTTTCTTTAGATTGCGCATTTGTCCAAAGACATGATGAAATTGTGCATATAAAAACGGGAGATAACCACTTTTCGGTTACCAGTTCATACAAAATGAATTCGTTCTTTCAAGAAAACACTTACATCACCAAGATTATCAATTTGAGAATATAAGGTTAAATCTTCCTGGTTTCGGAAGTAAAAGTAAGATGCAGATTTGGCACATAGATGCAATCAATTCTCATTAATTGTGAAGTTATTTAGATATGTATTTACTGTTTAGCACATGCTCTCTGTAAACAAGTTACTTGTAGTTTCAACAACAAAACAAGACGCAGGTGACTCAGTTAACAGTAGTGTGACATACTGTCAACAGCAGCGTTCACTAGTTCATTCATTCGTTCGGTCACTCGCAAGCCGATCTTTTTTGTCCTGGTCGCGGCGACCGCGGTGCCCCCTATCGGCCATAGCGCGCCACAACGACCAACTAGCGGCCTTTTTACTGAAACTGAGGTTTTGTACCCAGTTCTCTGTTGTGGAAACACGATTAGAAATAAATCCTGTTTTGTTTTTGGAAAATGTTCTATCGGACAATCAATTACAGTCGAGTCTAACGTAATTATTTACCCAAGTTAGCTAGATTAGAAGTTCTGAATTCTGTACACTAACGTTTCTTAATTAAATTGCGGCGCTGACAAGATTAGGTATGTAGAAACTGGAAATGTAGTGGCGACCGTTCTTCATCTAAACTACATCAAGGTTGGCGCAGCTTAGCTTTTCTGCTACGATTCCGTAACATAAGCAGAGATATATTTACTTATGGAACCAAAATATTTTCATCAATTTCTACGGTTGTTTCTGATCGGCAACATTTTTTTGAGGTGGGAAATCATCAAATCACTATTTTCGCTACGGATGGAGCTGGAAAGTAATCAAAAAAAAAAAATCTAAATAATGCTCTTTTAATTCCCTCTGAATAGTTTTATTACGAAGGTTACTATTAACCAGACCAGTGGTAACTGTGGTCTCGATTTACGAGTTGTAGGTCAGGAGTTCAAATTCAGCCAGGCACATTACATTATGTAATTTATTTCATCACCAAAACATCTTGAGGAAACCGGCAAGTCCAAGAACCATAAATTCGAAGACACGTGGATGCCCCACATGGTAGATTACAGCATTTTTTTTTCTAAAGAGGAGGCCTGAGTCCCGACAGTACAAACATTATAAGACTGATCAGCCTTTTTTTTAAGTTGGGAAATTATCCAATGAAATCTTTTTTCGTGTCAGGCTTTTACTGACTAAAATTAAAGTTATTTTAATCCTTTTAGTGTTTTTTTTTTAGTGACAACGGTTTTTTTTTGTAAAAAGATTTTTAAAAGGTTTTTTTTTAGGTGGGGAAATCATCTAATGACAAATCCCGCTCTTGGGCGGAGCGGGAGATAGTGTCAGATTTTTACTGACTAAAAACCCACTCCTGATCCTTCTTTGCCTTCGTTCCAGGGCCCTGAGGTTCTCTTTCACATCACCCATGGCCCCAGTAGGTACGGTTGCTGACATCTCCTTGAGCACTACGCGCCCTCGATGACTTGGGCTTGGTCCGTACGGTTGCGGGGTGTTGAACCGATGCAGCGCGAGATCGAGCTGCGTCGGTCTCAGCTCCAAGAGGTCATGGTGGCGGAATGGCAGGACAGGCTTCTGCGCCCTACCGCCGGCTTCGCCACCGTTGATGCGATCCGACCAGTGCTCGACGAATGGCTCGGGAGGAAGCACGGCTCCCTGTCATTTAGGGCGACGCAGGTGCTCTCGGGGCATGGCTGCTTCGGGAAGTACTTGTGTCGCATAAACAGGGAGCCGGACGCTCGGTGCCATCACTGCACCGACTGTCGGGAGGACACGGCGCAACACACACTGGCAGAGTGTGCTGCATGGGAGGAGCAGCGCCGTGTCCTTGTATCTGAAGTGGGCCCCGACCTGTCGCTGCCGGCCGTCGTTCGTTCGATGGTCGGGGGCGTCGAGTCGTGGGATGCGGTTATCTCCTTCTGTGAAGCCGTAATTACGCAGAAGGAGGCTGCGGAGAGGGAGAGGGAGGCCGTGGCCACTCTTCCGTGCCGCAGCAGGCGAACCGGGCGTCGGCGGAGGGCAGACAACGCCCTCTTCCAGCCCCCATAAAGAGGTCCGGAGGGACGGTGGACTCGGGGTCGTCCGCCGTCCGCCATCCAGCAAGACCCGAGGCGGCGGCGCGTAGTGTTCCACGCGCGCCCCTATTGGACGTCGCGGGGGGAGGACACCTCACACTCCCCGCGGGCTTGAGGAGGCCCGCGTAGGCGGGCCGGCACTAGCCGGGGATCATGGATGGCGCAACAGCTCCCACAATCCCCGGTCCAAGTGTGGGAGGGAACACCGAGGTGGTTTTTAGTCAGTAAGAGTCTGACAGACCCCTTCGTCTGCCCCAGGCGAAGGACATCCATGAGGATTTTCCACCAACAGAGGAGGCAACGGAGGCAATAAAAAAAAAAAAAAAAAAAATGGTCCGTACGGTTACCGGACGGTTGAACGGCGAGCTACCCATTTCTTGCCGTCCACAATCTCGCGCCTTTGGTGGCCAGAAATCGGGATCGGAATCCCGGCTGGGGCGTGAGGACCATTACCTCGTGCGTGTGGCCGCCTCCTTTCCTAGCATTACTGCTTCGCAGAAGGAGGCGACCGCCTATTACTCCTCCTCGCTTCGGACTATGGCGTGTACCAAGGCCCGGTGCGAGGGATCGCTGCCGCCGAGCGTCCAAACGAGGACACAGTGGTGTTCTACCTAGGTGGGGTGCCCACACCTCTGCCGTATGCTCCACCGTGTCCTCCGGGCGGTCCATACAATGGTGACTCACGGGCGTTTCTTCTGCACGAATTCGGAGCAGGAATCTCCCAAACTGACCATTTCCGGTGAGGAACTGCGTTATGCGGAAGGTAAGGACGCCATGTTGTCTCTCCAGCCACTCCTCAAAGCCCTCTTTGAGGAGTAGCGGTAAGTCTCCTGACTTACCACCATAATTGTGGCGTGTCCAAAGGCTGATCAGCCTAATTAGCTAATCTTGTAATAAAATTAATGTAGCTTAAGCATGAATATTTTTTATAAGATCATCTGAACTATTTGAGCACATATTATTATCAATACACTTCTAACACCGCCCCTCGTGATTGCATTGATATGAAATCGTGTTTTTTATACATATGTGTGTACGAATCTGCACAAGGGTGTGTATGTGTGAGGGGCTCGCAATTACACTGATATATTTGTGGCGCAGTTTGTCGCGAACCGTGAATGCACCCCGCGACTGACGGAGGGACACTCGGGCGGACAGTTCGGCGAACGAGTTCATCTGTGAACGATCAATCGATTAGATAGAGATATACGATAAATTTTGATTAAGAATATAGAGGTGAAAGTGAAAGTTTTCTATGTATGTGTGTATATTTGTTACTTCATCACGAAAACGACTGAATAGATTAGGACGAAATTTAGCACACAGGTAGACCGTGTCCTGGAATATCACATCTAGAATACTTTTACTCCAGGGAGCCTGTTTTCTTGTCACAATTTTCTACTTTCAAGCGAGGTGAGGCACCTGGCAAGAGCTGATAGATATAATGTTTGAGGTAATGAAAGTGTGAAAGCTGCTTCGCAAAAATAAAGTTCGTTGCACTTTCCCTCAAACACTCGTTTCTACGTCATAAAAGTTTTACACCAACTTCTGTCATTCCGGCTTATAATAAATCTTCAAACTGTTTGTGCTGTTACAGGAGCGTTTCAAAGTTGCAACAAGTATACACCACTTAAGAAAGTCAACGTTGTTGTACTACTTAGTTAGCTAACCTTCCTGGCAGCGTGTCTCCAACACACAAGGTGTGCAATGCATCGCGGGAGACAACTCAATCTAACGTGCACCCTCGAGACGCGCCCCCTTCCCGCACCCCCGCTGATACCCCGCAACACCCCGCCGCTTGATTAATATAAACAAAGTTTATTATACGAGAGAGACATACTTTCCCGCGTCGTCGAAGTTGAGCCTGTCACACATTACATTTCGTTGATCGTCGTACGTCATATCCAGTATTTAAATTAACCGTTATAAGAAAGGTGCATGCTTCGTTATTCATTGAATGGTAGTAACAATGCCCATAAATCTCGCGCAGAAAATGAAACAATGGGCGGAAAAATAATTCACGCTTTGGTCCGCGGATGCCATTTGTTTCAATATTCGTAGAATTTTATTTGGAAGTTCAAGAGTTTTCAGTTGTTAATAATTAAGAGTTCATTCGTTAATAGTATAAATGCTGAAATATTTACTGGTTTTGTTGGACAGTTGAGTGATGAGCGTATAAAAAAATATGGAGAATATTATTTCAGGGTTTTATTCTTTTTTATCGTTAATTATCATCGATTCGACCAAAATTAATGTTATTTTGCACTTTTTATTATGTTTAAAAGTTTTTTTGATTCAATTTTTGCTATTGATACTATCTACAATTAAAGTTAAATAGTGTGCTAGATCAGGTATCTTTGAATATAATTCCACAGTGTTATCTCATGACAATTTCAATAAACCCAAACATTTTGTTTTATTATTTTACAGTACCTATCGAGTTCCATAGCTTACATACCGGCTTCCTTCTCCTTTGTTTTAAGTCGGTTAAAATTAAAATTAATATTTTTGCTCTCTCGTCACGTAAACATATAGGAGTAATTTAGATAGAAACATTCACGTGTTGTTATAATACGCGCTTTCGGAAAACAATCTTATGTAGAATTTGTTTCACGTTGCACAGAGAAAAAACGTGACGTATGGAATAAACTGATGAAACACGACCAAGGAATAAATAACCACTCCAAGTAACAATAGCCGACAAAGAATATTTTAATAGCCGAGAACAACCGTGCCGTGAAAAGGATGGCTAATTAAAATGCCTGGTTGTTGTAAATTAATAAAATTAAAATACCCTTTAGAAAAAACTTCCAACTTTCTTTGAAGCCATCTTAATAAAAAAGAATAATTGAAATAATTCAGTCTGTCTGCCTGTTTGCTCTCTCAATTGGAATAAAACTAAACTCATTGTAAAGTTTGCAAGATTCGATACCTTTTTTTATAAAACCGCGGACATTTCCGTGAAATGGTCAGGATTCAGAGCCTCGACTGAAAAACCTATAAGTGCAGTAATTTGGATGGCGTCCACAAGTAAATTGGTTGGAAGCGGAGCTGGGCCGGATCACTAGCTAGCAATAAATCTAAACTTAATGAATAGCGAGTGAAATAAAAAGATTTTTAATAACACAACTATTTGAAAAACGTAAGTACTTGGATATAATTAATTGGGCGAAGGGGAAGCACCCTTGTGTATGAATTTGAAAACGGTTACTGATTAGGAGCTGTTTCGTAGCTTAACCATTTTAATTTAATATTTATAACAGACATTGAGTGTTATTTTTTATGTAATTTGGAACAAAGTGCCAAAAACGCACTACAAAGCATATGATCTTGTTTATTGTTTGAGATTCATTAGGAAAACATTATTTTAGTACACGATTTCTTATAACGAATCATTTATAGTGCTACAGACAAACCATAAATAGTTTTGAGGCAGCTTTTTCTAACAATACTGACTATCACTTCCTTCGATTCTTTCGTGTTAAACAGTTATTAGGACTCTTCGTTATTCGCACTCTATATCTCCCACAATACTCACGGGTAGACTCAACCCTTGCGTCCATGTTTCCCCGCAGTAGACGTCTACGTCTGCTCCAGCACGTTCTGTTCCGGGATGAATTGATACACCGTTAAGATACGAGAGATGAATAAAAGAAACAACCTGTCAGGGATTGCATTACCGCCTTATTTAATACTCTCGGAGGAAAATGAGATGAAATGTTATGTGTCTGCTCGAGTGAGGGGAGGGTGGGGGCGATATTTGTATTGTTTGGGTATTCTTATGAGTAGGTTATTGCCTTGTAGATTATGTACTATTTGATAGAATTACGTGGAAATTGTAGATTGTGTACTATTTGATGGAATTACGTGGAAATTCTGATGAAATTCGTTCTCAGAAATGAAGTTGGCCTAACTTCGTAATTACATCATTCGTTAACAAATTACAACTTTAATTAAATTAAGAAGGAATTTAAATTATATTGACTCTTGCTCGAGATATTGATCTGTCTTAAATGTTGTTTTGCGTCATTGCTGCCTCCCACGGATGTACTGCAGTCTACACTTTTCTTGAAACCTTCTACAACCACGTTCTAGAATAATCCTTCGAATAATCTTTAATCGTCTTACTCAACACCTGCGAGTGAAAATAAGAAAGGTTTATTTTTAGAATACGCTACAGAGCCGCAAATACTCCGCAAACAAAGGTTGCGTTTGTGTGTGTACGTCTTCACCTAGCTACACACACACAGACATCTCTACAACGCCTCTCGAAAAAGAAAATGAACGTGATTTGGAAAACGTTTGACTGATTTAGTACTTTGATTTAAAATCATTCAATCCAAGAGAAATGAAAGAGATTACCTTAATCTTTTCTATCCGAGTCCAACATCAGACTGTAGACGTTTTCGTTTTTAACAAAAGTAACTGACCTTGATTTTTTTAAATACAATCTAAGATAAACATGACAGAAGAAAAATCTACAAAAAACATGAAAGAAAATCCGAAGGCGAAGCGAAAAAGCGAAGGATCGTATGGGCCAACGTTATGGGCTGTAATACGTCTCCCCATAAGCAGCAAACGATCTTGCACAAATAAATGCATGTCGGTGTGAACACCATAAAACTTCGCCTACTTCCAACTCCCCTCGTTTGCCGAAATTGAGCGAGTTCCCCCATAGATAACACGCCATTCCCCCGAGGTGCCATTTACAATGCAGATCGTAATTGGGGCACGGGAAATTGGTCGTTAGCTGCCTATCATTAAAGTCCCTAGTGAGTGCAGCGTGTTGTTGGTCAACACTCGCGTTGCATTAACGTTGTCATCTGCTTAAGAAACTCGTTGCAATATAGATTAGTTGTCACGAACATGCCAGTTCATAGTTGTGATCAACGAGGTTTTTTTTTTGTGAGAAATCAACCAATGACTTCTAGGGAGGAGCAGGAGGGTGTGTCAGACTTTTACTGACTAGAATCCACTCTTACATTCCTTCTTTGCCTTGCGTTCCAGGACTCCAGGTTTCCTTTTCGAAAGCCAACCCATGGCCCCAGTAGGCTTCGGCCCTGCTGGGCCACTGTGGTTTTGCTGATATCTCATTGAGACGCGCGTGGTTACCGGACAGCCGAACGACGTGTTACCCATTGCTCGTCGTCTGCAAGCTCACACCTATAGTCGACACCACGTCCGATAAGATCTATGAGGATGTGATGTTGGAATGTTTCTTTTTCCAGTAATTAATTACCTATGAATAATAGATAAAAACCTGAGGAATAAACTAGGAAAATGATCCGAATATTCAGAATTGCTAAGATCCGTACTAAGAGTTTTGCAGCAACCTTCAATAGCCTAAGTACCCCACACATCTGAATTATTCCATGTTTGTGTTGTTCACACAAACCCGAGTCATCTCCCTGGAGGCTGCACGAGGGTTCGTAATCTAGGATTTCTTTTTCATTTACTTTATTTTGTTGTAATCTAACGTTACGACTGCTTCGCAGTTAAATCTCTACGTGAGATACAATTCATCTGCATTTCTTTAGCAAAATTACATTTTTTCTAAAGGGGAATCCGTTCTATTCCATCGGAGCCAATTTAGGGAAAACCGTTATCTATTTCCAGACTAGATTTCGGGATTTTTTTGTTAGTCTGGGAATAATAGATGAACTAAACAAATGGCTATGTGTTTATAGGTGTAAAATGAGTCTTAATAATACAGAAAATATTCCAAAAGGTCTTGTCGCAAGTAAACTATTCAGGGGGCGGTGGCACCGAGGATTTGTTAGTGTTCAATGTTACACGAGAGTAGGATTTCTTTCAAATTAAATCTACTATATAAGTTATTTTCTATATCGAAATCTATAGTAACCAAAAACGAAAAACGTCTTCAATCACAGCGGTCTACTAGAAATACAATCAAGTTTGGCCGAAAAATAAACCTTACACTACTATATGCGAAGTCACGTATATTCAAAGAAGTCCCCCGCGTGAGTCTACGTACAATATTCTGCTGACTCCCGGGAGCTGTGATCATGAACTTATCAAATATAGACAGACTAATGTTTTAATTATTCAGACGATTATTTTATGGAAATTCAAAGGCAAAACTATTGTGTTTTATAGATCCTAAAAGACAACAACGATAAAAAATATTCAATAAAGTTTGGCTCGTTGTAGAGCCGTCAATGATAATCTTATTCATCTCTACTAATTTCAAAGCATTCTTGTAATATTTTAGGTACAAACAAAATTCATTATTAATTAATCGTTAAACCTTTGAGCTCTAACTAGGAATTTTAATACTGAAGACTAATTACATTTTTCACGCAATTATACAATCTTCTTCTTTGAAAGTTTCAAAGCGTCGGTGGTTCAAAGCAATTCTTTACTGCATTAATAACGTGACTGAATAAACTACGAATTTATTCAGTTTGATTCATTGAATATTTTATTGAAATTTATAGTAAAAATATTCTTTTGTATTTTAGTAAGTGGACCAATGTCATTGAAACATTGCCTGCAGGGAACGATCTTGACTGAAAAAACTAAGTGCCTACAAAATTACCCATATATATGTTGCGCTCTGTACTCATACATTTTCTTGAAGAAATAATTCGCTTTCTTTGAAGCGTTCCATCTTATGCTGTGTATTTATTTGGCGAAAACTTTAGCTATAACATTTCACAAGTTAAATGCGTTAGTCCTTTCAGTGCACTGATCCGTACGTTAAATAAATACGATGTGAAATAACACGTACTTTTATGAAAGCTTGAAATTTACCGAAAAGTGGGGAGAGCTTCGATTTAAGATCATAAATGAAGTACCTTCTGATTTGTTTTGATAAACATTCATACTGCTTTATTTCGAGAGAAAAACTTTCGCCATCATTGTTACCTACTATAAAATTATAATGCAGTGTTAAGTAAATCAGCAGAAATATATCTAGTATATATTAGTAGCCAATAAAAGTACTGCCTCTCACAGCATGTGCGAAGGTTTTGATAGAATTTAGTCAAATATTTTTTCTACAGAGAACGTTCAGCTGTGGTTGTCTCGGTGTTGCATATTAACTTCATGTATGTGAGAGAATAAATTTTGCGTTTTTCGTTTTTGTCCTAAATCAGCGCGGTATAAAACGAGAGTATAATAGAAGCAGTTGTTTGTTTGCGCGCATAAATCAGCAACTTTGTGCGCTGTGACGCCTCCACCGCGCGCTCCGCGCCCCGCACCCCGCGCCCCGCGCCCCGCGGCGGCCGGCCGGCTCGCGGCTCGCTGCACTAAAACTATTTGTCTCACTTTATTTATCACTTCTTTTAAACATACCTTCATAGAGTTTTTCGCTGACATCTGGGATTTTTAGAAACCATATAGTATTCTGAAAAATATGCTGACTTAAATGTCCTAATTGATCTAATGTCTTATGTCCATTGTGAATGGTTTGAGCGTCATTTTCTGTCTGTACGTCATTTTCATTGCTCGACATTCTGCTAACTCAGTGAACTGCAAGGTTTGACGGAGTGACCACGCTTTCATTCCCCTTAGAAATTCTAATCAAACTTGCTTGGGTATGTGATCGGAATCCCTTCGGAGCGTGTGGCCAATCCATCACCACTGGTGATACTTGACCCTGTGGTCGATCGGGCTCTCGTGGTATTTTTGCCACAGCTCTACGTTAGATTTAGTCTTAAACCAGTAAATTTCGAGAACGTGCGGTTGATGAAGACTTGGATTTGGCGTGAGATGTACCTTGTAACCTTCCTAGTTTCGCACGTGTGGAACAGAATTGAAGATTTTGACCCGAAGCATAAACCGGGTCGGTTTCCGTGACTACCAAACCACGGAGATCCACGAAGCGATGTGCTCTTCACTATCTCCAGTTTCTAACACGTAACTCCGAGGTAAGTTTTGTGGAGCAAACCTGAATTATCATCTCATAGGTCGTCTGCAAAGTTTATTTTGAGTCTCGTTTTGGGCTGCTTCCTGACGTAGACCGTTTAACTTTGCTGGCATGTCAACGGTGCGATTCAGCAGGCATAGGCCACTGGCGTAATCCAGACCTAAAACCTGGAAATCTGTGTTAATTGTCCTACTAAGAGTAATTGCAAATCTAATCACAATGTAATACGTGTAAAAACATGTTTTCGTACAGTGTGTGAAACAGTTATCATGTCCTGACTGCCGATAAAAGTAACCAAAGTTTTGTAAAATAGTAACTTTTTATGGTGGGAAATCATCCAACAACTTCACGCGCTCTAGGGTAGGGGAAAGGGCGTGTTAGACTTTTCCTGAGTATAACCACACCTATATTCCTTTTCTGCCTTGCGTTCCAGGACTCCAGTTTACCCTTTCGGAAGCCAACCCATTGCCCCAGTAGGCTTCGGCCCTGCTGGTCCCCTATGGTTTGGTTGACATTTCTTTGAGGCGTGTTATATATAATTATGTATGACGTAATTAAATGACGAATTTTAAATATTTCATGAATATTGTTTGTTATATTTTATACATTGGTAACATTGAAGTTAAAATCAAATGTTACATTGTTGTGTACAAATATAAAACTCGAAACTTATAAAAATACATGATAATCTTCTAAATTATTACGTAATTATTAATGGTTATTAAGCTGTATCTTTCATTTTAAATTGCTACTTTAATGTAATAAGTGGTTCGAATCGATTAGTACAGTACTGTCAGTCGGTATTCATCATCTCCCTGCCCTTGTCCCGTGTTATTTGGGGTCGGCGCAACACGTTTTTTTCTTCCATTCTGCTCTGTCACTCGTCATGCTATCACTAACTTCCTTTTCTTACATATCATTCTTCATACAATCCATCCATCTTTTTTTTGGTCTCCTTCTCCCTCTCTGTCTCCATCCATCCACATGTAAACTCATAACTCTTTAAGTAACATGCGCTTCATCCCTCCTCTTCACATGACCATACCAAGACAATCGATTCCCTTTCAACTTTTCAGTCACTGGCGCCACTTTCGAACTTCCCCTAATATACTCATTTCTCACTTTATCCATTCTCGTCACACCACACATCCATCTTAACATTCTCATCTCTGCTACGTCTAATCTTTTTTCATCCGTCTTTTTCACACCCCAACATTCTGATCTACACAGTATGACAGGCCTTATCACGGACTTGTAGATTTTACCTTTCAACTTGAGGGGCATCCGTGGGTCACAAGTTGTTCCCGTGACCTGGCGCCATTTCATCCATCCTGCGTTGATCCGATGTGTTACGTCCCGGTTTACCTCACCATCCCCTTGGACGAGTGACCCGAGGTACCGAGTGTCAGAGCAGATCGGTTCGGGCGTTCCAGCGAGAGCAGCGGACGGATGTTTCTTGCGCATGAATCAGGTGCGGGAACCTCCCGTACTTACAATGTTCGCTAAGGATCTGTGTCACGTAGAAAGTTTGGACGCTGTGAAGTCTTGCCAGCCACAAGAGAGTCAAAGAGAGGACTTACCACCTTGATTATGGCATGCCCAAAGGTACCTGGGATCAGTATATTTTTTTTATTAGTATTGTAACTTTATAGAAGAGTTGTATTTTTGTTATAATATATTATGTTTATTTAAAACTTTTGTTTATAATTGTTAATCTTCCGTCATTTTTTTATTTATTGTTGTGACTTAAACTCCATAGTTTTTTAATTAAAAATAATATTTATAGTTCACTAGTTAGTTTTTTATATCTTTTCATTTTTTTATGTTGATAGTTTGGCGCTTGACTGCTATCTCACATGATGGAAAGCAATGATGCGGTCGACGATGGAGCGTACTAACCAAGAAGAAACCTATTCACTCTTCATTCCCAGATTGTAGCCATCAGAAAAAACAGATATTTTTTCATAATGTTATTAAACTGTTTGCAAAGACTGCGGTAAACTCATCTACCTATCTTTTTAACCGACTTCAAAAGGAGGACGTTATTCACTGCGGTTGTATTTTTTTTTATATCTTTTTTTATGTTTGTTACCTCAGAACTCCGTCGTTTATGGACCGATTTGTAAATATTTTTTTTCTCTCTATAGGATATGTTTCCAGATTAGTCCCATTTTATTCAAAATCCAATTCTGATGATGGAATCCATGAGGAATCGAGGGAACTCCTCAAATATTATAGGCAATTGTATAGTGATTTTGGTATTTTCATCGAGAACTTAAGCATTTACAGTCAAAAAGTAACATTTGATGAAGTGGAACTGATGAAAAAGACCAGAAATGGTCAACGGAACTTCATACTCACATTAATAACACAATGAAGAAAATTAAGCGACTATGACAATACAAATAAATGAATGGTTCTGAATAGTTACGTTGAAAATGGTATCATTGAAGTGATCTGATGATGATGATGGAGCCGGAAGGTAGGCACTGGAACTCCGTAATTAATCAATGTAACCTAGCCGTGTTTGAACTTATTAGATACGTCATGTGATGCACTTTGGCTATAAGGTACTATCGAACTGATCTGATGATGGAGCCGGAAGGTAGGCATAGGAACTCCGTAATTAATCAATGTATCCTAGCCGTGTTTGGGCTTATTAGAATTGTCATGAGATGCACTTTGCCTATAAGGTACTATCGAACTGATCTGGTGATGGAGCCGGAAGGTGGAAGGTAGACACAGAAACTTTCTAATAAAACAATGTAACCTAGCAGTGATTGGGTTAATTGGAATCGTCATGAGAAACAGGCACTCTGTTTATAAGTGGTTCGCAACTAAAAAGTGTAAAATAAAAAAGGCGGTGTTAAATAAGAAACAAACAATACCGAGAAACACCGACTTCCGAAAGTAAAGTTATTTTAATTCTTTTAGTGTTTTTTTAGTGAAGTCGGTTATTTTTTTTACGCAAAGCGGACCCTTAGGCCGTTGATCATCAGTTACCTTACAATAAAACATGTCAATAGTCAAAAATTAAGGCGCAGATCACTCACACTTGACCATCATTCCTTAGTCCAGGTACACCTTGTGCTCTCGTGCAGCAGTGGGACCTTCTGCAACCGCGAGGGGCTCTGCTTTATAAAGCAGGTAAAGTAAATGGTACGGATGATTACTTGATACTTTATAGACAATGCTGTTCTTATATAGTAAGACATAGAAAATACGAAACAGAAGACCGGTTCTATTGCAGCTAGCAAAAACAGGTGAACGCACATCTCCAACAAATGCCAGTCGTGAGTGCACTTGCACTCGCCGTTTGTGAAGCGTGTGATATCACTTGGTGTATGAAGCTAACCTGCTGGCCCAATCTTTTATGTGGCAAAAGGCTGAGCCACGTTAAAATTGGATTTAATCCGAGCCTGAATTCCGAGCTAGTGGCAGTGCTGTGACCGCAAGCCGAACATGCGACCGACGCCTTCCGAACGAAATCCCACCAATTACGTGATCAAAAAGTGTCCCAACGACGTATTATTAGATGGCAAATTATAGTACAATTACAAATGGATTTGGTGCAGCTTTTGCTGCACTATTATACATAAATGTAAATATAATAAACCAAAATTTCTTAAATAACGTACCTAAATTAATTTAGCTTCCTCAAGTAACATATGAAAGGTGTGGCTGCATTATTACTTTTTGGCGCTATGGAAAAACATAAATATACTGCTAATGCAATTTCTGAATGAAATCCATCCTATTTATACAAGCCACTCTGAGCATACGATTTGTTTAGCTTTGTATCCGAGAATCAGTTGCTCAGTACGTATAGTCAAAAATCTTTCTGTCATCCATCTAAGCGTAGCCATGAGAACGTTTGACCATATATCAACTCGAAGTTGCAGCAATAAATTCAAAATGTGAAAGTTTATAGAGTTTCAGGTATAACAAAGTGTAACTCTCATTGATGGGGTGTTATATTTAATATTCGTCAGAGACCCCTCTGACGAGAGGGGCGAAGCGAGGGAGCGCCCTCTGGCGATGAGCTCGCTGTCCAACAATTTGGAAATATTTCGAGTTAGGTTTAGAATGTCAAGAATTCCGCTGAATCTAACAAACCGTTTTTATATTTTATTTTAAACAATATATATATTGGTATGTATGTACGAGTATAAAACTGACTCAGTTGAGAACAGCTTGCATTAGGCTCAGTTACGACAACATTTTAGGGGATGACAGTGACCTACGCCTGAATATACAAAGCACTTTTATTAAGGGGACAACTCAGAAACATGAAAATAAATAACTATCTAATACTATCAGTATAAAATGAAGGGATCAGCTTACTTTAACAGATTTCGTCCCGTAGTATCCACAACTTGTAAACTAACGTACTTAATAAACTATAAATCCTGAAAAAAATATACTTACGGCAAAATTACTCGATTATAATCTAAATCTTAGAACTAACTACAAAGAAACAAAACTGATTCCAACAAAACCGACTACCAAGAAACACTAGATCTTAGAAGTAATTAATAAGATTCCTTCAAACCTTAACGAGTCTCACTAAGTACAACTTTCAAACCAGCCCGCCTAGCTGGTCCCCTTACTGAAAAGCTTGAAGTAATCCAAATTATCCGTCATTATGACTGCCAACAATAGACTCCCACACAAAAGCTCGGCGTTATTGTTTAGGGAAGTTTTCTATTATTAGTAAACTAAAGAGTCTTCTAACAATCTCTTATTAATTACATCGAGAGTCAAAATATTGTTAAGACCGGTCCCTTAGCACGAGGCGGTTTGTGCAGATGCCGGTCTCACGAATATTGTTTGTCCGTTTCTGATACTTGTCTCGTCAGATCAATCACGGCTAACATTTTAAAGAGGTCACAATCTTCGTTGATTTTATGTGTTTCTAAATAGTTTTCTCTTTAAGGTTCCGGTTTGATTGTAAACACTTTTTCTCAGGTAATAGTGTCAAAAAGGGAAACAACAACTGTACAACAGTTTGTCATGTATTCCTACTATATGACGTGGCATGACTTTTGGATTAGTACAACTTGCTGGATACTCGGCTTTTATTTAAAGGATATTGACTGAATCGATTTCTGAAACTTACTAAGAATTTACGCATAAATCATTAAATATTTTTATAATGCTCTTTAGTTCACTTGATCTTAAATGGACTTGGCTTTTATATTTGTATTTAATGAGTTATTAATAAATTCTTTTTTTTTGTGATACTAAGTCAGTGAGAGAATACTTAAGAAAAAAAATCAAAATAGAGATGCACAAGGATCCATATCAGGCAGCCATTGCGAATAGGTTTTGGTACGCTATAGCAATGTTAAACAAGCGCTTTATGAACCACTTCCTGAACTACTGGATGGTGGAGATTTTGAATTCTAGCTGTAGTTCCTCATTTAGAACATTGTGCGCTACGCCTTTAATACTCTACTACTCGATCTGTGTAGGAGATAGGATGAATATTATGTAAGACTTACTTCTAAATGTTCAATTTATTATAATCGTAGCTTTATTATTATTATTTTGTAAAATGGTGTGTCAGACTTTTGCTGACTAAGAACCCACTCCTGTTTCTTCTTTGCCTGTCATACCAAGGCCAGGTTTTCCTTTCAGAAGCGAACCCATGGCCCCAGTAGGCTTCGAACTTGCTGGACCCATACGGTTCGCTGACATCTCCTTGAGGCGTGCGTGAAACACTTACGCGCTGTCGACAACTTGGGCTTGGTCCGGACGGTTACTGGACGGTCGAACGGCGAGCTATCCATTGCTCGCTGTCCGCAAACCCACGCCTACCTTGGCTGGAACTCGGGATCGGGATCACGGCGGCTGGATGCGTGAAAGCCGCTCCCTTGCGCGTGCACGTGCGGCCTCCTCCTTTGCTAGCATAACTGCTACGAAGAAGGAGGCAACTCGCTTCGGGCCATGGCCTGTACCAAGGGCGGTGCAAAAGATCGTTGCCACCGATCGCTACGACGACATGGCGGTGCTGTGTCCAAGCGGGGCTTACCTCTAAAGTATGCTCCACTGTTTTCTCCGGGCGGTCCACACATTTGTGACACCTGGGCGTTACTTCCACACGAATCCAGTGTATGACCATGCTCGGTGAGAACCGGCGTTATGCGGAAGGTGAGGATGCCGTGAGGTCTTTCCAGCCACTCCTCAAAGTGAGAACTTACAACCGTAATTATGGCGTGCCTAGCACTGGTTTGCGATAGCCGCTATCGCCGTTTCATCATGAAATCCCGTCGGAACTCTGTCCACCATGCCGTGGCTTGTCGCAGCACCGAAGTTTCACCCAGGCGTTGCATCTACACGCACAAATCCTGTATGCGTGCAAGGACTATTGCCTTCAGATCCCATGGTGGCAGGCCAGAAAGGAGGCTCGCCGATTCGTGGGAAACCATGCGTAACCCTGCACCATCCGTATGACTGCAACCCTCTGGAATACGTTCAGCTGGGCCACTGGTCGCTTTCGTAGCACCGGTGCCTACACCAGCGCTCCATAAAGGGTCATGAACCGAACGATGCCTGCGTAGAGCCTCCAGCAGGAGGCGTCTGGACCCCCTGGGTTGGGCAGGAGCCGCTTGAGGGCAGCCCCAGTCTGATTCAGTTTGAGAGTCAGACGTCTATTCTCCATGCATGCGCTGAAAAGCCCTCTTGATCGGGACCCGAGAGCCTCCATGGCCAGGACCCAGGCTTTTCCAAGCAAGCCGTTGGGCGGTTTTTTTGGCACCCAGCCTTCGTACTACCACTCTCATCTCTACCTCTATCATCTCTAAAACATTGTCTTCGTCGTCGCCATCGTGGTCCGCGTCGTACACCGCTGGTGGTGGGGCCATGGCGGGGTTCAGTCCCCAGCCAAACATTGCGGGTGTCCAGTTTTTCCCGCTTTATCTCCGCTCGAACAGATCCTGAGCGGGGATGTAGTGGTTAATGTTCGCCTGGAGGAGACGTAATGGAGCTGTTATTGACAGTCCATTATAGTCTTCTACAGAATCCCCCGTGAGGGCCCTACTGCGCCAGTTGTAGCGGTGACAGCAGCGGCAGCCAGGGAGATGGCTGCGGCGGTGTGGACATCGGTGGGGATGCGCCTCGGGACTTTGCCCTTGGCTTTGGCGCGGGGGTTGCAGAACATAGTCCCAGCCTAGTGGTCGGACGGTTTGTCTGCCGCCACACATGCGTAGTAGTGCGGCGTTGCACAGCATTCAACCGCCTGCGGTCCACCTCCGCGGTGCAACAATAACACCTAGATGTCTGGGCTCCAGCCGTTTCACCTGCGCAGAGATCCAGCCCACCAAAAGCCGTCGGCCCTCCCCAATGATGGTCTTGGCCGCCTACACAGGGCAGCTTACTGTCACAGCAGGCATGCCCATTCTGTCAGCGCGGATGGTACCTGCCTGAACCTGATTGGTAGTGCTCTTTACCGCCTTGACGATGAAACCACCACCTCGTCCACCTTGACAGAGTCGTCCAGGCCCATGACGCGCATGTCTATGCACTTGGTGGGCCAGGACACTCAGGCCTCTTTCACGTCCATGGACGCCTTGTTTCTTGCGGCCAGGGCGTCTGCAGTTAGGTTACTGTCCGCACCAGAAACCAATCCAGCAAGGATCGTAGCTTTGAAATCACTGTAGTGAGGGTACATCCGTACGAAGTATTAAAAGCCTTCAACTCAAAAGGCACGCTTGTAGCTTCATATAGAACTTCTTAGAATCACAAGAATAGCTAGCTCTACGCGGAATACCAATATTCTATAATTCAGCCAAGGAATGGAGGCCTGTGTTGGTTTATGTTGATAGGTCGACAATAGTAAGTAGCTTTTCTTTTAAGGAAAAAAGACTTGAACGATTGATATTAATTAACACTAAACGAACATACTGTAGATTGATAGACCTATAACATCATTTCAAGTTTTTGGTTGTAAGACATATATCGGTTTCGAGATGACATTATTTTTTCTTCACCCTTTTGAGAAAAACGATGATGATATAAATTGAACAACTGACCTGGGCTCCACTACTTGTTACCATTTCCATCGTTTCTGCGTTTTGAATATACATAGGGCTGACACCTCACTAAATCTGGTTAATTTTTTCTACAACTTTTTGTCCAAATTTACAAACCAATCACATCTTTTCTTTCAGTTTCACTGAGCTGGACCGCTAGCTTCCAACGAGTAGTAACTAGTACCTGTTACGGACACAATCGTCGCTCATTAGTGGCAAACAATAGAGTGCGCTGTAAATAACCGGCCGAACGTACGGGAACAGGTGCCCGTAATAACCTATTAACTCAGAAATGCTGAAGTCAGCGTCGATACTCACAGTAGCCTTTGATTTACCTGTGTGTGTGATTGTGATCGTATACGATGTAAACAACGTGTTGTGTTGCTGCAATTAGATTGTTTATACAAATGCGTGATTGCTTTTTGATTAGTTTTATGTTTCTTTTTTTTTACCCCTCTATATTGGAAATCATCGTTTAGGAGGAGCGGGTCAGTTACGAACACTTAAGGAAAATTATAAATCATGCACATATCAAAAGTCAAATTCTAGTTAATTATTTATTTTAATTATATTTTATCTGAATTGGCCTGATTTTTTACGACAGTAAATTGTAATGGCGTAGATTTTTTTTGATGGCCTGACTTTATTACTTTTGGCTAAACTGAACATTTAGTATTGCCACTAATATAAATCATGGTCTAATAACATTATATGCTTTGCTTTATGTATTGCATTAATATATATTCCCGCATTAGATAATAAACATAAAAATAAAAATAACTGATTGTGCTTACAATATAATAGTGATAATGACACATATAACATCATAGTGCAAATTCGAGTATAGCAACATCACTTATATTCGAATTACATGGCATTAAGACATTTAAACTGTCATTCAGCCTAATGACATAAAAAAAGCACGACATTATGACATGACTACTTTTCTTTCGTTTAAAAATGAGTCTATTGATTTTTAAAATGCATAAATTGATACGTAGGTATTATTGGCTTAATATACATAATGTCACCAACTTTAAACTAAAATATCTTTAATACGAGGATTCTATTAGTAAAATTGTTCAGAAATTCTAATTTATACACTTTTATATTACTAATTGATTGATATACTGCTACTAGGTTTGACATTTTTATTTTGATCCAGGTTGACTTACTCGTAAACTTTATTTCCGTTTGACATTATTTAGTCTTATTTTATTTTATATTACTATGAACTATAATACACTGACATTTCATATTTTTTTTAAATTACAATGGAATTCATAAAATTCAAAAAAATTGCATGCCTATGTGACGGCAAAATATAGAGGACTCTGTTATAAAAAAAAATACCTATGTACTATAATGGGCATAGTACAGGGGTATTTTTAATTTTGCAAAATAAATGATTATAATGACTATATTTTTCATCACTTGACGCAAAAAAAAAAACATGCCAACAAAATTTTGTTCGAGAGCCTGCCATCACTCTTTGCCGAACAATGAATAATACTTTCGTAATATATAGGTATACCTGAAATTAATATTTTACATTAAACCAATTACAGTCGAACTTTTTTTTTTAATAATATTGTGATATAAACTGTGAAGTCGGGAATATATAAAGCTGAAGCTATCGCTTAAAACACATGTTTCCAGTTATACTTCCATTTATTGAATGAACCAAAATTAAAATAACATGATTCCGACAAAATTACTTACTAAACAATTTACCTATTCAGCGCAACGTAACTGGTGTACGTGTATTTGTAAGGAAATGCATTTGGTGCTACATTACACAACTCCGCTACGAGGGCTGCTACCGATCCCATTGTAAAAAGGATATGTACACAAATCAAATTCAATATACGTATGAACTAAACAATAACTAAATTAAATAGCAATACAATTATGAATGCCGAGGCCATGTGCTTTCACGGCCCTCGGAATGCGCCACCACCGGGTTCCCAAATAACGGTAGGAGGAGTTCACATCGGCGTCGGGTCGACGATGAAGTAACTGGGACTCGTCCTCGACAGTCGATGGAATTTTGAAGAGCACTTCCGACGTCTGGCTCCCAAACTGGATCGGACTGGGGCTGCCCTTAAGCGGCTTCTGCCTAACCTAGGGGGTCCAGACGCCTCCTGCCGGAGGCTCTACACAGGAATCGTTAGGTCCATGGCCCTTTATGGGGCGCCGGTATGGGCGCCGTCGCTGCGAAAACGACCGGTGGCCAAGCTGAACGCATGCCACAGGGTAATGGCCATCCGAATGGTGCGGGGATATCGCACGGTTTCCCGCGAAGTGGCGAGCCTCCTTGCTGGCCAGCCACCATGGTATCCGGAGGCAACAGTCCTTGCACGCATGCACGATCTGCGCGTGGAGATGCAACGCCGGGGCGAAACTCCGCTGCCGCGCCAAGTTGCGGCATGGTGGGAAGAACTCCGGTGGGATATCATGTTGGAATGGCGACAGCGACTATCGCAACCCAGTGCTGGGCACGCCACAATTATGGCGGTAAGTCCCCTCTTTGAGGAATGGCTGGAAAGACCACATGGCGTCCTTACCTACCGCATGACGCAGGTTCTCACCGGACATGGTAAGTTCGGGAGGTTCCTGCACCGAATTCGTGTGGAAGACACGCCCGGGTGTCGCCACTGTGTGGAACGCCCGGAGGACACGGTGAAGCATATGGTGGAGGTGTGCCCCGCTTGGGCAGAGCAACGCCGTGTCCTCGTGGGGGCGATCGGTGGCAGTGATCTCTCGCGCCGGGCATTGGTACAGGCCATGGTCCGGAGTGAGAAGGAGTCGCAGGCGGTCGCCTCCTTCTGCGAAGCAGTAATCCTAGCAAAGGAGGCGGCCGATCGCGTGAGGCAACAGCAACGGTCCTCACGCCCCAACCGCCGCCGGGATTCCGATCCCGATTTCCGGCCACCATAGGCGCAGGCTTGCGAACAGCGAGCAATGGGTAACTCGCCGTCCGACCGTCCGATAAATGTCCAGACCGAGCCCAAGTCGTCGACGGCGCGTATTGTTCCACGCGCGCCTCAGAGTGATGTCAGCAAATCGTAGGGGCCCAGCAGGGTCGAAGCCTACTGGGGCCACGGGTAATGTGAAAGCGAATCCCGGGATGAAGGCAAAGAGGGAACAGGAGTGGGTTTTTAGTCAGTAAAAGTCTGACACTATCTCCCGCTCCACCCAAGGGTGGGATTTGTAATTAGATGATTTTCCCACCTTAAAAAAAAAAAAAACAATTATGGATAAAACAATTTTGTATTATACAATTAACTTTTTTGGAGATAAATCTTCTACTACTTCAAATGGCTCAGTATACAAATATTCAAGTTTTCCTCCTGTTTGATTTTTTAACAAAATTAAGCCGCCTTTATTGTAGTGCGCTGCATTAATATTTTTATCATTTATGCGTGCTTTCGTGACAATTTACTTTGTAAAAAATTTTGTTTGACGTCAAGCTGACCTTTTACTAAATTTAAACTCCTTAGGATAATCGTCGTAATTTAACATAGGTTCAATTTCTAAAGGTAAGTTACTGAGGAGGTTACATAATTTTCCAAACACCAATTCATAAGGGCTATATTTTGTTTCACAGTGTACCGCAGTTATTATATCAGAAGCAACAAAAGGGCATCCAATCACTCCAGTTCGTTTTATTGTTTTTACTTACATTGTATCCTACGTTTATGACTATTCTCTACCTACCGTTTCGTGACGGTATGACGTGGAATATAACGTGGTTAATATTTTTTTAATAATTAAAATATACTCACGTACCGGAAGACGCAGCGTTGGAAGGCCTCCTACAAAATGGACCGATGACTTGGTATCGGTTGCGGAAGTCCGATGGATGCGAGACGCACAGGACCGTTCATTGTGGCGACACTTGGGGGAGGCCTATGTCCAGCAGTGGACGTTTTTCGGCTTAAATGATGAATTAAAAAATTACAGATTTCCACGTTCGATGTAGCTGTACGAAACATTCAATGTAAATTAGGTCCCTTGGTCTGTTAATATTTGTTTCACCATACCGGTATACCATAACGTAATATGAACTTATCGACAAATGATACGCTTTTATAAACTTAGACAAGTTCTCTATATTTAGGGGCCCCATTAAATCTAGGCTTATAATATCGAAAGCAGAGTTCGCAGGCGTTGTAATGATCATCGGTTGTTTTACATTTTTAACCGACTTCAAAAAAATGGAGGAGGTTATCAATTCGGTTGTTAGTTTTTTTTGTGTTACCTCAGAACTGCGTCGTTTATGGACCAATTTGCATTTTTTTTTTTCCTCTTAGAGGATATGCTTTCTAATTGGTTCCATTTTTTTCAGAATTCAGTTCTAATGATGGAATCCATGAGGATTCGAATTAACTCCTCGAACATTATAGACAACCATAATTATGGTGATTTTTGTATTTTCATCGAGAACTTAAATACGTAAAATAAAAAACTTTTTACAAAAAAAAAGATAACCGACTTCATAAAAAAAACACTAAAAGGGTCAAAATAACTTTAATTTTGGAAGTCGGTGTTAGATAAGAAACAAACATTACCAAAAAACACCGACTTCCAAAATTAAAGTTATTTTGATCCATAAGTGTTTTTTAGTGAAGTCGGTTATTTTTTTGTTCGAGTGTTTTTGTATTTGATTTGTCACTTTCTACATTTACGTACTTAATTAGTGACGTCACTGGTCATCCCTGGGCAGAAGTATTTTCTTTTAATGTTATTTAACATTCTGTTTACACCTGCATGCCCACTTGTGAGTAAGAGGTGGTAGTCATTTAAAATAACTTTAATTTGGTTTTATCAGTGACTCTAATAACATCCCTAATAGTGAGGATTCGTGAAGAAATAACTTGTGTTTCTCTCAGTTAATGCTTTTTCGCCCTTGCTAATATCTCTTCTTTCTTGCTAATGTTTCTTATTTCACACTTTTGTCTGCGTTCGTGGCGGCGTGTCGCTATGTGAAGTCGGGAATATAGCTATCGCTTAAAACACATGTTTCCAGTTATACTTCCATTTATTGAATTAATCATAATTAAAATAACATGATTCCCACAAACTTACTTACTAAACAATTTACCTATTCAGCGCAACGTGACTGGTGTACGTGTATTTCTAAGGAAATGCATTTTATGCTACATTACAAAAGCCTAAAACTTTTCTGTCCGCAATTACCCGCTATCCGTGTCTACCCCACTCTCCCCTCCATACGTTTATACTTGATTTATAAACTTAGCGTTAAAGAAAAGTGAAGCTTCTAAAACAACAATAATAAATTCAACAGTTTCCGAAAACTAGAACAAAGTTAACCATAAAAAAATGCACAGGTTATTAATTAAATAGAGTGCTTTACGTCTATAATAGAATTCAGAGTCATATATGGCGCTGTATTTCGAAAAAAATAAAATTTTATTTTTTTCGTTTTTTCGTTCTTTTTTCATTTTATGGGCATCAAGCGACTGGCCAAAAGTTATTTTAGTGACTTATTCCTATAAAACTTATGAATATACATGAGGCGAGTTATCAGAAGGAATATGGAAACTGCAAATTAATCTGTCGTTTTATTATTACATTTGTGGAGATCGGTGTACTCTGCACTTTTTAACTTTTATTAAATATTGATTTCATATAAAAAAAATTCCGTGGGCAAATCATCTTATGACATCCCCCGCCCTTGAGCGGGGCGGGAGATAGTGTCAGACTTTTACTGACTAACTGGAAGATAGATTCGAGGAAGATAGATTAGAGAAGATAGAGACTGGAAGATATAGATTCTCGTGTTAAGTTATGTTCCTAGTTTTCATCTTAAATTATTTTTCGTTAAAAACACATGAAAATAACTCAGCATGTTCTGTTTTTTTTTTGGTGGGAAAATCATCTTATGACATCCCCCGCTCTTGGGCGGAGTGGGAGATAGTGTCAGACTTTTACTGACTAAAAACCCACTCCCATTCCTTCGTTGCCTTTCGTACCAGAGCCGAGTCATCCTTTCAGAATCAGACCCTTGGCCCCAGTAGGCTTCGACCCTGATGGGCCCCTATAGTTGCTGACATCTCCTTGAGGCGCGCGTGAAGTAGTACGCGCCGTCGACGACTTGGGCTCGGTCCGGACGGTTACCAGACGGTCTCGGAAATCGGGATCAGAATCCCAGCGGTGGTTGGGGCGTGAGGACCGTTGCCTCACGTGATCGGCCGTCTCCTTTACTAGCATTACTGCTTCGCAGAAGGAGGCGACCGCCTGCCACTACTCCTCGCTCCGGACCAAGGCCCGGCGCGAGAGATCGCTGCCGCCGATCGCCCCCACGAGGACACGGCGTTGCTCTGCCCAAGCAGGGCACACCTCCACCGTGAGCTCCACCGTGTCCTCCGGGCGGTCCACACAATGGTGGCGGCCCGCCGTTTCTTCCGCATGAATCCGGTGCAGGAACCTCCCGAACTTACCATGTCCGGTGAGGACGTCATGCGGAAGGTAAGGACGCCGTGTTGCTTTTCCAGCCATTCCTCAAAGAGGGGACTTACCGCCATATTTATGGCGTACCCAACCTTAACGTCTATTTTCCCTTGCACGTTAAAATTCAAGTTTTAGAATTTTAAATAGATGGCGTTGCTTTCACAGTTAAGTGGCGACCAACAAAGGCAGTCTCACAAAGTATAAACTTGACTTTTAGTTTGACAGAAAATAGACACAAGCATCATCATTGTCGTCAACAACTGATTGTAGTTCATAATTTCATCACTAAAATTAGAGTCATGGTGGCCTAGCGGTTAAGCATGTGCTAATAGATGAAATGAAATCTCACGTAGTACTTAGACTTTTTGTAAGTTATGTATAACAAAAGAAATCGGTAAGAATTATATCAAAGCTAACACTGCACAGCACTTGTATATAATTTGCACTATTTGCTCGACTTGGTATTCTGACAAGTTCTCCCGGATCGACTGCACTCATCCATCCCCACATGTTCACAGTTATATGACCAGATTGCATATTGGGCACTACATGACCACTTATGTATCGCGTATTATCTCAACGCCACAAACATAAGCGTCCGTGTTCGCTGGACTTAAAAGTTTTTTCATTAGTAAAGATGACATTACTCCAATCAAAGTTTATGTGATCCATAGCAAACTGCAATCTTGCTCTTTTTTGGTTTTCCGTAAGCAACGGTTTCACAGCATGCCTCCGATAATGCAGCCCTTCGCTGTGAAGAACAAGACGGACAGTGTCAACGCTTGTGTCAAATAAACCAGCATAGTGGTTCGTCGGCAGAAATCCATTTTCTTCGTACTCCCTTACCATGGTTTGACGCTGAAACATGTTTATCAGTTTTGGTCTACCAGTTCTTTGACGGTGTTTTAAAGAACCCTCTTTTTCAAATCGTCGTACCCATAGAACAACTGTTTTTCTCTGCAACAATAAAACAAAAATATATAATACCCAAAATTATGATTATTATAATTATAGTGGGTTTATTGTTATATAAGAGTATAAATAAAATTACTTACGTTTACACCGGTCTCCTTCGCTATTTCTGACAAGTTTTTACCTTGATTATGTAAAGCAATTATTTGAGCTCTTCTTACTAAATCGATATTACAATAATTTGTACTCATATTGATAAAACAAGTTGATAAATTCACCTGATTAAAAATAAAATTTAACGAAAGGAGCTCGAACGAGGTAACCGAAATGAACTTAGCGAACAATCAATTAAGCTTAGTCACAATCTTCGGTTTAAGTATTATTTAGACTACCTACTAATTATTATTTATAAATCCATATTCAACCTACCCTGTTAAGTTTGAAAACTAACACATAGATAATCAGATATTTATAAATTGATATTCAATCTTAATATCTTCATCTCTTTAAAATAAAATATAAATTATTTTAATATTTGAAGAAACAAAAAGAAATAACAAAAATAAGCATTAGCATAAGGATTTGAAGCACAGCAACGCCATCTAGTAACAGTATAATGTGATGTTGTCGATAACAAAATTTAACTCTGATTTTACGCTAGATGGCGTCATTTCTCGCTTCACACGATTTTATTTCTGTACTATCCAGGCAATTTCACAGGCATAGATTATACATTTATATACTGAGATAGATACGCCACTCTATGATTCGAAAATTGAGTTTTTGCCCCCGGTCGCCAGGTAGCGTAACAGTAGATTCATACCGAAAAAATCCGATAGGTGGCGTCTATCTGACATCTTGATATATTTTCTAATTATTATTTTAAAGAATATAGAAGTACTAGATTGATTGAAATAAATATTCTAAAATAAAAACTTTAATATTTTTGTTGATTAGAATATTTGTTTCAATCAATTTAGTACTTCTATAATCTAAAGATTAGATTTTAGAGGGTGGCTAAAAATAAAACACGGTGAAGATGATTTAATTTTGTTTATTTGTGATTTTTTTTTTACAATATTCGTACGCCTGCCGTTTTATATGCTCATTCTTATCGAATCGGGATTTATCTTTCCATTTAAAATTCGATTTACCCCTGTACACCAACTATGTATAATTAGCTTGATTGATAGATTATTAATACATTCAATCAATTTCTCCTTATGTTGAACACAAGTTATATTATAATCGCAAGCACAATTAAGCAAATATTTGATTTTTTTATTTAATAAAATTGATTCTGGACAAACACGTAAACATGTAATGATTATGTGATAAACATCATTCATCAAATAATTACAATTGTCATTAGGGTGGAATAATATTTTTTTCGTATAATCAACTTCATAATTAAAAGATTGCAAATCAGCTTCAGATCTACATAAATCACGTGCACAAGTATCACAATTTTTGAATATCTTCGATTTCATTTTTTAATTACATACCCACTTACATATTTTTTTAATTCATTATAAATCAACGAATCACTAATTTTATAATTGTTCATCGTCGTTAATAAAGCATCAATATCACATGCAAAATCATTATTCTCTGAATCATTAGATTTGTTACCAAGCAGATTTACACAGCAGTTTGTAGTAGTTAGAACAGCAGTTTTGAAAAAGTGTTTTACCATTCACAAACAAGCGAGATGTGCGTGTGTAGGGTCTATGGTCTATGATGCACTAAAATTCTAATGTCGTACAATTTAGTGAATTAGGTGCCTAAATATATTAAATAATGTTTTACAATTTTTAGATAAAATAATATATTTTTATTACTTTTGATTATACTGTTATGTATAAATATATCTTAGCTGCTGCCATCTATTGGCATAATAAATGCATTACTTCCAAAACTAAGTTGACTCTAGGCGTAAGATGACGCTAGTTTCTTAGCAAATTTTGTGTCTGAAGTTTCTTCGGGAGATTCACCCCCCTGTTCACAGGTCATAGTACATATTTCGGGTTTTGACGTAACGAAATGACAATGAGGAATCTGAGTGTGTAATAGCGCCAGTTAAAACAAACGCGGACGTTAGCGTCGGTTATCGGTCGTGGGTATTTAACCGGAGACGCTAAACTTATTACGACAACGAGCTTCGAGTTTATCTGCAAACTGCTTCTAACTGTGAGGCAGAGGTCGGCTCTCGGCTCGCTGTGACGTCACAGAGCTGTCACCATTGTTCGCAAGTTGTCGGCTCTGCCTACGGCACTCGCGGCAGTTTCACCCAGTTCCATTCAACGCAATCCAGTTCGAACCGGCTCACGGCGCCCCCATCCAGTTAATTTAAGTTGCCGCGGTCTTTGAGTAATTGGTTCAGCGTTTACTCATTCATACGGCGGTCTATTTACTCAAATGGAGTGCTGCAGGCTTTGTGTGCCGGTGACGTGCTTTACAATTGCCTGGATAATATTAAATTAAGTCTGCCAATTAAGATTTTCAGCTCGTCTCGTGCACCGTGCATATGCTGTGCAACAAAGCGATGCGGAATGCATAGTATGAGCTGTGGAGGTGCCGCTAATAATAATTGATATAAGTTCTAGTTCGCGAAGCCGATAGAAAAAATGAGCCGAGTTTAAAATTTATGTAACTGCTTGGTATGCCATTTATGCATGCAACTGAAAGGAATCATTCAGTTGTATGCAGATTCTAAACGGATTCTATAAAGTTTTAAATATGTGTGTTCTAGTGACAATTTAACTGGAGTGCAATTCCAATTCAGGTTAAAATACATCAGAAAGTTTGGTTAAACGCGGCGCCGGAGCGGCTCGGAGCCGGCGTCGTGGCGTGCGGCGGGCGAGTATTGTTCAACGAGGACTCGTCTTATTGTAATCAGACGGCGGCAATAAAACCGTCCGAGAGCGCCGTAATGAACGACGGATAGAACAACGTTTAATATTTCCGAAACAAATTGACCAATAAAACAAAAAGTTGCCAAGTCTTGATTTCCTCGGAGCTCGAACTTGTTCAAAGTTCCAATTGTAGTCGGATTGTTTTTTAAAGTATTCCGCGAGTCCGTCCCGGGAGGGTGCGAGGTGAGGGGAGCAGGGATAGGGGGTACCGCGAAGCAAGAAAGCGTTTGTTCGTTTCACTCAATAAAAAATCAGCCGGCGATGGTTACGGCAACGTTTTCATTCGCTAATCTCCGGCGACCGAGTAATCCTCCGTGACGGACGGCGCGTGTTTATTTTATTCCCTTTAGAAATTTATTTAAGCTGAAAGGAATTCGCTTCGGACTGAAGCTAAGTTTTTAATAGAATTTTCCAAAGTTTAAATAAGTTAGTGTTATTGTTGAAGTACCTGACGTCGCACCGTTACTGCGTCAATCTTAGATCATTGTCCTGAATTAATAATGAAATTCTCTTATTACCTTTGTGTGACTTCAGGATAATGTAGCACTCATTACTTTTTCTGTATCTGAAATAAACTTCAAGGCTGCTTTTGGGGTCTAAACAGTCTAACACTCATCACTAATTTTTGAGCATTGAGCATGCTCAAAAATTTGTTCTGAAACACAAAACCATACTTCTAAAAATATTTTTAATTGCATTGGTAACAAGCTGGAAGTGTCCCAAATGGCTCCACTTTCGATATTATCAATCTTGTAAACGAGGCGGCTCCAGCTAACGACTGACGTTTCCGCGGCAAAAGGTCGTAAGTCACAACGTGCAACTCCTCAGTGGCACAACGTCGTAAGTCACAGCACATAACTCTTGAACCAGGAGATCAACTCGTGGAGCAGGGAATGCAATATCTTGGAAGGTAGATATAAATTCTCGTGTTAAGTTATGTTCCTAGTTTTCATCTTAAATTATTTTTCGTTAAAAACACATGAAAATAACTCAGCATGTTCTGTTTTTTTTTTAGTGGGAAAATCATCTTATGACATCCCCCGCTCTTGGGCGGCTTGCTGACATCTCCTTGAGGCGCGCGTGAAGTAGTACGCGCCGTCGACGACTTGGGCTCGGTCCGGACGGTTACCAGACGGTCTCGGAAATCGGGATCAGAATCCCAGCGGTGGTTGGGGCGTGAGGACCGTTGCCTCACGCGATCGGCCGTCTCCTTTACCAGCATTACTGCTTCGCAGAAGGAGGCGACCGCCTGCCACTACTCCTCGCTCCGGACCATGGCCTGTACCAAGGCCCGGCGCGAGAGATCACCGCTGCCTATCGTTCCCACGAGGACACGGCGTTGCTCTTCCCAAGCGGGGCACACCTCCACCGTGTGCTCCACCGTGTCCCCCGGGCCGTTTCTTTCGCACGGATCCGGTGCAGGAACCTCCCGAACTTACCGTGTCCGGTAAGGACCTGCGTCATGCGGAAGATATGGACGCCGTGTTGCCTTTCCAGCCACTCCTCAAAGAGGGGACTTAACGCCATTATTATGGCGTGCCTAAACTCAGCATGTTGAGCCATCAAACAGCTAGATAAGAGTTGCTTAAAAAATCACAACAAAATTTAATGTTTTACGGCATATCCAGAACAAGCATTTTTTTGGCACGTAGAAAATGAGCAGCAGCATTTTATGTGCATTGTAACGAACACACTGCAATAAAAAATCTGCCTATGAAGCGTATCGCTTATAGCAAATGGGTGAAGGCAGAGCCTTCGGCCTTCACCCGTGATGGCCTTGGCCGCCAACACGGGGCAGCTCTCCGTTATGGCTCGCATGCCCATGCTGTCAGCACGGATGGTGCCCGCCCGCACCTGATTGGCGCGGCACCCTCTCATCCTGACGATGGCGGCTACCACCTCGTCAACCCTGATGGAGTCGTCCAGGCCCATGATGCGCATGTTCGTGCACTTGGTGGGCCTGGACACTCGGGCCTCGTCGATGTAAACTTCGGGTACTTGCTCAAGTAAGGTGGTTCGCACTAGAGACTAATTTAGTCAAGCTAACAACCTCCCTCGCGGTGCACAGCCGCTTGAAGATTTGGGTATAATATAGAGGTTTTCTTCTTCGCGGCCCGGGTGGTTAACCTTAGACCCTCGACCCCCGTCAAAAGTCAGAAACTTGACCTTGGGCAAACTCTGGGGCTACGAGACTAACGGTGGCAGAAGGAGGAGCAAGTCTTCCTCCTGCCTGCCCGGTGGCAGGATGAGTACACACCGAGCCCACTCTTACTTCGCCACTGTATCCTCTGCTATAGCAGAGGGACACGCGTGTTCCTTCAGACAAAATGTTCGCAGGCGGATATCGAGACCCCTTAGGCAGAAGTACCCAAAAGGAGTCGTTGGCTGCCTCCCAGAGTGCAGTGTCCCGCAGACTGGACCTCATTCCGGATCCACAAGATAACTCGCGGGCACTCATGGAGGTTTTCTGTCGTAGCACCCCAATATTTACTACCACTGAAAATTTTCCATCATCGAAGCAAATATATGTGTGTATTTGACACATAACGTACAACTATATCATCAAGCATAATCATACTGCAGCTTGTGACACGGACGAGTCTAGAGCCAATCATTGACCGAGCACAAACCAGCGACAATCCGCGACAGGAAATCAATACGCACTACTCTTCCTTTCCTTATGTTTCACTCAAAGAAAATACAAAAAATCCCGAAAATATTAAATCATATTCGAATTGGCATAAAAAGTAAAATAAAGTAAAACATCTTTTGTTCGATTAAAGAAAATGTATCTTAAAAAGATAGCACCGTATCGGAAATATACAAACAATATTAACGAACGAGTACGTTATGTACATTTGAGATACGTAACTAGTTCCCGCGTATTCTCCTTGAATGTTGGTACATCCCGCTCGCTCCGCTCTCAGCGCTCAGCGCTAAGAGCTGAGCGAACTTTCTTGATTACCGCTTCTCAATCGCAAGTTAATCTCATTTCCGCTACTATTGATCTTTCATGAATATCTTTACATACTTGTGACGACATATCCCAGTTAATAACGTATTGATTACCTATTTATGTGAACGATGTGAGTAATTAGCGTTTTAATTGAATGTATCCATCAGTTCTGGAAACTGATATTGTATGATCAAACAACCGCCGAATGAAATGATAATCAGATACAATTCATACATTACGATACAGTTGGAAGCAATCGTCCAATGTGACGTGCGATCCCGTTTATCGAGATCTGCTCGCTAGTTAAAATAAAATAACAGCGATGTGAAATATGTGATGGTTTCATTGTACTCACAGTTTTACAACAATAGAGTCGAATTGAAAAGCAGTTTGGTACCTACATACACTCTCTCCCCCTCTCCCTTCTACATCTCACATTACAAGAACTTTTCAAATAAACTTAAACAAAAAATCTCGTCTCGTCATAATATATGGAAGCCGCAAATTCTTACAATATCCAATAGCGTAAAAGAAATGCGCGAAATTAAATTCCGAAGCGTAGCCATTTGTAAAGTACCGCAGAGCTACGCGCTACGGATTAGCGTCCACACACCGCTACGAGCTACGACGCTACGAGCTACGCGCTCCGTTATCGCTACGCTGCTACGCGGCTACGACACGGTGCAACTTTTTTTGCACGTGTAGCGCGACCGCCGCTGAACGATGAATCAGTTCCTACAAACTTTTACAAAAATTAAAAGATACCTGCTTATATTGTTCATTTAAATCCCTGTAAGTTATTCAAATGATCTATTTGCTTTATTCTCCAACAGGCTCTACGAAAGTTTGTTCCGGATAAGTTATGCCTTTGAAGCACAGTTGTTGACATGTATAATAATTTATTCTGAAATTGTGTAGTGGGTAGGATATTCTAAATTTGATTTTGTGTCAGCAGTTCTCAATAATCGTTATCATATCATCGTTATCAAATCGGTAACAAACAATAAATTTAAAAAATAATTATCGGAGCTCAACAAAGGAAACCCTCGTCGAACCGAGTAATTTTTGTGCTCTCGACAAAAATTCCGATTCTCGTTATTCAAATACGAAACCGGAACACAAGTCCGGAACTCATTCGAGCCGCCACGTCGAAGGCCGCTCAATCGAAAATTGAATTTCAATGTCACAACAGTGCAGATGTAAGACTCCCTGGTCGGGACGCTTCGGGCGTGATCGGGCGGGCTCGAGTGCGCTCAGGATCGTTGGGCGGTGCGCGCGCCGCGGGGCGGCGGAGAGGGTGCGCGCGCGGGCCGCCGGCGGCAGTGTCCCGGGCGCGCCGCGCGTGCCGCACGTGTCGCGATGCCGTCCCGCGCGCCCCCCGCGCGTCCCGTGCCCTCCGCGCTGTGCCCGCAGTGAGTGTAGTGTGAGCGAGCGCGACTGTGGCGCGATGATCGCGCGACTCCGCACGCGCTGAAACGCATGCGATTTGTCGCGACGGATTTCTGTCTGTACCGTAAGTTTCAGTGTTGTTTCGCGACTTTAATGCACAGTCGCTCGGACTAGAAGCTCGTCCGACTTGACGAACTTTACATTTATCTGCCTCTCATCGGAGCCGAGTGAATTGTTCGAGTGGTGACGAGGATTGTCACAAAGCGCTTCTAGGCCGCTATCTGATCCGACGCGAGTTATCTCGCATCTCGGCGCGGATCGGAGCCGGCGGAACTCAGCCAAGCCGCTCTCTAGGTACCGGCACAGCTCTGTGGAGCTCCAAACTTTAACAACACTTAATCACTGAAAAGTTGATACGAGTACATTATATTTAACTTGTAGTTTTGTCTATAAACTTGTTATATTCGTCACTTTATTCGTAAAGATCTCCGGTAGCGGATAACTGAATTTAAGCACTTCGCGTAGACGTTGTTAAGTGTTGGTGGCGGTGAATTTGAATCGCGTCGCGGCGCGGTGCGACTCTGTTCAGTGCGGCGCGGTGCTGCTCAGTGCGGCGCCGGCCGGCGCTGCATTAATGAAGTGCGGCACCGCGCCGTGCCGCGCGCCGCCGTGACGCGCTACTCCCGCGTAAAACTTTATGAGCGGTTTAAAGCGAACATTAGCCGCCGAGCACTCGGCACAGATAACGCCGGCCTCTGAATAAAACATTCAATCTCCGAGAAAATCCACTCTATTTGATTAACGTCGTAATTACTCATATAACTCCGCCGACGTCTCGTAACAACCGATCCGTTCCCGAACGAAGCGCGTCTGTTTCAATAATATCTATAAGCATCCCCAAACAAAGGCGTGTATATTCATAAAACAAAGTTTAATTAGAATTTTGCCAAAGACATTAATTTATTAAAAAACTGAAGCGCAAAAGAACCTGCCGGAGTAACCGAGAGAGCTTTGAATACGCAAATCTTAATAAAATGATAACCAAGCAAAGGCGCCACCAACTGAGTGGAGAGGATTCCTTTTTTAATCCACCGACTGAATAGTTTGAATAGCTCTGGTGCCAGGAATAGTTGTTACCTTATTGCAGGTCCGGGCCATTCGGGGCATTTGAGGCAAGGCGACGGAATCGCTTTACCGAGGGTTGAATGGGATTAGCCCTTTCGAGGGGACGCGATAAACTAATATGCGGACGGAACCGCTTCGAATAGCCACCGTAGTGCGCAGTCCGGCCACGTCACCCGCCACCCAACTATCTACTGGAGCGGCAGTAGACGATCGAGATCCAACACTTTCGATTGCCATCTCACCCTTAACTTCTCCAGAGAGTCATCATTAGATATCTTTTGATGACACATCGTTGATCACATCATCAGCAGTTCTTAATTGTCCACTGGACAATAGAACATACACCTGCAATCGCCTATCAATCTTTTCTAAAAAAAATTACATTCCTAAAATGACAGACGGTCTAGTTGGGTAGGTCTAACTTCGAGAAAGAGGTCGATCGTCGAATTCGACAAGACTGGGCAGCGTACGGGAAGCTGCGCGATGTCTTCTCGTCCAATATACCATAGCGTCTCAAGACGAAAGTCTATGACCAGTGCGTATTCCCAGTGATGAAATATGGCTCCGAAACGTGGTCGCTTATAATGGGCCTCATCAGAAGACTTAAAGTCACTTAAAGGGCAATGGAAAGGGCTATGCTCGGAGTTTCCTGGCGTGATCACATCAGAAATTAAGATATCCGCAGGAGAACCAACGTTACAGACATAGCCCGAAGAATCGCCAAACTTAAGTGGCAGTGGGCAGGGCACATTGCTCGCATAACAGATGGCGGATAGGGATGAAAGGTTCTGGAATGGCGACCACGTACCGGAAGACGCAGCGTTGGAAGGCCTCCCATAATGTGGACCGATGGCCTGGTGAGGGTCGCAGGTATCCGATGGATACGAGACGAACAGGACTAGTCATTATGGTGACACTCGGGGGAGGCCTATGTCCAACAGTGGACGTCTTTTGGCTGAAATGATGATTCCTAAAATCGCGAAAGCGAGGAAGTTTATGCACAGAGGTAGATAGAACATGACTGGAAATGGTGATAAAGATTTTCATAATCCAAACGCAAATACAGAAAAAATATTCATTCTTACGTTGGAACGATCATAACAGCAACCTACTAAGAAACTGTCTGTACCAAAAGACAATTAATTAAATAATTATTTAAATAAGCCGGTAATAGACGCCGCCGAGCATTCAGGGCCAATCAGCTAATGAATAGACGGTTGTTGTATTCATTATGAAAGCAAAAGGTTTCGCGCGGAACTTCCTCGGAACGCGCCGCAATCTGAGATTATAATAGACAAAGAATATTATGAGTTAATAATTAGAGCGTTACGAGTTCTTATTATATTCTATATATTTATTAACTCTTACTTGGAAATATGGTCCGCTAGCTTCTACCTTCCTCTGATCACGTGAAATAAGTGCCTCCTTCCTGCTTGTGTGTTATTCTGATGTATAAGCTGTACTTCTATAAAGTTTCATCCAAATCTGTTCAACCGTTTGATTATAAAGGAGTAAAAAACATGTACACAAACATACAAACTTACACCTATATAATGTTAAGGGGATCCGACTTAACAGTTACATTGATATGAAACATTACACATACGCTAAACTTAAGTATATACTGAATAAATAATGATCGCTTTAGCGTAAGGTACGAACACAACAAGTTTACAAGATTTAGCAACTCTAATTTTACTAACGGACGTATTCGTTAAGTTAGCAAGCAATAATACTTAGCTAAGTTTATATGACTAACTTAACAACTATGTTTCTTTAGAGTAAATAGTGCTGATTATAAAAACTGATAAAAACGTAACTTGTGTGTGAAAATACTTTAAATAATGTTCGCGTAATGCTCGTTTTATTTAACTTGTAATATTTCGCAACGTAATGCAGTTATTCCACTCTCGTGGTCAAAGAGCGCCGACCACCCTCATTGCGAATGATAACATTCCAGTAAATTTCAGAAATCGTTTTATTAATGCACTGCGTTGCTGTGACGCTGGAGCTCCACGCAGTCACACGTGCACATGAATATTTCAGTGTTGTACTGAAACACAATATTGGAATTTAATCAATGTAAATTAGAATCAATGTTTTGTTTTAAATGAGATATTTTAATTATAATTCAGTCAAAAACAGAAAATAACCCGTTGTCGAAACAAAATTCTAAAACAATTAAGCTTTTGTTCACTTAGGTAATGTTTTCCCAAAAAAAATCCTTGGGAGTTTTTAAATTGTAGTATTAGTAATTATGATCGTGTTGAACCCTACTTGGATAGCAAGTATGACAAGTTTTCAAGCTAGTAGTAGAGTTAGATCCAGAAACCGGGGTTAAGACACGGCATGATTTCCTAACTATCACTCAACTTCAACAACTATAAAGTCATCTTTTATGAGAAACCGTAGTGCCGACGTAAACAGAGATTGATGGACGGCTCTTAATCTTCAGATACTTATTTCAACGTAAATTCTGTATAAACCCAAGCGTCGTAAATAGGGATCCTCATCACTTTATTCGAACTCACTCCGATTTTAATAGGTGCGTGCCATTAGCATTAACTGAGTCGTGGTCGTCACGTACTACTGCACGTCATATTCTGCTCCTCGGCATGAATAATCTTGGCTGGCATAATAGCTAGCACACTTAGCACGGCCCGGCGCGGGCATCTCGATCGCAGATCGCTCCCTCGGGCACAGATAAGCCGATCCCGCTGCGCTATATAAACCTTCACTATTTTATGACACGATTTAACGCCACGCCAAAAACCCGGATAAAGTTATGTTTTTTGTTTAGCCTCTATCTCGTGTTATGTACATACGAACTCCGCGCCACCCCCTTCGTCAAGCACGCTATTAGTCAAGTTTTGCCACGGATCGAATTATTTATATGTTCCTAGTAGTTTGAGACAAGTGGGATCAGTTCGGTTTTATGTCCCCGCGAACGCTCCGCAGTGGTACTCGAGTGTCGCTTTTGTAAACACTCTTTTTCGGTCGTGGTTTATCTTTCATGGAATTATGATTTCCTGGTAGCGCGCTTTATCATCGTCCGAGACTTGAGCTGATTCTCGCTTTCGGAGAATAAATGATTCTGTAGCGACTTTGTACAGAACTGTTATATCTGAAGTTTCCTTTGAGGATCGTAAATGGTGTCCAAATAAATCTTATGGGCGGTGCTTGTGGCAGTGAGTCTATTACAGTGAGATAACGTAGTGTCGGTGTGTAGTGTGGCAGTGCGGGCGTCGGGCCGAGAGCCGAGGGTGGAGGGATACATAGCCATCCAGATAACAGAGGGGTATGATATCAAATCCTTTTATTGAATTTTCGTCCCCAGTGTTCCGTGTGCATGAGCGTATATCTAATTAGAAACCGTATCTCATGATTGAGTTGAAGTTGTGGTTCCGGCAGGTGGCACAAAGGGTTATACTGATTCAAATTGAAATCAGTTCTCTGATTCTTAATTAGTACAACATAAATAGTGGGATAGCTAAGAACTATTTGTCAATAAGTGTCTGTACCTAAGTGAAAATAAAGTTCATAATATTTTTTTCACTAAATTCAAATATTTCACAACTCGTTAAACTGAACATAGCGTTAATTATCTAAAGACAGGCGCCATCTAAACAGCCTATCATAGCGAATTGTGGCAGAAAGTAATCAATTAAAATAATGAAATAATTGTGCGGTGTCGTCCGCCAATGAGTAATAACCGAGTTGGCGGCGTGTTGCCCAAACAACCATCCCACGTCTGAATTATTCAATATATTATTACAAATTACATTACCATCTACTGGCAATTGAACACTTTGAATGGTTCTCGACCCCTCCTCATGAATGTGTCATAATGAAATGGGGAACATTAGTCCAACTACATTTGCGTTTAATGTTATAATTGTAGGTGAGGAGAAGTTAGTTATTAGCAATATTAGCTGTGTGAGGGCTCGTAGTGTGTGTTACTGAGTAAAGGACGTTGGATCTCTGAGTGATAAATGTAGCTGTGAATATCACAAAGCGACAGAGTGGAAACTAAAGTTAATGCAAAAGTTTTACAAGCTGATTATGAGTTGACGACATTACTATACTTATATTTAAGCAAGCTTATACCTTCGCCTTCTCTCTAAGCTCACCTTGCATTTAAATATCCATACCAAGGATTAAACTTCTATTACATTTCGAAACAAACTCTTGTCTATATTCATAGAAAAAGCAAACGATAAGTAATGACTGTTTAGAAGTATTCGTAGTTAGTGACTGAGCACTCAATCACAACTGTTTCTTGCGTCGCGCCTTGTGACTTCATTACTCACGCCGTTATCTACGACATGTTCAGGTTTTTTAGCTCCAAACAATTACTGCCGAAGTAAAACATGAAACCTCGCTCACTGTGAGCACACATGTCGCGACTGACGAGCTACTTAGTAACAAGCTCGACTTGGCGTCAAACTATGTTCACAGCTCATTTCATATATGAAAATACGTTTGCGGTTAATGCTGTTACCCAATACGCGTGTGATGTGAGCGGCGACGGACGCGAGCGATGATGGATCGTCCATTGCCGGCCAAACTGCCACTTTATTGGACATTAATCGCTCTGATGTAGCGATGGATACGTGATACTGGGATCCGGTGTCGAATTTTAGTTTTCGTTTGTACAGCCGTGGTACAAACCCATTTGTGGGTGAACTTGGATCTTTGTGGATTTTGTCGCCCATGGTTTTCACGTGGTATGTACCTTGCAGTTACATTATATCTACCAAATATACGATTACTTGGTTCGGTTTTAGCTATTCATCTTTGCTAGCAGTTAACTTAAGTGGGCCTAATTGATCTATGTGTACTTTACAATTAATTTTGATTAATTTGTTGAGTATCTGTAGTCCTTTTCATTTATTCATATTCATTGTTAAAGTATATTTTATTTATTTATTTTAATCACTAATAGGTACCAAACAACAATATGGAGATTATTAAAATGTTGACTAATCAGATTCACTCGGTCAGATTAGTCTCGTTGTGTGTTGTAATTAAACGTTTGTAAATAGTAGAAACAATGGGTGCATAATGGGCGCGATATAATCGCCACTATTAATAACAGCAACAATTAAAGCTCGCTCTGTGGTCGATGCCGCGGCGGCCGTTTTATCTGCCATCTGACTAATGAGCAGCCCTTGCGTCTAGCGCTGCTAACCCCCTTAGTGACGGTGTCGTTATAGTGCTACATGTCGGTGCCAAACCGTCTCGACTGCGATGTGCAGTCATGCTGAAACATTTCAACGTGAACGTGATCGTAGAAATTGTATCGTTTAGTGGTAGCACTGCTCGTGTAACAGCTCCTCTGGAATGCGATGTAATAACATTCTTTCTTTACTATCGTTTGGCTCATAAGCTTGAAATATCAGTTGTAATCTAATCATAGCACAATTGAAACCTATTGACTTAACTACAAAAGTATCCCTCGAGTTCCAGACGACGAGAATCGTACACCAACATGTTTGAAATATAAACCAATTCGAAATGCGACGTTACTCTATTAAAATTAATTCAAAATAACCGAAATTCGATCGTTTTTAAATATGAACAGTAACTGCCTTGTATGGCAATTTGTTTTCACAATATCATTAAACATAATATAATTACGATGTACGATCCTCCCGCTTTGTTCGATCAACATTTATTTCAATTGAAATCGAATATCAGATTAAGTTTTATTTATTTTCATATATAATTGTCATTTGTATACTTTATCTTCTGAGAATACATAAAATAAAGCATTTCAGTGATTTATATTCAATTTCTACGCCATTTATGAGATATAAAGAAAACTAAAATTGAATTTCGCATTGAAACAATTCATTGTACATCGCTAAACTTATTAATCCCTTGTTAGTCCCGCGCTGTGAACGAAAACTATTTATTTTGCATATTCCAGTTGCAGCACAAAGCTCTCGAAGGAAAATTCTCATACTGCAACGAGCTGCACAATCACGCTGACACAAGTAATTGAGGAAGCAGGTTCCTTTAGCACGCGCTATTTGTATTCCAGCTCACTGGAGTGGACGTCTGTCCGCTCACTGAAATACCTCCACATTTTTCGCTTCTATTACAAGGAGTGCACTTTGTCTCGTAAAATCGTTCTAATTTACAACATTCTTAATGTATTCCCGTGTTAATTAGAATGGAAAAAAAGGAACGGCCCTCGTAAAACTGCAGAGTCGTAAGTTAATACTTTTTGTACACACACCGGTGTTCAACACAAAATGTTATGAGTGTCTTTGATTCTGCTTCGCTCGCTTCGCGCTTCGCTATTCTGCTAGCGTTCAGTTCAAGCAACAATGCTTGAACTGAACGCTACTGATTCGTATAATTAATGAGTTGTTATCAGTGTGTAGAGTGTGACATTAAGCTCCATGTAACACTAGGTTGGCGCGCGGTGCGGCTCATCCCGCATTACAACACGCCATCTCTAAGTACGGTTCCATGTATTACACGCTTATTGTATCAGATTAATAGGATTTTGGTTCGTGACGCCACTCCAAGCTATTATGTTCTTTACACTCACGCAATAACGCTTTCAATGGTTCAGCCTTTGAGGTCGGTGCAAAGTAATTGCAGAGCGCATTATCACTGAATTACACTTTTTACTCAAAAAGCTCAATTTGGAATGTAGCCGAAATGTTGTGCTTGGTACAAATGTTGAGCAGTAGTTCTAGGTTAATGTACGTGTGAGGCACTTGCGTTGTGGCCCGCGCTGTGTCGCTGTCTATTTCCGAGTCGTTGCTCAGAGTACATGAACACTGGCACAGTGGAGGCGCAGGCTGCGCAAGATGTCGACAACTTAGTATCGCGACGACAAGCACTCGCACAAGTTGGACAACTCCACAACTGTTGCCAAAATTTACCAAACTTTATGTATGCAGCGCTACAATTGTATAAATACTGCCAAAATCCGACCATTTAGAACATTCGGACCGTTCCGTTCTAAAATCTATTTCGTATTCAATTTTCGTATTTATGTATTCTGTAACAATACACTCTGAGCTTTTCATCTTATCAGTGTTTTTATAGTGAAATCAAAAGCATTTTTAAACATTTATAACTTGATTATTTACTCCAGTCGCAGCTCCTATTATTTTTACGGATTCACCCAGCCGCTGCCGGTAAAGCTACCGAGAGCTTCACCGGCAGCGGCTGGGTGAATCCGTTTACGTACAAAGTAAAAGATCTATCTACCTAGGCGAGAAGACTGCTCCCATTTGCGATCCAGGAATATCTTTTTATTATTCTTGAAACGTTTAGCGTCCCCCTATACCTACGTTCATGTGATATTGATGTTCTAGAAAATCTATAATGTGAGACAGTACGTGAGGCTCACAGAGACACGGTTGCGTCCATGTTGCTAGCAGAAATACAAATATCTCGTCCATTAGCGATCGCTAAAAAGACTAATGTTGAATGAAGTGCTCTTGTCGTGAATAGAGTCATATTTACTATAAAAATAGCTATTAGTACACAGAAAAAACGCCCTTCATTGAACGTGCTAACAATTGAGACGTGTTTCGCAAAAAGCGCCATTATGTTTCAACTTCCACAAAACGCACTCCACGGCGATATCTCATTAAGAACTGCACGGTATTATGAAGCGGTTAGTTTTTATGTGAACTTATTTTGATTTATTTGTTTATTTTATTTTATAGAAATAACAAACAGCAGTATATAATACAATAATATCGGCACTTAATCAATAGAAGTAACATATACACTAGTAACGACGTTATCCACAGGTAATTTATACAAAAAAGCTGGCTGTTAAAAGACAAAATCGATTAAATTTAATTGTTAGGAAGAAAGAGAGGGGTACAAATCAAGAAAAAGGAATAGTAATCTAGCTTTATATGGACTCCGTAGGCAGTTAAACGACTCACAAAGTTAACATGCATATCCTCATTGACTACTGTTGGACTTTTAAGATGTTATAGATTTCTTTTTTAAACGATGACTTACTAAGGAACATTATATCTACTGAACAAAATTGTTTATTATAAGCGACGCAGCGGTAAGCGAGCGATTATATATATTATGCTAATTTCATGTTTATGCTGTCATTTTTTTACGATTTTTCAGTTTCATAGTAGCTAGAGTAGCTACACCTAACCTAATATTCAATAAGAGGTAAATTTCTTTTACGAATATGAAAACGGTTAATAATTGAAAATTTTATTATACCAACGTTATTACCGCTTTCTCTCTGAATATTAGATTCAGCGATAAATATGAAATTGTGAGAACACTGGTAGTTAGTTGTTCTTGTAGATAGCCACTGTAATAGGAGCCACACCCCGACGGCAAGAAAAGTGCCATAACTATCGAGCTCCCTTCGCTCACCCTTACATCCTACACTAGTTAATTTCTCAAAATTGTCTGCATAAGTCATTAAAGCAACAGTTATCCCTATGATACATGATCTAATAGTAAATTATGCAAATATGAAAATAAAATTAAAGAAAAACAAAACAAGATGCCAGCCCTCAGATGCGCGTATCTCAGCAGGTTATCAGGTCGTGTTATTGTGAGACTCTCTGCAGGAACAGCTCCAAGCGCCGACACGTTTAAAATGTATAAGACAAGCTGTTCGAATAATATTATCGGCTCGGCGGCGAGGCACGTCTCGCCACTTTATTCGCGGAGGGCGGGGGCGCGGGGGGACAAGTGCCCTCCTTCACAACTTTGACAAAGAGTGTCAACCTCTTAACTGTCAAAATTAAGGAGCGTGGCAGGTGGCTTCTGCAAATAATTAGGGTGCACTCGATTGGCTCTCTACAGCCTCTTGTCAGGGGAGGTGAGACGAGTCACTGCGTGTTTAAAATGTCGAGTCTTATTGTTATCTTGTCGCGTTTGTCTTAAAATTATTCAACTTTAAGACAAGTACAAATTGCTCGCTGGTACAGTTATTAAGTGGCGTTTCAAATACAACTTTTGTTCGTTCCACTTTAGGTATGAAGTTTGTAGAAAGATTTCGATACGTCGACTTGTAATTCACAATATTAAATTGACCGCCGAATCATGACATAGAGCGAGGAAGAGGGTCGAACTTAAATAAAGTGAACAAAGCGATGATAAGGAACCTCCGTGATACAGGAGGAAGGAAACGAAACTCAGTTGTTAACATAAGACGGAGCTCCGGGCGATGGATCTCTTTTTAACCGTCTTCACTAACAAGAGGTTTATTACATTTATTCGTTTTTTTACAATATTTCATATTTTTGTATCTTAAAAAAAACTTCATCTAAAGTCATGGCGTAAATATTTTTATCTCAAAATCTGTGTTATTTTTTTTTTGTTTTGTTAGGAACTGAAATTAAAATTTCAAATACAGACATTACTGTTGAAAATTCAAAAGTTAATCAAGCCGAGTCTAGATTCCCACTTTAATCCGTATTTCTGACATAACCAAACAGTTTACATTGAAGTGAAACATTTGCAAAGTTCTGTGAAACGCCTAATCTTGATTGTTGAGGCGTTCATTACTGCGCTCATTAATATTAGAGGCGCCGCGGCAACTCGCCGGGGGAAAGGGGGGGGGGAGCAATCAGCTGTACGTAACTTGTGTCAGCTTTGTATTTAAAAGTCAGCATTAAAACTTTTACGGTTAAAACTCACGTACCCTGTAGAACCGGAAAACGTCATATACCTATCAAGATATCATGCCTGTTAAACGTTGTTCATTGCTGACAAACTTTGTTCTTTTTAGGGTTCCGTACCTCAAAAGGAAAAAACGGAACCCTTATAAGATCACTTTGTTGTCCGTCTGCCGGTCTGTCTTTCAAGACCATTTATATTGAGAACGCGTAGAGGTATCTAAATTAAAACTTATACTCAGTCTGTGGTCCCTTGAAGCCGTAAAAAAATCAAACTTCTAAGTTAACGAAAAAAAAAAGATATGACCGTTTATATCACAAAAAAAAACCTATATTTCGACAATCTCAAGGAAATCAAAATTCATTGGGTCCCGTTGACCCAGAATCTTGAAAATATGGCATAAAGTAAGGTATTATAGCACAGGTATAGGAATAAATATGAAAACAGTAAATTTGTTGTTACTTCACAAAAAAATGCGATTCAGAAAAATTTTCGAGACCTCATTTATACAGGTGAATTTGTGCCAAACCCTCAGTGCGCGAGTCCGACTTACACTTGCCCAGTTTTTTTTTTGTATATTGTAAAACTATGGTTTTTATGAACTAGAAGTAAAACTTACTTATTATATATTGAAGAACGTTAAAGATTTAATTAAAAATATTATTTTTATATATTTTGGGATTAAATGATTTTGGGATTGATTGGAGTTAAAATATGTTTGGAAACTTAGTTTCAACTTATTTGTGTTGGTTCAGACATAAAAGTGTTCGTTTACCTTTATGAAATAAGTACCCGTGTACAAACGTAATCACAGGTATATTTATTATTACATGTCTCGCATAATACAAAGCCTGCGTAACATAAATCAGCGTGAAATATCTTATTGGCAGTCGTATTTTCCTCAATTATTTGGCGATGGCGAGTACTAGGCGCACATGAGTGGATAAGAGATGAGGACGAGTGCCATTGTGTAGAAGTACTCCGATGTACTCGGCTCATTATTCAGACATCCCTGAATAGGACTCATATCGAATGTGTGCGTCTGTACCTATGTGGAACATTTTTAGTTTGAGAGCGCTTTTAATGCGATTTTCTATAGTTTGAGATCTATTATTTTTATTGTTCTATAATCGATACGTGTATGTAAAGGCATGATAATCCAAATGTCTGTCATGAATTTTATTATATACATATAGAATTAAAATTATCGTAAAATTTGCTAACATCGTCATAACTCTATAACAATGTTATTTTTACCATTCCACTCGAGCCACAACAGCCCAAATTAAAAGCTTAAAGAACACATTAAAAATACAGTTCGTCAAGATAAAGGTCGTGATTAAATTACTTTACAAAAGAAGAAAGTTGGTAAACAAAAACGTAAGCAGCAAAAATATAACGAAGTCGCCATTAATTCCACAATCTCACGAACTTCTTGCAATAAACACTTTCTAACTAAATCTAAATGAGTAAATGTTCTGATATAAATAGTCAAGACCGAGTGAGTCAGACAGTGAGCTATGTGCGGACTCAACGATACGACATTTGGGGAAAGAAAGACATACCTGCATTTGTTTGTCTGTCTCGTTTGTACGGCAAACTTTGGCAAAAAGTTTAACAATGCTGATTAAAAATATAAATAGGTGTGTTTTGTTCGCGTGGGATACGAAAACATGACTTCATCGAGAGTCACAACTCACACGCCACCTCACTTCAGCAACACCTCGCGTGACGGATAATAAGTGCATTATGTCAGGCCAAATCACCGTTCACGTGTCACAGAGCACATAAATTGCCCCATTTTGTTCCACCACCAGCCAGTTAGGCGAAAATTGTTTAAGAATTTAATTTTCAGCATACTTTGTACCAACATGCGATGGTTTTATTGAATTTTTGTTCATTCATTACTACGTTGACATTGAGTGCGCTGTATCTATTGAATTTGTTTTGAGTTAGATGAGAATGTAAATGGACTCACTTTTTGAAATGAAATCCTTTACATGTACACCAATGTACACGAGTACATCGTGTACATTGGTGTTAATAATCTATTTTGTGATTATTTGAATGTTGAACTGGTTCAACAAACACTTCAAGGGCAAACAAATGTGGGTTAAACTAAAGGGCTTCATTTATTTCAGTCTGCCCTAAATAAATAATTATTATCTACTTATAAAGGTACTTATGTAGTCAAATTGATTCATTCAGGGACGAAAATAACTTTTTATATAAAACGGTCACACTAAATTTTAATGGGTTAATTATAATAAGTATTTTATTTGTTTGATACTATGTAGTAGTAACTATCGGTAGGAATTTGAACAAAACGTAACTGTTCAAAGTTTAGTTTATTGTGGGTCACGCGAAACTTAATTCGTAGAAACAACATCATGCCTCCTGCATGCACAGCAAATCAAAACGTAATAATACATATATTTAGATTTAGAAAACAGTATCTTATCGAAACTTTTCATAAAAAGTCAAACAACATCATATACATTTTTGTTCTTATTGTTATAATATTCAGCAAACAGAATCTTCAAAAAAGAAAAATACTACAATTTATAAAAAGCTTTTATGTAAAATCAGTTCAAAGAAACAGTCATGACCTCAGTGTTGAACGAAACCGTGTACGAGAATGAGTTAGGTCCACAGCTAGTTGTGTGGTGACCTACAGCTGGTGAGCTGTAAGACATTCACTTGATTTAAATTAAATATAATTACGGCATTTTTAGCATTCTGAGTGAGACTACGAGTTAAAATAGTATGAGGTGAATTTGTGTTTAGCGCATTCATAATGTTACATAATTCTCGTGGGTTCTAATTACTGTTATATTATTATGATGTTGTAAACTTGAAGTGTTGTACTCTTTGACCCCGCGGGCCCCGCCGGCGCCGCGTCGCGGGGTTGTAGCTGCGGGCGCGTGTCAAAGCTGCCGGTACAGCCTCACGCTTCAGCGGTCGCTACCGAGACAGGCGTCAAACGATTACTAAAACAATACACACGTATTCACCTGCGTTAACTAATAAGTTTAACAAATAAAATCAATTTACTTTCTCGATTCTTAAGACCAAACTTTTACTAATCTTTAAAAAAAAATTGTCGTTCTTTCACTTATTCTCCCGTCGACGTCCAAATCACCAATCTGCAAACTGTTTGCGCTAAGAGTTTCATTGACATGAACTTATCTAGACTGGCGCTGTGGGAATAACGAATGTCACATGTTTTTGCTTCTGTACCATTTATTTCGTGTTTGTACTTATTACAGATCATTTCAGTGTGCTTTTTTTTACTCGTTAAAATAGACTCACAATCATAATGTTCTTTAGCATCAATCATAGTAATATAATATCCTACATTAAAACTGAAATTACTCATATTTAGAAAGGTATTGTCACCTAGGTATTGTTATACTCGACTAACAAACAGCGGTAGGTAATGAAATATTCAGCACATTATTAGTGGGTATTACTGCCTAAGTCCGATAATGATCAGTTCCTTCTAACGTTAATATTTATGTGTGTACCTACCCCCTGTAGTGCCGTTACATAATATTTGGCTTAACTACTTATTAGTAAGGAAGGTTTGGGTGCGGCGTGAATTTACTTCAAAAGAAAATGGATAGGTATATTATAATCGCTTTCAACGCCACATTACGTCATAATCCTTCAAGATTTTATATGTATTTCACCCGGGGAGATTATTAGGTGCTTAATTTAATCTCGAGTGATTCACTAAATAATCAGTATTAACAAAAACAGGGAACTTAACTTGTTACAAAGATAAGATTTTTGACATAAATTCAGAACATCGAAGTTCAGTAAATATTGCAAAACCTCGTAACCCCCATAAAGGTAAGCGTTACAGTTTAACACCAGCCTCAAACGACGAAACCAGTGAAGCGACGAATTGAAATCATACTCCAATTTATGAAAGAATATCTCTTCCCATTTCCTGCGCGCCTGGTAGCCTGGTATAAGCGACCGTCACGGCGGTAATCTGCGGGGATTAGCAGAGGTGTTCGCGCTCTGCGACGTCTATCGCGGGGTGACGGCTGTGTGATCGAGGTTTATCGAGCACTGAAGTAATCTCTATTGATTGAGAATTGATAATATGAGGCTGCCATTACTTATTCTCATTACCTATTTCTTTTTAGATCTTTCAAAGTTTGGCTTTTCTTCTTTCTTTGAAAATATTATTATTATATTTGATTATCATCATTTGTATACCATTGCCAACATAAGCTAGATTCTGAAAGTTAGCGATATTTAAAATATGCAAAAAAGTTACTCGTTGTGTTCTAGTACCCCGATTTTACATAAAACAAAATTACAACCTATAATTATTTAGCCATTTCTCTACAACTTGCTAGTGGTATTTAGTCCCTATTGCACAGTATTAAGTAATAATGTTCAGAGCATAATTACAAGAGTGATAAAGGTGTCAATAAAGTTCACTAGCCAACAGGCGGCTACACCGCTTTACTGGAGCCTATTATTTCTTGCGCCAACTTTTATAACTTGCAAAAGAAAAACTTGAAGGCAAAATGGTGGTTTTCGTTTATTTATGATTACCATTTGGTTTGTTATAAGTTGTGCAAAGTTAACAGTAGAGTCATTGCTTGTGTGAAAAGTTCTGTCGTGTAACATTAGTAGGAAAATAACTTTAAACTTCAGTTTCTTGTTTTTATTAATGTGCGGCTATTATACAGCACTTCTGCTATTTAAAATGTGGTTGTACTCAACAAAGCCCATAATTATTCATTTATTATTAATAATTATATTCCACAACTATCACACAACGCCGTCTAGTCATAAGCTTAGCAGAGCTTCAACTGATAAACATAATTATATATTTCTTAATATATATTATACATAAATTACACCCAGACACAGAACAAATGATCGTGCTCATTACACAAACATTTGTCCTGGGTGGGAATCGAACCCACGACCACCGGCATAGCAGTCAGGGTCACTAACCACTATATCAACTGGTCAGTCAATAATTAATATAATTATAATAATAAAATAATAGTAACTTTATTTCCAAAAAAATGCAAAAATTCGTCTTGATTATTACAAATCAGATTATGAAAGTAAGGTTTTTTAAATTACAATAAATCTCTGATTGTACCACTGACACCCAAGCTAAGATTAAACTTGTGTTATGAATGCCAGGGCTCACTCTATTAATTTATTTTTCACCTTAAACAAACCAGTACGGACATTTGGAAAGTATGCATTATTGAGCATAAACAAAACAAAATTAATAAAAAAAAGAAAAACAAAACAGTTATTATTTTAACTGTTTTGTTTTTTAATTAACTTAAATTTAAAGATTAAAAAAGTAAGAAAACAGTATGACCCCTCACTGGTATTTTGGTTCGTAGTTGCTAATTGAATGTGTTGTGTGTAAGTGTCGTGTGTATGTGTTGTGTGTAAGTGTCGTGTGTATGTGTTGTGTGTAAGTGTCGTGTGTATGTGTTGTGTGTAAATGTCGTATGTATCTGTTGTGTGTAAGTGTCGTGTGTATGTGTTGTGTGTAAGTGTCGTGTGTATGTGTTGTGTGTAAGTGTCGTGTGTATGTGTTGTGTGTAAGTGTCGTGTGTATGTGTTGTGTGTAAGTGTCGTGTGTATGTGTTGTGTGTAAGTGTCGTGTGTATGTGTTGTGTGTAAGTGTCGTGTGTATGTGTTGTGTGTAAATGTCGTATGTATCTATTGTGTGTAAGTGTCGTGTGTATGTGTTGTGTGTAAGTGTCGTGTGTATGTGTTGCGTGTGAATTTGTATTGAGTGTTGTGTATATGTGTCGAGCTTGCGTCGTATATTTGTGCGGTGTTTATGTGAGTGATCTAAAAATAAGTAACAATTAGAAAAACTTGCCCAGTAACTTTTCTTTTTTCTCGCTGTACGAGTAGCAAGCCATTGACTAATTTTCTTTTTGCAATCGAGCTCACTTAAACCATAAATATCACATTGTATGTTAACTGCATTATAAATTCGATTACCTAATACCCGAAAATGTCTTTTTGCCAGTTTACTTCTGTAACTTACTATGGGACAAACATATTTACATCTCCTTTTTGCCAGATGACCAGTATTGTACTCCATAAAAGCATCCCTGCGCAAGATAGTGTTTAGTACAAAGAGCTGTCCCACAGTCATGACCGGTAATGTTTAAAAGTCATAACTTTGACAACAGCTTGTTGCGCATTTTCCAGCCTGATAAAATAGCTTTTTGGAGCACCCTCCCAAGACATAATACCTGACAGAGTGAGAAATAGACCATCCGAAGTGTACTTATGTCTGCACTATGGCGCAGACTTTTGAAAATCGCTATGAGCTTTTTCACTCTGCCAGACGTTCTATCAATTTGCTCCTTCCAAGACATCAGGTTACCTATTATGATACCAAGGTACCTGACCTGGGTTGTTCTGACTAGAGGAGGGCAGAGGCAATGGTTAACTTGGTCATTGCAAGTGTGGGCCCTAATAATAAATGCATCATCCGGCTGGGTACAGGATTTTATTGAAAACGGGATGTATTTCCTTTTTCATTAAGAATAAGAATATTGGCTCCTGACCAAGACATCACGTTTGCAATTTTTTGCAAACTCCATTGCAAACTCCGCTCTCTCTTGAACTTCTCTCCAATTTAGCCCATGCACGAGCAAAGCGGTATCGTCTTCTTAGGTATATATGTTAGAGTTTGGGATGGATATATTACATAGGTTGTTTAAATATACAAGAAAGAGGGTAGACCCCAAAATTGAGCCTTGGGGGACCCCGAAAGATAGTGAGTGTTCGTCACTGACGTATGTGCCTATTTTGACACACTGTGTCCTCCCAGGTAGGTAAAGATAGCCAGTGCTTGACCCCTCACTCCTATCCTCTCTAATTTAGACAACAGAATAGAGACAGAGACAGTGTCAAATGCCTGTTTCTTAAACTTATCTTAAGTCTAAGAAAATACCCATACACTTACACCTTACATCCAGAATATTAACAGCACTATCAACAAAGGCAGCAACAGCGTCCTCGCAGGATTTCTCGCTGTAAAAACTGTATTGGTTATTTGACAAAATGCCATGTGCATCCATAATCTGAAAACTGTAAATTTGGTGTTGTGTCACAGTTTTTTTTTTTCGATTCTGAATAATCTTCGAGATTCCATTCGGTAATTGAAATATTTACACAGGTAAGTTTGTATGGGACTGTCAGGGTGCCGTGAGTCCGACTCGCACTTGCCCCGGTTTTTTTTAAAGGATTTATCCACTAGCATAAGTTTATTATTTTAACTGTACACGTTGGCGTCACATCTTTGTAAACATAACTTACCCTATACCCTATTAATTTGGTGATATCTTTATGTAATTTATACATTAGGGATGTTTGTCGAGTTTAACAAACAACTTTAATATTATTATTTATGTATTCCTCGTGATAGTACGAGCACGACGAGCCGGGCTCGGGCGGTACTTACAGGACAACCAAACGCGTGTAACATTACCATAAACACACTATTAATAAAACTCCCCACACAACACTAACTTACGCTACATTATGGACATCACTAATTGTATCCCGCGCTACGTACAACACTTCGGGGAAGTTTGCCTGAAATAGAATTCGGAAAGTACTGAATATTTTTAGTTTATTGGATGAGAGATTAGCTGCCAGTCTGGGAGTTATTAGGATTTAACAAGCTCAGTAGAGTTTATGATCGTAAATTGGATAAACCTATTATAATACATTTTAATAACGTAGTTAATAATAAAATACCCGTCTACTCTAGAATTCCAGACTAATATAGTTGGCAAAAATGTTTCGTTATATTGAAAGTGCTGATATAAAATCATTTTAATATAAAAGTGATCTTAATTATGGCTCAATTTATCATTGTGAGTTATCATATATTAAGAGAAGTGATGGCTCAGTACTAACGGCCTTTACTTAAGGGTACGTACGTTATATGTACGTCGAGCGTTCAAACCCAGACATACACATTACGTTCTGTAATTTATTTCATCATCATTGGTCACAAAATTGTGAAGGAAAAAATCGTGGGACCGGCCTAGAACGAATAATTCGAAGACATGTATCATCCACCAATGGATACATCCAGCCGCAATGGGCCCACGTAGTTGATTACGGTCCATTTCCTCTTCTGTAGAGGAGGCCTGAGTCTCAGCAGTGAGAACATTATGAGGTTGATTATATTTTATTATTCAGCCCCTAAATTCCACTGATCGTTTGTTTTTTTATTTCTAGCGAGTTGTTTGACCACCCGTGCGGCATGTCGCGATAATGTATGCGTTGCTCGTTTACATCGACAAGTTTGAATGTGAATCCATCGCGCCTGTAGTGGATAATTAACAATGTATGTCGCGCTGCTTGAAAAACGCCATGAAACACCGAGCTCGCGGTACAAGAGCTTTTTAAATAATAAAGGTGAGCCAGTTTTATTAAAACTGTCTTTGTGTTAGTATTCTTTGTGTAATTATGCCGTCAGCAACATTAAGTTTGCCTTTTATTACGAACTGGTATCAAAACTTCTGTTAATTGACAGTGTAACTTATGTTAAACAAAATATTTGATTACGACTCTATTTCGTGAGACTTAAATAAACTTGTCTAGCAAATGAGAGGGAGCGGGGCTAATTTATTGCAGTATTTAAAGTAAAGTTTAACAAGCAGTGATATATGTTTGGTAGTGTGTCATGTAGTACAGTATAGAGAGTGTCACCTGGCCGCTCTACATCAAAGGCCATATTTACGGTCGCTCTAAATAAGGCCGGACAGAAGTCGCGCTCCTTTAGAGCGAGCTCATAAATCCAGCTGCTACAGAGTAACTGAAACGAATCTGTATTGAACTATAAATCTTAGGTAGATGGTACCGTTGCAACGTTTTCTGTCACGTTTTACATGTAAATATTTATAATCGATGCAAGCTGTCCCGACCATTGATTGATTTATGAAAGTCCTAGACTGACTTATGTGCCTTTAAAAACCCTTTGCTCTGAGTTTACGATATAGGTACAATTAAAAGTTCTTTGATAATTTTACTAGACCGCAATTACATTAAGGCGATAGTTTTTATTATACGTGTGTGTGTATGTTTAGTACTCCTTCATGCTTAGACGGCTTAACAGATTTGGAGGAAACTTGGAACACAGGTACACATAGTCTACCCTGGAATAGCAAATTGGAAACAGTCTTCCCCCCAGCCATACTTTGTGTAATTTATTTCATCACCACTGCTGTTAAAACGGTGAAGGAAAACATCGTGAGGTAACCGGTATGTCCTAGAACCAAAAAATCGAAGACATGTGACATCCATGTGTGTTCTCTCTGCAACTCTTTTCCTGCTGCATATTAACGATATACTGATGCCCGGTATTTATGCGTATGCAGATGATAGCACAGTTGTAGAGAGATGCCTGCCAGGTGGTCGGGTTAGTCAGGAACTAATCCGGTCCGAACGAGAGGCTATGGTAGAGCGTACGAATGTCTCACTTCAGGCAGTCTCCGAGTGGAACAAAACCAATCTGGTAGGATTCAACGCCGCCAAAACACAAGCATGTCTGTTCACCGCCAAAAGGAGCCCGTTCACCTTGGCTCCTGCTTTTCGGAATGTATCCCTGGAGTGCACCGACCGCCTTCTGCTCTTGGGAGTTGAAATTTCCTCAGACCTCAATTTTGGGAGGTTCATTGAGTCCAAAGCCAAGGTAGCTGCTAGAAAATTAGGCGTTCTTGCAAAGGTCCGACGGTACTTCACACCAGGACAGCTTCTAATATTATACAAAGCACAGGTCCGATCGTGTGTGGAGGACTGCAGTCACATATGGGCTGGTGCTGCAAAATGCCATCTAGCAGCTTTGGACTCAGTGGAAAGGCGTGCGAAGAGGCTAATTGGGGATCCAAATTTGGTTAAGTCCAATCTACAAAGCCTCGAGCATAGGCGCAGGGTAGCCAGCCTATTGGTATTTTACAGTTTACATTTTGGAGAGTGTGCGCGGGAATTGCATGATTTGATTCCACCATATCCTTTCTACCATCGGACAACCCGACGTACGGCGAGTATCCACCCTTACGTTGTTGAAACTTCAAAGGTCCCGGACTAAGCGTTTCGCTTCGTCTTTTATACCACGTACATCGAAGGACTGGAACAATTTGCCTGCTGCGGTCTTCCCGTCCAACTATAATTTAGGTGTCTTCAAGGCTAGACTGAGTAGGCTCGTAATAAACTAGTGCACCTCACCATCAATGATTGCATCTCTGCTTACCATCAGGCGGGATCGCAGTTAAGCACTGGTTTATATTTATACAGACCAGTGCTATACAATAAAAAAAAATACCAGCAAACTGCACTGGATTACGGCCATTCCCTCCCCTGGAGAGGAGGCTTGAGTCCCAGCAGTGGGAACAATATAAGGCTGATTATGTTTTATTCTACACTTTGTATCCCGGGAGTATGTTCCTTAAGGATGATTTTCTACTCTTATGCGGACTCAGCCACTGGCAGAGGCTAGTGCTACAGAATTACGTGAAGACAAAAAAGTCGTAATATTAACTTTAAACGCATAATAAATTATAATACTTACTTCTAAGTCTAGTTAAAGCATCGGGTAAAACATTGCAAAGAAATGAATATTAAAAACAACAACAAAGAAAATATACCTAATTATTTACTGTCTTTAATTTTACACTGAAGTAATTCCTACTGCGATTGTGTGAAAGCAGCACAGCCGGTCCGGCGAGAGGTCGTCAGTTCACGATCATTGGATTGCAAAAATATAACTATTTCACAAATATGCCAAATAGCTATGCTTTTCCATCACCTAGTAGTCTCTAAAACAATCACTAAAATATTAATAAATTTCTTAGAGCAAGATTGATTATGTGGTCTATTTGTTCTCGAATGTACCGTGCACCTTCCCCCCCCCCCCCCCCGCGACCCCCGCTCCCGTGTCCCGACCCTGTCCGACACACGCATAGAACATGCACGACACACGCACAGCCGCACAAATTGCCGCGCGGTGCCCTTTACAACTTCCGCCAGAGTTGAATGCCATTATATCGTCGGAAATGTTGTGCGCACGATAATGTATCGTCTTCCTTCAAATGTTTTGTAGCGTTCCCTTATCACGTACTAGTGACCGATTTATTCAATTATTATATACTTTATTTGTATTTATTGTGATACAAAAACAAAATGTACAAAGGGCGGTTTTATCGCACAGGGCTCTTACAGACAACCTTGGGATAGACTGAAGGAAACGAACGAATGAACGATTTAAGTTTATGACTAACTAGCTTTTGCCCGCGGCTTCGCCCGCGTACATAAAATATAGCCTATGTCATTCAGGAATAAAGCGGCTTTCTATCGGTGATAAAATTGTAGCAATCGGACCAGTACTTTCAGAGATTACCTCCTACAAATAAAAAACAACATAAAACACACTTTACCTCTTTATAATATCTCTTACTTATATAATATTAACAATAGTGTAGATTGTAGACGGACAAGTTGCTGTTATTGAAAGATCTTTCTATAAATAACATAATATTTTCTTCTTAGTTATAGAACTTGCAAAGTAATATCTGTAACTATTGATTTTTTTTTTTGTGTTGGAAAATCATCCAATGACTTCTTTCGCTCTAGGGGAGAGAGAGGGCGTGTCAGAATTTTACTGACTAAAACCCACCAGTGTCTTTCAGTTGTCTTTTGAGTTCCACGATCACGGTGTAGATATTCCCGCGGCCCTCGCGAGTATTAGCCCTACTGAGCCCTACAGATTTGCTGACACTTCTTTGGGGCGCGAATGGAATACTACGCGCAGTTGACGACTAGAGCTCGATCCGTACCGGATGGCGGAAGGAAGAGTTGCCCATTGCTCGTCGTCTGCAAGTCCGCGCACCCTATAAGATTCATCCCAGAAAATTTGCTTTACTTTTATTGAAGAGTTCCGTGATGTATCTCCAAACTCTTTTATCAGATGTTCACAAAACTGAAATAAAAAAGCAGTCTTCTAAACATGGAAAATAATCATCAAAATCGGTTGCTAACAAAAAAAAAAATTCAGTCTAATTGAGAAACTCTTCCTTTTTTGATGTCAGTTAAGAAAATGTCTGTTATCTTATTTTCTGGAAAAAATTAAATTTGAACATAGAAAAAAATGGGAGCTTTCACAAAGTAAACAAAAACACAATAGTGAAGTAATCTACTGACGCAGTGATAGTGCGGTTCAGACGTAGGTCTCAGATCATCCGGCGTATAATACTGTCTAATTGGCGCTCACCGTCATCGACTCAACAAGTGACGGATCCAACTTCAATTAGTATTCCCCCCCGCCTGATGTGGACACATGAGCGAGCTAATTACTGCCTCCTTTGCACGTTACGCCGAGTTTATAATCACTTAACAATCAGGTCGACTATTCAAATTGATTAGCGTTTGATATGATTTTGAATTTCATCTGTTTCCGTATGATCCATTGTCATCAGAACTTCAGCGGTCAGTGCTGAATCAATCTCTTATTGAGAGGCACAACATACAGTCAACAAACATTATTTTTTAAATTGTATATTCAGCAGTGATTCATAGGCGGACTTAATGCAACGAGGCATTCTCTACAATGAACCTTTGAGTTAAAAAAACACTATACTGTGGTAAGTGTGCATACAATACAATAAATAAATAATAATAAATTCTGCTTGCTATCGTAATCAAAGTTTGTACTGACCCCCATATTTCATCAATACCACATACCTCCTAAATCTATCACTTCATCCATACTCAAGATACTAAGACTGATAAAAAGCAAGCCCCTGTAGGAGTTGTTTGTCCTACGACTGAATAAATCCCACATTATTGGCAAGGCTAGCAATATTACTTATTCTGCAGAGCGTCGGTTTAAACTGCCTTATTACTTTGCGAGGCAATACCAGACCGATAGCCTGCTGCGGTTCGAGAAAACCGTAAAAAGGTACTCACGTATATTTACAAGAAGCATATAAACACATTGTTCCCGCAGAATAGGAGACACGAGTTGGGAATATTGCCATCATCGACAAGCTTTCTAAACAAATTGATAATATTAGTATAATGATATGGAACGATATAATCACCTATATACTGTAAGCGTATGTTATCGCTATTCAGAGAGTAACGCGTATCATTCAATTTGCCTCGAAAGCTTCGGGAGCTCATTTCAAATTGAATACATGTAAGAATATTCCAATATTCGCTATGTTTCAAGGATGTTCTTCATGGAGTTATATTACGTATATATTGGTAGTGCAATCGCTCTCTAGATTCATATCAGTAACCTCAATTTGCCATAATACTGTTGTTTCGATCGCAATAACTGACATTAGCGGTGACCTGACAGCCGCGGATCAATAGAGGCGCTCTTCTTTTGTTCATTCACTTCGCTCACTACATCAATAGCTAATTTCGCTATATCAAACAGTCGTGAATGAACGAATGAACGCTTTTGATGTCTCCTGGCAATATTGCCAGCTCCGACAGATTCCACTTTGTATCCAGGGGCTCCCTCACAATTTATTGGCACAACGTGATATTTTAGCAGCCCATTATAAATGTATAGGGCGACATTTCTTTTACAACTGAACTTATAAAATCGCCTTGAATATAAATTGGATTAGATAATTAGTTAGTTCACATAATTTATACCAGACTTCATTTGTTATTCATCGTTAAATATGGATTTTTCTCGAATATTGATGGTCCTTATTTTAATTCGATTCTGTAAAATCAAGGTTGAATCTACTGCATATATTTTCAGAAGTATGACCTAAAGAAGGTTGATGTTGCCAAAAAATGGAGTTTCGTTAGAAATAGGTGTGATCCCGAGCCCTTAGCGAACGTATCACGTATACAATTTACCTGCGCCGCGCGGTAGGGCGACTCAGTGAGAGTGTGCGTGCAAACACTGTGTATCACTAAAACACACAGTTGACACGTTTAATACAATAAGTACACATGTTAGGAGGATAAGAATCGCCTATAGTCGGCACAACGCTGTTTGTTGAACGGAAAAACGTGCACGAGAAAATATATGAGAGAGCTTAGCTTCATAATACACCTATAGGAAAGCTGAGAGATATTGGCTTGAGCGGAGGGTATTTTTGGATATTAATGGTATTAGCTCAAGCAGCTGGGATGGAAAACAAACAGTTGGGAGAGAGTGCCTCAACTCGCGCGGATCTCACGACTTGCGAGTTTGCGATCAACTTTGATGTGGGTGTATGAAGCTCAGTAACGTATTCTGTACTAATAGTCGAATTTACATATTCAATCAAGACTTCATATTGATTTTGAAAACATTACAATAATAATCGATACAGCTGAAAATTTGATTTGGGGGTAGATATTAACTGAATATTGTGAAGATAATTAGGTAAGACCTATTTGAAAAAGAAAGATAATATTTCCAAGTGAGAAACTGTCATATTCTACTCACTCAATCTTCTGCAAAAACTAAAACTATTTAAAAAAACTGGGCAAGTGCGAGTCGGACTCGCGCACTGAGGGTTCCGTACAAACTTAAAAGGTAAATTGCGGTTTACGATTTATGACGTTTTAAAAAAAAACTACTTACTAGATCCCGTTCAAACCAATTTTCGGTGGAAGTTTATAAGGTAATAGAATAGAATAGAATAGAATATAACTTTATTGTACACCAAAATAGTAACAAAAACTTACAAACTAACTTAATGTATGGGTACAATGGCGGTCTTATCGCTAACAGCGATTTCTACCAGACAACCTTAGGATGGACTGTAAGAACTTGTCATAAAAAAGGGGGTAGACTGCGGTGTACTGCAAAATAGATTTAATTAAATTAAAAATATATATAATACTATACATAGATATAAAATTATATTATATAGCTATTATAAATAAAAGACAAAAAAAAAAACAAACTCATGAATATTATATATATATATATACATACACATTATATGTTACACAATTTCAAAGAGAGAAATAGAGAAAAAATACAAAAAGGTGAAAGGACTAGAAAGAAAAGAAGGGAAAGAACTGAAATTGGATAGTAGCAGAATTAATTATTGTGAAAGAAAATGATCTTTAACCAAATTTTTAAAAGAAACTAGTGACTGGGCTTGCCTAATTGGCATCGGCAACGCGTTCCACAGTCGCACTGCTTGGACCGTGAACGATTTGTCACTAAACTTGGTGGAATGTGAGGGCATTAAAAGTTTCAAATTTTCCGATGATCTTAAGTGTCTAGAATGTGTGTCATGAAGGAACGTAAAACGTTCTTTGAGGTAAGAGGGGGTTGTAGGAATGAACAGGACACTGTAAAGCAACGATAAGATATGGGTATTCCGGCGAAGGCGGATCGGCAGCCACTTGAGCTTAATACGGAATTCAGAAACATGATCATATTTGCGTAAACCAAATATGAACCTAATACAAAAGTTTTGGAGTCGCTCAAGCTTATCTAGTTGCACTTCAGTTAGGTCTAAATAACTGACATCGGCATAATCAAGGATTGGGAGAAGGAGGGATTGGGCAAGCGCAGTTTTGGTGGCAGTTGGAAGAAAATTGCGCAGCCTTCGCAAAGACCCCGCAGACGCAAACAACTTGCGGCTAACTTCCTGCAATTGAGGACCCCACGAAAAGTCTTTGTCAATAAAAATACCTAGATCTTTCACTGAATCGCTGTATGTGATAATTGAGCCATCAAAAACTATCGGTGGTATCCGCGTCCAGTCGATTTTTGAGCGCAACCTAGGGCTGCCGACAACAATGACTTGGGTCTTCCTAGGATTGACTTTCAAACCATGAGCCACACTCCACTCGGCAATACGAGCCAAATCTTTATTGACCATATTAACCGCTTCAGATAGTTCATCTACCGGAGCTTGCGAATATATTTGCAAATCGTCAGCATAAAGATGGTATGATGAGAGAAGATCATTGGAAATAGAGTTTATAAAAATAGCGAAAAGAAGAGGAGATAGAACGCCCCCCTGCGGTACGCCGGCAGATGTATTGCACCAAGACGAGGACGAACCTTCAATGTGAATACGTTGCCGACGGCCACACAGGTAACTACGAAACCAATCAATCGCCGTTGGAGATATGTTAAGAGAGCTAAGTATTCCGAGTAGTATATCAAAATCGACGGTATTAAATGCGTTGCTGAAATCCAACAAGGAAAGGACCGTCAGATTGCCATTTTCCATACCAAGTCTAATATCATCTGTTATGCTAACGAGAGCTGTTGTAGTGCTATGACCTGGACGAAACCCGGATTGGAAAAGGTTAAGGAGGCGGTTTTTGCACAGGAAAGCACTAAGTTGAAAATGGATAAGGCGTTCAAGGACTTTGGATAGAAAAGGTAAAATGGAGATAGGACGGAATTCAGAGAAGGAAACAGGATTACACTTTTTTGGAAGTGGGGTGATTTGGGCTTCCTTCCATGTAGTGGGAAAAACACTACAAGATACGGAATAATTAAGGATATGACAGATGACAGGAAGGATTTCGTCGAGGATAGGAAGTATCATCTTGCGACTAATACAATCACTACCAACAGAATTAGACGTGATAGATTCTATGCTCTTCTTAACATCACAATCAGAGAATTGATTTAAAACAAGAGGTGAATAATCGGGAGTAGGAAGAGATGAAAGATTATTTAAAGTTTTCGCTTTGATAGTAGCACTGAAGTTAGAAGATGAAGAAAAATGTTGATTGAGTAATTCAAGATCCACATCTTTAGGAATAGAATCTTGGCGCGATTTACCAACTCCCATTGATCTAAGAAATTTCCAGACTTTAGCTGGGTCACCGTTTTCAACGGACTTATGAATGTGGTGGCGTTGGGCATCTCTACACATCAGGTTGCTGCGATTGCGGATTGCAACATATTTTTCTTGATTTGAAGAATTTGGTCTGCTTTTAAATCTTGACTTAGCTGCTGCTTTCCTCCTCAACATGTTTTTTAAATCTTCAGACAGCCAAGGGGCCGGCAGGTGTTTGATTTTCACGGGTCGAACAGGTGCATGGATATCGTATAGCTTGAGAAGTTTAGAATTGAGTAAATTGACTTTTTCATCAATCGACTCAGCGGCAATGAGATCAGACCAGTCAATGTTGCCAGCATCCTCACGGAGACTCTCAAGATCCATACCACCAAAACTTCGCTGTAGAAGTATTTTAGGTTTCGCCTTAGGAGGGCGAATTTTATAGGAGAGAAAGATAAGGTCATGATAGGAGAAGGCATCAGCTGTACATTGTCCATGCTTAGCGATATGTTGAGTAGAAGAAACAAGTATGAGATCAAGTAGCGAAGGAGTACAGTTAGGAAAGTGGTGAGTTGCACTCAAGGGTAGAAGAGACAAATTGCAGGAATGAGCAATAGATTGAAGTGCGGAAGACCGTGAATCACGTTTGAGAAGACAAGTGTTGAAGTAATGTATGTCATATATGTTTTTTAGTTTTATCATTTTCTTATTTCAGAAGTTACGGGGGGGGACACATTTTACCACTTTGGAAGTGTCTCTCGCGCAAACTGTTCAGTACCTATATAAAAAAATTATTTTAGAAACCTCAATATCATTTTTGAAGACCTATCTATAGATATCCCACACGTATGGGTTTGATAAAAAAAAATGAGTTTCAGTTCTGACTATGGGGAACACCCAAAATTTATTGCTTTTTTTTCTATTTTTTGTAAAAATCTTATTGCGGTTCACAGAATACATTTACTTACCAAATTTCAACAGTATAGCTCTTATAGTTTCGGAAAAAAGTGGCTGTGACATACGGATGGACAGACAGACACATGACGAATCTATAAGGGTTCCGTTTTTTGCCATTTAGCTACGGAACCCTAAAAATAATTCCAACGCTCAGTTATTTGTGTGCCTCGTCACGTCATACGTCACGGGTCACATAAATCCACGATAAATGCGTTGGAAATATTTTACAAATTCTTTAGTTGTCACACCGTCCCGCCCGCTCCTCCGCATTCCTGCGCCAGCTAGTTGCACAAACGACACGGGACAACGTATAGTTGTCACAAAAATGACAGAACAGAAAAAGCTTTGCGATATTTTAGGTCGTACCTATCCGTTTTTCGGTTTTTCAAAGCGTTACTCATACGATTTTATCAACAAAGAAAAATTCCAATAGTTAGAGGTAGGTGGGAATCGCTGGAATATCCGGGATTGAATCATACTGACGCGCACACCTAAACATTTGAAACGTTTTGTTTGAAACGTTAGTCTATTTGAGATCCGTATCTCTATTACAAAAGGCTTGCCCTCTTTGTTCCGTTCGAACGGTCACAACATTTTGGAATACAATACGACCTTAAATGTGCGTAGCGAGGGATTTTGGTAAACGTTTGAGAGTGGTCTGCAGAATTTTGGCAAGTTCCAGCCAGGTCTAAGAAGCACATCTGCACGACGAATATGATCCGTTACGACTTCGCTTACTATTCCGCGGACGTCGCCGATGTGATTGCCTTATACAATTTCTGGGCATCGCTAGCTGCGGCCGTAAAACTGACCGCCATTACTCCATGCGCTACCACGAGAACCACTCGCACTCGATCGCTTCTCACGACTTTCAGTGAAGATGAAGGCGTGTTGTTATGGTGATCATAAATCGTAAACGAATTTAGTAATACTGTTACAATATTATATATTGTTAGAAGATGTCTTGTTACGAGTGGTTTGACGACGGTCAGCTTTGTGGCCGGCTATCATTCAGAAAATGAAAGCTTGTCCATCTGAGATTGATAAGAGGTAGCCATTTGTTGTTTATGCAGCGGAAGTATCTAAATATTTAATCTTAAACCAGTTATTCTAAACAAACTAATAGATTATCTCTTGTGAGCATTTACAAACAATAAGATAAAAATTGTCCTATAAACGTACACAAACGACAGAAGTATATCTAGGGCACAGTTGCGACCGGACGGGTTCCGTCGCCGCATGCACTTTATTTCGTCCATTACTGTAATGAACCGCGAAATAGCGCCTCCACTGAAATATAGCGCAATTATTTTTTTGCGCGGGGCGGCATCATGATTGCGCCGAGACGCCGCCCTGTATCACGCTGAGCGACAACCCTAGCCTGCTCCCCCGCGCCCCCCGCGGCCCCCTGTCCCCGTCACAACTAGTGGATTCAACAGAAATACCATTCTATACTATTTGAGTACTAAACACGTTGTGCTTTTCAACGCTCACAGAGTCGGCTAAACTGTAAAAATACAAAGAAGTAGTGCTACTTATAGCGGGTAATTCATTAGTCATTCCTCTGTGACAGTTACCCAATATATAATATTGGAATTGGGTGGACATGGCTCTATGGCATGTCTAGCTTCCATATGATCTAGATCCATATTTACTCGAGTCTAAAATAAGAAAGAAAGAAAACATTTATTTGAGAATAAGAAATTGCGCGTAATGCTTTATGCGCGCTTCAAGATGTCAGCTAAACCCTAAGGGGGCGGAGGGGGGCCAGCAGGTTCGAAGCCTACTGGGGCCATGAGTTGAGCGAAAGAGAACCCCGGGGTCCTGGAACTAAGGCAAAGAAAGAACATAGCAACATATGAGCGAGTTTTAGTCATTAACAGCTGGACGTGCCCTCTCGCTCCGCCCGCTTCGAGAGGAAGAAGTCATTGGAAGAATTCCCAACTAAAAAAAAGCTTTAGATTAAATATGTTTAATTCTGCTAATAAGTCTTCACAATAAAGTTATAGTGTACCATATCACATAGAACACATACCTATGCTTACAGATTTTCCCTCGTCTCCCAGATCTTCTGTATCTTCTAACAGTATGTCGCACACAAATGCTGCCCTACTCTAACGTATGTTACTATAGTGTATATTAAATGACTCGAACGTTCCGACTGTTCCGCTTCGCAACACATCCCCCGAAAAATATCAACACATTTCTCCCAGATTCTTACTAAACCGGCCCGCACGAGCGACACAAATGAAAGAATATAAGAAACAAAGAAATATCAACGTTTATGCCTTATGTAGCAGCCAGGCCTTTCGAAATATTAGGACAGCGATTGGCAAAAAGTTTAGATCGCGATCTAGGCAAGGCTGACGCTGAATAATCTCGCTAAGTTATTTTTGATGGCAACATCGTAGCAAGATTAATAGGGTCCTTTGTCACGAGAATGGACCTTAACTGTGATGTGTCTCAATTTATATTCTTTTTATGGAGCTGAGTCGCGAGTTGTAAAGTTTAGTGGATACAAAAATAAAGGGCGGTTTCGCCACTAGCTAGGGGACACAGAATGTCACCTCTGTGTTATGCCTATTACTATCTCAGACAACTTCTTTACATTTTGATCAGATGCGTTCAATTTAGAACTCAGTTTAATTATTTTAAGCTCTGAAGGATGACCTTTAACAACGAAGTTTGATTCAACTGCCACTTATTTCAAAGAATCAGCGTACCGTCTTTACTCTCATAGTTTATCCCGGCCAGGGTGAGGCCACACTAACTGGCCTGACGTAACTTGTGCGCTGTTGTGCCCACGTCCTAACCACGGCCAACTTTGAGCTGGGACTAAAAGTTGTGTTCATTGTGTGGCGCGGATAGAATGGGGATCAACTCGCGTAGACTATTGAAAATCAACGATGCAGGATGTTTTGTTACGAACTTTAGCTTTATTTTCATATATATCATATTTTTATTCATAGTTTTTTGTGTTCATCATACAATGAATTCTGGAATAAACTAGTGCTCACGTTTTAGTTTCTGCAGTACTTGGTGTAATATAAACTTTTGTAGTGGAACAACTTTCAATATAAATTATATTTATTTTACAAATAATAATAGTTTATTTTCTCCACAATATTATTCTTAATTGCTAGCCTTATTTCTACGGTAACATATAAGAGGGGTATTGTGGGAGACTGGTGCCTAAACTATGCTCAAGGCCTGTATTTCAGGTCACCAAATAGGTTTAAAAAACACATTTACACTTTTTTTTTTAAACTTGTTAAGACCGGTGTTTCCTACCTGACTATCATGAGAAGAAACACCGGAACAAACTCAGGGGCCAAAATCACTTTTAAAGTCCATACAGTAAATATGTAATGGTCAAATTACATGCAGATTTGTCTGAGATGGTTGGTCTTTTGAAGAAAGAACCATACAAATGCTTGCATTGACTGGACAGGTCCACTGAAGGACCTGTCCAGTCAATGCAAGCATTTGTCAGTATTCGTAAACTCAGGACTACTAAGAAACTCAACGACTTGACGAACAATACCAAGGAAAGGGCATTTGGGTAGGCTGCAGAAAATATTTAAATTACCAAACATACGTTAAAATAACTGAAAAGGAAAAAAAATCAATCAACATAGTCCTCACGTTCACAATAATAAAAGTAAATACAAGTTAGTAGTTTACAAGATGTAATACTTAGTAAATTAAATATTTAAGTTAAAAATTAATTGAAGGAAATAAAATGACAAATCGCAAAATAAAAATAATCTACAATGTGAAATTGTAAAACTAAACATCAATGTTAAATTGTAAAAAAAAGCACAATTGAAAAAAATAATAATAATAACAATAAAAAATAGGATAACAGTAACGTTGTAATGTGTACTGAAGCAGGTCAACCCCAAGCCTTATTATTATATGTATTTCAACTTTCTGTTCTTCCAGTACTTTGAATAAAAACTAGGTTATAAACAGCATACGAATTTATAATAAGTTAATAAAATCGTTTACGGAACTTAGTAAGGGGAAGATCAAAACCACAGCAATCGTAAATATGAAAAAAGCATATTGTAAGACTTCGTTGAAAACAAGCTGGCTTGGCAATTATTCTTTCTACTCATGCATTGACTGCTTTATCTTTGTTTCAACTCCAATTGTCTTGTTTCTTGCCACTCTTTAAACTACTCTGTATAACTTCAGTAGGTAATGACTTTTGTGCACATGATGCCCAATCAGATTTATTAGTGTCACTTATATGTAATCATTTCTTTTGTTAAGGGGTTTATTATATAGCCTCCGTAGACCCAAATGGTTTTTTTTTATTCCAATCTACGTTTTTGTTGCGTATTTATTAAATACCTACTACATTCACTAATTTACTCTGTACTCTCATACGTATTATTATTCTAGGTAATTTTATTCAATGGGGATAAAATTCTATAACCTAGAATTTTATCCCCATTGAAAATGACTAAATAGAAACGTGCTAGAGCACTTATGAAACGTCATAAACTGGAGCTTATGACGTTTCATAGCCCATATACAATGTATACAGACTATATGAAATAAAACATTTTGAACTGACTTACCACAGACATGGACTTCTAGCGTGGCCTAAATTAAACACATTTCAGTTCAAATTATGATGTAATAATTCCAAATAACGCAAAAACAATTACGCAGATTTCGAAAAAAAATGCGAGTAATTTACTCGCAATTTAAACAACAGTGAACAAACAACTGAAACTACTACGAAATACTATTACACGCTGTTCATATTATTATGAGCAAGTAAAACTATTTCCTTTAGCCATAACCGGGGATGCGGCGATTCCGTGGTGAATATGGCGGTTATCGCTAATAATCCTCGGTAACGGTAGCCATAACGAAACTGAAGCAAACACGACTGGATGCTGACGTCACGAGAGTTCACCTCCCACGACAACTCTTATTGAGGAAAATGAGCGTGTATAACATTACTCTAACGATTCCTAAAGGAGCATGTAGAGGTAGATAAAATTCCTAGAAATAGCAGACATTAGTCTGTACATTAAACTTTAACCACCTTATCTCTTATATCTTCAGCTCCCACAGGAGGTGCTCCACGGTAGACGCCGTCATGCGTGTGCGAGCCGTCACGACGGGTAATGTGGTCTAGGGGAAGGATCGTCTTGGCAGTGTCTTTGGACATCACCAACGCCTTCAATTCCTTGCCCTGGAGTAGCATAAGGAGGGTACTCCGGTATCACCAGGTGCCCGACTACCTCTGTCGCGTAATCGAGGCCTACCTAACGGACAGGTACATCACCTAACCCGGTCACCAAGGAGAGTGGAAACGGCGAGAGATGTCGTGCAGAATTCGGAAGGGATCGGTACTAGGACCCCTCTTGTGGAACATCGGTTACAACTACATACTGCGCGGTGACCTCCCGGACGGGGTCAGCGTGGTCTGTTACGCAGACGACACGCTGGTCCTGATACAGGGAGAATCGTACCAGGCGGTGGTCGAGCTAGCGAAACGTGGGAATGCGTCAGTTGTGAAAAGGATCCAGCAGTTGGAACTCGAAGTGGCACTGCACAAGTTTGAAGCCATATGTTTTCACGTCCGTCGGGACGCGCCACCACCGGGTTCCCGACTAACGGTAGGAGGAGTTCACATCGGCGTCGAGTCGACGACCGCTCAAAAACTGGATCGGACTGGGGCTGCCTTCAAGCAGCTCTTTAAAATCTCTTATATCTTAATTTTTGGTTATTACTTAATTATTTATCTGAAATTAATAATTACAATAAGGACAACATACTACCTTTCGCCTTTGACATTAGCTCCTTTAACTAGATTGATACGATCAATAAACAAGATAATTTACTATTAAACAGAAATATAAGTGCCTTGTTGATGTAGAATAATAACAAGATCCTTACTATGCTAGTACAGTTACCAGTATGGTAAGGGTCTTGTTATTATCTAGCCTTGAAATATAGTCGTGTTCTTGAAGATGGTAATGGTTTATGTTACAATACAAACATTAAATTTAATTAGATCGTAATAATTACTACCACAAGTTTTAATAAACGCAGCTCGGTAGGTATGGGGCCCTGGGAGTGAAACCCGGGGCCCTGGGACGAAGGGTGAAACCCGGAAACCCGGGGCCCTGGGACGAAGGCAAAGAAGGAACAGGAGTGGGTTTTTAGTCAGTAAAAGTCTGACACTATCTCTTGCCCCGCCCAAGAGCGGGATTTGTCATAAGATGATTTTCCCACCCAACAAAAAAAATTGAACTTTAAATCAATTAATTACTTTTAGAATTAGGATCAGTTATCATTGATGAACTACAAACAAAACATGTGTCTAAAATGAGTCATGTTTTAGTTTAAATTAGCATTTCTATTTGTAGAATAGTTTAGAAAACTAATATTCCTCTCCAGTTTTGCAGTTTTCTCTACCACAAGTTGTGTAAGAACAACAGCTCCTCACACCTCTCGTTTTCCTGGTACCTTGTATCAATTGAGTGGAACACTCTCCGTTCGCACCTGTTCACCGATACATAGTTAATGAGCGCTTTCGGCCGTCCCTAGCCTTGAGTAAAGGTCGCTCGAGTGGAGTGGAGCGAGCCCCGATTCGGAAAACGGACGTGATGAGCTGCAGAAGGTCCTGTCCTTATGTTATGTAATGAGAATCTTGCTTGGGAGAAGATCTTGGGGGAAGCCTTGTTAAGAGTAATTTGCAAGTGAAAAATAATTGGCTTTAATCTCTGATTAGTATGGTACCACGTATTGAAGTAGCGATAGATTGCCATTTAGTAATCTATGTTGATCGTTAACTCTTTACCAACAAACCCCGCCAAATTACGTGAAGTAAATAGCATTTGTTCATGAGGTTAATTTTATGAAGAAAAAAATCTACTGCCAAATCAAAATAGACTTTATTTTTGTTCTAAAGTGATTTCTCTCACTGATTCTTTAACTTTAACATGACATATTTTAGCGCTTCATCTATAAAATTTTAATTTATTAGAACTGTCTTAGAGAAAACTCTATTGTACATCAAAGCAATTTACTCTTACCATAATTATGGTTTTAAACATTGTGTCTCAGTGTAGAGAGTTGGTGGAGCCCAAGTCGTCGACGGCATGTAGTGTTCCACGCGCGCCTCGAGGAGATGACAACAAATCGTAGGTGCCCAGCAGGGTCAAAGACTACTGGGGCCCGCTCCGCCCAAGATGATTTCCCATTAGATGATTTCCCACCTAAAGAAAAAAGTTTTAGTGTGGTTGAGTTCACGATTAATTTGAAAATTTGAACCTTCTGCTTGTATCTGTGACGTGGATCCCGATCAGCTCTCGTGTGTCGCACCGTGATCAAGTGTTTAGCTTTAATAAGTGATGTCTGTTTATTTGGACGAAGCGCTCGGCACGAGTATCGAGTGACGATATAATATTTACTGAGTTAGTTTATACTAGGGCTTTCTACTTCGTACTATTTACGTTATATACATTCGTGAAATTAAAACTAATATTTTTTGCAATTTCTTTAGCATACATAATGAAACTCAGGCTGTAGAAACTTACTATTGTACAGGGAACGAGGATATAATTAGCCAAACTATCATTATGTGGTCTCATTATTATTAAAAAATGTTTTTGTTACCGATTACAAAAATTATAGCATCACGACCTTATCGTGAAAAAAAATTAAATAGGCTGTTATTAAAACAACAAAATATGCATGTATCTGTTGCCAAACTAGGTAATAAATCTTGTATCTTGAGATACAACGCCTTTTCGTTCGGTTTTCAGACCGACTTTATAAAAAAAATTTGCAAATCAAAACCATTATAAACCATTGTTGTACTCTCTGTCCCACACTTCAAGAATCAGAGCGTGAAGTTTGACATTAAAAATCGCCGACCATCAAGTTTCCGACGTTATCGGCAAAAAGTGCTGCTCTTACAGAAATCCAGTTGTTTTATCAGCGAATCTGTTCGGTGCGCCTCGCATCGAGTGGTCGAAGTTAGGGCGGCCGTGACGCCACCGCGCCGCGCCCGCTCTGGGATCGACACTTCAGCATTTTGTTTTATTTTATAAGTGTTTATCTGAGGTGGCGACACTGTCCTTGACTTCAGTCTTCGGAAATAAATGTTCGATGCTTCCGAGCTTCGGTTATGTAAATTAACATCGAAAACTTTTTTCTTACTGGCTGTGATTTTTTATTTATTGAAGTTAATTTTGTTTTTAATAATTTAACGTTACAAGTAAAACAACAAGACTTTATTTTAATTATGGACAATTTAACAAGTAACTAGTCCTAGGCTGTAGTACTTTAATTTTGCACTGAGTTTACAACAAACAAGTAAGTATCCGTTCTTTGACAAGTTTATTAGATCATATTATTACTTTCCCAAAAACCTGCTCGCTAATGTCAAATTATATGTCATGCAACCCAAAGTATAGCAAGTCATTAACCTAGGCTCTAGCCGGGCAGTAATATTGGTATTGAATTTCATTACAGTCCGCTAGGCAATAAGGTGATTTAAATTTAGATTCTCAAATAAAAATGAATACGATATGTTTTAACATACAGGTATAAAATATAAGAAATGGTTTAAAAATCGAACTGGTCTCTACAAATATACACATGCGCATGCCTAGTACGAATCACTGTTCTGTTCAAGAATTGTATTGTTAACATGTTGAGACAAGATTGATTTTACTCCTGAGCTACTAAGTCACCTACCTAACTGTAACTCCAACTTTATTAATATGCTATAGATTTAATACTATTGGCTTCTTTCAAAATATCTTGGCTGGAAAAGAAATTAAACGTTTGTAATAAAAATAGGTGATTGAGCGACTGAATATCATTCAGATGGCTAACTGAACGGTAAATTAAGTTAGTTGCTATATTTGGCTGCTATACGGCGAATATGTTACACTCTAATGGTAATTTTAATAAATCAATAGCATTTTACTTACACTAACAAGGCACTCCATCAATCAGCATTTAGTTATTTATGTTCTGATTACTAAACAGTTAAGCAGCACACAATGACCGCAGCACATGACAAACACAGGAAGACAGCGCGGGCTTGTCCTCGACGGAGGTAATCATAGAGCTCAGAGGGCTGACTGTCATTACTCTGCCAGGCTTATTACAGGCACGCGGGGAGTGCATGTGTTGATCATAACACTATGACACACCTAGTGAGAGTGACTAAATGTAGGTACTATAGTGTAGTCACAGAAACGAATAAAACGCACGGAAGTGGTGACGAGCGAGCGGTGCTTTGTGTAAACTTCGACGTCCAAAAAGTGCTGTCAATCTGATTAGTTTGAATTAATGACTTTAGATCTGATTTACTTTGAACCGTTTGGTAATTAAATTGAACATATCAACGATTATAACAATTATAGCATGTGTGGTTCTGGCGTAGTGAACGCGTACCGGAATACCTCTCACAAGGTGGACCGATGACCTGTTGAGAGTCGCGAGAATACGATGGATGCGAGACGTACAGGACCGTTCATTATGGCGATACTTGGGAGAGACCCTATATCCAACAGTGAACGTCTTTCGGTTGACATGATGATGATGATGAATTAGTGTGGATCAGAAACTAAGATATCGGCGTTACAGTAGGCTGAGTATATTGCTCACAGAACAGATGGTCGATAAGCTCGAAAAGTTCTGGAGTGGCGACCATGTAGCATAAGACGCAGTTATGGAAGGGCCCTTACGAGGTAGATCGACGACCTGCTACTATACTTAACATACAATATTTACCAGGTAACGATTTGCAGAATAGAAATCCTCGAGGAAACAAACACGCTGAGCCTAAAAACCTCACGGTATCGCTTAGCAAACAAAAAAAAGGAACTTTAAAATCTTGAATGGAGAACCTTCCGGAACAATCTGTTCTCTTCCGTCACTGCCGGCTCATGTCAGGAATACTCTGAGTTTTCAAAGACTTTTCAACAATAGGTACTTGAATAATTTGTGGTATCCAACAAGCTACTTTGGTTCGGTATAAATCTATAAATCTATTAATCGACGCTGTGTTTTTCTAGTTGCTATGGCATCGGTATTGTGACATATAAAACTCATTACCTTAATAATTCATTCAATATTATTGTGTTTCTGTTATATTTTGATGAACGAGGAAAACCTTCACTGCTTTTCCTTGTTCATCGAGATGTAATATCCGGTTCAGTAAGTTCAAAACAAAATAACATGAATAACACTCGGATTCACTTACTCAGATTAGGAATTAAATAAATACACCGGCTATTAATTATCGCATTCTATATTTATGTATAAATAACGGTAAAAATTTAATGTGTAGTTTATTTTAGTGAATATTAATGACTTTTGTGACGACTCGCGACATTCACGACCACATATAACAAGCTTGAAAAGCGACCCATCCCGAGACATCTCTAGCAAATGTTTGTTCTGCTCGAAAATAAAATGCCTTGGTATATAAAATAGGGAAGTAAGGAAGTTGTTTTTTACATTAATAATTTAGGGCGTTCTTTTATACATTTTTGTTTGAAGTGCTTTAATACATTTGGGGTTATGTAAATACGGAGTTGATTCAGAATTAATGGGTATGTACGTGAAGTGATTGTATGTGAATGAATGATTGTGTGTTATTAAATTGTTTCCTACTACAGTATTTATAATGATGTGGTGGGACTCTCTTTGTTAATTTGCCCCTATTTCCATTACCTTACGTGCCGTTCTTTGTTTACCTATACAATCGTACATAAACTCACGCTTTATCCTATAAAGATAGGCAGAAACAGCATAATTATTTACTTTCTTTACAAGACTTGTAGCTAATATGCAATGTAACAGACAATTTCATTGTCAAAATGCCAAAATATTAGGAATTAATCACGTGCCATTTCGATAATGTTGATTTTATTAATGACTATCTCGTTATCATTGATAGAATATTACTTGTTTGGTCTTTCTGAAGTATTTACATCAGTAATAAGGATTATGGTAAATCCTTCTAGGATCATGCAATGTCTCCGCGTTTTCACTCACATACACCTTTTAAATAACTTCGTCCTCAATTTTTTGTTTATTATAAACATGAACACACAACAAAACCCCCCACAAACCACATGAGTGACACATCTGCGCAGTATCGACACCTGTAAGTATACGTCACCAATAACACGTCCATACAGTGCGGTAACTAGCCTTTTATACGCCCGGTGCAAGCTGCTATAACTACGCCCATAAAAAAATTAAATACAAACAATAAGGACTGGATATAAAAACTTTGCGCTTCTCCAGGGACCCTGTGCCTGGGCATCACTAGTACCGCCCTAGTTACGGCACTGCTTCTATCACAAACCGAGCGCTTTATAAGCACAGTAATATGGTAACAATCAATACACGAACGCATGTAAGAACAGATAAATATTTAATTTCCGACGCAAGGTGTCGCGCTATCGCTCATTTCCTCGGAGATGGCGCGTAATCCCCGAGATTGATGTCATTTCAAACAGCCATATTTTTCATGTTCGCTCAAACGAATTTGATTCGCAGCTAATGGTTTTTTGGCGGCACATTTGTGATCTATATTTTTTTGTTTTGTTGTTACAAAAATGATTTATATTACAATAATAATATTAAGATTTTGTCGAAATATTTGCGTAATTAGAAACGCCTGGAAACTATATTAATTCCGGTTGAACAACAATATTTTAGTAGGAAGTGAAAATTCGAGAGCTCGACCAAGTTTTTAATAGATCCAACGATCGATTGGTTAAGGGGAAACATCTCGATTATTTTTGCGATTTCTGTATAAAATGATGTTTTACATAAATTTCTGTTTTATCTGAAAAGATTGATACAAACACGTAATCAAATAAAATAAATTAAAAATAATTATGTATACATTTAAGAATTCTAAATTATTTCCATTTAGAGCACATCCTTTAAAACACATGCGCAGCATGCTAGCACGTCGTTCATTATAGAATGAGCGAGATTAACAGCTGACTAATATAAAGTGCCGCACACATGTGTCGGACGTACAGTCTCAGCACGTGCCCCGACGTCATGACGTCACTCAGACCCATGCAGCGCACTGCGCTCTGTTATACCAACTGATTCTGCAGTGTCTTATTTATTGAGACAATTTATTTGGTTTGTGAATACAATGTTTTTTTTTTTAAATATAAGACCGTTTTATTAGTTATCTAATAAATCAATGAGCTACCAGGTAGAACTGGGAAGCGACACTACATAACCTGTTAAGAAGCCTATGCATTATATTGACGCTCGAATCTGTAATAAACACAATAATTCTATTTTAACAGTAAAATAGACTCATGAAATAATCAGAAACATTAACATAATTTACCGACAGGCCCCAGTTCTCTCAAAGCATAAAACAATTATTCCCCGACTCCACGGCACACGTATCACCCTTTCCCTCCGCTAGCACAAGTTGTATCGCGGTGATATTACGCAAGTTGACATAAAACAGCGCATTAATTCCGTGTGTGGCGATATTTTGTTGTGTTCGGCATAAAAAGCGGGCGATACATACAATTTGCATTGTTCTTGTGGACGCGTCACAGTCGGCAAGAAAAGTTGGCGCGCGCGCCTTGTACGTGTGACATTTGGCAGAGATAAAACAGAAGGTGCAGTCAGACTGATATACTGTTTAGCCGATCGGTACACCAACGTTCGTTCGCTGTAATATTAGCCATTGCATACAGCTGAAGAAAAATGGCTGTCTGTTGTAACTTTAATCGTTATGAATAGTTAAAATCTTAGTTTTATATATCCATTGTACGAATAGCTAAGGAGTAGAATTCCCGGCTAGAATCTCTATTTTCTGATAGCCACAACCAAAGGGTCTTTAAGTCAAACATGAATAAGTTACTTCTAAGCAAGAGCGCTTCGTCGTCGACCACATCATCGCTTACCATGAGGTGAGATAGTGGTCAAGCGCAAGCCTATCAATAATATTACCGAGCCTTGGTACAGGCCATGGTCCGAAGTGAGGAGGAGTGGCAGGCGGTCGCCTTCTGCGAAGTAGTAATGTTAGCAAAGGAGGAGACCGCTCGTGTACGCGCGAGGGAGCAGTCCTGACGTCCAATCCGCCGAGATTCCGGTCCCGATTTCCGGCCACCGTAGGCGCAGGCTTGCGGACGGTGAGCAATGGTAGCTCACCTTCCGATCGTCCGGTAACCGTCCAGACCGTGCCCAAGTCATCAAAGGCGCGTATTGTTCCACGTGCGCCTTAAGGTGATATCAGCAAACCGAAGACGCCCAGCAGTGTAAAAGCCTACTGGGACTGAGGGTCTGCTTCTGAAAGGAAGACTCGGTCCTGATATGAAAGGCAACGAAGGAACAGGAGTGGGTTTTTAGTCGGTAAAAGTCTGACACGTCCTCTCGCTCCGCCCAAGAGCCAAGAGTTTTTTTTTTTTGTCCTCATTAGGAAAACATGATATACGTGTGAAGAATGACAGAAAAACATGAATGACAGTGTGTACACGTCAGCAAGGTGAAATGTATGTACAAAGAAATCGTGATGAGCCATCCCATGTGGGCAAGTTGATGATGATTAAGAGAACGTGATGGTATTGGAAATATTTAAGAACTAGTGGATCTTCTGAACATTGATACATTTAATATACTCATAAAACTCCTTCGACCCCGGAACACGTTGGCGGATGCTGCGTAATTCTTCGTCAATTCCGCACTCATAAGTTCAGTACTTGTTTAAGAACAGGTGTCACATCTGCAGGTGGTTGTTTCATTCACTTAGCGCTGAATACCATTGAACTCAGGTTCTGTAAAAGACAATAGCCTCCCCCAATATCACACGAAACCAAATATCGCTGTAATGTTTACTACGCCTAAGTGTGTATGTGCAAAAACAGATATGTAGATACAGTTAACCTTTTAGTTATAAAGGTGAGTGATGATGACATAAAATATTATCAGTTTCGTTAAACACATGAAGAAGCTTTCAATAGGTCAGTCAGTTGGTTTGCCGGGGCCAGTTAGGGCCGCTGCTTGCCAGAGCCCTCGAAAAGGACAATTGAAGGAACACTGAGAGTGTTAGCCTGTGAAAGTCGAAAACTCCCTGTAGCTCCACCCAGAGCGGGAGAGTCAGTTAACGGATTCACACGTCAAAAAACGTGTTAAAATCATACTCATTCAGTTTGTCTGTGGAAGTAACATCATCATACCTTCTGTCTTCAAATACATATAGAGTTTCAGTAAAAAGTGTGTGCCGGTAAATTTATAGCGCAGTGATCATTTTGAACGTTTTTGTCTTTACAATGCAACAACAGCAGTCAGTTTCCATAATTACCTGCCCTTCAAAAACATGTTTATCTGATAACACACGAACCCAATTAATATAACACATGTGAACACAACGAAATGAAAATGATATTGTGATATGGCAACACTCATTATCTATCGCTCGGGGCCACGTTACCGGCAATACATACGGTCTATGTGGACATTAATACACTTGTCTCATGATTAAACAACATTTGTAACCATATCAAAATATTCTCACAGAGTCTACTATTATAATATGCTTCCTTTTAAGGAAGATTCTTCGCTACAAATCTGCTCAAGAAAAACATTGGATTGTTGCATTTTAGTAATCTTAAACACACTTATTTTCATCACACAATCAGTTTCTGCCCCACAACGAACCGCATAGTCTATAGTGAAACATATAATCATAAGCATAAAAAAATCAGTCTTATCATGTTCCTATTGCTTGGAATTAGACCCCCTTTCTAGGAGAGGTAGTGCACCGTCCTCCACCACGCGAGCCCAGTGCGGGTTGACGGATGTCACATGTCTTCGAATTTTTAATTATATACGTAGGACATGCCAGTTCCCTTACGATGTTTTACTTCACCGTTTTAAGAGCAGTGGTCATAATTAAATTACACAAAGTCATTACTTTGTGTAATTAAATTATCACCACTGCTAACCCGTGAACCTGCAACCTACAGTTGTAAGCCCGGGCCGTTACCACTCGGCCACCACTGCTCTAAAAGCACTACACAAGATGATAATCAACGCTAGATTCAATACTACACGAGTTCCCTAAGTGCGGGGTACAGGAAAAATTACTTATTTGAGAATAATAACATGAATCTAAAACGCATCAACGCTTGGGTTCTACGACTTTCCTTACCTTTGTATATTTACGCAGGCACACGACTTCCAGCCACTTTCAGGAAGTCATTTGTGCCGGAAATAAATATAATAAAGTAGCTGCGAGCAAAACACGTTTATTTAGGAATATATTGGGGTAAGTGGAACCCTTCTTGTTGTGGGTAGCTTTATGTTTTAAACTTGTGAATTATTAATTGTCTGGCAAAGTATTTGCGCTCTGCGCCTTCATGCCGAGTTACTTGAGAAGCTGGCTTCAAAGGGGTTACAGAAACACGTTTTGTTTTTACTTCCCGTCCTAAAGAAACAGTTCCCAAACGTGATGATTGAACGATTGTTCGACAGGAAGCGCTACGTTAATCGGTTGTTTCAGAGCCCAATGATCAGAAGTAAACGTTAACGTGCTTGTGGTGATGTTGGGGCACGTTCAACGAGGCTCATTGCTCTCAAAGGGTTTCAAATTAACATTTAAATGAAAATTCAGATAAAAACCCGCATTAACATGCACGAAAGCGTTAAAAATACAAATATACGGAACAATTAATTGACTGCAGTAATTCGATCGCATCTGTTCTTAATAACTGTGGGACTTCGACGATACGTTAATTTTTATTGTAATCCGTGTGGGGCCATAAAAGCGGCGGTTGTTTATGTACGGCCACACCGCCGGCGATTACCACGAGCTAACAGTGCGTTAACCAGCTGATTGCACGTTACGTTGATTGGCTCGGAGCTGCGGGGAACCGACTTGAATCACGACACGTGTACACATTACTGTACTACACTTCCGAGTACTACAAAATGTTGTAACCTTGCAACGGATTCTGAATGAAGTATCTATTTGATTAATATCTCTAACTAGCTGTTCCTCGCGGGTTCACCTGCGTAAATGGTTACTGCTTCGCTACCGTGGAAAGTATAATGTGAAAAATATTTTTCATTTCGACCCAGCAATTTCTGAGATTTATTTTATTTATTTAGAGCTCGTTCAAAAAAACATACTCTTGAGCTTCATAATATTACCACTATCTTCAGTGACCATCCAAGTCGGTCAATGTAACCGTAAGCGATCATAAGTTTATAACCAGTGAAAAGCATTTTATTTTAGTAATAAAGAGAAAGCTTTACTTTTAGTAACCTCACACTTGAGACCCACCACTTAAGAACTGATTTTTAACGGACTTCAAAAAATGGAGGAGGTAATAACCTCCTCCTTTTTTTTCGGTTTATTTTTTATATTATTAAAGTATTTTTATTCAGTCTGTAGTCGTGAGTTCATGACGTCAGTTGGCTGATATTCACTGATATTCACTCAGTATTGCCGATCAGTTGGCAGTTGACAGCTGTCACTTTGGTTTACACAGCCGAATGACGTACTAACATGGCGGCTATTATTTCATGGTGAAAAAGAACAGATAAAAAAGACTATTTTTTTTTTATTGATTTTTAAAATTTATTTTGTCATTTTTTAAACTAAAACTAACACCGACTATTTTTTGTCTAAGCTATCTTAATAATATATTTTTAGATTTTTTCTCATACAGAGTAAAATACCATATTATACTGACACCTGGCAGCGGCTTCGCCTGTGTGACAGTAAAAAATTATCCTAAGGGAGTATACTTACCTTCTGGATAACAGTAATCTTATGTGTTATTATAGAACTTGATCATCGTGTGTGAAATCCCACCAAGTCAATAAGCGTGAAGGAGTAACAATACACACACACATAAAAACTTTTGCCTTCATAATGTTAGTATGATTACAACCTACACGACCATAATCTTCAAGCATCATTTATATAATATATTATGTTTCAGCATCAACATCGAGTACGTACAGTTTCAAGTATTCCTCCAACATATTTAATACGGTAACTTTTTCATAATTCCTCGAGTGCCGGACGCCATGGCAACTAAGTTCGTACCTGAGTTGTTTCTGTTATAAGATGTTCACTAATGTAATATCTTGGCTCTTATTCAAGAGGATACTTATTAGAGATTTTGGACCAAGATTAATGTCAAGATCCTTATGAGATTACTGAAAGCGACGATGCGGTCGACTTATAGACTTATTTAATACTTGCTTCTACCAGCGGCTTCACCCACGTCATTGTCAATAGTTATTCTAGAGGAACACACTCTCAAAACAGGTCTTATGTCTTATTCCAGATATACATAACCTACTGGTAGGCCCAGTTTTACCCAAATCCGTTTTAGCCGTGTTAGGACGTGTAATGGTAACAAACAGACATCTACGAATGTATTATAGTATTCTCACGTTCAGTTAGGTTTTACTGTGAGAAAACGTTGGAGAAAGTTATTTTCTTTGTTTTTGGAAATTGGGACTAGCTTATGTTATTGAAATCTACTTCAACTCTCAGATTTGTAAAAATATAAAAACTGAAACGTTATTCAAATCAAAATATTATAAAAGAATTTATCACTCCGTAGTTTTTGTGTTAAAGCCTATACAACGCACCGGTGTGCGTGCCACTGGCCAAATAAACTGTTTTACGAGCATCACCCCCCTCCCTACAGGGTGTACCTCCTCTGTCGCCTGACCTTGCGAGACTGACCCTCGAGTTATTGTTTCCTTTCGAAATGTCGCGACTATTGTGCGACTTTATATGTTTGCTACGAATAAAATTAAGCTTTATTAATAAGTCTGCTGACCTGATTATGTTTCTTATATCTTCTATGTTAACGTCTCTCTGTAAACAGAAAGGAAAAAAATATTTTTGTATCAAATCTGTTTATTGTTAAGCACTTAAGACTATTTAACTGTTTAAATACCCACAGTTTTACTCGCAATTTTAGGACAATACACAGCTGCTCTAATAGTGAAAAATAATACTAGTTTTCACTGTACATGTACATGTGTGGGTATGTATTTGTTGATACAGGTAGGAGTATTGTGATGGCCTACGGTACCCGTACCTACTGTTATTCGGAACGGGGCTGTATTTATAAAGAAGCGCGTGTTTTTTCACGTCGTTATTCCGAACGGATTCGCAGCGCTGCATTCGTAAAAAAACAACGTCAAAAAACGATATTAACTGTTCGCTGGAATATTATTAATATAACAACCTAGGTAAAATACCTACTAGATAGTTACTATTAAACTTTCAAGTTTCAATTGATGTAAACGTCATAATTATGTCTACTTTTTATTCAACTCGTCTAAAACTTAGTGCTTGTATCTCTGTCAAATCCATCCAAAGTTTGTGTGTAAAAAATCGTTTTTAGCAATAAGACCACTCATTGTGACGTTCCATTAATTTTAAGTTCCTTCTGTAAGCTCTTTATGGTACACTATAATTATGTAAATTATAAAAAATATGGTAAATAAAGTATAATAAAAATAAACCAGCCAAGAGCGTGTCGGACCACGCTCAGTGTAGGGTTCCGTAGTTCCCACTCAAGAGTTAATGAACGACAGACAACGAGCAAGAACAAATACCACTAATGCCAACGAGAGACCAACCGAACAATTCGACAATAAATAGCTCATAACCGTCCCGACCCCATCAACTCAGAAAAAATCTTAACAGCGCGAATTAGCCCAAAGTACAGCGCCATCTCTCGGAAAATTGGGTTACTAATTTATACAAACAGAACGGGTTATGTATGTTGGGTTTTCGTTTGTAATTTTGGATTGCGTAAACTAATTTTAATAATTATTTTTTTATTTGAAAGATACGTTCAGGATAATAAAATATGTAAAATAAGTTCAAAAAATGCTTGCAATTTTGTACAACTTTTCAAAAACTATTCAACCCATCAAGTTTAAAATAATAATTCCCCTCCCCCCCCTCTCTCTCACACCCCTCTCTCTCTCTCTTCTTTCTTTTCTCCTAGAAAAGTTAGAGGGGGATACATTTTTTTTTAACTTTTGGAATGATTATATTATTATCAAAAAATTATGGTACTCGTAGTAAGCCCCTATTCATTTTTAAATACATATTCAATAATATATCATACGTTAGGGTTGAAATGAAAAAATAAATCACTTCTCACTTTACGTGTACACTTTAGGGGTACCTTAATAAAACATTTTTTCCACTTTTTATTTTACCACTTTGTCGGCGTGATCGATATACATATTGGCACAAAATTTTAACTTTCCAGTGCTAACGGTCACTGAGATTATCCGCGGTCGGACGGACAGACTTGGCGAAACTATGAGGGTTCCTAGTTGACTACGGAACCCTAATTATGGTGTACAATAAAGAGTATATCTATGTATCTATCTTGTATAATACTGTTACCCCCAGATTTATTAAAAACTGTCTGTTATTAAGACCAATATATACCCATAGTTTATTTATATTAAAAAAATAAAAGACAAATACTTACTTAAATATAACTTTAAATAAAACCTGAAAAGAAAAAAAAATAAGTTCAGTCCAGTAGCGTAGAAATCAATTTAATTGCATTAGTGAACACATAAAACTAAAACAAACAATCAATTCTAATAAGGAACATATTATAAACATAGAAATATAGACTGCAACAATCGGGACCTACATCAGATGGAATTCCTCCGCCGGTCCGCCTGCAATATATTTAGAGTAGGCCTAAACGAGCTTATCTACTCGCAGTAGGGAATAGACCTTCTAAACTAATCCATTGTTTGGTATCAGTGACTGTGAAATATTCGGCGTGGTACCACGGCGGCCGACAGGACTGATATCGCGTATCGCCGCCGCTTTAGATACTGGGACCGATACCGCGTGATACGGCTCGATACCGACCGATACCGCACGAATATTTGCATCGCTTTACGTGCCGTTCTATTGTGAGCCGCCTTCAGGTGCGATTAGTGTTTATCTTTCAACTATTGTTCTTGCTAATTTCTCAGCCTCTAGGGATAGGGTTTATTGACTGTCTGAGAAATGTTATTTTAGAAGAGAAAATACAGTACCACAGGTACGTTTATAGATGAGCTCAAATTGTTAGAACAAGTTTTTGCTAAAATATTTTACGAAAACCATAGTCCATACATAAAGTTAGGTAGGTATCTACTTATTTCGTTTAAAATTACGGAAACCTCAAAAATTAACAAATAATTTGATGTGTATGTGCTTCTCGCTCACTCATATATGTAGCACCGTATAGTGTGAAGGTGACATTGCGAATCGTCAGTATTAAACTAGCGTTCATTGAAAGCACCCGACTTCTTATTTCTGCACCTTCTACCCGAAAACATATCATAATTACACCACGATCTTATCACAATTTAAATTTTAGATAATGTAAAATGACGTCGATCACGCAATTGAAAGCCTCGCAATTGAAAGCCACGTGAACGATTATCTCCCGGAAGCGTATTACAGTATTACTCGACCTTGAAACTACGTGAATAAACTACGTTTTAAACTGCTTTGAATTTTATAAAGCGTCATTTGTTTGATTATGAGATTAGACAAAGTACTAAATTACTGACTAAATGAAACAAAAGCCTATTGTGTCATTTCATTGTCATAGAACATTAGATAAACAATTTTATAAAACAACTTTTAATAAAAAAAAAACAACCGACTTTAAAAATAAAATAGACTAAAAATCACGAAATAAATCTCAGGCTCTTATCAAGATCGGAGACTACAATAAAAGTGGTTAACGATTACGTTTACCTGGGACAAACGGTTTAGTTATTTTGAGAAAGAGTTCAATCATCGAGTCTGACTCGAATGGGCAGCGTTTGGGATTTGGGGGCAGCGGTATCTTTGTTAAATCTTTATAACAAAATAATATACAATAAAGTCCTCTATGTGTACTTCTTGATACTGGTCATAATAATATCTCTGTTTTTGGTTATATGTCAAGTCTATTTAAAAATATATTAGTCTGATTGCCACTGTAAGCTGCGTTTTATTAACCTTCTTGTCTAACATACTACAGTGTCTCAACATGAACGTTCAGCGTATTGCCAGGAATGACATATGGCTCTGAAACGTGGTCGCTTACAATGAGCCTCATCAGAAGGCTCAAAGTTACTAAAATTGAAAAGGAAAGTTTCCTTGTGTAATTGCATTAGAAATGAAGATATCCGCAGGATAACCAGAGTTACCGACATAGCTTCAAGAACCGCCAAACTTAAGTTGCAGTCAGCCGTATATTGCTCGTAAAACAGATGATACCGGAAGACGCAGCGTTGGATGGTGGGAGGCCTTTCAAAGCTGCGTCTGGTGGACAAAGTGGACCGATGATCTGGCGAGGGTCGCGGGAATCCGATAGTTGCGAGACACACAGGACCAGTCGTTTGACCACTATCTCACCAGATGGTAAGCGATAATGTGGCCGACGATGGAGCACACTTGCCTAGAAGTTGCCTAGGTTGTAGCTATCAGGAAACAAACTCCGGCAGGGAATTTCACTCCTTAATTTTTTTTTATTAATTGTGTTCCCAAAACGCTTTGTACGTATGGGTGGGATGTCCACCATGTACCGATGTCGCAGCGCCGTACATCTAGTCGTCAGATGATGGAATGGACTTGGTGGAATTAAATTGTGCAATTCCAACACACAATCTCCTAAATGTAATCGATAGAAAACCGACAGGCCAGCAACTCGGCGTCGATGCTCAAGGTTTTGGAGTTTTGACTCGAGAAGTGCATCATCATCCTCTTGGGTCGCTTCGCAATCGACTCCAGGGCATCAAGCTGGTGTTTGGCAGACTCATCCCAAAGATGAGAGCTGTGTTCCATAGTATATTTGGATGTATTGTTTTACGTTTATTGGCAATTTGGAAAATTGGTTTTTTTCTTGAAGGATAGGTGTACTTTTAGATTGGTCTCATGTTTATCAAAATCTAATTCCAATGATTTTTTTTTTAAATCTTTATTAAAAGAATTTTTTCGCTTGGGCGAATGTGTCACTGTGTTGGTATAGAAAACGTAATCGCTTTTTCACGGCGAACTTAACCATATTAATAATTATAGGGATTATTTTATCTGAAATAGGGTTTGATAATAATATTGTGCGCGCCAATTTTTGTTCTGAACGAATGATTTTGGACACATCTCATTAAAATATGATATGTTACGTCTCATTAAAATATTTACGATCACTTGCGCGTGCACGTGCGACCGCCTTCTTTGCTAGCATCACTGCTTCGCAGAGGGAGGCGACCGCCTGCCACTAGTCCTCGCTCCGGACCATCGCCTGTACCAAGGCCTGGCGCGGCAGATCGTTGCCTTCAATCGCCCCCACGAGGACATGGCGGTGCTCTGTCCAAGCGGGGCACACCTGTACTTACCGTACGCTCTACCGCGTCCTCCGGGCAGAGTTATTATGACATGCATTTTGGTTATAAGGCACCATCAAAATAATCTGATAATGAAGCCAGGTAAGCACGGGAACTTCGTAATAAATCAGTGTATCTAAGTCGTATTTCGGCTTAATGCTGATCATTTATTTTCGGATATTGGATCCCTGGAAATTTTTATCATTATTGTTTCCTTGTAGACAACTCAAGATATAAATATAGATCGGACTACGACTACAGAGTCAGACGAGCGACTAAACATGTTGATGTATTGTAATTTAAGTCTTTTCGTTGCCCTTACTTACCTCTGCTCACTCTAAATTTGAACTGATTGGAATTGTGATGACCCTAAAACAAAGAAGCTCGGTGATCAAACTTTAAAGTTCACTTAATAAACGTGTTTTATTGTTTAACTAGCTACTGCTAGCGGCTTCACCCGCGTAATAATAGAAAAATATGCCAAAGAAAATACTCCCGGAATAAAAAAGTATCTATCCTATGTACTATTCTAGGACCAATGGATTTCGATGAAACGTAGTACACGAGTAGTCCAGCTACTCATGTACTAAGTTTTGTCTAAATGCATTTAGCACAGACTCACAAAGTTTCACCTTTATTTATATTACGGTGCTATAATGATATATTGAAAGTATGTGTGAAGTTGACGATTGCTTATTTTACCATATTTTAGGTATTTAATCTTTCATAAATAATACTCTCATTTCTATGTGAACATATTTGAATATAATGATTGAAAGTTAATCTTTATTTTTGATGAAAGGGCGAGAGGCTTTGCGTTCAGTTTGCAGATACAGAAATTGTTAATATTTCAAAAAGTACACGTTTGACAGACACAATAATTCTCTAATTGTTAACTTATTTTCTGTGTAAACTGTATGTACATTAAAATTACTGTACAACCAAATCAGATGTTTTCCGAGCGAATCTTAATGCCTTCTTTTAGAAAGATTCTTACTTTGTCTTTAATTATTTCTTTTGCTGTGGAACGGCGGCCGCGGCCGATGGTGCGAACTAGTGATTGAAACTGATTCAGTCGCCATCAATAACAGAGTTCAGCTGCAGCTGTAACTGGAGGACACCGTCTGGCGTGTCAGCTTCACTAATTGGCGGCATCAAACAGTTCTTATGGGCTCCACTTTTAACTTTAAAATTAGGATTGTTACGATATTTTAATATAACTACCAGTTTCTGCTAGTGGCTTTGCCCGCGTTAAAGTTAGAAATTATTTTAAGGGAATGTATTCTCGGGATAACAAATACCGTCCGATATTACTCGCTGATAATGTAGCTTTTTTTTTAAATCTATTAAAAAAAGTTTTATACTATATTATAAACATATACATTAGCATTTATTCCATCTAATATATATATAAAATTCTTTTAAAGTGTTAGTTATCGAACTCTGTTTACAGAGTTCGCAAAAAAAAACATAAAATCAGTCAAGCCTTCAGGCTTGACTGATTTTATGTTTTTTTTTGTGTATATTTGTTAGGTCTGAGAATAGGTTACAGGCTACATTTTTACCCTCCCACCCTCATCCTCCAATTTTTGAAAGTATTTAGATAAAACTTGCTACACGAGTAGACTATTTATATCCTGGAATACCTGCTTTCTGGATACTTTTTATGCCGGGAGTATATTCCCTTGGGGTTTTTGCTATTAGTTAATTATAATGTCCAACTTATGCTAGAACTTAATAATAGGCAATACAATAGTTCCAATTAGCTTACAGCCCCCTTTCTTCCACAGAACGCAAGTAGTATGAGTATGAACCTTTTCTTACACACAAAATGCATTGATGCATGCTTTATAGCTATGCGTTGAGCAGTCTGTACTAGCCTACCTATGTGCAGCGTCGTTTAAATTTACGCAAATCTAGACAACACTGCTGTATACCCTCCGTGCACATTTTACTGACTGTTAGCTACACGAACAGCGGGAGTGGCTGAGTGCAGAGTGTAATGCGAACATAAATCATGAACGTATCGAGTGCGTATCGGGGCATGTGTCGCGAGCACTACATGTGGCGTGTGCAGTGTACGTACTACTTCATGTACCTAGCTCAGGAAATTGACTTCAAGCTGCTTGCAGTGCCGTTATTATGCCGTGTGATTTAATTATTTAAACTTATTATTACCGAATGTATCTCAAAATACTGAATGTTCTTGGAATTTAAAGATCCATGGTCCATCATGATTGATGGTGACAATGACGTAAAACTATTTGCGCAAACTCAAACGAGTGAAGTTACTCGTTTGTTGAGATGCGTGAACGCAAGATATTCAAGCGAGAATCACTTGACGGTTTGACTTACAAGTGTTACGACCAAAGATGAAAATGTTCATTTTGTCGTTTGATGAAGATCGGGGACGTATCAATGTTTAAACAAGAGTTTATGTGCATATATTCATACCCAATAGGCCCAATAGGTACGGAATAAAATGTTTTGACTTTGATTCTACAATAATTTGAATAAAAATGTGCTTTGCTGCTTTTTCATTCACTATGACCTTGACTATGAATTCTTTTCTTCCTCGATAGTAACAATTTGATGTATTGTTGCAGAGTGTGAGGTGTCGCGCAGAATGTGCGCGTGCGCGTGGCGCCTGCACGTGTTCACCGCCGCGCTCGTGCTCGCCGCGCATCTCATCAAAGGTACGTGTCTCCCTGTCACACGCAACTAAACCCCTCACTCTCTCTCTCTACGTGAAAATCTTTAGCCTATGTTGCGGAAAATTACACTGCGCAAAAAAACTAACATAGGCGGTAATATTTACGCAACGCGACATTCGGCTAGGACACAGCTTGGTATTAAAATCGACCCACAGACATTAGTAGGGATAACATACAGTATGAACAGTTGTACCGGCCGACACTCTCTTGCCCCCGAGGACACGTACTGCCGCAGTTATTGTATGTTATCAAAAGAAATGGCACAGTTCAGCTGTAATCCACCCTTTGTATTTCCCGCTGACCATAACAACAGATATCAAATGAATTTTAGATAACATACCTACCTAAATCATACCCGTCACTGTTACACGGATATTGTCAGATAAAATGCGAAATACACCTGTTTGTGAATAAATAACAAGGAGTAGGCTTCAAGTGTGTACATAGACGTGCTCACTGCTCAATGCTCAGTGCTCGCAGCGCACAGATACAAATTCGTATGTAAATGTGGCAGTGTATTGTAAACAGCGAATAGTTATCGAGGCCGGATTGAGTTTGCGCAACTTGTTACTGTAGCTAATGGATGTTTCGTTAAGTGGAGCAATGTAAACACCAACGAGGGTGTTCGCGCTCTCGACGCGCTCACCAACACTCGGCCGCACTTGGGGCTGATCGGGCACGCTCGGGTGTGTTCGTGAACGCTCGGATCCCACAGCAAACACTCGAGCGCGGCGTCGAACACGACACTAGTTTTAATGAATATTTAAACGTTCGTCGAGACATCAATTCCAAACGTGAAAATTTGCTGAGACTTGTTGAAAACTTGCTCTTTATTCGTCAACTTGTCGCTTCTCGCCAGCGTCATAAATAAGTTTGAATGGCAATATTTAAATGAAAAGCAACTGCGTCGGCGTCATCACGGTCATCAAGTCAGGTCGCTGGTGAACGTTTGCGTGTATTTTTTAGAACAAAGCGGAGTTTCTCAGCTCACGTTGCAGTCCCGAAACTTTAACGACGTAATTAAGTCATGAAAGTAAATTTAAACAATTTGGCGCTCCTAGTGAAAAACTGTGCTAATTACACGGAGAGAGGCAAATGGGTGAAAAAGTAGTCCTTTACGAATGTAGTGAATAAACGATCAGTATATCAAAGCCGAGCAAACAAAGTAAAATAATGAGCGTCGTGAACAATGGAGCGAGCGCCTCTCTCGGCGCTCAGTGGGTTAACGTGAGCTATTAACAAATCAAACAGAGTAGTTTCGCCGGGAGCGCATTAACACCGTCGCCGGTAATTTATGAGGGTGTTACGTCACGCGCGCACCTGTGCTCGCGCCGGTGTGACGGCGGCTTAGCGCCGGCCGTCTAAATAGTGGCCCCGAGGTGGCCCCGATGTGGGTCACAGATCCCGAGGACTGATGTAGGCACTGCAGCCTCCCACACACGCTATCTACTGCTCGCTTTCATATCAAACACAAAATTAAAGCGACTTTACTAGGACGAATATAAATGACTTATTTCCCTATAATTAGAAAATAATTGCTTTTTATCGGAAGGTTTTTGCGACGAATTATTAATAGTCTTTTGATGTTTTTCGTTGTGGATAACAGTATTTAGGTCTCTGGAAATATTAACGTTGTTATATTGAAGTGAAGACGTCTTTGATAACTTATAAGGATTTACTGTAGACTTAGGTGTCCCTACAGGATATAATCACACTAATATTATAAAGCCAAAGTTTTATTAGTGTGTGTATGTTCTTTATTTCTTCACGCTCGAATGGTAAATGGATTTAGATGAAATTCGGCATATAGGTAGACCATTTCCTGGAATAGCACGTGCTACATTCACACGGGCAAAGTCGCTAACAGCAGCCAATGTAATATAATTCTGCATATTTCTACGATAATTAGATAATTGTAGGTATTTGTACCGTTTCAATGGATTATTAATAAAATAATATATTAAAATCAAACATTCTAATTATTTAAAGTGGCCATCTCCAAGCTTTGCTGATCAGTAATTTCTAGCTATAATTAAAATATATAATAATAAATAAGTCGTCGTCGAAATCTTCAAATGCTCCAGTAATTATTAGTTGGCACCACGCATTATACACGATCATTAAAATTGAATCACGCAGAATTACGCAGTAATTACTATTAACAAGTTACATGTATACGCGTGTGTGTGTCTCTGGTATTAACTTCAATTATGATCTCATTAAACAAGTAAGTACATTCTGTTGTTCGATTTACGGCTTATTATTAACTTATATCTAGAATTATGGGTATCTATAATCAACTTTTAGACCCAACTTTAGGTTTAGCTTTTTATACAAAATAAATGGTCACACAAAAATAAGCTGAGATTACGGTAGTGCAATAATAGATTTTGAACTCAAACATATAAAACTTCAACTAGAAGTTAATGTTAAATACATGTATCAAAGAAACCCATAACCTACTCCACGTTCTCTAAACGTAACGTCATCAGCTGAGCTTTGACGTGAGTTTCAGTTATTTTTATTCGAGTAGCTTTCCTAACTTTAACTCGAGGTATAGATCGATTTAAAGTTAATGACATCTGTGAAGTTGGCGCTATCACATGAGTTTACTACTGAGCAGCAACTCGGGGAGTGTTCCGAGCCACCATTACATTTGATTCATTCTGTAAATATGTCATTGTGTTCATAATAATAAAATAAATAAAAAGCTTTTTATTATTCCTTACAACATTTTTTTTTATTGGGTTAGTGTGTTAGCAATATAATAAAAGACTTATACCTATAATTATTAGTGTTGTGTGTTAGTATCTTCGTCTTCGTTGCTCGCGTGTTCAGTTTAAGGTAATATGTGTTTATACTTCAGTGTATTTAGAATTAGAATCCGAAGATTATGGAAAAATATGAACGCTAATTTACAACTGCCTATATTGTGTACTTACGGTGTCAAATATTGATTTTATGATAGACTGACTCACTTCACTCAAATTATTCCATTAGACAAAACCTGTCGAAGTTTCTGACCTTTATGCCAAACAATTAAACCACCAAAATAGAATTTAGAAACAATATTAGACGATACGAGACAATGATCCGAAAACAGACAAATATAGACTCTTTACTGTTTCGAGTGACTGAGGTCAACTGTTCTGTGGTGTTCTCTTAATGACTTATCTGCTCAATGGGCCGGTTGGGCTCTGCTGGGCCCCCACGGGTCCCCGGGCCCCAGCGCGTGGTGGCAGATTTATAGTATTGTTTACTGTCACAAATGCCCACCAAATAGAGAGGGGCTTTCATCTTTTTTTGCGTCTCGTCGCTTGTTTACGGCGACTCCCGAGCGGTCGGAGCGGCGGCGCTTCACTTCCTTTCAAAACAGAGAGTTTTTTTTTCTGAATAACAAATTACTTTTTTAGAGTTGCCTAGAATAGAGATAACGGTTTCTGTGAATGTAGACGTTGAGTAAGCCTGTAATGTTTTTACTTGGTTAATTTATAAAATAATAAAGTCTCTCTATTTATTTATTACTACAGTAAATTTAGTACAGCAAATTGACAATTAAAACGAACTATCAAATAATCAAGTAAAAGTAGCTATAATATTTAGTTGGTGTCTTTTAGTACTATTCGTAACTTGCAGAATAGAACAAAGCTCATATTTCTAATACGTTCTTTCAAATTTGACCAACAATCGTATCAATCGTAGTCATCCACTGTGAGCGTACTGTTGACCATGTGGCACTTCACCGGAGTTCTCTCGTCTGAATTCATTATGTTCACGTTAAAATTAAGCGGCGAGCACAGGACCGAGCCTGTCTCCATTCACTCAGCAGAAAATAAACAAGAAGGCTCATAGATAAGTCAACGAGAACACGTACGTCTTAACTTCAATCTGCAAAGATGTATTATAAGCATATGCATTTACGAGTATGGCTACATAGATTAAATTTAATTGCTGAATCGCAAAATCAGTTTAGTTTTAAATTATCTTTACAAGCACAACGGTCTTACACTACATAATACATTATTATCTACATGCTAACATGTAGCAGTAGCTCGTAGGTGGCCTACGCCGTAGACGGCCTACGTCGTAGGCATTAAAAGATCATAAAGTTGGCGTAGCTCTGTATGGAACGTTAGACCTTCTATATTATTTGGTGCGTGAGGCTCCAGTGTCCCCCCCCCTCCCCTGTTCCCCCCGCAACCCGCACACCGTGCCCCACACCTCCCGCCGGATAAATAAGAATCTTTTGATCTGCGCTTTTAACTGGTGTTCTTTTAGAATCCCTGGTTTTGCCAACGCCCCTCCCCCCGCCTCTCACAGCCTGCCCCTCGCTCGCCCGCCCCCGTGACGTCATCCCTCTGCTGCTGAGATATTGTATTTTTCGAGCCAGTGGATGACAAAGACGTTCTAACGATCATCATAACAATGGCTGATGTAGAGCGGAGCTTTCAAATATTGACGTACCTTCACAAGTGACTGATGGCGTACTTACATAGCGGAGTAATAGCATATAATTACATGCTACATGGCCACCTATTTATTATTTAAAACTAAATGACTATTCACAGCAAGATAACGTGTCTCTCTGTAATTAGAATTATTATTCATATTCTTAAAATATTCAGTGTATTACTGAATCAATGAAATCTAGCTTTTACCCGTGGCATGTCTCGCGGTGCACAAATTTTGAGAACAGTTATTTTATTGTATTTTATCCTTCGCTCTGGCTGTATTTTTAATAGATTAGATTTTATTTATTTGGGAAAAACAAACAAATGTATTATATATTTTAGAATAAAATAATGTACACAAGTAAGCTGTGGAAACGTCGTAATTTGTATATTTACCCATACGACTTGGTGTCGAGCGGGTAAATGTATGTCATTCACGACGTTTCCACAGATTATTTGTATACATTATTGACTAGGTACTTATTACTTACCTACCTAGGGTAAGTACAATTACACTTAAATATTAAATAAGTTTAGGTACTAATCACATACTATATTGTTATAACCGCGCACCAACTCTCAATATTTTTTTTCTTAGATACAATAAAGATCGAGCGCATACGTCTGCACCTCCGACTATTTGTCATTAGATGATTTTCCCACCAAAAAAAATAACCTCCGACTACATAATTATATGCGAAACGTCATGATGCTCTGTCAAGTAGTTAAGACGTAATAGCGTAACAAACAAACAAACTCACATTCGCATTTTCGCCACAGCTAGGCAAAGGCCTCTTTCAATTCCTTGCAACAATTTCCGCTGCATCTCGTCCCAGCGCTCACAGCACGCATCCAGGTCATCTCGGGCTAGCATTGGCAGCACCCTCCATCTAATTATAGTATTAAATATTTATTATTACTATCGATATAATATCACAATAATAATTAATATTATTAGTTAAGATAATTAGATTTATTATAATTTGGCTCGTAGTACTGTGATAAATAATTAATAATAATATTCAAAATCTACACTAATATTATAATAAGGAGGTCATCTCTGGAAATACTGGTCAGATTGCTAAAATTGTTTTCACTGATAGAAGGCTGTATGAAATAGATGTGCGTCCAAATAAACTATAAATTCTGGCTTCAATATTAAACGTCATAATTAGGTCAATAAGATAGCGCCGATTACTGGCAATCTGCTTTTGCTGGATTAAAACCATGTATATACATGGAAGCCCTCTCACAAAGGAGGAGCAGGCACGTGGGCCTCATGCCGGATAATACTATGACACTAGATGGGTATTATAATATACTGCAATAACTTTTTGCATTAGCTGACGGGGTCAATGAGCCTCATCAGAAGGCTTGAAGTCACCCAAAGGGCAATGGAAAGGGTTATGCTTGAAGTTTCAATTGAATGTTCCGCAAAAGAACCAAGGTTGGCGACTTAGCCTGAAGACTCGTTAAACTTAAGTGGCAGTGGGTAGAGCTCGCAGAACAGATAGTCGATGGGATTGAAAGGTTCTGGAGTGTCAACCGCGCACTGGGAGATGCAGCGTCGGTAGACCTCCCACAAGGTAGAACGATGACCTGGTGAGACTGGCGGGGATGTGATGAAAGGACCGTACGTTGTGGTGACATTTGGGGGAGGCCTATGGTCGTCTTTTGACTGAAATGATGATGATAATGATTAGCTGAAGGTAAGGAGCTACCTCAGCTCCTAAGCTACATCAGTCTAATTGTCATATAAATATATAACTATTTTATCTACTGTCCATTTCAGTCCCACGAAACATCGCTGTACCTTTTTCCATACAAGGTTTTGAAATATGCATTTACCTATTGCTATTAAAATATCTACCATAAAGTTCTGTTTTCCATTGGTCCTAAGATAATTTTCATACATTTTGGGCAATCGACCTTACTTTAGAAGTCATAATTCCATAATAATATTCTTTTAACACAGGCGTAACAATAAAACGTTCCGTCAAAATCATGAAATATTCCAATCCCGAGGTTCTAAACCCGCAGTTCGCGTCACTTATTACGCAGAAAGTAGCTAAAACAATTACTTTGTGTCAGAAGGCGCCAGCGAGCGACTCGAATAAAAAGTTTATCGCGGGGCACAGCCCCCCCCCCCCCCCCCCTGGTGGCTGTATTATTCAGCACTGTAGCACGCACGCCACACACACTCCACGACGTTCACCTGGATATCAAACCTTGACTGACAGACACCGATTCTGACACAACATCACTTTTTTTTCTTTCGTGTCTATTTCTGTCTCACAAAAGAACCGTCTTGCATTAGATGAATTGTCTAGTGAATTATTACTTTTACAGAACTGACTGACTCCATTCAAACAGTTAAAAAATTTTCATTCTTTGATTTTAGCTTCCTAGTTCTGCATTATAAATTTGCTGTGTTTAAAATATGTATGTTTGGAAAGTTCTAAGGTGGAGTGATTTTCGAGGATTCGTTAGTTGGATGTATTTGGATGTACGGTCAGATAGCTGATAATAAGTTATTAAAAAACTATTGGGACATTGTCTGGTGATCGCCGCAGTTGGCTAGCCTTGGCACCTCGCAGCATTACTCACTAACATGAAGCCCCTGACTGACGTAGTTATAATGACAATGATTTGTGCGTGATTTATGTAAGCACTTGTCAAACTTTTAATAACAACAGTTTTACTTTTAAAATCACAGGGGACGAAACATGTCATCTATCTTACTACAAGTATTCCCAAATGACGCTCATTTGTCTTCTAGAATCTCAAAAATATTTTGCGAATAAATTATTATTTCTGAGAACGCAAGAAAAGTAAATAACATAAATTCACAGTCCGTCGGGAATACATTCAAATGAAAATAACACGAAATTGGTCAAATATATATTTTTTGTGAATTGCACAAAGAAATTCAAGCGTAGTGGGTACTTGGAGCCACGAGGGTATTAAACAATCTGAGACAGACGAACGAAGATAGCCGAAACACTCCAAAGCGCAATAAACGAAATGAAAGCAAATGAATGCGGTGTCTTGTGTACTTGCATTTAATACTAATGATCTCTCTTACACAGAGGCTTTGATTTGAAAATTATATTATTATATTACCTATATTATTTATTTATTAATTATAGTGTTTTGAATGATAGAAATGTAATCTTTGTGCCGTCATAGTTCTCAAAGGATAACTCCATACTAATATACTAATCTATGCTAATATTATAAATATGAAAGTAATTCTGTATATCTGTTATATCTTCACGTCTTACCGACTGGTTCGATTTAGGTGAAACTTAGTACTCGTGTAAACTATGTCCTGGAATAGGGCTCAGGATACGTTTCATCCCTAGAGTATAGTTTTCAACTGTCGTGCTAGCGAAGAATAGACGTAATACAATCAAACCAAAACCACATTTTTTTATTGAAAACGTGGAATTTCAATCTGATCCGATCTTGTATTAACTGCATGGTATCCCTACTAATATTATAAACGTGGAAGTTTGTATGTATGGATGTTTATTACTCTTTCACGCAAAAACTACTGAACGGATTTCGATGAAACTTGGTACGCATATAGAACAGGTCTTAGAATAACACAGGATACTTTTAATCCTGCGATTATGTTCCCTTAGGAAACATAATTATACACATACAAAATATAGATATTCTATCACGCAGATAAATTCGCTGGCAAACGACAGCAATTGTCAAATACATTAGTCCCAATCATTTCATCATTCGGTCAATCATTTTATCATTCGTTCAACCATTCCAAGATTGACCACACAGAAAAAATGCGAAATCTGGGATCATTTCAATGCAAAGAGATTCAGGGCTCGGCCACACTGGAAGCGCGGGTGTGGAGCAGGCGCGGCGCGGCAATCTCAAACATAAGAACTTCCTTTGAGTCTCCACAGTGGGTACGCGGGCGCGGGAAGCGGCGCGGACTGCGAGACGCGGAACGCGCGCGGACATCTCACGCCATAGTGAGTTCATACAAGTGGCCACAGTGAGAGCGCGGGCGGCAAGCGGCAAACTAGTTCGAGCCATGCTAGAAGTTATATTTATCGATATATTAATATTTATAAAAATATTAATATCGGCCTGGATTTATCGAGGCAAAGATATATATCGGTCAAACTTTCCGAGATTTACGGTCTTAAAATAATAATTCATTTAGTTTAGTCTAGGTCAATAATAGGTTATACATAGTAATTTCTATACAAAATTCACATTATTTTAATATATGAGAATCTGTATAAAACTTCTTCTTCTTTCTGCGCTTGTCCTATATTACTTGGGATCGGCGCAACACGTAATCTTATTAAAACTAATTATATAACAATATACTAGTATTTTGAAGACCAATTACTATTTTCAGGCGTTACAATGAAAGTAAAACACAACAGTACAATATAGACAATACAGTCTTTTTTCCGTTCGTTCCTATGTTTTACGGCTTTAAATTAATTTATCAGTTTTTTCAGGCATTATAATGAAAGTAAAACATAACAGTACAAAAATAGCAAAATGCGCAGTTTGGCGTATTTTCTCAGAAAATGTTTTTCTTTTAGTGCATATAGCGGATACAAACACGACTTAACGTGTAAGAGCGTCATACTAGACTGAACGACTTATGACCACTAGGTAATAAGTATCGGATTACAATTTTGTTCCTATGTCCTGTCTATTGGCAGTATATATTTAATGTCTTTGATTCAATCGAATCACAAAAACGAGACTTGCATGCACACATTATTATTCGGTTAGTAGAATGAATTCGACCAGACCAAGTAGATAATATCATAATTATGTGCCGAGATTTTGATCTTGAAACCGATCCAGACCTACATGTTGTTGTAATCTTCTTCTTCTTCTTGTATATAAAAACCAAATGCTGTTTGTTAGTCTCGCTAAAACTTGAGAACGGCTGGACCGATTTTAATATATATATATATTTTTTTTTTTACTAGCATATAAGGAAGGTTTAAAATCAAAAAACAATAATAGGTAGGTAGAGTAGGGTAGGTAGGTAGGTAGCGTGGGGTGAGTAGGTAAGTAGGTAGGGTAGGGTAGGTAGTCAGTTGACGGGAGTAAAGCAGTGGGTAAAAGCTAGTCTTACACATAACAAGGCGACGGTGAGGAATTATCAAAGGACGATGAAAAAATGCTTTAACTGAATTGTTAGAAACTAATATCACGGGAAGCATCTAAATCAATAGCAATGCGCGGTAATCGAATACATAGCTAGTGTTGTGGCGCCGCGCCCCGCCACGCCGCGCGCCGCGGAGTACTGATGCTAATGCCAATGTTATGACGCCACACCTCGGTGCATATGCAGCCGCTGAATGACGCACTCACATTCAAACGTAATTGCTGATGAATAAAATACTAATTTCGCAGAGATAGTACTGCGTGATGGGTTTATGGAAACTGCACAGAGTAATGCGGAAGTATCGCCCATTGACTGTTTCACAATTACTAGTCTGTTCGCCAAACTGTTTTATTAATTTAAACTGTTGTAATATACAAATTTCAGTTTACGTCGCATGCTCTAGTTCTTTTGTTCGTATTCCGTGGAAAATGTTGTTAGTTACATTTAAATAATCATGTTCTTTCGTATTATTTATTTATTTGCATGACCAACGAAATCCTACACAGTTACAACTTAACTCAGAATAATCCACTCTCTTCCACGTGTACTCCTTCAGTTACAGGAGAGCACAGCATGCACGTATAAGATGTAATGTGTCTATGTTTTTGTTTTTAAAAAGAATTTTAAAATTTACTTTTTCGAAGGTCGTGATGGCCCAGTGGTCAAGGTACCTCTCATGCATGAGGTTGCGGGCCCAAAACCGGGAAAGCACTAATTTTTAACTAATATGAACTTTTAAAGGTTTATCTATAACATTCCTGATACCCCAAGCCTCGACTCGGAGAAGCATATGCAAGAAACTAACTATAGATATTATTATATAAAATTGTATAGAAAAATAATAATTATATTCGACGTAGATACAGCACATCTGCAACAAACACAAAGTAATAGAGTGTATCTGAACAATATAATGTATGTAATTTGATTATTTCTGACATTATAGTATAATATACTCAAAATATAAATACATTCGTTTTATTTACACTTGTAGTAATGTTATTGTTGCTCATAATATTCAGATAGGTGTTCATTTCTTTTCCATTCCATCTCGTTTGTATCTGTTCCATTATTCCCGCATCACGATGATAATACACACAAAGGAGTATTCATTTTCCATTTTCACGGAACATGACAATATATTCATCGGTTTGTGTGACGTAAAATACTTTATTATTGTTACATGGTCGTATAATTTTTATTATAGACTCGAATACAATTTATGCGAGAACAAATTGGGATTCGTCGGCCGCTGGCAACTGATTTTAATTGGGGAAAAGGTATTTATCGCGCAAAAAAATTATTACTTATGAAGTACTTTACCTACATCATAATTAATATGTCTGATATTTTGCAACCACTCACAAATACATATTGCGTAACATCTTGGCCCCGTGTGATGTCCAATTCCACTTGCAACCCTTTTTATTACTTTAATTACGATCTCACATTGTTTGTCTTTGCGTATCTGATTCATAAGTTTGCGTGTCACAATCGCAGTAAGATTTCATCGGCGCACTTATATCTACCGCGCGTGTATGTTATAAGCGAGGCGTATACTTCCTTACACCGGCGTGGGATGGCAGCGTGGGTCGGTGGCGTGGGTCGGCGGCGTGCGGTGGCCGCGGCTCAAAGTAGACGTGAATGAGTGTCTAATCGCGGCGATCAATCAGCGCGCGAGTGAGGCCGGAAGACTGGCCTAACGCGCCGCAAACACGCGACCTGCCGGCGAGCGGCGCGCGGCGGGGAGAACGCGACGGGGCGAATGTTAGAACTCGTCGAGTTGAATACCACAGTGCAAGCGGTCATTCTGACCAAACTGCTAGAACTGTAAGGCATAATAGGCACTTAAAGGTGCTTTCTGAAAGCGAGGTATTAATAAACAAACAAAAAAGCTCATAATTTATGCGCAGTTAGGTACGTGAAAGACGTCAACATGAAACCAGTCGCTTGCTGAGGTTAAAAACCCAATTATTTGAACGTGTTTTATCGTCAATGTTGTCAATTTAAATAAATGTAAATTGCTAATATTCAGCAGCGCAGCCTCATTAGAATAATCAAATGATTGAACATTTCATAAAGTGATGCGTGACGTCTGTCTGCTCACTGCAGTAAACAAGCTCATTTTTTTTACAAAATCAAAGTTATTATTTAAAAGTGTTATTTAAAAGTAAAAATGGTCTTAAGACTATAAACAAAAGCAGCTTTACATCTATACAATTCATCGTCAACTGGCTGTCATTATAGTTTAACTGTTTTAATTAAAGCCTTGTCGTAACCTCCGCTCTACCGTGGTTTGTTTTAATACACTATCCTCGAGCTGCTGCCCACGCTATCAGTGGCTTCATCCAATCACAACAATGGAATTTTCTTGTAGTCATAAAGACTTAGCAATATAAAGCTATGATCAAAATATAAAATGTAGTTCCAACTTCACTCCTATTAATACAAGTTGTCCTGGTTCATACTTTTGTTATTAGTAAAAACTAGGCGAAGTATCCGCGACGACGCTTTACACAAGTGTTTGAACTTAATCGCGTCAAGTGATTTGTAAGTGTTCTCACGACAGATAATTAAATTAATAATTTTCTATCAAATTTTAATCCTAAGTGCTGCTCGGATTTTGCGAAACTAATTAACACGCTATTAGACGAAGGAAAATTAAGTTTACCGTCCGGCGGACTTTAGCTGCTACGTAAGAGCTACTACATTGTTGTCTCGCAAACCATAGAAGAAATATATTGTATCTGTTCTGAGCTACTTAGCAAAGTTTAATGACCCTGGAAGCAGCAAGTTTGATACAAACAATCTATCTTCGTTTCTTTTCTTAATACGGTCCCAATGCTTGACACAGGCCTCACCAGCAAAGTTGTTCTAGGAACGCTTTTCCCGCATCTCCTCAAATCAGCGTTTACGGCAAAAATAAAGTAAAACTTTGCTTTTCTACTTTTTTACCAAAGACATTGCATTTGTTCGAGGATTTTCACAAAAAAAAAAACAATTATTCTAATATAAATGAAAGTTTTAAATAATTAAATGGTTTAAAAAAAACTACAGCATATTGCTAGCGAAGTTCGCTTTCCCACAAATTACATTTATTAATTTCACGTCTGTCTGGCTGGCGCGGGACCGGCAGCTCATCATTCATTTAGATTGGATATAACGTTATTCAATGCTAAAGGTTTCTTCGAAGAAAAATAAAGCTAAGAAGTCTTTGACCTTGTTACTAGATAAAGAAAAGCTTCGATCAAAGGTTGAATTATGTATATGTAGGTTCGGTTTAAAAGGAGATTCGAGAAAGGTATTGATAGAGTTGATATGTAAGTAGCGACAAAGAATAACTCTTTGACAATCGCAAGAGAACATCTTGTGTATTCTGAAAATCAAAGTATTTTGTCAGACACATTTACTTACATAAAATATGTTCCCAACATCAAGTTCTGGTGCAAAAAATGTCGTAGTCGTGGTACTGCGGCGAGAAAAAAATGTAATACAAAATGTTGTAGCGAACGGAGTCAGTTCGTCAACTCGCATTATACTGGTAACTATAAGATCGACTGATGTACTTGTTTGTACACTACCTATACAACGACAAACCACGCCCGCGCGATCATAACATTATAAAATTTTATAATTTCGGGTTCAAATGAATGTATCACTTAAATTTTGGTAATTTCAAATACAAAACCAACAGATTTAATTAAATCGAAACGAGTTCCCGGAATTATTTCGTGTTCATTGTTCAACTTGTAATTATACGACATTTGAAGCAAGCCGGGTACCCGTGACCGCGGACCGTCATGGACCGAAACATTACATTTAAATTTAAATAATCGCCAAAGAGCCCGTAAAGTTGGCTCGCTTTCAATCGGAACTTTCTGAAATGACCCGTTATTTGACTAACTACGTTACAGTAATGAGTATAACAAATGGCTAGTATTTGCGAACACACAAAAACGCTATTAAGTATCGTAGGGGAAGCGGCGCATGTTGGTAGGTGGGCACGACGAGGCGGTGAGTACGGGGCGTGCGGCCGCGGCAGCCGGCGTGGAGAAGGTTCATGGCTGGAAGTAGCTCTCCCCTCGAGCGTCGATTGTACATACGTCTGTACAACTTGAATGACCTTGAAAAACTCTTAATTGTCGTTTAGTACACACGTTTGTACGATTTTTTTTGAGCCGAAAACTTTGTTTTCTATTATAATATAAATAGTTTTTTTTTTTCGTGATTTACGTAAAAACGCACACTGACGTAATAATAATACCCCCGGGGAGCCCGAGGGGTTAAACCACACCGCATTTAAACAAATATATCGAAAGAAAAGTATGAAAAGATTTACCCATTTTACTATTCTATCAACATTTAAAACTAACACAAATCAGTACTTGGTCTCTCATTGTTTTAAGTCAATCTTCGACTTTCATCATTGTAATATGGCTTTATGTAAATCATCTTCGCCTGGCGGTGTGTCCGGTGTGCCGCGGCGTTGCCCTTCCCTGGGCTCCTTACGAGCCAGCGACACGCCACACGGCAAGCTTGTCATTTGAGAACAACTTCTTAGTACTGCACTTCAGTATTTGTAAGTGCTAATATGTAGTTACAGTTGCCGTGCTGAGAATTCCAAGCTATTTTGTATGTTACTAGGTATTATTGCACGTCAGTTGCATTGCGGAGGAAACTACTATCGAGAACTACGAGTACACAGTGAATGTTTTAAAACTGTGTGACTGTAAGTTAGCCCTGGAGAGTGTACACACACTCCAGAGCGGGTATTTTTAGGTGACTTATAAGTTAACTACAGGTCACCACACCATATCAGTGTTTATATATTCTGTATAAACCCGTGAGCTCTGCATTCTGTATAAGCACGTACACCTGCTACGATCCTCGCATTATGTAGATACTTTTGCTTCGTTTGCGTTCATACATCTCATACACGCATGTCAGCTGTGAGTAGGAACTAGGATCGCAATTGACCTTTAACATAAATTATAACTAAAACAACCAAATACAGCAGCAGACTAGTAATAATAATAAAAACCATTATATCTATGTTATGAAATGTAACAATACAACACACCAAATTAATTGATGTCTGACATTTCAGAACACCGTCTGACCTTTGCAAGACAAGACTCAATACTAAATTAAAAACCTCACGTTGTCTGTAGTTGAAAACGTATTATTTGCGGGTGATGAGTACCAACAACAAATTCATTCCAAACACAAAGGTTTCGAGATACTGCTAGCAATCCTATTCAAAAATGAAAATCCCACACACACACATGTGTGTACAACATTGTCTGTGGTTGGTACCTGATTGTTCCCCAGTTTAGGTCTCGCAGTAACAAAGTTGGAATGAGCAGGCCTTTACGATCAGTAGTTACAAACATCTGCTATTTACCTACCGCCACATTACAGCCACGTCCCCGCCACGTCGCTCGCAGTCCGCGCACCGCTAACATTGGACTTCTACAGCCTATTTTAGATAATTATGGAAACAAAAGTGAGCGGTTTTTGTGAGATGCGGCGATGCGGTGCGGCGATGCGAGCAGAGCGGCCGGTTCCGGCGGGATTGCGCGCTTTGTTCCCGAGCGAGTGGGGCCCGGGCGCTGACGCTAGCGGGGCCCGAGGGCCCCGGGCCTCGCTCGCATTGTTTCTAATTAATCACGAGCTCTCGGCGACTCTACATTGTGTTTCTTTTCTATTATATATGTGCATGTGTATAATGCGGCCGCAGCTCCAAGACCGCGCGCCCACCGTATTGAGGCTCGTTCGCTATTCTTTGTACAATTCCGCACTGATTACAGCGCCAAGGATTGTAAAAACACATTTTAATTTAAACGTAGATTCCTAGACGTGCCCCCGCTAGTGCACATGAGTTGTCTAGTTTAACTAATACGTAATCCTCACGCGACGGTTCCAGGTGTATAGTAATCGGTAAACTCCCCTGAAACAGTAATGTAAGGATAAACTTGGTTAGTGTTAATATCGTATTCAGGTTCACCCATCTTCTGAATAATACATCGTGTTCGGTTCTGCTGGTGTTGCCAACTTATCGCGCTTGTCGCTACTTACTGCAACTTATCTCGCTGTGGTATACTATTAAGTACTTAGTACTACGTATATCTAAAGAGACAAGGTTGGTTTGGTGTAGTATAATGTACTTACAAAACGTAGTTGGTAACTAAACCTAGAACTCCGCTCATTAACCCATTTACGATAACGTCAAATTAACGATGCAAAGGTAAGTTTGTTATAGTAATATTAACCACAAAACAGTCTCACCGCTCACACGACCACACTGCACGCGCCGAGGCGGCCCCCGACCCATTTTTAGGCAATTGTCAACTTGACTCGGTACTTACCTAATTCCTAATTCCGGAATCTCTGTTCCCTTCCTCAATGCTGTTGTTCGGAAATTTGTTTATTCTTATAAACAAGCAATCATAATCTTATTTATATACACAAATTATTTTCTTGAAACATTTAAGGAAACTTTTATCTCGTTATCTTGTTGGAAGGAACTTCTTAAGGCGTTGACCCTTTTAGCGTAGAAAGGAATTAAACACGATGTTGTGCAGCATTAGGTATATGTTACGACAATGTCCGGGATCTCATTAATATTCTACTTGCTTCAGGAGTAAAACTATAAACTAGGTTCACATCGTTTTTTTTTTTCAGGAACAAATTCCTGAAAAAAATCTATGTACGAATTGTTTGTAGTAAACAAGGTTGTTGCCCTCTCGGTAGAACAATAGTCAGTTTTAGTGGCGTCGAGTGCGTCCTCACGTTGTGAACGAGCTGGCTGCGGCGCCTCGCAAGGATGGAGCTCAGGGAGTCAGGACGACCGTATTTGGGGAACTGTGAGAATTCTTTTTCATTTTTTTTTTCACTCGGAATATGACAGAGCAGTTTGCAACTGACAATAACGACCTCTGTGTATTAAATAAACGACCCCGTATTGGTTGGAATTAGAAACGAAAAGATTTGATACAATGAGCTGCTTTTATGACCATGCGAGATGGTTTTAAGTTCTGAAATTCTTATTAATGAAGATTTATCGAAATAAAGGTGTTTTAACCTATCGTGGGGGATTGTCATATAGATGATTACATCACCGAAAAAAAACCTATCGAGAATTTGTTTCAAAGATGTTTGCAGAAAACATTGAGATACATTCCGTTCAGTTAGTACCAAGTTATAAAACATGTTTAACTGTTAGGAGGGTTTCCACTGCATGTGGGGTGTATGCAGTAGAAACTCTCCCATTAAGTAGTTAAAGTTAACACCGACTGCTAATCGCGTCTGTTAATAGTCCGGCCTGATCCGGACGGCACGCGGTCTGACTGGACATTACAGATAACGTCACTTAGCGATCATTGTCCCCTCCACTCCCGGCCCGACTTCACACTGGAATATTGCAAGTTACCTCTTTGTGTCCAAGTAGCGTGCTTTACTTTGCCACTACTCTGGTACTTAGGAAGTGTTACGGAAAGGACCAATGTAATGCTAATTTATACTATGTCTTTGCAATACAGATTACATTATACAAATAGGGAAGATATATCAATGATATTGCAAGCCGTGTAGACAAGAGTCGCTGCCTGATATACGAATTTTAACCCAATTTCGTTTGCAATAAAAGTCATTAAAGTGTAGGGTTGCAAATTGCAGTATTTTACTAATGCCCGCTATCTGCGGCTCGTGATTGAGCCCTGATAGTGCGTTGAGGCACGAAGTGCGCTCGCATGCAGATAGGATCGCTAAACGTGAGGCGAACCGGACCCGGGCCGGAAGCGGGCCGGATGCCGGGCGGCTGCGTCACTGTCCAGCGCTTCCTTTACCATTTTAATACGGTGCACATTTAAAATGCCTAGACTCAGGGCTCCTGTACACGATGCCGCCGCCGGGCCGACACCGTGCCGTCATCGCACTTCAATGCTGTTTATACGTTCGCGACCGCAGCGCTCCTGCGACGCCGTAGCACCGTCAACGCGTCCGCGCCGCTTGATTTTACCATACCTCTATATAGTTGTTAATAATACAATAAAGTAATGAATGTCTCGTAATCAAAATTATCCATGATAGGTTGCATGACATGCGCATTACGTTGGGTGCCGGTACTGAAATAAGCAAAGTCAAACAATGGCGGTGCGGTGGCGGTGCGGCGGCGGCGTGGTGATGGTGCGGTGGCGAATGTATACACAGCAAAGAGGCGCGGTGGCAGAGTGGTGTCGGCGCGGCGGCGGCATCGTGTACAGGAGCCCTAAGAGAATGTATTACATCGCACCTTCGTCCCAACTTAAACACTAAGAAACGTTGTCGAGCGGTCTCTTTGGGAGACTGATAAAACTGCTGAAGTGCTGATTCTCAGCCTGGTTGGTTTTGACTTTTGGTTTTGCTATCCTTCTATATTTTATCAGTTTTTGAACTGAAGTGCAACAATAACTCACAAACAAATAAAAATCGAGCTGCAATGAGCTGTCCACATCGTCACCGCTCAAGTGGATGTCACGTGTACACAGCAGGGGCGGTGCTCCCATAGGACCGATCACTAATGGATAACATGCTCTGGCCTTCTTTGTCACTTAAAGCAAAGTTTGTATAATCGTCATGTGTTTAATTTATCAATTGTTGGGATCACATTAGGGCACAAACTTGAGGTTAGATAAAAGTGAATTGTTGCGATCCGGATTGAGTTGTTATTCAATATATATATGATCTAGTGCTTGTAGTGTCTCACTGTTGGGCGATCCAGCCTCTCTTTTCAGATACTATATTGCAGTGTTAATATTCCCAACATGAGTGATCAAGTTTGTCTGGACATCTTCTTTATCTGTTTTGGTTCAAGATTTTGGTTGAATAGTTTTATCTCGTATGACTATACCAATCTTGACTATGGGACCGATTTGCTCATTCTAAATCTAATAAAAAACAAGGAAAGAACGATTAAATGGTGGAGGTCATCTATTTGCAGTGGTTGTATCGAGTTACCCATACATTACAAACATATTAAGTGTGTAATGTGCGGAAACTCAAGACTTTTCCCCTTTGTATCAATTTTCATTAGTACAGTTGTTGTCCAGAGACATCTCAATAATATCATTACGACTATTATGTCAGGGGGGTGAGCAGGGGGGGGGGACGCAGGTTTGATGTTGTTTGTCGGTCTGTGTTGACGGAAGAAGTTTATGTTCGGTTCTGTTTACGACCTCTTCCTGTTATAATTCAATGCTTATTAGCTGATACTAAAGTTTTACGACGACATCAAATAAAGTACGAATTGGAAAGCAATTGCTGGAGGTGGCTGGTATAGCAATGAAAAAATATTATTTTGTTGTAAAGTTTCCTCTTTTTTCATTGATGTAGATGTTGATATTAAGTGTGTTCTGAGTTCGATAATATAGTTACAAACAAAATAGTGGTCCGATAGCAAAACAGAAGTATGCTTCGTAGCTGGCCGAAGCATACTTCTGTTTGACTGCCGGCCGACACAGAGTATACAAGTACGTTAGTTTCATTACAAAAAACTGAAACTGCTCCCTCAATAAACTTCTCATAGCGGACATGTGGCGCCCCCCTCGTCACGTCACCTCACTGTCGACTTGTTCCACACTAAGTTGTCAAAAGTCTCGCCCTAGTCTCCAGCAGATTTTCTTTCCAACTGACTTAGTATTTTTTTAAATTGATAATAACTATTGACTTCTTGACTACGATCCCACGTGATGGTAGTGGTGATGCAATCGTTGATGGTGAGGCGCACTAGTTTAGCTAGTGTAGTCTAGTTTAGTTTAGCTTATTCAGTCTAGTCTTGAAGACACCTAAATTATAACCGAACGGGAAGACCGCAGCAGGCAAATTGTTACAGTCACATGTACGCGGTATAAACGACGAGGTGAAAGGCTTAGTCCGAACCGTAGAGGTTTCAACAACGTAAGAGTGGATACTCGTCGTTCGTGGGTTTGTCCAATGGTAGAAATGAGATGGCGGAAGCAAGTCATGCTATTCCCTCGCACACTCTCCAATATTATAATAAGTAACGATACCTGAATTTGTGTATTTAATATTCTACAAGTTAAACACGGCTCTATGACTTCACTATCGAGTAGTAGTTAGCTCGTGAGGGTAAGCAGGCAATACGTAGTCGCTGACCGCGCGCTACAGCCGCGCACAATGGCGGCCAGTTTACGAGCCGCGGTCCCTCTTGCTATCGCACACGCTTACCATATTTCTACAATAAACACGACTCCGACGCCACAGCCCAACTAATAATCAACCTTAATAAAACCCGCTCAAAGACCGGATTGCCTCGCCACTACACTCCGTGTTTCGTGTACTTAGCCGCAGTGGAGATGTTATTCAGTAATTCCAGTCAGCCCATTCTTAATTTATTATTTTACAAGTTACGCTCCTTTCAGCAAACCTACTGCGAGAAGTTTTCAGCATTATTTTATTTTTATTCCGATGCACAAGTGCAACCTGAAAATATTTCAGTTGTGTTTAAATATTTCAGCGGAAATTATTACAAATTGAAATACAAATTGCTGTTCAGTGTAATTGACGTGTGCTTAGTACGTGCATGCAATATGCAAATAACTGTACACAAATAACGAAACGTTAATATCCGATAATATCGGCTGACGTGTAATATCGGTGGCATCCGTGTTTACACAGCGCTCGTATTGTTCGGTTGCTGAGCTTCGATCATTCCTCGATGTTCGTCGTAATCATAAACGGCAAATAAAGTACAGCTCGGTTTTAGTGGCAGGTTGCCAATCCACGAGAAAGAGAACTTATCAAAATAAATAACTTTATCAGTCAATTTCCTTTTTTAAATACCTAATATTTCGAGTGTTTATGTGCTGATTGAAATAAAACTACTCAGTTGCGCTTTTGATTTTTTTTTTATAAGCATAGTTCAAGGTTAGGAGCGAGCAGTAAAATAGTGGGAAGGCTCTGAACTGAATATATTGACACCGTGGAAGTCCATTATTGACTTGGCCTACTGCATATTCACGTATTGATGCGTGGCCAATATTGGCGCACGGTGTGGTCGCGCGGGGCCAACGCGCAAACACCAATCAGCGGTGCGCTTGCGCTACGCCGCGTAGCCTGCTACGGCGTAGCCAAATAGACCGAAATCAGCTTTGAACTTTCATCTCACATAGTGATCCGATGGAAATACAGCCTCGGGAAAAACACACGTTTTCACAACTTCGCTTTTTGAAGAATTAGAATTGTTGATGTTTTAATGATATCAGGCTGTGAAAGTACACTAGAAGTGATTTAAAAAAAAGTTGCTTCACAAACATGGAAACTTACAGACATCAAGAAAACTATCATTAGGCTATACAAATATTGGCTCCGTGCAGGAATCAAACCCGCAACTTTTTTTTTTATTTTACCAGTTTTTTGTCAAAAAGTATTTTGATACAGGTGACGTGATTTCTCCATTTAAATAACTTTTAATTGGTTCATTAAGACACATTGACCACGAGTTATACGAAGCAGCGATATAACCTAAGAACAACATGCGATCTCAAGGTGCCGTTGATTTCGATAACCTTGTGGCAATGCGCACACTTGTGTGTTGAGGGATCACAAACAAATCAAATATGAATATATATATATATATATTTATTTTTTCTTACTTTTCGTAATGTAATAATGTCAACATTTTTACTTGACACAAAGTTCAGGCAGCGGCTGCATAATGCTACCATCACACTTAGTTGTTTAAAAAAACTTTGTTGAACAAAGCTCGGCTCGTAAAAACTCGCTCTTGTCGCGGCAAGCAAACATGACTAATGATTAGCTCTATGCGTGTGAATATTTGGAGACATTTTATAGTTACAATAATTGAAGTAAACACAAGTCAACAATCATTGTGTGACACAGATTAGTGTCGAGTGAAATATTGTTACAAGTATAAAACTGCAATAAAAACTATTTGCAAATTATTCTTCATATTTCAACCTACCTTTGAAAGAAAAAATAGCCCACGTCAGCACCGAGCAGAACAGAAACGAATATTTCGAATTATAAACCGAGAGTTTCACCAACAAAAGTTTGTGATGTGTTGTGCAGTTTATTCGGTTGCGCTCACCGCTCGTAGCCACCGCCAAGCGCGACGTACTTCATGCTGGAACAAAAAAAAACAATTATATGTAGCGTCCATGGCCGCTCCGAGTAAATAAACTTAGCATCCTCACTCCGCTCCGCTCAGCTCAGCTCCGGGACGGTCGCGCGCGGCCGTATTGTCGATTCAATTCTTCCTCGCTTTGTTGTGTAATCGAATTACTCTTGTTTAGCCGGCGCCGGCGGCTGTAATTAAATAAAACAAGAACAAAGGGCCGCACGTGAGCCCCCTACACAAGCACACATGAGCAACTAATGGACGCGCTATATACTGTAATGTACGTTATTATTAGGTTTCCATTAATTGTATTTCAAGATTCTTCCGGTATATCAATCAATCAATTGAGTAGGTAAAGTCAATGCCTTATTGTCTATCAGAAAACCGACACACACACATAAGTATTTATGTGATAACATTTATGAAATGTAAGCACATTTCACAAATGTAAAAAGTACTTTATCGTTAACTAATTGACAAATGGCTCTCCTACATAATTCCTTATTCTAGTAGTGTAACTAAATCATTGTAAGAACAAAAAGTAGTTCATCATCTGGGTTGCGGGTGTTAGTAACCGCATTACTGAAGTGAAGCGTGTGTCGGTGCCGTGCCGCGCGCCGCGCGCCGCCCGCGTCACAAACATCTGAGATAATCCTCGTGTGGCGCCTACCACGACTTATCCGTGTCGTAGTACTAAAGAAACGTCTCTAACTCCGTACAAATGGAGCGGTCGGCTTACCTTGCGCCTCGCGTCGCGCCGGCTGACGAATGTCGAGCTTTTTAAACCGACTTCCGAAAGAACTTCGTGATTTAGCTAACGCGTTGTGGGCCTAAGTGAAATGCCGAATGGTTTACCGAAACTTTGGGGAAAAAAATATTTATTTGTACATAAACGTTGTACTCCTGCTTTCTAAATAATAATTTTAAATTTGTTAACTTTTCTAGCTCTATTTTAGCCTAAAGACCGTTAGACACGAAGAAGATTTTTGTACCTTAATCTGAAATAATTAGGAAAGTAATCCTTTCTTAATTTAGAAATGAGAAAGTTTCATATATTATTTATCGCATCTTTACCGTGTGTGGTAGCACGTGTAGTAGATAAACACACTTGCCCATATTAAGAAAGGGTGAGGTACCTACCTAATAATTGCATGTTAAGCGTCTCCTCGTACTTTATCGTGGAAACTTTGTATGAAATGTAACAATAAAAAAATTAAAATTGGCAATGAAAGTTGTTGTCATTTTTATTACAGGACTAAAATTACAGATCCTGGTGCCGTTGTGACTTATTTTTAAAAATTTTAATGTTGTGAGTTGAAACACCTTAAGGTAGAGTATCTTGAATATAGTTACATTACAGAAGTAGTAATAATTAGTATGGCGACCAAATTAGGTCGCTTCACCCTAAAATTAACATAAATGTTCGTTCGCTTACTATCTTAACTTACATAAAATATAATATACATATCAGCGTCATATGTGTTACTTCTTGCACCAGCTATACATTTGTATAATATAAATACAACATTATTTTTAGTGCGAAATCGATTCCAATATTTTTTACACCATTTTATATATTTTTCTAAAAATATAAATAAAAGGTTACAGGTAGGACACCACCAACATTAAGTACACCACAGGTCACTGTAGGTCATAGCGGGCACTAGGCAGCGCACAGCTGGGTGCGGGAGCAAGACAACCCCTCGGTCGCCCGGCTGGCCCGGTGACCATTCATTTGAGTACACAACCACGTAACATAACAAGCTTATCTTTGTGATTTTTCATGATACAGTTATGAAGTTTTGTACATCTATGTACACAAAAATACTAGAACCGTGTTTCCGGTTCCGCATTACTAAAACTAATGTTGTATACTAGTATCTTTATTGCCTTTAACGGCCTCTACACCTGTCTAACTTTGACACAAAGACCGAGTTGGACATGTTCTCAACTTTGAAACCTCAACGTGAGGAACTGCGTGTAAGTCTATGTAGTTGTAATTAAATCTCAGTGTGTCACATGTGGCGACTGTCAATTAACCCAATTGTTACCCGAGGGCGGGTCGCGCGGCCGGTGGGGTGGTTTAAAACAGTTCCCGCGGCTGCGGAACGTAAAGGGCAACTGAAGGAACATGGGCGTGTCTTAGTCAATAAAAGTCTGACACTTCCTCTCGCTCCACCCAGAGCGAGAAAAGTTATTTAATGACATCGTAACCTAAAAAACCGCTGTTGACCACTGTGATCCTATATGACTAAAAAAGGAAGACCGTGTGCTGAAAATTCGTGTTTTCCATACATTACGTGTCCTGTGTCCTGGGCACGCCATGGCAGTAAGTAGTAGTATGGCAGTATCATCTCTTTAAAGAGTGGCTGTAAAGACGTCACGGTGCCCTCACCTTCTGTATGACACCTCACGGAGTCGTGTTTATGAGCCCAAGTCGTCGATGGCACGTAGTGTTCCACACGCGCCTCAAGGAGATGTCAGCAAACCGTGCGGGCCCGTTTCTGTCTTTCTTCCTTTCATACGATGGAGGTGTGCCCCACTTGGGCGGAGCACCAGCGGGTACTATTCCACACGCGCCTCATCGAGATGTCAGCAAAACCGTAGGGGCCCAGCGTGGTCGCAAACTAGGGTCATGGGTCGCTTCTGAAAGGAAAACATCGGAGCCCTGGAACGCAAGACAATGAAGGAATGAGTTTTAGTCAGTAAATGACACGCCCTCTCGCTCCGCTCTAGAGGACATTAGATGATATACTACCTAAAAAAAGTGTCCTGTGTCCATTGTGCGTGGAGCCCGCGGCGGCGCGCGCGTAATGTGATCAACAAACAGTAAAGTTAGAATATTGCTCGTTCCGCGACGCTATTGGGTTCCAACGATGTATATAGCGATATTTTGTTATTTGTTCAAGGCATTCAAACTAAAATGTAGTTTGCTTTTTGTTCCTAGTGTTGTGTTCCGCTTGATTAACAATGTTTGTTAGCAGAAATGTAATGTTTTAGTGTTTAAAATTGGTTACGATCTTAACATGCATTAAAAAAATATCAATAATAGCATTATCTAATATAATGGTAATTTCCGTATTCAGTTCTAACGAAATAATGTCGTAAAGCTATTACGACTAAAAAAGAAGTACTGTATTGTACAGTAGTGTACGTAATAAAAAAAGAAGGAGTATCTTCAAATGTGAAAATCAACAAAGAAATAAAGCAATATACAAAAATAGAACCACTTCAAATACGCGGCGTGTTCACAGGACGCATCTCCTGCGGCTACTCATGTGCAATAACCCATAATGCGCGCCGCCCACCACAGTGACCAGCACGCACACATGCATACATTACATTACCGGCCAATCACGATGCGTGACCAGCATACGCACACACGCACATGTACGTACTCGTTCGTACAGTTACTGTCAATAATATACGGTACGGCCACTGGTCAAAAGTGCCGTAGCAATATCGCCAGGTTAAAAGTTGTTTTGATAGAATAATATCATTGGTTCCCGACTGATTTCAAGATCAATCAATTAAAAAAAAAAAACAATTTTAATATATATTTTAAGCATTTCCTTTCCTGACTGTACATACGTAATAAAATCTAAAGAAAGTTTATTAATCTAAAAAACTAGAATGTCAGTTCAACTGTTCAACATTTTTATAATTTCCAATAAAAAATGAGTATCTGATAATAATGTACATATCTCTTTATGCTTTCAATTGTAGTGTTACGAGAAAATATTTATTTATTATTAATATTATTATTCAGTGAGTGTAGATTATATATTGCTTGTCCATGCCTGTACTGCCCACACACACACACACGAGCGGTATTTGCATGCGCGCACCGACCTCGCTACAGATCACACCGAACTGCCCACAAAATTAGCTCGCGATACAACACACAACCCTTTCCTTCCCTCCGCAGATATATCGTATAAACACGAAAGCTTTATTGTTATCCTCAGGAAAATAAAACAACTATAAGCTCTTTAGTAGTTTTATATAGGAAAAATAACAAATACTGTGGAAAACGGTTGGAATAGCGGTTTATACATCATCATCACTTTGTTATATTTATACAGGTTGTAAGTTTTGTCAGAATAACTTTTTGCCCAGACTTGGTTTGTAACATTAGGAACCTGTCCTGTCAGTTTTGTCTGTCCAATAAGAAACCTGCATAGATCGTAATAACACATACGGTTGGCACAGTAGTCGAGCGATTGGCTGCTGTACCACCGTGTATCGCGGGTTGAATTCCTACATGGAACAAATCATGTATGGCTTACATAAAGTTGTTCTGGATCTTAGTATCTTGTATATATACAGACATATTGTAGACAAGATTTTAAAAAAATGTCGTGATTTCATACAACTGAAACACTAATACTTGGTTCTACATTACGGTTTTTAGATCTAATGCAGATTCCAGCACAATATCCATGTAGTGCATAAATGCGTAGCGGCAACACACGTCGCTCGTAGCTCCGTAGCCGCGTAGCAAGCGTAGCGCGTTGTCTCGTAGCATACGTGTCTAGTATTTGCAGCATCACAAATTTCATAGAAAATCATGTTCTATTCTTAGCAACAGTATATGTATAACAAATTTGTTTGAAAAATCGCGAAGCTTAACAGAGTCTAGAAAATATCGATTAAGGATAAGATTCCTAATGCCTAGCTAATAATTATCGTGTAGTCACTACATCAGTACACAGATAACAGTATACAGTATCTGTAGCCTCAATAGCGACAGTCCTTTATTTACATTTTTTGATTAAAAAGTTAGTCACATAAAAAAAATTTAATGGCGATGTATTTTTTAATATATGGTTTAATAAAATACATGCGCAACAAATAGCCAACGCTGTGAACATGCAATAAGTCAGCGCGCACCGCTAACGACCGAACATTCCCCTCACAGAGCTTTATACGTGACGAAAAACTTTCCGTAACTACTTTACACTACCTACATACACAACATGGCCGCACATTATCTCTTTTGATATATTCAACAAATATATTTCATGAACTGCGTCGAATCTGGTCATCGCTATGAAGTTTTACGCAACATCTTTCGCCTATGCGGTTGCGAAGTGATTCGTTACGGTTCACACGAATTTAACACGAAGCGTAGGCTATAGAGTATCAACTATTGGTTCCAATCGCGTTTGCTTCTATCGTCAGTAACATCGCATGAGTATTCAAACAATCAAAACTTAATCTTTGTATATTTGGAAGTACCCATGTGCTATATAATATCTATGCGTTAACACACAAAGTGACTGTCCAGTTTACCGGTCGTTTTCTATAAGCCGTCCTACAAAGCTCTAGCTGCTCGATACAGCGTGTTGTAAAACAATCAACAATGAGTTCAAACGGCTTGTTAAATAAAAAAGGTAGAGTTGGATCCGTGAGGGCCCTCCATGACGTGTAACACAATTGTCGGCCAGTTGCACTATTAGCGAGCATTTGTTCACATGACGTCATCACACGCAGCCATGTTATAATTGGCTTTATTAATTGCTTGTTAGAGTAACAGGCCGGTGTACTCCACAAACGAAGTGTTATTCTGTTTTGAGGTCTCCTAATAAAACTGAATGAAAAGCCTGTAATGTGGCTACTGCGCATACTTAAATCAACTTTGACTTTAAATAATGTTATGCTTTTCATACATACTTGACAAACATCTCGTACTTACGGATCGCACACAGAATCTCCTTAATTTAAGCCAGTATAAAATGACATTACTCTGACTTATGCTATCTCGATTGATGTGTGCGTTTTCTAAAACAGCAGTTTTAAAGTTTCCAATATATTTACCTAAGTAAATAATTTATAATTATTACATTCTAATACAACAAGCAAATCAAGCGGTTCTTCTGCACGGATTACGGACGCGTAGGCATTACCTTTTTTTTAGAACAGTTTTGGCGCAGAAATCTTCTGAACACAAACTTCTGTAAGCGAATATATTTGATTTTCTTGAATTATTGATACAGTTATTTTAGTAGGATTTTTGACTATAAACTTAAGTGTCTACGTATGTTACCTGCCTCAATAACGCCAATAATAATGATAAAACTTACGATTTCAGGTCATTCAGAAATCAAAAACGTTTATTTCAAATAGACCAATTACGGTTTGTGGAACGTCTATTGATCTTGAAAATTAACGACGTATTGTCAGCAAACAATACAATATGTAGTTATTTTTTTTTTAATAACTGCGGTAGATCATTTATATATACTAAAAAGAGGAAAGGACCCAATATTGAGCCTTGTGGTAGACCAATTTTGATTTTCAAACTCGAAGAATCGACACCGTTTATCTGAACTTGCTGTTGCTTGTCAATCAAATAAGATTTCACTAAACTGAGTGCAAGTTTGTCTATCCTATAATGTTCTAGCTTTAAAAGCAAGGTTTTGTAATTAACACATTCAAAAGCCTTTGAGAGGTCACAAAAAAATTCTATCGCATCATGGGTTTCTTCCCACGCTGCAAATATATGTTTTGATAAAGTGACACCAGCATGAGTCATACAACGGCCTTTGGTGTAACCATACTGCTGATCGTGAAAGATTTTATTGCTGTTAAAATGGTAAAGCATTTGATTAAGTATAACTTTTTCAAACACCTTACTGAAAACCGGCAATACTGGTCAGGTTCAGGTTTGTAATTATTAGTGTCATTATGGTCACCAGATTAAAAAAAAAACCTTACTGTATTTCATTATATCTGGAACATATCTGGAAAGACTCCTAGGTCCACACACAAATTAAATATTAAAGCTAAGTATGTAATTATGTATATATTTAAGCAGTGAATAGTTAACAAGAGTACGTACGCTCAAATCAGCACACGTTTCTCTAATCAAAACTCAAAGTGTTTATTTCAGGTAAACAAGTTACAGGCGCTTTTAAACTGTTAAGGTTGGTCAGTCAAAAAAAACGCGAAATTATTTGCACATTTCAAAGCGTAGATCGCTATGGAGAAGAATGTGGAAAAAACTCCATGGACATACTTTTAAATCAGTAAATAATTACAAAAATATGGATACATCGGTAATGTTGAAGTTATACATAGAATTATTCTGTAATTAATAACACATGCAGATGTAACAGAGCCACACTCACACACACCCTGACTGCCGATGACCCGACACGAGACATGATCAGAGCCGCGCTACAGCAACCCCCTGCGCAGTTCGGCTGCGGGGACCAACTCACGATGTCATGGATAGTTTTAATTAGTTTTAAAATTAAACTGCTTTGAACAACTTTTAACATAAAATGTTATAGGGCAAAAATTAATGACCCAAACTTTGCGGTGTGACCAAAGATATGTGTAGAACCAAAGAGTACCGCATGTTTGTATTACTACGATACAGATGTTGACGATCTAATGTTTTAGATCATACAAATATATATAATAAAAGTTTAATAATGATATCATCAATTCGTTTTATCCTCATTTTTAATAACCTGGTTTTTTTTTGTCTGTGCCTTACTCTCTAAAGTAGGTAATCACAATGAAAGCATAAAGTAAGTACATCAATACGATGAAGTCGTCCGCTCCGTGGCGGTGGTGGCGGCAGCGGCGGCGGTCTGCCAGAAAATAAAACATTCATCAAGCGCCGGTTCGTTAGTCACAAAGCGTTGCCATCAAAAAGCAATGAAATTATAAGAGCGACGAACAAATTGGAAAACTATTATGTGTCCGTCAGCCTCGTTATTTACTGAGCAATTTGCCGAATGGAATTAACTCGGACGCGAGTTGCACAACGCCCTCCAATTTGCCGCTTTCGACGTTGTCCCACTGTGCATATCGTAGTGTGCACAGAGCATAGTTGTCACTGAGACAAGTGACGCACAAAGAGCTGCGTACTCATGAATATCCGCACGCGCTTCGCCCTTTTATCATTGTGATGGTAACAAGGTATAAGATTAAATTATAAAAAGGCTCGTGAAATGAATCCGCCCTGGAGCGTGACGCGAATGTGGAAGCTTTGCGGTGACCGCAGGAGGTGGAACAGAAGGCCCACGCGGCTATACGTGGTACTTCTCACACGTGGTTGATGGAATATGGGTGATAATATGTATTGGTGTAAAAAAAAATTGTATAATCCAGTACATCAAATTGTATAAAAATATACATAAAAATTCGATGAGAATACAGGTATAAAGAGTCATTGTTCATCATTCAATTAAAGGTCTTTATCACAGTTTGGGCCTTCTGTTTCCTCTTGTTGCCTACGAGCCCCTGGTGGCGCACTACTCCCGCCTCCTCCTGTTGTTCGCGTATTTAGCATACACAGGTGCCGCGTGACCTTCGCAGGTTATCCTGTTCGTGTTTTGCAAACAAACTTTTGCGGAAAGTTATAATTTCACCGTGTGGAGCACTGATTACGGCTCTACGTTCAATAACGTACAATCTACGTTATTATACGTATAGTCGTATCTACGTCGCAGATACAAGATCTAATTGTGGGCCATTACGTCTATTACGGTCCCTCACATATACGTTCTACTATCTGATAAATTAAATGTAATTTTATCGTTCACTGTAACAATAGTAAAAGTTTAATCCAATAAATATATTTCCCCTGGCAAGGAAAACACATCAATATAACCGGAGCACTCAAATATGTAATCAGAGGGCGATTCTAAATCGTTAACCTACAAAAGAGCGGCGCTAACAATCGGGCCGTATTTTATTTTTATGATAGCTATTACACGCTGCATCGCTCGTAACGCTATCCGTCGCCTCGCTCGACTTGTCCGTGCACAGCCGGCAGAGAGCGCGCCATCAACAAAAAGTCCAATTTTCTTGTATTCTCTGGGTGCCACTCATCGCGAACGATATCAAAGGGCACGCTTTAATTTGCAATCTGTCGCGTGTCTGTCGCATCACTCGCGTCGCGACACGTCGCGGTGTCGTCAGGCAGCATACTCACAACACACCGCTTTGATATCTGAGCCTGCGCCGCAGCGCATCTGTGATTACGTTCCAAACACCAACCGTTGTTGTAATGCCAGGTCCTGGCAATCTCGGTTCTACTTCCATGCTAGTTTAAAAAATGTGGGGCTTTGTACATAACTTGAATGAGTATCTATTTCGTTGTCAGCGCTCGCTTTAATACTGGCTCATTTCTAACTTACTTTTTAGATTAACCAAAACTTTTTACATCCTGAGTAAAAGTCACTAGTTAGTTCCTCAAAAATGTATTTAAATAACTTGTCAAATGATCTTTTTAAAGAATTTTCTCGAATGTAAAACTTAAGGTTGATTTCTTTACAAGCACCACCAGTAATCGGCCATCGGATGTGGAGGATATTTCACATCGTTAATAATGATTGTTATCTCCAGCATCCACTACAGCTTGTTGAGAACTGTGGAGGTCAGGATTAAAGTTTATCCTATTATATCATATTGAAAAGAAATGCTCGGAGGGTTGATATGTCTGGCTTCATTTAGATTACAGAAAGTATTTACTATTAGCGGATAGTTGGGTCACAAGATTTTTATAACATAGCACCTATTGATTATTATGACATTTTAAACACAAGTACTTCTTGAAAAGAAATAAAACTTTTCAAATTTAGTTTAATATAGAGATCCGGGCTCTAAAGAAAAGAACCTTCTTACAAAACGAGCCTTGGTTGAGGCTTGTGGAAATAAAACCATCGGCGAATGATTCTCGTGAATCATTCTCACAAATGTCGACAACCTTGTGAGCCAAGTCAAGATATTTGATTTGTTTATCATTCACTAGCCTTTCACAAGGTTCTCATCCCGCGCCCCTCGATTCGGTCCAGTAGTGATTATATTAGGTTTATTGGCCATTGTTGAGAACTATATCAGACAGCCATGACCCACCTGAAGTACGGCAATTCTAATTATTTACTATAAATTTTAAATATTTAATCGTGTATTTCAGGGTAAGGTGCTGGTGTATAAATCTAGCTATGCCGGTGCCAGTACTCTCCACTGTTAGACGAGAACTACCTGCGATAATATGGCGGAGTGATTTTTCTTGACGGTGGCGTGCATAGCATGGTGTTTATAACATTGTCATAATTTGAATCTCACTGTAGTTTAACGTATTATAGTATGCGGAATCCTATACTACAGCACACAACACATTACTTGCACAGTGAGACCACCTCCTAATTGTCATTCAAATGGTCACACTTGAGTTTATACCGATTAAATTGAAACAATTTCTATATTAAACTCACAACCGTTAGTTAATAACTAGATAAAAGATATAAATATGATACGTAGCCTAATAACATTAATAGACACACTGTTTACATGTTCCAATCAATTTGCTGTTGTTTCGTAGAGTAGGTAGTACTCCATAGCGACACACGGCTTGACTCACGTTACACAGGTAACCGGACGCTCCGGCGCCGATTGGGTTAGTTAGCGCCATTAGCTGTACTTGTAATATAATTAATATTAGCATTTATAGAAAAACAGAACATCAAATATTTTAAAGTACATGTAGTATCTTAATAAGAAACTGGAAACATCTTCTTTTCCTAACAGATCTCTGCCCAGTGGCCAATCAGCCTAAGTATGTACTCGTACAAGTATCGAACTCACCGCGAGCTGCAATATTATAGCCAAAACAAATATCGAATTTTATCTCTGCCTCCTATCTCCGGCCGCGGCTCGGTAAACTTTCTAACTTCGTGGAATAAAAGTTATTCGTTTCCTTCAGGTAGTATGTAATCTGCTTCTCTACCAATTTTTTCTTTATGTTGGTATGGATTTGTGTAGTCACATAAAGTATAATAATGTAGTACAGTGGCTCTGTGTGTAATGAATGGTCCATTACCGCGATCTATTATCTGTAGCAGCGGCAGGCACGGGCGGCAGGTGGAGCGGTAGGCACAGTTCGGATTCGTGACCGGCATCACTAGCGCCCCATTATTCATTTCACCTTCATTTACTCTCTTTATCTATAACTAGCGACCCACATTGGGGTTACTCGGCTATTTCCGGATTAATTTAGGAAAATAATATTTTTTTTGTTCAAAGTGTTACTAGGTGCCTAAACAATGAAGCATTTTGAACGAAAGCCTTTAGAGTCCATGTTTGATTATACCCTAACCTAACCATATACCTAATGAAAATATGAACTAGAGAATGCTCTTAAGATAAATTGGTTTTCTCTCGCATTAGGTCGTGATTAAGTAAGTTACCTTCATTACTTATATTCTGGGCTGCTAAGGCGGGAGGCGCGCGCGTGGCGCCCGATGTGGCGCTGATAATGTTCTCGTAAAGAGAATTTATTGTAAAGCTGCGTCAGGCAGCGCTCGGGGCATCCCCGGCCGAATGCTGGGCCAAGTGCTAAATTAAAGTTGGACGATGATATTAACTTTTGAGTTCAAAGAAATCAGAAAATGTAAAATTACTGGCATTAATAATAAACAATATTAATGTTGTTTTTAATCTGTTTTTTTTTTTATTATACAATATAAACAATATGTAAATAATATCTTTAAAATAATATTATTTACACAAGTATGTTACTTGTGTAGAAGAAGAAATAATATTATTATTTTTCTTGTTAGGCAACAAAGTCGAAATAAATCTTACAAAATAATAAACTAATACACATATTAAGAACCATAACATCTAACAAATATACACGCGACTCCTTTTCACCCTTCCACTCGTCACCCATCGCCGATACACGACACTCTCCGGTCATTAGTTTCCATTAGTTACGTATTGAGAAATACAGATTTGTTATTAACTGAAATCATTGGTAGTGAGACAGTGTCTTGAAAACCGTACATGGTTGTACTTTCAGATAGATAGTCTTAGAGAGATTTCCGACTTAATATATTTTTTTATTGTTATATAGTGCTGTACTGCAATCCGAGCTGATGGTAAGGAATGTGGCAATTGCTGATGGTGAGGCGCACTAGTTTATTTTAAGAGCCTATTTAGTCTGACCTTGAAGAGACCTAAATTGTAATTGGACGGAAAGACCGCAGTATTCAAATTGTTCTAGGCATCCAATGTACGCGAAACGCTTAGTCGAGACCGTAGAGGTTTTAACAACGTAAGGGTGGATACTCGTCATACGTTGGGTTATCCGATGGTAGAAAGAAGATGGCGGAATCAAGTCACTGTAAGCCACTGTAGTATCCACTGTGTCTCATGACACAAGCACTAGTGGTTAATAAGCCAGCCGCGCCGGCTTATTTATTGCCGTCTCGAGGACCCGAAGATTGTTGTCAATAATATATTTACGAAGTCTCTCGCCAACAGTTGCGCAACATCTAGCGATATTCACGCGCAGCTATGTTAACAGGAAACCAACTCTTTTTTTTAAAACTTTCAAATTTCAATCTCATGTCAGTGGTACTCATGCCAAAAATTAGTCTAAATATAGAAATGATCAAGTGTTTTTAACAGATTCTGACTGATATTAAATTTGAACGTTCCTTGGAAGTAATTTTTGAATATCCAACTACTACTATCCTATTCTTTTTATGTGGTTTCTGTAAGGGTCAATCATCCTTTACGAATAAAACAAGGTATGGCTAGAACTCGTGAAAAGTTAAAGTAACAAATTAATATTGTTTTAACATACATAGAACGACATACATATTGCGTGCGACTCGACTCCTCTCGGTTCGACTCGGCACCTCTCGGTTCGACTCGGTGCCTCTCGGTTCGACTCAGGGCGGCCAATCGCCCCAATAGAAACATCGCTAGTTTAATTGCCCCCTAGATACGATCTGACAGACGATTTACTAAACTAATCACCCTTTTACGTAAATACTCGCGCTCTATATTTCATGCGCAATCCGCTGAATATATTTTGTTTGTAAAAATATTACGAGTGCTATCAGATTAGGCTGCTTTGGAATTCATTTTGATTTTAATTAATGGCTACGTGAAGTGCCTGATACGATTTTTTTTTGCTATTAATCTTTATTTTTGACATCAAGTTTCATATAAAACGTCCTGATTTTACATGAATGATGCTAACTGGTAAATAAATCCACTGCACAAACATTAAATAATAAATCATATAAACAGTCAAGAACTGGTTGGGTGGCCGCGCCGCGGTGCGACGGTGGAGTCCACACAAATAAAACTGCTCGTCACTCGTCATACGTCTGCGAGATGTTGCTGACGTAGCACCGCCTCCTCCTCTCCCCCCCCCCCCTCCTACCCTTGTACTCCTCAGTTGCCCCCTCGCCTCTCCCCGTCACACGCCCGCGACCACATTCAATAAGCCCGCGGACTGAAAAATATGTAGGAGCAGCAGAATACCGCCTTTCATGAGTTATCGCCTGAAATCTTCAGTTATTCACTGAAGTAGGATGAAATTAACATTAACGCTTTATAAATGTAAGCTCAAAGGAAACGGAAGGGAGAAACGAAATAATTAATACCTAGCTATTTGAGATCACTACTTGCTCTGCTGGGCGAAGGATTTCACGTATTTATATTAAACTAACTTTTACCCGCGACTTCGTCCACGTAGATGTCGAAAATGTTTCTATTAGGTTTTTGTACTACATCTGCTCAAATGTGTGTGTATATTAGTGAATAATTTAAGAGGGTAGAATTTCAATAGCGAGAAAGTTTTTAAGCAAGATTTAACAAGGTCAGCTCTAGTAGCCCCTAACTATCACTGGCAATATTCGGCAAAAATCACCAGCAAACTTGAAAGTTACTCCACTAATGATTTTATTACTTATTGCAGCTTCTTATGTCTCTAAGGGTCCTGCCTCTACATCAGCTCCATTAATCATAGTGCATTCATCCCATATGATTATAGATACTGACATCTTGCAAAACTTTTCCCAAAGGGCCATCTTTACACGATTTGAGCACACGCTACCTTTTTGCAAAGTTTGCGCGTTCACCTGCTAATAGAGTCGCAGCATTCGCGCATCATTATTTTGTTGCAGCGTTATTTTAAAACTATGATATCTCCTAAGATATTTTAATAATATATTTATTTATTACAACGCTTACATGATTTATATCTGCCACAGGGCACAGCAGAGTCAACTTCGAACATGTTCTAATTTTATCCCATAAGTGCAAAAGACTAACTTAATTTTTCCGTCCGACCAACTCTTTAACAGTAGCTCAGTGCCAGTGAGTCAGTGAGTGAGTGTGTCAGTGTAGTGATGATGAGTGCCAGTAAGTACTTGGTTATTTGGATATAAACACTTTGAATTTATGCTTGAAGATGATGTAAGCGTAGTAATGTTAATAAACATATTTTTTTTTTATGATTAACCTTTTATAGCTGTAATTGGTGGTAAACATGTGACCATGTGATATACCCCAAATAGGGTCACACAAAGACCTCACGCCGCGTGTCGCAGGAAGTGTAGTGAGTGCTGGCGTCCGGCAGCCGACTGCAAGCGACAAGTCTTACTTTATACACCAGTTTCTGTCTTTATGTCTTCTTAGAGCGTCCAACCTGAGATACATTTTCATACAACCGCTATTACGTGATTATGACTTTATTTTTCTCTACAAATTTTGAAAACACAGACATCTTGTTGATATTATCTAGGTTTCTATTGAAATCAGATCATATATTTGTATTAAACTAAATCTCTGGAATCCTGTTTTTTTATGTGAACAAATGTAAAAAGTCAAAAAAAATATATTTATATATTTTTTTCCAAATACTTATAAAGTTTAAAGAAAAAAACGTATATCCTGGAACCAGTTTTGCGTTGAATATACCAACAAGCTTTTAAACCAACCTGATGATAGACAGGTCGGGAAAGACGGGTCGGCCCACTCGATTTCGCGTAGTAAACTTGAAATTGTTATACCGAAATACAGATTAGCTAAGACAAGCAAGTCATTCCTGATAAATAACATACGCTTTAATAAAAAGCTGCCAAAGTCGGTTACAGAGCTTAGCGCGGAAAAGCTCAAAACCAACATCAAGCGAGTCCTAACCAATAAAGTGTATTGGGTACAACGTTAAAGTCCACGTTGAAAACACGTATCATCATCGTTGTCATCTATATAGATGACAAGGTAGAAAACCACTTTGTATTTCACTGTGTGGCATTTTGTTGCCAAGAGCAGGTTGCAGATGTTGCCAGCACCTACTAAAATTTGCCAGAGGCATCCTATCGCGGGCCTTTTGGTACGTCTAGAAATGAATCTGAAATGTTTCGTGTGCCCGTAATTACAGAGAAGATAGGAACGTTACTTGTACATGAAAATATCTCAGATGCATGGCTTTGTAAGATCTCTATCACATAGAGCTCTTTTAGTACAAGATCCGTAAACAAGATGAATGCAATGCAGCATGTTGCAGTAACTGTGCGAACATTATAGTGGTTTTTGTTTATAATACTATGTCGACACCCCAAACGAGTATTGTATCACGTTGTTTGAAGTAGTTGTAATTACTTGATGTTAGTTGAAATACTAGAAACTTGCTTAGTAATTGGTACCCACAAGTAATATCAGTAAAAATAACTTTCAATTGCTTACAAAATAATGTTGTATTATTTTTCTTTGAGACCTAAAATATACACTAATAATCATTAGTAAACCCTAACATTAGACGTTCAATTTTTAACTAGCTATCATTAGGTAACGCGGCACGATCGCAGCCTGCGTTAGCCGCCGACTCGCCAAGCTACCATAGTCATACAAAACCTCAGCTAATGAGATGCTATAATCGTTATTTCTACTACAATATGTTTGAAAGGACTCGTAAAAACTTCAGCTCAGCCGTTCTGCCGCTATTAACGATGTAGTTACAGTCAACACTGCGGAGACACCGCCCTCATTAGCCTCAATTAGAAAATTATGTGAATAAATAGAAGCGCCTTACTGTGGGCCTTTGGAAAAGAATGCAGCCGTGAGAGAATACTTGAGCAAAATAAAATAAAATGCAGAGCACTTGGCACCATTTTGTTGCTGTGCCAACAAAGTGAGCACGACGTTTATGTAGCACTACGCCTAGATTAAGACGTGGAACGCTAACAACAGTGGGAGCGCGTTGTTTGCGCCGATTAGCTGACCTTTACAAGCAGCCTGTAGTTAGGCGCACGTCCGCGGGGCGGCGCTGATGTTGTAAGTACCAATCACAATGATTTGGTGCACGAACGCCGGAGGTGCTAAACTGTAATTTATTGTAATAACTGTGAAAATGCTAAAGTAATGGCTTGAGTCAATATATTTGTATGCCTAGAGTATGTTTAGTGGTTTACGATTGCCACTAAGCACTTAGTTCATGATTATTTAGTATTTTACAGCTGAAACTGGATAGACATTCAGGGCTATTAATTCGTTTGTTACAAAACTGTAGTTGTGATAAAATCGCAACGGTCACGAGAACTAATCTCTCAAGTTTATACATTTTTTTTTTTTTGTCATAACACTAGGCCTTACTATTTAGGTACGCCATTATTATGGCGGTGAGGCCCCTCTTTGAGAAGTTGCTAAAAAGGCAACACGGCGTCCATACGTTCCGCATGACGCAGGTCCTCACCAGACACACCCGGGTGGAAGAAACCCCATTGCGTGGACCGACCGGAGGACACGGTGGAGGTGTGCTCCGCTTAGGGAGAGCAACGCCGTGTCCTCGTGGGGACGATCGGCAGCGGTGATCTCTCGCGCCGGGCCTTGGTACAGGCCATGGTCCGGAGCGAGGAGGAGTGGCAGGCGGTCGCCTCCTTCTGCGAAGCAGTAATGCTAAGTAGGCGGCCGATCGCGTGAGGCAACGGTCCTCACGCACCAACCGCCGCCGGGATTTTTGATCCCGATTTCCGGCCACCGTAGGTGCGGGCTTGCGGACGAGCAATGGGTAGCTCGCCGTCCGACCGTCCGGAAACCGTCCGGACCGAGCCCAAGTCGTCGACGGCGCGTACTGTTTCACGCGTGCCTCAAGGAGATATCAGTAACTGTAGGGGCCCATCAGGGTCGAAGCCTACTTGGACTAAGGGTCTGATTCTGAAAGGAAGACTCGGCCCTTGGTACGAAAGGCAACGAAGGAATAGGAGTAGGTTTTTAGTCAGTAAAAGTCTGACACTATCTTCCTCCCCACCTAAGAGCGGGGGATGTCATAAGATGATTTTCCTACAGAAAAAAAAGGCCTTAGTATTAGCGTCCAAAATGTGCCAGTACCTACTGTCAGCAGCACACACTATACAGCACACGCAGCCAGTTTTCCGACAATAAGCGTCAATCAGGCAATGTTTCCGATATTAGCAGCATGTGCTTGCAGACGCGATGACGTTACTCGGTGACGAGTGTGACCGACCGAGTGACGACAGAGTGAACGTGTATTGTTAGAGCAGCATGGTAATTAGAGCAGCGGTCTGTGAGGTCATCCGTCACAGGTTACTTTATAACCTCGCGGGTTTAGGCGTTTGTTATGTTGGTACATGAAGTTTTCCGATGTCACGATCATGTGGCACGGAGACGCGGGTCTGATACTTTATAGCTGAAGTAATGCGAGTTTATAAAGAGTACTAATATCGACACGATCACGTCGAGTAAGGATGCCGCATTCCTTACTGAATTAATTGATAGTATGTACCTCCGTGAGAAAAAGGAATGACTTCACGCCTTTTTGATGGGGGTACGGAGTAGGTAACTACAGAACGCCAGCTGCTACGATCCAGATCCATCTAGGTATTATTTACGTTTATTTATCATTCTGATTACCTTCATTTTTAAATAAGTCTTCAAACCATTGAAAAGAAAACATTAAAAAATATACAAAAAGACTAGCTGGCCCGACAAACATCGTCTTGTCTTAGTTATGAAATGTCAATCGCGCAAGGATTAAGTAGTCGTATTTTTCTGAAATACTGGTTTATTCTATATTATTCGATAATGTTGCTCTCATGTTATGTTCTGACCAAGACAAATAGGGATTCATTTTCATGAAAGTATGTATGATAAAAAGTCGTTGAAATTTGGCAGAAAATCAGGAAATTTTGAAGTTCAAGACTACATAAAACAGTTTCCCAAAACGCCCTCGTCAACAGTTCATAAAATTTTAACTGGGAAGAAGAAGTGGAACAACAGAATCCCCAGCAACACATGTCATCTATGTAACAACAGTTAAAAGAACTTGAGTTGATGCCTGTAATAGTAGCCAAAGTATTAATATACATACATACATAGGCAGCGTCCAGACATGAGAAAAACAAATAACTTGTAAGTATTTTTAATTGCGGAGCCTTTTGTTCAATATTTATGATATTTTTTGTGATTTTTTTGATTTGATGATGTGGTCGACCATGGAGAACGCTTGCCTGGAAGTAACTTATTTACTCTTGACTTAAAGACCCCCAGATTGTAGCTATCCGGAAACACAGACTCCGGCAGGGAATTCCACTCCTTAGCTTTTTTTCCCAAAAATATATGAGTCTGTCAATTCTCAGACGAAACAGTGTATTCTATATTAGAATGGCACAAAATGCTCCGGACACGTGACGGATAAACCCACAATTGCCAACCATTTTTATAAAACAACAGTTTTCACAAGTTTTCAATTTTCAAGACTTAAAATTTTCACGTATTTAAGAGTGAGAGAAGATAAATATAAACAAAACATATAATGACTAAGGGTGTTCGCAGCTACATATTACTTAAATACGTAAGGTTTGAATTTCTCTAAACTTTGAGTACCATGTTTAATGGGACAAGTCTTCTCATGAGATGCCGCTATACAGTCGAACGTTCATAGCCTCTGATACACATGTCTGTCTGTTTCTCGATAGAAACCATTGCGTTACTTTTGAGTCAGTCTATATAAAGCAACTCCGTATGAAAAACATCTCAAGTAAATAGTGCCGTTTATTACCTAGTAGTAAGTGCCCTAATCGCATAGCTATTGCAAATCACTGTGGAACATGAAGCATTGCCGTTTGATCCTCGTTCTACTAATTACGGAGCTATGGCAAAAGAATGCTCGACAGATTCGAATGCGAGATTACTTTCAGTTAATTCAGTCGGACGCATGCTCGGCTAAATACTCGAAATCTGGAATTTGGACTTTGATTAATTTGTAATTAAAATACCTTTTTTAACTAAATTATTTATGTGAGACTAAAAATAAAAGTCGACAACCCGTAACGTTCTTTTAATGTTGAAAATTGTACATAAGTACCCATATTATCTCGTATTAGAAGGAACAAACTATGTGGAACAATATATGATACTAAGACTAGACCCTTATAACCAGGAAAATATAGCAATAATCGTCAAAGTTGGTTACGATGGCAGTATAAAGTTACTGTATTATAAGTGAGTACATTCAGGCATTTTGTGTTCCATTGTGTGTAAACGTCATCTGCGCCGGCGGCAGTGTTACATTCACTTCGGCTGGAGTTTCTTTACCATAGCGATGTCGCGACGCGACTGAGTGCGAGTGTTGCCTACTTGGGCATAATGAGCGGTACAAATCAGTGGGAAATAAACGGAACCATCGCACGCATCACCACCGCGCCGCCGCTGTTACGCATCCGCAACGCTCCCGCCCCGCACCTCGCACGTCACGCTCATCGCGTTATTCATCGCCCATTATTATTTCTCGTATTTAATTATAACACATTATGAGTTATGTAATACTGATACCCGTCGCTGCAGTAATTGATACTTGTTGTATTCGTGTTCATTAATGACTGCCATTAGTATTCACTGCCAATGAATTATCAGATGGTCAGTTAACTGGCTTTTGATGTGATTAGTCTCTATTTTATACAAAAAATTATTTTTTATTAATATTAAAAATGCGCAACTTCTTTTTCCTATACAAATATTATAACCAGTTCCTTTTTAACCGACTTCAAAAAGGAGGAGGTGCTATGATAGGCTGAATGTATGTTTATATTTTATGTATGTTCACTGATTTCTCGGTCAATAGTGGACCAATTTTTAATTATTTTTATATTGGAAAGATATACTTCCAAGTTGCTCCCATAGAAATATTGTTATGATCTGATCATGAACTTCGAAGATATGGAACAGAACGCCTCACAGGATCACAGCAGAACTGTCGTAACAAGTAAAATTGCTTTATTTATACGTGTAGTCGATGACTGACTGAAAGAAGAGGGCGAATATAATCGAACTGATCTGATGATGAAGCCTGAAGTTAGGCACCGGAACTCTGTAATAAATTAATTTTATCAAACCATGTTTGGTATTGTTGACTGTCATGGATGCACTCTGGCTATAAGGTATTTAAGTATGGCTGAGGGGTTATTTTTAGTGGTGGTACCATAACTAAAAAGTGTAAAAGTAGTCGGAAGTCGGTGTTAAATAACGAAGAAACAAAACTATTACAGAAACACCGACTTCCGAAATTAAAGTTATTTTGCATTTTTCAATGTTTTTTTTACATTGAAATCGGTTGTATTTTTTTAAAGTTTTTATTTAAAACACACTAGCCTACCTTCAAATAAATAAATTGACTGCAACACTTTCAGCAAATTCAAAATTAATAAGCGATTGAAATAAGGCTGAGAAAAACAGCCAGTTATAAAAAATATTTTCTGTTCTTTTTATAGTGGCTAAAGTAATTATAAGATTTACCTTATTCCTTGAATGCTAATTAACCAGCGTATCACAGCTTTAAGTAAGAGCTAACAAATGAGCGCCATCTTGAGGCCGACCGCGTCGTGCTGTCGTCGCCAGATCTTCAGCTACATTGCCATCTAAACCCACAGCCACTGCAGCACAACTCAGTTTCGATCACGAGCAATGCACAGAACCCCATTAGAACTTACTCAGAAACTTACACTGTAATAAAATTTCCAAATTCTGCCAACATTCAAACTGAAATCTAAAGGAACTTTTCTTAATTACTAACTTTTAAAATAACAGAAAGTAAACTTGGTTCGCAGAATAAGAAAAAGCATGTACATGTTTGGAGGGACGCATGATTTGTTTGGTTTTGGCTCCCCTTGGCTTTGTTCGGGTCGCGAATGGTCCAAAGCCGATTACAGGTCGAGAACAGTGAGCTGCATCTCACAAAGTCACAGCTTACATAAAAACATTAAATGCAGTAGTCTCACGCAATACAACAGGTTTGCATGTGATATGATGTACAAAAGAACATGCTGGTTTCATTTTATATAAACATTGCAGTGTCTTGTTCTTCTGCATGTCGCCACACTGTGCCACCTCTCTGCGGGCTCGGTGCACCGAGTCACCCGGCGGCGCTCGATCCGATTGTTGCCGGGAATTGCACCGGATTGTCAGGTTTACGCCGCGCCGCCACTGTTTCACTGAACGTAACCTTTGAGTACAATGTACACAAGCCGATCTATTCACGCTTTACTATCTTACACAAAGAACTTAGAAATAAGATTTCCAGATTGTTATGTTACCAACAAATAACAATTTTTTTAAAGAAAAGAGTGTTGAAAATGTTTTTCCAACTACCTATTGATACCATCTAAAGAAAGCTCGCACCTGATCGCGATCTCACGGAGTTTCTAACATCTCGAACTTAATTAAAAACCTACACTTGTGAGAGGATAACGTTGCTGTTTCCGTTATTAATAGTTAATTTGTGATTGTGGAATTATAATAGCTCTCAGCGACCGATATAGATACATTTTTTAATAATTTTATTTGAGGTAATCATCAGATGACTTCTACCGCTCTAGGGTGGAGCAAGAGTACGTGTCAGACTTTTACTGAATAAATTCCATCTGTGCCCTTTAGTTGAACTTTGCATTCTAGAGCCACAGTCTTTCCGCTGCTCTAGCAGGCATCAGCCGGACGCGACAGGTCTCTGCCCGAGCGGGGCTGACTTCCACCGTATTATGATCAGCACAGTGGTGACACCCGGGTGTTTCTTCCACCTGGATACAAAACAAGAACTTTTCGAGTTAGCCATGTCCGGTGAGGATCGCCTCAGGTGGAAAGTGAGGACGCCGTGTAACCTTTCTAGCCACATGACAAAGAGGGGACTTACTGCCAATGTGGCGTGCCTAGATGTACATACATACGTGCATAATGTTTGATGACATGACAAGCTTAGCTAAGAGATTGTAGTTTACTGCGTAGTGTACCTAATAAACACAATTATAATTGTAATCATTGACCTAAAGCCACTTCAGAAGTTGAATATACACAGGAATGTTTACAAATATTGATGTATTACCATTACACGAATTGGATGATAACACTTTACATGTCTCAATTTCTACAAAAAGGAAATAAAGCTTTATTTCTTTCTTTTGTGTGTGTCTTAATACTCGTAGTGATGGACTCACTACTAGGTACTTTATACTTATTAAGTATACTTAGTATAGTATATAGTACTTACACACGTGACAGAAACTCCGTACAGTCGATGTGTCCGTTTGTTGCATGCTTGAACTGCTAAACCAATGTTAATTATTGTTTATTAAATATAGATTGAACCTTAAAATAGGATAAAAGATACTCGCTATAAGCTCTTATTTCATAAATCTTCTGTATTTAATTATTAAAAAAGGCAAATCATGATAATGTTTAATTAATGCGCTGTAAGAGGCTCTTCCACTTGTTCAGCGACAATAACATAAAGCACGGGGACGTGCGGGAGACAGGCACGCACGGTGCTAGGACGGCCTTAATGAAAGGCTCTAATGAACATTACAGAATATTCACACACATATCAATCACCGGCACCTTAAATAGGGCATCTGTTCTTCCGTTCTCTTACACTAACTATAGCAATAACTAAGCGGGAAAGATCAAAACGTATTCTAGATTTATAAGTTGTGAGATTTGACATGTTTTTATTTTTAAAAGCTTTTACTTATTTTCACCTATCTGTAATCAAATCTTGCAAATTAAATTTGATCCACTTCCCAGTTATTATGGAGGACATGGAGCTGATCTAATGATGGAACTGAAAGATGGCCATAGGAAACTCGGTAATAAAACGACAAAAGACCATTGAGTTTGGGCTCGTATAATTCGTCTTGACGAGTACTTTGGTGTTTTACCATCTGTGGTAATCAGGCCATAGAAACTCAGTAATAAGCGCAATAAGATAACCCTATCGTGTTTGAGCTTCTTGCAATGGTTTTGTTGAGCCGCGCTATAGAAGCTTGCTATGGAAAAATGATTTTCAATGAAAACTTGTTATTATTGGTAGGCTCGCGCTTGACCACTATATCACCTGGTGGTAAACAATGATGTAGTCGACGACGGATCGCGCTTGTTTAGAAGTAACTTGTTCACTCTTGATGTTTGTGTAGGTAAATGCTGCAGGAAGATTTTGTAGCTAAGTTATTTTGATTTCAAGAGTAGCTTTTGAGTAGCTTAATACAATAATTAAGAAACGGACCAAACTCTGCACACTGACTTGTGATAACCATACCAATAACTGAATAAACCTACTCCATACAGCTGAACATACAAAATAAAAGCACCAATCAAAAAGAAAGAAACACAATTTCAACTGTCCTTCAGAAGTTTACTTTTCCAGCGGCTGTGCTATTCAGTACTATAATTCATAAATCATCTTATCAAAGTAATTATATATTTCACAACATAAGCCGATGAGACTTATATTATTAAACTCCTTCTGGGAATTTCATAAACTGGAATTTTAGCTTCCAGTCTGCCATTTAGTTTTATTTGGGTGTCGAGCGAAAGGCCTTGCCTTTATAGCGGTAGTGCCATAAAGCGGTGAAGTACGGCGCTGTATCGAGGCCCAAGCGTCGGGAGCAAGCCCGTCCAGTGACTGCACTGCACCACGACGTAGATAGGTGCAGAGAAGGCAAGATCCATACATGAACTGTAAACATTTGTACACATAGACTTAATGTCTACGCACAGTAACTACATATCGATACCTCCTAAGTATACTGAGTCAACTAACAAATTTAGGTATTTTTATATTTTTATATAAACGTACATGATAAATCGTGATCTTAACGTCTGTGTTAAAAAAAAATTAAAAAGAACAATAATTACCGAAATAATTTCACGTATACTAAATCAATTTCAACATCAGTTAAAATCGTACATTGTAAACTGATCTAAATAATATCGTACCAGTATACGCGGGGCGTGAGGGGATACAAGTTTATTGTGGCTTAGTATACGATGAATCGCGGCGAGTGCGCACGCAATTTTAGGTAATATTCTGTTTCGTAAAGTTAGTATTATACGGTGGGTAATGGTGTCAAAGATTACCGGTTCTGGTCAGACAACTGTGGAGGCCAAAATAGAAACAGAATTGTATTCTTAATGTATATGTTAGCTAGTTCGAAGTTTGTTATAGATATTAGTCATCACTTTCTAGTAGTGGGTCACACTCAAAATGAAGGCGACAGTATGCACGCTTTAATTGAAAGACAGACGAAAGATAAGATGCATACGCCTGATCAAAGGTATACAGCTTTTAGATTTGCCAAATCCGATGAAAAGCCATACAAAGTTACTGAAGTGTCTCAGGATTTAATTAAAGACTTTAAATCAATGCTAAAACTTATAAACAACTGGACAACTACCAACGATGGATCAAAAATGCCTTGGAATAAAGTAACGGAAGTACTAGTTAAAGCGGAATATCCATTTAGGCTGTTTTATAAAACGAGTTACCAAGATGATGCTTACAAGTGGATAGATTGTGTAAAGAAACCTAAAGCTACACGAAATCGAAGAGAGTTAAATATTGATATAGATAATATTTCTTAAGCTTATCAGACACCCATTCTTATTGACCAAAATAAGCACAAAGACTTGATGGATCTTTATAAGACACTGGAAATTCCTGAAGAGTATCATTTATTTTTTAATAATTTGATTTCAACGAACTCTAATGCAGCTAACGACTCTGACTGATCACTAATTTGTTAAACCTTATATTTTTTGAGCATTAGAAATGCCTAGATTGTTACGTTATTAATTTTTATAATTTTTATGATTGTTTAACGTAAGTTACCATTTTTAGTTCTTATTATTTTTATTGACCTACTAAATAAGTACCTGTTTTAGTTTTTATTTTGATTGATTGTTTGTTGTTTTTTATGAAACTTTAATGATGGAACATTGATATTTTTTTTAATAGTGATTTGTTTACGTGTAGCTTTTAGTAAAGCTATTATGTTAAAAAGATATTCCTACTTAATTATGGCGAAAAATACACTGTGATTCATCAAAATGAGTTGTTTTTGGTTTATGATTCTTGTTCTTCTTCCTAGCTTTTATTAATCCCACATATCGTAAGGTATTACAAAAAAAAATACTAATAAAAAACCTCGGTAAATTACATTGGTCCAGTATACGTTGAGGTTTCAAATGTTAACATTGCTAAGCACTTTCCTAGTATAATGAGTCAAGTGATATAATTTCAATATTTTATTATTAAGTGAGACAGAAAACCCCGAAAACAAACAAAAGTATATTAATAAAATGACAATCATATTTCATGTGATTTTGGTGTAAACGATGGATTTTAATGGACAACGTACATGAATATAACTGGTAGTTAAACCATTTCACTATTGAGTCCCGCCGGCGTATACCCAGTCATGTACATAAAATGTCATTTAAAAACAAAAATCAGCAAAATCAATGTATACCAAAGGAAGAGCTTACAATTTTTATTAAAAAAACATTTACTTTATTTCGAATTAATTTGATTTCATTAAAATATAAACGATTTGCCTTCAAATCACTCTCCTATAAAATAACTATAATGTCAGTTGACTCATTATACTTAGGAGGTATCGATATGACTCAAGAATGTCATAATGTTGATAAGTTGACCCGGCAAAAGTGGTTCTGTCCAAACTTCTGAGTTCATACAAAACACTCGCAGATAGGCAAACTTCTAGTTGACTTTTTCTACGAACATTTTGATGCAAACTCATCTACATGAGTCCAGCCGTTCGAGAACGATGAGTTTACCAATGAACAGCATTACATTTTAGTTATTACCAGTTTTTGTCAGCGGCTTTACCCGTGTGAGTCGAAAAATTTTCCAAAGAGAATGACGGTAAAAAAAAAATTGTGTTATGAGACCTTGCTTCATGCTAAATTTCAAGATTCTAGGTCAACGGAAAGTCCCCAAGGAATTTTTATTCCCTTGAGAGTGGCGAAAAACACGTCCTTAACGACATAAACGGCCGTATCTTTTTTTCCGTTATCTCAGTCTTGTTTGATTTTTTCACAACTTCAAGGGACTGCAGACCTGAGTACATGGTTTTAATTGCAACTCGATACCTTTACGCGTTTCCAAGATAAAGGGTCTTCACAGACAGACAGACAGATGGAAGAACGAACGACAAAGTGATCTATAAGGGTTACGTTTTTCTTTTGAGGTACGGAACCCTAAAAAATGCGGATAAATAAATAGATTCCTGGGAGACATCGTCTGTTTTCTTTCCCAGAGCATGGTTAAGCCGTACGGTAAGTTTTATACAAATCATTTATAATAACAATACCTATGTTTCGAAGTATGAATACAGATTGGTTTGGTATGTTTGCTCAGTATGGGACTCAGCATCTGTATCTATATATCTTGCGAGTGTTACGAGTGCAGTGTTTAGTTCGATCTCACGCCGATGTATCGCCTCACGCAGCCGTGACTGCGTCTTGCTCTTGTGGCGTGTCGTGTCATGCTGACAACTCTGCAGTATTACTCCGGAAGAATTTCATTTAACTCAGGCACTGTAATTAAGGCGTATAGTCCCTTGAACATCTAGCCGGAGTTAAATGCAGCATACAAACTCGTACTTCAACGTGCGCCCGCATAGACTTCCACTAACCTTAACCATTTTTTTTGGGAAATATTAATTGATTTACATATGCTTTGTACATTTTGAACAACACTTAACCAGTTATGTTTTTGTCTAAACATATTTCTAAAGATCAAAGCCGTTGAAAGGAGTAGGGAAAACAAGTGAAAAAATATCATGTTAAATATTTTTTTTAGACAAAAGTACTAATCGCATGAAAACATCATAAATGTTGACAATGTTTTGTTTAAACTTAGCTGACACGAAATGTCAAACTTGTATGACATTTTGCGCAACTTTATTTGAAAGTCAAAATTCGCATTCGCGTTCGCAAATATTGCATTTGAATATTCGCATTCGCATTCGCGAATGTGAGAAATTTAACATTTGTTACATCACTAGTAGGTGGATTATGGTTGCTATTCTGAAATTTATCTGCTGCCTACCATAGTATGAAAAAGCTACGACCACGACACGAGGTGTGACCCAGTGGCGGAAGGTAACTTAGTATCTCCAGAAACCAAGGAGATAATTTTACAGATCGATCGATCAATTCCTTAAATATCCAAGGTTCTAAATTACAAACACATAAAATTTCAATCTTGCGGTAGTGGCGTGGCTCTGATGTCACCCGACTGCTGCCCGACTGTTTCTCAACTGATACCAAACAGTTGCCCGCCTGTGGCGCGCTGTGGCCGACGCTAACGCAATGTGTATGAACAGGAACAAAGCGTCGGCGCGGGGCTCGTTCCGCGTCCAATTTACACTCGACGTACTTTTACCGCCCATGAAACAACAACAGTTATCCTTGTTGCAAACAACGCGAGGTATTCCGAATTTATGAGAGACTTTTTATATTTATTAAATCCCGCTCGCGGGGCCCGGGGCTCAGAGCTTGGGGCCCGAGGAGCAGAGCCCTACACTTGGAGCTTCAGTTTCAATCAATCTCTGCTCTTCATCGAGTTTCCGTCACAGGTCACAACTAACTATGAATAATTACAGTAATTAAGGTTAATGATCGCGTTCGCGCACCATAATTTTTCTTGCGAGTTTAAATTAATTCCGATGTTTTAGTGGCGTTGGCGTACAAACTCGACGGGGCGTGATGCGTTGTGGATGGGGAAAATAATATGTCTGCAACCATAGTATAAGTCGACAGTTGTAGGAAAGGTCTTGTCTGACCGCGGTCTACATCGACGTCTTAAAGTTGGTGTTATGTGCATTGCTTGACGAATGGTAGACATTAATTCTTCTCTTCTTCTTCTTGGTCAGGCATTCTTGTCAGAGCGGTCGTGGCTGTTGATAATGAACAGGACTGCGGCGCTCCGCCGTCGTTTGCCTCCAAGGCTGCGGCATGTCGAGCGATATCTCTCCATTTCTGGCGGTTAATGGCATTACGCGCATACTGTGCTGCATTCGAATACAACATTCATTCTTATATACATAAATATCAAGCAGGGGTTTAGATGACCGTAGCGACTGATTTGATAACGTGCCTCAGAAAGCATGTAGAACCGATAGTCCTGCCGCCCATCGTACTATGAGAGAAAGAGAATAAAGAGTGAACCTATGTTTGCGCACGTATTTCTTCTCTGTATTGTTTGTAGTGCAAATCTCCGCGGGGAGTAGCCACCGTGATTTAAATTCGATTTAGAGAACTTTTATTGTAGTAGGTACAGAGAAAAACCGGCTTTGCACAACGAACCAAATAGACGTGATTAGACAGAAAATGTATGCGCCCGACAGTCTGTGAGAACCAATCGGTATGCCGTGCATCAGGCGGTGTGTGCTTACCCATGGGTATAGCACATGGTCATTAGCATGTAGATCATAATGTCACTTGCCTAGGGATTTTTTAAATACATTTTAACTTATAAATCTAAAGTTGCCATCTTATTACAAACTGCCAATTCCAGCGCAGACGTTACGTAAGCCTGAAGCGATACATTCCAATACATTTTATTAAACTCTGACTCAGCTGATTTCACTTTAGAGCTTTCCAACGCAAGCAATTTGCATTCCCGACGCAACTATACGCTCGCAGTACACCGCAGGTGATTACTGCTCGCTGGCCACCTGATGCTGCCCCTTCGTCCGCCGGGCGGCATTCAGGGGTCTATAGTAACAGTAATTGTAAATCAATCGTGTGGCGGCGGTGCGTGTGTCTGATGGCTGCTCGGCGACACATTGTTGTAGCATTAACTAGTGCTCATTTGTTTACCACGACCCGGTAGTTATGTGTCAACCTGGATCTGACCACTAGAGGCATCCACAGTCAGGTCAAGTGTACTGTGTTTAATTGTGCAATTGTTATTCAATCATTAATTTCTTGTGAAGTCTTTTATCGCGTCACATATATCATAATTGGATACAACTTATTATCTACTAGCGCGCCGCCCCGGCTTCGCGTGGCTGCTTTATTAATACTAAATATACTGCAGAATTTCTTTATATAAACGTTCACAGCTTTTTTGTCAGTAGCCGGCATCGCGTGCCTATCATGTTTGTTACATGATAGGCACGCGATGCCGGCTACTCGGCAGATCTCTGCATTTTAAATCTGTAATATCTTCGGAAATATTCATTTAAATTAGATGCTGTAAAAGGTCATATTGATCTGTATTAAATGCAAAATGTATTTAAGGTACTTACTTGGATAAGGATTAATGCTGTATTGCTTAAAATCGCTTCGTAAATATGCCATTATTTCTCGTTAAACGTAATTAAAATGATTATTGTGGGTTATCCCTAAGAGATAGATATATACCATTGCATTTTTTTTGTAGACCTTTTTAACCGACTTAAAAAAATAAGGAGGAGGTTATCAATTCAGTTGTAGGTATGTTTTTTTTTATTATTTTTAGTGCGTTACCTCAGAACTCCGTCGTTTATGGACCGATTTGCAAAATTTTTTTTCTTCTTAGAGGAATGGCTTTCCGATTGGTCCCATTTTTCTCAGAATCCAGTTCTGATGATGGGATCCACGAGGAATCGAGGGATCTCATCAAATATTATAGTCAACCATATAGTGATTTTGATATTTTCATCGAGAACTTAAGCATTTACAGTGGAACTGATGAAGAAAACCAGAAATGGCCAAAAGAACTTTATACTCACATATATATCACAATGAAGATAGTTAAGCGACTATGACAATATAATTATGTAAATGGTTCTGAATAGTTATGTTTAAAATGGTATCATCGAAGTGAACTGATGATGATGATGGAGCCGGAAAAGTGTGAAATAAAAATCTTGTTACAAAAAAAAAAACCAACACCACTAAAAAAAACACTAAAAGGATCAAACAACTTTAATTTCGGAAGTCGGTGTTTCTCGGTATTGTTTGTTTCATTTTTACCGACTTAGGTACTTACCGTTATTTTTTATTTGTAAGAAGTTTTTTTTTAAGGTGTATAATGCTGTAGTACATTATTTTGATTTTTCTCGTAGGGTGTTTGCAATGTTAGCGGAAAAAAATAATAAATACATTTTTTAAGATAAACAATTTTTTACGACGTCATTAGAAACCTCTAAAATTTTCAGTATTTCTCTACTATATTATTATGAATGTATTATACAAAAAAACGTTCCTCTTGAATCATTATATCTATTAAAAAACACATCAAAATCCGTTTCGTAGTTTTAAAGATCTCAGCATACATAGGGACAGACAGCGGGAAGTGACTTTGTTTTATAATATGTAGGGATTTTGCCACCTGGGTACTATGTGTACATTAGTGCATTACTGTACATTATTGTATATTATGTGTACATATTGTGTGGCATCTTTAAAGAAACAAAGAGTAAGAAATACAAAACATATGCCATATGGAAACAACTTGCGAGCTGTGAAGCTACGGTGCTGGTGCGATGAGTATGAGGCACCCGCGACATAATATCACACGCAGTGAGCGACACGGACGCGAGGCACGTCAAGTGAACATTACTGTCAAAACAGAGCCGCAGCCTGCCGCAGACACACGGAAATAATATGCTTAATGGTCCGAGCTTGAGTCGCGCGGGCGCACAGCGGGCACATAGCGGGCACACAGCGGGGCACGCCGCCAGCCGATATCATTTTAATATTTAAACTTCGATTCGAATGGAAGTTAAAAAAATATCTCGCTATAAATTTTCCTCTCCGGGCGCATGAATAGTTCGCATCGCCGCGGGAAATTCACATTCGAACTGGAAAAGAAATATTGTAAAGGGAATCCGTTTTAGAGCGAGCAGTGCAAGTGAGGGCGCTAGAGGAGGGGCGGCAAGGGGGTGAGAGGAGGGGGTGGCGTTGGAGAGCGGCGGGTTACGTAACCCGCACACTCGAGCGTGTACAACTTCAACAATATGACGGAAATAAATTCGTATCTGCTGCAGCGGCTGTAACTTCAGATAAAGTTCTGTTCCTCGGCGACTGCTCTCCTAATTTCTGTTTAATTACTCGCCGCTCGCCGATGAATAATTCCCTTTATTGCCCCCGAGCGCTCCCCGCCGCCGCCGCCGCCGTAACACTCACTTAAGCGCTCGTAAACTATTTGTACTATTCGCAATTCGCTCACCGTAAATAAACAATTCACCTTGAAAGTAAGCTTTTGCTAGATATTTTAGTGCTTCATCGTTGAGCCGCTTCTAAATTGGTGTTAGAAGCGACCGGCGGCGGTGGCGTGGGCGGCAGGTATTAAAAGGTTTAGTGAAGTTAGAGAATGAAGCCACGGCGAGCGACGTGTCGGACGAGGTAACGCAGTGATTAGTAAGCGCTGCAGTGCTGCAGGGCGCGGCGGCCGGGGCACGGTGAGCGCTGGGGGGCAGTAAGAGTATTAGCCACAGTTAGTGTCGGTCACTTCTTGCATACAAATGTTCACCGCGGACTTGTCCGTGTTCTTGCGCTACCCACTACTGACTAGCTAGCACTTTGCTCAAGACATACCCATCGATAAGAACCCTGAAACAATAAGCCATCCTTTTCAAATGTTACCATTTGTGTTGTACTTTGGTCATCACATTAAAATGAGGACCATATCTCCTAAGATGAGTGAGTCGTAAATCTTAATATTTGTTGCGTGGACACGGAAGTTCTCATAGGCGCAGATATTATAGGATCTAACGTTTGTAAATATGTATAGTGTGGTACTCGGAAATTGCATCACGTACTTTTCTTTTTTAAACCTATTTGCAAAATAAATATCATTATCATTTATCCGACGTACAATTAACTTCGAACAAAATGTAAGTATATGTATTACCAGCTTTATAATGTTCCCACTGCTGGGACTTCTGCTTTCTAGGAGAGGGAATGCCTGACATTCACCACGTGGGTTACTGGATTTCAGGTGTGATTTTTGGTTCTAGGACATGCCGGTTTCCTAAAGACGTTTTTCGTCACCATTTTGAGAACAGTGATGAAAGAATTAGGTACATAAAGTGAAGCGCCTGCCTAACTAAGTCGCAGCTAACAGTCAGTTAATAACAATGGTCTGCTACGAACAGTTTGTCGGTTTTAACCTGAAATGTTATAATGAAGGTATCCCAGATCACGTGTGACAGTCTGCCGAGACTTATCTGAGTCCACAGAACGTCTCCGTGAAGTTAGCGCTGCAGCGCAGCACGAAGCGGAACTTTTGTATGTGCGCGAAGTTTACAGCTCCACTGAAGGATGCTTCACTGTGAATGGAATCATCGAGTTTAAGAAATAACAGCAGGTTTATATTATGATATTGAAAATATAATATAATCTAATAATATTCCACAATTATCACACAACGCCACTAGACGGCGCCCAAGCTGAGCAGAGCTTGTGGAAATCGACCCCACGACCTCCGGCATAGCAGTCAGGGCCACTAACTACTAGGCCAACAGGTGAGTCGTCGAAATGAGGAGCTCGAGCCTTCAATGGGAGTGGTACGGAGTTACTTGCTGGTTCACCTCATAGGGAACGACCAATTGGAACCGTGCGATAACTTTATAAGTGCCACTGTAAGACTATGTGAAATAAAAATATTTTTGCATTGAAATGATGTAATTTGTAAATTTTGTTGCGGAATGTCGGAAGCTAAGAAATTTGACAACAGTAAGGCCAAACAGTAACATAAGTGGGTACACAATTACTGGGTTGTGAAGGTCTTGTTAGACTGTAAGTCCACCCCAGCATAATAATTGGGAAAAGGATAAGTATTGACCGTCGGATTGAAAATGAGATCACGTTTAGACGCGTCATTAGTATCAGTATATACTTTCACGGCACTGCCGCAGTGGTAAGCCCTCTTCTTTGAAAAGTGACTGGAGAAGATCAACAACGTCTTTACTTTTCACCTGACTGTCCTTTGTTCTCATTGGACATGGATGTTTTTGAGAAGAAACGCCAAGGTGTCACAGTTGTGTGGATCGCCCAGAGGATACGGTTGATCATACGGTGGTAAGTCTGCGCTGCTTGGGCGGAGCACCGCCATATTCTCATATTCGGCGCCGGTGACCTAACTGAAGCAAAAAGGAATGGGAAGTGATCACCTTATTATGTAAAACTGACCGAAACCGTGTAAAGTTGACCGAAACCGTGAGGGCAAGGACATTTTCACGCCCCAGCCGCAGTGGGAGACGCTTCACATTTCAAGAGTCACAGAAAGATTCTCGGCCACCGTAGGTGCAGGCTTCTGGACGACGAGTAATGGGTAGCTCGCTGTTCGGCCGTCTGGTAAGGACCAAGTACGAGTCAATGGCTCGTTGCGTTCTACGCGCGCTTTAAAGAGTTTTATGACAGCAAAGTGGACGGGGTTCAGTAGGACCGATGCCGTTACCGCAATCCTGAAACGCAAAGAGCAAATGAAGGTACACAGGTGGATTTAGTCAGTAAAGAGTGGGAGGAGTTATGCGATGATTGATGATGATTTTAATGATGACGTTTAACCTTAGTCGATGTAATTCCTTGTGCTCTGCTTACCTCTTAGAAGAATGAAGGCGTGATACTATGTCCTGAATGTCGAAGTGTATGATGAATTGATGATGTGTGGAGGCGTGGACGTAATGCGTCTGTGAGGCGCTGACGATGTCGTCCCGAGCGAGCACGGCTACTTAGCGCAAATCTATCCGCGCATTTGTGCCGAAAGACATAATTATGTAGCTTTCATACACTATTATGTAAGTAGGTTAGGGAAATCCCTAACCTGCTTACACAATAAAGTGACTTCCAAAAAAGAGAAGGTTCTCAATTAAGGAGTCAAAATTTTTATTTTTGTTTCCTGTTAAGCGAATCTTCTTCAAATTTTAACCGATTTGAATGATATTTTTTTTTATTTTGAAGAAAATTTCCCGCAAATAGTTCCTTTTTAATTTGGTGAATGTCTGATGAAGAACTTTGGAGATAGTCCATGGAACACTTCAATAAATGATATTAATTAAATAATCTGGGAATCTACAATCACACTCACAAAAACAGACATGTTTAATATTAACTTAACAGGGACTAACTATTTCATAACATAACAGGGATACCGCAGGTATACACTGATATACTTTCAATTTGTTGTTTTATTGTGTGGTGAGGTTCCACCACAACTAAAAAGTGAAAGGTAAAATCGAGTTTTTCATAAAAAAAGCGAAATTACTCTGCCGACGAAGTAACAAAACCAGAATGTAACAAACACAAAATATTTAACTTCGGAGTTTCATAGAAAACCCTACCCACTCCTACTCCACCCTAGTGCCCTACACACAAGCACAAGTAATATCATTGAGAGCGAAACAGTAAAGCGCGAACACCTGCAAGATATTGTTGGTGAGTGTCAGTGTGGCCTGACCGCGTGTCGCGCTCGGCCTCGGCTGTGTCCGACACTCTTGACACCGCACCGCGCACTCATAAGGCTAGCACGCTTGTGTCACTACACATGCTCGAAGAGAGGCCAAACACTTGTTTATTATACACTATTATATTTATTATCACACCTATACACTAAAATAAATAAAAAAGTAAACATAATTGCATTAAATACATATAGGGCTAAACTCAAAATTGAGGAGTGGCTAAAAGAGCAAGACTACGATCTACTGAAAGTCTACTTACTTGGATCTGCTAATCACTTAGACCATACCACACACCCTTCTCGCTTACACGCACTCACACTACATTTGCTCATGACACGACACTACACACAAATACATACACACTACACTTATACTCTACATACACATACATACACTATACATATACATACTATCAGTAAATATATATATATACATTATTATATACTTATATATTTCTTTCTTCATTAATCCACATTTTGGCAATAATCTATACGCTGTACGCTCATTATTTTGTTCGTCCACTATTTTTGCGAAGACACTTCCTTCTAAGATACAGGATCTTCCTAGTTTAGGAGTCAGGGTGTTCAAATTAAATTGACTGTTGTATTGCTTATATTTTTTTTGTGCTTACATTTGGTGTCAAATATGTACTTTATAATAAATAAATATTATTATTATTATTATTATTAGCTAGTATGAAACAATATTGAATCATAACATCTAATCATCATTTTCTCTCAGTTGAGACTAAGTTAAGATACTTATAACTATCAGAATACAAAATAATTGAATGCTGTTGCAATATGCACAGTTGATGAAAACCGATGAGTACCACGCCATAAATAAGCCGGAAGCCTTCGTTATTAAAAAGAAATGAATGCCGCCGCAGCCCTCCTTCATACACTATTCTACATTCATTCTGACGTCACAAGCTTACAACGCTAAAATAGCAGTCGTCGTATTAAAATACGCGATTCATTTCCGGTGAGAGCCTCCTCTCAACCGGCCATTAAATATTTAACGTCTCCGTGCCGAGCAAAAACTGAGAGTGGGCTTAAGGCATTCATCACGCCACCGCACCGCTCCGCACGCGGTCCATACTGAGCCGCACTGGGCCACGCCGAGTCACACCGGGCCGTACCGGGCCGCACCGGGCCGCACCACACCACACCAGGCCGCACCACACCACACCAGGACGCATCACACACAAGCAACCTAATGAGGCGACTAATGCGGTGGAAAATGTAATCTCACAATGGAATATTGAATGCTCGCGTACATTATTCATCGACGCACACAATTATTTTTACATACGAGTATTTCATACGTCTGCGTTACTTCAACATTTTCCGTGGGGAGGCATTTTTTATGCTTCCTTTATTTAAACTGCGTTCGTTTACGTACCTGAGAAGAATTTTAAATAAGTGAGGCTGCTTGTTCAATGTCCATCTGCGTCGAAAACCATTCTGCAATGATCATTCTGCAAGTCTACACCGATTGCCCGCCCAGGTCTGATTTCTGATTTCTGCCCAAGACATGCCTCACCAATTGTACTTTTCTGTCCATCATCCACCACTTACATATTTCAAATGCTAGTGGGGGAGACGGTACACTGGTCGAATCAAAATATAATGAAGCTATATAAATAATAAGGTGAAGCTGATTGACGCAAAAAAAAAATATAAATTATTACATAAAAAAAATATTGAATTATGTTACACATAGATAGTAGGAGAGATATTAATACGTATATATATTATGGGCGCAAAACCATTATTTGATAAGGATTTAAATTTGATCACCTGTTTATTTCTTTTAATGTAATGTGATTAGTAAGCATTCTTTCGCCGTCCATGGAATAAACACCTTGAACTGGAGTAAGGTATTTCTTTATTATCACTCTGTAAACATTTCCTGCCAGTCTACATTATTGTGACTGAGTAATTTGTGTGACGTCAACACCGATGGCGATCATACCGGCACATACAGGTCGTGGCCAGATCTTAGAATTGATCACTTCATGATACGGCCAAGTAAAACTGGCCAGATCGTTTAAACGTTAACATTTGATGATATGTAAATCCTCGTTTGGCCATATCATTGATCATGTAGGATTTCTATGGAAAAAGGTCTAAAGAAAGTAGACCACACGAGGACTGACATAGCGATCTGGCGAAACGATAACATATATAAATAATTTATGCAGCAGATATCAATTCTACAATTTTCTAATGTCGTGCTCAAATATTAGCAGTAGGCGGTGTTTGCAGTCTGCGCTGCGGAGCTCGGAGGCGGCGAGGAAATAAAAAGCTGTTATAGCATTACGAGCGAATATTTGTTTAGTTATAATGTGGGAGCGCCACGCTATGAATTTAATATCGCTCTCGAAGCAAGTGATTTAGTGCGGCGTTGTGTGCTGCAAATTAAAGGGAACGTTCTGTGCGGCGTGCAGTTACAGCGGCGACTGAATGTGGCCGCGGCATGCGATCCGCGCGGCCTGTAGCCCCCCACCCCTCTCGCCACACACCCTCACACACACCCGCTAATAATTAGGGATGTTACGTAGGCGGATGGGTAGACCTTATGGCACTAAGCATATCCTGCAAAGACCGTTTTACGACTTTGTCCCGTTCAAGGCGATTTTTAATTGTATATGAAATAAACTGGCTCCACATATTAGTTGCTTACATGCATAGACTCGTGCTCTCTTGCTACAGAACCTGGTGTGACTTGAAAAGTCATGAACAAACCAGAATTTGAAACTTCGTGTGATACTGAGTTACGTTGTCTGTGACAAATCCGTTCAAAGTCCGAAACAGAGGAACATTTTTTTACGGAAATTCCGTACCTACTTTTAAGTATGGAGGTGTGGTTCCATTCCAACCATACAAATTACATGGTGCTGGAGCTTCACTTGATTACTGCGATAAGCAAATCATACGGTATTTACGATGTAATGGCGAAAATGCCATGTTTTGTTATTGAAAAAGTAGACTTTAGGATAGTTTTTTTTTATCGGTAAGTATTTTAATAATCACCTCGACATAGACATTGTTATCGTTTCATTGGCGTATACCATCTCCTCTCGCAGTAAGTCGCTTTTTATTAATGTATGCATCGCTTTAATAATATAATGAGAAAGTATTGAGACCGGTGAGTAACGAGCGCCGTGTTAAACTGTTGTTCGTCGTGCCTGGCGCTGACCATCGCATGCCGAGCTTCATAAGTCAACCGCGTCGCAAGCGATCTCTATCACATGCTTCGTTCTGTAATAGTTGCTGAGCAAGTTTACGCATGTGTAAAATATACACTCGCACACGCACAAAAGCGGCTTAGTTTTGAGTGAGTGTGTAGGTTCAAGTGCACTGTTCTCTTTGTGTGGGGAAGCTTCAAGCGCCCGCTGTCATATATAATTGCTTAGACATACAGGATCAACGTGCACGTATTTCAAACACGCACATCTAAAACCAAGCTGCCTTCGTGAAATATAACAATAAAGAACTGGTTATACATAATTTATAATCTGATAGTTTCTGAAATTAGACTTAGAATTTTGATCCCGAATGATGAAACTAAAAAACAAAACAATTCATCATGTTAGCATGCATCAGTAAAACAGTAATTTTACATTAATGCTTAACTGTTGGCACTAGCGTGAGACACATGATGTTAGTTTTTTCTGTTTTCCAAGTTTCAACATGTTTTTCTACATTGTGTGTATCTATTTATGTGCGCCAAATATTTTTCTTTCTTTCTTTCTTTCTAACTGCTCACATAGATCTTAAAGTTACAGACACTTCATTGTGTCTCGTTATGTCGTGACGAGGGATACAATAATCAAACGACAATGTTAGAGCCTATGTTATATCACAACGAATTTCTTTCAGTCGACGGCGTCATAAGATGCTGCGACATGACAAAAAAAAATTGAGAAAAAAAAAATCACATAGGCCTACATGGGCACTTATAAACCGTCAGAAGCTATTGGTCGTTTCCTATGGAGAAGAACCGGCAAGAAACTCCATGGTTACTCTTTTTGAAAAAAATGTTGTTCTTACAATATTCCCATATTACAGTATAAGTAGATATTATGTAAGGACAGTGTAGACCAGTCAATATTGTACTCAAAAGTACAATAAAAATAATCATAATAAAAAGTGAGTCGTACTAAGAAGTAATCTAAGAATTCCTATTACGACTCACTTTTTATTATGATACACTGTAGACTCCGGTCTACAGTGTTCTCACATTCGCATTATAAAATAGAGGCTATATAAAAAAAACAAGAAAAATACGAGTACATAATTACAACTATCAATAAATGAGACAAAATAAATTACTAACAAATTTATGGCAGTTGGGTCTAATAACATAAAAAATATTGCAAAAGCAATAAGTAAGAGAGAAAAACACGACGCAGTAATGCGAAACTGGATCAAATATGAGTGTTCGTAATAAGATAGGAGTACTCGCGTGTCGCTCGTGTCGGAGACTGTCGGCAACGCGACGGAGACGCGACTCCTCACCTGATGCCGGATATCTCTGTGCACGGCAGAAGATTTCACTACGTGCTACCAAGAGCAGAACTAAACAATTGTGAACATTTTTTTAAGCTTTTTGATATAATTTTATTTATTTATTAGTACCTAAATATTAAATAATGATTATCAAAATTATGATAGTACCAGGAGTAGAGATTTTATTAACGAAATCATCACTATAATTTTAATTTACTTTGAGATGAAGAATATTCAATAATTTTACCATTATTTATTATATTAATTAAAAGGCTTTTTTTATTTAAATATTAAGCTCAGAGGAAAAGCATATAAATATAGAAGAAAGGCGACAGTAGGAAGCACAACAGAACTTCAAAACACTAAGGTGTGACTGAGTTTTGGGAACGCCGAAATTATGGCAGTAAGTCCATTTATTGAGGCGTGGCTGGAAAGACCTCAAGGCGTCCTCACCTTCCTGATGACGCAGGTTCTCACAGGACATAGGTATACCCTGCTTGAGCAGAGCACTGCCGTGTCCTCGTGGGGGCGATCGGTGGCAACGTCTCTGGCGTCGGCCCCTGGCTCAGGCCATGGTCTGAAGCGAGGAGGAGTGGCAGGCGGTCGCCTCCTTCTGCGAAGCAGTAATGCTAGCAAAGGTGGCGGCTGCATGCGCACGCGCAAGGGAACGGCCTTCACGCCCCAGCCGCCGAGATCCTGATCCCGATTTCCGGCCACCGTAGGCGCGGGTTTGCGTACGGCGAGCAATGGGTAGCCCACCGTCCGACCGTCCGGTAACCGTCCGGAGTGAGCCCAAGTCGTCGACGGCGCGTATTGTTCCACGAGTGCCTCGAGGAGCTGTCAGCAAACCGTAGGGCCCAGCAAGGCCAAAGCCTACTAGGCCCATGGGTTCGCTTCTGAAAGGAAAACCCGGTCCTGGTATGAAATGCAATGAAGGGACTAGAGGTGGGTTTTAGTCAGTAAAAGTCTGACACGCCCTCCCGCCCCGCCTAAGGGCAGGATATGTCATTGGATGATTTCCTACATAAGAAAAACCGTAGGCACGGGCTTGCGGACGGCGAGCAATGGGTGGCTTGCCGTCCGACCGTCCAGTAACCGTCCGGACCAAGCCCAAGTCGTCAACGGCGCGTGCTGTTCCACGCGCGCCTCAAGGAGATGTCAGCAACTGTAGGGGCCCAGCAGGGTCGAAGCCTACTGGGGCCAAGGGTCTGATTCTGAAAGGAAGACTCGGCCCTGGTACGAAAGGCAACGAAGGAACAGGAGTGGGTTTTTGATTTTCCCACCGGAAAAAAAAAAAAAAAAAAAAAAACATAAGAAAAAGGTGTGACTGAGTTTGACTTAGTATTGTTGAATGTATGCTTCTTACATACGCTCGTGCTGCTCGTGTCGCACGTGTCGTTGTGCTTCTTGTAAGTTTTCTTCTGTAAGTTAGCTGTAGTCTTAACTTAGTAGAGTGTTGAATGCAATGTATTAGCATAGAATACTAGCAAGTGTCACGCAAGACGGAGTACTGGTCACTTGCGGTAACAGCTGGTCATTGAGAAAGTTGCGCACAATAGTCTAACAACATCGTCTATTGGAGTTATTTGAGCAGTTCCACTCGACGAGCAGAGTCTGCAGGCACTTCAGCAACGTTCGATCGTAATTATAACGCATAATGCAAGACTATGCGGTGTCGGTCACATAATCGTATGAAAGACGTCCGGGATGGTCTTTCGTTCTGTCGCAGTAGCCAGCGGTGAGGAAGGTTAGGAGTCCGTCACCGCATGCCGCAGCGATATGTGTTCTGATCAAAATACCAAATCTGTATGCGTACTGAACATGTTGTTTTGTTTGTGTAGTTATAGTGTGATGTACAGGATGTTATCAGTAGATATCGAGCTACATTACATCTATGTATCAAAGAAAGCTGTCACTGTGCCGTTACAAGTTAAATGCGCAAATGTATGTGTATGGGGCTGGTCTTCACTGTTCATGCATATGAATGCATGAACAGTGAAGACCTTGCATAAGGATGCATACTCCTGACTAGCCTCTGAGATGTGTTCGCTCATAGGATACGACCGGTTGGTGACGTCACAGCGCCCCTGACGTCGACAGCTCACGGACAACAGCTGTCAATGTGTTGCGCCGACAGATTGCGATGCCAACTGCAGCTGTAATTACACTTCGGACCTCGCCCCCTCTTCTCATCTCACCCCCTCCCCCGACTTCAGCCCGGAGACCTCTTAAACTGACGCAAACCTCTTTCCAGTTCCGTTATGCGACACTACACAAGCACTAAATTACTCTATAGTGACCCCATATTCACCTAGCCAGCGTTATCACCCACTCAGAACCATAAAACCAAAAACAAGTGACCCTAACTAAAATGAATTACGACTTATTTATATCACAAATATTATATTAGATGCTCGCGAACAAAATATTTACTTACCGGCAGGAAAATGAAGGCCGCCCCAATTCATCCTAATTAATGATCATCAGAAGTAATTAATTTACATAATTGGAAGAGAATTACGTCGAAATGCAAAATAGTCGAACAAAACACTGAAGTCGAAACGAATTTGCATAACGATAGAATAAATTATGTCTCGCGGTGAACGACAGCAATGCGTAGCACGATCGTAGCACGCACGTAGCTCGTTCGTAGAACATTCGTTTCACACTCGTAGCTCGCTCGTAGCGTGCTTGTAGCTCGCTCGTAGCAGTCGTAGCACGGTCGGAATACGCTCATATTACTAGCTTAGCATGGTTGTAGCACGGTCGTAGCTTGATAGTAGCATAGTCGTGTAGCGGTTTAGAGATAATAGGAAAAATCGTCGCTGTTTCATACAATGATCCTCAGTACGGTGGGTAATAGTCTACTATATAAGTAAAATGTATGTACTCATATAGATAATGAACTCATATTAAGTTCTTACAAAAAAATGATTGAAAAACTCTTAAATTAATATTCAAAATTGCTACGAAAATTGCAAGAAGATCTCGTCAATACGGATCAGAATAAGTACTTTCTTCTCATCACAACCTATTGCAATTTTAATTCAGTTCACTTAGAGAAACTACATCTTACGATACATCGTTTTTAATTACGAGATGGTTATTTATAGCAAAGGTTACGTTTTTCCATACAAATTAATGATAATATGGACGCATTTAAAAATGGGTAGATACACATCATGGTACTCGTAGTTGCACTTCAGAGTATCCGTGACCTCCTTCAATTGATCAATGCTACCAGTACTTTCGTTACGCTGCGTATCATTTGTACTTTCAGTTGGCTGAACTGTATCACCTGAGTCATGCTATGCACGTTGCTGACCTTATTGTGCGCGAGACACAATAGCCCAGAGTCACACTGCGTGCATTGCTGAACCGTGCACTGCAATCTATACCTACTTCGTATTATGATTCGAAAAGCAAGGGCTGAACTGTACCACACAGTTTTGTTTTATACGCTCTATAATAGGTATGTTGTTATGATGTCCCGAACATTTTACAATGGGGACAAAATAAGATAAAAGGTTATTAGATAAGCACACATACCAGAATGTCTTTACGTCCATTTGTACAAAAGTTATGTACATATGAAGCAGTGGCTAAGGAATAAGTAAATAAAACAGAACAACCATGAGTCGCTGTCTGTGTTGTGTCGGTGTTGTCTGCATGTGCGAGTAATAGTTACATGTGTAGTGTTGATGCACCAGCTAGCTGTGCACGTGATCTGCTTCACAGTGTGTTTGATTCAACACTAACTTGAGTAGTCATTTATTTGACTGACAACTTTACACTCATGACCCCGCATCAACTCTGATCTCGTTTCGTTTACATAAATTATAAATGTTTTATTTTAATATTTTCTGACTCGACTGAAAAATAACCTCTTTTATTTTGAACTCGATGAAAGAATATAATATATTAGTAACTACAGAGAAAAAATAACTTTGCTAACTAATCTTAAAAAAATTCATACTTAATTAAAAAAAACCCTTAATAAGGGCTATTTTTCATTCAGAAATTAATGAATGGTATAATAATATGTATATATAGCCTTAATATAGAGCTAGTGGTAACGACAATTTTAATATATAATAATAATATCGTCACATTATCTCTGGTTGTTCTCGTCTAGCTAACGGAGAGTACTTGTATAGGCACAACCAGGAGAGAAGTAGCCAGGATTATCCATCAGCAACTTGCTCTGAAATACTCTCTTGTGGAATCGGAAGTGCCGTACTACAGGTATGAGCCGGACCCAGTTCTTGATAATGGTCATATCACTTTGTACTGGACCGGCCCATCATCACTGACAGGACTATTGTAGCCAATAAGCCTGATATAGTGGTGGTGGACCGAAGCGAGAAGCGTGCAATGATTGTTGACATTTCCGTTCCACATGACGAGAACCTCGTGAAAGCCGAGAAAGATAAACAAAATTAAGTAAACTGACTTGGCTCGCCAGGTTGTCGTTATGTTGGATGTGGACTCGGCGATCATTGTACCGACAGTCGTGTCGGGCAATGGCTTAATAACCAAGAACCTCGACCGACACCTTAGGAGGCTCGTGTTAGGCGTCTGGATTGGGAAAGCGCTTGAAAGGGCTTGATTCAGAAAGCGGTACTCCTGGACACGGCTCGCATTGTTAGGGGAGGTTCCATTCTCTGGAGCCCTGACCGCCGGTAGCTTGGACCCTGTTCCCGATACCGGTGGTATACTAATTTTTATATTTTTAAATGTTTTATTTTTTATTTTTTAAATATTTAAAAATGTAACTAATATGTTTATGTAAATGAAATAAAGAAAATAATAATATAATAATATTCCACAACTGTCACACAACGCTGCCTAGTCCCAAGCTAAGCAGTGCTTGTGTGTTCAAATGTATTGTGCTTATACATTAAATAACCTAACCTACGGTGTGCAAAGTTGGTTACTTACTGAACAATAAAAAGCCAAACTCAAGAATTGTCAAAGGGCAATTAAGCGCAGTATAATAGGTGTCAAGTGATTAGATTGCGTTAGAAATACCAAGGTGCGCTCCATAACTCAAGTAGCAGATGTCGGGGAAAAAACAGCGAGGCTGAGGCGGGAGTGGGCTGGCCACGTTGCACGAATGCACCCGGACAGATGTGTGAGGGACACACGCCTGAGGTAGGTCGACGCCATTGACGTTGACAGTGGCGATGGTGATGTGATCGCCCTAGACAGAGAAGTTTGGAATGAGACAGGGGAGGCCTTTGCCCAGCAGTGGGACTGGGACACAATACGGGCTACTAAAAAAATACAATAAATAATAATGACACAAAAGAAAATAATTCCCTAATTTGAAAAACACGTCACGAAAAAAAAACTTGGACAAGATAGTCTTCCAAAACGCTCGTCCGTCGCTACTTCCTAGCGTTTCATCTGTAAAGAGGTAACGGCGCAACGAGCTTCCCAGAGACGGATATTTATCAGATTCATTTATGAGAGTAGTAGTAACATGTTTTCTTTAATAAGGAGCTAGGTTTAAAGAATCTTTATTTCTCAGAAGAACATATTATATCTTCTTCTTCTTAATCTTTCACATAAATGAGTTTAAGAATTTTAGTTTAACAGTCGTCATCTAATGACGAAGCATGCAATAGACCTTACAGTACAATTACAATAAAATTGTACTATATATAGCTTGTGATTATAATAATAATAATCCCATTAGGGCTTTCCTCTCTCAGGAGGCCTGACCCCCGGTAGCTTTTTTTTTTTTTTTTTCGGTGGGAAAATCATCTTATGACATCCCCCGCTCTTGGGCGGGGCGGGAGATAGTGTCAGACTTTTACTGACTAAAAAAAGCTTGGACCCTGATCCCGATGCCGGTGGGCTACTATTTTTTATATTTTTAGTTCTTAATTCTTTATCGTATACAAAAACATAACATAATATATTGACATACAGACAGTTCATGCACAAAGGCGAGCGTAACTCAGCGATGAGTTTTCTCCCAGCAAACCTTTGAATTATAGAGGGAGAACATATTCGAGGGTAGGATCCAGTGCACAATATAAACCTACATACTAAGTCTAATATATAATTATATTATACATACTAATACTAATACATACTATTTAAACTAATATTATATCAATAATGAAAGGAAGTGCTCTTTAAGTTTCCTTTTGAAGACATCTAGAGAAGGGCTATCGCGAAAAGAGTGTGGCAGAGAGTTTCAGAGACGTACTGCAGTTACAGAAAAGGAGCCATCATAGCGGCTAAAAGTATGACGTGAAGTGCGGAGGAGAAGAGAATAGGTGGTGCGACAGAGTTTACCCCTCGGGACGAGGTACTTAAAGCGTTCACGAAGGTATCGAGGAGCATTAGGATTGTGAACGATTGTATAGAGAAGAGGTAGAATATGTATATCTCCCCGACGCCGAATTAGCAGCCACCTTAATGTGGTCCGGAACTTCGACACGTGATCGTATTTGCGGAGGCCAAAAATAAAGCGGATGCACAAATTCTGCAGTCATTTAAGTTTGTTTAGCTGTACCTCCGTAGCATCTAGAAAACAAAAATGTTTTTTTAATATGTTTTTATAAAAAAAACCCTTCTCCTTTCAATTAGTTTTGTGTTTTAAGAAATATTTAAAAATGTAAATAATAATATATTTTTAGATAAAAAATAAATGGAATAATACTACAAATTGGAGGCAATTTGTATTAGAGGCATTGCACTTCAATGGACATCAACATATTTAAAATTAACAGACAACAGCGTGTTATAATTACAAAAGGGAATCGACATAACGACATGACACAGCACTTTTCTGAACTCAAAAGCAACAAATATGGCGTACCACAAGGAAGTGTGTTAGGCCTAATTTTATTAATTTTCTTTATTTTAAGTAATCATAAATGCATACTTTATGTCTGAGGCACAACGTGCAATGACCGTCTGCTCGCGTCACACTCCCGCCACTCGTCAATGACTGCCACCTGTTATCTACAACCTATACGTACGTACATATGTATAGCCCAGACATTCACTCCTGCTCCACACGTTTTCACCTGACGCCTGAATTAATACTCAATCCTGATCTCATCTCCAACAGATAGTTTCACATTAAAATCGATTATTCAGGTCACCACTATTCATGAGAAATGGTTATTAAGTGAATTGTTTGTTTGTTACAGGTAAATATTTTGCTCTGCTCTGAATCGGTCCGGCAGCGGTCAAGCGTATGTACATACAGTGAGAAAACAATAAGAGGTTAACGTAGTATCAAACCTGGAGCACAGTTCTCTAGCTGTAAGCGCATACTTGAATGACTGGAATCTAGATATTTTAGTCTGTGAGCTAAACGAGAAGAGCCCGAAATGCTGTGTAGAGCTCGTATTACTATCTGCGAGTTCAATATTTATCTATTTGTAAGCTAGTATGCCCAGTTATAGAATCAATTAGAGCAATAAGTCGAGTATGTTTTGAAAATGTCAATAAAACCCGACTGACAAAATAAATTATCAACAAATCTGTAATCTATCTAAAATAATTTCCACCGACTGCACCCGATTGAGTGAAAAGTGATTCATTTGAAACTTCTAAATAGTTTTTTGTTGGTCGGGTTTTTTGAAAATGTATTTTTATTTATTTTAGTGAGTTATAATTTCGACTACATCACATATTTATACGACTACAATATTAATGAATGGAGTTCGACATTTTTTTTTAAATCAATATTCATTATTATATTCATATAAGATTTCCAATGACCTGGTGAGGGTGCCAATGACGTGGAAATCCGATAGATGCAAGACGCACAGGATCGGTCATTATGGCGACATTTGGGGAAGGCCTATGTCCAACAGTGGACGTCTTTCGGCTGAAGTGATGAAGATGTCGGGTGTCAAGACCTCTCTTGTTAAAATCCATACAAGCGTTTAGGCTACAGAGCGTGCACAATCAAACTTTCAAAAAACATTACTCTCATAATTTTAAGGGTATATTTTTCTTCGATAATAAAAGGTTTGATTAAAAACGGGTTGGACTAAGATAGCTTAATTTTTTCCTATTATTATAATAATATGGAAGTATTGTATAAACAATTTTTTTTTAAAGAGTAACCGTGGAGTTTCTAGCCAGTTCTTCTCCATAGGAAACGACTATTTGGAATCAAGCACTATTTTTTTTTTATTAATGTTAGGCTAGCGATTGACCACCATCTCACCTGATGGTAAGCGATGATGTTGCCGATGATGGAGCACGCTTGCCTAGAAGTAGCCTATTCACTCTTGACTTAAAGACCCCCAAGTTGTAGCTATCAGAAAACACAGACACCGGCAAGGAATTCCACTCTTTGGCTGTGCGCATAATAAATGTGTTCTCAAAACGGTTTGTGCGTATGGGTGGGATGTCTACCATATACCGGTGGTGCAACGCCGTACGCCTAGTGGTCCGATGATGGAACGGACTTGGCGGAATTATTATGCAATTTCAGTGCACACTCCCTGAAATGTAAACTGATGGATTTGGAGCTTCGACTCAACAAGTGCATCATTGCCGATGATCCTTTTGGCTCGCCTCTCAATCAACTACTAGGTATTTGGCAGACCCGTCCCAAAGATGAGAACAGTACTCCATACACGATCGTATTTGCGCTTGATAAAGGTTGAGCAGCTGTTTCGGCGTGGTACTTCACGCCGAAACAGCACCTCACCTTTGCTAAGATCCCCAATTTTTTGGCAGCCAGTTGAGCATTTGCCTCGACGTATGAGCCGAAATTGAGAGTAGATGACAACGTAACCCCAAGAAGCTCAAGGTGGTCAGTTATTGGCACGGTCACACCTCGGAAAGATGGAGCCGGGTGGAATTGACTCCGTTTAGCGGAAAAAGACACGCTTGGGTTTTAGTTGCATTGAACTTGACCAGATTGGCATCGCCCCTATCGGAGACCGCCTTCAAGGACGAGTTCAAGCGTTCAACCATAGCCTCTCTAGAATGCTAGAATATAAAATATAAACATCTTAACATTAGAGAGAGGTCATCCATCGAATCCGACTCGGCTGGGCAGCGTTCGGGAAGCTGCGCGGTATCTTCTCGTCTAATATACCACAGTGTCTCAAGACAAAAGTCCAGTGCGTGTTACCAGTGATGACATATGGTTCCAAAACGTGGTCGCTCACGATGGGCCTCATCAGAAAGCTTAAAGTCACTTGCAGCGGCTTGGGCACGAGGATTGCCTCTCCCTCATACTTTCTGCCGCATCCTATACTCGCATTACGCAAAAGTAGGTAACTGCTTTCTATGCCCTTTCGCTTCGTATCGTGGCGTGAAACAGGGCCGGATGCGAGAGGTCGCCGCCGCTGCTTGGGGCAGATCTTCACCGTGTGCTTCAACTTTTTCTCTGAGTGATCTGACAATGGTAACACTCAGGCGATTCTTCTCGCCGAATCTGAACAATAATCTCCCAAAAAAACAATGTCCGGTGAGGACCTGTGTCAGGTGGAAAGCGAGGTCGCCGTGGCGCTTCTCTAGCCACTCCTCAAAGAGAGGACTTATCGCCGTGATTGTAATGTGTCTAGCGCTAGGTTGCGACTTTTGCTGTCTTTATTCCATGAGGTCCCACCGGAGCTCTGTCCACTGTACCGCGATTTGTCACGGCATAGGAGTCAACCTTCACCAGTGCGTGTGTGCAAGGACTGTTGCCTCCAAATCTTTTATCTGTTCTCACCAATCCTTCGAACAATCGCGAGTTTCTCCTTACTTCTACGCGCGTTAATGGACAATCGCTTCCAAATTTGGTGATGTGAGCTCCATGCGAAGCTCGACAAGGATCGATCGCGGCGCAAGTCCGATTCCGGGTCAACCAGCCACTAGACGCGACCGCGCGACGCGCGACTACACTCATTTGCATACTAGCGACCAAGCGAAGCATGCATCGCGTAATCTAGATATTATTATGTTCATGACGCTGTTCGCGTGACTTACACTTGTAAAGAGACAAATACATTGTTGTTATGCTAATAAATGAATGAGATACTTTTATATGCGTTTTTCTCACTCCAGTAGAAACTCAATTTCGATAGCACAAGGTGCAGAGCCATATGTGTGTAAACATGGTGATAGTGTGGCGCCGTCACTAGAGCCGTCGCGTATGTGAGCGACCGGCGCGCCACAGTGGGTGCTTGGTCGCGTAGAGAGTAACGCGTGCTGTCGCAGCAGTAGCTGTATGCGTCCACTAGCTTCTGACGTTTTATAAGTGCTCATGTAGGCCTATGTGAAGTAAAAATCACCATCGCCTCATCGCACTGTGCGCCTGGGGTACCAGGCGCACAACACCATGACATTTTATTACACGAATTACCATGTACGTGATGCAAGTAGAAATATTCATGATAACTCTTGTAATACATGTGAAAAAAATGTAAATAATTTTAACGTTTTGTAAAGACAGACTGGCTTGCACTGCGAGTTAGAAAACAGTCTCAATACGGTGTCAGAAAGTTCACAACGCAAGTACCCAGTTCAGACTCGACGCGACGAACACCGCACGGTTTGATCATCACCGCGGCCGAGGAGCGCTTTACTCATTTCCAAGACTAATTCAGTATTAATGAACGGAATCGCGCCCCTAATGAATACTAGACATTTGTCAGGAAGGAATCTAGGCCGGTTTGGAACAAGAAACCATTCGTTTTGTTCGCTGTGTCCCGACATCTCAGCGCAACTATATTTCACTCATAAATAATGTGTTCTCCTGCCGCCGCAGACAAATTATTAATGGAGTGTTGTTTGTTGAGTATCACAGTATTATCTCCGTACAAATTGTAACCTCGCGCGGCGCGGCAGTGCGGCGGCGGGAACACTACACAACTACCGGTACACAGTGTGGTAGGTGGAAGGGCTGGAGCTCATAGCAGCCTCTATGAAAATTAAGATCATATAAATAAAGCATCTGCTCTTAGCTAAAAGCATGAATTAGGGGTCCATGTGAGTTACGATCATTATGATTATTTCAAATAAATAATGTAGTTACATAGCTATGGCACTAAGTTATGTAACAAAAAAATTATACGTACACGTCCATCTAGACTAATAGATAATAATACTCCAAAACACCAGCATCCAGCAGTTGAGAATGACAACCAACATCATGAACCCACGCACAACATCTCACCAACTGATTCTGTTCGATGATAGCTTGGCGTTTATTAGTGGTGTTTTAGGACTCGTTATTTGAATATGGAGGCAATTTTATTACAGTATATTCAATATCAATCAATCCGTTTGATTTTTTTCGAACTATATTGGGGCGACTTTCAATTTATCTGAATGCAGTGCCAGAATTCCACATGAAGCAAGTGGAGCAACTGCCTAACAGACGTCAACCACTTAATAACTGACCGATAAGCCTTGGTAACACTGGTGTCATATTTCTGCCATTCGACTACTCGTAGCGACTGTCGAAGATAAACATAATGATAGCTGGGACCAAAGGTTTTTTTTTGCAACGATTTCGTGGCCCTGGCCGTCATTGATCCTAGCGGAGCCCTTCACTTATACTGACATCTCTTTGAGGTGCGCGGCGCCCACATCTTAAGGTGTTTTTAATGTTATGCGGTTTCAATCACGCATGCAGAGTTGCCCCGCACGCGTAACCCCCGCAAATTTCCTTTTCATGTAATCATTTATTGTAATGCGTGGAATACGCACGCGGGATGCGGGGTGTCATGCCAGACAGCAGCCCGGCGCGAGGCCACAGCGCTCTTGTCGTCCATTGTACGCAACCATCACGCACAGCAGCCCGTAGCAAACTAGATCGTAGGTAAGCGTGTCTCGTCTGCATGCGGAGCAATCGCTTGCCTCTTATCGAGCAGTGAGCTACTACTAGCAGTGAGTCTGTAAGCCCGTGCCTATGATGGCCAGGAACTGCGGTGGCTGGGATGTGAAGATATCCTCTCTCTCACGCTTTCCGCCACCACCTTTTGCTCGCAAATAGATGTCATCGCTTTTCATTCCTTTTCGCTCTGGACTATGGCCACTGAGGGGTCGCCACCGCCGAATGCCTCCACGAGGAAACGTTAGTACTTTACCCAAGCGGAAATACCTCCACCGTATACCTTGCCTCCGAAGGCTTAACATACTTTCCGAGACACAGAGGAGTCCTGGTATGTAAACGATGGTTACCTCTCCACACTCTCTGTCTTCGGTGAGAGTTGCTTAACCTCGATATAATGCAATATCAAAGTACTCATTATTCTATTGGTAAACCAATGCGTTTGACATTAATTTCTGTGCACACGCGACAGTGGAAGTTACCCTTGTTATCAAAATTCGTATAAATATGTCAATTGTCAAATAAATAGTCAGGTATTAATCAATAAGTTTACCTAGAAATTATAATAAATTATTATCATTACGAATGTCAAAAACAAATTAAAGTACAATTATAAATCTTTATCATTCAAGAAGTCATTAATAGAATAGTAACATTTTTGGAATAGTAATGTAGTCAACTTAATTTTAAATATGCGTATGGGGTGTTCTTTTAAACTGTGTGGAATTTTATCATATATGATAGGGCCCATTGACATTATACTCTTTCTTTATAATGCTGCTTTGTATTTTTCTGTATGTAATAAATTATTATATTGTAGTCTCATAGGACCTGCGCGTAATCTAATGTCAACTAGAGCTGGAAATAAATTTAAATTCGACCTAACAAAAATGGACACTTCCAATATGTAAAGACACGGGAAGGGTAGTATTTTTAGTGACCTAAACACAGGCTCACAGCTATCAGTAGTTTTTAAAATTGACATTAATCTTATGCATCGTTTTTGGGCTTTGAAAATCTCCTCCCTCTCACTACAAACCCGAGAATATCACTCCGAACCTCAATATCAATGCAACCAAACCATGGTAAGCTGTTAGAAGTGTAGTATTGCTTACTTTGTGCGGTAAGTTGTGCAGTACTAAGAATCTGCGGAAGTGGGACTGACACTGAAATAGACTATACTGACGAGTACATCTATTTAGGACAGCTTATAATTTAAAAAGAACCCATGCAAAAGAAAGTGGCGAAAAGAATTACAAATGGCTGGAAGAGATACTGGAGCCTGAGAGGGGCTATGAAAGATAAAAAACTTCATATAAACCCCAAAAGTAAACTGTTTAACACCTGCATTCTACCTGTTTTGACGTACGGATGCCAATCATGGGTGCTAAATCATGAAATACTAAGCAAACTATCAACTTGTCAGTATGCAATGGAACGAAGTATGCTAAACATCAGAAAGTCTGACAGATTGAAAAACTTCGTCATCAGAAATAAAGCAAAAACTACAGATGTAACAACTAAAATCAAAAGACTGAAATGGAGATGGGCTGGCGACGTGATAAGAGGATGCAACAAATGGAGGCAAAGAGTGACCCACTGGTATCCCAGAGACGGCAAGAGGAAGAAAGGTAGACCGCAAAAAAGATGGGTCGACGACATTAGACAGGTGGCCGGAGTCACGTGGAACAGAGTGGCACAGGAAAGGAAAGAATGGAAAAGGTTGGAGGAGGCCTTTGCCGATTGTCAAACAGATCTAGGAAAGATAACCAAGCAACAGATATTAAGTTAAATAGTTTATGAGTCAGTGTTATTATATTATAAGTTTAAATGCATTGTAATCACCTAAGTGATCTGAATAAAAAGGCTATATTATTATTATTATTCCATTTATTAAATTTATATACATATTGATTACATTTATAAATATTTCTAAAAAAAAAACTTTAAAAATATAAAAAATAGTAGCCCACCGGCATCGGGAACAGGGTCCAAACTACCGGTGGTCAGGGCTCCTGAGAGAGGAATCCCCTAACAATGCGCGCCGTGTCCATGAGTACTGCTTTCTGAATCAGGCCCTTGATCCAGCTGCCTAACGAGAGCCTCCTCAGATGTTGTTCGAGGCTCTTAGCTATTAAGCCATTGGCTGTTACGACTATCGGCACAATGATTGCTCTATCCACTTCCCACACATGTCGACAACCTTGCAAGCTAAGTCAAGATATTTAGTTTGTTTATCTTTCTCAGCTTTCATTTTCATTTATTCATTTTAACAATTTTCACGAGCTTCTCGTCATGGGGGACGCTATATCAACAATCATTGTGCGACACTCTAGTCGATCTATCACCACTATGTCAGGCTTATTGGCAACAATAGTCTTGTCAGTGATGATAGATCGATCCCAATACAATGTGACGCTGCCATTCTCGAGAACTGGGTCGGGCACATACCTATAGTACAGTACTTCTGATTCCACAAGATTGTATTTAAAAGCAAGTTGCTGGTGAATAATCCTGACTACAAGGTTGTGTATATGCAAATAGTCTCCGTTAGCTGAATGAGAACATCCAGAAATAATGTGTCGGATTGATTCTCCGGGGCGGTGGCATGCCCGACAGATGTCAACCGTATCGTCCTTCACAATGTATTTCTGGTAGCTGTTCGTCATCATAACTTCGTCCATAATTGCAAAGACAAAACCTTCGGTTTCTCCAAAGAGATCACCAAAGCGCAGCCAGGATACGGACGCTAAAATATCAACAATGGGAACCGTGCACTAGCTTCTGACGTTTTATAAGTGCCCATGTAGGCCTATGAGAAATAAAAAAAAATTGACATTGACTTTTGGCCCCATGTAAGGTCCGGCAAAAACGCCCGTGAAGCACCTTGCCCTGTCATACTGCCCTGCGTTCATTAGTATCCATTACTGTAGGTTTGCGCCAGTTCTCGTTAACCAAGGCGAGCGGAGTGAGGCCTTTGTCTACCGCAAACACATCTCGGTGCATCCCCATGTCGGTTTTCAGGAAGTATTCCCTGAGACTGCATATCTCACGGTTATGCAGGGTCTTAGCATTTAAGAAACCACGACCTCCGCACTTCCACGGGATATACATCCTCATCACCGACGACCGTGGGTGATGCATCCGATTTGCGGTAAGTAGTGAGCGGACCCTCCTATCCAGGGCGTCGAGTTCCATCTGAGTTCATTTGAGTAAACCGAAAGAGTACATCAAAACCGGCATGACCCAACCATTGAAGGCGCGCGCCTTGTTCCCGCCTGATAAAAGACACTTTATTCAGGCGGCCAAAGAAGCGCTCCCTCAACGATTGTTTCATGTCAGCAGCATTGATGCCTAACGCTTCCGACATACCCAAATACTTGTAAGTTTCGGTTGAGCAGAGGGATCTGATGTATATGGAATCCGAGAGTTGGGTACCCACGGATTCCATAATCTCCCCTCGCTTTACATGCATGACTGCACATTTGTCCAAACCAAATTCCATCCTGATGGCACCACTGAAGGTTTCAGTTACCTTCAGTAGCTCCATCAGTAGCAAGTTGTTGGACCCAAAAGGTTTCAGATCATCCATGTAAAGAGGGGAGATATAACCTGACCACCTCTTCTTAACCGGTAGCCCAAGCCGAAACCCTCCAGCAGTGTGCTCAGAGGGTTCAAAGCTAGGCAAAACCACAGTGGACTCAGACTGTCGCCCTGGAATATGCCACGCTCGATCCTTATCGGTTCGCTGCTCTCTCTGATTTGTCGACATCCTGGACAGTGAAGGGCCGTCCTCCACTGTCCCATACACGACATCAGGAAGGTGCAAAGAGTTGCATCAACTGTATGCAGCCCCAGCACCCTCATGAGCCATATATGTGAAACTGAGTCATAGGCCTTCTTATAATCTATCCAACATGTCGACAGATCTCTTCGAGAACGACGAACCTGTTGGCTAATGGCAACATCAATGAGGAGCAGCTCCTTAGTACCATGGGACCCGTTCCTACATCCATTCTGAGAAGCAGACATAATGGAGTTTGTCTCAATATGACTATTAATTTAGAATAGATGTAAGAACTTTATAGACCGTCGGCAAGCACGTGATCTGTCTATAATTTTTAGGCTCCGCAGTACTACCCGATTTATGGAGCAGGTGGGTTATTCCTGTCGTAAGGAACTGGGGCAGCGACCCTGACTCTAAGGCAGATTGGAATTGGGATGCCAAGCGAGCGTGCGATCTTTGAAACCATTTAAGCCAGAAGTTGTGCAGCCCGTCCAGCCCTGGAGATTTCCAGTTAGGCAACGGACGGACTGCACGAGCTACATCTTGGGGGCTGATGGTAATTGTCCCTATTTCTGGTATAAGATCGCACGTTCGCTCGATATCCCGAGTCCAATCACCCTCGGTGTGACTGACAGGCACCGATCAGATGCTGCGCCAAAATGAACACATGGCATCATCAACCGGTAGGCGCGTATCAATCACACCTTGGTCCGGTCGCTCCCAAGCTCTATAAACCCACCTTTTGTTTCTTTGTAACGTGCGATTCTGGGTGTACCGCTTCACTCCGCCGCTTGTACCGTCGAATACGGTTTACCCATGCATAGACCTTCTGCTTCAGGAAGTCGATACGCTCTGTGATATGGGGTACATAATCTCGAGGACTAATATCTGTCCCCGAGAACGCCCGCCTCACAAAGCGCATCACCATAAGCTTGCCGATGAGTGCTTTGGCCTCACCGATACGGCACTCGATCCTGCACTGCCGCTGCTGGTACAGCTGGTCGTGTATCTCGGTCACTGTTAGGAAACTTACAGCAGCACAATACAAGATCGAGTGGGTATCAATAAGGTCTTCGATGCTATCAAAACAATTAGATAGCTGCGAATCCAGAGCACACACCAGCGACCCATTTTTCTTATGCACGAGAAAACAAGGTAATCTAGGTCTAAGCTCAGCCGGTGTGAAGCGGTACTCCCGGAATGCATCCTCCAAAACGCTCCTCAAACATACATTGCACTGGGTACTCACGGATATAGCCCCGTCATCATCATCCTTTCCAACGTGGTCGGGTCGTGGTGAAACATTGGGTTGCAGTTGCACCGCGGCCTGTGGCGAAGAAGGTGAGACTCGGCTACTCCGTTATTCGAGGCGAAGTCTATCAAGTACGGCATCATCCAGCATAAGGTTACGCTGGATGACCCGCACCTGATCCGATAGTCGTTGGGCCAAAACGTTGACAGCTGGCTCAAGCACCTGAAACAGAGAGAGCATCCGACCACGGTACGCAGTCAGGTTACTTCCCACCTCAGTAGCCCCAAAGTATAAGCGCATGACATTTTCGTTAATGGATTGTGTCCATCGCATGCGCTGCACACTTCCACCGACAGTGGGGACCCTATCAGAGGCCGGTGGGCCTCGAGGTCCTAAGCTGGCCGGAGGTCGGCCTCTTCCTCGCCGAGGCGCAGGTGGTGGTGTCGTCGGCGGCGAGAAGTATTCGTCGCTCGAGCTCGACGCAACTGCAGTGACCGGAATTATTATTAAAGCGTAGATCTCTATGGAGAAAACGTGCAAGAAAACTCCATGGACACCCTTTTATTTAAATCATATTATGAGCATGCAATATTGGTCACATATTTCATGTTGCTTTTATTATGTGAGCACAATGTAGATAAATAATAAAAAATAAAATAATTAAAACATAAAAATTTAATTAAGCCACTGGCAGCTAAGAAATGAGCAGTCTCAACTGATGGCACCCGATCACGAGCATGACGCGTGCATCAGCCCTACTCAGCTCAATCATTTTGAAGGGAACTGAATGACCCAATAACACGTGCCACCATCAGCAAGACATTTGAGTGAGCATGACCCACTCCCAACTGCTATGCTCGTTATGTCAAAAAAGTTGTAACCTAATAAAAATGCTCCATGTTATTTCACACTCACAAATTTGAAAAAAGTCCTTCTACATTATACAATACCAATTTCTAAATACAAAAAGTAATAAATGATCACAAGCTTTATTAGACAAATAAAATATAGACAAAAACAACAGGCCAAAAAGGGCAATAGGTACCATCTCTTCTAATATTTACAAAAACATAAAGACAAAAAAAAAAAACTAATTAGTAGGCAAAAGTGGCTGTGGCTGTAAAGTAGGACCAGCAGTTAGCCAAGCATTTTTATTAAGGATATAATCTTCCACTTTATAATATTTTTGTCTACATAGTGTGCGTTAAATGCATGTTTTAAATTTGGATTCTTTTAATTGGATAATCTCAGTTGGTATATTATTATAAATTAAATTTTACACAGCACCCCATTTTTTTTTTTCGCTGGGAAAATTATCTTATGACATCCCCTTGGGCGGGGCGGGAGATAGTGTCAGACTTTTACTGACTAAAAACCCACTCCTGTTCCTTCGTTGCCTTCGTCCCAGGGCCCCGGGTTTCGTTTTCACACTACCCATGGCCCCAGTAGGGTTCAACCCTGCTGGACCCTACGATTTGCTTACATCTCCCTGAGGCGCGCGTGGAATAATACGCGCCGTCAACGACTTGGGCTCGGTCCGGACGGTTACCGGACGGTCGGACGGTGGGCTACCCATACACAGCACCCCATACAAGAATTATGCTTTAGTCAATCTGAATCGAGGTTGATCTAATTGGTCTCTATTCCTAGTATTAAAATAGTGCCTGTCACTTATATTTGGAAAAAGATGAATATTTTTCCGTACTTACATAATATTTTCATAAATTTATTGACAAGGTACCGTCATGATGTTTATATCCTTAAACAGTTTCCTTAGAGAATCGCGCTTGTTAAATAAATGGCTCTCATAGTTCTTTTCTGCAGAATAAAAATACACTCTATGTCTGCAGCCTGTCTCTATAGCCAAATACCATAAGACATGATACTGTGAAAGTAACTAAAACAGACCAGCCTCGCGGTATCTTCATCAGTCAATTGACGGATGTTCTGACAGTACATGCTGGTGAACTAAGCTGTCCTGCCAGAGATGTTAAATGAGGACCCCCATTGTAACCTCGAGTCGTATCGTCAGTAAACAATACAATACGTGGCTGTTTTCTTTAATAAATGCGGTAAGACAATAATATATACCAAAAGAGGAAAGGACCCAATATTGAGCCTTGTGGTACACCCATTTTGACCTTGAGAATTGGCACCATTTATTTGAACTTGCTGCTGCCCGTCATTTAAATAAGATTTCCCTAAGCCTATTGGACGTTTACCTAATCCGTAGTGTTCCAGCTTTAAAAGCAAAGTTTCGTGATTAACATAATCAAAAAAGCCTTTGAGAGGTCACAGAAAATTCCTACTGCATCTTGGGTTTCTTTCCACGCTGCAAATATGTGTTTTATTAAGGTGGTACCAGCGTCAGTCGTACAACGTCCTTTGGTATAACCATACTGATGTTCGTGTAAGATTTAATTTGTGTTAAAATGGATAAGCATTTGATTGAGCATAACTTTTTCAAACATCTTACTGAAAACCGGCAACGTGGATGCAGGTTTATAAAGGTTGCTGTCATTATGGACGCCGGATTAAAAAAGAGAGTATTAGTTTACTGTATTTCATTATATTAGGAAAGACTCCTGGGTCCACACAAATTAAAAATTAAGGACAGTGTGCTACGGACTTAATTATTATTGTGTATATTTTAATAGACATTCCCCATAGGTCTTCAGTAAATTTTAATTTTGATTTGCTGTAAAACCCTTATGACTGTCATAGGGTTTATATGATTAAATTGAAATTCAACCGGACAGCCTGGCTAGTTTTCTTTCAATAAAGAAATTGAGGCCTCGGGCAAGGCCCGAGGCTTCAATTGCTTTACAGCTTCCGTTGTCTTAGGAGCTATATTGATGGAAAAATTTACAAACTCTTGGGCTACTTCTGTATTAAAGCTTATGGGACCATATGAAGTCTCCAATAAAAAATATGTGTTGGGTACTTTATTCCTACCAGTTTCACTATTAATAACCTTCCAAATGATATTTATTTTATTATCTGCCGATTCGATCTTGCTGCGTTGCGATACAAGGCCTTTGCTACCACAAATATTTCTAAAAAATTTAGAATATTTATTTACATAGGTACTTTTAAAGGTTAACATCGAAAATTTAACTTATTTTGTATTTTATATTATTTCTTGAATTATCACTAAATATGGTGGTTTTAATATAATATAAACCGAAATCAGGACAGTTGTGATTTAAATCTACGGACCACTTCAGTTGATTATAGTCAGTTAATTTAGCGTCGGCCTGAACGATATTATCCGCTAAGGGCTTATATAACTACCTAATGGTATATACCCGCTGGTATCAGTTCCATCAGAGATGAGCACGCGCGCACATCGCGTCGGTCTGTGGAGTATATAGTGCAGCCAGCGGCAGGTAATTGAAAGCCAATAATACAAACTTGATATTACTGAGTTATTAACACACAGTCGATGCATGCACACTAAGCAAACTAGAGTCTATAATAATTATAATTTGATCATAAAATAAAATAAATAGGATCAAATATAAACTATAGATTTGAATAACCGCGTGAGCTTCGATGAACACTTGTACGCCAAACCGCATGTACATACAAACTTGTGTGTGTCTAGAGTGCGGTCGTCGGCGCCGTGACGCCGGAACACGCGGAGGTGGGATGATTCGGGATTTCATTTCCATCCTCAATATCCGGCGCAGACGGGCGGCGATAAAAACTAAATTTATTCCGGAATACGACCTTCCCCCCGCCGTCGCTCACGTCTCTACGTGCTTCCTTCATGCAAGCTCTGTCAGCACAGCACCTGACGCTTGCTCCCGATACAAGCTTGTAGTTAATTTTAGATAATTCTTCTTAGTTGGACACCACAGACTTTTTCTACATTGCTATACAACACCAGGTCTTATGAAAAAGCCTGTCTATGAGGATGTCGATACTGTCGGCAGATTTATTAATCTCAGCAACGAAGCTAACAACAAAATCACAAAATCACGATGCTGCAAAGAAAATATTAAGAAGCAGCTATAAGGGGTGGCTTATGGCATCATCATGTAATTAATTGGACTGATTCCGTGATTTTCTCCCCTCCCCGCTCCCCCACATCCCCGCGGCACTGGCGGGCGGCGCTGGCGGGCGGCGCTGCTCACATAAATCTCGTTTTTATTAACGGGTCCTCGCTCCGGAAATCGGGAATGGAAATGAAAGCACCCTGGATCACCGCACCGGACACATGCCACGGACACTAGTCACGGCCAGTAGTAGTATAACCCATGAAGAGATATATACGAGACAGATTTTGCCTTATAAGAGTGAGGTTTTTCAGGTATCATTTAAGCAAAAAAATATTTTAAATCACAATTTTGAATATTAGTCTTATGTGACTCGATTCACAATTCTAGCAAATTCTCAAAGTTATAAAAATATTTTTATGGCATGTGGCACATCACTAGCAAGAGGATAAACTAGAGAATTTTTGAGGAAATTGGAAGAATCCGGTCGCTTTTGTTATTTTTTTTATCGCCAAGTAAATAGCTGTAACAGCTTTAATTCAAGTCCAAAACTTTGCAAGTAAATTAAAAAAAAAACTAGATAGCTAATCTCAATCATTTTAAATTTAAAAGTAATCTAATACAATACACACCTAAATAAAACTAAAATTCAGAGTCTACGCCTTATATATTTTTTAAAATTTGTATTTGAATGAAAAATTTGGGCCTTATTTTCATAAAACAAAAAGTCGATGAAAAAAATCCACAGGGCATGAGAAGTGTTTAGGGGTCTGAAAGGATAGCAGATGACCCCTCCCGTCGACCATTTTAATTTGGTACACGATGCACCAAACACCCTGTATAATAATCTTCGTGCTAGCGGCCGTTTTTGGGGGCCCATTTATTGAGTGTACAACTCACCCCCTGCCTTTTTATCGATGGATATTAATAACATTGTTCAGCCAGGGGCCATAGTCTTAACGTAGTTCCTGGTAACCAGTCCACTTAAGATTCCAAACACCTTATTGTCTTTGTTTTTCATATGTCGCAATAGTTTTTCACCAACCGGGGGTTGTCCTTGAGTGCACTAGCATAGCGCATACAGGGATAATCGTCGGTTGGTATCACATTCCATTAAAAGTAACTAAAGAGCCTCTGCGAGTTGGTTTCGGCTCCTCGTATGCCTTCGAAAGGTCCGGGACCTCAAGGCGGAACCTTGAGGAGATATACTGATAATAATAATAATTACTTTTATTTAAAAAGACAACAATATGGTCCACTTTGTTAGTAAGCTTAAAATTACTTAAAGTTAGTGTTAGTAATACACAAACAAAGAAAAAAATATAAAAGAAAGAAGAAGAGAATTTCTACAGATATACATCACATATGTACCTATTTTTCTTATACCTTCTTCTTGTTTGTTTATTATGTTCATTGTAAGATAAATATTTTTATAAAGGAGGTCTCTGTTTGAGTAATATCTATGAAGTCTTTTGTTCTTTCCTATCTATGTGGTTACCTAATAATAGGTACCTTTAAATATCAACTGTTTAAGATTTGATTTAAGTAAATGAGCAGAATGAGTGTTGGTTGATGCTGTGTGTTATGTGTTACAGTGCTGTCGTGCGGCGAGGCGGGCGGCGGGCCGCGTCTCACCAAGCGCTACGTGGGGCTGTACACGGGGCCCTACTTCGACCCCTCTGCGCCCAACAACATCACCACGCAGCTCGGCACGCACGCCTACCTGCCCTGCAAGGTAACCGATATGATCTGTATGTACACGTAGCAAACAACATCACCACGCAGCTCGGCACGCACGCCTACCTGCCCTGCAAGGTAACCGATATGATCTGTATGTACACGTAGCAAACAACATCACCACGCAGCTCGGCACGCACGCCTACCTGCCCTGCAAGGTAACCGATATGATCTGTATGTACACGTAGCAAACAACATCACCACGCAGCTCGGCACGCACGCCTACCTGCCCTGCAAGGTAACCGATATGACCTGTATGTACACGTAGCAAACAACATCACCACGCAGCTCGGCACGCACGCCTACCTACCCTGCAAGGTAACCGATATGAACTGTTTTTTTTTTTTTAAGGATGGAAAATCATCTAATGACAAATCCTGCTCTTGGGTCGAGCAAGAGATAGTGTCAGACTTTTACTGACTAAAAACCCACTCCTGTTCCCTCTTTGCCTTCATCCCGGGGCACCGGGCTTCGCTTTCACACTGCCCGTGGCCCCAGTAGGCCCGGCCAGAGTTTCGCCCCGGCGTTGCATTTCCACGCGCAGATCGTGCATGCGTGCAAGGACTGTTGCCTCCAGATACCATGGTGGCTGGCCAGCAAGGAAGCTCGCCGCTTCATGGGAAACCGTGCGATATCCCCGCACCATCCTGATGGCCATGACCCTCTGGCATGCGTTCAGCTTGGCCACCGGTCCGTTTCGCAGCGACGGCGCCCATACCGGCGCCCCATAAAGGGCCATGGACCTAACGATTCCTACGTAGAGCCTCCGGCAGGAGGTGTCTGGACCCCCTAGGTTAGGCAGAAGCCGCTTAAGGGCAGCCCCAGTCCGATTCAGTTTGGGAGCTAGCTACGTCGGAAGTGCTCTTCGAAATTCCATCGGCTGTCGAGGACAAGTCCCAGGTACTTCATCGTCGACCCGACGCCGATCTGAACTCCTCCTACCGTTATTTGGGAACCCGGTGGTGGCGCATTCCGAGGGCCGTGAAAGCACATGGCCTCGGAATTATGCAGTGCCACCTCTCGCACTACGACTCGCACGACTATCGCAACCCCGCGTGTCGCTAGTTCGACCGCCGCCTGGTACGACTCTCCCTGCGCCAGAACCAGCGTGTTGTCCGCGTAACAGACCACGCTAACCCCGTCAGGGAGGTCACCGCGCAGCACGTAGTCGTACCCGATGTTCCACAAGGGCGGTCTTAGTACCGATCCCTACGGAACACCGCACGACATCTCTCGCCGTTTCCACTCTCCCCGGTGACCGGGGTAGATGATGAACCTGTCCGTCAGGTAGGCCTCGATCACACGACAGAGGTAGTCGGGCACCCGGTGATACCTGAGTGCCCTCCTAATGCTACTCCAGGGCAGGGAATTGAAGGCGTTGGCGATATCCAAAGACACCACCAAGACACACCTGCCCTGGGATACCGCATCCCCCGTCGTGAGGGCTCGCACGCGCATGATAGCGTCCACCGTGGAGCGTCCCTTGCGAATGACCTGTATGTAAACGTAGCAAACAACACCACCACGCAGCTCGGCACGCACGCCTACCTGCCCTGCAAGGTAACCGATATGATCTGTATGTACACGTAGCAAACAACATCACCACGCAGCTCGGCACGCACGCCTACCTGCCCTGCAAGGTAACCGATATGATCTGTATGTACACGTAGCAAACAACATCACCACGCAGCTCGGCACGCACGCCTACCTGCCCTGCAAGGTAACCGATATGATCTGTATGTACACGTAGCAAACAACATCACCACGCAGCTCGGCACGCACGCCTACCTGCCCTGCAAGGTAACCGATATGATCTGTATGTACACGTAGTAAACAACATCACCACGCAGCTCGGCACGCACGCCTACCTGCCCTGCAAGGTAACCGATATGATCTGTATGTACACGTAGCAAACAACATCACCACGCAGCTCGGCACGCACGCCTACCTGCCCTGCAAGGTAACCGATATGAGCTGTATGTACACGAAGCAAACAACATCACCACGCAGCTCGGCACGCACGCCTACCTGCCCTGCAAGGTAACCGATATGATCTGTATGTACACGTAGCAAACAACATCACCACGCAGCTCGGCACGCACGCCTACCTGCCCTGCAAGGTAACCGATATGATCTGTATGTACACGTAGCAAACAACATCACCACGCAGCTCGGCACGCACGCCTACCTGCCCTGCAAGGTAACCGATATGATCTGTATGTACACGTAGCAAACAACATCACCACGCAGCTCGGCACGCACGCCTACCTGCCCTGCAAGGTAACCGATATGATCTGTATGTACACGTAGTAAACAACATCACCACGCAGCTCGGCACGCACGCCTACCTGCCCTGCAAGGTAACCGATATGATCTGTATGTACACGTAGCAAACAACATCACCACGCAGCTCGGCACGCACGCCTACCTGCCCTGCAAGGTAACCGATATGAGCTGTATGTACACGTAGCAAACAACATCACCACGCAGCTCGGCACGCACGCCTACCTGCCCTGCAAGGTAACCGATATGATCTGTATGTACACGTAGCAAACAACATCACCACGCAGCTCGGCACGCACGCCTACCTGCCCTGCAAGGTAACCGATATGAGCTGTATGTACACGTAGCAAACAACATCACCACGCAGCTCGGCACGCACGCCTACCTGCCCTGCAAGGTAACCGATATGAGCTGTATGTACACGAAGCAAACAACATCACCACGCAGCTCGGCACGCACGCCTACCTGCCCTGCAAGGTAACCGATATGAGCTGTATGTACACGTAGCAAACAACATCACCACGCAGCTCGGCACGCACGCCTACCTGCCCTGCAAGGTAACCGATATGATCTGTATGTACACGTAGCAAACAACATCACCACGCAGCTCGGCACGCACGCCTACCTGCCCTGCAAGGTAACCGATATGAGCTGTATTTACACGTAGCAAACAACATCACCACGCAGCTCGGCACGCACGCCTACCTGCCCTGCAAGGTAACCGATATGATCTGTATGTACACGTAGCAAACAACATCACCACGCAGCTCGGCACGCACGCCTACCTACCCTGCAAGGTAACCGATATGAGCTGTATGTACACGTAGCAAACAACATCACCACGCAGCTCGGCACGCACGCCTACCTGCCCTGCAAGGTAACCGATATGACCTGTATGTACAGGTAGCAAACAACAATTTCATGCAGCTTGATACGCATGCCTACCCTGTAAGGTAACCGATATGACCTATATGTACACTTAACAAACTATAACATCACGAAGCTCGGTACGCAAGCCTACCTGCCCTGCAAGGTAACCAAGATGACCTGTATGTAAACTTAGCAAACAACAACTTTTCGCAGCTCGACACGCGTGCCTACCTGCAAAGTAACAATACACATCGTACGTACACGCAATACACTATATTGTTGAACAGATTGATATACTTCTGTAGTGGTAGTATACCTAAGTCCAATACGGCCGGTGTAATTTGCGCAAGTACACTCTTAATTTTTACGAGTGTACAAGTACACTCGTAAAAAAAACTGTTGTTGACATTTTTTTTTTAAAACAAATTACGAATAAAAATTTACTAACACAGGGACCAAGTACAAATAAAATAAATATTAAAACACTTTGAGACAGAAAGCTACAAAAATAACTTATGAGTAAAAGAAACAAACCTAACACTACACAAAAAACTTAACAATACAATAATTACAACCAACGAAAACTTTTGTCACCGTCTGTGCTCAAGACAGAGACAGCGACACGAAAAATAACACCAACGCTAACGTGTGAGTGAGACATATTACTGCGTACCGAACATTGCCGAATAAGTACGAAGTAGTTACGAAGTTACCGAAGAGAGATGTCCAATACGCGTGTCTGATGGTGTTGTTTAATCGATTTTTTTTTTTCAAATCGATTTAAATTAAGTTATGAAAACATATTTATATTCAATTTTCTACGAAGGTTTAAAATATTCTCAAACAATCGTTATTCTAACTAAATCATGTCTTTCAACCACAAAAATTAAGTTTTATTAGTTTTTTTTTTCATTAAATTCGAAATCTCGTTTACTAACGACAACGTTCACTGTGTCTCTCAAATGTCTCTTCTGAATATCTCATAGAAACAAAAATTAATCAATTCCAAATCGACATAAATCGATTGCGATATTTGATTGAATAAAGAGTCGATTGTGTTTACATAGAGTCAATCTCTAGCCTAGACCTGCGCCCCGCGCACATCGCCTCATGCCACCATTTTGTTCCTAAAAAACGTTCGTGCCTTCTGCGCGAAGTTCCGGGTCGCCAAGATATAACGGCCGTATTATACTTTGAAGGCTATTGTAATCGCATACATAATGGTATGTTATCCCAATAAATGGGTAGTCTTAAAACAGTATTCATTCGATTCATTTTTATCCTATCATCAATCCTTACATAAAGTATTGAGTATTGAGTATTGAGTACATTTGACCACGTTTGCATGCGCTAAACGGATGCGCAAGCGCGTGCCGCCAGAGGTGCCATCTGCTAGGACCAACCTCCTACAGTTTTTTTCCTTTGTCACGAATCATACGTTTTATTTATAATATAGCGCTATCGGAGGATATATTTGGCCAAAATCTACCGAAAATTGTTAAAGCTATGAAAAATTGTGGAATTGTTGAAAAATTTCTGTATTTATAATTTACACCCATAGTTAATTCAATAATATTTTGATTACGTATTTTTAAGCGTTAGTTATAAAATCGCCTTTTAAGCGTCTGTAAGGGTGTTATAATAATAATAAATAAAATTTGCTGTTGCAAAGCTATTTCATACGACAATTAAAGTATTAACAATATAAGATTTTGTACACACACAGAAAAAAAAGATTAGAAGAAGGAAATAGAAAAATAGGTACAAAGGTGGTATAAGGTGGTGGTGGTGGTGGTAAGTATTTAAATTACAAATGAAAAGTCAGTAGCAGTTGTAGTCAGTTTACTTATAAACGAATTTGCTTCAATGAACATGTGACACGTGCGTGTTGCTGAGTGCACGTAACTTTAGCGATGGGTGGTCGTGTTGCAGGTGCGACAGCTGAGCAACAAGTCCGTGTCGTGGATCCGGCGCCGCGACGCGCACATCCTCACCGTGGATCGCTTCACATTCATTGCCGACGAGCGCTTCCAGGCCTTCCTCGTCGAGGCTACCGACACCTGGACACTGCAGGTCTCACAACCATTACTATATCTTTTTATTCTTTCCATTTTTCACCAATATTAGTTAATCAACCTTTAACAATAATATATTTCAAAGTGTTCCCTAGCAAGCATAGACCAGGTACCGTTCTTTTATAAAAGAAAACATAATAAGGAAAACTAGTGCTTGACTGCCATCCCACCTGATGGTAAGCAGTAATGCAATCGTTGATGGTGAGGTGCACTAGTTTTCAAGGAGCCTATTCACTCTAGCCTTGAAACAAATTATAACCAGACGAAAAGACAAATCTCAACATTTTGTTGTCATTTCTCATTAGTCCTGTTGAACATATTATTCTTTGTGCCACATCATGCAGTAGATAGAACTATGAGGCGATGGTATGCGGTCAACGCTAGACAAAGATAAAAGTATACACTCATTTGTCTCGAATAGAGGCATCAAATTAAATCACTTTATTTTGTTTTTTTTTTAACGGATTTCATCGTGAGTCGGTTCAAAAGTAATGCTAGAACTCATAAATAATAAATAAACTCAAGTAGCAGTAGGCTGGGCTCATTGCTTGTAGATACAGAAAAAATAGATAGTCGAACGAGTTGAAAAATTCTAGAGTGGCAACCGTGTACCGGAAGACAGCGTTGGAAGGCGTCCCACAAGGTGAACCGATGATCTGTTGATGGTCGTGGGAATTCAATTTTGAGGAGGCCTATGTCCAATACGACGTTTTTTGGCTGAAATGATAAAGATAAATGATGAAAAAGTTCGATATACGATTGTGTGTGTCGATAAAAAAAGGTTGTAAGTGGAACGAGTTGGTTATCTCTCTCTCTATCATAAAATTGTGACTGCACTTCCGAACGGAATAGTTAATGAGTATTTAAATATTAAGCTGATTGCCTAACACTTAAATGCTCATTATTCAAATATATGAATAATTAAAATATATGTTTTAGCTATTTTCAGTTATCGGCTGACTAAATCATAATTTATATTTTTTTAAATTTGTGGTATGTGTAGGTGAAGTACGTGCAGGCGCGGGACGCCGGCGTGTACGAATGCCAGGTGGGCACCGAGCCCAAGATGAGCCACTTCGTGCAGCTCAACGTTGTAGGTGAGCGTGCACGATCTCTTTTCTTTCAGTAGTCACGAAATTCCGTAACCACCAATTCACCGCCTATTGCACTACACAAGTATAGAACAATGACACCAGTGTGGTTTGGGGACGCAGCGGTGTCCATACTCTACACTTACTGTCTTGCGGTCACCTCATTAACCATTTAATTCTGTCTTAATGAATTACCTTTGATGTAATGTCGACAGTGCCAAAGATCGAGATCGTGGGCGAGTCGGACCTGTACGTGAAGGCCGGCACGACGGTGAGCCTCAAGTGCGTCATCACGCAGGCGCTGGAGGAGCCCGCCTACATCTTTTGGTACCACAACGACGAGCGGGTGCTAAACTACGACAAGAGCCTCGTCGAGATCCGGATGGAGCGGGTCGCCCCCGACACAACGGTACGGCACACACCATCATACACCACAACACACCCTCACAACTTGAACAAATCTGTTTAGCCTGCACACAAACACGCATCGCAATAATACTGGTTCTGATAAAAAGCAAAATCATAAAATGTTCGCCTCTGCTTACCTGGACATTACAAGCGTGATGTTGATGGCCTGATGTCTGCGGGCGATATGAAGTTCAATAAGTGCTGCTTCTTAGTGTAGTTCGAACAAAGGACTTTTTTTTTTTGCAGGTCGGCAACTTGATCATCTACAGTCCACGGCGCGAGGACTCCGGCAACTACTCGTGCTCGCCCTCCAACCTCGACTCCGCGTCCGTCATGCTGCACGTGCTCAGCGGTCAGTAGTGTTCTATACATGATATTTATTTTGCAAATAGGTTTAAAAAAACACTTTTACGCGTAAATTTATTTTTTTTGTCATTTTAAACTGCTGATTTGAGTGGACCTGTCCAGTCAAAGACCAGTCCAAGCATTTGTCAATATTAGCAAAGATCAACACAGGACTACTAAGAAGCTGAACGACTTGACGAACAATACCAAGGAAAGAACATTTGGGTAGGCCGCAGAAAATACTCACAGACACCAGACAGACATACGTTAAAATTACTGAAAAGGAAAAAGCAATCAACATAGTCCTCACGTTCACAAAAATAAATGGAAATATATAGTTTACAAAATAAATTAATTAATTACTTAGTAAAGTAAATATTTACTTATGTCAAAAATAAATTGAAAAAAAAAAACAATTTGCAAAATAAAAATAATCTACAATGTCAGATTGTAAAAAAAAAACATTTTTATAAAAAGCACAATTAAAATTAAAACAAAAGAAAAAAAATAAAGTCAAAGTCAAAAAATTTTTTATTTCACATAGGCCTACATGGGCACTTATAAAACGTCAGAAGCTAGTCATAAGAACAACAATTGTAGTGCCTACTGGAGCAGGTCAATCAGCACCCAGCTTTTTCGTCCTCAACATAGTCCTTTATAGTGTAAAAAGCCTTTTGAGAAACTTTACGCTTTACATATTATTTGAATTTATTAGGGCTTAGTAATTGTTGAATATGACTAGGGAGTTTATTATAGAAGTGTATACATTGGCATCTAAATAAGCCCCCTATTTTTTTGAGCCTGGTTGTAGGAACCACAAATTTGTGTTTTTCCTAGCATTAAAATTATGAATATCACTGTATTTTTTAAACATATTTATATTTTTATGTGTATACAAAATATTCTCGTAAATTTACTGTGAAGGTACAGTCATTATATCGATATCTTTAAATTTATCTCTGAGGGAGTATCAGGGATTTCATTTATAAATCGAACGAATAGCTCCTTTCGAATAGAACGATTAACCCTTTTCTGCAAAACGAAAATTGACTGGATGTCGGCGGCTTTTCCCCACAGTAGATATTGGTATTGATATCTTAGAAAAAGTAAAAAATAATAATGATAAAACACACACTGACTGCGATAACGTCATATCAACTTTTTGCTTTGTGACCTCTATTATTTTTGCAACCAACGTTTTTATATTGTACTTTTAAAAGTTTCATCCCGTCTTTTCTTCTTCGTCGTTGCTTCACGCGTTGTTGTCTGCTTTCAGTATAACGCATCTACTAATTAGCCTTTGTTCTTTATCGCGTGTGAACTGCCCCGTCATTTCTCCAAAAGTCCTCTTTATCAACAGTGGCCACCATTGTCAAAAATATTTCATGAGCCTAGAACGCCAATTACACTTTTTTTATGGTTCAGTACCTCCTTCCGGAAAAAATTGAATCCTTCCAGGATCACCTTGTTGTCCGTCCGCGTTTCGGGAACGCGTAGAGGTATCGAGTTGAATTTAAAACCATATACTCTAGTCTGCGGCCCCTTGAAACTGTGAATAAATCAAACTTCTGAGTTAACGAAAAAAACAGATACGGCCGTGTACGTCGCAAAAAAACGTATATTTCGACACTCTCAAGGGAATCGAAATTCATAAGGTACTTCCAGTTGACCTGGAATCCTGAAAAGCATGAAGCAAGGTCTCATAGCACAAGTATAGGAAAAATCAGAAAATTGTAAATTTGTAGTTACGTCACAAAATAATACTTTTTTGCGATTCGCAAAAATCTTCGTAACTCAGTTCGGGAACTGAACTGGTAGTGCAAAGGTAAGTTTGTGCGGAACTCTTAGTGCACGAGTCCGACTAGCACTTGCCCATTTTTTTTTTATTCTCCAGTACTATTTGTGAATATTGAAAAGTATTAAATGGCGCTTAAAAAAGTCTTATACCTAGTAGTATATCGTCGGATGCGCGATTCTTCTTTACCCCAAATTTGTCATTGCACATTTTTCCATATTAGCACCCTTTCGGATTCGGCAATGACGTTGAATTTCCAAATCAAGTAATTTATCGTCGATGAGATGAACGAACATGTCGACTGCCACGTCGTGTACCTACCTAGTTTTGAGTTCCGCTCCAAGTCGCGGCATAGCGGGAAGAGCTCCGGCGGGATCTCATGGTGAAATGGCAACAGCGACTGTCGCAACCCAGTGCTGGGCACGCCACAATTATGGTGGTAAGTCCCCTCTTTGAGGAGTGGCTGAAAAGACCACATGGCGTCCTTACCTTCCGCATGACGCAGTTCCTCACCGGACATGGTAAGTTCGGGAGGTTCCTGCACCGAATTCGTGCGGAAGAAACGTCTGGGTGCCGCCACTGTGTGGACCGCCCGGAGGACACGGTGGAGCATACGGTAGAGGTGTACACCGCCGTGTCCTCGTGGGGGCGATCAGCGGCAATGATCTATCGCGCCGGGCATTGGTACAGGCCATGGTCCGGAGTGAGGAGGAGTGGCAGGCGGTCTCCGCCTTCTGCGAAGCAGTAAAGCTAGCAAAGGAGGCGGCCAATCGCGTGAGGTAACGGTCCTCACGCTCTAACCGCCCCCGGGATTCCAATCCCGATTTCTGGCCATGGTAGGCGAGGGCTTGCGGACGGCGAGTATTGGGTGGCTCGCCGTCCGACCGTCCGGTAACCGTCCGAATCGGGCCCAAGTCGTCGACGGCGCGTACTGTTCCACGCGCGCCTCAGGGAGATGTCAGCATATCGTAGGGGCCCAGCAGGGTCGAAGCCTACTGGGGCCACGGGATGAAAGCAAAGAAGGAACTGGAGTGGGTTTTTAGTCAGTAAAAGTCTGACACACAATCTCCCACTCAGAGCGCAAAAAAAAAAACTAGATTTGAGTTGGGAAAAAGTTAAGTGCGGCCGGTCAACCACCGTCGCCGTCGCCGCGTACCAAGTTAAGAACTTGGTAGAAAACTGACAGGAAATGTTATGGATTTTCTGAGGAGAGCCATAGCGTAGTGTACGAGTTTGCACGACGTCAAGACTTGTTTTACTTTGTATGACCTGAAATGGTTCACTTGAACTAAAGTTTAGCGCTCTCTACTCCTTTACACTTGGGCACATCTAAAATGTCTTCTTCACTCGTCACAATTCCGCCGTACCAGCCATTAAGCGTTCGTCTCACGTTCTCTTAACAAGCTCCTCGAAGAAGAGCTTGAATAGTTGTGGAATACAGCTCTGAGGCCTCACCTCATATGACAAGCCTCCGACTTTTTATATTCCAGTTACACAAAACTGGTACCATAAAGGTACAGATACTGGATCAGTAAATAACTTGTACTCCATTACAATAATTTCAAACTTACGATTGGCATGGGCGCTTAATGTCAGAGCACAGCACGTTGATGCTAACAGGATGCTTGATGAAACAAAATCTTATATGTATGACTCATCATTCTTCCTGACAACCCTTATCTCAATGTCCTTATCAAATACATTGTGCAGCATGACTTCTTCTTCCATCTGTTTGACCCATGTTCGTTGTTGTGTGACAGGTGAGCAGCCGGCGGCGATGCAGCACGGCAACGCAGCTGGCGTGGCGCGGCCGCCGGCTGCGCGCGCGTGCGCGTGCGCGGCCCTGGCGGCCGGCGCGCTGGCTGCGCCGCACGCGCGCACTGTGCTCAGGCTACTACTGCTCATGGCGCTCGCACTGCTATACCCGTGAGTAACATCCTTATTATTCACAGATCAGCTACGTTCGAGTTCATTGCAATTCAAGGATGACCCTATCGTAAGTAAAAAGTTTAAGAAGTGGTGAGAATCGCGTTCAATGAATTTTTTTCCGGGTTTCATTTGCAACGTTGCAAACTGGTCGTGGGTTCAGACTTCTGACCTAGTCAGGTAGATTACTTTGTCTAATATATGTCATCACAAAGGCTCTAAAAATGGTGAAAGAAAACATTATAAGGAAACCGTTTGGTCCTAGATCAAAAACATGAAGACATATTACATCTAGCAACACGCACTGGAGCCGCGTGGTAGTAGTAGTAGTAGTAGTATCTTTATTCATAACAAAATAATTGTGTCGAACAGATTGATAATTATAAATATGTTCTTAAAACTAGATTCATTTTAATTCCAAAATAAATAAAATCATTACAGTATCATAATTATCACAAATACCAAGTATATAATATATTGATAATAAGATTCACATGTGTTAAATCATAAAATAATGTCAAAAATTATTATAATTGCAAATTCCCACTGAAAATCATACAAGTTAGAGGTCACCAACTGAGTATAAACACTTTTCTAAAAGAAACGATTTAAGGCTAGCTTTAAAAGTACTGCTATACAATTCCTGTTTTAATGAAGTAGGCAATTTGTTATACAACTTTATTGCTTTAATTTGAGAACAATGACTGACTACTTTGAGGTGGGGTATTATATTTGAGGAAAGATCAAGTCTTCTCGTTTTCTCCCTTTTTATTCTTTCCTCGTGTGTTTCAACTTTGTCAATATTTTTGGCCAAGTTCATTAACAAAACCATTACATATAAACTAGGCACAGTAAATATTTTTTATTTTATAAAATGCTCTCGACACGATTCTTCTTGTTTTATTCGTACCATAGTTCTAATGGCACGTTTTTGAATAATAAAAGCTTTATCAATGTTATACTGGTAGCTACCTCCCCAGAAAAGTATACTAGACCTCAATTTAGATTCCACAAGGGCATAATAAACAGTCTTCAGCTGTTCTAAATCAATCACGGCTCTTAAACTCCTTAAAACATAACAAGCCGAACTAATAGTACTAACCAAAGAAGACAGCTCGTGTTTCCAGTTTAACAAGCTATCCATATAAATACCCAGAAATTTGACTACTTTTACAGTGTCGATTTTTTCTCCATTTAAGATACTACGAATATTGTCAGTGGTTTTTGTAGTTGACTGAAATAATATTACATTGGTTTTATTGGCATTGATTTTGAGCCCATTTACAGTAAACCATTCATCAAAATATTTTAGTGTCTCATTAACCACAGAGTTAAGGTGGCTAATGTTACAATCTGAAACAATTGCATTCGTGTCATCCGCATAAATAGTCAATTTAATGTCAGGTATTTTATTAAGAATATAGTCAATTATGTCATTTATAAAAATTATGAAAAATAGTGGTCCTAGTATGGATCCTTGTGGTACACCTAACTTTATTGTAATTTGTTTGGATTTGAAACCTTTATTACATCGGAATTCCTTGTTACCACTATTTTCTTCACATTTACAATTTATTTCTACAAATATTTTTCTATTATGTAAATACGATTTTATTAGCTGAAGAGCTGGTCCTCTCACCCCATAGTGCTCCAGTTTAGCTAATAACAAGTCATGATTGACTAAGTTGAACTTAGATCAAGAAAGATCCCTGCAACCTTTTTTTGTCATTCAGTTTTGTAACTACGTCATTTACCAAAGTGTCAATAGCGTCAAGAGTTCCCACATTCGTCATACAAAGTTGATACGACAGATAGGCTTTCCTTTAAACTGCCTATACTAGGTACCATTTTCAAGCTCTGTACCAAAAATCAATTAAATAGGAGCAGTAGTTTAGTCGCAAATGATTTTTTAAGTTTTTGCTCCGTTTGAACACGATGTATTTTTCCTAACAGCTGATTATGTCTATACGCATAGGTCATGCACCTTAAAACGATAAATCGGAGTATAACCTACGATGCGTTGTTGCCGCTCTGACGCAAGTCACAAGTACAAACAAATATTTTCGCTAAAAGATATCAATGCAAACAGGGAAGCGATAAATACACACACTTGCACTTTTATTACGAGAGTGACAAAGACACAACACAACAAGTAAGTGGGGCGGGGCGTCTAAAAAACTTGTTTTTTCAGTTCGCCGACGCAACCCTTTGGGAACGTACTTAGGTTACGTAACACGGAAGCTCCCGCGCCGCTTTCGTTTTTTCGAACTCGCGCGCTAACAATTGTGATTTTGTTATTGTGATAGGACACTAAATAAGTTTAAGACAGACAGTATTTCTTTTTTTTATTGTGATAGGACAAGTAACTTGGGATTATTATTATTTAGTGTTAGTGTTTTTTTGTGATTGACTGCTTTTATCGTGATACGACACATAAACTAATAATAGTAATAATTATTATAAACTAATAATTAAACTTTGGTTGTGTGTGTGTGTGTAATTAAAGTGTTCAACAATGCCTCGTGTAACTTACACGGCGTCAGAATACACAGACATGATTTTAATTTACGGCGAATGCCGTGGAAACGCTGCATTAGCCCTGCGAACATACCGACAGAGGTTTGGTGACAGCCGCAATTGCCCTAGAAACGCCCGCACCATACAGTTGGCAGTACAGAGAATACGGGAAAATAAAAGTATAGTGCTGCAACAGGAGGGAGTGCCACCGCGGCAAATACCCGCTGCTTGGGAAGAACGAATTTTAGACCATTTTTCCCGCAACCCGACAACGAGTCTCCACAGAGCCGCCCGGCAGTTTAGGGTTTGTCATAGAACCATCCACAAGGTTCTAAAACGTAACAAACGCAAACCTTTTAAATATCGGAAGGTGCAAGCATTGTTATCGAGAGACTTGCCGGTCAGGAACAGTTACTGCCAATGGCTACTAAATAAAACAACCGAAGACCGTGATTTCTTAGGTAATGTAATTTGGACCGATGAGAGTACTTTTACTCGGAACGGCATCTGGAATCGGCAAAACCTCCGGTACTGGAGTTTGGAAAATCCACACGTGTTTCGAGAATCTGAACACCAGTACAGATTTTCTCTCAATGTGTGGGCTGGTATCCATAATAATAATATTATTGGCCCAGTTTTTATTGACGGCACCCTTACAGCGGCGAAATTTGTAGAATTGTTAAGTGGTCCTGTGGCCGAGTACATTGATCAACTGCCTTTAGCCGTTTATCGCAAGTTGTGGTACCAGCTGGACGGAGCGCCTCCACATTCTGTGATGGCTTCCAGGGAGCGGCTCACAGAAATGTTTGGGCAGCAATGGATCGGTCGATTCGGACCTGTTCGGTGGCCACCACGGTCTCCAGACCTCACTCCCATGGATTTCTTTTTGTGGGGGTACATTAAGGGTGAAGTGTATGCCTCAGAGGTAAATACAATTAATGAATTAAAAAATAGGATTATTTTAGCATTTCACAAATTAAAGTGCTTAGCGATGGACAGTGATTTAATTAGAAAAATAAATAACAATATTCTCCGTCGGTATAATTTGTGCATTAATGTGAATGGAGGACACATCGAGAATTTAAAAATTTAGTGTTTTTGTTATTATTGATGTTGTGCGCGTATTTCAAAAACTAACATAAAAGCCACCGCCGGCCGACCGCGCCGATACGAGAGAGAGAAAACACGCGCGCCGCGCGCGTGCGACGTTGCCGCTTTAATACCTAGGTATCTAAGGTCAGTTAAATTTATTTACAAAGGGTGTTTGCGTTTTACTCTGATTTGTAAGCTATTTAGTTTGTTTGAAAAAAAAAAAACTCATTTTTATTTATATTTTATTTTCTACCGTATCGAATTAATACTAAAAACGTATAGTATACGTAATTTAATGCCTCTATGTCATATCAACTCTGTATATCCGAATTGTCGTCTATTAATTACTTTATTTAAATTAAAATGTCTAAATAATCTATTTTTTATCAATTTCTCAAATATTTTAGATAGATTTGGTAATAATGATATAGGTCTATAATTACTAGGGTCCTTCTTTGAACCCTTTTTGTGTACTGGTGTGATTTTAGCAATTTTAAGCTGATAAGGAAAAATACTTTCGGCAAAACACTTGTTATAAAAATCACTAAGTGTTTCTGCCAATAAGTCAATGTTTTCCTTGATAATAGTTATCGGCATATCATCATAACCACACGATTTCTTACATTTCATTTTATTAACAATGTCATATACTTCTTTAGGTGTGACGAAATCTATTTTCATGTCATTATCTACTCGTTTGGTGTATGTATTAAGAAATTCTAATGCTGTAGTAAAGTCAGTGGGATATAGATTAGAACCTAGGTTAAACTGTGAAGCGAATGACAAAATTACGTCTTTCTTCAGTTATCTTATTTCTGTGCTTGTTTACAATTTTCCAGATATCCTTCGAAATGTTCGTACCCTTATTTAATTTGTCCTGAAGTGCCAGCTTTTTAGCCTTGTTAATAACATTTCTGTATATTTTTATGGACTTATTTCTATATGTTTGTATTGAATCATCATTCCATTTTGTTTTACCCACACAGAGAACACGTTTCATTCGGCTTGCAACTTTTATTCCCTTAGTAACCCAATTGAGTCCAGAGGTGTGTCTGAGTTTAACATTTTTCTTTATCTTTTTAAAACATTGATGGAATATTTTGTTGAACTTATTCAAGAAGCTGTTTATTCCCAAATCTTTCCAGTTGTTTATCAACAATTGAGTTCGAAAATTTATTTTATTTTTATCATTAAATAGGCGCCTGAAGATGTAAATAACGTCACTAGTTAGATTAGACTTGAGAAGGGCATTTTTATGGACGGAGGTGCATACTAAACCAGCGTGTTCATTTCCAATTCCATTAAAGTCTACTACGCACTCTAGAACACAGTCACCTTTTAAATTTGTTAATTCATTGTCAATACAGGAGTGTGAGTTATTACGAACATAAGTTGTCATATCAACAATAGCCCTAAAATTATAACAATTTAGTAGATTTAGAAAATCATTTTTCTTATTGTTATCCAGAATCAAATCGATATTGAAATCACCACATATTATACAGATTTTATCAAAAAAGTGTTCTAGTAATTTATCGAACCTATTCATAAAAATGACAATATTATTCTCATATGGACTTCGATAGCAACAAAAAATATATACTCCTGTGTTTACATCCCTTACGCCACATATTTCAAAACCATCTCTTTTATACAGTTTTTTGCACACTGCCAAATCTTCACATTCGATGTCTTTTCGAGCCAGAATCAAAGTACCTCCACTCTTTTTATTAATTCTTGTGTTATGTGAAACTAGTTTATAATCGGCAAAATTTATGAGTGAGGCTAATGTTTCATTAAGAAAATGTTCACTGATACATGAGTAATGTAAACTAGTAGTGTAATGTTTGACATAGAGTTCGAATTCATCTTTTTTATTAATGATGCCACATAAGTTTTGATGAAAGATGTTTAGATTTGACAGACATTTGTTTTCATCAAGACTGGTGGTTACTGCCCATTTTCTCTCCTAGAGAGCAAGCTCAAGTCCCAGCAGTGGGAATATGTTATGTTATTGTATGTTAGGGCTCTGCTTTCGTGGGAAATTCAAGCTTAGAAAGCCGGTATCTTATAAATGAAATGTCTCTCTTCCAGGGTGCTATGCCACGACGAGGACGACGGAAAATAGCGCACCGAAGTTTGAGCGAGCCCCGAGAGAGACTCAGTGACTACAGTGTGAGTGTGAGTGAGTGAGTGAGTGACTGGCGGGCCGCGCGCCCTCACGTCCAACAACACGCCGCATGCGATGCGGAGTGGTTAAGTTAAATGTATTGTAAAAATTTCAAATGTATTACTTAGATAATGGAACGGTCTGTCGTACGCGTTGTGATATGAACGATGTGAGAAGATAATTTAAATTACGAAACTATTCGTATTGGTACCTACCTAATAAAGTTTATATTATGGGAAACAAAACTATGTACATAGGCCGAAGAGGAGCGGAGCGGAGCGGTGCCTCGCCGACTGCTGCTCGTGCGTCTTTCACATTTGTAAAGTTGTACATAATTATTATAAACGATTAAAATTAAATATATTAATAGTAAAATTGATTAATCTACTGCGCAACCGTGGCGGCGCGTCGAGATTTATTGTGTGCCGGATACATCATCATCATCATCATTTCAGCCGAAAGACGTCCACTGTTGGACATAGGCCTCCCCCAAGCGTCTCCACAACGACCGATCCTGTGCAAATTTCAAATTCAAATTCAAAGCATTTATTTCAAATAAACCATTTACAGGCACTTTTGAAATGTCAAGAAGTCAGTCTGTCAGAAAAAAATGATGCTAATTGCACATTCCAAAGCGTAGATCTCTATGGAGAAGAATGTGCAAGAAACTCCATGGACACTCTTTTCAATCGTGTTTTGCAATTACAAATATCTCTGTTACATGTTTCTTGTCGCTATCATGTGAGAACAATGTCAATAAATTAAAAATAAAAACTAAATATAGATATTAAAATAGCAACTGGCAGCTAAGAGATGACCAGTCTCAACTGACAGCGCCCGTTCACGGACCTGACGCGAATATTAGCACCACTCAGCTCAACCATTATAAAGGGAACCGAATGATCCAACACACGCGCCACCATCAGTGAGACATTTGAGTGAGCATGACAAACTCTCAACTGCCATGCTCATTTATGTCAAACAAGTCCAATAATAACCTAAAAACCATAAAATAGCTCCATGGTACTCACATTTACAAACTTTGAAAACAAATGCTTCTACATTATACAATACTAAATACAATAATAATAATATTAGTTTCAAAACTAATCAATTTGTACACCCCGGTGGTAGTGGAACTGGACCAGCATTTGTTGCGTTTTGTGCGTCTCGCATCATGCCGGATACATGTTTCACATTTATTTATTTAAATTCAAATAAACTAACGCTTGACTGCGATCCCACCTGATGGTAAGCAGACCTTTTTTGTAAATTTTAATTTATTATTATGAATGTGATTACTATGTGGACTACTTTTCCTTAACTGTAATTTTAACATGATGTCTGGCAGTTTTGATTATTTGACGCGGCTTACCCATACGTCCTTTCTTTGATATTGTTTGTCTAGTCGTTGAGCTCCTTAGTAGTCTTAGGGCGGAATTCATCAATAAAACTAATCGCGTTTTAACGTTTGGCTTGCATAATTGCGTTTTGCCGCTGCCACTAGTGTCACTTGTAAAAATACAACAAAAGAAAAATACAGACAACAGACAGACAAACGGGATTAGTTTTATTGGTGAATTCCGCCCTTAGGTTCTCATATGATTTGATCATTACATGTTTACTGTATGTATTTAAAAGAAACTTTGACCCCTGAGTTTCTTCTCGGTATAGTCAGCTAGGAAACACCACCCTCATCCAGTTTAAAATGACGACAAAAATTGACGTGTAAAAGTGTTTTTTTTTAAAACCTATTTGCAAAATAAATGTCATTTATCATGTGTCTGACAGTCTACATCTCTCCGACGAGTCTAGAAACCAAACGTATGTGTCTGGTTCCTTGCATGTGCCTGACGCAAGTTTCTGTTAACTCATCTGCGCCCGATGCAAGTGTCTGGCAATTCGCATCCTCAATTCGCTGTCATCTGGCACATCACATATTCCCGACGCAAATTTCTGTCACCTCGTCTGTGCCCGATGCAAGTGTCTGGCACCTCGCATGCTCAACTCGCCGTCGTCTGGCACCTTACATGTTCCCAACGCAAGTTTCTGTCACCTCGTCTGTTTCCGATGCAAGTGTCAGGCATTTCACATGCTCGACCTGCCGCCACGAGGAGCTTTGCTCGACTATTCATAGCGACATCGAAATCGTTTTAACCGCTAACGTCCCACGGACGCCATTGTACTCGTGTCATTTGTATAACAGTACAAAACTGTAAGGAATTGTATCATAACTTGTGAATTGGTTGAATTGAGTGCGATTAACTATGATAAGGATATTTTATAAAATTCGGTTGAGCAAATCGGTACGTGACGACGGTTCGCCCTTGAATATAATACTGTATTTGGTTAAGTAATGCTTGTACAGCCAACTGTACGTCTTCGGGCATTAACATTAATTGTACATTAACTAATTTTATAGTAATAACAGCAATTTTCATAATTAAAGTACTAGCAACGTGTGGTTATGGGAACCACACGCTGGTAGTATCTACTCGGTTGGTCGTGCATGGATTACATGGTGCTGATGCTTAGCGTCAGTCAAAGCCTGCAGCCTGCGGCGCGACAAGAGCCGGCGGCTACGTCCTGCGCACACTCAGTGAATGGTGTCATCGTCACGCACCGCTCTCGCTGATCATTTTGTTAATTTTACTAAACGCATGTCATCGAACAGTGATTCCGAGTTAAAAACAATTTGGTTGGTTGACACTGTTACTGCCTCACTTGTAAATATATTAATGTAAGTAATACAAAATAAAGATGAAATCGTTGAAACATTGTTGGTGGTATTATTACGACTCTGCGTCACTAGGAGCAAGTGATGACGTACCGTGCCTGTTTGAGAACACTTTAACAATTGAAGAACAGGCGGTGCTGTTTTAGACTTTGGATAAAGACTGAAACCTGATGTTACTGCTACTAAAAAAAACAATTCTATATTCAATTCCAAATTTTATTTTTAACTAAATTGAATGCAGAAATACGTTAAGTAAGCTGATGCCAATCTAACTCTTTGTGCAACAACACAACGCCCTGAAATAATTATGACAAACCAGATCTGGAAAAGACCAACCTATGCACTTAGCTTTTGGAATCTGGCGAATGGTTTGTGTGAGTAGCGCAATGCAGTGGCACCGGGGGCGCGTAGAGACACGCGGAACGAGCGCCGTAGTCATCATCAGGAGTCGGAATTAGAAAGAGTTATTAACGTACTTCCATCGAAATGTTGATATTAATATGGATCTTCCCGGTATGAAATCAGTATAAGTACTTAAATAACTCATCATCTTCTTGCCCTTGTCCCGTATTACTTGAGGTTCGAACTTATTCTAATAGGTATACTCATTTCTTACTTTATTCATTCTCGTCACACAACACACCCTAGTAACACAGAAACGTTGAATAGTAGCTGAATCACTGTCCAAAATGGAATCTTAAGATGTATAACCTGTTAAATAATATCTGATTTGGGCACAAATTAATCAGCTGTTAGCTACATAATGTAGCTGGTTGCATTATATCAGCGTTATTTGAGCATTATTAAAGGTAACTGTCGCCCCAAGAGCTGAATATTGACTAATTATTAGAGTATGTGTTACCTTTTATACAACACAAGGGCTGAATAATAAAGTCCTTGTTACCTATTTTTCAGCACAAAATACTCTCCAGGATATTTCTAACTCTTTTATGGAGTTGACAATTCACAAGTGGCGAAATTGTGAATAATTAAATATAAATAGACCATATTATCTAAATTAAATCATATAATACATACATGTATATTTGACTGGCCTGTTGGTCTAGTGGTTAGTGGCCCTGACTGCTATGTTGGAGGTCGTGGTTTCGATTCCCACCCAGGACAAATGTTTGTCCGATGAGCACGATCATTTGTTCTGTGTCTGGGTGTAATTTATCTATATATGTATGTATTTAGGAATATATGAGTAAGTTTATCAGTTGTCTAGTACCCATAACAGAAGCTCTGCTTAGCTTGGGACTAGACGGCGTTGTGTGATAGTTGTGGAATATTATATTATATTATTAAATATTAATAACAGTAAATAAATGTACACATAAATAGATACGATACATAAAATAAATTTTAAAAAAATCATATATCTCTAATATATAACTTTACGAGATGGTAGAGAGGTAATGTTCTTTGACTAGTTTTTGAAGACACATATATTTTTTTAGCGTCACGGATCTTAGCTGGAAATGTGTTCTATAGTCGTACCGCATGAAAAGAGAAGGAGTTGAATAAAAATGGGTTTATGGGCTGGGAAATTGAGATGGTATTTAAGGTGGGATCTGCATGGGGCATCGGCAAGGTGAGTGAACGAAAAACGATTACGCTAGTAGACAGGATAAGCAAGGTTGAATAGGATGTTGTACAAGAAACATAGTACCCGAGTATTCCCACGAAGATGGATAGGGAGCCACTTGAGATCCTTGCGGAACTGAGAGACTGATATGGTCTTATTTTCTTAGGCCAAAAACAAAACGAATGCACAAATTTTGCAAGCGTTCAAGCTTATTTAATAGCTCCTCAGTAGCATCCTGGTAGCAGGCATCAGCATAATCGATGATCGGCTGAATTAGAGTTTGAGCTAAATAAATTTTGGTTTTAAATGGGAGACACCTTTAAAGGGTTTTAAGACTGTGGAAGGAAAACTATACCTTAACCTCGTTTACCTGCATTCGCCAAACCGTTAAGGGATGATGGCGTCAGGGTAGAAATGTTAAGCGCATTGCGATAGTATCGACTACCTATGATCATAGCCTGCGACTTTGAAGGATTAATCTGTAAACCGTAAGACTTGGCCCACCGATTAATACTCTCCAGGTCACGATTCATTGCGCTAATCGCAACAGGCTTGGCGAAATTAATAGTTATGCAATTCATATACAGCAACACGGTGTCGATACTCAAGACTTTAGAACTTCAACTCCACGAGTGTGTTATTACCAATGATTCTCTCGGAAAGAAAAGACAGAAAGAAAACGTCGACTCGTCGTGTTGGTCTAGTTGTCAGTGACCCTGGGAGCTCCTCCTGGAAGCCGCGATAGTACAGGCTTGGCTGCAAGCACCGGAGTGATTCCGGGAGGCCATTTCACAAATTTGCGAAGTGGCAATGCCCCGAGTTCGACCAGGACGTGCCCGGCGCCAGGTGTATTGGTGGTCGCTGGAGATTGCGGCACTGCGCAATGCGTGCAATGCTGCGCGGCGCCGGTACGCCAGACACCGCAGTCGCCGCATCCGCCCGCCGGATGTGGAGGCCAGAGAGACGGAGCTGTATGAGGGATACAGAGTGGCAAAGCGCACCCTCCGAGTGGAAACAAAGCGGGCCAAGTTGGAGGCCCGCTACGTGTGGCTGGGGACTCTGAACGGAGACCCGTGGGGATGCCCCTGTGTGGGAAAAACTTTGGTGTCTAACGTGGATCACGATGGCGACGACGACGACAATGCTCCAGAGGTGACCGAGGTAGAGATGAGTGTGGCGGTACGAAGGCTGAGTGCCAAGAATACCGTCCCAGGACCCGACGGCTTGCCTGGGAAAGCCTGGGTCCTGGCCATGGAGACATTTGGGTCTCGATTAAGAGGGCTCTTCAGCGCATGCATGGAGAGGGGCCAGTTCCCACTCCGCTGGAAAACGGGGAAACTGGTCCTTATCGCGAAGCCAGGGCACTCTACGTACTTTCCATCCACGTACCGGCCCATCGTGCTGCTCGAAGAAGTGGGCAAGCTTTTTGAAAGAGTAATTGCAGACCGCCTCGTCACGCACCTATCACGGGTAGGGCCGGTTCTGGCGGACGGCCAGTTCGGCTTTCGCAGGAGGCGCTCCACGGTGGACGCCATCATGCGCGTGCGAGCTCTCACGACGGGGGATGCGGTGGCCCAGGGCAGGTGTGTCGTGGCGGTGTCATTGGACATCGCCAACGCCTTCAACTCCCTGCCCTGGAGTAGCATTAGGAGGCCACTCCGGTATCACCGGGTGCCCGACTACCTCTGTCGTGTGATCGAGGCATACCTTACGGACAGGTACATCGTCTACCCTGGTCACCAGGGAAAGTGGAAATGGCGAGAGATGTCGTGCGATCGGTACTAGGACCGCCCTTGTAGAACATCGGATACGACTACGTGCTGCGCGGCGACATCCCTGACGGGGTCAGCGTGGTCTGCTACGCACGCTATGCTACGACGACACGCTGGTCCTGGCGCAGGGAGAGTCGTACCAGGCGGCGGTCGAATTAGCGACACGCGGGGTTGCGATAGTCGTTGATAGGATCCAGCAGTTGGGACTCGAGGTGGCCTGCACAAGTCCGAGGCCATGTGTTTTCACGGCCCCCGGATCGCGCCGCCTCGGCCCTCCCAATTAACGGTAGGAGGAGTTCACATCGGCGTCGGTTCAACGATGAAGTACCTGGGACTCGCCTCGACAGCCGGTGGAATTTCGAGGAGCACTTCCGACGTCTGGCTCCCAAACTGAATCGGACTGGGGCTGCCCTTAAGCGGCTCCTGCCAAACCTCGGGGGTCCAGACGCCTCCTGCCGGAGGCTCTACGCAGGCATCGCCCAGTCTATGGCCCTTTATGGGGCGCTGGTGTGGGCGCCGTCACTGCGAAAGCGACCGGCGGCCCAGCTGAACGCGTGCCAAAGGGTCATGGCCATACGTATGGTGCGGGGATACCGCACGGTTTCCCGCGAAGCGGCGAGCCACCATGGGATCTTGCAGCAAAAGATCTTGCACGAATGCACGAACTGCGCGTGGAGATGCAACGCCGTGGTGAAACTCCGCTGCCGCGACAAGTCACGGCATGGCGGAAAGAGTTCCGGCGGGATCTCATGGCGGAATGGCGACAGCGACTATCGCAACCCAGGGCACACCGTAATTTTGGCGGTAAGTTCCCTCTTTGAGGAGTGGCTGGAAAGGCAACACGGCGTCATTACCTTCCGCATGACGCAGGTCCTCCGGACACGGTAAGTTCGGGAAGTTCCTGCACCAGATTCGTGCGGAAGCGACGCCCGGGTGTCGCCACTGTGTGGACCGCCTGGAGGACACGGTGGAGCATACGGTGGAGGTGTGCCCCGCTTGGGCAGAGCAACGCCGTGTCCTCGTGGGGGCGATCGGCGGCGGCGATCTCTCGCACCGGGCCTTAGTACAGGCCATGGTCCGGAGCGAGGAGGAGTGGCAGGCGGTCGCCTCCTTCTGCGAAGCAGTAATGCTTGCAAAGGAGGCGGTCGATCGCGTGAGGCAGTGGTCCTCACGCCCCAACCGCCACCGGGATTCCGATCCCGATTTCCGGCCACCGTAGGCGCGGCCTTGCCACCCATTGCTCACCGTCCAACCGTCCGGTAACCGTCCGGACCAAGCCCAAGTCGTCAACGGCGCGTGCTGTTATACGCGCGCCTCAAGGAGATGTCAGCAACTGTAGGGGCCCAGCAGGGTCGAAGCCTATTGGGGCCAAGGGTCTGATTCTGAAAGGAAGACTCGGCCCTGGTACGAAAGGCAACGAAGGAACAGAAGTGGGTTTTTAGTCAGTAAAAGTCTGACACTATCTCCCGCCCCGCCCAAGAGCGGGGGATGTCATAAGATGATTTTCCCACCGAACAAAAAGAAATAAAAAAAGTTGTCAGTGACCCTGACTGCTATACCGGAGGTCGTGGGTTCGATTCCCACCCAGGATAGATGTTTGTGTGATGATCATAATTATTTGTTCTGTGTCTAGGTGTAATTTATCTTTAAAATGTATGTATTTAGAAATATATTATAAGTCAGTTAGTAGTTTATCTGTTGTATAGTACTCATACTACAAGCTCTGCTTAGTTTGGGACTAAATGACGCTGTGTAAAAGTTGTGGAATATTATTATTAAAATATGTTTACTGCCACTCCACCTCGCTTCGGACCATGGCCTTTCGATAGTTGCGACCGAGTATACGGCGGTGCTCTGCCCAAACGGGATACACACACCACGGGGCACACCTCTACCGTATGCTCCACCATGTCCTCCGTGCAGTCCACTCAGTGGTGACACCCGGGCAATTCTTCGACATGAATCTGATGCAGGAACCTTCCAAACTGACCATGTCCGGTGAGAACCTGTGTCTTGCGGAACGTGAGGATGCCGTGAGGTCTTTCCAGCCACGCCTCAAAGAGGCAACATAAACGGCCGTATCTTTTTTTCCGTTAATTCAGGAGTTTGATTTTTTTACAACTTCAAGAGACCGCAGACCTAAGAATATGGTTTTAATTTCAACTCGATACCTCCACGCTTTCCTGAGATAAAGGGTCTTGACAGACAGACAGACGGACGGACAACAAAGTGATCCTATAAGGATTACGTTTTTTCCTTTTGAGGTACGGAACCCTAAAAAAACTGTGGTATCCATGGTTTCTCTTGATTACGTACGGTTTCTCTAGAGTACGTCCAAAATAAAGTAAATCTCCACTAATATTATAAAGAGGGTTTGTTTTTTTTTGTTTGTAGGAGGTAGTTTCTGAAAGTACTGGTCTGATTGCTAAAATTTTTTTTACCGATAGAAAGCTGCTTTATTCCTGAGTTAAAAAGCTATATTTTATGTACGCAGGCGAAGCTGCGGGCAAAAGCTAGTAGAATGTACTTCTTACTTTTTCGAAAACATTTTTTATATTGATTACTGTCTACAACGTAACTGTCTACACACTTATTTGGGACTTTTTTGCAATTACGACAACCAGTTAGTTCAATAGTCAGGTTGTATTTTCAAATAAATATGTACAAAGATAATTGCGGTTATAGATAAAATATCAAAAAATTTAGGGTCATTATACCTAATTAATTTGCCACTAATTAATCTTGAACCTAGTAATTCGTAATATTTACCAGTACTTTGTTTATTCAGGTTCTAATTACAGAACTTGCAGTGTTCGCCAAAGGTACGAGTATCTTCTATTAATTCAACCGGGCAATAAAGTATGAAATAAAAAAAAAAAGTTTATTTACGAGAAACATGGCACATACCTTAAAAAATAAAACAACTCTGTACAATAGTGTGAGTTATGCGATACATCCGCGTTTGCAGGCAGTAAGCACACACAGTTTTCTTTTGCTTTGCTTGTCTTTCCTTGATACGTAATGTACTCGTTGGTGGTTCTTCTAATAATATAAATTATTAATATATATATAATCACCATTAGGAGTTGTAATGGTGATAGTTATTATATTACTATTATTAGTATAGTGCCTCTACTCACTACTTGTTACGTTTAAAGTATTTTTTTTAAATATTTCAAATCAAACGGTTTTCTCTATTTCTAATTACTCGAAATAATTGAAATTACTCTTTAGGAACACAATTTATGATTATTGTTTTGCGTCACAATGTTTCAATAAAACTAATACCATATTTTGTATTAGGAGAGTTCGTTAATTATTTATAAGCTCACAATTTTTTATTATTTGTTACATCATTTGTCGCTATTGTTAGTAAATTATGTCACGCAATAGATTAATAACCATTCGTCACAGTTTCTAAATTACTTATCATATTTGGATAGATAATAATAATAATAATATATATAATAATTAGTAAGTATTACATGCATATAACCAAAATTATTACACCTAGAAGATATTGTTTATCTGGAGTGATGACAATATTCAGAAAAATTAAAGGCATAATGAGTGGATACGACGACGTGGCTGGAGTAACTCGCGGTGGGCAGGCCGGGTCAGGGGCGCAGAAAGTCGCGCAGCTGCGCACGCACGCCGTAGTTGAGCTGCAGGCAAGCCGACAGCAGGCGCCGACCCGACACCGGTGACACCGCGCCATCTGCGATACATGAGCGTCATAGTATGGTTTGAGTCACTCTTAGTGCGGGGTGACCGCGGCGATACTACACCAAGTGCGAGGTATGGAGATCAGAGCCACGTAGTGCAGTGCAGGCTGCGGGGGACACGGAGACAATCGATGCACTGCCAGTCGGGAACTATCGTGCACTGGGAGTTCCAAGAGCATGCTGGATGATGGTGTTTAGGTACTCATCTACCCTAAATCATGCTCGCCTTAGAAGTCGACCATGTTACCAAAAATGTGACCAAAATATTCGTTGTATGGTCGGTATCAAATAAAGCTGTTTAAAGCTCTAATTAACTTCAAAACAAAAATTTTGCGAAGCCATCATCTTGGACTACAACTTTCCATCAACTTTGCTTTAAGTAACATTCGTGCACTTGTTCAATGATAACTACAGATAAGAGAACGAAGGTTTCACTCTGGACTGTTCTCGTGGCGGTGAGCTGTGAGACGGTGTGGAGTACTGTGCGAGACGTACCGGCGGCGAGGAACCAGTCGAGGATGTTGGCGCGCTCGTAGGTGTAGCCATCAGCCGCGAACACCGGCTCGCGCATCACGCGGTGCGACAGCGGGCAGAGCAGCGAGTGCGGCGCCGCGCGCTCCTGCAACAACACACGTTAGGCACGCTGCGCTTATACGCTATGCTTACAGTCGAAGCAAATTATAATAAATAAAATACTTTTTACCAAAAAAAAAAAATAACCGACTTCCGTTTCTGGTATTGTTTGCTTGGTATTTATTAACACCGACTTCCGAAATTAAAGTTATTTTGATTGTTTTAGTGTTTTCTGATGATATGAGTATATTGTTTTTTGTAGTGAGGTCGGTTATTTTTTTTTTTTGTAATAAGATTTATTTCACATTTTTAGTTGTGATACACTTATATTCATAACTCGAATCGTCATGAAATATAGCCAGAGTACCTAATATTTCATGACAAATTCGAATTTACCCAAACACTACTAGGATACATTATTTTATTATCAAGTTCCCTTCCACCTCCCGGCTCCATTATCAGGCCAGTTCGATAGTACCTTATAGACAAAGTGCATCTCATAACAATTCTAATAAGCCCAAACACGGCCAGGTTACATCGATTAATTACGGAGGTCCAGCGCCTACCTTCCGGCTTCATCATCATCATCATCAGATCTAACCTAAGCTAACCTAACTATTCAGAAACGTTTATTTATTTGTATTGTCATAGTGTTACATAACTATATTTATTGTGATATTTATGCGAGGGTAAAGTTTCGTTGGCCATTTCTGGCCTTCTTTGTCAGTTTCTTCTTTAGTAGTCTTTATTAGATCAACCTCGGTTCAGATTGGCTAAAGTACATAGTTCTTTCATGGGGTACTGTGTAAAATTTTATAATAAAATACCAGTGGAGATTCTACAACTGAATGAGTCCAAATTTAAAGCATGCATTAAACGCACACTATGTAGACAAGCGTATTATAAACTGGAAGATTATATCCTTGATAAAAACGCTTGGCTAAATGCCGGTCCTGCTCCGCAGCCGCAGCCACTTTTACCTTCAAATTAGTTTTTTTTTAATATATTAGATATATATAAGTATTAGAAGAGATACTATTCCCCTTTTTGTATTGTTGTTTTCGAAATATTTTTTATTTTATTTTATTTGTTTGTTTCAATAGAGCTTATGATAATTTATTACCTTTTGTATTTGGAAACAATAGCATTGTATAATGTAGAAGCACTTTGTTTTTCAAGTTTTGTGAATGTGAAATACCATGGAGCATTTTTATTAGGTTACAACTTGTTTGACATTACGAGCTTGGCAGTTGAGAGTTTGTCATGCTCACTCAAATGTCTCGCTGATGGTGGCACGTGTTATGGTGGCATGTGTTATTGGGTCATTCAGTTCCCTTCAAAATGGTTGAGCTGAGTGGGGCTGATGCACGCGTCATGCTCGTGAACGGATGCCGTCAGTTGAGACTGGTCATCTCTTTGCTGCCAGTGACATAATTTCAATTTCTATTTTTTTAAATTAGTTTTTATTTTATTTTTTATTTTAATTATTATTACTTATCTACATTGTGCTCACATATTAGAAGCGACAAGAAATATGTAACCAAGATTTATGTAACTCATAATATGATTTAAAAGAGTGTCCATGGAGTTTCTTGCACGTTCTTCTCCATAGAGATCTACGCTTTGGAACGAGCAAATTAGCTTCACTTGTATTTTTTTGTTTTTGACCGATCTGACAATTCAAAAGTGCCTGTAATTGGTCTATTTGAAATAAACGTTTCTGATTTCTGATTTCACTTCATCAAATGTTACTTTTTGACTGTAAATTCTTAAGTTCTTGATGAAAATACTAAAATTACTATATAGTAACCTAGAATAATAATAATATTTATTTATTATAAAGTACATACTTGACACCAAATATAAGCACAAAAAAAAATAAGCAATACAACAGTCAATTTAATTTGAACACCCTGACTCCTAAACTAGGAAGATCCTGTATCTTAGGAGGCAGTGTCTTCGCAAAAATAGTGGACGAACAAAATAATATAAATTTATTTTATATTATTTTGTTCGTCCACTTTGCGTACACGTTTGCGTATAAATTATTGCCAAAATGTGGATTAATGAAGAAAGAAATATATAATAAATGTAATGTAATATATATAATTATGTATATATTTACTGATAGTATGTATATGTATAGTGTATGTATGTGTATGTAGAGTATAAGTGTAGTGTGCATGTATTTGTGTGTGGTGTCGTGTCATGAGCAAATGTAGTGTGAGTGCGTGTAAGAGAGAAGGGTGTGTGGTATGGTCTAAGTGATTAGCAGATCCAAGTAAGTAGACTTTCAGTAGTATCGTAGTCTTGCTCTTTTAGCCACTCCTCAATTTTGAGTTTAGCCCTATATGTATTTAATTCAATTATGTTTACTTTTTGATTTATTTTAGTGTATAGGTGTGAGCTTAGAACATAGTGCTGGCATTTAGCGAAAGCGGTCTTGTGTGTTACCGTAAGAGTAAGAGACTTATTCTTGCGGCATGTTGGGTCTGGTGGCGGGACCTTAGTGTGTGTTCTCAGTACGGATCGAAGCACAAATAGTTGCCTAACGGTAAGTACATTTGCATCTTTGTATAATTGTGTGGTGGGATACATAAAGTTCTTCTTTGCCATCACCTTCAGGACAGCTCTTTGTGCCCGTTCTTCTCCGTCAACTTAAGAAACTTTGTCCGGGCGGCACCTCCCCACACAGTGATACAATAGGTGATAACGGACTGGCAGATAGCAATATACACCATTCTGATCGTGTTAAAATCAGCAGACGACTTAAGCAGCTTAAATACGTAAATCATTCTTCTGACTCTTGTACTAATAGTTTCCAGGTGCGAGTACCAGTTGAGTCCGCTATCGATAACCACACCTAAATATTTTAGTTGGTCTACCTCGCAAAGAGAGAAGCAAGAGCAGGGTGTAGGGCTATTGCATGTGTGGGCGTTAATGGCAAAGTCTGTAGGAGGTTTGGTACAAGGGTGTAATTAATTTGAACGGGATGAAGTAGGTCTTATCCAGGTTAAGAGTAAGAAGATTCAACTGCAACCAACTGATAACAGATTTGAGTGACGTTTCGGCAGAAGTTCTCAAATGCTCCCAATCAGTTCCGTGAACAATAATTGCAGTGTCATCGGCATAGGTGAAAATTTTGGAGTTTAAGAGGGGTATGCAGCAAAGTCCGTTAATATAGACCTGGAAGAGGGCCGGGGCAAGAACACTTCCTTGCGGTACGCCGAAGGTGGTGGTTTCCTCCCTACTAACGTGTTTGCCAACTTTAACACACAATCTACGGTTAGTAAGATAGCTTGCAAAGAAGTCATGGGTTATGCCACTAATGCCGATGTCCTCCAACTTTGATAGGAGTGTGGGAACAGAGACTGTGTCAAATACCTTTTTTAAATCTAGGAATAAGCCTAGGCAGATCTGTTTTTCATCAAGCTTTCTTGCAACAAATTCAGTTAAGTTGAGAAGTGCATCTTCTGCTGATACTCCTTTTTTGAAACCAAACTGATTTTGTGCGATTAAGTTATTTTTATCGAGGTACTGAGTAAGCCTTAGATTCACTAATTTTTCGAAAATTTTTGAAATAGATGAGAGGACTGAAATGGGCCTATAATTGCTCATACAGTCTCTGTTCCCACCCTTGTAAATCGGATGCACAACAGCCTTTTTAAATGCCTCCGGAAAAATACCAGTGGCAATTGAACGATTGAAAATATGCGTAATTGAGGACACAAGGATGTGACGACATTCTTTTAGTAAATTTGTTGAGATGCCATCCCAACCGGTCGCAGAATCTCGACGCAGCTGTATTATGGCGTTATTTATTTCCGATTCATCAAATTCAAGAAGAACCAGCGAGTTACGGGAAACATTTTTAAGATGCTGTGTACGTGGGTTGAGGGGCACCGGAAGACGTGAAATGATGCTAGACGCGAGGTCTTTGATAATAAGAATATTTGAGGATTTCCCTTAATTCCTCATAGATCCCATCATCAAAACTTAATTTTGAAAAATATGTGACCAATCTGGAAGCATATCCTATTAGGGGAAAAAAAAAATTGCAAGTCGGTCCATAAACGACGGAGTTCTGAGGTAACAAATATTTAAAAAAAAATATATGAAAAAAAATAACAACGGAATTGATAACATCCTCCTTTTTTTGAAGTCTGTTCGATAACACGCGACATATTATATTTTGCGATTCAGTGTAACAGCATGAAGTCCACCATAAAATCAACCATGAAAAAAATGACCATTAAATCAAATGGTCATTTTGCAGCCTTTAATTCATTTAATAAAAAATAATGGTTAAGACTGACTTACTCACTTGTCAGAGCGTCAGCGCCTACAATAAAAAGGCATAATTATGCTAGAGAAGAGTGACTGTGCGAAGAAATTAAAAAGAGCGAGTGGTGGACAAAATGATAGAAATGGGAGACATGGATGATTGAAGTATAAATTGAAAGCTAGAATGAGATTGTTGAGTATATTAGACATGCAGCAAAAGATATTATGGAAGAGACGAGAGGAAAGGGGACAATAGATACATGTTGGAGGTCGATAGATATACAAAATGTGTTGAAGAAAAAAAGAGAAAATTTAAAGAATGGCAGCGTATAGATCCGGCAAATACTAGCTTAAAGTCTGCGAAAAACAGTGAATATGATGCTTTAAAGAAAAAAGTCAAGAAAACCGTGGCAATAGCGAAAGCAAAAGCACAGGACAAACTATCCGACACACTAGATAGTTCGGCAGGCCAGAAAGATCTATACCGACTTGCTAGAGCAAGAGAGAGAAATGCGAGAAATGTTTGTCAAATATATGTATAAGGGATGAAACTGGAATGATTCTATCAGAAGATAAAAAAATCAAAGAGACGTGAAAGGACTATTTTGAAAGACTGATGAATGAGGAAAATAAGTGGAATGGGATTTTAGGGAGCAAACCAGTGAATGTGGGTTTAGTGAGAATGATTAGTATGGATGAAGTCGGAATAGCTGTGGAATGAAGAACGGTAAGGCAATTGGTCCAGACGGAATATCGGTTGAAGTGTGGGAGTTGCTGCGAGTGGATGGATGGATGTGGTTAGCTTTGTTCTTCAATAAGTTGTTGGGGGAAGAAGCCATACCTGATGATGATAGAGGAATAAAGCTAATGTCACATACTATGAAAGCCTGGGAAAAAGTTATTGAAAGGACGCTGAGAGAAGAGAGTGAAATTTCACAGAACCAATTCGTCATTTTATGCCTGGTCGGGGTACAACGAATGCCATTTTTGCAAACGTCAGCTGTGCGAGAAATACAGAGGTGCGCATAAAAACTCGCACATGGTATTCGTTGACCTCGAAAAGGTATATGACCGAGTACCTCGTGAGGTTCTGTGGTGGGCCCTTAAGTTAAGTATGCCTGGGAAGTATGTGCAGTTGTTCCGAGCGATGTACAGTCAATGTAATACCCAAGTCCGGTCTACAGTGGGCAACACTGGCAGCTTCAATGTGGCTGTCGGCTTACATCAAGGGTCAACTCTCAGCCCTTACCTCCTTCCTGCTGATAATGGACGCTCTGACGTCGGACATCCAGGAAGAGGCACCCTGGTGTAAGCTGGTTTCCGAGAGTGGTCTAGAGGTCCAAAGCAAATTGGAGGTGTGGTGTCATAGACTGGAGAGTGTTGGCTTAAAATTGAGCAGAACGAAAACTGAATACTTGTTCTGCGATTTCGGTGGTCTCTCCGGTCCTATACCCTTAGCTCTCGCTGGAACGCCCATACCAATCTGCTTCGACTTTCGGTACCTCGGGTCGCTTATCCAAGGAGATGGCGAGGTAGACCGAGACGTATCACAACGGATCAATTCAAGATGGATGGAATGGCGACAGGTCACTGGAACAACTTGTGACCCACGGATGCCCCCCAAGTTGAAGGGTAAAATCTACAAGTCCCTGATAAGATCTGTCATACTGTATGGATCAGAATGTTGGGCTGTGAAAAAGACGAATGAAAAAAGATTGCATGTAGCGGAGATGAAAATGTTGAGATGGATGTGTGGTGTGACGAGAATGGATAAAGTGAGAAATGAGTATATTAGATAAAGTTTGAAAGTGACGCCAGTGACTGAAAAGTTGAAGGAGAATTGTTTGTCTTGGTATGGTCATGTAAAGAGGAGAAATGAAACGCATGTTACTAAAAGAGTTATGAGTATATAAATGTGGATGGGTGAAGAGGGAGAGGGAGGCCAAAGAAAAGATGGATGGATTGTGTGAACAGTGATATGAAAAAAAAGGATGTTAGTGATAGCATGACGGTTGACAGGATAGAATGGAAGAAAACGTATTGCGCTGACCCCTAAAAAGATGGGACAAGGGCAGGAAAATGATGATAGTTGGACTGACTTGCTCGTACGAAGGGGGTGGGGCGCGCAGCCAGGTCAGTTCGTCGCGCATGCGAGTCAACCCTGCGTCCTCTGGAGCCTCGCTGTCGGCGCCTGCGTTACAGTTGTCGACCTCTGAAGAATCCATGCAAAATGTAATCTAATAAAAAGCTATACCTACTATTACTTAATTAGGGAATCTGGCAGCTATTCATCGGAGAAGTTGAGAGTGGTATTGTATTAAAATGGCTTGTAGAATCAACTGAAGATATATGACATTGTGGCTAGTTATGTTTTGCATATTATTGGGTAGTTGGGGAAAATTATTTTAGTCGGGGTTGGTTCAATGACGCTCAAGATATAATACACACATTTCGCACCAACAGGAATAATATACCGACCGAATAATATAACGGCAATGAAATCGATGATCCGATTTCCACGTGTTTAGGAGATACAGTGCCGCAGACAGAAAGTAGCCCGTCAAATTTAGAACTGTTTTCTTGAAATATTCCTTCTTTTCCAGTTTCGATCATAGTAGCCAAGCTCAGTGGATGGGCATAAGTATGTACATAAACATTTAGTGTACTGATATAGTCGAATAAGTCAGCAATCCACGGTTACCAGGTTGAGATTAGATTTAGTACCAACAGCACGACTCGCTTTACGTGGCATGAAGGTGTTACACAGAGAGATTCCAAATGCTGGGCTGCCACTGCTGAGAAATTAACCTAAGTGGAGTGGAGTGGTACTTGCTCTGAGCTTTACAGCCTTTTTGGCGAATATTTGTGCCCGACCAATATACTGGCCAGCATCAAAGCCACCGTCACAAATTGGTGGTCCACCAGAAACTAGAACTGTCGCCAGCGCTGAATTCTTGACTGCTAACCCTGAATATAACATTTGACGAATGAAGTAAAATAATACGTGCGTACGTCTGGTATGCTGTGAGAAAATTATGCCCGATTTCACTCCTCCATCTTATTTTTTTATTGAAATGTAATTTGATTATTTCCGTTTTTTTTTTCATAGAAACATATAAATTGCATTTTAAATATTTTAATTAAAACCAAAATTACAAAACACTATATAAAAATGGTAATACCTTTATTTGATCAATTATTGCTATCATGTTCCGTGATTGTTATGCTACACAATTACAATCATAAATAAATATATAAAATAATATTTTGTAGCTAGATTGCCGTTTTTATGGTTTTTACTTATGAAATTGCCGTTTTTTAAAACGGGTTGCTTTGAAGTCGGTTTGATCTTTGGATTGACTTGGAATTAAAGATCAAATAAACTTTATAATACCAAAGGTACCTACTTCATCGTCGACTCGACGCCGATGTGAACTCCTCCTACCGTTAGTTGGGAACCCGATGGTAGCGCGTTCTGACTTGTGTAATGCCACCTCGAGTCCCAACTCTTGGATCCTCTCCACGAGTGTCGCAATCCCACGGCGTGTCACTAGTTCGACCGCCGCCTGGTACGACTCTCCCCGCGCCAGGACCAGCGTATCATCTGCGTAGCAGACCACGCTGACCCCGTCAGGGATATCGCCGCGCAGCACGTAGTCGTACCCGATGTTCCACAAGGGTGGCCCTATTATCGATCCCTGCGGAGCACCGCACGACATTTCTCGCCATTTCCACTCTCCGGGGGTGGTAGGTACTTTATGTCGGACTTTTATAGAACTCGCCAGGTCTGGGTACGTACTTCCCTTCTAGAAGGTTCGTATAGCAATGCGTTTTAATTATTTGATGCTACCGTTGATTTAATCGAAAATATGGCGTGTTCAAGTTTCTCGGCGTAACAATAAATAATCTTGGAGCCTTGCAAAATACACTATTGTAAAAAAATTAGTTCTGTTACGAGTAATACTGTTTCTCCGTATATGATTATTGCAGCTCTTTTCTAGTAGTAAGTAGGTTGGTGTGGTGTCAGACTCATCAAGAACAAATTAAGCTCGATATTTTAACTTCTCTCCGTAAGGCCAATAATTTTCAAAAGTTCTGGAAGGCCACTAAAAAACTGGATGTTAGGCCTGGCCTTCCTGTCAGTGTCAGTGGTGCTGATCAGCCGGACAGCATCACCAATATGTTTATGGACCACTTCAAAGTGGAGTCACCGCTGGGCTCATCGTTGCGAGTGCTCGATGACGGATGCTGTCGTGACTCGGATCTGGTTCGTTTTTCGGCCAAGCAAGTGTCAAGCACGATTAAGAAAATGACGAGAGGGAAGTCCCCTGGTCACGACGGTTTAAGCATTGAGCACTTGCAGCACGCTGGTCCTCACATAGCTAGAGTGCTCGCTATGTTTTACTCGTTGTGTATGTGTCACTCGTACCTCCCCTGTGATCTCATGAGAACTATTGTCGTTCCTATTATAAAGGACAAAACGGGTGACGTTGCTGATAAGTGTAATTATCGGCCCATCTCCCTGGCTACAATTATCGCGAAGGTACTCGACAGCCAGCTGGATGCTCGGTTGGATGGCTTACTCAAACTACACGATGCACAGTTTGGGTTTCGTAATAATCTTGGCACTGAAAGTGCGATTCTCGGCCTCAAACATACGGTACAATACTATGCAAAACGTCAGACACCAGTTTATGCTTGCTTCTTAGATCTCTCCCGTGCCTTTGACCTTGTTTCTTACGACGTTATGTGGGAGAAGCTGCGGGAGAGAAGAGTGCCGGCGGAGCTGTTGCGTATTTTCCAGTATTGGTATTGTAACCAGACAAATTGTGTAAGATGGGCCGATAGGTTGTCGGAGTCGTATGGACTAGAGTGCGGGGTTAGACAGGGGGGGATAACTTCACCAAAGTTGTTTAACCTTTACATTAACGATCTGATTGTTGAGCTCAGCAGCAAAAAAATAGGGTGTCGCATTGATGACGTGAGTGTCAGCAACATCAGTTATGCAGATGATATGGTGTTGCTGAGCCCAACAGTTAGGGCGCTGAGAGAACTGTTAAGTTGCTGCGGAGCCTATGCTCAGAAGCACGGCCTTATTTATAATGTTAAGAAGAGCGAATTCTTGGTCTTTAAGGCTGTCGGTGGTAAATGTCCGGATTATGTTCCCCCCATTAAACTTAATGGGAAGGATATAGTGCAGGTGCGTAAGTTTAAGTACTTGGGGCATTACGTCACCGACGACCTTAATGACCAACAGGATATTGAGAGGGAACGTAGGGCGCTGGCAGTTCGATGTAACATGTTGGCTCGCAGGTTTGCACGGTGTAGCAGACCAGTTAAAATAACACTTTTTAAAGCCTACTGTCAAGTGTTTTATACGTGCAGTCTGTGGACCAACTATACTCAGCGGACTATCAGCGCCTTGCGGGTCCAATATAATAACGGGTTCAGGATGTTGATGGGGCTGCCCCGTTTCTGCAGTGCATCAGGTATGTTCACAGAGGCAAGCGTCGATGGTTTTCACGCCATCATCAGACAGAAATCTGCCTCTTTGCTCTGCAGAGTACGGGCTAGCTCCAACTCCATCCTGAAAACCATAGCGGGGAGGTACGATTCTCCTCTGTTAGGTGATGTTGTTCACAGATGCATCTTGAACAACCACCTTGTTTTAAAATAAATATATAGATTGTAAGTTTACTAACATAGGTTTAAATTTTTCTAAATTATTTACTAACCCATATGGATGTCACTTATCCGAATTAAAGATTATTTTATTTTATTTTATTTATTTTATTTTTCACTTTTCATTTGGTCAAACATAACTGTCGGGGGACGTAGCGAGGTGTCGGTGTTTGGTGTTTGTAAGGAGTAAGAAAAATTTACGTTAATCACTATTTATTACTTCTCACTTAAAATGTTATTACTGTTAAACTAAGCTAAAAGTGTCAATGAAATGTTTAAATGTTATGATTACACCCAGCTACCGCGGTAAACGGAAGTGCACTGAATATGTTGTAAATCCAATTTAATTAAGACGGCGGCGTATCACGCCGATATTGTTGAATAAGGTATTCAATATTACAATATTCTAAAATCTGCTCTTGGAGAAACCAACCATGGAAAAACCCAATAACTACTTAGTTTACTTTCTATCCTTTACATTTCGGGGAGTGTGCATTGGGATTGCACAATTTAATTCCAGCAAGTCTGTGTCATCATCGAATCACTAGATGTACGACGTTGCGCCATCGGTACATGGTGAATGTCCCACTCATAAGTACAAACCTTTTTTTTTTGGGCACGCCGGGCGTCTCTTCTGCACCGGATTCGTGCAGAAGAGACGCCCGGGTGCCACCATTGTGTGGACCGCCCGGAAGACACGGTGGAACACACGGTAGAGGTGTGCCCTGCTTGGGCAGAGCACCGCCGTGTTCTCGTGGGGGCGATCGGCGGCGGCGATCTCTCGCGCCGGGCCTTGGTACAGGCCATGGTCCGTAGCGAGGAGGAGTGGCAGGCGGTCGCCTCCTTCTACGAAGCAGTAATGCTAGCAAAGGAGGCGGCCGATCGCGTGAGGCAACGGCAACGGTCCTCACGCCCCAACCGCCGCCGGGATTCCGATTCCGATTTCCGGCCACCGTAGGCGCGGGCTTGCGGACGGCGAGCAATGGGTGGCTCACCGTCCGATCGTCCGGTAACCGTCCGGACCGAGCCCAAGTCGTCAACGGCGCGTAGTGTTCCAGCGCGCCTCAAGGAGATGTCAGCAACCGTAGGGGCCCAACAGGGTCGAAGCCTATTGGGGCCATGGGTGATGCGAAAGAGATCCCTGGGGCCCTGGAAAAAAAAAATAGCAAATAAGGAACAGGAGTGGGTTTTAAGTCAGTAAAAGTCTGACACTATCTCGTGCTCCGCCCAAGAGCGGGTGATGTCATAAGATGATTTTCCCACCCGAAAAAAAAACGTGCAAACCTTTTTGAGAACACTTTTATTTTGCGAACAGCTAAGGAGTGGAGTTCTCTGTTGGATTCTGTATTTCCCGATAGCTCCAGCTTAGGGGCACCATAGTCGGCCACATTATCGCTTACTATCAGGTAAGTTATTGGTCAATCGCAAGCCTATCAATAGTAAAATAAGCTCGATCTGGGAATCAATCTCGGTAAGTACCTCATGTTCAGCAGTAGCGCTTGCGATCGCTAAACCAATGAGGCAATTAAATAAAGATTACTTACTAAAATTTTGTTGCAATGTAGACTGTTCCCCTATTTCTCCTGGTCACGCTATAACCTACACCCTACCCTACCCCTACCCTACCCTACCTACCTGTTTGTTCAACAGCATACAAGAAAGTTTGTAGGGTAGGTAGTTAGGTAGGTAGGTAAGTAGCGTAGGGTAGGTAACTAGGTAGGGTAGAGTAGGGTAGAGAAATAGATACTGATTACTACACGAGAAACAAACAACACTAAATCTATAATTGACAATATTTGCTCAAATTTGAACTCAAGAAAATTACATATGGCATGCATCAAATCGCCCTTAGAAAATTATTTTTAGACGCCTCATAAATCACTTAGATAACATAGATTTCTTTTATACGGGTTCCGTCCAAAATCGAACACCCTATCAACCACGATAGATTTAATCACTAAAATTAAAACATCAATTGATAAGAAACTTATAGGTTTGGGTTCCTTCATTGATTTAAAGAAGGCTTTCGATACAGTTTGTCATTCTCTTTTACTAAAAAAACTCAGTAACGTGGGAATAACGGGATCGGCATTCAGAGTGATGGAATCATATCTTACAAATAGTTTTCAAAAAATTAAAATAAATAATTACGAAAGCACACCAGCAAAATTAAATTGCGGAATACCGCAGGGATCAATTTTAGGACCTCTACTTTTCCTTGTGTATGTAAATAACATAAAAAACATTAGTGTTACTGGCGAAATCATGCTGTACGCCGCTGGCACTTGTCTCTTTTATTTTGAGAGTAATATTCAAGAGATTGTCCGGAAAGTGCAAGCTGACCTATATTCACTTAATGAATGGTTCAAGTAAACTTATTAACCATTAACCCAAAAACCTCGTATAAAAATACCTAGCGATATTAAATTATCCACAGACAACAAAAATCAACAAACGAAAAGTATTTAGGCTTTATTAAAAAATGTATTTATTTTATTAGGAGGATAAACCATGATAGCCTTAAATCCAGAGTTAACTCTGGATTTAAGGCTATCATGGTGTCCTCCTCCTCCTCGAGTCCTCGAGCTGTTCAAGGTTGTGGCCATTTTTCCTGGCAAAGTGGCCAAAGAACTCCAGTACTCTGCGCATGCAGGTAGTCGACAGTCTGATCTTGATGTTCAGTTCACGTAAGATAGAGAGGTTTGTACGGAAAGCAGTCCAAGGAATTCGAAGCATTTTCCTCCAGCACCACATCTCGAAGGCGTCAATGCGGTCGCGGTCTGCCTTTTTCAAAGTCGAAGTCTCAGACCCATAGCTGATATGGAGAAGACTAGACATTTAACCAGTTTAGTTTTGGTTTTACGTGAAATGTTGGTGAGGGACCAACATTTCACATATGCCTAGCAACTGTGACATTGCACTTTTGGCCATTCCTAGGCGCCTCCGGATTTTCTTTTCACATGAACCTGTGTTGCTGATGTTCGCGCCGAGATAGATGAAGTCATCAACCACTTCAAGTCCAAGAGTTCCCGTGAGTTGCAACTTTCTGCTTCGGTCCACCACCATTACGTTAGTCTTGCTGTGGTTAATCTTGAGACCCATTTCCAAGCTGATATGCTCCATTTTATCTCTCAACCATTTCTGCTTCATTGGCGGCCAGAAGCGTGGTGTCATCTGCGTACCGGAGATTAGAAATCTTGGTGCCGCCGACGGTGACTCCTCCATCTCAGTTTTCACAGGCTCTCCTGATTATGTACTCTCCATAGATATTAAAGAGGATGGGTGACAGAATACAGCCTTGTCTAACACCTTCTTCGAAACTAAAAGGATCCGAAGTTGCTCCGTAAATTTTACCCTCGCTGTTAAGGTACAGGTTTCCCATTATGGTATGGGCATTATGGCATTATGGTATGGTATTATGGATGGTATGGATTATGTTATGGTATGGCATTATGGTATGGTGTTTGTGGTATTGTGGTTTGGTTGGGGTTTCCTATGAGTGCAACTAGGTGTTCAGGTACTCCCAGCCACCGCATCATGGTGTAACCACATAAAAAACATGCGTGACAAAATCTCTTCACTCACGGGGGCATTACGTAGACTTTCCGGTTGTATCCCACATAAAATCAGACACATGATATATAATGCTCTCGTGAAACCTCACCTAGAGTATCTAGTTGAAATTTGGGGATGTGCTGCTAAAACTTACATTAATGACATACAATACAAAACAGACTTATTATAACTCTTTACAACTACCACTACCTAACACCAACTAAACAAATATACAACGACACTAAGATATACAATATAGAGCAACTATATACATTAAAAACATGCATTTTAATTAGAAAAATAATATTAAAGGAAACGCTCTCTCAACTTACTTTCAAAAAAAGAAATCATGGATACCACACTCGAAACCTTAACAAGCTAGAACTCAGACCACCCAAAACCAATTACTGGAAGAAAAATATTTTATACGAGGGAGCGGTGTTATATAATAAATTACCAGATGATTATGATTAATGAAAAAGTACAAATATGTTTAAAAAAAATTGTTAAAAGTTCATGTGTCTAAAATTTCATAACGAAGCATGTGTACCTACTAAAATTCTTTAAAACCCCCTAACCCCCCCCCCCCCCTTCTTTAAATTCTTTTCTCTATGTATGTGTAATTTTCTATCTAAATCGAATCACGGAGTCACGATGTGCTTTATAATAACTGCATGATTTATTTGTAATCTCATATTTAAGTGAACTATCTGTGTTCTTTATGGGAATAAATATCTTTAAACCGAGATATACTCGTAGAGTGAAGGCACAGTTAATATATCGCCTATGAATGTATTTCTAAGGTACCTACTCGTGAGGACCCATTTTATAAATAGCCCGGATTGCTCTTTATTGCAATATGAAAATTTCTCTAATCTATCAGCTGCAAATCCCCACAACAAAATGCCATAAGACATAATACTGTGGAAATAATCATATTAAACTGAGATGGGCTACATCTGTCAATTGCCTTATATTTCTTATTGCAATGCAGTTAAGCCTAATTATTATACCTGAGAGAGTTCGAATATGAGCACCCCGAAAAATTCCAATCAATCTATTTTTCCAGTTTTTTTTTCAATATTTTCTGAGAAAAATACGCCGCTATGTTCTCCAAATTGCTATGTATAGTACTAAACATAATGTGGTTACTATAGGAATACGTACCATATCCAAAATGCTCGAGTATCGCGTTGGTCGAAGTGGATAGTAGTTTTGAGCCAGTTATATTTGCCTCTTCAGCTCTTTTATTCAGAAATGTTTCTTCATCGGGTTGGAGTTCTGAACCTGTCACGGAAATCAATTCTTTAATTAAAACGTGTACGTATTTTTTAGAGCAACTTCTTCTTTAAAACAAAAAAAAAACCAGTCAAGTGCAAACCTGCGCGCAAATTACATGCAAATGCATATTTTATTAATTAACATGTTATCTTAAAACAATAGACATCTTTCAGGTTTTTCTGTAATCTATAAAACTTAACCATTTTTAACATTTCAGATTCCGTAGTTTTGGAGATAAGACAAAAGAAAGACAAAGATACTACCTTTGTGTGTTATTTTTTAATATCATATTCTTCATTTACTATGTGCTCAAAAATAAAGGAATCTATTGTAATACTACTTTTTTTCTTATATTTTTTCCCTGATCCTAGACAATATCCAGAGGTTGCATCTTATTTTTTTTATTACAATCTAGCCTTGTACAATAGGTAAAGACTAATAATTAGATTATTATTAATTAAATTATTTTTTAACCAATTTAATTATATTCAAAAAAAATTGGTAAATTGTCTTTACCAAGAATTTGTCTATTAGCACTTTTCTTATTGTCTCTTTTAAGGCAAATACACTTTGTTCTTGTGTTTATTAGGTAGCAATTATGCTTTACACATTACACTATTCACTAAATCGAACGGTTTTATTGTTTTTTTTTTGTCTTCTTACTGTATTCGTTTGGTCGAGAAGCTGGATTGCCTCAGTGTTATAATATAATATAACTGATGAACTCAACTTTTAGGTCCAGACGGATGTCATCATTGTGGTAATTTACAATTTCCCCTTGGTCCTTATTCAGAAATCATTGTATGATACTTATACTGGTCGGTATGGTACAGCCCCACAGCTGAATACAATAAGTCCAAATTGGCATCAGGATTTGTCTGCATAATAATAATTTGTTCTGAACAGACAACGTGAGATTACTTCCTAGCAGCCAATACATTCTTTTAAATTGTAAGTCAAGATCATCTTTTTTCTTCTTGACGTGGGCTGTCCAGCGTAGCTTTACATCAAAAGTCATACCCACCTTGGCTGTATTCTCGTATGGGACTTGTTTATTATTTATATAAACTGGAGAATACTGGTGTCTCTTGTTATTAAAGTCTATTTGCACAGATTTGGATACATTTAATTTAATCCTCCATTTTTTGGTCTAGTCATAGACTTCATCGGCAGCCATTTGAACCTTTTCAACTGCTTCTTCATGGCTATTTCCTACAGCCATGAGGGTTTTGTCATCAGCGAAATCAATAGTCCTTGCACGCATGCACGATTTACGCGTGGAAATGCAACGCCGGGACAAAACTCCGCTGTCACGACAAGCCGCGCATAGCGGACAGAGTGCCGGGGACCTCAAAGAGGAATGGCAACTATCGCAACCCCGTGCTGGGCACGCCATAATTATGTCGGTAAGTCCTTTCTTTGAGGAGTGGCTGGAAAGACGTCACCGCGTCCTCCCGACTCGACCCCACCTGATGGTAAGCAGTGATGCATCACTGCTAGCACTAATTTATAACAAATTAAAAAAAGATTGGCATTGCCGTAATAACAAAATTTACACTGACCGGGGACGTTCGTGATACATTCTTTCAGCCAGCGGCGCACGCCCTCCCGCTGCCAGTAGCACGGTGGCGTGCCATCCTCGTCGTCCTCGTCGTCGCGCAGCTCGGCGGGCACGCGCCACGCCGCCAGCTCGCCGCCCAGCGAGCCACACAGCAGCAGCGGGCCGGCGGAGTCGGCCAGCAGCGCCACCGCCAGCGCGCCGCCGGCGTCGCCAGCCGCAAGCACGGCCAGCAGGCGCGCCGCGGCACCTCGCGCCGACACGCGCCACACGCGCAGCACGCGGTCTGCGCCCGCCGCCGCCAGCAGCGCGCCGCCCCAGCGCAGTGACGTGGCCCCGCCGCCCTGCAGCTCCAGCGTCAGCAGCGCCCGTACCGTTGCGCTTTCCAGCTCCTGCAGCACGAGACAAGTTACTACCGCAAGCAATCGACGCACGACAGGATTGCAGCTGTAAATACCTCGTCATAATGAATGCTCCACATCTTGATGAGCGAGTCAGCGCCCGCCGTCGCGAGGACATACTTGTTTTCCGGAAGTGCCAGTGCGCCGGGAGACGGCGCAAAGTCGCAGCTCTGGACACCGTCTGGTGAAAACAGTGTTATCTCAGCTTTACTTGCTTGCGCTTCACATATCGTTCACCCAGCAATATATTGGCATATCTACAAAAAACGTATTTATAGTCAAGTGTTTAAAAGTACCATAATATATCATATTTTGTACTATATTAATACAATATATCGGCTCGCAATCTGTTTACGCTTAGGCACACCTTGTGTTGCTCAACATCGGTGCAGAAGTTTTCGACAACCTCGGCCACCATGGCCTGTCCTGCTGCAGGAGCGCAGGCACGGCACGGAACGCTGGCATCAACGACATTATTCATCGAGCTTTTGTCACCGCCAGTGTACCTGTAGTATTAGAACCTAGACCAGATGGTATGACGTTGGTGCCGCGGAAGGTGCTTAGGCCTCTGATGTGGGACCAAACGGTGCGATATCCCCGCACCATCCGGATGGCTATGACCCTCTGGCATGCGTTCAGCTTGGCCGCCGGTCGTTTTCGCAGCGACGGCGCCCATACCGGCGCCCCATAAATGGCCATGGACATGGCGTCGTCCGCGTAAAAGACCACGCTAACCCCGTCAGGGAAGTCAGCGCGCAGCACGTAGTCGTACCCGATGGTCCACAAGGGCGGTCCTAGTACCGATCCCTGCGGAACACCGCACGACATCTCTCGCCGTTTCCACTCTCCCTGGTGACCAGGGTAGATGATGAACCTATCCGTCAGATAGGCTTCGATCACACGACAGAGGTAGTCGGGCACCCGGTGATACCTGAGTGCCCTCCTAATGCTACTCCAGGGCAGGGAATTGAAGGCGTTGGCAATGTCCAAACACACCGCCAAGACATACCTGCCCTGGGATACCGCATCCCCCGTCGTGAGGGCTCGCACGCACATGATAGCTTCCACCGTGGAGCGTCCCCTGCAAAAGCCGAACTGGCCGTCAGCCAGATCCGGCCCCACCCGTGCGAAATGCGCGACGAGGCGGTCTGCAATAACTCTTTCAAAAAGCTTGCCCACCTCGTCGAGCAGCACGATGGGCCGGTACGCAGACGGTGAGTCCGCAGGGTGCCATTGGTTCGCGATGAGGACCAGTTTCCCCGTCTTCCAGTGAAGTGGGAACTGGCCCCTCTCCAAGCATGCGTTTAAGAGCCCCCTTAGTTGAGGCCAGGACCCAGGCTTTTCCAGGCAAGCCGTCGGGTCCTGGGGCGGTATTCTTGGCATTTAGCCTTCTTACCGCCACACTCATCTCTACCTCGGTCACCTTTGGAACATTGTCGTCGTCGTCGCCGTCGTGGTCTTGGGTTTTGAACCATTTGATATGGTTCTCTATCTGTATAGCAGTGTAGTGGATGCACACACACCACGACTATGTGTGTGACACAGGAGGTAAACACATTGGCTTGTTACGTTACCAGCAGTTAGGTTCAATACGTCCGTCTTCAAAAACGGCTAACAAACGACTGCCCGTGAACTCGAGACAAGTAGATACACAAGCACTAGAAGCAGTAACACACAATTGTCCTAAAATGAATCAAAATGTAAAAGCTTAATCCATATCTCCTGAGTTACAGGTTCCCGGCTAGATAAATGTGAGTACCATGGAGCTATTTTATGCTTTATAGTTTACTATTGGACTTGTTTGACATAAATGAGTATGGCAGTTGAAAGTTTGTCATGCTCACTCAATTGTCTCACTGATGGTGGCGCTTGTGTTGGATCATTCGGTTCCCTTCCAAATGGTTGAGCAGAGTGATGCTAATATTCGCACCAGGTCCGTGAATGGGTGCTGTCAGTTGAGACTGGTCATCTCTTAGCTGCCAGTTGCTATTTTAATATCTATTTTTATTTTTACTTTATTGACATTATTCTCACATGATAGCGACAAGAAACATGTAACAGAGATATTTGTAATTGAAAAACATGATTGAAAAGAGTGTCCATGGAGTTTCTTGCACATTCTTCTCCATAGAGATCCACGACTGACTTCTTGACATTTCAAAAGTGCCTGTAAATGGTTTATTTGAAATAAATGCTTTTGAATCTTTGATCAGGGGGTTGGGTCAAATTCTCTGTGCCTTTATATCAGAAATTTGTAATTTTTTTTTCATGTACCTTTTAAAGTGTAATTTTTAATGGTGAGAAATAAACTATTTTTAATCAACTGTGGTTACGTTATGATTATCTGGTTTGGTTCTACCAGTTACTTTTTTTTAACCTACTTAAAAAATAAGGAGGAGGTTATCAGTTCGGTTGTATGTTTTTTTTTATGTCTTTTACTTCAGAACTCCGTCGTTTATGGATCGATTTGCATTTTTTTTTCCTCTTAAAGGATATACTTCCCGATTGGAACCATTTTTTCCAAATCCAGTTTTGATAATGGGGTCTATGAGGAATCGAGGGAGCTCCTCAAATATTATAGCAACTATATAGTGTGAGCGGTGTCAGGTAAAATTATACAAAGCCTTCAATTTCCTGAAGTCCTTTAATTACGTGATAGTACTATTTCTACTTTTACATAAATATCACAACTGTTAGGCCTTACGTTCCAATTCACAATGGTCGCCGTCGCTATCCATCTACCTTCGAACATCTGTCAGAATCAACAATAATAATATGGACTTAAAATTATTAATGAAATGTAGGTATCGCTAACATTAGTAATTTCAATATTTTCATCGAAAACTTAAGCATTTACAGTCAAAAAGTAACATTTAATGACGTGGAACTGATGAAGAAAACCAGAAATAGCCAACGGAACTTCATACTCACATAGAAATCAATGTATCTTAGCCGTGTTTGGGCTTATTAGAATTGTCATGAGATTTGGCTGTAACGTACTATCGAACTGATCTGATGATGGAGCCAGAAAGTGGAAGGTAGACACAGGAACTTCATAATAAGACAATGTAACCTAGCAGTATTTGGGTAAATTGGAATTATCATGAGAAATAGGCAATCTGGTTATAAGAATATCGCTACTAAAAAGAGTGAAATAAAAAACATTTTACAATAAAAAGAAACCGACTTCGTCATTCAGTCGTTCGTTAGCGCACTTGCAGATGCAGCTAGTATGTAGGACTGCCTGTGTTCTAAAAAAGTGACCACTCACCCAGGTCGTGCGCGTGCGGATCATTATGAAGCAGGCGCGCGCCGGGTGGCGGCGCGTGCAGGCACAGCTCGCCGGCCGCGCTGCCCGTGGCTGCCAGGCGCGCGTCGCACGACCAAGCGCAGCACGTCACCGCGGCCGAGTGATTCATAAACACGCTACCGCACGTAAACCACCACAGAAAAAAACATTTCAGTTGTATAATTGTCAATTTTTTTTTTATAAGCTTAGCGTTAATATTAATTAATCATTAAGAAAACATTAATATTAGGTACCTACTCATGGGCACGCCATAATTATGGCAGTAAGTCTCCTCTTTGAGGAGTGGCTGGGGGATATATAGATAAGTACCTTTGCCATTACGAATAATTTAATTTATCATAACGTTTATTAAGAGAGATGAATATTTGTGGAACCGATAACTTTTCCGAAATGTTTTGTTCGAATTTCATTTTACTGAAACCTATTGACCGACGTAAACGACGAAATATGTCAAATAATGCATAAAGCAAAAAAGCTTTATGCATTATTTGACATATTTTTACATCATCGAAGTATCATATATAAGTGTCATAGGTATTATTTTACTGAACTATATTTCGCCTATTTACAAAAAAAGTTTTCGCTATCGGCCGAAGCCTCTTTTCAATTTTTTAATTTGTCATATTTTTACCACACTGAAACAACATTTTATGTCATAAAAAGTCAATATGTTGTCAAAAAATGAGTGACAGAAACGAATTGCTGCAAAACCGACTTTTTTTTAATATGCTCGCGTGTTGCTGCCCAAACCCTACAGCGCCCAAGCCGTGACAGAAACAATGCTTGCTGCATGTTGCATGCCTGCTTGCATGCTGCGTACCTGCTGTATGTTGCATGCCTGCTTGCATACTGCATGTCTGCTTGCATGCTGCGTACCTGCTGCATGTTGCATGCCTGCTTGCATACTTCATGCTTGATTGCATGTTGTATGCCTGCTTGCATACTTCATGCCTGATTGCATGCTGCATGCCTATTTACATACTGCATGCCTGCTTGCATGCTGCATGCCTACTTGCATGTTGCATGCCTGCTTGCATACTTCATGCCTACTTGCATGCTGCGTGTCTGTTGCATGTTGCATGCTTTCTTCCATACAGCATGCCTATTTGCATACTGCATGCCTGCTTGCATGCTGCATGCCTGATTGCATACTACATGCCTGCTTGCATGCTGCATGCTTGCATATCTGCTGCATGTAGAATGCCTACTTCCATGCTGCAAACCTGTTTGAATACTGCATGCCTGCTTGAATACTGCATGCTTGCTTGCATGTCTGCTTGCATGCTACATATCTGCTTAAAGGCGAGAACTCTGCTCCGCTTCGCTTAGCCCCCGTGGTTATTTTTTTAAACCACCCAGAAATAGGAAAGTCTATAGTAAAATGACAATTTTATTTTGAAAATTGGTAAAAGTTATTTTATTACAAAAAAGAAGATAAAATAATGACAATTTTTAACTGTAGCTGAGGATCGAACTCGCTGCAAATGTCGTTCTATACCGACATTTTGGATTATTACTCATCCCTCATAGCAAATAGCATGATAATTCATAGCCTATAAGTTGCCCCGACCTGTAAGGAGAATGTATGCAAAATTTGATCAGGATCGGTTCAGTAGTTTTTGTGCCAATTAATACCATCGGAAAATAATTTGACTGTTTCATTTTGTGTATAGATATGCCAAAAGACGATTCTGAATGTGAATTTTCTGCAATGTGATGGTTCTGCTTTTTAATTATTATGGATATGAAATTTATGTCTAAAGATGATTCTGACTAAAAAAATTATAAGTTTTGAATGTATGACAAATGAGTGACACGATTTTCTGCGAAATGAAGTATATGCTATCCGTAGTTATGTAAAATAATATTATGATATAAAAAGTTCTGCTATAAAAGGTAGACCTAAAATAAAGTTACTGTTCACAAAATATGTTTACTTATAAAGTTATTTTATGGTCACTCACAAATCGGCTTTTCTCTTTTCCTGTACATAAAATTGTTTTCGATTATATAATGAATTTCTAAACCTTAATTATGTATGTCGACGCGATATAGTAAAATATTAAAGAATGATAATTATATTATATAAAGCCGAAATCATAATTAAATAAATCTTTTACTCCTGCTGATACGTGGGACACTCAGAAAGTTTTGAGAAACTAAAAAACTAACCTCTAAGGATATTTTTTTTAAATTAAATCTTTTCAAAGAACTCTCCACCAGTCTCTAAACAAACTTTCATGCGTCTGAACCAATTTTTGAAACATTTTTTGCAGTCCATCGCAGACAACTCTTCCACTGCCTTCTCGAACGCTGCTAACGCGTCTCCCAGCGATGAAATCTGTATCCTTTTCCGCTGAATTTTTATTTTAGGCAATAAAAGGAAGTGACACGGTACCAGATCAGGACTGTAAGGAGGGTGCCCCAAGACTCAGACCGGTGTGGTGTCCAGAAAATCCCTCGTTTTGAGCGCTGAGTGCGCGGGCACGTTGTTCATGGTGAAGCAGTACCCCGCGGAACCCGGTATTCGGTCGCTTGTTGCTCATTGCAGATAAAACTACTGACAGGCATTTTGTGGTATACCATTCGGCGTTGGTGCTGCTTTGGTCTCGTAATGGAATTGAAATCAGATAACCCGTCAAAGTGAAGAAACTTGCGATCAAAAGTTTCCCTGCGGTTCTCGATCGCTTCACTTTCATAGGCGTTGATTCGTTTTGAAACAGCTAAACTATCAACTGACGCTTTGTTTCTAGATCTATCACAATATCGCAAACGCGCCGAGACGAGCCTGCTTCAAATTTTATAATCATATCACGGCACCACTCCAGACGGGCCAGCTTCTGAGCTTCGGTGAGGTTGTGCGGCACCTAGTGGCAAACTATCCTCTTCACGCGAAGGTGATCGTGTAGAATCTTGTGAACGCTTCCCCAACCAATCTACAGTGTATGCTGAATTTCTTTGTATGTAATTCACCTGTTTTCTTGAATATTTTTTTTACTGCCAGCACACTTTCTTCCGTGACAGCCGTCGTAGGACGACCACTCTTTTGTTAATCCTCCAAAGTAAGGCGACCGCGCTTGAACTCGCTATACCAGCGGTAGATAATTGTTTTTGAAGGTCCTTCATCCACAAAATTAATTTGAAGTCGATCAAATGAGTCATCAGGTTTAAGACCACATTTAAAATCACAGAAAATCATCACACGAAAATGATCTCGATGCAGATCCATTTTTAAATAAAAAACGAATATTTGATTTGAAAATTCAAACAATGGTATTTTTACTTTTCAATAACCAAAGTTTTCAAAATAATTACAAATAGCCAGTGCCGTATATTTGGAACGAGTATACACGGAACTCTTGATATTCGTAGAAAAAGTCGTGTAAATCCTAAGACTTCACAACAACTTGTCATAAGAAAATTCAAATGTTGATGTGAATGAGGTGCGAAATCATCAATTAACTTCCCCCGATCTAGGGTGGAATGACGCCCTTTGCGTTCTAAGGACACTCAACTTTCTCTCACGGCAACTCTTTCAAACGTTCCAGTAGTCTCAGCAGACATTGGCCCTACTGGGCCCCGTCAGTTTTGTTGACAACTCTTTGAGGTGCGTGGAACTCTACGTGTCGTTGACTCGGGCTTGATCCGTACCTAAGGACCGTGTAACGGACGCCGAAGTATAACGAGAAATATATTATACTCATATGAATACATAGAGATCGTACTGAAACATGCCCAACACTCCAAAACTCGTTGCACGTAAAGTGGCGCCGCTCACATGGAACTAACATGTGGATTCAGACAAGTCGCTACAGCTGGAGACAAGTTCCTGCGGCTTTTGGATCTCGACCAAGCTGCTCATTATCTATTGGACGAGTCAAGGAAAATCGGAAAATGTCAGGGTTAACCCGAGCACGACTTGCACCTACGAAAATGTAGCATAAATATAGGCCAAATTCATACGGTCGACACAGTTCGTCAAATCCTCAAGAATAAGTGAATAAATAGTAAATGCAAGTTGTCTCGTATGTAATTCTCTCTGTGTAACTCTCTTTCTGTGACTCGATTTCTCTGCCTATGTGAACTGCTTGTGTATATATGTGGACTATTCCTTTGTGTATACTGTGACTCTATAAACTGTGACCTGATTATTGTTGATTCCCATTGTGTGTTTACGTGATAAATAAGACTCCTTAGTGAGCAGACTATGTACAAAATCTGATTGTATACTAAGTGATTAAATCGTGTAAAGACTGATAATATATAAATAAATCTGTGATCATTGTATGCGCCTTGATTTCAGTCTACTGAAATCAAGACGTGTTTTATTGAACTATACAGCCCATACCTCTCAGAACGAATGAAGGCTACTCATTGCTCGTAGTCCGCAAACCCATGCCGACAGTAGTCCAGAATCGCTCTGCGACTCCGTCTTATGTTATGAAATGGCGTTAATAACAAACTGCACGCGATTGCAGCAATCCCGGTAGATTTGCTTTAATTTATTGGTTTCCCATGGCCATTCCTATCTCTCAAGTTCTTCATCAGATCTTCATCAAATTTAAAGGTCATTGGGCTCGAAGTATTTTAATTTAGATAGATAGAATTTGGTTTGCTTCTAGGGTTAACATTACATGGAAAGTATTTATTTTAATCTAAATGCATGGGGAAAAAATTTTGTGAGGTTCAACGCAAAACGTATATTTTTCCGACTTATTGATTTTCAGTAATTATTATTATTATTTATTTATTTATTGTCAGGCAACTAAGGCCCATAGATAAAATACATAATATTTCAATCTTATAAACAAAATAAACTAATACATATTAAAAATAACACAAACAATTAACTATGATTATACACGTAACATCGCCGTCGTGTTCCGCTGCGTGGTGTCGCGTAGCCTTCCCCGGAAACGTCGATACACGACACCTTTCGGCCAAAAGTCCTCTCTCAAAAAGGTCTGTAGATGGTGGGTTGGAACACGTATCACGAACGACTTGAAGTTGGTATCGTGGCGCGAATCTAGCCTTTCGACCCTCAGAGTCAGTAATGACTACTAACTGTTATACGCTCTCTGGCGCTCGAAATCCACATTGCAGTACAGAGTTTAGAGGCCCTCTCTTTCACACAATACGTCCAATACCGGTTTCAATGTGCACACAATTTGAACAGGCAAAGAGTAGCATTTGTGAAGCTTGACGGAAATTATCCAGATTCCTATGATTTTCCACAGCTTACTTATGAGAAATTGATACTATTTACATTAGGATTCTATCATTTGAGAATTGCAAAGTCATATTGCGTCGAACACATGCGGCAAAATGGCGTATACCATACAGAACTAGCACCGAGAAATGGTCCAAACCAAAATATTAATAAGAAGCCAAATCCAGTGACTCCATGTGCAAACATATTTTAATTATTCATCCCACTGTAAATAGACGGCAAAGTATTCAAAACTATTATTGTTCCTGTATACACGGCCGCCGTACTGTTGGAAGCTGCGCGGATTTCACGAGTGTGCTCCACTTTTTATCGTGGGTTTGACATCAGAAAGCAATAGATTGCCCAGCAAGGTTTTCAGACAATGTTATTACTGATATTGATGATTTCGAATAGAATGTGACCAAAAAAGTATTTTACTTCTCATTATCCTCAATAACTCTAAAAAGAATGTAGGTAGGTTATCATTTTTAGGTTTGTTCGGAGATTACTCATAAACTGGTATTTTTATAAATAGGTGTTTTCAATGAAGCAGGAGAAATTGCGGGAACGAGACAGAAAAGCTTCTAAACATTTTTGTATCTTTTTAGGTAGATCTTTGTGCATTTATGTATTTAAATATATCTATATATATAAAAGAAAGTCGTGTTAGTTACACTGTTTATAACTCAAGAACGGCTGAACCGATTTGGCTGAAAATTGGTGGGGAGGTAGCTTAGAACCAGGAGACGGACATAGGGTACTTTTTAACGAGTAGGGTAGAGTAGGGTAGAGTAGGGTAGAGTAGGGTAATTTTTTTTTTTACTAAATCCCGCTTTTGGGCAGAACAACGTCTGCCGGGACCGCTAGTAAAATATATATTTAGAAGGATATGAATTTATGAAAATTCATTTTTTCTATATTAATTTATGTTTTGCTAAAAAAAACTTTCTCATACTTTTTGGAAGTCGGTAAAAACAGCCTTTTGGCAAAGTTGGGTAAAGTAAAAAAAAAAACCTCCCCGGTGGCGTTAAATTGTCTGTTACGCAGACGATACTCTGGTGTTGGCCAGCGGAAACCTTTTATGAGACCATCAAGCTCTGCGAGTATGTGATGGCAAGAGTCGCGGCTTTAATACACAAGCTGGATATAGAAATAGCACCCCATAAAACTCTTCTATTCTATTCTATTCTATTCTATTCTATTCTATTCTATTCTATTCTATTCTATTCTATTCTATTCTATTCTATTCTATTCTATTCTATTCTATTCTATTCTATTCTATTCTATTCTATTCTATTCTATTCTATTCTATTCTATTCTATTCTATTCTATTCTATTCTATTCTATTCTATTCTATTCTATTCTATTCTATTCTATTCTATTCTATTCTATTCTATTCTATTCTATTCTATGCCGGGTTATTACGTCCAACTGTAATACATATCGAACCACAAATTATTAAAAGGTTTGAACAATTCTTGATGATAAAAAAAAACAATATATCACATGGAGCTCAATAGGTGTGTACTAACTGCAGTGGCTTGGGGTCTTCGTCATCGAGGCTCCAGAGCGGCGCCAGCCCGTCGTCTGTCGCCAGCAGCAGTAGTGCGGGGCGGCTCGAGGAAGCACGGGCTGCGCGCACGCCCCCCCCCGCCTGCCTCGCCCTCCGCACCGTCTGCGCCGCATACCGGCACGCACAACGAGCGCAGCTGCACACCCGACTGCAATCAACGATGGTTACACTAACAATTTTGCAAAGTTTAAATTTAAAAAGTACAGTTTTTTTTTTATTTAAGAAAAAGCCCACGGAAAATTCCACCATTGGGGGGTCCAGAATCATGTACTGAATCCGTGGTATTCGTTTGTGCGTCTATGTCAAAGACACCGTGTATAATGATAGTCATGTGCGCGTGTGTGCGTGACAGACTGCATTATACCTGTGTGTGTGTGATGACTGAAGTTTCAAGAAGCATTAAAGTGATTAGAAGAACAGAGAAATGATTTACATTTCAAACATGAGCTACTAACTACTACTATTCAACAACTAAGCCTTAATAAATTCAAATTATTTGTAACGCGAAAACTTTGCCAAAAGGCTTTTTACACAATATAAAGGACTATGTTGAGGACCAAAAGGCTTGGGATTGACCTGCTCCAGTACGCACTGCAACTGTTGTTTTATTATTATTTTCTTTTGTTTTTATTTTCAATTGTGCTTTTTATTATTATTATTTATTACAATTGGATATTGTAGATTACTTTTATTTTGCAATTTGACTTTTTTTTCTCTCTATTAATTTTGTATTGTTCACACACAAGTACACAAGTTAAAATGAAAAAACAGAGCCAAGTAACTAACGTCCAATAGCTTTACTACCTACAGCTTCAAAAAATTTCGAGAAAGCGATGTGCAAACGTGTGTACACTTTCTGCAAAAAATATAAAATATTTGACGAATTCCAAAACGGCTTTCGTAAAAATCAATCAACAGCAGTAGCAGTATATAAATTTATACAGGAAGCCTTAAGCATAATAAATAATACGCAGTGGGATTAATGCTTGATATGACCAAAGCAATACGATATTTTATTAAATAAACTATATAGATTAGGGATCCGCGGCAAAGCACATGAATGGTTCAAGTCTTATCTGAAAAATAGAGCACAGCTAGTAGAAATAGAATACTTCAATAATAATATTAACGAACTTCAAAAGTTACGGTCTGACAAAAAGAAGATTAAAGCATCAATACCACAAGGTAGTGTAATTGGATGTCTCTTGTTTCTCATCTACATCAATGATCTCCCAAAATTTATAGCAGAATCCGGACCGTGCGTTTTGTTCGCGGACGACATCTCCATTCTCACCCAATGCCACGACAACATAAACCTGAATAGTATCCTAAACGAAATATTTAACAAAATAATAACCTGGATGAACGAACACAATCTTGAAATCAACTTTGCGAAGACCAAACTAATAACTTTCCACCCTCACCAAAAAAATCCCTTAAATGTATCATTTTCTTTTAATAAACATGTAATAGAAACCGTTGACGAATTCACATTATTAGGCATAACCATAGACAAGAACATAAATTGGAAATCACACATATTAAAAACAAAATCTAAACTTTCAAAATTTTTATACGCTTTTCGTGAAGTTAAGAAAACTACAAATTTACAGACTACGCCTACGCTTATGCGTGGCTTAGCTACGGCATAATAATGTGGGGATACAGTACAGACGCACTTGCACTGTTCACAGTCCAAAAGAAACTTATTCGTATCCTAGTTAATATACAGCAGACAGATAGCTGCAAACCCTATTTTATGAATCTAAATATTTTAACTTTACCTTGTATATATACTTGAAATATGCAAGTTCGCTCACAAACACGACTTTTACACTAAACGAGAAGACATACAATCAAGATACACACTCCGACACAAAACACGACTCAACATACCAACATCCCGCTTAAAAATACACTCAACAAGCCCTCTAGTTATGTCAATCAAAGTTTACAACATGTTACCCGAAGCAATACGAGAAGAAAAAAAACTTCATTTATTTACAAATTAATTTAAAAAGCTATTAATAAGAAAATGTTATTATAGTGTTGACGAATATTTAAATGATAAATCATTGAAACGCATTAGAATGGTTTAAGCAAAACTGTTACATTATTATTTCTTTTGACTTATTTACGTATAATTTAGATTTTCAATATTGACATAATTATTTATTAATATTACAAATTACATTTTAAATTTTGACATTATTAAATTATTATTTTTTTATTTATCTCAGGGCCCTGAGGTCCTGGACCTTTGGAAGGCGTACGAGGAGCCGAAGCCAACTCGCAGAGGCCCTTTAGATAATTATAATGGAACATGATACCTACCGACGATTATCCCTGTACGCGCTATGCTAGTGCACCCAAGGACAATCCTCGGTTGTTGAAAAACTATTGCGACATATGGAGAACAATGATAATAGGGCTATGGTTTTTGGAATCTTAAGTGGACTGGTAACATGGAACTATGTTAAGACTATGGCCTCTGCCTGAACAACTTTATTTTATTAAATATTATTATTACAAATTGCATTTTAAATATTGACATTATTATTATTACAAATTACATTTTAAATATTGACAATACTATTATTACAAATTATTATTATTAATTAATTATTTCTTAAAAATGTATTTAGATTAAGTTAGATTATAAGATGCCGAAAATAAGTACTCTTCTCCGCTTATTATATCCTTCTTATGCTGTGCCCGACAGGGTCCATGATTTTTTCTTTTGGCAAATATTTACCACCTAAGTCTACATTGTGGAATGCAATAAAGAATTGAGTATTGTTCGTCATGTCGTTGAGCTCCTTAGTAGTTCTGAGTTGAGCTTTACGAATACTGACAGATGCTTGCACTGACTGGACAGGTGCACTCAAATTTGTATGGTTCTTTCTTCAAAAGACCATTTCGGACAAATTTGCATGGTTCTCATGTGATTTGACCATTACATATTTACTGTATGGACTTTAAAAGAGACCCCTGAGTTTGTTTCGGTGTTTCTTCTCAGGGTAGTCAGAGAGGAAACACCGGCCTCATCTAGTTTAAAATTGACGTATAAAAGTGTTTTTTTAAACCTATTTACAAAATAAATATCATTTATCATTTACTGTGCTCTGAAGTGAGTCAGAGCATTACCTTTCCTACATGATGGTTGATTTCATACTTTTCTTATTTTTAAAATAGATGAAAAAGGTAGAATGTCTTGCATGTCTTTATACATGCAAGAGTTCTTCAGAAGTCTGTCACTAATGCCGGAGTTCTTCAGAAGTCTGTTCACTCTGCATCTCTCTTCCTGCTGCATATCAATGAGCTACTCATGCCTGGCATTTATAGGTATGCAGATGATAGCACAGTTGTAGAAACATACTTGCTGAGTACTCGGGTTAGTAAAGAGGTAATCCAGTCCGCCGTCTAAGAGAGACTTTGGTAATTTCACACCAGGACAGGTTCTAATGTTTGATATTTTACAGGATACATTTTGGAGAGTGTGCACAGGAATTACATGAGTTGATTCCGCCATCATCTTTCTACTATCGGACAACCCGATGTACGGCGAGTATCCACCTTTACGTTGTTAGAACCCCTACGGTCCGGACTAAGCGTTTCGCCTCGTCGTTTATACCGCGTACATCAAAGGATTAGAACAATTTGCCTGCAGCGATCTTGCCGTCCGATTATAATTTAGGTGTCTTAAGTGTGATAGGGTGTGAATAGGCTCTTAATAAACAAGTGCAAATCACTATTAGCGGTTGCATCACTGCTTACCATCAAGTGAGATCGCAGTGAAGCATCAGTTTATTTCATTAAAATAAATATATATTCATATATTTTATTTATTATGTTTGCCAAACCACTAACCATTAAATCATTTTTATTATTATACCGTTTATTCATTTAAATACATACGAATTATATTTTTTCTCATCGGTATCGTGAACAGGGTCAAAGCTATCGGCGGTCAGGGCTCCAGAGAGTGGAACCTCCTAACTATAAGAGCCGTGTTCAGAAGTACAGCTTTCTGAATAAAAACCTTGATCCAGTCGCCTAACGAGAGCCTCCTATGGTGCTGGTCGAGGCTCCTAGCTATTAAGCCATTGGCTGATACAACTATCGGTACGATGATCACCGAGTCCATATCCCACATGTCGACAATCTCGCGAGCCAAGTCAATATACTTGATTTATCCTACCCGGCTTTCACGAGGTTCTCGTTATGCGGAACGGATATGTCAACAATCATTGCACGCCTCTCGCTGCGGTCCACCATTACTATATCAGGCTTATTGGCCACAATAGTCCTGTCAGTGATGATGGGCCGATCCCAGTACAAAGTGATACGACTATTATCAAGAACCGGGTCGAGCTCATACCTATAGTACAGCAGTTTCGATTCCACAAGAGAGTATTTCAGAGCAAGTTGCTGATGGATAATCCTAGCTACAAGGTTATGCCTACAAAACTGCACTCAAAGTATTAGGAATGGAATATTTCCACTGTTCCTGTCATATTAAAATCTTTTTAATTGAAAACTCCTTTGTTTTAAAAATCGAATACCATTTATTTATTTAAAAAAAGATTCTCGTCTTGTCACAAGGTCTTGTCAAACTTGTTTAGTCGTTGAGAAAATTGAATTGACTCGAGAAAGTTCAAGAGCGATGATTTATTATGACTTTCGAAGTGCTTTATCACAAAAACAGTGTGTTGACCGGATGATTTCTGGATTTGGTCATGAAGCCCCATCCAAAACCACAATTTACCGCTGGTGTGATGAATTTCAACGTAGACGTGTCAAGCTCAGTAATGATCCCCGTCAGTGTCGTCCAAAAACTGCAGTCACCCAACAAAACGTTGATGCTGTGCGTAAGCTGATTGAGGAAGATCGACATATAACATACCGCGAAATTTAGGCAACTTTAGATATTGGAATGAGTCAAATACAAATAATCTTGCATGAACAATTAGGTGTAAAAAAGTTGTTTTCCCGATGGATACCGCATTCGCTCTGTGAAGAGCAGCTGTGAGAGAAAGCAGCTCGCGTTACTTGGTGCGTCAGAACTCTCGAAAGATTCCACGCAGGATCCTCAAATGCTGTATACAACATCGTATCAGGTGACGAATCCTGGATATACGCGTACGAACCCGAAACAAAAAAACCAGTCACGAGTTTGGGTGTTCGAAAATGAGTTAGAACCAACAAAAATTGTTCGTTCACGGAGTGTTGCAAAAAAAATGGTGGCCACGTTTGTCTCCAAAACCGGCCATGTTACGGCTATTCCTCTTGAGGAACAAAGAACGGTTAATACAGAATGGTATGCTAGCATTTGTTTGCCACAGGTCGTTTCTGAACTTCTTAAAGAGAACTGCAACCGCCGCATCATCCTGCATCACGACAATGCGAGTTCTCACACCGCGCACAGAACAAAAGAGTTTTTAGAGCAAGAAAACATAGAATTATTAGACCATCCGCCGTACGGCCCCGACCTAAGCCCTAATGATTTCTAAACTTTCCCTAAAATAAAGAATAAATTGCGTGGTCAGAGATTTTCATCACCTGAAGAAGCTGTGGACGCCTACAAAACGGCCATTTTGGAGACCCCAACATCCGAATGGAATTGTTGCTTCAATGATTGGTTCCATCGTATGGAAAAATGTGTCAAATTTCGCGGAGAATACTTCGAAAAGCAATAAATACATTTTTAAATTGTAATGTTGTGTCACTTCCTTGATTCCCGAAATTTTCAGTGCCGCCAAAAAAAAAAAAAAACCATAGACTTTTGGCGGGAAAACAACATCGTGATGAATTATTCAAGCGTATCGGAGTGCTAATGCTTACAAATGATGTCTGTGACACTAGTATGCAAGTACTTTCCTTTAGCTAGACGAGAACAAACAGAGATATGTGACGAATTGATTCACCCGGTCGGTGACATGCCCGACAAATGTCAACCGTGCCGTCCTTTACAATAAATCTCCGGTAGTGATTCGTCATGATAACTTCGTCCATAATTGCACAGACAAAACCTTCGGTTTCCCCAAAGAGGTCACCGACGCGCAGCCAGGCTACGCTAGTTAATCTACATCGGGCTCGTGAAGGGCCCGGAAAAAGCGTCCGTGGAGTTCCTTACTCTGCCATACTTTCCTACGATCGTTAGTGTCAAGTACTACAGGTTTGCACCAGTTCTCGTTAGCCAAGGAGAGCGGGGTGAGTCCCTTGTCCACTGCCACTACATCACGATGCATACCCACGTTGGCAGCTAGGAAATATTCCCTGAAACTGCATGTCTCGCAGTTGTCGCTGTCGTAGGGTCTTATAGCATTTAAAAAACCTCAACCACCATACTTCCGCGGGATATGCAGTCTCATCACCGACGATCACGAGTGATGCATTCTGTATTCAGTCAGCAGTGTACAAACCCGCCTATCCAGGGCGGGTTGAGTGCCCATGGATTCCACAACCTCCAACTTCACTTTACATGCATGACCATACATTTGTCCACACCAAACTCCATTCTGATGGCACTGCTGAAGGTTTCAATTATCTTCAGTAGCTCCATCAGTTGCAGATTGTTGGGGGCAAAAAGTTTCAGGTCATCCATGTAAAGAAGGTGATTTATTACCTGACCACCTCTCTTCAACCGATAGCCTAGACCTGAATTCTCCAGCAGTGTGCTAAGAGGATTCAAAGCTAGGAAAAACGAAAACGGATTCAAACTATCACCCTGGAATATACCTCGCTCGATCCGTACAGGTTCGCTATTCCTCTGGGTATGTCGACATCCTGGATAGCGGAGGACCGTACTCCATTGCCTCATACATGACATCAGGAAGGTGCGTAGTGTTGTATCAATTTTATACAATTCTAGCACCCTCATGAGCCATGTATGAGGAACAGAGTCATAGGCATTCTTATAATCTATTCAACATATCTACAGATCCTTTCGGGAATTTCGAACCTGTTGGATAAACGTTATATTAATGAGGAGCAGCTCCTTAGAACCACGGGACCCGTTCCTACATCCATTCTGAGAAGGCGACATGATCAAAGAATAACGGCGAGGAAATTGTTGCTGGGTTATGTTTTCCGCGAGTATCTTATGTATGTATGTATGTAAGATTCTTTATTACCTCATATCTTCCAAACCGCTGAACGGATTTATATAATTAAGATATGGTTAGATTTCTCTTGATAACCCAAGTATTCTTAGATAGGTGACGTTAAAAAAACTCAGCTTAACGATTGTGAGACGCCATAATTTAAAATTAAAAAAGAAATTGTATACTACAATATGTGTATCAAATTGAAGGGCTTATCATGAGGATTTCAAAATGGTATACCATGACCGTATTAAAAATAAATGAAATAAGAAATATGTTATTTATTATTTAGTAAATGTTACTCCCGATTTCGTTACTGCCCTTTTTATATCCTCCCTGGGAATTAAGTGCAGTGTTGGAAAAAGCAACTGAAGGAACCTAATTGTGGTTTTACTCAGTAAAATTAAAAGTCTGGCACGCCCTTCCTTTCCACCCTAGAGCGGGAGAAGTCATGAGATGATTGCCCACATAAAAGCTTTCCGACAGTGAAAATCCCGTCAAATCGGTGGAGTCGTTTCTAAGATTTCCTCTCCCCCGAGAATCAAGATGTCTCCCCAACCACTGGAATTAAATCCCGTTCCCGCGAGAATATAAAAAGTAGCTTAAGTTACTCATTATAATATTAGGTATAGCCCAATGAAAGTCCTGTCTAAAATAATCCTAAATTACTCCTTGTAAAATCAGCTATACGTCAGTGACAGTCCCTCAAAGTCGATCCACCCGTTACGAAGATGTCCATTACCCCCGGGAATTAAGATGAACTACCTCCCGCGAGAATTAAGATGCCGCCGCTCTCGAGAAATAAGTCTCGTCTTGTGAAAATATAAAAATTTGATTAAGTTACTCATTATAACGTTAGCTATAATCCACTAAAAAGTAGCCTAAGTAACTGCTTGTAACTTTTGCTATCCATCAGTGAATGTCCAGGCAAAATTGATCCAGCCGTTTCGGATGTTAGCCGAAACCGATAACTAATCAAAAATTTCAAAATACACGTTTTTGTTATAGGTATCGAATAAAGTCAAAGTCTAAAGTTTTTATTTCACATAGGCCTACATGGGCACTTATAAAGTATTTTTTTTCACAGTTGGGCTTTTTAATTTTTTAAATTAAAACCGCCTCGCTTTTTTTGTATTTTAAATAAAATTGAAATGACAGTTAGTATTATTAAAAAACATTTGTTTATCAAATGTATATCAAAGTGTGTTCTCCATAGGAAACGACCAATTTGGAATCGTGCACTAGCTTCTGATGTTTTACAAGTTCCATCCTATATGAAATAAAATTATGTTGAGTTTGAGTTTAACTGTTAACGAAAACTTTTTTTTTATTATTCTTTTCAGATTGGAAATTCTCTTATACGTCTTTCACCCCAGCGTAGACAGAAGGGTAAGCCTATTATTGAGTGAAACCACCGTGGTGTGGCCTCTTGATGAGAGGTATATATACCGTCACCCCGGGATCCTTTTAGATGGGGGGCCCTGAACAGCATTGGTAATCTTCCTTGGTCTTTTTGCGGCCACTTTCTGACACATGAAGTTCAGCGTGACCTTGGACTTTGCAGTGCTAAGTTGATAGTTACAAAATATCGAAGCTCTGTCTGCGGAGTACCTTAAAGTACTTGGGGCACACTTCTATTATACTGGATTTTTGACCAAAATCCTTAACTATAACAGAATAATCAGATACTTTTTACGCCAGCATTGACGTTTTCCTCAATATACTTGCGTCTTCACATACCTCAACGTCCCAGACGCAGGCGCGGCCATCGAGCCCGGCGGTGAGCAGCACGCGCCCGGCTGCCGCGAAGTCACATGCCATGACAGGGTAGTGGTGCGCCGTCAGCGTGTGGAGCGGCTGCAGCTCACGAGTCTCCGCGACCCAGCGGAACACGCGTGCCACGCCATCACTGTTACACACCGCACATAACACACGTGCATATAAACCGGTCTCACCGGACGCTCACAAGAGTAAGACGTGTCACGTACCTGGACGCGGTGGCCACCAGGTCAGCGTGCGTAGCGATATAGTTGATGGTGCCCGCGTGCACCGAGTCGGCCCATAGGCGACGCATGCTTGTGGGGTCTTCCTCGTCTCCGTCCAAGGCCGTTTCCGGGTCATCGCCGTGTTGCTCTACCACTGCGTTGTCGACGGGCCCAATGCCCTGTAACACTGTGATCGTGTTCAAAATGTGCTATATAAATATTTTTTTACTTTTTATTGGTACTAGTTATAATAATTACTTCACAAATAAAACTAAGTACTGAACACGTTTACTAGTCAGGTACCTATAGGAATGACAAAATACCGCTAGCTAATCGGATTACCTCCCGTCTACCTACCCCGGATTCGAACTGCTGTCATTTAGCAACTCCCAGAAGTATTTAAACAGGTCTACCTTTTATAGCAGAACTTTTCATGTCATTATATTATTTTACATAACAACAGATAGCATATACTTCATTTCGCAGAAAATCGTGTCGCATACACTCATTTGTCATATATTTAAAACTCATAATTTTGTTAGTCAGAATCATCTTTAGGCATAAATTTCATATCCATAATAATTAAAAATCAGAAACATCACATAACAGAAAATTCACAGTCAGAATCGTCTTTTGGCATATATTTTATATCAATAGTCATTAATTGGGGTGGAAATAATATCAAAACGATAACCTAAAGCTAATTACAAAACACTGTTGGTTTACTGTTGGTACATAGGGTCGACGGAAGACCTCCTATTTCTGGGTGGTTATAAAAAAATAACCACGATATAACTTTTAACCTAACCTGTCCCTGTCAGGGTGCCCTAAAATTCCGAGCTCGCTACGCTCGTTTATGACCATGTACCTACATGCAAACAAGAATACACTATGATATTACTATTAATATCAAAACGGTAACCTAATTACTAAACACTGTCGGCTTGAATAGGGTCACATTGTAAAAAATAGCCTATGAACCAACACGCATCAAATATTTACTATAATTACTAGTTCTTTTAATAATATACATTACTTATATTTTAATAGAACGGACACTTTTTAATTTCGAAAACATTTTAAAAAGTATTCACTTTCGTCCTTAGCTTCCGTCATAATCCTCGGTGATAGTTCTATTATTTTTTGGTTCAATTTGAGAGTTTTTAATAGACAAAGGTATTATTATCATACAGTCAAGTCTTTGTAACAGCACTCATAATAAGAGTTTGACACAGACAATCGTCAGTATTCTCAACACTTGATATACGATAATGATTTTTAGTTACAAACAGTCCGCTATGATGTCGCGGAACCATAATAAGCCTTATCAAAAAACTCGATTGAAAGCGCTGTTTGAAACGAGCAATAATATCGACACTGACAGTTGATGAATTGACAGATGACAACATTTGACATTTGATAGTAATGTCACTAAGCGCGTGCGCGAGATTTTATTATTATATGTATGCTACATAGACTATAGCTACTTTATAATCACACGAAAATGAAAAAGTAAATCCTTAATTTTTATTAAGGATGCTTGCCCTTGCATGTCCATAAGACTCCCGACTCCTAGAGTTCAATGTCAAGAAGAGCGCATCTTTCGTACTTACATTCAGTAATAAATGCTAAGTTATTGCTACATACCGAATGTTTTTATTGACGTAATTATAACCTCAAAATCCGAAAAAGTTTTGGTTTTTTTTTAGAATTCTCAAAGTGTCCGTTGTTTTAATTTAGGTTTAATCGAATATATACACCTCCCTTTTGGATCTTAGGCGAACTATGTTTGGACGACGAGCAATGTCCTTTGTTATTCTATGTGGTAAATAAAGTTCTCTGCTAGTAAACCGGCATTTAATTACTCACGTTCGTAACAATATTATCATTAGAAATAGGTGTGCGAGTATAGTGACTAACACATACACATACATACATCATACACCGCCATGGCAATTGACACCTTGGCATTATATCACGCCACGTGATGTTACCTCTCGTCTAACTATATATATATCCAATAATTTTGATTAATAATAAATTATCATTTGATGTCGAATCCTTTTATTTACAAAATTCAAACTCTAAATTATTTATTTCGCAAAGGCCCACATGGGCACTTATAAAACGTTAGAAGTTAGCGCACGGTTTCGAATGGTTGTTTCCTATAGAGAAGAACCGGCAAGAAACTCCATGGTTACTTTTACGTATCTGCGAATCTTGTTGTATTATTTTTCGCTGTTTGCTTATTCGTAATTAATGGTCATAGCTCCGTTCAGTACATTAACTCAGTAATAAACAAGTTGAATTAGTAAAGTCTGCTTTTATCTAAAACTATCAACACCTGCGGGGTAGTCTACACAAAAAAGTAGACAAAGATTGTCATGTGTGTCTGTATAAGTAGATGTTGGCATTCACTATAAAATATTGCCCTACTAACAAAATATAGGTAAAATATTCCATAATCGCTAGATTAAACGGAGATGCAATTGTATCAGTACCAATATAATAGTTCTTTTTCATTGAGATCTAGGCTTTGCAACGTACAATTTAGCTTTACCCCCAAACCGACAGATACTTTGAAAATTCGAAAGTACCTGCCAACCGTTTAATTGAAATAAACGTTTCTGATTTCTTAATAATTAACGTTTAAAACAACCGTTCCATGATTCTACAGGTACCTATGGGAAGAAGTTACTTGTTTACTTCATTTTATTACTATCATCTATCTATTTTTTCTATTATTATCCTTTATTTATTTTCTATACATATTTTGTACATTTATAAATATTTCTTAAAACGCATATAAAAAAAACATTAAAAAATATAAAAAATAGGAGTCCGCCGGAGTCGGGAGCAGGATCCAAGCTGCCGGTGGTTAGGGCTTCAGAGACAGGAACCTCCTCACAATGCGAGCTGCATCAAGGAGTCTGCCTTCCAGACCACGTGACTGAGCGTTGAGATGACGTCAGAACAAAGGAATCGGAGGCGTGGCCTACTCGAAGCATTTGGCGCGAACGATACGATTATAACTTGGCTAGGGGGGCACGCCCTTGATCGAGCCGCGCAACGACAGCTTCGACAGATGGCCGTCGAAGCTTTTAGCTATAAGGCCATTGGCGGTAACAACAATCGGCACAATGACAGCCAAGTGTACATTCCACATTTCGACAACCTCGTGTGCTAAGTCGAGAGATTTGATTTGTTTCTCTTTCAAAGCTTTTACGAGATTCCGCGTTATGTGGGATGGTGACATCAACTATCATTGCACGGCGCGCTAATCGGACTATCACCACTATATCCGGCTTATTGGTATAATAGTCCTGTTAGTGATGATAGACCGATCCCAGTACAACGTGACATGGTCATTTTCCAGAAATGGGTCGGGCACAAACTTGTAATACGGTACCTCAGAATCCACTAGGTTGTACTTCAAAGCAAGTTGCTGGAGAATAATCCTGGCTACTTGGTAATGTCTGTGTGTCAAATACTAGCCGTTAGCCAAACGAGAACAACCAGAGATAGTATGTCTGATAGACTCACCCGGCCGGTGGCATGCCCGGCACATGTCAACCGTCCCGTCTTTCATTATATATCTCCGGTAGTTGTTCGTTAAGAAGAACTTCATTCATAATCGCACAGACAAAATCTTCAGTTCCCCCAAAGAGGTCGCTGAACGTAACTAGGCCGCCAAGAAATCTACATCAGGCTCATGAAGAGCCAGGTAAAAGCGCCCGTGTAGCTCCTTGCCTTTCCATATTTCCTTGCGGTCATCAGTAGTCAGTACTACAGGTTTGCACCAGTCTTCTTTAGCCATGGATAACTGGGTGAGGCCTTGGTCCACTGCGGCTACATCTTGGTGCGTACCCACATTGGTTTTAAGAAAATATTCTATAAGGCTGCACACCTCGCGGTTTTGTAGTCTTTGTGTTCAAAAAGCCTCGACCTCCACACTTCCACGAGATGTACAGTCTCATCACCGATGATCGTGGGTGATGCATCCGGTTTGCGGTCAGCAATGTACGGACTCGCCTATCCAGAGCGTCTAGTTCAGTCTCAGTCCATTTGAGTATGCCAAAAGAGTACATTAAAACTGGCATGACCCAACCGTTGAAGGCACGCACCTTATTTCCGCCCGACACAAGGTTATTTAATACCTTCTTCAGGTGGTCAAAAAAGAACTCCTTCAGTGATTGTTTCATGTTAGCATTGTTAATGCCCAACGCTTCCGATATACCAAAATACCTGTAAGTTTGAGTCGAGGAGAGGGATCTAAGGTGTATGGTATCCGGGAGTTGAATTCCCTCGGATTCCAAAATCTCTCCTCGCTTTACATGCATCGCTGCACATTTGTCCACACCAAATTCCATCCTGATGGCGCTACTGAAAGTTTCAGTGACCTTCAGAGGTCACCCATGTAAAGAAGGTGAGATATGGCCTGACCACCTCTTCTCAACCAATAGCCCAGTCCTGAATCCTCCAGTAATGTGCTAAGATGATTCAGAGCTAAGCAAAACTAAAGCGGACTCAGACTGTCGCCCTAAAATATTCCCCGTTTAATCCTAATAGGCTCATCATTAACCTGGATCGGTCGACATCCTGGAAAAAGAAAGACTGTCTTACATTTCCTCATACATGACTTAAGGAAGGTGTGTAAAGTCATATCTATTTTGTATAACTCCAACACCCTCATGAGCCATGTATGTGGAAAAGAGTCATAGGCCTTCTTGTAATCTATCCAACATGTCGACAGATCCTTGCGGGATCGACGAGCCTGTTGGCTTATGGCCATGTCTACGAGGAGGAGCTACTGCTCCTTAGTACCCCGGGACCCATTCCTACATCCATTCTGAGAGGCTGATATAATCAAGTTATTCTCTGTGTCGATTAATTTTTGCTCTCCGAATTGATTTATTTATTTATTTATTTATTTATTTATTTATTTATTTATTTATTTATTTATTTATTTATTTATTTATTTATTTATTTATTTATTTATTTATTTATTTATTTATTTATTTATTTATTTATTTATTTATTTATTTATTTATTTATTTATTTATTTATTTATTTATTTATTTATTTATTTATTTATTTATTTATTTATTTATTTATTTATTTATTTATTTATTTATTTATTTATTTATTTATTTATTTATTTATTTATTTATTTATTTATTTATTTATTTATTTATTTATTTATTTATTTATTTATTTATTTATTTATTTATTTATTTATTTATTTATTTATTTATTTATTTATTTATTTATTTATTTATTTATTTATTTATTTATTTATTTATTTATTTATTTATTTATTTATTTATTTATTTATTTATTTATTTATTTATTTATTTATTTATTTATTTATTTATTTATTTATTTATTTATTTATTTATTTATTTATTTATTTATTTATTTATTTATTTATTTATTTATTTATTTATTTATTTATTTATTTATTTATTTATTTATTTATTTATTTATTTATTTATTTATTTATTTATTTATTTATTTATTTATTTATTTATTTATTTATTTATTTATTTATTTATTTATTTATTTATTTATTTATTTATTTATTTATTTATTTATTTATTTATTTATTTATTTATTTATTTATTTATTTATTTATTTATTTATTTATTTATTTATTTATTTATTTATTTATTTATTTATTTATTTATTTATTTATTTATTTATTTATTTATTTATTTATTTATTTATTTATTTATTTATTTATTTATTTATTTATTTATTTATTTATTTATTTATTTATTTATTTATTTATTTATTTATTTATTTATTTATTTATTTATTTATTTATTTATTTATTTATTTATTTATTTATTTATTTATTTATTTATTTATTTATTTATTTATTTATTTATTTATTTATTTATTTATTTATTTATTTATTTATTTATTTATTTATTTATTTATTTATTTATTTATTTATTTATTTATTTATTTATTTATTTATTTATTTATTTATTTATTTATTTATTTATTTATTTATTTATTTATTTATTTATTTATTTATTTATTTATTTATTTATTTATTTATTTATTTATTTATTTATTTATTTATTTATTTATTTATTTATTTATTTATTTATTTATTTATTTATTTATTTATTTATTTATTTAATAACACATACAATTGTTTTAACAAGCATACCCAAGATAACAAATGTAGTCGCAAAATAGCCGCACTCAGAGACGCCACCCACAGACTGATCCAATATTCATTAGTGTAGTAGTAGGCAACATACATACATGATAGTCGATGATCAGTCTCAAGCAGCGCCCTGAAGAACTGGCACAAGTTACACAGAGGACAACACACTTATTGTCACCTTCTCAAATTCCGCCAATGTGCAAGAAAAAATATCTAACCGCAGAGAGACGTTATTAAGTATTTCAACCGCCCGAGTCACGGGTGCGAACTTTAACAGATTTGTGCGGGCTACCGGGACTTTAAACAGCCTTTCCCTCGGTCCTGAGTGCAGTCTACTGTTTGGAACGAGCAGTCTCAACGATTCCAGTATTTGTGGATTATTTAGGATACCCCGTAAAACCAAAAACACATACTTTGTAAGAGCGAGATTGCGCCTTACCTCCAACTTATAGTAACCAACCATCCCTATAACAAAGAAGGTTGGATACATAAGTGGATAGAAAGGGTATACGCCACATTGCCTCATATATAAGTACCGAGTAAATTTATTCTGCATCTTTTTCACCATCATAGAATATTTACTTTCATAAGGATTCCAGATGATAGCACTCGTTTCCATGTTACTTCGCACCAATGCGTTATATAACGCATTGGTGCGAAGTATTGGTATTTTACAGCTGCCATATTAGTGAATTCACGAGTTTCACGCATGACAAATCCAAGATTCTTGAAGGCTGTTTTACATACCTGCACGACATGATTTCGAAATGTCAGGTCCTCAGAGAAAGTGACCCCGAGATCTCGCACTGACCCTACCCGCGGTATCACGTGTCCTTCCGTGGTATATTCGTGACGTCGGGGTATCACGGCTCGCGTAAAGGACATAACATTACATTTTGCAACATTGAAAAGCAAATTGTTCTCTCTACTCCACGCAACCACCCGATCAATGTCCCCCTGGAGCTATTCGCAGTGCAATTCGTCCGTTATCCGTAAGAACAGCTTCAGATCGTCCGCAAATAATAAATACCCTGCGCTTTTAATGATTTCTGGTAGATCATTAATCATTATAATAAATTCTAAGGGTCCTAAATTTGTACCCTGACTTACCCCCGTAAGGGTGCAATACGGGTCTGAAGTGTAGTCTGCGTAGTCGACAATTTGTTTACGGCCGCTCAAGTAGCTCGAGAAGAACTTTAGAAGGGCTGGGGTAAAACCAACCCTTGCAAATTTATTTAAAAGCATGTCATTATCCACACTATCAAATGCCTTCCTGAAATCGAAGTAGGCGACGTCCAGTTGGGCACCCGGCTCAGAGTCCAGCACCGTAGTGGTTCGGTTCATGAAACACATTAAGTTTGAATTGGTGCTGTGACCCGGCCGGAAACCATGTTGCGCGTCATTGAGCTGTGATGCTACTTGCGAGTGGATACTAGAGCACAACGCAGACTCGAAGACTTTTGCAAGTGCAGAGAGAATTGCTACAGGTCTATATCCACTGACGTCAGAGCTTGGAGCTCCTTTAGGTACTGGAGTCACCCTCGTCAACTTCCAGCCCTCCGGATACGAACAATCCCTCAAAAAAAATTAAATAAATACCAGAGCGGTCGTGCCAACACAGACCTACCATCTTTCACAATGAAAGGTGGCACCCCGTCCGGCCCGACCAAACGTTTGGGCTTCAGGCGCGTGAGCGCGGCACTCACCTCACCGAGTGACAGCTGCTCCTCGTGCACGCGGGCGCCGCGCTCAGGCATCGCTTGCCCAGCGGCAGCCGCATCCAACCGCGGTGCCACCTCCCCATATACTGAGTGGAAGTAATCAACGAATGCCTGGGCACATTCATGGTCGTTCAAGAGTTCACCATCTTTAACTATCTTCGCTTTGCTTCGTTTGGAACGCTGGTTTCCAATAAAACCCCAAAAAGACCTAGGTTCCTGTACAAATTGTTGCTCGATACGGTTTTGATAAAGAAGGTATGCGGCACTGATTTTATTTTTGACAGTAGAACGATAGTAAGAAAAATTTATATAGTCACTATCCAAACCGGGCCTCTTAAAAGATTTGTGCCAAAACGCCTTCTGTTTAATATTACATATTATGTCAGCTGTGAACAATTCTGGGTAGCGATACCGAGAACAATTACCCTTACCGCTCTTTCTTGGAGTGCTATCATTTAAAACCCTATAGAATATTTCATAGAATACACTATAAGCCTCGTCGGCACTGCTCGTTTCATACAGTGGGCTCCAATCTAACCCGGCGAGCGATAAATATAATGTATGGAAATCCGTTTTGTTAAAATTCCATCGTGGCTGGGAGGCAGAAGTCTGTGGTACGGGGCCACCGGACCAGACCGTGTCCCGTGCATAACATATACTTACTCGAAGCGGTGGATGCTGCGGGTCTATGCAGGACAGGCAGTCATCATGCTCCTCGCTTACGACAATGTCGTCCTCAGGCAAAGTAGTTAGTACTACATCGAGCGTGCGATTGTTGCAATTAAGAATATTGTTACATTGGCGAAACCCACAGAAGGTGACAAAGTACTCATAATAACATTGTACATCTTGGTTAGTTGAGTACATATTTAAGTCGGCTACTAAAACCACTTTATTATAACTAACAAATAACTGTCCCAGTAAATGGAACATATACATATATTCCCTTTCATTAGTTTTAGGTGGAATATACGCTACGCAACACAAACACAGAAAATTACTTTGACGATATACCGCCGCACATACGATTTCGAAAGGGTGATGGTTCAAGTTAGCGTTATCAGGCAACGGTACATTACGTAACTCGAGATCACTGCGCGGTGTGGCGATCAACGTGACCCCTCCGTGTTTGCGACCATCCACGCGGTCACACCTAAGTATTGTGTATCCGCTCGGAGCCAGTTCACCATCATGTATCGACTCATTAAGTCCAGTTTCGGTGATGGCTACCAACTCAGACATAGACCCTAAAAGATTGTTTTAAAATGTTTTTAACTTCGAGCGAAGTCCTCTAACGTTCTGATAAACTATATCTAACAAACATTTGGCTTTCCTGCTTCCAACATGAACCACATTCACACTATTTGAGCACACCCGCGAGTGGGAACTATTTATACTATTAGCATACCGACACTGAAAGTCATTCCTGTTTCGTCGATTCGTAAAGTGATCACTACGAGGAGCGCCCAGCGACTGCGCGTGCACTGTCGCTGTTGCAAATCCCGAAGCTAGTAACCCCCAACTGCTCGCGGGGACGCCTTGGAAACCAGTCTGACAACTTCACTCCTGCGGGCCACGCCGCCGGCGTATTTATCTGCTCATTTAAGCTCTCAGGAAAGGCAATTACAAAGGCTGCGTGTCTTGTAGTCTTAACATCACGCTTCTCAACAAGATATTGTTCACAACTTATAAGTTTATTTAAATACTTAAGTACGTTTTCTTTCAGAATCATTCAGAGTGTGAAAGTTCTAAGATTGATCAAAACCACTTAGACAGAGAACCTACATATCATGACAATTCCAATAAGCCAAAACAGGTCTGATATATAGTGATATAATATGGAATTCCCGTGCCTACGTTCCAGCTTCATCATTAGGTCAGTTTGATGATACCATTATACCAAGAGTGCATTGCATAACAATTCATATAAGCCAAAATACTGCTAGGATACAGTGTTTTATTTCAAAGTCCCCGAATCTATCTTCTGGCTCCATCATCAGATAGAGTCATCAGTAAAAACTAAATACTTTCTGAACTTGACACTGGCTAAATCTAAATGCACAAACCGTGTCAAGTCAAAATGAAAATAAAATAACAAAAATCAATTGACTGACTCTAAGATCGCCGAGGCCGAAGTGAGCGAGCGCTTCGCACGGCGTATCCAGCTGATCGTCGAGCGTGAGAGAGCCCAGCGACCACATTCGTAGTGTCCTGTCGTTCGAACCTGTAATTAAATGAGAACGCTATTATCTCATCTCAGCAACACACACAACCGTAACTTAAAGATCATGTTAGTGCTAACCTGTGAGCAAGTAGCGCATGTCGTGTGCGAGCACTACGCAGGTTAGGTAGCGTGAGTGCGCGTGCACCACGCGCACGCAGCGCAGCTCTGCCCCAGCGGGCAGCCACAGGCGCGCTGTGCGGTCTAGCGAGGCGCTAGCGAGTAGTGCATGAGGGCCCCAGCCAGCCCAGCGCAGTGCCGTAACGGCCGCAGCGTGGCCACGTGCCCGCGTTCCGCCCGCCAGCAGGCCGCGCGGCCAGCCATCCTCCGCGCGCGAGTGCCACAGGCACACCAACGCGTCTTGGCCGCCCGTGGCGCACAGTGCGCCATCTTCCGTCACGTCAGCGCACAGTGCGCCCAGATCATGCACGTTGTCCACCCACGCCAGCGCCGATGGCGTCCCTCCACCGGTGATCCCAATTCGACACACCTCTGCACATACGTATTTATACTTATCATTAATATTCAAATGTGACTTATCCTACTACCTTACTTCTATCTTATGAATATATTTTTCCGTTAAATTACCAGTATCAGTTTACCAGCTTCTATATACTCGGTTCACGGCACTGAAAAATTAATCTGGAAGATCCTATCTTCCTCACTGATTGATTTTGTTTTTTTTTTTTGCACCGATGCTATAGACGCTTGGAAACTCGCTTGCCCGAATTCCAAACAGCCCGACAACCTTTCTTCCCAAAGACGGTGGGATGAGCCGCAATGCAAAGTAGTTCAAAAAAATCTGTTGGCAACATCTGTGACAACTGCAGAGCGTGCGCGCCTGCTAGCTGTGGGGAGTGGGAGTCGTGTCTCTGGCTTCATGCACTACCGTCGTCGAACATAGGTACCTTTTTCGACGATACTACCTTCCACCTCGCTGCTTCCCTACGTCTTGGCAATCCTTGTTGCTCTCCTCATCGCTGCCACTGTGGCGAAGTTGTCAACAGCCTCGAACACCACGGTCTGTCATACAGCCGAAATGCAGGTCGCATAGCGCGGCACGCGAATATCAATGACATAAGCCGACGTGCTCTTGTCACCGTTGGCGTTCCGGCCGTATTGGAACCTCATGGCCTGGCACGCGACGATAGCACAAAACCGGACGATATGTCTTTATTTCCATGGAAGATGGGTAGGCCTTTAGTGTGGGACGCTACTTGTGTCGATATTCTTGCGTCATCTCATCTTCCTAGCTCGGCGTGCTGTGCCGGTGCTGCCGCAGCGGCTAAAGAGAACCTCAAGCTGCGGAAATATAATAACCTTGTTGGTAGTTATATTTTTGAGCCGTTTGGGGTTGAAACTCTCGGATCGTGGGCTTCGAGTGCTCACAAATTATTTAAAGAACTTTCATAACATCTTATTGACACTTCACGTGACCCAAGGGCTGGCTTTTACTTCGGACAAAGGATAAGCATTGCCATTCAGCGTGGCAATGCCGCCAGTCTTTTGGGTACATTACCAGTCGACAGTGATGCGGAGGAGTTTTTCGACGTCGTACTTTAGATTGCTTTTTTTTATTTATATTTATTCATTTATGTACACAAACAGTTAAAAATTAAAAGAACAAAAGTAGATAGAAGAGTACAAAGGTACTGCTTATTTCAAATGAAATTTCTTCCAGCAGGCCTGCGAAAGGAGAGTTGGATGAGAGGTTAGAAAATTAAGAATAACGTATATTATCTAAATTAAATCATGTAATACATAATGTTATATATCAATAAATATATATAAAACACATAAATAGATACAATATATAAACTAAATTATAAAAATATATATCTATAAAATATAACTTTACGAGATGGTAGAGATGTAATGTTCTTTGACTAGCTTCTTGAAGACAGATACACTTTTAGCGTCACGGATCTTAGCTGAAAGTGAGTTCCACAGTCGTATCGCATGAAAAGAGAAGGAGTTGGAATAGAAATGGGTATTATAGGATGAGGAATTGAGATGGTATTTAAGGTGGGATCTGCATGGGGCATCGGCAGGGCGAGTGAACGAAAAACGATCACGCAAGTAGACAGGGTGTGCAGGGTTGAAAAGGATGTTGTACAGGAGACATAATACCCGAGTGTCCCTACGAAGACGGATAGGGAGCCACTTCAGATCCTTGTGGAATTGAGAGACATGGTCGTATTTTCTTAGACCAAAAACAAAACGAATACACAGGTTTTGCAAGCGCTCAAGCTTATTTAATAGATCCTCAGTAGCATCCAGGTAGCAAGCATCCGCATAATCAATGATCGGCTGAATCAAAGTTTGAGCTAAATATATTTTAGTTTTAAAGGGCAAGAACCTTTGAAGAGATTTAAGGCTGTCGAAGGAAATGTGAACCTTGCGGCTAATCTCATTCACCTGCGCTCGCCAAGAGAGGTTTCTGTCAATTGTGACACCGAAATTCTTGGCTGAGTCAGTGTAAACAATAGTCGAGCCGTTAAGAGATAAAAGCGTCAAAGTTAAAATGCCCAGCGCATTGTGATAGTATCGACTGCCTATGATCATAGCCTGGGACTTGGAAGAATTTATCTGTAAGCCGTAAGACTTGGCCCACTGATTAATATTCTCCTGGTCACGATTCATGGCATTAATTGCTGAGTCTGCATCAGCCAGTAAGAAATGAATATAAAGCTGCAAATCGTCTGCATAAAGATGGAAGTTAGAACTGATAACTTCAGTAACAGCATTTGTGAAGATAACAAAAAGAAGAGGAGAGAGAACGCCACCCTGAGGGACACCAGCAGTGAGATCACACCAACCAGAGAAAGTCTCTTCAAAGCGGACACACTGAGAGCGACTTCGAAGATAAGAATCAAACCAGGCTAACGCTGAGGAAGAGAAGTTGATAGATTTAAGAACGCCAAGAAGTATGTCGAAATCCACTGAATTGAATGCACAACTGAAGTCAAACAAAAAAAAGTAAAGTGAGAGATTTGTTGTCCATAGCCCAGCGGATATCGTCAGTGACTTTTAAAAGAACAGTTACAGTACTATGACCAGAGCGGAAGCCAGATTGGTAAGGAGAAATAATAGAGTTTGTATCGACAAACTCTATTATTGTCAAACATTTTTCGTGGTCAAATCACCAGGTACGTATCGAGGTACCTGGTGATTTGACCACGAAAAATGTGTTCAAGAGCTTTAGAAAGGAAAGGGAAAAATGGAGATGGGTCTGTAGTGAGACAAGGATGAAGGATTGTGTGTCTTGAGTAGCGGTATTATATGAGCCTGTTTACAAGTTGAAGGAAATGTGCCAGAAAATAGGGAAAAATTAACAATGTGGGTAAGAATGGGGAGCAATTGAAGGAGAATAGGAATTATCATTCTCGAACACAGATTTTCATGGCCTACAGCAGAGGAGGATAGCAAGGAGAGATTTTTTTTCATCGTCTTCGGAGACAGGACTGAGATTGAAAGTTCGACAATTCGGTAATGACATTTTAGAAACCTCAAGCAAAGTAGAAGCATTAACACTTGGGTTCAGGAATACAGGAGGAAGAGAAAAATGTTATTTAGAGCGCTCAAGTCTAAATCATTACAAGTGTTCGAAGGAGATTTGCCGATACCGACTGTCTTTAAGAATTCCCAGACATCAGAGGACTTGCGATCTAAAAGAGAATCGTGGAAAAAGCGTCTCTTTGCATTTCGACACAGACGATTGCAGTGGTTACGCAGATTTTTAAAATTAGCGAGATTCTGCTCCGTAGATCTACGTCTGTACCTACTCTTCGCTTTGTCCTTACGAACAATAGCGCTTTTAATTACAGAGGTCATCCACGGAGTAGGATCATGCTTGATTTTAACTCGCCGACGTGGTGCATGATGAATATCGTATAGACTGAGCAGTTTGGAATTGAAGCAGGTCACTTTTTCGTCGACACTGGTGCTTTCACTGACAGAGGTCCAATCGACATCAGATGCATCACGCGTCAAAGCTTCTAGATCTATTGCATTAAAATTACGGAGATAACAGAAGTGAGGTTTACGTTTGGGAGGACGGATACGCTTTTTTTTAGTACTTTAGGGCTTTTATTTTGTAAGTTAGTTTTAATTAGGTTAAGTTAAGCATATTTTGTTTAATTAATTATTTAAATATAATTTAAAAAAATATATATATTAGTTTAAATGGCAATATAAACTCCAAATTATATAATTACTACGCTACTTTTAATAGAATAATATCGAATAAGAATTACGTGGGCCACACAGAAAGTTTTGAGAAACTAAAAAACCAACTTCTATGGATAAAATATTTTTATTAAATCTTTTCAAAGAACTCTTCACCAGCCTCTATACAAATTTTCATGCGTCTGAACCAATTTAGGAAAAAAAAATCCAGGCCTCCTCGAACGCTGCGCGCTGGTTTTGCGTCTTCCGGCGATGAAAACTGTACCCCTTCCAGCTTTTTATTTTAGGGAATAAAAAGAAGTCACACGATGCCAGATCATGACTGTAAGGAGAGTGCCCCAAGACTCTGACCGGTGTGGCGTCCAAGAAGTCCTTCCTTTTGAGCGCTGAGTGCACGAGCGCGTTGAAGCAACACCCGCTGAGCCCGGCTTTCGGTCGCTTGTTGCTCATTGCAAATAATACTGCTAGCAAGCATTTTGTGGTATATCATTCGGCGTTGATGCTGCCATGCTTTGGTCTCGTAATGGAATTGAAATCAGATAACCCGTCAAAGTGAAGAAACTAGCGATAAAAAATTTCCCTGCGGTTCTCGATCGCTTCACTTTCGTAGGCGTTGGTTCGTTTTGAAACAGCTAAACTGTCGACTGACGCTTTGTTTCTGGATCGTATTGATAAATCCAGGATTCCTCACCTGTCACAATGTCGTAAACGCGCTGAGACAAGCCTGCTTCAAATTTTTTAATCACATCACGGCACCACTCCACACGGCCCTGCTTCTGAGTTTCCGTGAAATTGTGCGGCACCCAGTGGCAAACTATCCTCCTCACGCGAAGGTGCTCGTGTAAAATCTTGTGAACGCATCCCGAACCAATCTGCAGTGTATGCTAAATCTCTTTGTATGTAATTCACCTGTTTTTTTTAATTATTTTTTTTACGGCCAGCACATTTTCTTCCGCGACAACCGTCGTAGGACGACCACTCCTTTGTTCATCCCCCAAATAAAGGTGACCGTGCTTGAACTCGCTATACCAGCGGTAGGTGGTTGCTTTTGAAGTTCTTTCATCCATAAAAGCAATTTGAAGTCGATCAAATGACTCATCAGATTTAAGGCCACATTTAAAATCGTAGAAAATCATCGCACGAAAATGTTCTCGATGCAGATCCACTTTTAAATGAGACACATTAATTTGATATTGATCTCAAAAAAATGTGGAGGCGATTCCAAAATTCAAACAATGGTTATTTTTACCTTTAAATAACCAAAGTTTTCAAAATAATTACCAGTGGCCCGTGCCGTATACATAAAAACATTTTTTTTTTATTTTATGGCATGGTATTTTTCAATTCGAACCAGTAGTTTCTGAAATAACCACATTTAAACAAACAAACAAACTCTTTAGCTTTATAGTATTAGTAAAATAGATTAGATATTTATAACACTTTTCTGTATAGAGAAGCAGGACCGGTGACGCAAGAAAAACTGACATGTGAAGATGTCTTTAAAATAGCCAAGTCAGTGGATAACGACATCAGTGGAGCTACTAATGGTGTGTGCTCTTAAAATGAAAGGATGAGATAAATTGTCAAATCAGTCTTGGTTCAGTAACATTTGAGAAACTACGCAATCTGTTCGTCTGGATAGGTCCGTATAGCTCTGGATAGCTCCAGAGCGAGAAGGAATGGGTAGCAGCCACTTCCTTCTGAAAAACCGTCATGCTAGCAATGGAGATTTTTTTTTTAGATGGGAAATCATCCAATGACTTCTCACGGACTAAAACCCACTCCTATGTTCCTTCGTTGCCTTGCATTCCAGGGCCCCGGGTTTTCTTTCAGAAGCGAACCCATGGCCCCAGTAGGCTTCTACCCTGCTGGGCCCCTACGGTTTTACTGACCTCTCAACATTATGGCGGTAAGTCCCCTCTTTGTGGCGTGGTTCGAATTACCTCACGGCGTCCGCACCTTTCGCATGACGGAGGTTCTCACCGAACATGGTAAGTTCGGGAAGTTTCTGCACCGGATTCGTGCGGAAGCGATGCCCGGGTGTCGCCACTGTGGACCGCCCGGAGGATACGGTAGAGCACACGGTGGAGGCGTGCTCCGCTTGGGCAGAGCAACGCCGTGTCCTCGTGGGGGCGATCAGCGGCGGCGATCTCTCGCACCAGGCCTTGGTACAGGCCATGGTCCAGAACGAGGAGGAGTGGCAGGCGGCCGCCTCGTTCTGCGAAGCAGTAATGCTTGCATGCGGCCGATCACGTGAGGCAACGGTCCTCACGCCCCAACCGCCGCCGGGATTCCGATCCCGATTTCCGGCCACCGTAGGCAAGGGCTTGCGGACGGGACGGTCGGACGGCGAGCCACCCATTGCTCGCCGTCCGACCGTCCGGTAACCGTCCGGATCAAACCCAAGTCGTCGACGGCGCGTATTGTACCACCCGCGCCTCAGGGAAAAGTCAGCAAATCGTAAGGGGCCCAGGATAGTCGCAGCTTACTGGGGCCGTGGGTAGTGTGAAAACGAAACCCAGGGCCCTTGGACAAAGGCAACGAAGGCACAGGAGTGGGTTTTGAGTCTGTAAAGGTCTGACACTATCTCCCGCCCCGCCCAAGAGAGAGATTTTTCATTAATGATTTTCAAAAAAAAAAAAGCGGTCCTAAAACGCAAAGGTCAACTGAAGGATATGGACGGTTAATAATAATAACATAATAAAACACTTTGTAACAATATGCAGACACACTTCAAAACAAGGTAGCAGAAATAGTAGAAGAATATTGATAAAGGGTCGCCGCATACGGGCCACCGGCCACAATTACAAAACGCCGCCACGAGAAGCTGGAAGCGGCCACAAAGGAAACTGAAGTGCGAGACAGCCACTTGTGGCCGGTGGCTGCTTTGTCTTCAAGATAAGTCTATGCATGCAAAAAATTATTAGCCCTGTCTCTTAAACAAAGAGGAGACAGTGAATCGAACAAATTTAAATTTTATAAAACTAGGGTTTACAATAATGTAAGTGAAAGTGTGTCGATATAACAATTTAACACTGATCCACCCTTTTTATGGTGAGAAATTATCTAATGACTTTTCGCACTCTTGGGCAGAGCGCAAGGGTGTGTCAGACTTTTACTGACAAAAACCCACACCTGTTCCCTCCTTGACTGGAAATCGGGATCGAGATCAAGGTGGCAGGGGTATGAGGGCCATTCCCTCGTGAGAGCGGCCGCCTCCTTCGCTAGCATTACTGCTACGCAGAAGGAGGCGACTGCCTGCCATTCCTACTCGCTCCGGATTATAGCCTGACCCACCCGGCCCGAGAACCCGGCGGGAGAGTTCGTTGTCGCCGGTCGCCATCACGAGAACACGGCAGTACTCTGCCGAAGCGGGACACACCTCTACCGTATGCTCCACCTTGTCATCCGGACGGCACATAAACGGTGTCCGGACCCCCTAGGTTGGGCGGGAGACGCTTGAGGGTAGACCCAGTCCGATCCAGTTTGGGAGTTAGACATCGGAAGTGCTCGTCGAAATTCCATTGGCTGTCGAGGATGAGTACAGGTCATCATCGTCGACTCGACGCCGATGTGAACTCCTCCTACCATTATTTAGGAACCCGGTGGTGGCGCGTTCCGAGGCCCGTGAAAACACATGGCCTCGGATTTGTGTTATGTCACCTCAAATTCCAATGCTAGATCTTCTCCACGACACGTAGGACGGTTAGGAACAGCAATTCTAATGAAGTCTAGGACAGTTAGGAACAGCTTTTTAGCTTTCAGTTGATAGGAAGCCGCTAGGACGGCTCGTGCGCTCAGTCACGTTATGTGGTGTGGCACGCCCCAGAATGGGAAGAAGTGAAAGAGTAGAGTGACAGGAAGAAATAAAGTATGGAGTTTACAAAGCATGTTCCGGTAGAGCAAGCTGTAAAGACATACGCAATCATGCAATTGCCGGAACGTGTCTCCAATGACATATTATCTGTATGCGGTCGGGTAGAACCAACAGTGGTGGGAGATGGGATTTTGTCACAACCCCGCGTGTCAATAGTTCGTCCGCTAAGCTAATCACCGATTTCCCTATTTTGATGGTATAGACTCCTAACGAATTCATATTTGGCTATGCACCGGCACTATGAGAACTGTTTTTCACAGGGACCGACAGATGCACTCGGCTAAAGACTTTTGAAACAATAAAGGTATAGGATGTGCTAAGCTACCCGCGAAACTGTGCAAAAAAATAAGAGGTCGTTCTTGGGACCTTTTGTTTTAACTAACGCGCACACAGCTTTAAAAACGGTGTCTTCGATCATATTGAGGTTAGATAGGACATTAGAAATATTAGGATTACTCGTAGCTGCAGCAGAAGGCGTGAACTAACAAAAACACTGTGAAAGTATTTGTTAAACGCTGTAAAAACGTCGAGACGGGCCATAATAAATGGCTTCTCCTCATTTAAAATCATTGCTTTTGGGTATTGACTACAGACGGACGGTATTGGTCCAGAAAGTTTTAGGAGAAAAACTAATCGATTTGTCTGAGTTAAATAGTTTTGAAAAGGAAATCCTTATTTTTTTTTTTTCATTGATGTAAACCAGTGCTATCTAGTGCTAGTCAATATTTTGTTGATTTTTATAACAATTTAAACTTGTAGTAGTTCGTAGGGTTGCCAATTTTTTTGTATCTTTTATGTACTTTGATTTTCTCTGGATCTTGTATAAGAACACGACTGTACTAAACAGGGTATTTATGACTTTCAGGATTATCAACAAAAAAATCGAAACGCTCCATGCCAAGTTCATCTTTTTTAATCGACTTCAAAAAGGAGGAGGTTATATGTTCGGTTGAATGTATATTTTTATTTTTTTATGTATGATGGTATCGGTATTCACCGATTTCTCGGTCAATTGTGGACCGACTTAAAAAATTTTTTTTTGGTTGAAAATTTATGCTTCCGAGTTGGTCCCATAGAAATATTGTTATGATCTGATCATGAACTTCGAAGATATGGAATAGAACTCCTCATAGGATAACAGCAGAACCATCGTAACAAGTAAAATTACGTTTATACGTGTAGTCAATGACTGACTGAAAATAGAGGGGGAATATATCGAACTGATCTGATGATGAAGCCTGAAGTTAGGCACCGGAACTGTAATAAATTAATGTAATCTAACCGTGTTTGGGCTTATTTTTTTCATGAGATGCACTCTGGCTATAAGGTATTTAAGTTTGGCTGAGGGGTACTTTTTAGTGGTGATACCATAACTAAAAAGTGTAAAATAAAGAACTTTTTACAAAAACAAATACAACCGACTTCAAAGTGAAAAAAGACACTGAAAAGTGCAAAATAACTTTAATTTCGGAAGTCGGTGTTAAATAACGAAGAGACAAATCTATTATAGAAACACCGTTCTTTATTTGTAAAACAGGTCAACAGTAACATCAGTCAAATCAGCAACTACACCCATTATGTATATCATTGTCATTAGTCGGCACGCTCACCGTTCGACCAATTTACTTAACGATATTTACTACATTTTCCGATTTATGTTCCGGAACACACTGTACTTCAATATAAGAGGCCCGTGACAGTTAATCAATTTGAGTAAATTTTTCATAGCCTAATAACTCATTCTCCTTCCTCAATTGGTTAATTTCATTTCGATATGTAACGTTATCACGCTTTAATTTGTCAAATTCATCACTTTGAAAATTCATGGAATCCTTAAAAACTGTAGATCACTGATTTCTTTTAGCTTAGCAGATATCGATGCTTAATTCGCCTATGGTATCCTGCAGCGCATTATAAGGATAAGAGATATCATACGTGAACAAATTATGTGGACATATGATATCTCTTATCCTTAAGTGTAAGGATTCAGTAGATTAACAAAAAACTTTGACTACATAAATTAAAAAAAAAATTGTAACATTTCGGCTCTTACAATTATCGACACAGAGCCTTTTCAAGAGGTATTTTCCATCTGGTGGAAACTAAATTAGGGGAAGGTGACATTAGCGGAGCAGCCTAAATTCTTTTTAGTAGTGATGTGATAGCTCCGTGTTCTACAGATACTCTAGTAGCCAAAACGGTCTAACTCAACTCAACTCTGGTCAAAACGGCCTAAGTCCTCAACACCTGAAGGACCTTATCTACTCAGGCGCCGGGGAAGCTGGTGAGTTGCTCTTGAAGGCGCTTAAGGCTCTGGTTAACCTAATACTCTCAGGCAAAGTGAACGAGGCCGTCATCGACACTCTGTATGGGACCAATTTGTGTGTTCTGCGCATGAGAGATGGCGGCTTTCGACCCATTGCCGTGGACACTACCTATCGTCGTATGGCAGCCAAAATCAAATCTAATCAAATTCTAATTTAGGAGTGGTCATCCTAAAGGTTGACATAAGAAATGCCTTGAATTCGGTTAATAGGGTCAGCCTGCTGGCAGAATCTTTAAAAGTAGTAACTCAATTTTTAAGTTTTGTTTGGCAATGTTATAGACAACCATCTAAATTACTATATTATTATCGGGACAACCTTTTGGAGTCCGCTGTTGGCTGTCAACCAGGTGATCCCGAGGCGATGCAGACACAGTAATTGGGAGTCAGGTCTTTGGCTTCACGCACTGTCGTCGTCGAATATTGACACCTTGTTCGACGATACTATTTTCCGCCTAGCTGTTGCCCTACGCCTTGGCACTCCTTGCTATTCTCTCTCATCGCTGCCACTGTGGCGAAGTTGTCAACAGCCTCAGTCACCATGGCTTGTTATGCGGTCGAAGCGCGGGATGTATAGCGCGGCATGCGAATATTAATGATATTATCCGACGAGCCCTTGTCACCGTCGGTTTTCCAGCTATTTTGGAACCTCACAGCCTGCCACGCGACGATGGTAAGAGATCGGACGTATGTCTTTATTTCCGTGGAAGATAGGTAGACCTTTAGTGTGGGACATTACCTGTGTCGACACTCTTGCACCATCCCATCTTCCTAGCTCATCGTGTTGGCTGGTGCTACCGTTGTGGCTGCGGAGAACCTCAAGCGGCAGAATCATCACAACCTCTTCGGCAGTTATATTTTTAAGCCATTTAGAGTTGAAACTCTTGGGCCGTGGGGTCCGAGTGGGGAACGAGTACTCATACGCTTTTTAAAGAACTATCCAAAAGCTTAGTTGACACTTCGAGTGACCCAAGGGCTGGCTTTTACCTCGGTCAGAGATTAAGCATTGCCATACAACGTGGCAATGCCGCCAGCCTTTTGGGCGCACTTCCAGTCGATAGCGATGCGGAGGAGTTTTGTGACACCATATTTTAGGTAGGAGTACCTTTTAGTGTATATATAGTTTTAATTAGTTAATTGTTTTTGAAATAATCATGTTAAACATATTGTATTTCAGTAGACTGACTTGTACCTGTCCCTGACCCTGTGATCGTCACAGGGTCTTTGTTCTGGTTTGGGTGATCTTCCTGAACGGGTGACGCAGAAAACCATGAATGCTATTGACGTTGGCGAAGACACCGTTTTTTCCTACCTAGTTAGTCCACTTCAATAAAACTTTAAATAGGTACGGAAACAACAATATTTTTAACGTGCTGTGCAAATGCATAATAAGCATTGTTTATCAATTCTCAACAAGTAGATAGCATAAGTATTTCCTGAATTATCCGTTTGTGACTAACAGACAACAAAAATATTACCTGCTAGATCAAAAACCTTGAGGACGCCGTGCGTGCAGGCGGTGAGTAACATGGCACCACGCGCGGGTGCCGCCACAGCGTGCAGCGCGCCCTCGTGCGCGTGCAGGCGCGCCAGCAGCTGCGCGCGCGGCACGTGCCATACGCACAACACGCCGTCGTCGTGTCCGCTCAGCAAACGCGCACGCGCCGCCCAGCACAGCGTGCGCACGGCGGCAGCGCCCGGCGCGGCCAGCAGGCGGCGCGGCGTGAGCGCGCGCGCGCCCCAAACGCGTGCGGCGCCGTCTACGCCCCCCGACGCCAGCAGCACCCCCGACGCCGCCCAGCGCGCCGCCGTGACGCCGTAGCGGTGCGCTTGCTCGGCGCGCGCCGCCTCGTCCCAGCCAGCACCGCGCGCCCAGCGCCACAGCCGCAGCGAGCGATCCCCACTGCCAGTCACCAGCAGCGCACCCATAGCGTCTGCGCACGTCACCTCGGTGCGGTGCGCGCGCAGCGTCTGCACCAGTGTCGGTTCCTCAATTTCTTCCATGATTTTCATGCCTTTTGGCTTGCTAGTTGATTATTTTAAGTATAGATATCCGCGTTATTCTCACATTGAACTAATTACAGTGAATTATGGTGATCATTTTTACATGTCCAGAACTATACGATCGATATTCATGAAGATTGTTCACGGTAACTATTCGTGGTGGAGGCAGCTCGTGGCTCTAGTTGGGTACAGCACGACGAATGAATGGTGAGCGGAGACTGATAGCCGCGAGTACCGTGAGTGGCCTCGCGGCCTCGCGTCGCGCGACGTATCGGGAATCGATGGACGTGGGACGGTGCGAGGCGGCCGCGGCTGGCGAGGGGCGTGCGACACGCGTCAGGGACACTCGCGCTTACTACGACTACTACCACGTAACAGTAACGGTGTTCGGTCATTTATTATTCACCTACAAATAGTTCATAATGTCAACTTATTTAGTGTAGGTCATTACGCCTTAGAAACTGAAAAGAGTAATACATATACTGGGCCAGAGGGAGGATCAGAGAGTTGACAGAAATTATAGTCTTCAAGTTTTCAATAGTTGTGGGTCCTAAAAGTAAACAGTGTACAGTCACGAGCACTAATATATATACGTTTTCAAATTTTCCAAAATATCTTCAATTTTGTCTTTCAAGAAATAAGTGTGTGACAATTTTTCCTAAATTACCTAACCAATCAAACTGTGTCAAAACTAGGTATACATTGGTTTCATATTAATATAAACGAAACAAAATCAGTAATAACTGTACTTCCAATGTAAGTTTTAAGTATCCATGAATATTTCTATAATATGTATACAATACAAATTGTACACATGGAATATAAATTACCATGAATACATTAGAATGACATTAGAAGTGTATATTATTAAGTGTATGTTATTACTGATTTGGTTTCATTTATATTAATATGAGACCAATGTATAGGTAAAACAATGATACACACAGAAAGACGGACAAACACAAATAAATAAAATTTTCGCATGTTGTTATTTTTTTTTATCTTGTTATTTAATTATTAATTTGATTTACATGTATGTATGTTGAATGTATGTATATGTATGTTTGTAACAGCTGTGTTTATAGCGGTTGGTTATTGCAATAAAACAAGAGCTAACAGAATCGGTTTTGTAATTCCAAAAAATATAATACCAAACCAAATCATTTTTTTTAATAATAATATACCACAATAAAACAATATTATTTATTATGATTAAAATAATATCTTATAAAAAAATAATCAAACGTTATCTAAATATGTATTAAGGAATAGAATAGAAATACTTTCATTTTAAATCAATTAAAATGTCGTGTAATCCACTTTCAGCGTTTATTTTGCAACCTTCCCCGCATTGATGAAACTATGTTATAACACACATTACTTCCTCTAAAACCATTCCATATCTCGTGGACGTGTCTGACCAAGGCTTCTTTGGTTCTGGCTTGGTCGCAATCGCAATCTTGCACCATTAGCCCCCACAAAGTCTCAATTGGATTAAGGTCAGGACTTTTAGGCGGCCACGGCAGCAAATTCACCAAAAGAGTGCGATTAAACCAGGCCCGACTGAATCGAGAATTATGGACACCTAAATTATCCTGCATAAAATCTATATGCGTCAACTCAGGAAAGTATACTTCCATACTAGGTAGTAAAACTTCATTTAATATACTCGTGTATCGTTCGCTGTTCATACGACCACTGATCTCGGCCAAATCACCAGGACCACTGGCTGCCATCCAGCCCCAAACACCGAAGCTTATTTAGCCCCTTCTTCTAGAAGAAGGGGCTAATCGGCAGTATATTTTTTTTCTAAATATCTAGTATTATTTGGCCGCCATAATGACAAACGTCCATCAGCAGACGAAACAAACACTTTTTCATCGGAAAAAATGACTCTGCTAAAATCAGTCCTTTTTTTATGTGGGAAAATCATCTTATGACAAATCCCGCACTTGGGCGGAGCGGGAGATAGTGTAAGACTTTTACTGACTAAAAACCCACTCTTGTTAATTCGTTGCCTTTGTCCCAGGGTCCGGGTTTCGTTTTCACACTACCCATGGCCCCAGTAGGCTTCGACCCTGCTGGGCCCCTACGATTTGCTGACATCTCCCTGAGGCGCGCGTGGAACAATGCGCGCCGTCGACGACTTGGGCTTAGTCCGGACGGTTACCGGACGGTCGGACGGCGGGCCACCCATTGCCCGCCGTCCGCAAGCCCGCGCCTACGGTGGCTGGAAATCGGGATCGGAATACCGGCGGGGGTTGGTGCGTGAGGACCGTTGCCGTTGCCTCACGCGATCGGCCGCCTCCTTTGCTAGCATTACTGCTTCGCAGAAGAAGGCGACCGCCTGCCACTCCTCCTCGCTCCGGACCATGGCCTGTACCAAGGCCCAGCGTGAGAGATCGCCGCCGCCGATCGCCCCCACGAGGACACGGCATTGCTCTTCCCAAGCGGGGCACACCTCCACCGTGTCCTCTGGGCGGTCCATACAGTGGCGACACCCGGGCGTCGCTTCCGCACGTATTCGGTGCAGGAACTTCCCGAACTTCCCATGTTCGGTGAGAACCTGCGTCATGTGGAAGGTGAGGACGCCGTGAGCTAAAATCATAGTTGAGATATTCCCGAGCGAATTGTAGCCGCTATTGTTTGTGGCGTGCATTTAACAGTGATTTTCGCGCTGGAACTCTGTGACGTATGCCAGCCGCGCTTAGACGACGTCGAATCGTTGAAGGCGATACGTGATAAGATGACGATAATTCTAAGATTCGCACAAATCTCTTACTGAGAACGTTGTTTACGACAACACTGATCCATTTGATAATCAAATATGTATTGTTTGTTGTTTAAGTCACTATTTAAACAACAACAAAAAAAAATTAAATCAAAATCGGTCTAAACATTTTAAACTACGATGACTACAGACGGTCACACAGATACACTGACTCACAAGATATTTAACTTATGACACCCGTTGTTTCCGTCGAAGGTTATAAATAACAATAAATCGTAATCACACCGTAATTCCCAATTCATTTGCAATATCTGTAACCGTAAGTACCTGTTCTTTATGAACAATGATTTTGTGTTTCTCATTAGAAACACGATATGGCACATTATGGTTCATTTTATATCGATTTTATTTCGTCCGCGTGGAATAGTGACTTTTCGGGCAGCATATTTTGAATTACATAAACCGTCGTTTGGGTAGCTAAAAATTTACTTTACAGTAATGCTTCTCTGTATACGATATTTGACGTATGACCATCGGGGATGAAAGCATACAGGCTCCTAGGATTGCTTACTCGTGACAGAGCCACATACAACTGACCGTGCGAGGAACAGCTGATACTTAGATCTACACCCCCAACTTTCAGCGTCTGACCTTGGGCTTTATTAATTGTCATCGCAAAACATAGGCTGACTAGAAACTGGACTCGTTTAAAACTAAATGGAAAGTTGTTAAAACTAAAAGAATGTTGTAATGAAAGGTGACGGTGTGAGGTTGTGAGGTGGTGTTGAGTTTAATGAATTTCATGTCTCGTAATTCCCTGCAAAAATAGGGATAGTAATTCTTGGTAACTTTGTAGGGTGATTTCTGCTAGTTTGAACGGTTTTGTCGTTAATTTGCTCATGTAAATTTTGTATTATTTCCTCGAATTGTTCTTGTGCGTTTGTACAGCAGTCATTAGTGAAATATTCGTCGTCGAGTGTACTTTGCTCCATTAGTAATTGTATGTGTGTTTCTTCTATATCTTGAAACAGCTTTTCAAGATTATTAATGAGAGATTGCAGTTGCCACGCTGGTTTTTGTTGGGCAACGGCGGTCATTGCGGTCGAAATTTTCTTCTTAAGTTAGTTTAGTCTGTATTTTTGTACGAATAACTTAGGTGAAATAGTAGTGTCTTCTTGTTTTTCGTTAAACAAGTGTCAAATATTTGTGAGTCGATAAAATCTCTTGGTCTTGTAGAATTCTGTGGTTCTGCGATGCTCTTTCATAAACGTTGTTCAATGTTGTTCTTCTGTCTGTTATGTATTTTTGAGTTTTCCTTGATGATGGGTCCTTTTTAATGTTATCCCATATCCTTTTTAGTTCAATGTAGTCGTTTTCCTGGCTTTTGATGAGTTCGTTGATTCTAAGAATGTCCATTGTCTTCTGATCAATCTTCTTTCTTGAGCGTCCTTAGTCCCTACCCTACTCCTAACACAACCCTATTTGTACTCGCCTCTCCCACACTCTCTGTTCGGTATTTATGTGCCTTCTCAATGAACTGGTGAGATCCGCTTGTGGAAGGCCAGTCACCGAATCGCTACCGACGAGAGATGTCTACAGGATACAGCAAAGTACAGCGTCTGTCGACAGACAGACGCTGTACTTTTTGGAACGAAGTTCCTTATCGCGCGTTGTGAAAGGGGCTAAACGGAAAAAATTCTTACGAAAAGTTGTCACGACACTTTCTTACTAAAAGTTGTCACGACACTTTTTGCTATAGTAAGCTATTGTAAGCTGTGCGGCGTCGCATGTTTCTCTGTCTGTCTCTCTCTCTCTTATCCTCTGGGCTGTGGCCGCCATTTTTTTCGAGTTGAAGTTTTCGAGGGTGCTTAAACCGACAGTGAGGTCAAAATGTAAATCCAAGATGGCGGCTATGAAAGTTTTTAAATTTTTTGACACGGGTGTCGTTTTCGTGGTTTTCGAGGGTGTTAAAGCCGATAATGAGATCAAAATGTAAATCCAAGATGGCGGTTATAAACGTTTTCAAATTTTTTGACATGGATGCGTTTTCATGGTAGTCGAGGGGGCACAAGCCGAAAAGGTCGGGGGATAGCAGTCCCCCGATAGCACAGATTTTTGTAGGTGCTTGCGTACTATGTACATTTAATCGTTAACAAGTCAATCTACTTAATAAAAATAATAATAGTTTCTTTAATACTTATGTCCAATGAAATAAAATTTTACTACAATTCCTTCACTAATCAATCGAAAAGAACTTCGTTCCATCCGGGTGTCCCTTGACACCTCTCAAGTTTTTTGGTTTTAGTTTTGGTACACTCTGGGACACCAGAGTGTACCAAAACTGATGCGATTTGAGGACACCAACCTGCCACATCTGAAACGTGTCTGTCTGTCTTTTCTCAAATAAACCCTAGGGGGGACAAAGAGGGCCGCGAATTTTTTAGGTTCACAATGCTCGAAGGACCAAATGTACAAGAGGAATCCGAGGAATGAAAACACTTTCACCTTTTCCACACCCTTTTAAAATCTCTGCTTCTATCAGATTTCGTTGTAAATTGGTCACTTTTTACTTGGTGCCATTGCAAAATTTTGGGGGGCTTTAATTTCTAAGAAACATTATGGGTACGCCAACTTTTAATTTTATTTTATGTGCTGGTAGTCCAGGAGCATTGAGGGATTCTAAAAATTCTACTGGGTAGCTTGTAGATTCTCTTTCTTCCATGACTCTGTTAATGGAAATATACTCAACATAATCCCCCGGAACATAGCTCAAAATTTCAGCGTTTATTGTTGCTGCTTGATCGTTTCGTGGCGTCCAAATAGCTCTTTCGCAAAGCCAGGAATTTTCGCAAGTTGATATTTGCGTTGCGTTTCCATACACAGATGATATGAGGTCTCGTATTGATGAAACTATGTTGCATAGGTTTTCATTGAGAACAACTTTTGCTTGTTCCTGCGGATACATACCTTTACCAATCTCAAGTAGCAAATCTGAAAATTCTTGAGCATTTTCGTTGCCTCCAATTTGCGCACGCATATTTAATGTCAAATGCAAAGGTATAATGTAATGCCACAGTCGAGAACTCTTTAGCCAGGCTCTAACTTCATCAGCCAGACTAATTTCCCTATCAGTGAAAGTCTCAGACTCACGCGATAGTGCATGAGCTTCACGATCGGCAGTGAGACGTATTTCCTGTTCGTCCTGTGTCTCCTGGGATCGAGCATTTGTTGTCCGTACTCTCTGAGAGCTCAGGCAGGATTCCCTGTCAGCAAAAGTCTCAGACTCACGCGATAGCGCGTGAGCTTCGCGATCGACAGATAAACGTGCCTTTCGTTGTTCCCCGTTTTCCCTATTTCGAGTTGTCATCATTCGAGAACGATTTGAACTCAGTCGAGATTCTCGCTGAGTCGAAGTTTCTTGCAGCACGAAACCTAACCTGATGCTCCCGAGTTGCAGAGAGCCTTGCCTTACGACCTTCCTTAGATTCCTGTGATCGAACTAATCTCATCCTTTTAGCATTTCTGCTACATTGGAAGAGGTTGGATCTTCTTCGAGGCATTCTTACATGCAATTCATTCTTACGAACAATTAAATTATAAATACTTACAGATTATTATACAGTCTAAAATTATCACAGTTTAAGTAATATCCATACTTCCATACTAATATTACAAATGCAAAAGTAACTCTGTCTGTCTGTTACGCTTTCACGCTTATACCGCTGTACCGAAATTGATGAAATTTGGTACAAAGATAGAATAGAGCTTGAGAAAGGACATAGGCTATAAATTATCACGCTATTTGGTATGGGGGGGGGGGTGAGAAATAATCCAAATGTAACGCCATCTAAAGTCTCAAAGTAGAAATAATGATGACAATGACAGTTGAACTTCATTTTTAATTTAATAGATGTCATTGTGTATTTTACGTAATTTTCTCAGTGGCGGAAGAATGACCAGGTTGTAACAAGCTAATTGACCGTGATTATTCAAGGGATACCAACCAAAGGCGATAAAAGTAAATAAATACCTGTAGGTATTTAATTTAAATTTAAAGTCAATATTTAAAATAACACGGCCAAATTTTCGGAAGGGGTTATATTTTATGGTACCTTGCGTTGGAAGGCCTCCAGGTGGACTGATGACCTGGTGAGGGTCGCGGGAATCCGATGGATGAACCGGTCATTATGGCGACACTTGGGTAGGCCTTTGTCCAACAGTGGACGTCTTTCGGCTGAAATGATAATGATGATGCAGGTACCTTTTTTTTTCTTTTTTTTAGGGTGGAAATCATCCAATGACTTTTTCCGCTCTGGTTGGGGCGAGAGGGCGTGTCAATCTTTTACTGACTAAAACCACACCTGTGTCTTCCAGTTGCCTTTTGCAACATCTCTTTGAGCAGCGCGTGGATCACTACGCGTTGTTGACGACTGGGCTCGGTCCGGTCAACTACCGGACAGCCGGACGGCTAGCTACCCATTGCTCGACGTCCGCAAGCCCGCATCTTCTTGTCATATAGGGAAAATAATTACATACATATGCTAAATATGCATATTCATTTTTTAGTTAGTCACCATAGTACAAGTTTTTATTTTTTGACATCAACAATTTTGTTGACAATCTTTTTTCGACTAGGTATACTGTGTACCTACCTATTATATTTAGACGTCAAATAGCGAGGCTATTAGCATATAATATTAACTCGGACATAGTATGTCAAAGTTCCCAATTATTATTAGTCCCACCATTAGTAATAGTACTAATGTTACTTTAAACTAGTTAATAAGACAACAGATGGTACTTTTGGCAATTCAGATCAACTTGACAATAAAGTATTATCTGGCATTCAAGCTAGAGGGGCTTATCTTATCTTATCATGATGTGGGGCTAGCCAGAGCACTTCGACCCTTCTGGATCTTTTGTGCTAGTCCCCCTCCCTTCTACTCAAACCCCAGCCCTCCGTGCACCTTCGTCATGAGTCCCAGTATGGCCTTGATGGGGCTGAGCCTATAGTCCTCTGGTCTAGGAAATGGTTGGCCCAGATACTCTAGTCTTTTGGAGCCTAGTGCTGCACAGTCGCACAGTAAGTGTAGCATATTCTCCTCTGCCTCTCCACAGTCCAAGTCGGGTCGCTTGCTAGTCCCATGTTGTAGAGCTGTTTGTTTGTGGCATAATGCCCCGTGAAGACTCCTGCGATTGTTCGGAGCTGTGATCTGCTGTACCTCCATATTTTTTGGGTCCAGGCCTTATCTATGTCATTAAGAAATAGCTTTGCATGCTTCTAGCCTGTTTTGTTGCGCCAGTGTGTGCTGTGTATTTCTAACGCAGCCCTTTTCAATGCTTGGTTGATGACCCTTGGTGAGAGTCCTATGAAGTGTTCCGGTCCTTGTAGGGGTGTCTCGGATCCTTTTCTTGCTAGAGTGTCGGCTCTTTCATTGCCTTCTACTTGTTGCGCCTTCCTATCCCATTCAGTATTTTAATACAGTTTAGTACGAGCCCAGAGTCCACTCTATTGCACGAGAGTGCCTTAAGTGTTGCTTGGCTGTCGCTTAAAATGTAGACAGTGTCCCCTTCGGTGCCTCTGTCTAGTATTTCCTGCGCACATGCGATTATAGCATAGGTTTCTGCTTGGAATACCGTCGCCAGTTTGCCCAAACTTAGGCTGAGATTGCAGTTGTCGCTATGTACCCCCGCTCCTGTACCGGTGTTCATTTTAGAACCATCCGTGTACCATACCTGGTTCTTCCCTTTGTGGGGTTTCATCCCACCTTTCCATTCCTCCCTACTCGGAATGTAGATCTTAAACTCCTTTTTGAGATTGTGAATGGTATGTATTTTGTCACATCCCATGACCATCATCCAGTCAAGTTCCCTGTTTGGTCTTGTGTTTGTATGGTTTGTTTTACATCCGGAGTTCGTCCAGTGCCCCATTTTTTTAAGCCTATGAATGGCCCTCCTCGCCTCTAGTTCCACTTCAATGTGTAAAGGGGTGAGATTGAGTAGCGTTTCCATCGCCGCAGTTGGCGTGGTCCTAAGTGCTCCTGTAATGGCCATGCAGGCAGTCCGCTGTACTTTGCTTAGGGCCTGTCTGCAAGTTACCAGCTTGGTTCTGGTCCACCATACGATGCTCCCGTATGTGATCAGCGGTTTCACCATCATGGTATATATCCATTTGATAACCTGGGGTCTAAGGCCCCATGTCTTCCCATAAGCAGAGCGACACATGCCAAATACTCTTAGAGCCTTGTTTGCTGTCGCTTCGGCATGGCTTTTCCACGTGAGTTTGCTGTCTAGGATCACTCCTAGATATTTTACTTCTGCGGACAACTCTAGTACAGTGTCGTAGAGCTATATGGCACCCATTGTTGTTAGGTCCCTCCTTCTGGTAAACGGGATGATCACCGTTTTGCTTGGGTTGATGGATAGGTAGTTGAGTTTACACCACCTTTCAACTATGTTTAATCTCTCCTGTATTATCCCCGACACAGTGTTGGGAAATTTTCCATTTACAAGTATCACGAGATCATCTGCATATCCAACCGTGTACGTTGGTCCTTTGTTCAATTTCTATTAGCAGCTCGTCTATCACCAAACACCAGAGCGTTGGCGAGAGTACGCCTCCTTGCGGGCATCCTCTTGTGACATGCGCCCTTTTGGTCTCACCTAGCAGTGTTGATTCTATAACTCTGCCCTTCAGCATATTGTCCATCCAGTCACAAATGGTAGGGTCTATGCCATGTTTCTCTGCACCTGTTCGTATCGTTCTAAAAGTAGTGCGATCGAACGCGCCTTCTACGTCGAGAAAAGCTGCTAGGCATATCTCTTTGCATTCTAGCGCCTTTTCGGCACGGCTTACGACCTGGTGTAGCGCAGTTTCTGTCGACTTACCAGGCTGATATGCGTTTTGCATCCTGTGAAGCGGTTGTTTTTTCAGCGCTCCCTCCCTGACATGCTTGTCTACAAGCTTTTCCAGAGTTTTTAGGAAGAATGATGTCAGGCTTATAGGTCTGTATGACTTAGCGTCCTCATAGTCCGCTCTTCCTGGTTTGGGAAGAAAGATTACTTTCGCCTGTCTCCACGCCTTTGGTATGTAGCTAAAGGCGATGCATGCTCTGTATAGTCTACCCAGATGCGGTTCTGGTATATTCCCCGCTCTTTGTAATAGGGCTGGGTACACTCCGTCGTGCGTTCGCTACGAATATTTGAATCCTTATGGCAGCGGCGCGTTTTTTTTTTTGTGGCCTCTCGCAAGTCAACCTAGGCTACTTAACCGGTCTTGCCTGTGGTAGCCTCGATTCAAGAATCAAAGCCTCCAGCCAGGACTTACTGCTCTCAATTAAATTCACATAACTTTTTTATTTATGAACCGATTGACATGAAATAAACACTAAATGTTAAGCTTACTACAATATACTAATGAAAACCGCATCTAAATCGAATAAGCTGTTTCTGATATTAGCGTGAACAAACGCACAGACAAACAGACAACTGACAAACAGACAAACAGACAAAAAAAAATTTATTGCTATCTCGGGTTCAGCATCGATATAATAACAACCCCTGCTACTCTTTTCTTTATATATTTCCATTGTACAGACACAAATTTTCTACAATTTTATTATATGAACTACTGGAGATGTTGTCAAATTGGAGAACCACGCAGGAGCAGCTTGTCACGGAAGACTCGTTACGGGATATTATAAAACAGGAATTGGGAATCACTATCAAGGAAACCATTAAAGAATTAGTAGCAGATCAGCTGTCTAGCATCAATGAGCGTTTGGATTGTTTTCATAACTCACTTCAGTTCTTCAACCAGAAGTTCGAGGAAATTAAGAGTCGACTCGAAGATAGGGATTTTATTATTGCGAATCTACAGGCTGATAATGAGCGTTTGAAATCGAATGTCAACGAGTTAACAACCCGGTTGGGTGTTGTTGAACAGCATTTGCGGGAAAGTAATATAGAAATCAACGGTATACCTGAGCACAAGAATGAGAACCTTGCTAATACGCTGATTAACTTATCTAAAACCATTGGAAGTCCTTTGGATGACAAGGATATCCAGCAGATCACTCGAATCGCAAAGCTAAACAAAGACAGTGACCGTCCTCGTTCTGTTATAGCAAAACTACAGTCTCCTAGGCAGCGTGACACAATTTTGGCCGCAGTTATTAACTATAATAAAAAACACCCTCAAGATAAACTAAGTTCGCATCACTTGGGAATCGCCGGCAATCGCGCTCCTGTATTCGTTGCTGAACATCTGAGCCCAGCCAATAAACAGCTACATGCAGCAACGAGAAAATTAGCTAAAGAAACGTCATATAAATTTGTATGGGTCCGCAATGGTAGAATCTTTGTTCGTAAGGATGTTGATCATGATTCTATTTATATTCGTAACATAGATACTTTAAAAAGATTGAAAAATAACCCTACTTTATTGGTCTCATCGCAGTCGGGTAATGAGTAAACTGTTCCCTTGCAATGTAGTTTGAGATACTTTGGTGTTTAATAATCAAGAATGCTTAATATATACTATCAAAATGTGAGGGGTACAAGAACTAAAACTAACAGTATTTACCATAATATATTGTTAAATAACTACGACCTCATTGCCTTTACAGAAACATGGTTAAATTCAGGTATATCTAGCAGCGAAATCATTGATAACAGGTATATCACTTACCGCAGAGATCGATTTTGTACTTTCAAAAAGGATGGAGGTGGAGTGTTGCTTGCTGTATCAAAAGATATTAAATCTACGAGAATGCAGAGCTGGGAGACCAGTTCTGAAGACTTGTGGATAACTATAGAAACTAATATCCAAAGCACTACAAAAAAAATTGCTATATGTATAGTATACCTTCCGCCTCCTATCAGACAGGAAAATTTAGTCTTATTCTTAAATAATGCAAATAACATAATCGATGGGGTGGACGATGTCATAATTCTTGGCGACTTCAATTTGTGCTTTATGAATTGGACTCGAGTGAATGAAGGTTTTCAGTACACACTCCCATCAAATTATGACAACATATTAGGATACTCACTAACAGACTTTATTTCATTGAATAATCTCTTCCAGTTCAATGATATCACAAATATTGATGGTCGCACATTGGATTTGGTTTTCAGTAACTTAAAAGACATTCAAGTCTCTGCTCCTCTTGATCAACTAAGCAAGCTTGACGCCTTACACCCTTGTCTTTTAATAAGTATATCCAATACAAGCCACGAGACACTAAAAACTAACAAGAAGACTGGTTATAATTTCTTTAAGGCTGACTATTCTAAAATTATTCCAAAATTGAAACAAGTGGACTGGATCGCTGCGTTTTCTGAATGCCATGATGTGAATCATATGGTCTCACAGTTCTACACCATTCTATTAAACGTTATTGATACATCGGTACCGAAATATAATCATCAAAAACAAAAATATCCAACTTGGTTTTCATTTAGATTGATTAAACTACTTCACCAGAAAGAAAAAATACGACAAAGATGTCGCAAGCATCAAAATCCACGCGATGTGATAGATTATGAGTTGATACGTGGCCAATGTCATAAACTTATAAGATCATGTTATCACACGTATAAAAATAAAATTGAATCTGATGTGCGAGAAAATCCGAAAGCTTTTTGGCGTTTTATAAAAGACAAACGTAAGGAACAATCAAATTTTCCTTCCAGCATGTGCCTGGATGGGTCAGTTGCCAATACTGGACCGGACATTTGCAACTTGTTTGCCCAACAATTCTCGTCAGTGTATAGCTCCAACTTTATAGGCGTATCTGAACAACCAGTTACCGTACAAAAAGTTGTAAGTAAAATACAAGTCACTGAAAGAGAAGTTCTTATGAAGTTAAAGAATCTGGACTCTTCGAAAGGTCCCGGCCCTGATTGCATCCCTCCCATCTTCATAAAGCGTTGTTGCAAGGCACTGGCATTTCCCTTATCTATTATTTTCAATCATTCATTGGCAGAGGGCATATTTCCTGAGGTGTGGAAACAGGCTAAAATTGTTCCTGTCTATAAAAAAGATGATCCTGCAGACGTAAAGAACTATCGTCCAATTTCAATACTGTCATGTTTTCCTAAAATATTTGAATCTCTTGTCTGCCCTATAATCACACATCATTTCGACTCTAATATCTCATCTTGCCAACATGGTTTTAAAGCCGGTCGTTCAGTGGAAAGCAATCTGATTCAGTTTGTATCCGACATATCTGAATCTCTAGACAAACGACTGGAGGTAGATTCGGTGTACACAGACTTTAGCAGTGCTTTTGATAGAGTGAGTCACTCGTTACTTTTGTCAAAATTAGCAGCTAATGGAGTGCACGGATCACTTCTGAGGTGGTTCACATCCTATCTCCAACAAAGGTCACAGGTTGTTGTTTTGAATGGTTATGCATCACAACCTTATGTATCGAACTCTGGGGTACCGCAAGGCTCCCATTTAGCACCAATTTTGTTCTCGCTGTTCATTAACGATATAGGTCCTTTAATCAAAAACTGTAAGTTCTTAATGTTCGCTGACGATTTGAAGATTTACAAAACAATCACGTCTCCGAACGATTCCGCGGCGATTCAAAGTGACCTAAATCGAGTGCAGGATTGGTGTAATAAAAATGGTATGGCCCTAAATGTCAAAAAATGTTTTCATATTACATTTACAAGGAAGAAAAAAGCCAGCGTAACATCATATACTTTGGATAACGTGATACTAAGTAAGGTTGATGAGATTCGGGATCTCGGTGTGATCATGGATAGTAAATTGACATTTAGGCAACATGTAGATGTTTGTGTTAAGAAGTCAGCCCAATTACTTGGTTTTCTTAAACGCAATACGCAAGGTTTCAGGTCTATTAAAACTAAAATTGTCCTATACAATGCTTTAGTGCGCAGCAGGTTGGAGTATGCCTGCGTTGTCTGGGACCCTTTTTACGCAATACATTCTCAGCGTCTGGAGAGCATCCAAAGGGCTTTCACCAGACACCTTGCATTTATCTCCCCTGGCATATCTCATAGGTGTCCTTATCATCAGCGTTTGAGCTTTTTCAAGATGACCTCACTACGTCAACGGAGAACTATGCATAGTCTTATGTTCCTGCACAAATTAGTGAACGGTCGCATAGACTGTAGTGAACTTTTATCGCGTATCTTGTTAAAGGTTCCGCACAAAATTCCACGCTTTCCTATGACCACACTGCTACAACGCCCTACCACCTCTACAAACATAGGTCTCAACTCACCATTCATCAAAATGTGTAACAACCTAAATTCATTTTACAAGTCCGTACCCGAAGCTGATGTATATGACGATTCTGAAGCGAAGTTCAAGGCAAGAGTTTTGGCCTCCTTACACGCCAGGGACAAGTAATCGAGTCCATTCTTACTCTGTTTGTTTTGTTTTATTTTTATCTGGTTTTTATTATATTTGATTTTTCTCTCGTAACCTGTTTCCTCTATTGTCCTCTGTTTTTCGTTTTGTGTCACATTTGTACAAATAATTTAAGTTAGCTACTAAACGGTAAACTGGAATTTGTACTGTAAATGTTGTGTTTATCCGTAATTGGCATGTATATAAGAACTGTACCTTTGATCTGTTTTTATGTCTGTGTATATATGTGCTGTGGATGAACCTAAATAAATAAATAAAAAAAAAATATGTATAGATAGGCCACAACAATAAAAATACGACAGGAAATTAAAAAAAAATATCTAGCTGCACAGCACTACAACAAAAGCTACCGTAAGGCGCGCTTATACCTTCAGTATGATTTGCAATGTTTATAGTACTATAATTTTAGGATGGTATTTGGAAAAAAAAATGTGCCGACGTGCGAGCCGTTGCCGCTCGCTGATGGCTATACTTACTTTCCTTTTTAACCTTATTTAAATTTAAATATTGATCTTATTTTTTTGTAACATATTTAATAACCCAATTTAATACTTACAAACTTGTTTTGTTAATATATACATACATTATAATACATTGAAAACACCAACACAAAAAAAAACCGTATATGACAAAAATAAACGACGCTAAAAAAGTATGAAACAAGATTTTCAGGATTATGACATAAACAAAGTTACATAAGCAATATTTTGCCGTAGTCGGAAAAAAAGAAAAGGCCGTCATTATAAAATATATACCTAATTTTAGATTATAAAATATATACCTAATTTTGCACACCACTTACTTTCGAGCTCAACGTGATGGTAACTGCTAATTTGTTATTGTTGACATATTTTCGGAACTGTACTGTGTACAAGTTTTTGAGATTTAGTTGATGGGTACATAATTGTGTAACTAAAATTTAATAATATTGTTGGTAATGTATTGTTTACAATATAGTGATAAAAGTGTGTACTACATTTTGACAGAATTAGACATTTACATATTTATTGGTCACAGCTAAGCATACTTATTTTTGCGATTTGATGTTGTTTACATGACTTTGAACATTAAGGATGTTTCTATGTTATTGTTCGTGACTGTACACTATTAACTTCTTGGTTTATAGACCGATTTTGATGATTCTTTTTGTGTTAGCTAAAGTCATAACTCTGTAGTGCCATTACTGAAGAAACATAGGTGAGTTTTAGTCATTAAAAGTCTGGCATACTCTCTAGCTCCACCTTAAAGCAGAATAAGTCATATAATGATTTCCCACCAAAAATAAAGGTACCTTACCGGAGAACTTACTGACTATTTAGTTTTAGCTATAGAATACTGACAACAATCCGCCTGACAACCTTACCTCCCAGAGACAGTGGGATGAACCGCTCTGCAAAGTAGTCCAGAAAAACCTAATCCTAACATCTGCTACTACTGCGGAGCGTGCGCGCCTCCTAGCTGTGGGAAATTGGGAGTCAGGTCTTTGGCTTCACGCACTGCCGTCGTCGAATATTGGCACCTTATTCGACGATACTACTTTCCGCCTAGCTGTTGCCCTACGCCTTGGCGCTCCTTGCTGTTCTCCTCATCGCTGCCACTGTGGCGAAGTTGTCAACAGCCTTGGCCACCACGGCCTGTCATGCAGTCGAAGCGCGGGACGGATAGCACGGCACGCGAATATTAACGACATCATCCGACGAGCCCTTGTCACCGTCGGCGTTCCGGCTGTTTTGGAACCTCATGGCCTGGCACGCGACGATGGTAAGAGACCGGACGGTATGTCTTTATTTCCGTGGAAGATGGGTAGGCCTTTAGTGTGGGACGCTACCTGTGTCGACACTCTTGCGCCATCCCATCTTCCTAGCTCTTCGTGCTGTGCTGGTGCTGCCGCTGCGGCTGCGGAGAACCTCAAGCGGCGGAAATATAACAACCTCGTCGGAAGTTATATCTTTGAGCCGTTTGGGGTTGAAACTCTTGGGTCGTGGGGTCCAAGTGCTCATAAGCTTTTCAAAGAACTATCCAGACGCTTAGTTGACACTTCGCGTGACCCAAGGGCTGGCTTTTACCTCGGTCAGAGATTAAGCATTGCCATACAACGTGGCAATGCCGCCAGCCTTTTGGGCACACTTCCAGTCGACAGCGATGCAGACGAATTTTATGACGCCATATTTTAACTAGTAGTTTTTGTCTTTAGTGTATATATAGTTTTAATTAGTTAAGTGTTTTTTATCAATTAATTGTAGATGTAGATTCAAGTCATAAATAAAAACAAATTTTATTACTAGTTTATAGAATACTCGTATCACAAATAAAAAGTGAAAAAATAAAAATCTTGATAAAAATACAACGATCTTCAAATATAAACTAAAAAATGCAAAATAACTTTAATTCCAGTGATGTTCCGCGATTGACGTGTCACACGAGGACACATAGTAGCCGCCGCGCTCGCCGCGACCAGTGCGTGCCCGGCGCACCGGCGCCCCTGACCTTGGCGTGCGGCGCACGCTCGCTCACAAGCAAACACTGTCAATCCGTAAATAATACACGGCAGCTGCTGCTACCAATCAGGCCCACGCTTATCGATTGACCTGTCGTATTTACGTTAAGGTCAACCTTTGTTTACCAATCAAGGTCCTTCCAGGCTTCACAATCGGTCGATATCTGACTCGCCCGGTCCACTGTCCGTCTACGTTGCTGTCACCGCTTCCCGAGGTCAGCTGCCTGCCGCTAAATGTGAGCTATTGAGAATCAGCCACATCTGAGTGTCACAACAATATAAAATAAAATTGAGAGAAAAACAGCAATGTCCAAAACTTTTTGAAGACTGACTTGAATTTACATACTGTGATTCGGTAGCATCAAAAAAAAGAAATTACTTCCAAAACTTATTATTATCATTTGTATTCATAATATTTCTCACGTAAACTACTGAAGGCACTAAATTGTTAATTATTTCAGTTGAAAATGCTCAATAACATACATAGCGATCGACAACGCCTAGATCTTGGTAAAGTGAACGAACTTGGAGCGGATCCACTGGACACCACCGCCCGGCGACGCTGCTGATAGCGTACGCGTGTGCGCCTCAGCTGACGCGCGTTGAAGTCTTTTGTGCATATAGGACATTAAAAAAAAATCGCATAAAAGCAAAAAACAACTTAATTTTTTTTTTGTATAAATAAATATGTTTACACCTTTTAGTTGTAGTTCTGTAATAAGTTAGGTACTTTTAGAATACAACTATTAAACTCACTTATAGCCAGGATATCGACATCTCATGACAATTCCAATTAACTCGGCTAGGATACATTGTTTTATTATCGAGTTTCCTTTAGTACGTGGAGCATACTGAACATCTCTGGATCTGACCACTTACAATAAAATAATGAAAAAACAACGAGACATTAGTCAGTCATTAGATTTTTTATTGTAGCGTCCTTTCGGAGATTGTCTGTTGCTATCAAAATGAATTTAACTCATGAACATTTTAAAACTTTTTGACTTTATATAATAAAGTCAAAAAGCTTAATCAAAAGTTTTTGGATATTTACTGCAAATTAGACCATTTTTCTTTTTATATTAAATATCACTTTCTAATGTGGCCAGCAAAATTATAGCTACAATCTAACTACAATCTAGAAGAAGGTAGTTCGCAAACTTACGTGTCTCAGAGGCTAAGTGTGAGTTGTTCAACTGACCAGATGACCGGGCAAAGGTATCAAGAGACCAACTGGGTCAAAAGAAGACCAGGTTCGAGAAGAAAAGGATGCACAGAATCACGAGGTGACCACTTTTTGGTGACTCAAGCATTGCGGAATCGTAAGATGTCAAGTGTGGACCTAAAAAAGAGCCTTGAAATTTTGGACAGACAGAAAGAAGTTTTAACTGAACGAAGAAACGAAGCAGTAATGCTAGCAAAGGAGGCGGCCACACGTGCGAGGGAATCAGCGTCAGAATCCCCAGCCGCCGGGATTCCAACCCCGATTTCCAGCCACCGGAGGCGTGGGTTTGCGGACAGTGAGCAATGGGTAGGTCGCTGTCCGGCTGTCCGGTAACCGTCCGGACCCAAGTCGACGACAGCGGCGCGTAGTACTCCTCGCGCACCTCAAGGAGATGTCAGCAAACCGTACAGGCCCAGCAGGGTTGAAGCCTACTGGGTTCGCTTCTGAAAGGTAAACCCGGGGTCCTAGAACACAAGGCAACGAAGGAACATAGGATTGGGTTTTATTCAGTAAAAGTCTAACACCAATAGAGTGGAAATAGTATATTTTGATACAAGTGCAGAAAGTTTGTCATTGCGACCGAGGCGGGATTCGCACGAGCCGAGGGCTGCAGTGATAAATTTGCACGTGTATTTATTTTATTTTAATAAGTACAGTTACAGACTACAGATTAAGACAATAAAAACGACGTTTTTCAATACACTTACAAGAAAAATAATACGAAAGTATTTTTAACATTAAAATATTTAATTATTGAAAAAAGTACTGAATTATTGAGTTGCAGTTATGAAAATAATACACAGAAGATTTTGTTGGAATTTTCACGGTTTGTGAAATGTTATTGTTAACAATGTCATTCATTTCACTGTTTTGTGTATTAGTGAATGTTGGAGATGATGGAATATAAGAGGTGGAATGTTCTATTTGCTATTCAGTAGCTACAGAAGACACCAAATCGTTTTTGGCATATGAAGTAGAAGGTTGCGGTTCAAGGCAAAATTTCTTAGGAGCTGGCTTCAAATTGATTGCTTGTGTTATCTTGGTACTAATATTTGTCTTGTTATGTATCGAGTCTTCAATATAAGATTCAGCTACTGTGTTTAGACCTTCCGCCATGACGTTTGAGAGTCAGTATATCGGCTCCAGCATCAGCAGCAATGTAGCTGAAGCTTTTCTGAAGCCCCGTGTGTATATTAGCAGCTGGTAAATCTAAAAACCTGGCGATTTCCTTTGGAATAGCACCAAACTTGTTCACGCCAATAGGTTGAGCCGTGCACTTACCGTTTTGGTAGTTTTGAAAAAAAAAACGTTCGTTTGTTGCTTTTGTGGAACGTAGAGCTTGGTATTTTTTTTACTATATCATAAAATGTACCGTGAATTGTGAATGACCGAGAAATATTGTTTTTGTTTTGGTGATTTTAACTAATAGTAAATTGCCATGATTTTCAACATATTTTGTTCTCTCTTTGTAGGTAGTTTCCATACTGTTCCATATATCTATACTGTGCCAATAATGTGCCGCTCTTAACCTTCGCAGGTTAAAGGAGAAGCAAAGGTATAAAGCCGATATACATCCTAATATTAAAAATAACAAATTCAAATGTTTTTGAATTTAGAACACGGATAAATGTTCGTTTATATTATTCTGATCAAAAACACAATTTAAATTTTCATTAGATATTAAAACCTTAAAAATATCCACCTCTTTGCTTAAAAAAAAACAAGATTGTGTTATCATGGCATGTTAAACCTAATCGTAGTGCGAAAAGATCCAGTTTTCGAGTAAGAGTATTGAAAAAGTCATTGGATGGTTTCCCAACTTTATTGCCGACCACATTTTTTGTTTGGACGTGTGATGCACACGATTATAAGTAAAATGATTTCACCAAATAATTAAATTTATTTAAATTCATTAAAATCGTTCTTAAAATGTAAATTTCCTTAGGTGCCCGTTTAATAAGTATACTACGGTAGAAATATCTACAGTCCTTACCTACTGGTCCTCTCTACCTACTGGTACCTACTTATTAAGCAGTCACTTCACTAACTAGTTGAAATTCTTATATTTAGAAATTATTCTATTTTTTTGTCGTAGTTGGGAAATCATCCAATGACATCCCCTACACTTAGATGAAGTACGAAGGCATTTTTTATTTATTTATTTACTTCATCTTACATCTTTACAGGTTTTTTTTTTTTATGCCCAATGCGATAAATGCGCTTATCCTAACTTATTACTACTAGCACCTATAACTAATTATAAACAATGCATTCCTTGTGAATTCACCCAGAGTACAACAAAATAAGTCCGTCTCATTTGCTATCAGGTTGAGCGTGTGAAGTGCGCGCGTAAGCGCAGACTTTTACTGACTAAAAACCCACTTCTGTTCTTTCATTGCCTTTCATACCAGGGCCGAGATTTCTTTTCAGAAACAAACAAGTCCGCGTCTGTACCTCTATGTGCACGAAGTATGTAATAAATAAATAAATAAACCCTTAGCCCCAATCCGACCCACGCCGTCGACGACTTGGGTCGGATGATACCGGATGGTCAGACGGCGAGCTACCCATTGCTCGCCGTCCGCAAGCCCGCTCCTACGGAGGCCGGAAATCGGGATCGGGAACCATCCACGTGCACGTGCGGCCTCCTCCTTTGCTAACATTACTGCTTCGTAGAAGGAGGCCACCGCCTGCCACTCCTCCTCACTTTGGACCATGGCCTGTACCAAGACCCGGCGCGAGAGATCGTTGCTGCCGATCACCCCAACAAGGACACGGTGGTGCTCTGGCCAAGCGGGGCACACCTCTACCGTATGCTCTACCGTGTCCTCCGGCCGGTCCACATAGTGGTGAGGCTCTTACTCATGTGATAATCTACTCGTGTTACTGTACATGTTTTGGGTCAATTACTTAATTATTTTGGTAGTGCACGTTACATCCATACATTGAACTATTTGACAATCGTGAACACTAATAGCATTTTGTCTAGCTACTTAACATTCGCGGTAACCACAACATTTGTAACACTGCGATTGAAACGTATAAAATAAAGTTAATCACGATACGTAGTGGATGGTGCAACAGTGATGTGGGGCCGAGATGAAGATGTCCGCAGCCTCCGCCGCGAGCTTGCGCCACCACCCGCCGCCGCGCGCCACTAGTGCGCAGGCGAGAGTGCGGCGCGCACGCATACTGAGCCCGCGGCCGTGTCTGAGAGTGCAGTGCTGTGTCGTTGTGTCTTGTGACTGTGTAGTGTCGTGTCGTGTGTGCCAGGTTCCGCGTCGTGTCTCGACATTAACTGCAGTGCCAGCATGCGAGGCTGCATAGTGACGCTGCTTTGCGCCGTCGGTAAGTGTTCTCACGTCAAAGCCCGGGGCTACATCTACTATTCTGTAATGACATGAGAACTAGAAAATTACGAAATTATGGACATTATTAAAATTAATAATAATAATATTTTTTATATTACAAATATGTACAGAAAAACTAAAATTATGAATTAAATTGAAGAATGATCATGAAATCTGTGCATTTGTGTTAGTGTTTGATTATTTGAGAGATTTCGTCCTGAAAGTGAATAACTACTTTGATTAACTAATCGAAATAGTTTAGGGCCTATTAAACTACTCGTTATTCAGACAGTATTAGTCGATGTCGTGTAGTGTAATAAGGGTTAGACTGGTCTTACTCGGAACAAAAAATGAGTCTGAATATCGTGTGCTGAATATCGCGTAGTGTAATTTTGCCTCGGTTCGATTTCAAGTTCCAGGATGCTTCGACGTACATTTAATCTAACCTAACCTAACCTAGCAAAACGGAAACATGGTTCGTTTCCGTTGAATTAAATTCGATAGTATTGTTATTTAGACACTTCCTCTCCAGGTTCAGACTCAACTTTCTGGTTTTCCTATGTTACAAGCGATATTTCAGTAACAGTATTCAAAAACACTGGATTGTAGAGGTCAGATAGGCAATCGCCCCATGTAAAGGTCGGCTGCGTCCCGTTACACTGGAAGCCGACCCCAATACAATAGAGAAAAAAACTACCAACTTCCAAACAAAAAACAGGTTTAAATAGCAGATTATGTGACTAGGTAGAGGATAAAGTAGTTTCTTTAAGTCGTAGGCGAAATGTTGAATTCCGAACGAAACGAAAGTTGCTAAGTTTAATCCCGAACGCTAATGAGGGATTTAAATAACTATATTAATATAGAAACCTGAGAGAAGTGAGGAATTCAAGCCGCCCAACACAAATACAGCTTTATCCCCGTGTTGGATACCTACCCTATTTTTAACAAATTATATATCTTTATATATAAAAATTGACAGCTGTTCGTTAGTCTCGCTAAAACTCAAGAACGGCTGGACCGATTTGACTAATTTTGGTCTTGAAATATACAAAAAAAATATATTATTACAAGTTAATTTTAACTGTCACTCGACATGTTTTGTGATTCGAGACCACCAAAATTCACTTATCTATAGTATTTTTTAGATTCTATAGTATTTTTTATTTGATATAAACCAGTGCTTGACTGCGATCCCACCTGAAGGTAAGCAGTGATGTAATCGTTGATGGTGAGGCGCACTAGTTTATTAAGAGCCTATTCACTCTATCTTTGAAGACACCTAAATTATAATTGGATGGGAAGACCGCAGGCAAATTTAATTAATTAATAATTTTATTTTATTTTCTATAATACTTCGCTCGATTCCATTACCTACTTTTTTTTAGAGATTCATTTATAATCACATTTTTTTTAGTGGTCAGTTTAATTTTTGAAGCATTCATCATTTTAATTCACTAAATTTATAGTACAGTATGATATAATAAGTGTGTAATGTTAGTGATTACCGTCGAGGCGGTATTTAGACCGGAGCCGTGGCGAAGGTCTTAAGAGAGCCAAGAACGGTAATCATTAATTACTCACGTGTGACATTTGACGTTTTTCAATAAAGTGTATTGTGAAGAAAATAACAGTAAAACTAGTAAAATTTTCTGTGACATGGCGGTAAAAATCTGTTTTCATAAGCCGCGCATCTTTTTTTTTTTATTTACCCCTAGAGGAAGGCTAAGGTATTTTGATCATACTGCCTAGTTTTACGTTTATGTTTTCTTTCGTGAAAAGTTTTTACGATAATGTCTTTCGTAGTGACAATAGAATACGGATGTAACATTTTTTAATGATTTTTTTGTAGTATTTAATTAATACAGCCACTGAACTTCACTAGAATAAAAAAAATCACGCCAAAAACCGCGCGCATCTTAAAATGGCGGCCATAAACCACCAAAAAACAAATTTTATTTGAATGTACAATTTATTTTATTTTTTTTTGACTGGTCTAGTGGTTAGTGACCCTGACTGCTATGCCGGAGGTCGTGGGTTCGATTCCCACCCAGGACTAACGTTTGTGTGATGAGCACGATCATTTGTTCTGTGTCTGGGTGTAATTTATCTATATATGTATGTATTTAGAAATATATAAGTATGTTTATCAGTTGTTTAGTGCCCATAACACAAGCTCTGCTTAGCTTGGGACTAGACGGCGTTGTGTGATAGTTGTGGAATATTATTATTATTATTATTATTTACTAAATGTTTTTTATTAAATAAACCAAAATACAAAATATGGAATATCGTCCGAATTAAATGTTTTATTATTATTATTTATTTAAATCGATTGTACAAGTAAAATTTGTCCATTTTAACTTGTAAATTGAATGAAATAAGTAAGTAAGATACTAATTTATATACTATTGAACGCAATATCTTAATGGGCATTTTATTCGAATTTAAAATTTGTTTTGCGAACAAAGAGGTTGAACAAAAAGGTTTTAACTACATCATAGCACTAGTGCGTATTGGTAATCAAAATGTCACAGTTTGGTAACGAGTGCCATTATATACCTAAGTGCACTGCAATAAGAGTCAATTTCTAAGCAAATGTGTTGAAAATGTGCTTTTTTATGGATTTTGATATTCCAAATTCAAATCTCATTGTTCCCTTGGGATCACCCCAACTGCATTATCTCCCTATGGACAGAATGACTTGCTTTAAGTGATGGTTGTATGACATATAAAAGGGCATTTTCGAGCAGGTGGTGTAAACAATTAGTTATTTATTTGTTTCTTTGAGTTTTTCCGTAATGTATCTGTATTTATACCCATTTTTGTGTGAAGTTTTAGAAACTCGAATTTTTTAGGTTCGGAACCGGAACGGTATTTGTTTTTGTGTATTCTCTCAGTAAATCACAGCAATTTCTATGTGTAGTATTTGCAAAATATGAATTCTAAAAAATTTAATATACTGCCTATATTAACTATTCCACGCTGACGAAGTCACGGGCAAAAGCTAGTATATATAAACTATAATTATCAAAACCACTTGCAACAGGGTGAAGACACTGGCAACACATGAGCCAGGGTTTCAAATAGTTTGCTAACTGTGTTATTTGTGTCAATAATATTAACCACTTACAGGCGTTTTTAAATGATTTATCTGAAGTAAATGTTTTGATTTGATTGAAACACAAAATTGACAACGAAAGTTAATGCGGGCAATATCTAAAAGTAATTAGAGATTATAAATCTTTATAATATGCGCTATGAGGGTAGACAAATTCATTAAAATAAATAAATAGAGCTCCTATAATATTTTTAACTGACTAAAAAAGGAGGAGGTAATATGTTGGATTCACCGATTTCTCGTCATCATCGTCGTCGTAAATTGTGAACCGATTTTGAAGATTTGTTTTTTTTTTAAGTTTAAGTACTCGAAATTAAAATAAAATAAAAGAGTATTTATAATTTGAGAAAGTTAACAGTTCCATCAACGGATTAAAATTTAGGATAACGGATTTTAATTTCTTATGTTTCGTACAATTCATTTTCTATTTTATATAAGGGCCTGCGCACTCTTGAGACAAGACTGTCTTAGACAGAATCGTCTTTGACGTCGATGACTTGACTACGGCGTCGCAAACAAATCTGCGACAAGACTGTTTTGAGACTACCAGTGTTGCCAACAGTTACACTATCACTAGAGTCAACTTTTAAAACCACTAGCATAATCAGCCTTTTTAATGTTCCTACTGCTGGTACTCAGGCCTCTTCTTTCTAGGAGAGCAAACCACTAACAAAATATTATCCCACAGACAAAATCGCAAAATTTCTGAATAAAAAAATGTGTGTTTTACGAATTCAAATAAGTAGGCATATAAGTTATTAGTTTCCTTTAAATGTTAAGTGACAAAAATTTAAAATCAGTTTATCAAAATATCATTTGTGGGTAAATTAACATTAGAAGGTCAGGTGTTCAACGAGCAAATTATTCAATAATAGCTACGTATTAATTCGTCTTCAGACGAGTCATTTTTAATCGACTTCAAAAAAAAGGAGAAGGTTATCAATTCGGTTGTATTTTTTTATGTTTGTTACCTCAGAATTCCGTCGTTTAAGGACCGATTTGCAAAATTGTCATGAGAAATAGGCACTCTATTTATAACTGTATCGCAACTAAGAAGTGTGAAATAAAAACTTTTTCAAAAAAAAAAAAAATACCGGCTTCACTAAAAAAAGCACTAAAAGGATCAAAATAACTTTAATTTCAGAATTCAGTGTTAAATAAGAAACAAACAATAACGATAAACACCAACTTCCAAAATTAAAGTTATTTTGATCCTTTTAGTGTTTTTTTTAGTGAAGTCAGTTATTTTATTTGTAAAAAGTTTATTTTTGTTTGCACCATCATCGTCGGTATCAGATTGATAATTATGGATTCTTGGTGCTGATTTACACCCGAGTGATCGCATTTTTTGTAAGAAATTGATTTTACTAAAGCTCTAGAAAAATCCACTAGCCACTAAAACTAAAATTTCGCAATAAAATGGGGGGTTAAAACCACCAGCATTAGTGGAAAGTCTACTAAATTGGCAACACTGGCCGCTAGACTGTTTTGTCTTGATAGTGTGCGCCGTGACGTGAACAAAACAAGTCTTGTCATTGACAAGCCTGCGACGTCGTACACAATTCTGTCAAGACAGTCTTGTCTCAAGTGTGCACAGGTCCTAACACTATTTTATATTTCACCAAAGTTTTAGGGTTCCGTACCTCAAAAGGAAAAAAACCTTATCGTATCACTTTGTTGTTCGTCTGTCTGTCCAGACCCTTTATCTTCTAAACTGCGTACACTGTGTAAAAATATTTTTGGTCGTTTCCTAAGGAGAAGAACCGGAAAGAAACACCATGATTACTTCTTTTTTTAAATTGTTGTTTTTTAAATATTTCCATATTACAATATTAGTAGATATTATGTAAGGACAGTGTAGACCAGTCAATATTGTACTAAAAACTACAATAAAAATAATCATATTAAAAAAAGTGAGTCGTAATAGAAAGTAATCTAAGAATTCGTGCAGTCAAAAGTGTTCTCACATTCAAATTATAAAAAAGATGCTATATAAAAAAAGGAAGAAAAATATGAGTACAACAACACAGTTTCCATAGTAACATCAAGTTTGTTGCCGTCAAGAATTTGATTGACGCCAACTTGAGGGATATTCGGTACTGAAAATTTTATACATGTAGTTTTATTCGCATTTAATAAGAGATTATTAGCTGCGATCCATTTCGAAAGAACAGCCAGACTTTCGTTAACATGCAAGACATCCCCATCTTTTCTATCTACTTAAAGTAAGAGAAGTGTCATCAGCAAACAGAATTATATCGGATAAATTAGCCATCATGTAATGGAGGTCATTAATATAAACTAGAAAAAGGAAAGGGCCAAGAATTGAACGCTGAGGCACGCCCATCTTTACTAAAGACCCAGAGGACGTCGCCCCATTAATGGATACTTTTTGCTGCCTATAAGATAAATAGGAAAAAACAAGATCAGCAGCTCCTTCACGAATTCCGTAATGATGTAATTTACGGATCAGAGTATTATAGTCACCACAGTGAAATGTTTTTAAGAGGTCACAGAATATACCAATAGCATCCTGGGACTTTTCCCAGGATTCCAAAATGTGACTGATGAGTTTCACTCCTATATACGTCGTTGACCTTCCTTTCGTGAAGCCAAACTGATGACTATGCAAAATCCTATTTGAATTAAAATTAGACAACAACTGGTCGAGCATGATTTTGTCATAGATTTTACTCAATACTGGAAGCACAAATATAAGTCTATAATTAGAGGGATCACTCTTACTACCTGATTTGAAAATTGGTACTACTTTACTATGTTTCATTAAATCAGGGAACATTCTGCTGTCTAAGCATTGATTAAATATGCCTGTTAGGACAGGAGCAATAGTATCAATAATATCTCCAAGAACCTTAACGGATATACCCCATAAGTCTTCAGTGGTTTTTATGTTAAGACTTTTAAACAACACTGTTGGTTTACATAGGGTCGACGGAGGCCCCCTGTGAGACCTCTTATTTCTGGGTAGTTATAAAAAAAATAACCACGAAATAACTTCTAACCTAACCTCATCCGTGTTGGGGTGCCCTAAAATTCCGAGCTCGCTACGCTCGCTTATGATCATGTACATGCAAACAAGAATACACTATGATATTACTATTAATATCAAAACTTTAACCTAATTACAAAACACTGTCGGCTTGAATAGGGTCGATGGAGGCCCCTTGCCGAGGGCTCCTATTTCTGGGTGGTTTAAAAAAATAACCAAGGTGGCTAAGTCGGGAGCGGAGCGGAGCTCCCGCCATCAAGCAGGATGCAAGCACGCAACATGCAGCAAGCATTGTTTCTGTCACGGCTCCTCAGCTCGTGTGCCGCCTTACCCCTCCACGATCACGATCCAGATGTAAGATTGCGTGAAGTTGGTTTTAAAGCGATTTGTTTCTGTCACTAAATTTTGTACCACAACATATTGATTTTTTATAACACTTTTTTAATTTAATATTGAAAATGCTACCAAGTAACCGTCCATATATTTGTGACTAAAATTCCGTAAAATATTGTTTCGGTGTGTTGAAAATATGGCAAATAAATCATTGGCAAATGAAAAAAGTTTAAAAGAGGCTTCAGCCAATAGCAAAAAGTTATTTTGTAAATCGGCGAAATATAGTTCGGTAATATAATACCTATGACACATGATACTTCGATGATCTAAAAATATGTCAAATAATGCATAAAGCAAAAAAGACGTCGGTCAATCGGTTTCGGTAAAAATTTCGGCAAAGGTATCGGTTCCCCAAATAGTGATCTCTCTAAATAAACGTTATGCTAAACGAAATTATGCGTAATATTAACTATGGCAAAGGTAATTATGCCAAATAAAATTCTGCGATGTTAAAAGTATGCCATCGTAAATTCAGACACGTAAACCTTCTGCTATACAATAGTTATGCTAAATAATTTTTATGCCGTAAAAATATTGGATTAAAGAAGATGTGCCAAGTGTGTTTTGCCAAATAAATTTCGGAGTATCAAGATTCTGCCATATAGAAGGAACCCGTCGCAAAAAATGACTCTCGATTTCGACACTCTCAAGGAAATCAAAATTCATAGGGTAGTTCGTTGACCCAGAATCTTGAAATTTGGCATAAAGCAAGGTCTTATATAGGAATAAATCAAGGTATATATAGGAATAAATCTAAAAAATTGCGATTTTCGATATTAGAACTGAATGAAACGAAATTTAAATCTTGTATTAAATGCATACTATGTTACATAAGATGATTTTCCCACCAAAAAAAAAAAAAAAAAAAAAAAAAAAAAAAAAATAAAATAAAAAAAAACTATGTTACAAACTATATTACAAGTTGGAGGATTATATTCAAGATAAAAATGCATGGTTCAATGCTGGTCCAGCTCCACTACCACTAGGGTGTTCAAATTGATTAGTTTGGAAATATTATAGTATTGTATAATGTATAATAACATTATACAATACTAATAATAAAAATAATAACGCACGAAGTTATCATGACAAATTAATAACTACCGGAGATTTATTGTGAAGGACAGCACGGTTGACATCTGTCGGGCATGTCACCGTCCGGGAGAATCAATTCGTCACATTATCTCTGGTTGTTCTCGTCTAGCTAACGGAGAGTACTTGCATAGACACAATCTTGTAGCCAGGATTATCCATCAGCAACTTGCTCTGAAATACTCTATTGTGGAATCGGAAGTGCCGTACTATAGGTACGAGCCCTATCCAGTTCTTAATAATGGTCATATCACTTTGTACTGGAATCGGTCCATCATCACTGACAGGACTATTGTAGCCAATAAGCCTGATATAGTGGTGGTGGCATGCAATGATTGTTGACATATCCGTTCTGCATGACGAGAACCTCGTGAAATCCGAGAAAGATAACCAAATCAAGTATATTGACTTGGCTCGCGAGGTTGTTGACATGTGGGATGTGGACTCGGCGATCATTGTACCGATAGTCGTGTCGGGCAATGGCTTAATAGCCAAGAGCCTCGACCAACACCTTAGGAGGCTCGCGTTAGGCGGCTGGATCAAGGGCTTAATTCAGAAAGCGGTACTCCTGGACACGACTCGTATTGTTAGGAGGTTCCTTTCTCTGGAGCCCTGACCGCCGGTAGCTTGGACTCTGTTCCCGATACCGGTGGGATACTATTTTTTATATTTTTAAATGTTTTTTTTTTGATAAGGTTAAAAAATATTTAAAAATGTAATTTGTAGGTATTTAAAAGTAATAAAGGAAAAAATAATAACATTTTTTTTTAAGTTTGTAATTGTGAGTACCATGGTACTCGCATGGTTCTAGCTTCATGGATCTATTTATGGTTTTTAGGTCACTATTGGACTTGTTTGACATAAATGAGCATGGGAGTTGAAAGTTTGTTATACTCACTTAAATGTCTCACTGATGGTGGCGAGTTTGTTGGATCATTCGCTTCCCTTTATAATGGTTGAGCTGAGAGTTGCTAATATTCCCGTTATGTCCTTGAACGGGCGCTGTCAGTTGAGACTGGTCATTTCTTAGCTGCCAGTTGCTATTTTAATATCTATATTTAGTTTTTGTTTTTCTTTATTTACATTGTTTCACATAATAGCAGCGACAAGTGATTGAAAAGAGTGTCCATAGAGTTTCTTACACATTCTCTTCTATATAGATATCTACGACTATACTACTATCTACTTTGGAATGTGCAATTAGCATCATTTTTCTGACTGACTGACTTTTTGATATTTCAAAAGTGCCTGTAAATAGTTAATTTGAATTTTAAATGCTTTGAATCTTTGTATAGAGAAACTTACTTTCAAGCGAGTAAAGCCGCTGGCAAAAGCTATAAAAATTTTGTTTCTATTACAACGTGAGTTCACACCATATCCTAGAACCAAAGGAGATTGGGCACTTATAGATTCACTTTTTGACGCGTATGGCCATTTGAGTTATTGGATAATTCATAACTATTATTTTTATTGATTTTTTACTTAAATTCATTGAAATCATTTGTGGGGTTTCTATTTTCATTTTTATTAGTATTTAATACAATGAATACGTCATTTGTTCCATTATAGTGAAGCGACTCTTTTTTCAGTTAAAATCGATCGATTAAATATGAACGTAAATCGTGGGTAAACAAAAATATCTACATTCGCAACTAAAAAATATTAAGAGTTGTAATTATTATTTTTCTTTAATTATGCTGCTAATATTTCTTTCGTTAAAAAGCAATTTCTGGGCAAAAATAAAACAATTAAGATATAATCGATAATGTTATAACGCCGTAATCAATTGATGTGTCACAACACTATTCGATGAAACGTCAAACAAAATATCGTTTACCATGGGAATATTGTTTTTAGCTTTTCTCTGCTTTTTTTTTTTTAAAGGTGGGAAATCACCCTAATGACTTCTCGCGCTCTGGGTGGAGCGCGAGGGCGTGTCAGACTTTTACTGACTAAAACCACACCTGTATCCTTCAATTACCCTTTGCGTCCTAGGGCTACGGGTTTCCCTTTCAGAAATTCTCCGCGGTCCTAGTTAGCGGGCATCGGCCCTGCTGGGCCCCTACGGTTTGCTGACATCTCTTTGAGGAGCGCGAGGATCTCAACGCGCTATTGAAGACTGGGCTCGGTCCGGTTAATTACCGAACAGCCGGACGGCGAGCTACCCAGTGCTCGACGTCCGCAGGCCCGCGTCTACCGTGGCTGGTAGTCGGGGTCGGAATTACGGCGGCTAGGGCGTGAGGACCTTCGTTCCCTCACGCGTGCAGCCTCCTCCTTCGCTAGCATTACTGCTTCGCAGAAGGAGGCGACCGCCTGCCATTCCTCCTCGCTCCGGACCATAGCCTGAACCAGGGCCTGTCGCGAAAGGTCGCTGCCGCCTATTGCCTCCACGAGGACACGGCGGTGCTCCGCCCAAGCAGGGCACACCTCCACTGTATGCTCCACCGTGTCCTCTGGGTGGTCCGCACAATGATGGCACCCGGGCGTTGCTTCCGCCTGAATCCGATGCAGGAACCTCAGCTTTTCTCTGCTAGCAAATGTAAATTCGTGTCGTGTTAAGTTTTAGGACTCTTCCACGTTCATTTACTACATCGAGCGATTTGATTCTTTTTGTGTGTCGCTCTGAAGTGAATTGTTAGAACGTTTTTACGTCCATGGTGATTTAATCTAGACTTTAAATAATAAGTAGCGCTGTGTAATGTTTCTCTTTTATTACCACACCCTAGCCGCCAAATCAGAGAGGCAACTGATTCCATAGCCCGGAGGCAGGGTTTCAAGACGAATTGTTTTGAGATGTAACATAACCTCAATACTCAACGTATGGTATAGGCGTTCCAGCAAGAGCTAAAGGCACTGGATTGGTGAGACCGCCGAAATCGCAGAACAAGTATTCCGTTTTGGTTCTACTTAATTTCAGGCCAACACTCTCCAGTCTGTGCCACCACACCTCCAATCTGTTCTGGACCTCTAGGCCACTCTCGGCAACCAACACAATGTTATCGGCAAACAGCATACACCAGGGAGCCTCTTCCTGAATGTCCGACGTCAGAGCAATAGCTAAAGAGCTATTGCACCACTCATCAGGTATGGCTATCACCTTTGTTTTTAAAAATCAAAACCAAAGGGTGCCGATTTTTTAAAAAAAAGGTGATGTGCTTGAGTGCAACAATTATAGAGGAATAAAGCTGATGTCACATACTATGAAAACCTGACAGACAGTTATTGAAAGGCGACTGAGAGAAGAGAGTGAAATTTCACAGAACCAATTCGATTTTATGCCTGCTCGCAGTACAACGGATGCCATTTTCGCTATACGCCAGCTGTGCGAGAAATACAGAGGTGCACATAAAAACTTGCACATGGTATTCATTGACCTCGAAAAGGCATACGACCGGGTACCTCGTGAGGTTCTGTGGTGGGCCCTTAAGGAGAAAGGTGTGCCTGGGAAGTATGTGCAGTTGATCCGAGCGATGTACAGTCGATGCAGTACCCAAGTCTGGTCTACAGTGGGCATCACTGGCAGCTTCAATGTGGCTGTCGGCTTACATCAAGGCTCGGCTCTCAGCCCTTACCTCTTCCTGATGATAATGGATGCTCTGACCTCGGACATTCAGGAAAAGGCTCCCTGGTGTATGCTGTTTGCCGATAACATTGTGTTGGTTGCCGAGAGTGGCCTAGAGGTCCAGAACAGATTGGAGGTGTGGTGGCACAGACTGACAAAGGGTGCTGATTTTTAAAAACAAAGGTGATAGCCTATGGCTTCTTCCAGCAACAACTTATTGAAGGACAAAGCTAACCACGTCCATCCATCCACTCGCAATAACTTCCACACTTCAACTGGTATTCCATCTGGACCAATGGCTTTACCATTCTTCATTCCATTCACTGCTATTCTGACTTCATCCATACAAACCATTCTCACTAATCCCGTATTCACTGGTTTATTCTCTAACACTCCACTCCAATTATTATCCTCATTCATCAATCTTTCAAATTATTCCTTCCACCTCTTCTTCTTTCTGATTTTTTCATCATCCGATAGAACCATTCCAGTTTCATCTCTTATACATCTTACATGACAAACATCCCTCGCCTTTCTCTCTCTTATTCTAGTAAGCCGATATAGCTCTTTTTGGCCTGCAGGACTGTCCAGTGCGTCATATAGATTGTCCTGGGCTTTTGATTTTGCTATTGCCACGGCTTTCTTGGCTTTTTTCTTTAAAACGTCATACTCACTCTTTTTTTCTGCTTTTTAACTAGCGTTTCCAGGCTCTACACGCAGCCATTCCTTGAATTTTCTCTTCTTTTCTTTCAATACACTCTGAACTTCTGTCGACCACCACCATGTATCCCTATCTATTATGACCTTTCCTCTCGTGTTTCCCAAAATATCTTTCGCTGCTTGCCTAATACACTCAGCCATCTCATTCCAGCTTTCATTTATACTTCGATCATTCATATCTCCAATCTCTATCATTCTGTCCACCACTCGCTCCCTGAACTTCTTCGCACAATCATTCCTCTCTAATATATGCCATTTTATTCTAACATATGCCATTTTATTTTTATATTCCTTTCTGAAAACACGTTGAAGTAAATTACATATTTACCACTCATCCCGCATTGGACCCAGCTGATGCCCTGATTACTCTAAAGACAAAAACTGCACCAGCAGTAGGAACTTTAAAACCTCAGTGCTGATGATTTAGATGAGAGTATGTGTTGTTGCAGGCGCGGCGCTCGCGGCGGTGGTCCCCCCGCACCCCCCGCGCCCCGCTCGCTCGCTAACCGACAGCAGCGACCGCTGGCGGAACCTCATCGCCGGTGCGTATCCAGTGTTTACACCTACTTACTATCTGAAATGTGATAATGCTGAACATTGATATAATTTGTCTTCCAATTTATATGATTTGCACGTTTTAACGTGCACTACTTACCACGTGTACCTCTTATGTATCAATTATATAGCTCTTATCTATAATTATATTATTGTTATTAGATTCTAGTTACATGTATAATTTCCAAGAGCAGCACGTTACTTTATAAACTTCCTCCTTAATCAATCAAGTGACAAAGTGTCAACCGTTATCGAGTGTCGAGGTGTCCGACCACTTCCCCATAAGAACACCGCATGTGTCTGACAAATCGGCACAGCACACTACACTCCAGCAACTGCGAGTGTCCAACTGACTATGGTATAGTGGTTAGTGGCCCTGACTGCTATGCCGGAGGTCGCGAGTTCGATTTCCACCCAGGACAAATATTTGTGTGATGAGCATGATCATTTGTTCTGTGTCTGGGTGTAATTTATTTATAATATGTATGTATTTAGAAATATATAAGTATGTTTATCAGTTGTCTAGTACTCATAACACAAGCTCTGCTTAGCTTGGGACAGCGGTGTGTGATAGTTGTGGAATATTTTATTATCATATTATATTAATTAGTGATGCATGTAATCAGTTTCAAGCGATCAGGGTGGATATATTTCAAAGCAACTTAGTTGATTGTAAAATATGTATTGAATTTCTGCAGAGTACAGTCGAGCAACAGGAGGCGCGAGTGGCGCGTGGGGAGGTAACGGCTGGCTCCCACCGGTCATCCCCATACAAGTGCCGCTGCGTGAGTACCGCTACAATCCCTACTTAATCAACTTTTACAACATACTTAGGACACACGGAAAGTTTTGAGAAACTAAAAAGCTAACTTCTAGATATGGACAAAAATATTTTATTAAATCTTTTCAAAGAGCTCTCTACCAGCCTTTATACAAAGTTTCATGCGTCTGAATTAATTTTCGAAACATTTTTCCAGTCCGCCGCAGACACCTCTTCCACGGCCTTCTCAAACGCTGCTAACGCGTTTTCTGGCGATGAAAGCTGTATTTCTTTCAGCACATTTTTTATTTTAGGGAATAAAAAGAAGTCACACGATGCCAGATCATGACTGTAAGGAGGGTGCGATCATGACTCTGACCGGTGTGGCGTCCAAGAAGTCTCTCGTTTTAAACGCTGAGTGCGCGGGCGCGTTGTCATGGTGAAGCAGTACCCCGAAGAGCCCGGTGTTCGGTCGCTTGTTGCTCATTGCAGACAAAAGTTCTGGCAGGAATTTTGAGGTATACCATTTGGCGTTGATGCTATTTTGGTCTCGTAATGAAATTGAAACCAAATACCCCGTCAAAGTGAAAAAACTAGCGATCAAAATTTTCCTTGCACATCTCGATCGCTTCACTTTCGTAGGCGTTGGTTCGTTTTGAAAAATCCTAACTGTTGACTGGCACTTTGTTTCTAGATCGTATTGATAAATCCAGGATTCGTCACCTGTCGCAATGTGGCGCCGAGACGAACCTGCTTCAAATTTGTTAACCATATCACGGCACTACTCGGCACGGGCCTGCTTCAGAGCTTCGGTGAGGTTTTTTTCAAAGTCAAAGTCAAAGTCAAAAAATTTTTATTTCACATAGGCCTACATGGGCACTTATAAAACGTCAGAAGCTAGTGCACGGTTCCAAATTGGTCGTTTTGGTTGTGCGGCACCCAGCAGCAAACTATCTTCCTCACGCGAAGGTGCTCATGTGAATGTTGTGAACGCTTCCTGAACCAATCTGCAGTGTATGCTGAATCTCTTTGTATGTAATTCGCTGTCCTGAATTACTTTTTTTACTGCTAGCACACTTTCTTCCGTGACAGCCATCGTAGGACGACCACTTCTTTTCTCATCCCTCAAAGTAAGGCGACCGCGCTTGAACTCACTATACCAGCAGTAGATGTTTGCTTTTGAAGGTCCTTCATCCATAAAAGCAATTTGAAGTCGATCAAATGACTTATGAGGTTTAGGCCACATTTAAAATCGTAGAAAATCATTGCACAAAAATGTTCTCGATGCAGATCCATTTTCAAATAAGACACGATAATTTGATTTGGCTCTCGAAAAAATGTGGAGCAAAATTCATAATTCCAACAATGGTATTTTTACTTTTTAATAATCAAAGTTTTTCAAAATAATTACAAGTGGCTGCACTGGCCACTTATAATTGTTTTGAAAACTTAAAATCATTTTTTCGCAAAACTTTCTGAGTGGCCAGGTACATCCCCACAAAAGGGCCATTGCGTAAGCACCACCAAAACCCGCTGCCTAATCATCATTGACAACATACATTCTCATTCAAGTGCCGCTGTATAAGTACCACCACACCCAGCTCTCCCAACATTATACTCACTACGTTTTTTCTTCACGGGTCAGAAAAATTGAAGAATACCTTCTACTTTAATGCTATGTTTTTTTTGTGTCTTTCATAATTAGTTACACTAATAACATAAAGACGAAAGTTTGCGAGTGTACATGTGCGTATAATTGTTACTTCTTCACGTTCAGCTGCATGTGCTTAGAACTAATTTGGCACTCGGATAGACCATGTCCTTCACACATAGGATTTTTTTTTATAAAGGGTTCCCCTGGGATAATTTTTAATTTATATATAAGAAAATTGCTGCTAACAGCTGCTAGTGTTTAATAAGTTTTCTTTTTTATTTTAATTGATATAAACCAGTGCTTGACTGCGATCCCACCTGATTACCATCAGGTATCATCAGGTACCATCAGTATCTAATATCAGCATAATTATTATTTTGCTTCTAGGGTGACAGGTAGTGACATAAGATAAAATTAAAATTGCATGAATAATCCAGTAAAATACTGGTAAAGATCTCAATCGTACTTCCGGGATTGTCCTGATAGCCGTGGTATACCTGTCTTCTCCTCAAGCACCTCAGGATAGGTTGCCCTCTTGCTGCTACGTCACTTTGTGCTAGCGATCGTTTATGGGAGCCCATTCATGAAGTGTGCAAGTCATATTCTGCCTTTTTTATCGATGTAATGTATATTAGTAACATTGTTCAGGCAGGAGCGGCAGCGGTCTTTACATTGTTCTTTATAACCAGTCCACTAAGGCCTCTCAAAACCATAGCCATATATTTGTTTTCCATATATCGCAATAGTTTCCCACCAACCGGGAGTTGTCCTTGGCAAACTTGGGTTAGATAGCGCGTACAGGGATAATTATCGGTTGGTAACAAGGAGATTTAAAGAGATACAATAGAGTGGCTATCAGAAAAAGTGTCTTAGAAAAACTGTCATCCTATGCCTCACTGTCGCTATCTGGCTTTGAATAGCAAACACGCGAATTTTTGTCAAAATTTACAATTATTTACCTATCGCCCGGTGGCCAGGGGCCTTACCATGCTTATGTTAAAATTTTAGTCGTACGAGCGGAAAAGAGTGATGAAGCTATACACCCTATATAGCTCCATCCCTTTAACAGTTCAGTTTAGATCGTAAAGTGGATCACGTTGTGAGCTCGTGGTAGAGCCTCAGAGTGTAATAAAGGTAAGGTTAAGCTTTTCAGCAATAGATGGCGTTATCACAAAATCAGCAAATGTTCTGGAACTATTTATAAAAATTATTAAATTCTAATTAATCACTTCGTCATCATCATCTCAACATCTTCCTGCCCTTGTCTCGTGTTATTTGGGGTCGGCGCAACACGTTTTCTTCTTCCATTCTGCCCTGTCACTCATCATGCTATCACTAACATCCTTTTCTTTCATATCACTCACAAAATTCTTAATTAATCACTTCGTAAATACCAAAAATATTTACGAAAATAAACTGAAGTTAGGTCTAGTCATTTTACCATAACAAGATTTGCAATAGCGTAATGCGCAATTCGGCATATAATCTCAGAAAATGATTTTCTTTTAATGCATAGAGCGGATACAAACACGACTTGATATGTAGGGGCGTCACACTAGACTGAGCGACTTATGACCACTAGGTAATAAGTATCGGATTACGATTTTGTTCGCTATGTCCTGTCTATTGGTAGTATATATTTAATGTCTTTAGTTGGTAACAAGTTTCATAAAAATTGTCTGAAGGAGCCTTTGCGAGTTTGCTTCGGCCTCGGTATATACATATACATATACATATATATATATATATATAATGATAAACTGACTGACTGATTAATAATAATAATTATGGAATTCGTGGGAATTCAACTCTCAGGTTCCATACACCTTAGATCCGTCTGCTCAACCGAAACTTACAAGTATTTGGGTATGTCGGAAGCGTTAGGCATTAATACTGATGACGTGAAACAATCGTTGAAAGAGCGCTTCTTTGGCGCCTGAATTAAGTACTGAATAGTCATTTATCAGGCGGAAACAAGGTGCGCGCTTTCAACGGTTGGGTCATGCTGGTATTGATGTATTCTTTTGGCATACTCAAATGGACTCAGACAGAACTTGACGCCCTGGATAAGTGAGTCCGCACACTACTTACTGCAAATCGGATGCATCACCCACGGTCATCGGTGATGAGACTGTATCCCGCGTAAATGCTATGACGCACAACCACGAGGTACGCAGTCTCAGGGAATACTTCCTAAAAACTGACGTGGGTATGCATCGAGATGTGGCAGCGGTGGATATGGGCCTCACTTCAATCTCCTTGGCTAACAAGAACTGGCGCAAACCTGTAGTACTAGATACTAATGACCGCAGGGAAGTATGGCAGAGCAAGGAGCTTCACAGACGCTTTTACTGGGCCTTACATGGGCCCGATGTAGACCTGTTAGCATCCGTATCTTGGCTGCGTTTCGGTGACCTCTTCGGGGAAACCGAAGGTTTTGTCTTTGCGATTATGGAGGAAGTTATGATGAGGAACAACTACCGGAAATATATTGTGAAGGATGGGACGGTTGACATCTGTCGGGCATGCCACCGACCCGGGGAATCTATACGACACATTATTTCTGGGTTTTCTCATCTAGCTAACGGAGACTATTTGTATAGACACAACTTCGTTGCCAGGATTATCCACCAGCAACTTGCTCTTAAATACAATCTTGTGGAATCAGAAGTACCGTACTATAGGTATGTGCCCGACCCAGTTCTCGACAATGGCAATATCACGTTATATTGAGATTGATCTATCATTACTGACAGGACTATTGTTGCCAATAAACCTGATATAGTGGTGATAGATCGACTAGAGCGTCGCACAATGATTGTTGATATAGCGGTCCCTCATGACGAGAACCTCGTGAAAGCTGAGAAAAATAAGCAAACTAAGTATCTTGACTTAGCTCGCGAGGTTGTCGACATGTGGGAAGTGGATAGAGCAATCATTGTGCCGATAGTCATAACGGCCAATGGCTTAATAGCCAAGAGTCTCGAACAACATCTGAGGAGGCTCTTGTTACGCAGCTGGATCAAGGGCCTGATCCAGAAAGCAGTACTCCTGGACACGGTGAGCATCGTTAGGAGATTCCTCTCTCAGGAGCCCTGGCCGCCGACAGCTTGGACCCTGTTCCCGATGCCGGTGAGTTACAATTTTTTATATTTTTAAATGTTTTTTTATAAGTATGTGTGCTTTAAGAAATATTTAAAAATATATAAAATATGTGTAAAAAAATAAATAAACATAATAATAATAACTTTATTTCCAAAAAATTGCAATTTATAAAGAATAGTTTTCATTAATTACAGATCAGATTATGACAGTAAGGTTTTTAAATTGCATAAAACTCTGATTATACCACTGACACCCAAGCTAAAATTAAACTTGTGTTATAGGTGCCAGGGCTCTATCTCTGTTAATCTATTTTTATATATGATCATATGTCAACATGAATGAAATATATGTCATCGCACAACCGAAATTACTACACAGCATGAGTCCACGTCACGTAACGTAAAAAAAAAAACCAAACGAAATCAAAACCGAGAAAATTTACACATTATTTTATTAAACGACTCAAAAAACTACTGATTGATAAATACACAGTGAATTCTATATTTTGAATTTAATTGGCCTTATTTTTTATTGACATCCATATAAATTATGTTCATAATCTCGTCGTCATTATGTACTATATGTAGTTAGCACTACACGCTATTTCGTATTTTTTAAAGAAGAAAGCATTCTTTAAAATATTTAGTAATCTGTGGTTTATCTGTGGGTATCAATGTCATTTGTTGACACTTCTACGGTCTGGACTAAGCATTTCACCTCGTCTGTTATAGTTACCGCGTACGTCGAAGAACTGGAATAATTGGCCTGCTGTTATATTCCCGTTTATAATCTAGGTGTCTTCAAGGCTAGAGTGAATAGACTCGTAATAGAATAGTACGCTTCACCATCAAAGATTCCATCCCTTCTTACCATCAAGTGGGATTGCAGTCGAGCACTAGTCTATAACATTAAAAAGTATGCACACATCTACCCACTTTTATTGAATTCTTGGCAATCATTGAATGATCAATATGATTTTTAGAGTAGAACGATACCACTATCGAGCTATCACGTGAGGTTAGTCTGTGTCACGCATAGTGACACAACAATATATAGTCTAAATATGTTGTATGCCCCTACAGTGTAATTGAATGTTCGTTTATTACTTCGTATTGACTTTCAACTGTATCTTAAAGTTTTCGTGGGAGGTAAGCCGAAAATAATTTTGCTAATTTATGCATTTTGACTGCATCGTATAGAGCTTCTACGAGAGGTTATCCGAATACAGTTTTACTAATTCATGCATTTTGACTGCATCTTATAGAGCTTTTACGAGAGGTTAGCCGATGCTATAGTCGCAAATTAGAAACGATCTGACTGCATCTTATAGAGCTTTCACGAAAGGTTAGCCGGTGCTATAGTCGGAAATTGAAAATGATCTGACTGCATCTTATAGAGCTTTTACGAGAGGTTAGCCGATGCTATAGTCGCAAATTCATGTATAGTCATCCATGAATATATAGTCAACTTTTAACTTCGCCAGTATCATAGTCATAGCCCTTTGGAAGACTGACGGAGCATTTGCCAAACCGAACGACATCCCTTTAAATTGATATTGGCCGTCTGGTGTAACAAATGCCGTCTTATCCTGGGAACTATCAACAATAGGCAGTTGATAATAGCCCGATGCATAATCAAGCGTAATAAAGAAGGAACTTCCGGCTAGCATATCTAGCTGGTCGTCAATAAGTGGTAAAGGGTAATGCTTTTTCTTCGTTTTATTATTAAGAGCGCGATAATCCACGCATAGTCATTTTTCGCCAGTCTTTTTCTTTACAAGCAATATTGGACTAGCGTATTGAGAATTGGATTCGCAAACAATATCAGCGTCTATCATTTCCTGTACCATTGATCGCACCAGCTTACGCTCAGAGTATGAGACTCTATACGGACGATATACGACTGGCTTAGTGTCATTTAATTAAATTTCCATTTTTACTATCTTAGAGAATCCCAAATCGTTTAAGTTATTCGAAAAACATTTCTTGTATTTATTTAATAAGCTTTTTAATTGATCTACTTAGTAACTAGTTAAATTCGAGTCATAATTAAATTCTGAACAAAAATTACTAGCGTTGATATTCAAAACATTTATGTCATAACAACCGTTTGCCTTAAAAGCACGCGTTATTAATGAATGCTTTTTTAGTAAAACTATTTTGTCGGATATATTTTGAATCAATAAACGACCACGACCATTATCTATTTCATACTTCCCTGCAAGGAGGTAAAACTCAAGTTCAGGCTTTCCACGAAGTGAACCGCGTACGTACACAGTCCCTGAATAATCGCCGGTGCAACTAACTTCAACTAAGTACATTTTCTTAGCCCGTATTGATGTGTCCGAGACTAATTCAAGATACAATTTGTTTGTAAGTTCCCGCGTAAATATCAAGGAATTGTAAGTTTTACGGTACGATAATACCAGGCTTTTCAGTAAAACTGTGTCCGATTAACACAGGGTATTTAATAATGTTATCTTCTACAACTAAGGCATCTACTTTTTCAATGACACCTTGTATCTGTATAGTAACAGTGGCGAGCCCTAAAGATAGCACTATGTTGTTTCCAATACCTCTCATCGTAGGAAGATCTAGATTATTCAACCAACTAATTTCTAGTTTTTTAGCATCACTGCAATCAATTAAAGTTCATTGACTGCCTAGGTCGACATACTCGTAACCTACAACTGATTGTCCGTTGAGCATCAATTGCACGATGTACTTACAATTGTTTTTGGCGGTGCTCTCGGAATCTATACGTAAAAGATTCTTTTGACTTTGACCCACTTTATCGATATTATTACTATCGGAGGGTAGTTTTGAACAATTTAATGTGTATGTCCAAGTCTGTTACAAATATCATCATCATCATCATTTTAGCCAAAAGACGTCCACTGTTGGACATAAGCCTCCCCCAAATGTCGCCACAATGACCGGTCCTGTGCGTCTTGCATCCATCGGTTTCCCGCGACCCTCACCAGGTCATCAGTCCACCTTGTGGGAGGCCTTCCAAAAGGGTAGCCGGATCCCATCCGGTGATTCTTTACGTCCGTATGGTGTTCGGATATAAAGAATGGCACCATCCCATCTCTTCCCGTGGGTGTCGTAAGAGACGACTAAGGGACATACCAGAGAATGGGCAGCAGCATTCTGTGTGCAATATAACCCGCCTGCCAAGCGTGGCGATTACGGCAAACCCCCCCAAAAAAATATAAGCAAAAATTACAAATATTACATTTGAGTATTTTTTTGGTACATTTAAAACTAAAATGTCCCGGTTCGTTACAATTGTAGCAAACAATAGAATTACTACTACTTTTAGTCGTTGCGTCATTGCTGGTAGGTTTTACGTTCTACAAAGCGTTAGGTCTTTTGTCTCCATAAGGACGCAACTTTTCTGTTTCACGCGGTTGTTGTTTGATAGACTGCAAATATTCTAACACTTGTTCCGGTTCCTGACACTTCAATGCTTTCGCGCCTAATCTTAATGAACGATCTTCGATTCCGTACAATAAACAATCGACTGCCCTCTTACCTGTAATATTACATCGATTACGCAAATAATTTTTTTTGAAATATTATAATTCTAGTGATTCATTATATTTTACGCGTTTAGATAAAATTTTTGTAAGTAACTCGGCAAAATCGTCACTATTAGGGAATGATTCTAATAATTTCTGTTTCCATTCAGGCCACGAAAATGACATAGTGGGTAAGGCTTGATACCACGTTTTTGCGACACCAGCTAATTTGGGTAGTATAGGGTATGACCTGATCATCACCCCATTTATATAATTTATCACACTCGTCTACTTTACTAAGTCATATTTGTATAATTTGCTCCTTAACCATTGGATCAAAATCAGGTATGACGTTACCTAACATTGGGAATTTGTTACCTTTAGGACGAGTATTTACTAAGGTATTCACTAATTTAGTCAACAATAAATGTGTCACGTTGTCAGTACTATTATTGGAACGTCTTACCGGGGAAGATGAGCGTCAACCATGACCGGCTGCTGCTGCCGCCCGCACCCGCATTCCTGCTGACCTGCCTGCGGCTGCGGCGGCTGCTTCCACTACTACGGCGCTGCCCACGACACTCACGGCGATAGCTTCAGCTCCTGCTGTTTTCCTGGCGGCGTCTGTGAGGATCACGGTCACTACTTTCGCTGCTGGCAGTCATGCGTCGCTTACGATGATGCTCACGACGTTCCCGAGAACGACTTTTTCGCATAAAAACACTCGAGTCCGTTGCCAATTCATCTTCAGTTTTCGGTCTACTTCTGCGTCGCTTTCTTTTATTATTGTGATCGTGTCGTTTCCTATTTCTTGAAGAGGATTTGCGATTGTCCAGTATCTCGGTAAGTGTCACGTTTTCATCTTCCATTTTGTTACTTTAAATTAATCAAAAACGCACGTGTAGCAAAACCACGTGTAGCAATGAGTTGTGGGCGTTTTGCTAGAAATATAAAGCTAGTCTGTTTAATCCCACTTCTGAGATGAAGGATCAGTGCAGGTTCACTCGAATAAAATATAGATTAAGTAGAAATAATTAGATTTAATCCGTACAGTTCGACCGCTGAGTATCAAGTAAGTCACTCAATTTAAATATGGCCGGTAAGTTATATTAGTTATCACATTGATGTCCACAGACATCAAAAGTGACAATTTATGTCACAAACAATCAATTCAAATGTTACCAAATAGTGTCTATAATTATGTTGATGTGCATAATTTATTGATTATTCTAGACGATATAGGTGCAGGTTCTAAAATATGTTCGAATTTATATAACTTTTTGAAAGAGAGGTTATTACTCATTAAGTGTGACACAGTGTCTATGCACAGTAGTACGGGAATCAGATTAGCGTAGGGTGATCCGTTATCACCATTACTATTTAATGTGGCTACATTAAATAGTCTAGTAGGACGGTCAGGTAGTAGTGTGGTATGGGTCGGATGACCATTTAAATCTGTAAACAAGTGTATCATGAAGTGACTGTGTCTCAATACGCAGATGATATTGTTATGTATGTAACCAGCAAACATATTATTGATGCTGTAGCAGACATCCAATACTTGCTGAACAATACTACGTCTAGTTTAGCAGGATTAAGTCTAGAAATATCCTCTTCCAAAAGTAAATTATGTCTCTTTTATAAAGGTTGTAGATATTCGCGTTATCCAATTTATATTAATGTAAAAATAAAGTATTTGGGTCTGTGAATGGATTGTTCATTAAGGTGGAGAAAACATATTAATTCAAAATTTTAATGATATTTCGGAAAGATTACTACAAATTAACATGCATTGAGCCATCACCTTAATTCGTTTCTGCCGTTTTGGCCCTAAAATAACTTATGGAAACACCCCCATCTTTTGAAAAAATGGACCAAATTATCTCTAATACTCTTACGTTAATTTTAAACGTGGCCATGGATGACCGAGCTTTGGCTCAAGCTTTCCTTCCTATCTGTATGGGTGGTCTCGGCGTCCGCAAAATTACTAGTATTAGTTTACCAGCCTTTATATCCTCGGTTCACTTCACTAAGAAATTAATCAGGAATATCCTATCTCCCTCACTGATTGATTTCAATGTGCCGTGCTTCGTCGAGGCTATAGATAGATACCTGGAAACTCGCTTGCCCGAATTCTAATCCGCCCGATGAACCATCTTCCCAAAGACGGTGGGATGAGCCGCTCTGCAAAGTAGATCAAAAAAACTTGATTGAAACATCTACTGCTCCTGCGGAGCGTGCGCGCCTTTTGGCTGTGGGAGACTGGGAGTCGGGTCTCTGGCTTCACGCACTACCATTATCGAGCAAGGTGCCTATCCTTGCTCGATAATAATACTTTCCGCCTCGCTGCTTCCTTACATCTAGGCGCTCCCTGTTGTTCTCCTCATCGCTGCCACTGTGGCGAAGTCGTCAACAGCCTCGGACACCACGGTTTGTCATGCAGCCGAAGTGCGGGTCGCATAGCACGACATACCAGGCGGCGGTCGAACTAGTGACTCGCGGGGTTGCGACAGTCGTGGAGAGGATCCAAGAGTTGGGACTCGAGGTGGCATTGCACAAGTCCGAAGCCATGTGCTTCCACGGCCCTCGGAACGCGCCACCATCGGGTTCCCAACTAACGGTAGGAGGAGTTCACATCGGCGTCGAGTCGACGATGAAGTACCTTGGACTTGTCCTCGACAGCCGGTGGAACTTCGAGGAGCATTTCCGACGTCTGGCTCCCAAACTGGATCGCACAGGGGCTGCCCTCAAGCGGCTCCTGCCCAACCTAGGGGGTCCAGACGCCTCCTGCCGGAGGCTATATGCAGGAATCGTTCGGTCCATGGCCCTTTACGGGGCACCGGTATGGGCGCCGTCTCTTCGAAAGCGACCGGCAGCCAAGCTGAACGCAAGCCAGAGGGTCATGGCCATCCGGATGGTGCGGGGATACCGCACGATTTCCCGCGAAGCAGCATGCCTCCTCGCTAACCAACCACCGTGGGAATTGCAGGCAAAAGACCTTGCACGTATGCATGATCTGCGCATGGAGATGCAACGCCGGGGCGAAACTCCGCTGCCGCGCCAAGTAGCGGCATGGCGGAAAAACTTCCAGCGGGATCTCATGGTGGAATGGCGACGGCGACTGTCGCAACCCAGTGCTGGGCACGCCTTAATTATGGCGATAAGTCCCCTCTTTGAGGAGTGGCTGGAAAGACCTCACGGCGTCCTTACTTACCGCATGACGCAGGTCCTCACCGGACATGGTAAGTTTGGGAAGTTCCTGTACCGGATCCGTGCAGAAGAGACGCCCGGGTGCCACCATTGTGTGGACCGCCCGGAGGACACGGTGGAGCACACGGTAGAGGTGTGCCCCGCTTGGGCAGAGCACCGTCGTGTCCTCGTGAGGGCGATCGGCGGCAGCGATCTCTCGCGCCGGGCCTTGGTACAGGCCATGGTCCGGAGCGAGGAGGAGTGGCAGGCGGTCGCCTCCTTCTGCGAAGCAGTAATGCTAGCAAAGGAGGCGGCCGATCGCGTGAGGCAACGGCAACGGTCCTTACGCCCCAACCGCCGCCGGGATTCCGATCCCGATTTCCGGCCACCGTAGGCGCGGGCTTGTGGACGGCGAGCAATGGGTGGCTCGCCGTCCGATCGTCCGGTAACCGTCCGGACCGAGCCCAAGTCGTCAACGGCGCGTAGTGTTCCACGCGCGCCTCAAGGAGATGTCAGCAACCGTAGGGGCCCAACAGGGTCGAAGCCTACTGGGGCCATGGGTGATGCGAAAGAGATCCCCGGGGCCCTGGAAAACAAATGGCAAAGAAGGAACAGGAGTGGGTTTTTAGTCAGTAAAAGTCTGACACTATCTCCCGCTCCGCCCAAGAGCGGGTCGCATAGCACGACACGCGAATATCAACGATCAGACACGCTCTTGTCACCGTCGGCGTTCCAGCCGTATTGGAACCCCATGGCCTGACACGCGAAGATGGCAAGAGACCGGACGTCATGTCGTTATTCCCATGGAAGATGTTTAGGCCTTTAGTATGGGACGCTACTTGTGTCGATACTCTTGTGCCTTCCCATCTTCCTAACACATCGTGTTGTGCTGGTGCTGCCGCTGCGGCTGCGGAGAACCTCAAGCAGCGAAAATATAATAACCTTGTTGGAAGATATATTTTCGAACCGTTTGGGGTTGAAACTCTCGGTTAGTGGAGTCCGTGTACTCACAAGTTGTATAAAGATCTGTCAAAAGGTCTATTTGTCACTTTGTGTGACCCAAGCGATGGCTTTTACCTCGGACAGAGGATAAGCATTGCCATACAGCGTGGCAATGCTGCTAGTCTTTTGGGCACATTACCAGTCGACAGCAGTGTGGAAGAGTTTTTTGACGCCATATTTTAGTTTTAGTTGTAATTAGTGTAGGGTTTTTATTATTATTTATTTTATTGTATTTATAGTTAGTATTTGTAAATGTAAATAAAAATATTAATGAAATTGTTGAAAAAATTCACAAATTCCTTAACGTTTTCAAAGTTTTGTCCAGATCCGTTTGAGGTATACACCAAACGCACTTAAAAAGGTTATATATATCAGTTATTTGAAATCGTTTAAATTGTGCTAGTTTTTTGTACGATACCAGTGCCAAAAATATTTAGATAAATTAGATGTTATACAAAATCAATGTATGAAAGTAATTGGAGGATTTATTAGGATTACACTTTAACAATAAATTCCTATAATTCTAACACCGTAAAGTCACCTTTAGAAAATTTGAAAGATATGTACTTATCTGAATGAAAGAACTTAAAAATTGCCTTTTATTTCCATAATCAAAATAAATTAAAAGAATTTCCAATCAGCTGATACATGTATGGCTGTTATACATTTAAATGTTGTATTATTAAAACTAACATAGACTCAATAAAGCAAAAAAATAGATACAGGATTTCTAAAATAAAAAAGACACATTAAAATGTTGGTCTAAATATTCAGAATTTTATAAAATTTATACGGACGGATGGAGATCATGTAGGCTGCGCATTCTATGACGAACAAATTGAATTTTTATGAAATTTAAAATCACTGTAGAAGTTAGGTGGTAGATGAAATGATACTGCTGCTTGAATAGTTAAACTGAATAGATATATTTATCGGACCAACGGTTTAGAAATACAGAGGAGCGAGGGAGCACACGCGATGACCGCTAATCGTGTACTATTCAGTAGCTCGACTAATATAAATTAGTGAAAAGAGGTAAAAATACACGAATAAGCATTAGTGCCTTATTAATGTATGGTTTCACCGTAGAATCACCACCAATGTGTCTATCGTGTTTGTCGAATTAATTGCTATTTCAGAGGCAAATACCTATGTTGTTTACACAGACTCGAGAGTTCCATTCAATACCTAGTTCGATGCACCTCATTTTTTCTAGGTAGTCTGATAGCCTATCCTTTCATTTTTCCTTATATAAATAATATATATTTATATATATGTAGGGTTATATTACATTAAATATTTATGTATGTTTATTTTATATATATTTGATCCCTTGTTTTCCTATTAATCTTTTTTTATGCACCTACCATGTTTTCTCTTCACTACCCTTGGTTGACTGGTAGAGAATGCCTAAAGCATTAAGTTTGCCTTTGTACCTTTGTGTTGCATAAAGTTTTAATAAATAAATAAATAAATTGTGATCCTTTTTGATATTCCTTGTATTGTGAAAGTGTGAAAAAAATTGTTTTACAGAAGGTGACAACAGCGGTCGCTCATCGGTGTCAGTGCTGGTTGTGCCCGTGCCCGTGCCGGTGCCGATGCCTGCGCCGCGCACTGAGTCCACACGTGAGTGATGCCACAGCTACACCACGCTCACGCCACATGTCCGCCGGCAATCCTCTCACTGTCCACCATTGTTGCAGAGTGCACGCTGCCCGCGCCGCAAGACAACACTGTGCCGCCGCGCGCGCTCGCGCCCACCTACAGTGAGCCTGCAGGTGCCGTGTACTACCCTGGTAATAACGCACCACCGTTTATCCCGGTCCCAATCAACAACCAACCTCCGCTGTACAACCAAGTCCCAGTGTTTAACCAGCGTCCTACGAGCAACTCAGTGCCTTCGTACAGCACATTGCCATCGACACAGCCCAGCGTATTCCCCAGCTCTCCGCCCGCCGTACCGGTGGGCGTGCAGTACGATTCCGCACCGGCGCCGCCACCTCCGCGCACGTCACCGCCAGCGCCGGGGGACGTGCAGTACGAGTCTCCACCAGCACCAACGCCACCGCGTCGCTCCGACACAGATGAGCGACTCGCTCGGAACGCGCCCAATTTTCCGCCAGTCGGTGAGACACTAACTATAGACACCTCTTGCATCTTCACAGTATTTCATATTGTAGTTGCCGAATGTCAATTAATGTAAATTTATTTACAGAGGACTCGCGGCTCCTGGTAGAGCAGTTCCGCGCACAGGTTCCGGACGACCCCTCACTCCCTCCGATAGTGATCGACCCTGTCAGTGTCGTCAGCACCGACGACTATACCGTTGATGAGCTCAAAGAGGCTGGTTCGTTGTCGCACGCACAGGCGCCTCCAGAAGCACAAACGGCAGCGCCTGAGATGCGTCGTCTCAAGTGCAAGCGGCGACGTGTGGAAGTAGGTGGAGGGGATAGCGGCGAGCTGGAGAGAGAGACAAGGGAGCCTCCACCCCCTCCACCGCGCTTCGAGCGCTCACTGTTCCTGCGCGCACGCCTCACCTTGCCGCGCGCTGGCTTTACCGAAACGTATTCCTTATGGTATGTATGTATATCTTTGGACCTGGTACCGGCTATTTAATATATATGGACAGTTGAACCACGTTGACGTTCTTAACCGATGTGTCATCATCGGTTAAGAATGTCAACGTGGTTAGATGCTCGCTGTGCTTTATTTATGTACTATACGTGGATTGCATATGACACAACATGGATAAACGGCGACGTGTAGTAACGGTTGTGTCACATTTCATATTATCTTTGGTTGTATGAAAAACAGAACGTCACTAATCGTCATTTATTTTGTATGAGAAAATAGTGCGCCGCGCAACAAACATTTGAATACCCAGATGCTCAGCTGAAAGTGTTATAGATCGTAACAAACTATACGTGAACAGTAAAGACCGTAACAAACTACTAGGTATAGTTGAGTCACGAGTAAGTAATATTAAATATCTTTGGGTTTTCTTAGAAAATCGACTCAACTGGTACCCATAAATTAAAGATCTCACTAGTTCAAGAAACTCATGTATATTTTTATGAATCTGAGATCCAGCGCTGATGCTTCAATAATTAATATAGCCTCTTACACTGACTGCTCTACGTCAGTTCGTGTTAATTTATTGCGTACCCTTATGGGATGGAAGTTATGAAAACTCTTTTTTACCGACTTCAACAAGGAGGAGGTTTTATGTTCATACTTCATCATTGACTCGACGCCAATGTAAACCCCTCTTTCCGCTATTTAAGAACCCGGTGGTGGCGTATTCCGAGGGCGAAGAAAACATATGGTCTCGGACTTCTGCAGTACCACCTCGAGTCCAAACTGCTGGATCCTCGCACAAGTACTGCAACACTGAATGTCGCTAGTTCGACCGTCGCCTTGTACAATTCTCCCTGCGCCAGGACAAGCGTGCCGTCTGCGTAACAGACCACGCTGACCCCTCTAGGGAGGTCGCCGCGCAGCACGTAGTCAACCCGTACGTTCCACAAGTTCCAAGATCCCTGTGGAACACGGACATCTGTCGCCGTTTCCACTCTCCTTGATGACCGTGGTATGATAAACCGGTCCGTCAGGTAGACTTCGATCACACAACGGAGGTCGATGGGCTACTTCAGGGCAGGGTATTCAAGGCATTAGCGATGTCCATAGAAACCGCCAAGACGACCCTGCCCTGTTTACAACTGAGTAAGATTTTAGCAAGCAGAATGACCGGATTTATGCTTAAAGCTCTATCTAAGAACCTTTTCAATTAGTCAACAAAGTACAACGTGGACATTATCCTACTTTAATGACGATTTGGTGGGGTTTTAGCTATCACCCAAGCGTGGTTGGAAAAGAACGTTTCGAACTTCATCATAGCTGAAGACTGGCCATAATCTAGCCCTAATCTTAATCCACTAGGTTATGATTTATGGTTAGTTTTAGAGAGTAAAGAAGAAGAAGATAGATGCTCTTAATTAAGTTTATTTTATATTACGAATTTAAAGACTATCCTTAGGCTATATGGTTGTGTAATATGTAAGTCTTGCATCCGAAACACAACCCTGGCTTAGTTTAGAAATTATTAGATCATTTTTGAACGAAATAAATTATTATTTTTATTCTTTTATTCATTTAATTATAAGTCACATTTTTAACTAAATATTTAATCTTATTATAGTGTGTAGAGTTTGAAGTAGTTTCATTAATTATCGAGGCTTGTGAAACTTTATGATAGGTGGGACGCGGCGAGTGGCGCATCACGCGTGGACTTCCACGGCGGTGCCACTTCCACATACCGCATGATGAAGCGCGACGGCCGCGTGCAGAGTGTGCAGATTCGCTTGGACCGTACGGCGGAAGCCGACCTGCGGCGCTGCGTGGTGTCGGCGCCACGCCGCGTTACACTCGCCGAGCGAGCGCTACCAGCGCTGCCTGACCTGCAGGCTTTCTCCTTTGCCGGTGACTTTCCATTAACTACCCAAGCTCTATCCCATGAGCTTGTTATTTTATGTGTGCGTGTGCTGTGCTAATGCGTGTCGTGTGCAGGGTACGTGGTGCGCGGTACAGAGCGCGCAGAACGCTGGCGCCACACACTGTCGGGTCACAGCGGCGAGCTGGGTGGCGCGCGCGGAGAGGCGCTCACCTTCCGCCACGAGCTGCTGGTCACGCGCTCCCCGGATAACTACACCACCACGCCGCACTGGTCAGTGCTCACTCCACCACCTCGTCACTAGTGAAGGTTTTGGTACAGTCTGCTTGACGATATCGTGTGCCGCTCTCGGTAGGTACTCGGTACGCGTGGACAGCTCAGTGCTGGGCACCGACTGCGACGGCTACGTGCACCAGTTTGACGAGGTGCAAGCGCAACACCACGACTCATCTATGTTCCATCTAAACATTGGTACGAAAATTAAGACATTTATTATGACAAATAAGTTGTATAATATAACGTATTTTACGGTCGCTACGCCGTGAACAGACATGACTATGACAAATGAGGTTGCATGGAAGCAATAATAGTAATAAAAATTTGATAGTGTCAAAAAACCCGAGAGCAAGTAAAAAGTTCGAATCAAGTCACTTTAGTTGGTGTAATCTATTTTAGTTCATTCATAGAATATGCGGTGACTTCTTTTGCGATCGAATTTTTTATCGCTGTTATTTTTTTTATTTCCATCATTTTAGTGAGTTAATCAAATAATTATGTATATTTGAAGTTTCACTCCGGTATAGTACTATATGTATAGAAAAACTAGCTTCTGCCCGCGGCTTTACTCGCGTTAATGTAGTTTTCTCCATACAAATTTTAGACCCCCGCTTCATCCCTTTAGGGAGTGAATTTTGGAAAATCCTTTCTTAATGCACACCTACGTCATAAAAGGAAGCCTTATGCAAAATTTCACGCTTCTAGTCCCAGTAGTTTCGGCTGTGCGTCGATATGTCAGTCAGTCAGTTTCCCCTTTTATATATATAGATAATGCATTAAATTGTACGGTTCACAATCTTTCAATAGTTTACAATCTCGCGAGATATATTATAATCTAACTGTATTCCCAATTTTACGGTGACATAATATGTAGAAAAAGAAAAACTGACTGACGGACATAATCAACACAAAGCCAAAACTACTGGAACAAGGATCGTGAAATTTTACACAAGGAGTACTAAGAGAGGATTTTTCTAAATTCACTCTCTAAGGGAAGAAAACGGGGGATCAAAGTTTTTAACGAGAAGAAACCTTCTTTTTCGCGGGGAAAACTGCTGGAAGAAGCTAGTTTTTTTTAGTATAATTTTAATGTAGCCAGTGTCAACTAAATCAGTCCTATCGATACTTCTCACGCTATAATGAGTATTCACGAAAAACTCGTTTAATATCAATTGAGCAACCATTTTGAGTTCTAGATTAAAGACATATTTAACGAACTGATAATCGAGATCTTTTATGCGGCTCATGTGATAAGTAATAATAATTTAGATAGTGATAGTGATGTAAAGGATTTTTTTGCAAGATAGCAAAACAAAAACGAACAGATTATTTGGGTAACTAAAAGAATGAACAATAAAAACAAAAATTATAATAAAGGAATAGACTTGCAGATTGAATACCTATACATTTTAAACTACTGAAACTGAATTAGAATTCTTAGAAAAGCCTCAGCACGTAATAGAAAACAGAATAAAAAAATAGCTTAACAACCATATAAAAAAAAAAACAGATTTTTCTAAAATCATTAAATTAGACCACATCATCATCATTTCAGCCGAAAAACGTCCACGGTTGAACATCCCCCTAGACCTCCATGACTCAGTAATAGGGCAACACGTTACTCCTAGGATAGGCGAGGGATAGGCTAGAGAGAAAATACATATTTATTAGATATTTGATACCTGTAACGACTTTCAAAAATCCATTTTTTTATAGATTGAAATAAACCGTTATTGTTGTACTTTAGCTGACGCCTGTGAACAAGTTGAAATCACGAATCGGATGGAGAGCGTAGAGCCACTGCGAGAGTTCACCATGCTGCGCCGCGACCCACGACACGACTCGGAGCTGGAACAGTGAGTAGAGCACTGCATTACCAGGACGACGGCTGTGCAACGATTGAATGAGGATCAGTGATGATTTTTGTGGAGTATGCAGACTTATAGCGTCAAAAAAACACAGTAAATACTGTGAAAAAATTATATAAATCAGACCAAAAATGACGAAGATACAGCAATTTTAGTGTATTAATTAGTTCCAGAAACGCCCGAGAATGAAGCGACTCGCTGTGACGTCACCTGTCATGATCGGTCTCCACCGCGCGATTCGGCAGCGCAGTCTGTCGGCGGAATACTTGATTTGTACGCGTTGTTTTTGCTTGTATTTAGTTTGTTTGATTAAAATGTCATCATGCAAATATTGCATTGTGCCAAATTGCAAAAATACAACGGTAACCAATAAATTATTTTTCAATACACTTCCTCGAAAACTGACTATTGTCGCACTAAGATTAGGTTCAACATGCCATGTATCTTGTGTTTTATTTTAATTTATCACAACAATGGCTTTTTCTTTTCTATTTCGTTACGGTTAACGGTGATTATTTTTTTTTTTAAAGCAAAGAGGCGGATATTTTCAAGGTTTTAATATTCAATGAAAATCCAAATGGTGTTTATGAACAGAATATCATAAATAAATATGATTATTTAAATAATAATTTATTATTACCAACAAATTAACAATTATTTGTTTACAACACAAATAATTCAAAAATATTTGAATTTCTATTTTTAATATTAGGGTACCCGTTATATCGGTTTCATACCTTTGCTTCTCCTTCAACCTGCACAGGTTAAGCGCGAGAAAAAAGTATATTAAATATTATAAACCAACTTATTCATTTGTTTTTTTGTGAAATAAATGTCGAATTTAAGATTTGAAGAGAATTCTTTAGATGATAGGTACGCCGGCAGATATTGTGATGAAGGTAAAAATACTTCCGATAGCCTGCTGCCGTCTAAATCAAAACTAAAATATACTTTAACTTTGGAAAATTTTCTTTAGTAAATAAAAAATTTACAAAAATGCGTCGTAATTTTTTGAAAAAGTATTTCTTCGTAAGTATATTGAAAAACGTCGTTTGATACACGTGGAGATTTGTAACTGCAGCACCCGGCTCCATAACATCCTCGCCTATCCTGGCTCGGGTAAATTTCGACTTCGGGCTTTGAAGCCAGGGCCGTACGTGAACAAGTAAATCACAATTGAATTAATTCATAAATATTGGGATGTATTTTTTTTTAAAATATTTTTACTCCAAATCACACCTCCCCTCGAAACGCAACTAAAATATTTAACGTAAACAAAAACAACACGCGGCTCAAGTATCAATAGGCGAATGAATACGATCAAGCCGTTAGTCGCACGTATCGTGACAGATGACGTCATCGTAAACAGTCCAGCGAGAGCGCGCGTTTCCTAGTAGCCGTTCAGAAAAACCTTAATAAATCCACCATTTCTTGACGGATTTTAATAATTTAATGCTCAGTAAATTATTACACATACGATGTACTTCTTAAAAATTGGATTTGCTATTATGTGATTGATCCTCATGGATTCCATGTGCGATGGGGCTGAGCCAACAAAGATAACTGTATTATTACGTAACTAAACTATGTTGAATTTCAAAATAACATATTTTATTATCATGTAGGTATAAACAAAAATTTGGCCGTATTTACGCTGATGACGTGGAAGAGGCGGTCCGCAAGAATATCTTGATGCAGAGCTCGCGACACATCGCATCGGGCAACCGGCAGGGCGCGTCCATGGAGCTGGCCAGCAACTTCTTGTCGGACCGGCTGATGGTGGAGCAGCGCGTGATGCTGGGCGTGGAGGCGGCGCCCGAGCAGGACCCGGGCGCGCCCTTCCCGCACGCGCGCGCCGAGCTGGAGGCGCTGCGCGGCCGCCTGCCGCGCAAGTTCGACTGGCGCGAGCGCGGCGGCGTCACGCCCGTGCGCAGTGAGTGTCTGCTCTGTGTGGCAGCAGTGCGCGCCGCCGGCTAGCAGTGCCACCAGTAACGAGTGTTGTCGCCCGCAGATCAGTGGCTATGCTCGTCGTGCTGGGCGTTCGCGACGGTGGGCGCGGTGGAGGGCGCCTTGTTCGTGGAGTCCGGTCGCCTCGTTCCGCTCAGTGAACAAGCGCTCGTGGACTGCGCGCAGCCGTTAGTAAAAGCTCAAACACATACACTATCACGCTTTTACCAGAAACAGCTCGAGAAACAATGACATTGTGGATATCTGTTGTGTTACAGGTACGGAGGACATGGATGCAAAGGGACGTGGCCGAGCTCCGCCTACAACTACATACAGGATCAAGGGCTGCCCGCACTCGATGAGTATACTCCCTACAAAGGCAAAGTAAGATCACAAATAAAAATATATATTATCAAATATTAACCCACTACTTTAGACATAAATATTATTCTAGTTTTGTCCAATAATTCAACGTAAGGTAACCTTGACGCAAAGTAAGTTAAAATATATGTACTTAGCTGCAAGTGGTTAAAGTAGACACCGACCACGACGTAGTGGAACCAAAGCTACGCAGATGATGACCTAGCATACCGCTGTACTCACGTGTGTTGTGTGCAGGAGCTGCAATGTCGCGCCGACAGCGTGCCCGCTGTGACGCGCATCAGCGGCCACCTCAACGTCACCAAAGACAACATCTTGGCGCTCAAGGTACCAGCCATAGCTGTGGCGACGCGTGACGTGTTGTGATGCGTGTGACATTGCTCTAATACCAGTGTGTTTGTGACAGGTGGCGATCAAGAAGTACGGGCCTACCGTAGTGCTCATTGACGGCCAAGCGACATCTTTAGTGAGCCACAAGAAGGGTTTTTACCACGACGGCCGCTGGTCAGTATACTTATATACGATTCAACAAGTCACAAAACAAAGTTGTGTTAGTTACACCATTTGAAACTCAAGAACCGCTGGACTGATTTTGATAGTCTTTGCTTTGCCCCCGTCGATACTCAGCTGCTATTGGTCATAGCCGGCTGTTATATAGTTTATAGCCTTTCTCAATAAATGGACCTCAAATTAAATAAATCAATGTTCAAATCGGACCAGTAATTCCAAAGATTAGCAAGTTCTACCAAACAAACAAACTGGCCTGTTGGTCTAGAGGTTATTGACCCTGATTACTATGCCGAAGGTCGTGGGTTCGATTTCCACCCAGGACAAATGTTTGTGTGATGAGCACGCTCAATTGTTCTGTGTCTGGGTGTAATTTATCTATAACATGTATGTAATTAGAATATATAAGTATGTTTATCAGTTGTCTAGTACTCATAACACAAGCTCTGCTTAGCTTGGGACTAGACGGTGTTATGTGATAGTTAAAAAAAAACTCTTCAGCTTAATAATATTATAATAAGCATAATCAGCCTTATAGTGTTCCCACTGCTGGGATCCAGGCCTCCTCTCTAGGAGAGGGAATGAGCCGTAATTCACTGCGCGGGCCCAGTGTGGATTGATGGGTGGCGCGTGTCCTCGAATTTTTGGTTCAAGGTCATGCTGGTTCCCTCATGATGATGTTTTGAAAGCAATGGTGATGAATTAAATTACACAAAGTAATTCGGTTCGTACACAACTGGTAAGTCGGGGAAGTTACCACTGAGCCACCAATACTCTTCCATCCACATTTTTTTTTTTTTTATTAATTGATAGGCTCGCGTTTGACCACTATCTCACCTGATGGTAAGCGATGATGTGGCCGAAGATGGAGCACGCTTGCCTAGAAGTAACCTATTCACTCTTGACTTAAAGACCCCTAGGTTGTAGCTATCAGGCAACACAGACTCCGGCAGGGAATTCCACTCCTTCAATTCCATATAATATATTCATACTAGATTTTGCCCACGGCTTCACCCGCATACATAACATATAGCCTTTTATTACTAACCTAAACCAGCTTTCTATCGGTAAAAAAATTTTAGCAATCGGACCAGTACTTTCAGAGAATACCTCCAACAAACAAAAAACATAAAATCAAAAAAACAAACTTTACCTCTTTATTATGTATGTAGATATAGTTTAGTGTAATCTACATGATTATAATATGTATATATAATTATATCAAAAAAATATAGGTAGATGCGTAATGTTTACATAAATAAACAAATCATCAAGTAGGTACCTAAATACAAAGTTTCCACATCCCACCGGATCCCGAAGGCATGACATCGATTAATAAATATTCGATGAATCGTTCAGTCGAAGTAGCTTTTGGCGATAAAAGTTGGTTCGTAATATTCTATTCGATTAATCGTTCAGTCGACTTTAGTCGTTAATCGACCACAATATGAGTTTTACCATAATATTTTTATTTTTTTACATAAGTATAGGTATCATAAGCTCATTATTTCATATATATTCATAGTTGTAATATGACTCTCGAAGTAATGTTACGGACCCAAATATTTTCCCAAGAACGCTACGAATAACGGCAGCGATATCCGCATAAGCAATGAGCGTATGATACCTATATGTATATACCCAAAGGCATCAGTAGAACAAACAAAAGTTGTCAAAACACTGTAAATGTATCCTTAAATACGTATACAAACAAAATAAAAAGCGAAATGTTAATTGCTTCGGTTACTCAAAATGAGATCATAACCATACTAAAAAGTATGGAGAATAAGTATTCTTGTGGTCATGATGAGATTCCAATATCTGTAATTAAGGAACATAATTATCATAATACTCGTTGAGCCTATGTTTATATAATTAAAAATAGCGAAAGTAATACCTGTATATAAAAAAGGCAGTAGGACTGATCTTAAAAACTAAATGCCAATCTCCTTGCTACCAGTTCTATCAAAAATATTTGAAAAATTATTAAAAATCGACTTTTTTCTTACTTACGTGCAAATAGAATACTGAACAATAGACAGTTCGGTTACCGAAAAAGTGTTGGCACTTCAGACGCCATACATACCTTACTTGACGATGTAATAGAAAAAATAATTAATAAAATAGATTTTCCGCGACTTAAGTTCTGCATTTGACACTAAAGACCACAAATTACTTCTTAAAAAAATGATGTATTATGGAATTAGAGGTAAGGCGTTGAAACTATTCTCATCATATCTGAAAAACAGAAAAATGTACTTAGGAATTGACAAAATACAAAATGGCTACAAAAACCTGCTGTCGCTGAATACGTCCAAGACAAAATATCTATGTTTTACAAAGACTGCTATCTCTCGTCCGGACTCGAGGTTTAATATAAAAATTCATGCTTTCCCGTGTAACCGAAATCCCCGCGGGAGTGCTCAATGTACCTGTGATGTCTTGACAAGATCAAATGTTATAAAATACCTGGGCGTAACAGTTGATGAAAATCTAAACTGGAATCACCATGTTTCCAGCCTAAGTGCTCGACTACGAAAATTAATTTATATATTCAAACAACTAAGAAATATTGCACCCACAAAGCTTCTAATATCAACATATAAAGCGCTGGGCGAATGTGTACTTAATTATTGCATCTGCTCCTGGGGTGGCGCGTCCAAATCAATCATAATTGAACTGGAGCGTGCTCAGCGTACGCTCCTCAAAGTTTTAATGTTCCTCCCCTACCGGCACCCCACAACAGATTTATACAATCGTACTGGTGTCCTTACAGTCCGCAAACTCTACGTAAGTCGAGTACTTCGCAGATTCCACCGCACCACAATTCCTCAGTTGCTACCCACCACCAAGAGACGTTTTATATGTCCAGCACCTTCCGTGAAATCCACGTTTGCAAAGCGACACTACAACTCCACTGCTCCGCGTTTATATAACAAAATTCCTTTTAAAAATGCACAAAATTTAAATAACCACAACTTCGGGAAAAGTGTACTAAACTGGCTCAGTAAATTAGAGTACGAACATATAGAAAATCTAGTCACCAGTAACCCAAACAAATAAAAGGACTGTACTTTGAAAACAACACAACAACAACACGCACACACACAAACACATCATAATTCTTAAGAACTCTACAAAAACACACCATCATAAATAACACACCACACCACACGCACACATGAGTAACCATTATATTATTGTTATTTTATACTACTATTTTTTTTTCTTTTGTTATCTATATCACGATCAATATTTTTTTTATATAATTACGTGTCCCATTTCATTACATTTTATTTTTTTTTTTGAATCTTGATATAAGTACCAATTGGCATTGTTTGTAAACGGATGGTAATATGTATAGGGAAGGAACTGTCTCCTGAGATACAGGTTCACTACCTAGTTCAGGAGGCAGAGAATTCATGTAATTAGTGTCACTTGTTTGCAAATAAATGATTATTATTATTATTATTATTATTATTAAAGGTTTACAAATCACGGGCAGTAAACATGACTACGGGTTTTCCGCAAGGATCGAAGTTAGGACCAATTTTATTTATATTATTTATTAATGACTTAATTATATGAAATAATTACATGAATACTTTTTTATATCCATTTATATAGTAATTTTTGCAGATGACACAAATGCCATAATAGCGTCTAATGACATGAATAAATTAACAAAATTGATAAATGACGTATTACAAGCATTTCGCGTGAAGTTTACTATGAACAATTTATTAATTAATACTGCAAAGACCAAAGTACTATTATTAGAACCAGCCCGAAATAAGGACAATTTAGATGTTGTTTTAAATGATGATAAAATTGTTATCGTGAAGGAAGTTACATTTTTATGAATCCATATAGACGAACTGCTAAATAGGAAAACTGAACTAAATGCGATAAACGCATCTATATGTTCCACATGTTATGCATTAAGAGCTCTAAGAACTGAAATTGGTATTGAGCAATTAAAAATAGTATATTTTGCGTTGGTAGAATAAAAAATTAGATATAGCATAATGTTTTGGGGAAATAATTATGCTTATAACATCAAAAAAGCTTTTGTATTACAAAAACGAGCAATTCGCACTTTAGTTCGTGTTCCACAAAAAGAGAGTTGCCGTGAATACTTCACTGAACTAGATATACTTACAGTACCGATTACGACCATTTATGTATTCCTGCTTCTAAGTAACATGGCCAAATATATACACGAATATGAGACTGCAGCAGAACGAGAGATTAGAGAAAGCACGCGTAGACAAGATATGAAACTTTACAAAATACAGCCTAATTTAAGTATTGTGAAGCACTGTCCCAGATATCAATCGGTTATATTATTTAATAAATTGCCCTTAGATTTAAAGAGTGCTATACACTCTAGATCATTTAGAAAACAACTCAAAAGATTTCTATTGAACTAGTTTATAAATACTATTGATGATATTTGAGGTAAATACAATGTAATACTAATTTTATGTTTTTATATTGTTGTAATATTTAACATGTTTGTAATTTCAGATACAATTTATTGTTAATGAGTAAATGACTATCAATATGACTATACTAATAATTTAAAAAAAATGTAGTCAACTAACGCTAGATAATAGGATAGACCATATTCGTTGTATTTTTCTGTGATCTGTTTTATAGTATCTATGTGGTCTATTGTTGAAATTTGCATTTATGCTTATGAAGTAGCCGTATTTATAAAAGTCAATGAAAATCTTTTCGATATACTTAAATCAAAAAGACATAATATATGTTAAAAATAATATTAAAAAACATACTACATAAAACTTGTTACACGGGTAGACCAAGTCCTAGTTGTTGTTAGACGGGTAGACACAAAATACTTTTTATCCTTAGATTATGTTCTATTGTTGCTATTCAACATAGTAATACTGTCAGAAAGAACAATTTAAAATAAATCACGAAATCTCAGAAACTCTAGCACTTACAAACTTAAAATTCGACAGTAGTAGGTTCCTTATAATCAATAATCATTTAATCATTTGTTTAACATAGATAAATAGTCGTTCTTAAAATAGTTAATAAGCTCGTTATCTTATTCCCGAGGGCGTACAAATGTAGATATTATATTTATAACTTTAATCATAGTCCATACTATTTAAAAATAATAGAAATTAATTGTAGGATGTCCAATGTATGTCAAAAAATTAATATGTCAACAATTACTTTGAACTCAAAAAATCTAAAAAATAAGTTAAAGATAAAAACAAACGAAAAATTAAGAAATATTAATGTCAAAGATATTTTTTTTATATGAGTAAGTAATAAGCTTGCTATGTTATGCCCGAAGGCGTACAAATGTAGATATTACATTTATAACTTTAATCACAGTCAATATTTAAAAAAATAATAGAATTTAATTGTAGGATGTTGAGTGTATGTCAAAAAATGAATATGTCAACAATAACTTTAAACTTAAAAAAAAAGATAAAAAAAAACGAGAAATTACAAAATAATATAAATAATGTCAAAGATACGTTTTTTATGTCAGTAATTATCTATAGTAATAATCTATTATCATATTACAATTACATTTTTATCTGTCAGAAATTCCGAAATACTGTAATATGGTATATCCACCAGCAAAGATTTTAGGGTGTAGACATCCGCTAAGAACGGATTTACCCCCTCGGGGGATGAAACGGGGGTCCAAAGTTTGTATGGAAAAACCGATTTTCACGCGGGCGAAGCCGCTGGCTAAAGCTAGTTTAAATATAAATTACGTAATTTCTTAATCGATAAAGCTAACTATACGATTTGTCTTATTGTGCATTTTCAGTTCCATTTTTTGTTTTCTTGTAGTCGTCACCTTCCATGCTTTTTGTACTCCTCCTGTAGATTCCACGTTAAACATAATGGTGTCTGTTCTTGTTTTTAGCAGGCGGATAACGCCTGTTTTGAATTATTATCTTGAATGTTTTATATAAAAGTTGTTTTTTGCACGGACCATGCGGTGATTAATGCTGAAATCAAAGTTGTTTAATTAAATTGATATCCAAGAGTAAATTAGGCTTATTTGCATGTAAAAATCGATTTAATTTTAAGTAATAACCAATCCAATCCATTTTAATCCATTTTGTCAATTATTGGTTTTTACTTATTACAGCAAGCAAAACAGCCACAACCACGCCGTGCTGGCCGTGGGCTGGATGGTACATCGCGGAGAGACGTACTTTATTCTAAAGAACTCGTGGTCTACGGCGTGGGGCGAGGAGGGCTACGTGCGCATGCGCGCCTCCACCAACACGTGCGGGGTGCTGCGCCGGCCGTCAGTACCGCGCCTGCGCGCTGACGACGTGCTGCGCGTGCCCAAGACCGCGCCCTCCGCCGCCGCGCCAAACAATACCTAGCCACATCTAACTGCGCTAATGTAATATTGTTATGTATTATTAGTCGTTGTTGTGAGTCATTAAAGATAATTATTATTTACTGTACTAGTTTTATTCCTATGGTGACTATCTGCCACTTATACCAAATTATTAAATATTATATTTATATTTCTAATCGCAACTCAAAACTTGTACCTACCGCATCTGATAACTATAAACCAGACGGTATCGAACACTAACATCGATCTTTAAAAATAAAGATATGGTACAAAAACGGCGATAAAACCGTTCTGTCGACTATTCTCCTCAGTTTGCGGTGCGCGTGTACGGACACGGCTGGCCACACTCTCTTGCGTAAAAGCAAGTTTTGTTTTAACCGGTGCAGAACCGGGACGTCGTATTTCAGCTTTTTCGTTAACACCATCGCTTTGGTCTTATGCGCGGCGAAACGCAGCTTATTTCGGGCACCCCACTTCGACACTATGTCTAGCGTCTCATTGGCTTTCTGCTGCAGGGGACCGGTCTCATGGTCTGAGAATACCAGGACGATGTAGTCTGCAAAAGCTTGGCAATATACCCCCATACTAGTCAATTAGTGAAGGAACAAGTCTAGGATCAGGTTCCAGAACGTCGGTCCGGCAATTGAGCCCTGAACGCATCCTTTGTTGGTTCCCTTCTCGCTAGTCACTCTGGCGTAGTTGACTTTTACGTGGCGGTCTTTTAAGTAAGAGGCGTCGAGAGTGTACGAATTTCTGGGATATTGTTTGGCCACCATCTGTTTTTTTAATGCAGGCCACCATGCGTTATCGAAGGCCCCCTCTATGTCCAATGATACCAAAAGCACTATCTTCTTTGCTTTGATTTCGGCACGTATGTGCCCCATTAGGTCATAGAGGGCGTCCTCGGTACCACGCTGTGGCATAAACCCGTACTGGCTTTTAAGGAGTGTTGGATAGAAGTGCCACTGCAATCTGCCTACCAGGAGTTTTTCCACGATTTTTCCGAAGACAGATAGGAGACCTATTGGCCGGTACGACTTTGGACTGGTGTAGTCGTCCTTGCCTGGCTTGCGGGGGAAGGACACTTGGGCGACTTTCCACTGCCTCGGAAAGTGTGATAGCGACAGACATCTGTTTGCTATCGCCAAGAACACTTCCCTGTTGCAGTTTATTGCCGCTGTGCAGATGTCCGCCGGTAATCCATCGGGACCGGGGGCCTTCTTCGGATTTTGGTCTTGCAGGACCATATTCAGCTCTGTGATTGTAAAGGGTGGATCGTCGGCGGACATTTCTTGTGGATTGTCCACCCTCGCAAGTTGTCTCAGTGCACTGTGGTACGGTCTTTCGCCATCTGTCGAGTCATCTGGGTAAAAGGTTTTTGCCAGTAGGTCGGCTGATTGCTGTGGACTAAAAGTTTCCACTGCGGTATTTCTCAGGAGAGTGTCATCCTGCCTTCTGGTTGTCTTCCTTAGTACCCTGTAGACGCCGTCCCACATGCTCTCTCGGTCTTGCCTTGTACAGAACTCCCTCCAGCTTGCAGTGGCAGCTTCTGTCGCTGCTGAGGTGTACTTATTTTTTGCCGTGACGTAAATTTTTATAGCGTGTTTTATAGTTTAGATGCAGTTTTGCCTTGACGAAGCAGGCCTTTGCTTCCGCAGTTCGGTCAGAATATTTAATATTTGGCGGTGAGAGTGTGTCGACAGACTTTCTTATTTGTGTCACTGCCACACTCTCTTGCGTAAAAGCAAGTTTTGTTTTTATTTTTGCAGGGCCGGCCTGTGACATCTGTTCAATTGCAGCGAGATCGGGGCTGCTGTTTGGGGCTTCCCAGTTCTCTATACTGCGTCTAACATTTGAGGAAACAACTGCTCCAGGTTTAGGCGGTGACTTTTTGCCTCCGGCTGCTTTTAGCGGAGTTCTATGGCCGAACATGTTGGAGAGTATGCGTCAAATAATAAAATACGACAATAGGGACAGTAAAGTAAAGATAAAATGATAAATAAAATAAAAGAAAAAGAATGTACGCACAAAATAAATAAAATATTTAAAACTTTTAAAATCGCACAAGTACTAATCGCTTAGATAGTTTTTACAAACAAACTTTGTAAAAAAAAAAAAAAAATGTTTCTCTAATTGAGCACTACCCTAAGAAACCTTATTATGGGTAGCGGTCAGGGGCTCTGTGTTGGTCTAAAGGTCAATTTTTACTAACAGAGCCTGTTTTTGTTGACTTCACATAAATGGCTCTATGTAGAGTCGATCCAATATTATCACTGCATAGAGTCCGCCAAGCCCGTTCTAACAAACCCAAACACCCTCGTGTTTGGGTAACTAGCTCCAAGGGTTCCGGAGCAATTCAAGTTGAAGCCAATGAACTGAAAACACCTGTGCTTAGGCTTGTTTTACTGCGTTCGACAAGATCCATGCAGTGGTATACCTTTCAGGCTGAAAAAAATTTCCCCCCTGAAAACGCCTGAAAGCCAACCCACTCGCAAGATAAATAAAAGGCGATTCTCACAGAGAAAACCCCACTACTCCACGACCCTCCGTTGCGAAGATATAGGTGTTTGTATTATGACAAGATGGAGGCACAACTGTCAAAGTCAGACTTTGGCAGGTAATATCTCCGTTCCAGATGGTCGCAAACCCAGCGAGTTTGAACTCTCCTATCCTGGCCTAAGCTCGCCTATATACTGAAACCGTTTTTAGGACCCTGTCATTTTATTGGCTCAAAACCACCTGAAAGATGTAGGATAAGGAAGGCAAGGAGCCCTTGTGTCTAAAATCAAAATCCGCAACCTCCTACGACTCCTGGTTCAGGAGTTATTGCGGTTTGAAGTCAAACAAGATGGCCGCCGAACTGTCAAAAGTCAGATTTAGAGGCCCGTAATTTCGGAACCCTTCGTCGGAGAAAGTTCGGGTTTAAAAGAAAAACTTTTCAGGTCAAAAGCTCCTGCAACCTAACTATTGCTAAAGTCCATACAACGTCTCAACTTAAGGCGAAAAGCCGAGTGCAATCGGCCTGGTAGTTCCTGAGATATAGCAAGTTGAAATTTTGAACCCAAAAAACCAAAACGGTGGAATTTAAAAAAATTCTCAGTTTTGAAGATAATTAGCCTGTGTTTGGGCTTAAGTCACAAAAGACGTATTGAACCCTGTTCCGAAGTCAAAATTTGTTATTTCGTGTTAGATTTGGAATAAATGACTAAAAATAAAAAAAAAAACGATATCTCAGGATCCACCAATTTTTTAAAACTATTAATTTGATAAAACTAAATAGTAACAAAGATTTTTTTTTTTTTAAAATTGAATTATTTATAAAATTAATTATATTTTAAAAACTGTTAACTTAAAAAATATCTGAAATTCACAATTTGTGTTCAACTAATAAGCGCGCCAAAAACTGCAGTTGAAGATTTTAAAAGTGGCTTATATCCGGAGATATTAGGGTCTAATTTTATAGATTTCAAAGTCCTTGTAAAAATCAGATATAATAGGTAAGATAAAAATATTTGCAGTACCAGTCTTGAGTATAAAGGAAGATTACAGCTGCAAAGTTTCAGTCGCCTGGCTCTGCGTTTTCAGATTGAAGATTTAGCTTCTGAACTTAACCTCAATTTATGAGGTTTTTTCGGGTTTTCACACTGGTGCACTGCAATCCGAAAGTAAAAATCACAGGGGCATGTAGATTTCACTTTGCCCAGCACAAAGACACCTCACTCGTATAAATCGGACAATTTTATACCGGTTTTTAGATTTTTTATGTACGGAGCGTCACCAAAAACGATCCGACCGCTACGAGGGTTGGGGGGATACTGGTTGGGTTAGGTTAGGTTAGGTTACGAGGCGGGTTGTGCACTGGCCGGATCTCCGCCCTGGGAACTGCAGGTGAGAGTCCTCGCCTCACTGTACCGGTGGCGCGAGGAGATGAGGACGCGGCGTGGTGAACCGATGCAGCGCGAGATCGAGCTGCGTCGGTCTCAGCTCCAATAGGTCATGGTGGCGGAATGGCGGGACAGGCTTCTGCGCCCTACCGCCTCGCCACCGTCGATGCGATCCGACCAGTGCTCGACAAATGGCTCGGGAGGAAGCACGGCTCCCTGTCATTTAGGGCGACGCAGATGCTCTCGGGGCATGGCTGCTTCGGGAAGTACTTGTGTCGCATAAACAGGGAGCCGGACGCTCGGTGCCATCACTGCACCGACTGTCGTGAGGACACGGCGCAACCCACCCTGGCAGAGTGTGCCGCATGGGAGGAGCAGCGCCGTGTCCTTGTATCTGAAGTGGGCCACGACCTGTCGCTGCCGACCGTCGTTTGTTCGATGGTCGGGGGCGTCGAGTCGTGGGATGCGGTGATCTCCTTCTGTGAAGCCGTAATTTCGCAGAAGAAGGCTGCGGAGAGGGAGAGGGAGGCCGTGGCCACTCTTCCGTGCCGCAGCAGGCGAACCGGGCGTCGGTGGAGGGCAGACAACGCCCTCTTCCAGCCCCCATAAAGAGGTCCGGAGGGACGGTGGACTCGGGGTCGTCCGCCGTCCCCCATCCAGCAAGAACCGAGGCGGCGGCGCGTAGTGTTCCACGCGCGCCCCTATTGGACGTCGCGGGGGGAGGACACCTCACACTCCCCGCGGGCTTGAGGTGGCTTGCGTAGGCGGGCCAGCACAAGCCGAGGATCATGGATGGCGCATCAGCTCCCACAATCCCCGGTCCAAGTGTGGGAGGGAACACCGAGGTGGTTTTTAGTCAGTAAGAGTCTGACAGACCCCTTCGTCCGCCCCAGGCGAAGGACATCCATGAGGATTTTCCACCCCGGCAACAAAAAAAAAAAAAGGTTAGGTTAGGTTAGGTTAGGTTAGGTTTCGGTTACGATTGGGTGCTGAGGGGCGAGCTCCAACCGGGTGTGGACCTGACGTGTTACGCAGACGACACGCTGGTCACGGCCCGGGGAAGCTCGTATAGGGAGGCAGCGTTGCTGGCGACGGCAGCGGTTTCACGGGTGGTGAGCCGCATACGCCGCCTGGGCCTGGAGGTGGCTCTCAACAAGTCGGAGGCTATGGTCTTTCATGGCCCCCGACGGGCGCCGCCGCCGGGATCACACATCGTGGTCGGGGGGGTCCAAATCGCTGTCGAGTCCACCTTGAAGTACCTAGGATTGGTGCTCGACAGCCGATGGGACTTTGGCCCTCACTTTCGGCAGCTGACGCCAAAGTTGATGGGCGCAGCGGGCGCGCTCGCAACGCTGCTTCCTAATCTAGGGGGCCCGAGCACTGCCTGTAGGCGACTGTACTTGGGCATCGTGCGATCCATGGCCCTGTATGGGGCCCCGGTATGGGCTTCTGACCTGACGGCCGGCAGCATCGCAATCCTGCGAAGACCACAGAGAGCGATGGCCGTCAGGGCTATCAGGGGGTATCGCACGATCTCCTACGAGGCGGGCTGTGTACTGGCCGGTTCTCCGCCCTGGGAACTGGAGGCGAGAGTCCATGCCTCACTGTACCGGTGGCGCGAGGAGATGAAGACGCGGGGTGGTGAACCGATGCAGCGCGAGATCGAGCTGCGTCGGTCTCAACTCCGCGAGGTCATGGTGGCGGAATGGCGGGACAGGCTTCTGCGCCCTACCGCTGGCCTCGCCACCGTCGATGCGATCCGACCAGTGCTCGACGAATGGCTCGGGAGGAAGCACGGCTCCCTGTCGTTTAGGGCGACGCAGGTGCTCTCGCGGCATGGCTGCTTCGGGAAGTACTTGTGTCGCATAAACAGGGAGCCGGACGCTCGGTGCCATCACTGCACCGACTGTCGGGAGGACACAGCGCAACACACACTGGCCGAGTGTGCCGCATGGGAGGAGCAGCGCCGTGTCCTTGTATCTGAAGTGGGCCCCGACCTGTCGCTGCCGGCCGTCGTTCGTTCGATGGTCGGAGGCGTCGAGTCGTGGGATGCGGTGATCTCCTTCTGTGAAGCCGTAATTTCGCAGAAGGAGGCTGCGGAGAGGGAGAGAGAAGCCGTGGCCACTCTTCCGTGCCGCAGCAGGCGAACCGGGCGTCGGCGGAGGGCAGACAACGCCCTCTTCCAGCCCCCATAAAGAGGTCCGGAGGGATGGTGGACTCGGGGTCGTCCGCCGTCCCCCATCCTGCAAGACCCGAGGCGGCGGCGCGTAGTGTTCCACGCGCACCCCTATTAGACGTCGCGGGGGGAGGACACCTCACACTCCCCGCGGGCTTGAGGTGGCTTGAGGTGGGCACTAGCCGGGGATCATGGATGGCGTATCAGCTCCCACGATCCCCGGTCCAAGTGTGGGAGGGAACACCGAGGTGGTTTTTAGTCAGTAAGAGTCTGACAGACCCCTTCGCCTGCCCCAGGCGAAGGACATCCATGAGGATTTTCCACGCCGGCAACAAAAAAAAAAAAAAAAAAAGGTTAGGTTAGGTTAGGTTAGGTTTTTTTTTTTTTTATAATAATTCACACACGCCACTCCCTACCCTAAGCAGGGTCGTTGTATAATCATGTTTCAATAATAAATGTGTGAGTTTTAGTCTCAATATGTTAATATTTATTTATATACATGTTTTTGTTGGTAAAGTTGTGTTTTTATTGGATCTTTATATTTATGTTCGTTTCTTTCAGTTACTTCTTTCTTTCCTCAAGGGTTGCGCAAACCCTTGGTGTAAACCAATACATTGCGCTTTCTTGAGGCTTTTCTACTGTTATTAACTTACTTCATTTCCTGTTGAATTATGTATATATTAAATTTGATATTATATGTTATATGTCGTATGTTTAATAGTAGTCATTATTATCTCGTTAATATATTGCTTTACTTATTTCTGCTTATCACCACCTTTGCTACTTCCCTTGCGTACTTTAGGAATATCATTCTTGTCTTGTTTCCAGCCATTATACCCCTCATTGTATTCCTATTTATGGACTGCTCGAGTTCCTGTTCGCTATCGTGTCTCGCCCGACCGAAGATCGGGCAGTCGAGCAAGACATGTAGGGCAGATTCGTCCACTCCAGAGGCGCAGGCGCACGATGGGTCCTGCTTGCAGTTGAATCTGGCTAGGTATTCGGAGAACCCACCGTGCCCTGTTAATATCTGTGTCGTGACACTGTCAAACTTTATTTTGCGAATGGCTCTATGGCCTTCAATAGCATCCGGGAAGAAGACTTTCGTTGTCCCGGCAGTTTCCCCTGACTGATACCTCTGGTTCCATTCGTCAAGGGACCCACGTCTGATTTGTCCCCTGACGAACGAGACCGGGCACTTGTCATAGTCAGGGGTGCGTTTCAAGATGAGGGCGGCCATTTTGGCTAAACAATCAGCGCGTTCATTGCCCGCAAGTCCCGCGTGTGCCTTCAGCCAGAACAAAGACACAGTTTTGCTCTGGCCGAAGGCTGTTCGGAGATTCTTGCGGGCCTCGACCGCCAGAGGATGCGGGGAGCCGTTGTTAACAATTGTCTCCAGCGCAGATCTGGAGTCGCTGTATATTGCGAAGCTCCGCTGAGCACCTCGAATTATGTCATCCGTGGCTCTGCATACGGCCAGGAGTTCCGCCTGATAGACGGTGCCGTAAGATGGCAGTTTAAGTTTGACGGCCTTGGTTTCCACCGCTCCCTCCCAATAAGATATTGCGGCTCCAACCTTACCGTCAATTTTACTGCCATCTGTAAATATCTTTACGGCAAAGTCGCTGTTAGCGTTAAGCTCCTCCTCGTCTATCAAGCTCTTGAACTCCAGGTGTATATGTGTCGCCGGGTGTCCATTTTCGGTATGCCCCGCTCTCCGCTCGACCTCCCTGCCTGCTAGATCTGGCCGGGGTACTCCCCTCTTTGCCTCATACAAGGCGGCTGCCTCCTGTATACGGATATCGAGTGGGAGAATCCCGGCAAGAAGCAACGCCGCGTTCAGGGAGACCGTGCGGTAGGCTTTGCAGAGCTTCTGCGCGAATCCACGTTGGATGGCATTCAATTGTTTTTTAGCTCCCAGCTTCCTCACTGCCGGTGCCCAAGCGCTCGCCGCGTACATAACCACTGGTTCTATAACGGCATTGTAGATTATTCTTACGACATCTGCGTGGAGGCCCCAACTGATCTTGGCCGCCCTCGACAGCTGTCCGTATATATTAACGACCTTTTTACATATATTATTAATATGCTTGTTAAATGTCAGGCAGCTGTCGATGGTTAGGCCAAGGATTTTTATTTCCTTCGACATGCCAATACTGACCCCGCCCATGGTCAGGAGTGGTTCGTCATATTTGAGCTTTCGCGTAACCACCATCGCTTGTGTTTTATGGGGTGCAAACTTTAACTTATTTTTGATTCCCCACTCCCCAACATAGGCAAGGGCAGCATTGGCCTGTCTTTGAACCTCCAACGCAGTGTCTCCGTCGATAACCAGGACTATGTCGTCGGCGAACGCCTGGCAATAGACGCCCCTGTCAGTCAGCTCCTTCAGGAGTGGGTCGAGGACGAGGTTCCACAGGATTGGGCCTCCTATGGAGCCCTGGACACACCCCTTGGACGTGCTTACGGAGTGTGTCTCCCCGCCATATCTAACCTCGACTCTTCTGTCCTGAAGGTAGCTGTCGATCACCCTTCTAATATTGCCGGGACAGTTCTCCTCCTTGAGCCTGACCCTTATGGCCGGCCACCATGCGCTATCGAAGGCTCCCTCTATGTCCAATGAGATCACGGTTAGCAGCTTTTTCAACTTGAGCTTACCTCTTATGTGTCCCATTAGGTCATAGAGGGAGTCTTCGGTGCTCCTTTGGGGCACAAAACCGTACTGGCGGGCGCTCATTTTGGAGAGAAGATGCCATTTCAATCTCCCCACGATCATCTTCTCGAGCACCTTGCCTAAGACCGGGAGCAGGCCGATTGGCCTATAAGACTTTGGCTGGAAGTAGTCTTCTTTGGCGGGCTTCCGCAGGACAACGACGGCCGCTTCCTTCCAGAGTTTCGGGAAGTGGCCCAGCTGTAAGCACTTATTAGTGATGGCCAGGAAAGTCTTTGGGTCCTGCGAAACCACTCGCGCGCAGATGTCTGCCGTGAAACCATCAGCACCCGGGGCCTTTTTCGGATTGAAGCTTTCCATGGCCACTCTCAGCTCCTGCTCCGTGAACGGGGGGTCATGGTTGTCATCATGTTCCCCACTCACGGATTCGGCTTCACGTCGAGTGGCCTGGTGGTCTGCATTATCTTCACTTTCAAGATCCTCCGGGTAGAAGGTTTCAGCAAGTAGTCTCGTCGACTCTTTCAGGCTCAGGAACTTTCCATTACATTTTAAGGGGACGTCTTCCAATCGTTTTGACGTGCGGCCGATCACCCTATAGATGCCTTCCCAAAGCCCTTCCTTGTCCTGCTTCCCGCAGAACTCCTTCCAGCTTTGAGTCTGGGCATCACGGGTCTTGGCAAGGTACTCGGTCTTTTTCTGCAGGTACTCGTCTATCACCCCGGCCTTTCGGGAGGGGGCCGCGCAGCGTATTCGTCTCTTCCTGGTGGCAACTTCCCGTTTAAGGGCAGCTAACTCGTCGGACCACCACGGCAAGGTGAGCCTTGTGTGTGATTTTATGAGTGGTATGTTTTCGGTGCATGCATTGTGTATGTTTTTTGTGAGTGTGTTTATTATGTTTTCAAGTTGTTGAGTGTTAGTGATTGCTGTAACTTCTGACGGACTGATTGAATGCTCTGCATTTAACTGGGCCAGTTTCTCACGAAACTGGCTCCAGTTTGCCTTTTTGGTGTTATACAGCCTCGTCGTCCGTTGTGTGTATGTAGACCCACCTCTTACCACCGTTATGGTCCGAGTTTGTCAGGTCCTGGTCAACTTTCCAGTCTTCCACCAGGTCGAGCATGTCAATCGGGGAAGCGGTGATGTCGACATAGCTGGTGTACGTATTCCCCCCCCGCACGGTTTCGAAGGTCGGGGTGTCACCAACATTCAGCATCTGCAAACCGATTTGATCAAGAGCACCCATCAGACCGTCTCCCCTGGAGTCCGTTCTCCCACTACCCCACCAGACGCTCTTAGCATTTGAGTCTCCCCCGATCAACAGTTTCGTCGAGCCCGACATCGCTGTTTTCCTAAGCTGCTCCAAGTATGGCTCTATGGGCGTGTTTGGCTCGAAGTAGAAGGAGGCCAGTGTTATTTCCCAGGCAGCCGTCCTTATTTTCACGACCACGATATTGTCGGTCGTGAAATCTGGGCATTGTATGACTTCAATGTCTTTATTGAAGACGGCTATTGCCGCCTTTACAGTGCCTCCTGGACGGCCGCCGTTCTGGAAAATCCTGGCCCCCCTATATGATGTTCCAACACTACCCACATATGGTTCCTGGAGCAGCGCAACCGTAATTCCGCGACGGGCGGCCTCTAACATGAGCTCGTCCGTGGCCAGTCGCATTCTTTGCAAGTTTGCTTGGACGAATCCATGCTTCTTAACTTCTTCACGGGGGAGTACTCTCGGCATATTGACCACGGTGGCGCCCTCAGCAGTACGCGACGGTGGATCGCGCTATTGCATCCCACCGTCTGCGCAACGGGCAATCCGTGCTAAATCCGTTATGACTCAGATTGTCAAGGCCCGCTTTTTTGCAATTACAGCATCTAGGGGGCTCCCCGGCCAGACGCGATGAGCACTCCGCTCTGAGGTGAGCGTCACCGCAATGCGAACAGAGATCATCTTTTCCGGTGCATTGTTTTCTACCGTGGCCGAAACCAAGGCATTTCGTGCACTGCACAAGGGGGGTCTGATCGAACACCCTCACCCTTTGCAAATCTATGTGTGCACGTCCTGCCTCGGTTAGGGCCCGCCACACCGGGGGAGAAACCTGTACCACTATGTGGCTCTCATGCGGGTTTCGTGCTCGCCTGCGGTATTTTACTGCGACCCTCACCTCATTTTCCTTCAGCTCGCCCAGGAGGTGCTGATTCTGTTTGAGGATCGCTCTGGTGATGTCCTCGTCGGTGTTATATGATAAGACATCCGTCAATATCACCAGAGGATCCCTGTTTACAGCCTTCTCTATTTTGAGTCCAGTCGCTGAGTCCCCCAGTCTGTTTTTTACCATTTGGAGTTCTTGGCGAGTTTGGCACCCGATCATTACCTTTTGGTCCCGCGCCTTACGGACCTTGTCGACACGAATACCCGTCTCCCTGGCATCCACCGCGATCCTGATTTTATCTACGACAATGCTACTGGTGTCACTCTTGTTATCAGAGCTTATAATAAGCGAGTGCAGCGGCCGCGGCGGTACAAATTGTTTACCTGCCGCGACACGCGCATAACTCCGACCACGAGGGGAGGGGAGGGAAGCAGGGGGCAACCCAGTTTTTTGGGTGTCAAGTTTTTCACAGAGTGTGCGTGTAAAGAGCGAACACTCTGCTATTTGTTTTCTGTTTTCCTTCACCTCCCCCAGTACGCCCATCATAGTTGGCTCCCCCTGCCTCTCCATCGCCCGCTGCAGTTTCTCCATCTTCTCGCTGCTCTCCTTCACCAGCGCGCTATGCTCCGCTAGCGTAACGAGCAGCGAGTTAACCTCCGGAAGGCTCTTGGGCGCTTCTGGTGGAGGTGTTGCCTTAATGGCATCCTCCCTTACCAGCTCAGCCCCTTTCGCTTGTACTGCAGCTGCCGCCTCTTCCTTCACCAGCTGGTACAGCCGTTCCACCGATTGGGTGATCCCGGCTTTTAGGTCTGCCCTCAAATTGCGCGAATCACCAAGGTGCGACTTCGCGCGCAGAAGGCAGTTGCGAGCTTCAGTCACCCGATCGGTGAGTTTGTTCGGCTGCAGCTGGCTTGTCCCCGGTGACGTTCCCAGAGTTTCAGTGGAGATTCGGCGCGCCACAGCCTTGTTGTCTGACTGAGACGTGGCGCGCTTTGTGGACTTTTGGGGGGCCGTCACAGTCGGGGCTGCTTTCTTGGGTGAGTGTGTGACAGCTGATGGAGGGGGCTGAGATTCCGCCATCTTTCCATTTTCCCACTCACCAATACTTCGCCTCACACTAGAGGCTCGAGTTGAAGCACTGGGAGGGGAGATTTCCCTCTCGAAGGTCAGAGAGAGCGCCGAAATCGATGGAGAGACATGGGGACCCACGGAGGCTTTCTTGGCTGGGGTCCTCGAGAGAAACATGGTGGAGGAGCAGAATTTAAAGTAAATAAATAATTTAAGTACCTATCTTATCTTATCTTGTGTGGGGCTGGCCTTAAAACCAGAGCACTTCGACCCTTCTGGATCTTTTGTGCTTTTTAAGTACCTATAATAAATATTAATAATAATAAATGAATGAAAATTAGTACTGATCCCTGTAAAGGGGGGGGTCAGTAAGTCCTTGAAGTAATTTGTCAAAACAGGACCTCAACAGAGGTGTCAATATAATACTCAGAAGAGGTGTCAATCAAGTCCTCAAAAGAGGTGTCAGTATATATTATATAATAATTAAATAAAGGCTAAAAGTTTTTTTTTTTTTTCACATCTGCTCTACGTAGAGTCACTGCCTCCTATACCCTCTGCCCTAAGAACTCTATAAAAAAACTCGCCAAATATATCTGGGTGACTCTACAAAAATAGAGTCACTCTCCAATCTTAAAAATGTCTACTCTATTAGATAGAGCCGGTTCGTCCGAAGCTAATAAAGGTAACGCGGTCCCTCTATGTCAATTCTATCGGAAGATACGGCCGTTTAACTAGAAACAAGATGGCGGACCAAGATGGCGGCCGTAACTTTGATGCTTTATATCTCCAGACCTACTAGTCGCAGAAGAGAGTGTTTATGTAGAGTTAAAAATTTAATTTAGGAACTCTACCAAAACAAGTCCCTCCCGAAGAGCTCGGGTCCAGTTGTACAACTTACTGATACCCTCCCCTCTGTCAGGTTCTCACCCCAGAAATCTATCTTTCTCTCTGCTCTATGTAGAGAAGAGAAATGTCAAGGAAAAATGTAGAGCTCGGTACTCTACACTATTTGGAAAAAACCGCAACAAAATTGGCCTAATGGTTACCGAGATAATGAATTTTGAAATTTATTCTAAATTTGAGTTTACGTAATTTGAAACCGAAAATGACCCCCCGAATTTTGAAGCTAAATTTTTAAAATTCAAAACTTAAAGAGATTTTGTATAAAAAATAGGATCTGCGGTGAGAAGAAACCTACAGCACCCTTATTTCCTGAGAAACTACTCCCTAAAATTTAACAATTTTGTGTTTCCTTCTGTCCCAAAATAATTGAATATTTCTTTTAGGCCTAAAAATCTAAAAAGGTTGTGCCGAATTCTTTACTTAATTTCCTATACCTAGCTTTTTTTATTTTTTAAGAAATATTTATATTTAATTATATATCCTAATTTGAAATATTTTTGGTCAAATTTTCCAAGTTTTTACGAATTTTCCTAAAATATCCTTATATAATGTACTTATATCTAATAAAGTTTTTGTATAATACTGTATCTGCTACTGCTGATTTAACTGCAGTATTTCCGGGCACCAGGCGGTTTTTATTCTATCGTTTTTGATGCAATAATTCCTGGGGTAGTTTTTACCTAGTTTCACGCGAAATTAAATAACTGGTTAGGTTAGGTTAGGTTAGGTTAGGTTTTTTTTTTTTTTTTAAATTTCTCTACCTCTGACATAATCAGAGCCTAATACGTAGCTAGTTCTCTTTCATACCAGTTCTCGCTAGCTTTCCTCTCGCACTTTTATTCCGCATACTGTTTCTTTCTTTCATCCTTCCTCTATCAATCTTTTAATGGGTGGGGATCCCATTTTCTTACTGTTTGCGTCTGACCTGACTAATTTGTAGCCCATACATTTTTTGTTTTTCTTTTATTGCGGGTAAATAATACTCTGATTGCTTTTATTAACGCAAATACATAGATCTTACTTGCTAAGGTACATTTTATTACTTATATTTAATTACAGTTCTACATTATACTTAAAGCATTCTAACGTTACAATTTTATTTGTTTACTTGGAGTTCTTCCAGTCCACATGTATTTTATAAGTTTTTTAGGGGATAACAATATAAACTTAACTATTTCTTCTTAAAGGTTCTAGGTTCTTATATTCTAGTTACATTCGGCTTATTTTACTTGTTTCTTATATCTATCTGTTACTTGTTCTTAATTTCTATTTAGTTTTACTGCTCACAATACTTATTGTTTAATTACTTATCTATCAAGTTTTGTATGCATAACTAATATATCTTACTATATTGTGGTTGCATACTCTACCGATCGGTTCTGTTACGTTTTATTGCTTTTTTGGCAATTTTTACGCAGTATTCTAAAAATATTTTCCCCTTTTTTCCCAACATTATCTCCCCTATACTGTCCTCGTTTATATCTATATCAATTTCTTGTTCTATTTGGTTCTTTTCGTATGCATATGCAGGACAGCGAAAGGTGTGGTATTGACTCTGCAGTATTTGGGTCACAGATGCACGATGGACTCTCCTTACACTTGAATCGATACAAGTATTCAGAGAATCCACCGTGCCCCGTCATGACCTGAGTCAAGTTCCCGTTTATTTGCAGCTTCCTTATGATCTTGTACGCCGCCACCGCATCTGGAAAGAACATCCTTGTCACTGAGGCCGCTGTGCCGGTTCTGTATCGGTTGTTCCACTCATCAAGCGTTGCCGAACGAATGCAACGCTTGACGAAAGACACAGGACAAAGATCATACTCTGGCTTTTTTTGCTCGAAATGGCAGCCTCCTTTGCCAGCTGATCCACCCTTTCGTTGCCCTCAATCCCCGCGTGAGCTTTAATCCAGAACAAGTCGACTACCTTGTTCTGGAGAGAAACGGCTGTTAAGTTCTCCCTTGCTTCCACTGCTAGGGGATGAAGGCAACTGTGGTTTTTCACTGTCATGAGGGCTGCCATTGAGTCACTATAAATGCCAAAGCTGGACGCCGCACTCTTCCGAATTTCCCCAGTTGCCTTGCATATCGCCAAGAGCTCCGCCTGGTAGACCGTGCAGTAGTTTGGTAACGCCAGCTTGAGGGCACGTGTTTCGGCCTCGCTGTTCCACAAGGACAGCGCAGCACCGACACGCCCCCCAATTTTGCTTCCGTCGGTGAAAATTCTCACCTCCGGTTTGGCGCTGGCGTCGACTTGCTCCCGGTCCACCAGACTTTTGAACTCCAGGTCGATACGCTTGGCGGGGTGCGGAGACCTCAGCGCGGGCTCTGGCCGCTCCATCTCCCTGTCCCTCAGCATTGGCAGTGACACTCCCCTCTTGGCCTCATAGAGTGAGGCCATCTCACGAGCTCGGAGATCCAGAGGAAGTATCCCTGCCAACAGAAGTACTGAGTTGAGTGAGACGGTGCGGTACGCCTTGCACATTTTCTGTGCAATCCCTCGCTGCACGACGCCCAGCTGCTTTATGATACCCAGCTTACCTGCCGCTGGAGCCCATACACTGGCGGCGTACAGGATAATCGGCTCTATCGTGGCTATGTAGATGATTTTTATAATATCGGGGTTTAGTCCCCAGCTAATCTTTGCTGCCCTGCACAGCTGTTTGTGAACCCTGATCGCCTTTTGGCAGACGTTCCTTACGTGCGTGTTGAAGGTCAACTTGTCGTCGACGGTGACACCCAGGATCTTTATCTCTTTGGCCATGGGTACTTCGACCCCGCCCATGCTCAGTCGTGGGGTGTCGTATTTCAGTTTTCGCGTGATAGTCATCGCGTTGGTTTTTTGAGGCGCAAATTTTAACTTATTATCGACACCCCACGTCCGAACATGTTCGAGGGCGATGTTTGCCTTTCTCTCTATTTCCATTGCTGTGTCACCGTCGAAGACATGGACCACGTCGTCCGCGAACGCCTGCACGTGGACCTCTTTATTAGTCAGGCTTTTTAGAAGGGGATCCAACAGAAGGTTCCAGAAGTCCGGGCCTCCGATGGAGCCCTGTACACAGCCTTTGTTCGTGCCTTTGGAGAATTCTTCGCCCGCATACCTAACCCTGACCCTTCTGTCCGTCAAGTAGCTGTCGATGACCCTCCTCAAGTTGAGAGGACACTTTTCCTCAGCCAGCTGGATCCTTATTGCTGGCCACCAGGCGCTGTCGAAAGCTCCCTCTATGTCCAAGGATATTAGCACGACAGTCTTTTTAAGGTCGAGTTTGCCCTTAATGTGCTTTATTAGATCATAGAGGGAGTCCTCGGTGCTCTTCTGGGGCATGAATCCGTACTGGCGAGTACTCATCCTTGGTAGAATATAGAACTTGAGGCGAGCCATCAACATCTTCTCGTACATCTTACCCAAGACCGGAAGGAGGCCTATGGGCCTATATGATTTTGGGGTGGTGTAGTCTGATTTCCCTGGTTTCTGTAGCACCACCACCGTGGCCTCCTTCCAAGTCTTCGGAAAATACCCGAGTTTTAGACACTGGTTCAGAAGCGCCAGGAAGGCATCGGGCGCCCCTCCAATGGCTTGGCTGCATATATCGGCTGTGAGGCCATCTATTCCCGGAGCCTTCTTGGGATTGAAGGATTCGCAGGCAATACGCAATTCTGTAGGCGTGAAGGGTGGGTCTTGCGAGTCCTCCTCCTCGTCCTTATTCGCCACTTCGGCTTTTGCCCTGATACTTCTGTGATGAATGTTATCGGTACATAAGAGGTCTTGTGGGTAAAAAGTCTCCGCGATAAATTTCACGGAGCCCTCTGCGTCAAGCACTTTACCGTCTTTCATCATAGGCAAGTCCACCCCTCTTTGCGTCGTCCTTCCAATAACCCTGTATATCCCCTCCCATACCCCTTCCCTGTCCTGCTTGGTGCAGAACTCTTTCCAACTCTCGGTTTGAGCTCGAGCTGCCTCTACCTCATATTCCATCTTTTGTTTTAGGTACTCTTCGACAACCATCGGTCTTCGAACTAGGGCAGCGCATCGCACTCTCCTTTTGCAGGTGGCGACGCTCCTTTTCATTACAGCGAGTTTCTCCGACCACCACGGCATGGTAAGCTTATCTTTGACTTTTTTATTAGGCATTGCTTCGCGGCATGATTCCTGTATGATTTTAGTAAATTTTTCGGTGGTGACGTCCAATAGTTGTGTATTATTAATTTGTTCTATTGTTGTTTTTTGGAATTTAGAGTCTATTTTCAATTGGGCGAACTTCATATGAAATTTTTGCCAATTGGCTTTTTTGGTGTTGAAGATGCGCGTGGTTCTTTCTATATGAACTCCTTTCGCTCTCTCCAGCCTAAAGTCAAAGAGTATGCCATTGTGGTCGGACCTCGTGAGGCCCTCGTCTACTCTCCAACGCTCCGCCAAACCTAAAATGTTGTCGGAGCTATGTCGACTTAACCGCATGGTTAAGTCGACATAGCTACTGATGCGCTGACCTCCCCTGATGGTGTCGAAGGTTGGAATTTCCCCTACATTGAGGATATTCAGTCCGAGCCCACCGAGAGTTCCACACACATCCTCTCCCCTGCGGTCAACCACCATGCCCCTCCCACCAGGTGTTTTTCGCATTGGCGTCCCCTCCAACAAGAAACAGTTTTGAGCCGTTTTCCATACCTATCCGTCGCAGTTGATTTAGGTAAGGTTCCACCGGCTTATCTGGCTCGAAATAAAAGGAGGCGAGTGTGATCTCCCAAGCACTGGTTTTGATTCCCACCACGGCTATGTTTTCCGTGGTGAGTTCCGGGTATTGTATGACTTTTATGCTCTTGTCAAAGACTGCAATTGCAGCCTTTACAATCCCATCTCCAGTACCAGTGTCTTGGAAGATCCGCACTCCCCTCTGGCTTTTCATGTTTCTTGCGCTACCGACATATGGCTCCTGTAGGAGCGCTACAGAAAGCCTCCGCTTCTCTGCCTCCAACAACAGCTCGTTGGTCGCTAATTTTTTCCGTTGGAGGTTGGCCTGTGCGAATTTAAGGGCGATTTTTTCCCCTGGTGCGCCCTTAGCAATATGCAGTGGTTGACCGCGCTATTGCATCCCATTTACGGCGGACAGGGCAGTCGGAACTAAAGGCGTTATGCTCTTTGTTCAGCAGGTTGGCTCTCTCACAGTTCCTGCAGACTGCCGTGCCCCCCGTCATCCAGTCTGGGCATTCGGTTTTAAGGTGAGGACCGCCGCAGTGGCTGCACAAGTCCGCTTTCTCTGTACAGTGCTTTCGCCCGTGCCCGTAGGCCAAGCAACGAGTGCACTGCATGAGTGGAGTCTGATCTTCGGCCCTAACTCTCTGCAGGTCTATATGGACGTATTCCTTTTTAGTCACTCGCCGCCATAACTGGGGGGACGTGCTCAGCACTATATGTACAGAGTGCGGGTTCCTTGTTTTCCTTCTATACCTCACTTCCACTCTGTCTTCCCCATCGCGGAGGCCCCGAAACACATCCCGATTCTGATTTCTCAGGGCCTTTTGGACGTCTTCGTTAGGTTAGGTTAGGTTAGGTTAGGTTAGGTTTTTTTTTTTTTTTTTTTTCCTATTTTCCTCCAACGTAATCGGAGTCATTGCTACGCCTTATAATTACTACTCATTCATTCAAGTTCTCGCTCGTATGCCTCTCGTACTTTTATTCTTCATACTTGATCTTTCTTCCATCCGTCATATCTTTCTTTCTCGAGGTCGGGATAAACCATCTAGCCTCTATTTCTATTCTCCGTCTTTAATTTTAATACAACACAAGGTAAATAATTTCCTGGACACAAATATATTATTATTGTAGATAACAATACATTCAAACCAATTATTCCAAAAAAGCAGCCCTCACTGGGCGTGTATCTATAACCTTTCAGTTACTCTCTATACACGTAGTTGTCTTGGCTCTTTATTTCTAGCAATGCATCATTTTGCTATTGTCTTGCAGTATTCAACAAATTTTCCCCTCGATTTGTTGTTCTTCATTATCTGCCAGATGTTGTCTGCCTTGACCACGGTTTCCATTTCTGCTTCCACCTGTAACCTATCTATAATGTTGACTGGGCACTCAACTATTAAATGCTCTACACTTTCTTCTTTTTCTTCGTCGCAGATGCACTTCGGACTCTCCCTGCACTTAAAACGGTGTAGGTACTGAGAGAACCCGCCGTGCCCTGTCAAAACCTGCACTAAAATCGAGTCCAGCTTTACCTGCTTGACGATGCGGTATGCCTCCAATGCATCCGGGAAGAAAAGTTTTGTCATTTCCGCAGTATGACCATCCTTATAGCGACAATTCCATTCGTCAAGCGTCTCCAGACGGATCTGTCGCTTGACGAATGAAATCGGACACTGGTCATAGTCGGCCCGTTTTTTGCTTTTAAGAGCCGCGTCCTTTGCAAGAATGTCGGCCCTCTCATTTCCCTCCAATGCCACATGGGCTTTCACCCAGAATAGTTCAATATTCTGGGCGCGCGATTGAGCTGTTTTTATCAGGTGTCTTATTTGCACTGCTAAGGGATGAAGGGAAGCTCCGTCAACGACTGTCTCGAGTGCCGACTTCGAGTCGCAGAAAATACGTGCATGTGGCACGGCTCTTTTAAGCACCAGTTCGGTGGCCTTGAACAAGGCCCACATCTCAGCCTGGTAGACGGTGCAGAAGGACTCCAGTTTGGCTTTATGGGTGCAGATCTCTCGTCCTTCCCTCCATAGTGATAGGGCTGCACCCACCTTTCCCTCGATCTTTGAGCCATCTGTGTAAATATCTTCTACGTTCTGGGGTCGTTCTGCACCGTCTTCCAGCTTCCCGAAAGTTAGGCTTATCTGTTCTGCTGGGTGCGGCATGTCCGCAAATGCCACCGGTCTCTCAACTTCTCGATCCCCTATCACTCTCTGGGAGTATCCTTTCTTTATTTCATAGAGAAGTGCTGCTTCCTGGATCCTAAGATCCAAGGGAAGCAACCCAGAGAGTGCCAGGGCCGAGTGTAGAGAGACGGTCCGGTAGGCCTTTGTGATTTTACGGACAAAACCACGCTGCACCGCATCGAGCTGTCTCCTTACACCCAATTTCTTCGCAGCTGGCGCCCATGCACTGGAAGCGTACATTATGATGGGCTCCACCACCGCCACGTACAGGGTTCTGACTATCTCGGGGTTCAGCCCCCAGTGGATCCTGGCGGCTCTTGACAACTGACGATAGAGACCCAGCACCTTTCGGCACACATTTGATACGTGTGTGTTAAATGTGAGTCCATCGTCAATCGTCAAGCCGCGGATCTTGACCTCCTTTGACATGCCCACGCGTACCCCGCCCATGGACAGAGCTGGGGTGTCATATTTAAGCTTACGCGTCACCATCATTGCTTGCGTCTTACTGGGCGCAAATTTGAGTTTATTTTTTACACCCCAGCCCTGAACATAGTCGAGGGCCACGTTTGCGCGTCTCTGGACTTCCGACCCACTGTCTCCCGAGACAATCAGAACCACATCGTCTGCGAAAGCTTGCACGTGTTCTCCCATCTGTTGCAGTTCGCTCAGTAGAGGGTCCAGCAAGAGATTCCAAAAAGTTGGACCCCCTATCGAGCCTTGAACACACCCCTTCTCCGTGTCCCTGAAACTCTCTGCTCCCCCATACCTTACTCTCACCTTCCTCCCCTCCAAGTAACTACCTATCAGTCTCCTTAGATTGATCGGACAACCAACCTCCGCTAGCCTGCATTTGATGGCTGGCCACCATGCGCTATCGAAGGCCCCCTCTATGTCAAGTGATACTACTAGTATTATTTTCTTTTTCTCGAGTTGCTCTCTTATGTACTTCATCATGACATAGAGGGAGTCCTCCGCACTGCGCTGTGGTGTAAATCCATACTGCATATTGTTGGTCTTGGCAAAAGTGTGCCACCTTATCCGCTTTATGACCATTTTTTCAAATATTTTCCCAAGTACCGACAAAAGACCAATCGGCCGGTATGACTTGGGAACAGTGTAGTCGGATTTCCCACTCTTCCTAAGGATGACCACAGCAGCTTCCTTCCACGCGGCCGGGAAGTGGTGCAGGGCAAGGCACTTATTTAGTAGTGCAAGGAACAGTTCTGGGTTCAGTGATATTGCTGCCCTACAGATATCCGCTGTAAAGCCGTCGGGTCCAGGCGCCTTCTTCGGGTTAAAACTGAACGCAGACCACCTCAGTTCTTCTGCTGTAAATGGGGGGTCACATGGGTCATCTTCCCCCACATTAATGCTGGCTGCTACGTCTCTGGTAAATCTGTGGTCCGCGTTATCTTCCTCGAGTTTATCTTCCGGGTAGAAAGTTTTCGCGAAGAGGCTTGCGGACTCGGCGCCTTCAAGAACCCTACCCTCCAGGACAAGCGGCATATCCTCATGGCGAGCGGCAGTGTTATTGATAACACGATATATGCCATCCCACATCGTCTCCCTCTCTTGCTTCTCGCAAAACATTTTCCAACTGGCGGTCTGGGCTTTTTGTGCCTCCGCCAGGTACTCTTCCTTTTCCTTAAGGTACTGCTCCACTACCCACTGTCGACGCGTCACTGATGCGCACGCTATTCTGCGCTTCTTCCTTGCCACCTCCTTCTTCCTCTTATCCAGTTCCTCCGTCCACCACGGCAATCCTGTTCGTTTTTTAGTCTGTATCTTAGGTATTGTTAATAAGCTAACTGTGTCTATTGTTTCTATGTATTTATTAATTTTGATTTCCAATTCTGTAACGTCTCTGATTTTTTCTATTTCCTCTTTGTTTAATTTCTCTACTTCCCAAATTTGAGTCAATTTCTCACGAAATTGTCCCCAATTTGCCTTTTTTGTGTTAAATTTTCTTGTACTACTCTTTATAGTTATCCCCTTTGCCTTTTCTAAATTTAGCTCGAACAAGATTGTCGCGTGGTCGGAGACTGTAATATCGGTGGCTGTCCTCCAGTTGTTCACGCGTCCTAGAATGGCTGCTGACGATGCTGTTATATCCACGTTACTTGAGTACCTGACTCCCCCTCGGTAAGTATCGAACGTGGGCTCGAGTCCTTGGTTTAATAAGTGCAACTCTAGGTCGTCAAGCATGCCTGCCACCTCTTCTCCCCTGTGATCCACTTCTCTGCTTCCCCACCATGTGTTCCAAGCGTTCACGTCACCTCCCAAGATAAAGTTCTCCGTACCAATCTCCTGTACGATCTTTGTGATCCGCTGTACATAGGGGTCCAAGGGTCTGTCTCCCTCGAGGTAGATCGACATCACCACAATTTCCCAGGCACTTGTTTTTAACTTGGCAACGGCGATGTTCTCCGTTGTCAGCGTCGTCGCGACGACGTCATATTGGGCGACGTCGATTGTCTCATCGAAGACGAGTACAGCAGCCTTGTTGCAAGAGTCCCCTGCCCTCGTATTGCACTGCACCACTCTTACACCGGGGTAACCCCTCATCTCCCCCACCGATCCAATGTAAGGCTCTTGTACAAGTGCAAAGGAGACCTTCCTGTTCCCTGCTTCCTTTATAATTTCTGCGGTCGCCAACTTACTTCGTTGCAGGTTCGACTGCAGGACTTGATATCTGCCGGTTGCTTCTGTATAATTGTTTCTAGTTATTTCCACCTGGGTGCCCTCAGCAATACTGCACCGCGGCTCTTGCCAGTGCATCCCAACGCCCTCTAACAGGACACTCCTCGCTGAAGGCGTTGTGATTCACTCACTCTAGCTTTTCGTTCTTGCAGTTTATGCAGCTTGGCTGGTGTCCACTCAGCTTTTCTATACACTCTGTTCTCAGATGCGGGCCTCCGCAGTGGCTGCACAAGTCTACAGGATCGCGGCAAAAGCGCTTGTTGTGGCCATACCCGAGGCACCTTGCACACTGAATCAGAGGTGACTGATCGAACACCTTGATCTTTTGCATGTCAAGGTGGATTGCTCCGGCATCAATGAAGCGCCTCCATATTTCAGGTGATGTCTTTACAACCACATGTTCAGTGAGTGAGTTTCTGGCCCTTTTCCTAAATTTCACTTCCAGCCTATCTTCATCTCCCTTCAATCCTCTGAGTAGATGACTATTCTGCTTCTTTATCCCTCTAATTACGTCTTCATTTGTGTTGATTTTTAGGACCTCTTTCAGGATCAGGAGTAGATCTTTGTTAACGACTTCCACTACATTAAAATTTTTACCGGCTTTTTCTAATTTGTCCCTAACCCTTACTATTTCCTCCTTTGTCCCACATCCTATAATAACTTTTCTATCCTTTGCCTTCCTAATATTTTCTATTTGTATTCCTTCCTCTCTTGCATTCACCGCTAGCCTAATCTTTTCGATCACTTGCTCTCCTGTCTCCAACTCGTCCTTAGAACTGACCACCACCGAGTGTATGGTTGCCCCAGCCATTGGTTTCCTTTTGGGTAGAGCAGCCACCACTCCAGCGTAAGTTTTTCTTTCCTCATATTGCCTCTCTATTGTTTCTTTCAACTTACTAATTTCCTTCTTATTTTCTTTCAGGAGCTGCGTGCACATGTTTGCAGATTTCTCTTTCTCTCCTTCCCAATCTATTTCCTTCTCCTGTGCTCTTTGTAGCAACTCCTTTAGCTTTACCATCTCTACCTTATTTTCCTTAAGTAGCTTAGTATGTCCTTTTATTAGTTCAGCCATATTATCTTTTCCTTCTATTGCTTCTCTATCCTTACTTTCCTTCTCCACTTTTTCTACTTCCTCCTTTGCTCCATCCAGCCTTGTTTCCTCCTTCCTCTTTCCGTCCCCATAAGGCTTTCCCTGTTCAGCGTCTCTGACGAGACGAGACATGTTCTCCAGCGCTTCCAGTACCGTCGCTTTTATGTCTTTCCGAAGATTCCCACTCTCATCCATCTTTTTTATGGCCTTCTGGTACCATGATTGTGCCTCTCTACCCCTGCTACTAAAAGTCTTTTCAGAGTCTTTTCGACCCTCGTTCCCCTTTGGTTCCACGTTGACAGTGGCTGTAGTCTGAGTAGGTTTCTGCCCCAACTTATGATGCTGTCTGTCACTCATCTTTACTTGTCCCTCTCTTGTCCTGCTCGTCATTCTGTCTATCGGTTTGACTGAACCCACGGGGCCCTGGGGTGTTTTAGTTGAGGCTATCCTCAGCTCGATCTCCCCCGCGCTCTTTCTCACCTGACCGTCCTTGGACGTGGAAGCCTCTCCGGTTGAGGCTCTGTTCCTTGTCTCCTTCTGGGCCGGCGAGCGAGCGGTGCAAAACATGGTCACCGGGTCAAGGCAGGTCTATCCCTCCTAAGCTAAACTCCCCTTATTCAAGATTACCAAAATTTAATAACAACAAAACAATAGAATAAAAATGAGTTAAGAAAGGATAAAACACAGAAATCTTAGAGGATAAATAATTCGTCACTGCAGTAATCAATATTGTTAAATAATAATTTGTCAATAAAATTTAGTTACAAATAAATAAAATATCACAGATCTAACATATTGGGTCAATAAACTCAGGTCTTATTTATTTCTAATCTTTTCAAATTTTCGGGTCAATTAACACCAAGTCTTGATTAAATACAATGTTTCCTATCCCTGTATAGGGGGGTAATAAGCAATAGGTCAAAACAATTTAATACGATATCACAAATTTCCTAATTATATTTTATTTCAAATTTTAGGGTCAATAAACCCCGAGTCTTAAACTATTTAATACTGTGCAATGTTTCCGTAACGAACCAAGGCCATAAAAAAAAATAATAATAATAATTGACCAAACCACACCCCACAACTGATAGCTCTCGGCGAGCCCTCTAAAACAAGCCCAAACACCGCAGCTGTATCACAATAGGCTCCGGAACCACAGCAGTTTACAATTTGGGTTTCCGATTCAAGATGGCGATCGAAACTGGGTGAACTGTGATTTACTCCAAAACCATTTGCCCGAATACCACCGCGCTTGGGCTCTCCTGACCGGGCCTGACGCAATCTATCCTCCTGAGTGGTTTTCAGGCTGAAAATTTTCAGGTCCTGAAAAACCTTAAAATTAGCTAGTTGGGATGGGTATTTTATTCTCAAAAGTATTAGTGCAAACGGCAGCTCTCTATGACCACGCGTTTAAAAGTTACGTCAGGCGCAAGATTTCCAAGATGGCGCCCAAGATGGCAGCTGATTGTGTAAATTTGGCCCCCGTTGTCGCAGAATACCCGAATTTGGGTTCGTTGGATAGGGCTTGAAATACCCAGTCAAAATATTACGGTTTCGTTCCTGAAAACCTTACCCCCGATTTATGCTAGCTAAAAACCACCCTAATTTAGTTGAAAACAAGCACAGTACAAAACTGACACAATAAAAAAGTTTAAAAACTAGAAAATAACGTTAAATCTAACTTAAACTATTTTTGAGTGGTAGTTCCGGAGACAAAAAGACCCTATTTCGTACCCCTCGCAACAACCCCTAATATTAAAAAAAATATTTCTTTAAAACTATAAAAGATTAAAAGTTAAAATTTTACAATGACGTAGAGGTTGAAGAGGCACTTACGATTACAGACTAAAAATGGGGGGTCGTCGCGACAAATAATAAAATACAGGTTTTTGAAATTTTTGAAAAAATTCAAACCCTAATATCTTCGGAGCAATTTGACCACTCTTGAAATGCGAAGCGGCGTCGTAATGAACTCGATGTCCTCTCTCGAAACCGTACAAAGGTGTCCGCCACACTCCACTAGAACCTGTTGCACGTGGCCACGTGGTTTGAGGTTTTTCCCAATTTCCTCCAAGCGCGTGGGCCGGAAAAATCGGAAAGCAGCTTCTAAAGGTGGGCGTCTGCAAGACGCCTTGTTTTCCAACAAAAAATGATGGTGTCGCCGATCTCGTTCTCGCAGCGTTTCACTTTTAAATTTGTATTTTTGCAAAATTTTCACTTTTCAGCGTTTTTTTTCCACTTTTCTGCTTTGCTTTTATGACCAATTGGTAGTCCGTATTTTTCTGCACAATTTAGTGGTAAACACAACGCGAATCGGTAAAAAAATACCACTTTAACGATTTTTAGCAAGAAATTTTTGCGCGGAGCAACCTTTGGCACGTGTTTTCGTCGCGGGGGGTGACCGCGGAACTGGGTTAGGTTAGGTTAGGTTAGGTTAGGTTAGGTTAGGTTAGGTTAGGTTTTTTTTTTTTTTTATATACGTTCTCTACCGCAGACATGGTAGTCCGCGCTGTTGTTTGAACGTTGTTTTATTGTTTGAGTACAATATTTTTACTTGCTGTTGTGGTGCTCCTGTGTCGGACACACATTTTGCTTACTTCTAATTTTTACTTAATCTATCATTTTTTTTGTAATTGCTTAGTTTACTCCTTTAAACACTTCTATATAAAATACAAAAATATTTAAAGTGCAGACCGTACAAATTGTTTTTTTTTTTTTTTATTATTATTATTATTCAAATTATTCAAACTATGATAAAAGTAATCTTAAGCTTATGAAGTGAGTCCATCTATATATTTTTTTTTTCTTTTTTTATTTTTTTTTTTGTTTTTTTTTTTAGGTTTTATTTTAAGTGGGTTTTTTTTTTTTTTTTTTCTCTACACAGGCATTACAATTTTATCTATCTATGTGGCTTCTTATGCTATTTAAGTTAAATAAGTTATAGCTAGAACCTCATGGCAGCGCGAGCCGACCGGTTCCGATCGATGGCATCCGTTCACGGACATGACGAACACATCTGCGTCGTTTAGCTCAACCATATCTAAGGGAACTTTACGACCAGACGCGCAGCGCCGCCATCGGCGGGACCTCTACGTGAGTTTGTCAGACTCGCACTGCCATGAAGTTTTACATTTTATTAATGTTTGCAGGGTTTACAGGCACAGTTATGGTGTAGGTGTGGCTAGGAAGGTAGGAATCTGAATAGGAGTTGGAATGGGATCTTGTTGATGGTTTTTATTGGGGTCTTCTGATCAGGGATTTCGCCAGCCCAAGCAGAGCATCTACAACGGCTGAGTCTCGATGCTGCATGGCCATCTTTAAGTTGTAATCGACGACCGTTTTAGTCGACGCATCCATTGCTCTCTTCGCAAGGCGGCCCGTTGCGTCATCGGTGTCGTCGGAGTAATAGACACAGCTGATAGTATGTCTCGACACCGCCACCACTGCGTGGGAGATGCTGTCGTGGACTTGGAGCCTCCTCGATTTTGTGTAACCCTTCACTTGCAGGGAGTGAACCCGCGACAGCGACGACTTGGAGGAATATATACCGGAGTATATCTCACTCAGTGTGAACGCCACATCCATTGGGTTGCGATGTGTGCAAAGTAGCTCCTGGGTGATGCCAGCCACCAGGTTTGGACGGGTATACCTTAATTCGAATAGGTTCTCTCTATCCAAAAATGGGAGCTGGTTTATATCTCCGATGAGGACAAGCTCACTTGCTCCAGACAACTTTACTGCCATAACTATGGCCCCAAAGTGGTTCATAAGAGCCTCATCTGCCGTAAGACGGTAGCATTTCTGGTGGTTCTTGAACCCGTTGACTAAGATTGAAGCCATAGTGCGCACCTTTGACTTTACTCGGTCTCCTAAACGGTGCGCAAGCTTTTCTCTTAGATCTCTGGCAGCTTCAGCCGTCGTGGTGACTACAACGTCCTCCTCCTCGTCGAAGTGCTTTACCACCCAGGTAGTTTTACCACAACCCGGCACTCCATTTACCCACCTGATATTGGGTATCGCCCAACATTCCTGCGATGCTGACGTGTCTGGAGTTCCCGCAATGGACCGTGCCATTTCGAGAATCTTATCGTCAAGCATAACTTTGGTACATTTGGCGGTAACCACTATCGGGTCGTCTTCCGGTGTTTTAAATTTTATTTTGCCTGAGCGCTCCGTTTCCTCCACGTCCAAGGCAACAAAACGGCACTTCGCGCTGTAGGCTGCCATGTACGACCCCATCATTTCCCCTTTGATAACTTGAGAATTGGTGTTGTCGTACACCGCTGCCTCTGCCTCCTCGAGCAGTACCTTCAGTAGGCCCTCTGTTTCTCTTTGGAAGGTCAGATGGATCTTCTTGCATGTCATGAGATTGACGTCTCTAGTCGCTCTCACAACTGCAACGTACTCGAGGAAGGCACTCTTAACGTGGTCTATAGTGCCTGAGTTTACTGCGAGGGTCGGCGGGCTGACATGCCCTTTGTCGGCTCTTGTTGGTGTAGGCTTCTGTGGTGTTGGTTCTTTTTCTTTTCTTTTGAAGAACCGTTCTACTGCGGTTTCCTGCTTTTGTGATGGTGATTCGCGGCTCGTGCTTGGGAGCAGTGCACTGAGAAAAGTGCCGATGGCTTTCAGGCGACTTCTCTTTTTGGCCCGATCCTCCGGGCTAGTTGTTTTTGTCTGCTCCTTTGCAGCTTTCTCGGCGGCCACCTTCTGCTGAACCCTTTCTGATCCGCTTTGGATGGTCGGGCTTGTTATTGGGGTAGTCGAGGTGGCTGTTGTGTGTCTCGGGGCTTTAAGGAAACTCAGAGTTTCCCCTCTGTCCTCATAGACGACTAACTCGTGATGTTCTGATGCTTTTAAACATCCGTAGCGGTCTGCGACGTTTCCTCTCTCCCCTCCGACCATCATCGCATCAACACTTATGGTACGGGCCGTGACTGCCGCGCATTCCCCTGCCTCTCTGATCTTTTGAAGCAGCGCGCTTGCCTGAGCGAATGGAGTCTCCTCTCTCCACTCTAATAGTGCGATCGTCTTTTTTTTCGATCGCAAAAGACGGCATTGGTGCGTGGCCACTTCTACTTGAGGCAGTGAAGCATATTTGCTGCCTGTTATGGTTGCTTTGGAGGTGCTTCCATTGATCAAGGCGGCAAGACCTGGTGATATGGGAATACGGGCTTTAGGTCGGCTTGAGCCTATGCAGAAACTAATGCCCAACTTTTCCTCTTCCCTGTTCATGAACAGGGCGACGCCTCGCAGTCCGATGCCTGGCAATCCGCCTCCCCCACATGCCAGAAATTGTGCTATGGTCATGGTGCTGAGTGCTGTGTGTGGCATGTTTTGCATCGTTGCTGTTTGTGTGGTGGTTGCAGTAACTATTTGTGTAGTGGTTGCAGCTGTTGTTTGCGTGGAAGTGACTGTTCGAGCAGATGGTGGTCGGTTTCGACTTCGTAAGGTAGCGTCCGTTTTGTTTGCCCCTGCCGCGACGGTGGCGACTTTGCTCGCGAATGCCAAGAATAATGTTCTAGTGGTCGGTCTTCCCATAATGGTGTGGACCGTGGACTGGCTTAGCTGGATTTGGATCTTTACTTCCAGCTCCATTCTGTCGTGACTGAACCTCGGACATTCGAAAAGCAGATGCCACACTGTTTCCTCGCAGCTGGGGTCACAGACGCACGAGGGACTATCTTTGAGACGAAAGCGATAGAGATACGCTGAGAACCCTCCATGTCCTGTTAGGATTTGTACATGAACCGGTAAGAGAACTACGTCTCTGAGTGTCCTTTTCGCCGCAAGGACGTCTGGGAAAAACTCTTTTGTGACCGCTCCTGTACATGAGGATTCGTATCGCGCTTGCCACTTCTTTATAGTTCCTTCCCGTATCTTCTTTCTTACGAACGACACGGGTACCTTGTTGTAGTCTGGAGATTCTTTAGTTAATGCTGCTTCCTTAGCCAACTCGTCCGCTCTTTCATTTCCGGCGGTTCCCACGTGGGCCTTAAGCCAAAAGAATCTCACATCTCTGCCCTCCTCTCTGATCTCACGGATGTGTCTTTTGATTTGGAGCGCCAAGTGGTGAGTGACAGACGGGCTCCGCAGCAAATCAAGCGATGATCTTGAGTCACTTAAGATGCATACAGAGGCCGCCGTAGATTCTCTTGCCATCTTGACAGCTCGGAAGAGAGCGTACATTTCTGATTGGAATACCGTGTTGTAAGACTCTAGGCCAAAAGTTCTAAAAATAAACTCTTTTCCGTTTTCCCACCAAGTTAAGGCAGCTCCAACTTTTCCCTCTATCTTGCTGCCATCGGTATATATTTGGGGACCAATAACTTGATGGGTTTCCAGAGTTTCAGGAGTCCAATCCTCCAGACGTACGTACTCTGTTGTTGTGAGTAGCGCTGGGTGGGGGCATTGGGTGTGACTCACTTTGCACTCCAGCTCACGACCTGGCGGTATGAATTCTCGGGGATGTCCCTTTCTGACCTTGAAGAGAGTTGCGGCCTCGATTACCCGTAGATCTAGGGGGAGTTGGCCTGACAGGATAAGTGCCGATGTGAGGTGCGGTATGCTTTGCAGATCTTCTGCGCAAAGCCTCTCTGCAGTGAATTGAGCTGATTTCTTGTCATCAGTTTCTCAGCTGCGGGAGCCCATGCACTCGCCGCATACATCACGATGGGCCCTATCACCGACACGTATATTGTCCTTATGATCTCTCTGTTGAGACCCCAAGTCACCTTTGCCGCGCATGCCAGCTGTTTATAGATGTCTACAGCCTTTTTACAGGTCGCAGACACGTGCGCGTTGAAGGTTAGCTTAGAGTCTATCGTAAGGCCTAGTATCTTCACCTCTTGGACTAGGTTCAACGGCGTGCCCGACATATGCAGTAACGGAACATCGTATTTAAGCTTTTTCGTTAACACCATCGCATTGGTTTTATGCGCGGCGAAACGTAGCTTTTTTTTTGACGCCCCATTCCGATACTATGCGTAACGTGTCGTTGGCCGATTGCTGCAGAGGACCGGTTGTGAAGTCTGAGAAAACAAGGACAACGTCGTCCGCGAAGGCTTGACAATATACCCCCACACCAGCCATCTCGTGAAGGAGCGGGTCCAGGACTAGGTTCCAAAACGGCGGGCCAGTAATGGATCCCTGGACGCATCCCTTCGTGGTACCCTTCTCGCTAATCGCTCTGGCATAGTTGACCCTGACATTGCGATCCTCCAAGTATGAGGTAACGAGAGCGTAGAGATTTTCGGGGCAGTTCCTATCCACCATCTGTTTTTTAAGGGCTGGCCACCACGCATTGTCAAAGGCCCCCTCTATGTCCAATGATATCAAAAGCACGATCTTTTTGGCTTTGATTTCAGTTCTTAGGTGTTCCACTAGAGCATAGAGGGCGTCCTCGGTCCCGCGCTGCGGCATGAAACCGTACTGGTTTGTGTTTAGTGTTGGGAGGAGGTGCCACTGGAGTCTACCTGCTAGGAGTTTCTCAACGATTTTCCCTAGGACCGAGAGTAAACCTATTGGCCTGTATGACTTTGGGTTGGTGTAGTCATCTTTTCCAGGTTTGCGTAATATGCACACGTGGGCGACCTTCCACTGTTTCGGGAAGTATGACAGCGTCAGACATCGGTTGGCTATCGCTAGAAACACCTCCCTGTCACAGTTTATTGCCGCTGTGCATATGTCCGCTGTTAATCCGTCGGGACCGGGTGCTTTTTTCGGATTTTGATTTTGGAGAACCATTTCCAGCTCCGCGATCGTAAAAAGAGGATCGTCAGCGGAAAGTCCTTGAGGGCTCCTTTCTTCCGCTAGCCTCCTCAGACTTGTGTGGTAAGGTTGTTCGGCTTCTGTTGAGTCGTCTGGGTAGAAGGTTTTTGCCAGAAGATCCGCGGATTGCTCTGGGCTGAGTGTTTCACCTGCGGTATTCCTCAAGAGCGCGTCGTTCTGTCTTCTGGCGGTTTTCCTTAGTACCCTATAGATGCCGTCCCACATACTTTCTCGGTCCTGCTTCGAGCAGAACTCCTTCCAATTGGCTGTGGCTGCTGCCGTCGCTGCTGTGGTATATGTATCTTTAGCCAACACATAATCTTGGATGACAAAGTGTCTCCGGCTCGGAGCTGCATTTCGAATCCTTCTCTTCTTTGTCAATGCCTCTTTTTTAAGCTTGTCCAAAGAAGGGTTCCACCATGGGGGCTTGCCGTTGTGTTTTGGCAACCCGAGTTTCGGGATCGCTTCCTCACATGAGTGGTGGATATGGTTGACGTATTCTGTAATAAGTGACTCCAGATCCTCTGAGGTCGAAACGTTCGAGACTCTGACTGATGTGATGTCATTGTCTGCTAAGCTGGTCTTAAAGTGCGCTCCGAAGTCGGACCACTTTGCCTTCTTTGTGTTGTAGATGCGCGTCGAGATTGGTCTTAACTGTTCTAAGGCCTTTTCTAAACGTATCGAGAAGGTTATTGCGTTGTGGTCAGAAGTTGTGAGACTCCTTTCTACTCGCCACTCCTCGACCTTGCCTAGCAGCGACGAGCTGCATACTGTCACATCGACCATACTTGTATACCAGCGGTCTCCCCTATACGTTTCGAACGTCGGTGTTTGGCCCGTATTAAGGATGTGGAGATCGCGCTCATTGAGGAATGAATTATATGTTGCCCCGCGATGGTTTTCAGAGACACTTCCCCACCAGTGGCTCCAGGCATTTATGTCTCCTCCCACTATGATGTTGTTAGTATGTAGTTTGTGTATTATGTTGTGTGTATCGGAAAGATAGGGCTCGATTTCTTGGTCACCCTCAAAATAGACCGATAACACCCCAAAACGGACTTGGCCCACCTTTAGTAAGACGGCGGCGATATTTTCGGTTACAAGTTGAGGATCATGGATGACCTCCAGATTGTTCCCGAAAACAACGATAGCCGCTTTAACTGGTTTTTGGCGATTGAGGGTGCACTGGATGACTTGCGTGCCGGGACTTTGTTTCATCACACCTGTTCCTCCCACGTAGGGCTCTTGAACGAGTGCTACTGAAACTCCCTTTGCCTGAGCCACCATGAAAAGTTCTTCCGTAGCCAGTTTGGAGCGCTGAAGATTTGCTTGAATGAACTGTAATCTTGCTGTCGGTCTTGTTGTGTTTTGGGTGATGACAGGTTGGTTCGTTTGATCTTGGTCGCCCTTAGCAGTAAGCGACGCGCGATCTTGCTATTCCATCCCATTTTTGGCGTTCCTGGCAGTCTTCACTGAATGCTGCGTGTGCCAAGTCGGTGCCAGTCCTGTGTGCTATCTTACAGTTTATGCAAGTGGGCTGTTTACCATCGGCTCGAGTCGAGCAGTCTCTTATGTTATGTGCTCCACTGCAGAAACCACAGACTTCTTTTGCAGCTTTGCACATGGACTTGTTGTGTCCATACCCAAAGCAATTTGTGCACTGGACTAGTGGGGACTGGTCCTCAATTGAGCATCGCTTGATGCCCACATGGACCTTTTGTGCCACCGTGTAGCTTTTCCAGAGTATCGGGGATAGCTCCAGAACGGGGTGGCATTCATGAGGGTTCCTTGCGCGTTTCCTGTAGCGCACCCTCATGGTCTGTCCATCTACAGCGACATTTTGCAGAAGGTGTTTATTCTGCGCTTTTAGGAGATCGACAATTTCCTCGTCGCTGTAGCTGGACAGCACTCCCCTGATGCAGACGAGAGGGTTTTGGGGTTTCGGCTCCTGCACTTTGAGCCCTTGGTTTGACTGGACTTGGTCCTTTATGATTTTCAAGTCCGACTGACTCGCGCACCTGAGAACCACTTTTTGGTTACGCGCTTTACGAACCGTGTCGACTCGGGCTCCACTGGTTTTAAGGTCCAGGGCGGTCCTGATCCTCTCAATAACGTTGTCCCCAGTATGTTTGGGGTCCGTTGATGAGACGATCAAGGTATGGTTGGATTGTGTGGGTGGTTTCGGGAGCTTGGGCGTACTAGCGACCTGGGCAAAGGTTTTGGGGCCCTGCTGTTGTTGAAGCGGTCTATCCGCTTTGGCCAGGTCCGCCACCCCTTTCTCTATATTCTGGAGCCTTTTTTTCATCTCCCCGACTGCCAGTTCCGCTTCTAGATTTAATGCAGGAAGCGCCTGGATCTGCGGCTCTTTGTCACGCAAGACGCGAAGATCCGCTGAAACGATCTCAAGTCTTTCCGATATGGGTTTGAGTTGGTGTGTGATGTTGATTGGTGGGTGTGGTGGTGGTGGTGGTAGGGTGGAAGAGGCAGGCCTGTTGGCAATGGCCTGTAAATTGCTCTGCAGTTTCTTCATTTCCTCCTCGAATCTGCTGGCCGTGAGCAGGCCTGTCTCTCGGCTACTCGGATCCGTTTTGGTATTTACTGGTCGCTTAAGGTCCTCTTTGAGTCTCTTCAGGGCCTTCCGGAGCACGTCCAGCTGGTTAGAAATGCTGGTAATGTTGTTGTTTAGGTGAGAAAAGCTGGCCCCCATTGTGTCCCACTTTGGATCACCTGGGGCTCTTAAGCTTTCCTGTCTTGTCTTCTCGTGCTCCTTAAGGTTACTGCAGCTCGCCGTTTTGACCTCATCTTTTAGTTCCTTGATTCCTTTAAAGGCTTCAAGGGTTTCATGGCCGAGCCATTCGCGGATACCTTTCGCTTCTTTTTTTGTTTCTGAGACATCAGTTCGCATGAGAGAGAGCTCTACCTTGAACGCCATCAGTTCTCGAGTGTGAGCTCTCTCGACCCGCACTAATTCTTGTGCGTGTCGAGAGCGCTCCTTCTCGAGGTTGTATTTGTGACATGCTCGTGAGTCTGCCAACGACAGGGACCTCGTACAGACCCTGTAAGCATTCATGAGCCGTGGCCTTGCACTCTCTCTTCATGTTTCCAGCAGACTCGAGGGCGTCTTTGCCCTTTTGGAGAAGTTCGTTGGCTTCTCTAGTAGCCAGGTCCATTTCTACCCCTGTGCCCCTTCTTGGTGTTCTGTACAGAAGGCTCGGTCGCCCACTCTCGGGGCGCTCGGATTGGCTTAAGGTGGAGGCCACCGAGCTTTCCTCGTCCGAAATGACCTGGCGAGGGGGGGAGATGCCACATTGTTCCCAATTGATCACCGTCTCGGATATTCTCCTACGATCTTCTGAGGTCTGTGACTCAGGCGCTGATGGTGGTGGCGGTGAAGACTGTCTGCTCGCTACGTCTGGTTCCGACGCCGCTTTTGACATTTGTGGCATCTGCGACGGACGCGCCGACTTTTCTGAGACAATCGATTTCGCAGTATTATTTTTTAGTATTTTTTCTCGGAGAGACTTAGGGGCTTTTGCGGCTTCCGTGATCGTTCTGCGGGTAGTGGTGGAAGTTTTGGTAGACATAACTATTTTTTTATGGTAAACGGAATAAGACAGTAAATTTGTTACAACTATAATATTTTATTAATTACAATTTTCTTTTTTGTTCAATATTTGTGCCTGTGTGTAATACTTATCTATTTTTGTTATTATTCTATATAAAGTTTTTTTTGTTTTTTTAATTTTTTTTTTTTTTAATTTTTTTTTTTTTTTTTTAAGATGGACTCACGGATGCTCTGCTGGTGGTCTGCGTCTGCTGTCCCATGAGGAGCCCGACAACCGCCAGAGCTCGATATTCTGAGCTCTGAGTGCACGCTGGTGGTAGTCTCCAGTGAAATCCCGAAGTATTGCCGGTTCGTTGCGTGTATGGGTACCAAGTTTTGAGATTCTGATGGGGCCAAATTGAAGAGCTTTCTGTGTACTTTCAAATGAGCCCAAACTCGGCTATGCTAGCTCAAACAGGAACGAAGTTAGGCCGCGGGGGGGTGAGGTCGCCCAGAGGGGGAGGGGGGGGGGTTCCGTGGGGAGACTATTTAGGGGAGGGGTAAGTTGATGGGAGGGGGGGGGGAGGGGGGTTATGAGTTAGGGGTTGAGGGGGTGGAGGGGGTGTGGTTGAGACAATTTTAAGGGAGGTATGACGTAGTGAGGGATGTAAGGTGGCAAGGGGAGGTTGAGTGGTGAAGGGGGTAAGGTAGTGAGGGGAGGGGGGGGGTGTAAACTGAGAGGGAAAGGGGAAGAGATACCTGTGGAAAGATCCTGGAATTCCAAGTTAGATGAGTCCAAACTCGGGGGGAATAGGACCAGGGGTTGAGGAGTTCCCTCAGGCTAACCTGATGATGGGCCGCAGAGTCGTCACACTGGTAACTGGTCTGCAGGCAGATTCCTCGACCGGTAACGGAGTCTTCAGTAATGGCAAGATTGGCTGCTTAGACGTCACGCCTTGTGTCTCAAAAGAAAACACGTGGGCCAAAAGTGAGGTTACTTGGCGATAAAACCACGTGTTTTGGCGTTTTTTACACACTAATAGCTCCCAAGTCCGTGCTCCGATTTTGCTGATCTTGGTGTCGTTGGATTGGTCTCTGCCGCTTTTTCCAGGTGTAACCGCAACCAGAAGAGCCAGACACTTGCCCACACGTTTCCCGGTGAATCAACACTGCACAATTCCACTTGTAACTTTTTAGTGCACTTAACTCAACGCGTTGAATTTAGGTGATTTTTTAACGCGGAGGCGATGTTTTTGTGGCGACGTATTATCGGTTACTGGGTTAGGTTAGGTTAGGTTAGGTTAGGTTAGGTTAGGTTAGGTTAGGTTAGGTTAGGTTAGGTTAGGTTAGGTTAGGTTAGGTTAGGTTAGGTTAGGTTAGGTTAGGTTAGGTTAGGTTAGGTTAGGTTAGGTTAGGTTAGGTTAGGTTAGGTTAGGTTAGGTTAGGTTAGGTTAGGTTAGGTTAGGTTAGGTTAGGTTAGGTTAGGTTAGGTTAGGTTAGGTTAGGTTTTTTTTTTTTTTTTTTTTTTTTTTTTTTTTTTTTTTTTACTCTTATATCTCCAACATAATCGGAGTCTATGCTCAACTACTGCAATCATACTAGTTCTCGCTTTTATTCCTCTCGCACTTTCATTCTGCATACTTTGTCTTTCTTGCATTCATTCAACTTTCTCTCTTTAAGGGTAGGACGCCCTTCTACTTCCTATCTATTCTATTCTTTACTGTTCTTTTACTTTATATATTTTCTTTAGGGTAAGACAACAACACATTATTTATTTATTTTTCTTGAACAAGTATCTTATCATTACTTAATTCTATTTCTTATACTATTTCATGTTTTATCTAATTTTTACAACCATATTTTCTTACTTATTTCTATTTCTTAAACTATTTCCGTTAACTTTAATTTACACAATCATCTTTTCTATTCATATAACTAATTATATCTTTCTTTCTTACGCTACTTGTCTCCATGAAGGCACCATGGTGTTTCCTTTATTAGTTTTATAACAAGTAACTTATATGCTAACTTATTTCTTAATACATTAGGCAACTTAAATTTAGCTTTCATACAGATAAACACTTTATGATCAATGCTTGACAGTAATATCGTGTATGATATTATGTAAACATTTTTGCTTAAGCACTTTTATTTCTTTTTATAACTTTTTCACATATTTTAACGCAGTATTCCAATACGACTTCTCTGTTTTTACCCGCTATTAATTGCCACATGTTTTCTGCATCAAGTTTGCAATTTATTGTGTGCTCGGTCTCCAGTCTTTCCCTATCGAAGACAGGACAGCTGAACAATATATGTGGCACCGTTTCATCCATTGCAGGGTCACAGATGCACGATGGGCTCTCTTTACACTTGAAGCGATTCAAGTATTCCGAGAACCCACCGTGCCCCGTCATGATTTGTGTGACTACGTTGCTGATTTTGACCTTCCTGATTATTCGGTAAGCCGCCACCGCATCCGGGAAAAACAATTTAGTCACTGAAGCAGTTTCCCCAGACCCGTATCTGCGGTTCCACTCGTCCAGTGTTGCTGTGCGAATGCATCGTTTGACGTACGAAACCGGACACAGGTCGTAGTCAGGCTTTTGCTTGGAGCCCTCAGCGGCCCGTTTGGCTAGTTCATCGGCCCTCTCGTTGCCGTCCAATCCCGCATGAGCTTTGATCCAAAACAAGGTCATAGTCTTGTTTTGGATGGATAGAGATCTTATATTGGCCCTTGCTTCTACTGCCAGTGGGTGGTGTCGGTCGTAGTTTTGTATAGTTTGGAGGGCCGCCATGGAGTCGCTGAAGATTCCAAACGATCGCGCACTGTGCTTCAGAATTTCCCTGGTTGCGACGCATATCGCCAGAAGCTCTGCCTGGTAAACGGTGGAGTAATGTGGAAGAGCAAGCTTGAGGGCTTTGGTTTCTGCATTACCACTCCACATGGAGAGTGCTGCTCCAACCTTGCCCCCGATCTTGCTTCCATCCGTGAAGATGTGAACCTCAAGTTCGCTCTGGGCATCAAGTTGCTCTTGGTTTACCAGACTTATGAGCTCCAGCTCCGCTCGCTCTGCAGGGTGTGGGGCGTCCATTGCCGAAGCAGCTTGCTCGACCCTCCTGTCACCGAGAGCTGGCTGGGGTACCCCTCTCTTGGCCTCATATAGTGAAGCCGCCTCGCGAACACGGAGGTCGAGAGGCAGTATCCCAGCCAGCACTAGCGCAGAATTTAACGAGACCGTTCGGTACGCCTTACACAGCTTCTGAGCAATTCCGCGTTGTACTGCTCCCAACTGCTTTACGACGCCTATCTTCCCAGCGGCCGGGGCCCATACGCTGGCAGCGTACAGAACAACCGGCTCTACGGTAGCCACATATATTGTTCTTAAGACTTCAGGTTGAAGTCCCCAGCTGGTCTTGGCCGCCTTGGCTAGTTGTTTGTAGATTCCTATTGCCTTCCTGCACACATTTGCGACGTGTGTATTAAATGTAAGCTTCTCATCGATGGTGACGCCCAGGATCTTGATCTCTTTGGACATGGCAATGTCGATCCCGCCCATGCTCAGGCGTGGGGTGTCATATTTTAGTTTGCGTGTAACGACCATTGCATTGGTTTTCTGCGGTGCAAATTTAAGCTTGTTTTGTACCCCCCACGCCCGAACGTGTTCAAGAGCGGCATTGACACGTCCCTGGATCTCCAGGGAACTGTCACCATCGAAGATCAGCACAACATCGTCTGCAAAGGCTTGGCAATAGTCACCCCTAGCTTCCAGGCTCTTTATAAGCGGGTCCAGTATGAGGTTCCAGAATGCTGGTCCCCCTATGGAACCCTGAACGCAACCCTTGTTTGTGGCCTTGCTAAACTCCTCACCCGCGTACCTGACCCTGACCCTTCTATTTTTGAGATAGCTGTCGATGACCCTCCTCAAGTTGACTGGACACTTTTCCTCAGCCAGACGGACTCTTATGACTGGCCACCAAGCGCTATCGAAGGCTCCCTCTATGTCCAGTGATACTAATACTGTTATTTTCTTCAGCTCGAGTTTGCTGCGTATGTGCTGCACTAGTGCATAGAGGGAGTCCTCCGTGCTCCTCTGGGGCATGAATCCGTACTGGCGAGTACTCATCCTCGGGATCAAGTAGAACTTGAGGCGGGCCACTAACATCTTCTCGTATATTTTGCCTAGTATTGGCAAAAGGCCAATTGGTCTGTACGACTTGGGGTTGCCTTTCCCTGGTTTCCTTAACACGATCACAATCGCCTCTTTCCAAGTGTCAGGGAAGTGGTGGCATTTTAAGCAGCTGTTGAGGAGGGCAAGGGCTACGTCGGGGGCAACTCCGATGGCCTGACAGCAAATATCGGCGGTGAACCCATCTGCTCCAGGGGCTTTTTTGGCGTTAAAAGACCTGCACGCCGCCGTCAGTTCAGTCATCGTGAATGGTGGATCGCACGAGTCATCGTGTTCTCCAGCATTCACAGTGTCGGCCCTTTCCCTAATAAGGCGATGGTATGCGCTGTCACTGTCCTTGTGGTCTTCAGGGTAAAATGTGTTGGCCAATAGCTCGACTGAACGTTTCGCATCCAACACTACGGCGTCCTTCACCAGAGGTTGATCCTCTGTCCTTGCCTTAGTCCTTCCTATCACGCGGTATATCCCTTCCCAAACCCCTTCTCTGTCCTGTTTGGCACAGAAGTTCTTCCAACTCTCGATTATGTCCTTATTTGCTTCTGTTTCATACTCAACTTTCTTTTTCAGGTACTCTTCGACGACCTTCGATCTTCGGGTTGGTCCAGCACATCTGATCCTGCGTTTCCTGGTGGCGACTTCCCGCTTCATCCCCTCGAGTTTCTCGGACCACCACGGCAATGTAAGTACTTCTTTGTTCTTTCTAATAGGCATTGATGAGGTACATGCTTCTCTTATTATTTCTGTGTATTTGTTAATAGTTATGTTAATTTGGTCAACTGTTTCTAATTTTTCTATTTCTGTTTGGTTAATTTTGTTGTCTAGCATTAATTGTCTGAGTTTCACACGAAACTCAGGCCAATTTGCTTTTTTAGTATTAAAAATTCTCGTGGTTCTATTAATTTTAATGCCTTTCGACCTTCGAAGTTTAATATTAAATACAATGCCGTTGTGATCCGAGCCTGTAAGGCCTTCATCTACCCTCCAGTCATCCACCAGGTCCAGGATGTCCGTCGAGCAGGCTGTAATATCAACGTGGCTGCAGTATCGTTTTCCCCCTCTGACCGTATCGAAGGTCGGAATTTCCCCTCTGTTGAGTATGTTTAAACCCAGCTCATCGAGAACTCCGGACACTTCCTCGCCCCTGCCATCAATTAACAGGCTTCCCCACCAGGTACTTTTTGCGTTCGCATCTCCTCCAGCAACCCACATTCTGGAACCAACTTCTTCCTCGACTCGTTTGAGGTGCTCGAGATATGGCCCTACTGGCCGGTCTGGCTCGAAATAAAAGGATACCAGCGTGATCTTCCAGACACTGGTCTGGATTCCCACCACAGTGATGTTGTTCGTGGTGAGTTTGGGGTACTGTACGACTGTAAGATCTTGATCGAAGACCGCTATTGCGGCCTTAGCAGTCCCACTTCCTGTGTCAGTGCTCTGGAAGATCCGAACTCCTCTGTGGTTCCTCATAACCTTAGATCCTCCCACGTATGGTTCCTGGAGGAGAGCGACAGCAACTCCACGCTTAACGGCTTCCAAGAGGAGCTCGTTTGTTGCTAACTTTTTCCTCTGGAGGTTGGCCTGTATGATCTTGTAGAGGTTTGGGTTGCCCTGGGTGCCCTTAGCAGTACGCTACCGTTGACCTGGCGATTTCGTCCCACTTACGGCGTGTTGGGCAATTGGTATTAAAGGCATTGTGGTCAGCGTCATCAATCTTAGCCCTTGTGCAGTTCTGGCATTTGGGTGGAACACCCGCAAGCCAGTCAGCACATTCAGACTTCAAATGTGGGCCACCACAATGACTACACAAGTCGGCTGGTTCCTTACAGAACCGTTTGCCGTGTCCGTAGCCCAAACAGCGCGTGCACTGGACCAATGGGATTTGGTCTTCTACCTTAACGCGCTGAAGGTCCACGTGCAAGCATCCGACTGCTGTGGCCCTTCTTCAGATGGTCGGTGAGGCGCTGACCACAATGTGATTAGTATGCGGATTTCTAGTTCTTCTCCTAAACTTAACTTCCAACCTGTCCTCCTCTTTATCGAGGTCACGAAATACATCCCTGTTCTGATTCCTCACTGCTTTGAGAACGTCCTCATCTGAATTAACAGAGAGAACGCTCTTGAGGATCAGTAGCGGGTCCTTGTTTCTCATTTCCTCGACATTGAGGTCCTGTCTTTCTCCTTCCAATTTATTTTTAATTTTGCTCCTTTCTTCCCTAGTCTGAAAACCCATTATAATTTTTCTGTCTTTTGCCTTTCTTACTTTTTCAACTTTGACCCATCCCTCCTTTGCATCCACCGCCTTTCGTATTTTATCCAGAACCTCATCCCCTGTTTCTGTGTCGTCCTTTGAGGTAACTACAATTGAGTGCAGCGTACTTCGCATTGGATTCGCCTTTCCGCTGTGAGTCGCAGTTACACTCGCGTACGTTGTCGTCATTTTCTCTTCCATCGTGGCTTTCAGTTCCTCCATCTTTTTGCTGTTTTCCTGTAGCAACTTTGAATGTTCCTCGATTCTTGCTACCAGCAAACTTTGCTCGGTATAAATCGAAAAAGTAGCATCGACATTGGTGGCAGTTTCGGGAAAGAGTGGAGCCCTTTCCTTCTCCCCACCTGAGCTTTTTGCTTTGACCTCCTTTTCAGATTCTTTGACTAGCTGGTAAAGCCGGTCTAGAGCTTCAGTAATGCCGTTTTTTATTTCCGTCTTAGTGTTCCTTGAACTACTTAAGTGGAGTTTTGCTTTGTTCAAGCAGGCCCTAGCTTCTGTTGACCGATCTGCGTACTGTGACTTTGGCGGCGTATGGTCCTCTGTCGTTTTCGAGTGCGTGGAGAGGGTTTTATTCTCCTGTGACTCTAGGGATTTCCGTATCACTTTTGAAGGACCAGCCTGTATTGTCTTGTTGGATGAGGGGAGAGTAGGATTTGTGCTAGTGAGCTTAACAGATTCCCATTCTCCGATACTGCGTCGAACACTCGTCGGAGGTGATGTTCTGGGTTTAGGTGGTGATTTCTCACTGTCCACCTTTTTTAATGGGGTCCTCATTCCAAACATGTTGGAGATATGCGTCAGTAATACAAAAGGTGTAAAATAAATATAAACGTGTAAAAAGTAAATGTGTATATAAAAAGAAGTAAAAGTGCGCTTAAGATCGTTTGGATCTCCCGTAAATATTAAGTTGTATCCTCTAAGTTAATACGGTCAGCCTTTAAGTTCAATAGAACCGGTCAAGTGAAGTCTTGCTTTTAAATGTCTTGGACTGCCGCTTCAACATGAGAATTTGCAAAGCTCTATGTAGAGTCGGTTTGGCGTCATCAGTTTTGGTCCAATCTTAAGTTCCAGATCTTAATCTAGCATCAGGGGGTTTCATGAACCCAATTCGTAAAAAATTTCAGAATGAAATTCTTTGAAACTCTATGTAGAGTCGATTTCTACCCACCGCTAGACAGGTCTCCCCGAGCCCCCTCCAATGAACCCAAACACGGCCGCCCTAGCCCAAAGGGTTCCCGAAAAAACCCGGTCCGAATATCTGGTTGCCAGAGCAAGATGGCGTCCAGAATCCGGTTATCGGTGGTTTTTTCCAGAACCGTAAGTCCGAAACCCACCGTGTTTGAGCTTTTCTGGATGGGCTTGTCGAGACCTATCGAGTAAAATCGGTTTCGGGCCTGAAAATTTCTGGTTCCTGAAAACCCCTGAAAAGTATGTTTTCGGGTAGGGAGGGGCCAGACAACGTCTCCGATGAAAACCCGAGTTCTCCACGACCCTCGGTTCAGCAGCTACACGAGTTCGAAAAATGGTTTGACAGCTTAAGAACTGTCAATGTCAATTTGCAGACCGCAACAACTTGCCTCCCACTGACCGTAAAATAGTCGTGTTTGGGTTCGTTCGTCTTGGCTCGTCCCGCTCCGACCCGCAAAGCAGTTTTCAGGTGCCTGAAAACTTTCAGCGCTAAAACACCCGCAAGTGAGTGGATCGGGTAGGGTTTGTCTCCCCAAACACCACTGTGAAATCAGCTACTCTCTATGACCTCCAGATCCGGAGCTATAGCGGGCCAAACTTTTTCAAGATGGCCGCCTTGCTGTCAAATGCCGACTTAAATTAGCTATAACTCCGCAACCGTTTGCCACAGAGAACTGCGACTTCAAATATGATGCTTGGCTCGACTTACCCTATCCGCTCAATGTAGTTTCAGGCCTGAAAATCCTCAGGCACCGAAAACGCCTGAAAACATGTAAAAAGTATTTCCGCCTTAATTCTATAGGGACCTGTGAAAACCCGGAGTTTTCACGACCAATAACTCCGGAGATAATAGGAGTTTTGTGCGGCAACCGGAAAAACCAAAATGGCCGCTAGAAGCTATTTTCTTTGTTTCCGGAGCTATTGGGGGCAAATTTGGGTTAAAACTTATTGCAATATGCCGTCTAGAGACGATCCTGGTGTCAAATTGATTTTATTTTTACTAGTTAAATAATTATGTCAAAAAAATTGGTAAAATTTAATAACTCTGTAACCGTAAGAGATAAAAATACAGAAAAAATTGCACAATTTGTGTTAAATAAGGGGATTTCTAAAATTACATTAAATTAAAAGAAAATAAAATCCAGTCACATAAAAATTTTGAAAAATTGAAAAATTTAGAAAATCTTTAATATCTCTAACATAAAAATATATAAAAATCTTAACTTAGTCCAGGCTTCTTCTCCCAATGAGCGCGCAGCAGGATCAGCAATAAAAAAGTGGGGTCCTGCCTGAAGAAATTTCAGGACAGGGGGTCAAAGTTCCAGCTTCCTAATTTGAATTTCTTCGTTCCCAGTTGAGATAAAAATCTGGTCTAAACGGTGTATTCCTGGTTTCATTAGGTTAAGTCCACTCCCAAAAAATGAAGTTCCTGCGATGTCTGGATCAGTCACCTCGTGGTCCGAATTGAGGTTAAGTTTGTTAGTTTTCTTCAATTTTCTCCGCAATGCGTTGGTGGATTTTCACCAAAATTATGTAAGATGATGCGGATAAATGTCCTCCGAAATGCTGCGTCAGAAAATTTGAGATGTCGGATGAAGCTCCAGAGTTATGTAGCTCCGGAAGCTTTTAAACTTCAATTGTCTTCAGTTTTCCCAAGTTTCCTCTTAAAAGCGGGTTTTCCGTAAAAAACTGTTTTAACTGTTTGATGCACTGAACAAAGACGCAACTTTTGACACTTTGCACGACGCTGTAGGATGAAATAATACCACTTTTTTGAATTTTTTTTTTTTTTATTATTATCTCTACCCCTGACATAATCAGAGTCTACTATCTAAGCTAGTTTCCTTTCATACCAGTTCTCGCTAGCTTTCCTCTCGCACTTTTATTCAGCATTCTATTTCTTTCTTACGTTCTTCCTCTTTTATTCTCGTTTATGGGTGGGACTCCCATATTACTGACTGGTCTATTATAGCCTGACGTTTTACATATTCATGTTTTTATTTATCTCGAGGGTAAATAATACTCTAATTGCCTTTATTTTTCATAATTACAAGGATCTCTCTTTCTAGGGTACATTTGTTTCTTAATTATTTTAACTTACAGTTCTACATTTAAATTTACATTGCTTAGACTAAATTTTATATTATTTATTACTACATATTTTCCATTTCATGTATACATACTTTAATGGTTTCTAGGGGTAAATAATACAGTTTTGACTATTTATTCTTATAATAATAATAAATAATAATAATAATAATAATAAAATTCATTGAATTTCTTTAAAAATTAATTCCTGTGCCCATTTCTACATATTTTTTACAGCAATTAATAACAAATAGCAATACCCAATAAATACTCTACAAAACCAAAGTGAATAAAGGGACAATCATCAAAAAAAAGAGGAAAAATATGCATACCTACCAGACAGATGACAGATGTCATCAACATAAATACAAAGAAAAAATGAAATACACCATGAAAGAAAATTTATGATTATGTTGACCAGATCAGCTACCCGACGCGCACGCCTTTCACCCCTGGGCTCGTCGCTCAGCTCCGCCTCGCCGCCGCCGGACCTCGGATCACCAGTGTCACCGACGGCTGCAGTTGCGTCGAGCTCGAGCGACGAGTATTTCTCCCCACCGACGTCGCCAACACCTGTACGTCGGCCGGGGAGAGGCCGGCCACCGAAGAGCTTGGAACCTAGGAGCCAACCGGCCCCGAGCCGGGTCCCCGCTGCCGGTGGTTGTGTGCAGCGCATGAAATGGACTCAGTCCATGAACGAAAATGTCATGCGCGCATATTATGGGTCTACAGAGGGAGGAACTAATCTCACTGCGTACCGTGTTAGGATGCTGTCTCTGTTTCAGGAACTGGAACCAACCGTCAATGTCACGGCCCAACGATTGTCGGATCAGGTGCGGGTTATCCAACGAAATCACAGATTGGACGACGCCGCACTTGATAGGCTGCGCTCAGAGTTACTGAACAACCGTATCATCTCGACTCCATCACAGACACAGACTGATGCACCACAGACTACAGATGCAATCCTGTCGCAGTCCAACCATATTGATGATGAAGCAAATGATAGGGTTGTCACAGTAAGTAGCCAGTGCAACGATCGACTGAGGAGCGCACTGGAGGATGCACTCCGCGAGTACAGATCGACTCCGATCGCTCTTAGACCTCGTCTACCCCGGTTACCTATGCACAAAAAAAATAGGGCGCTAGTGTGTGCTCTGGACTCGCTGCTTGAGAATGTGTTCGAGAGCAGCGTAAACCTCACTGATACGCACTCGATCCTCTATTGCGGGGCTATTGCGGCATGTCGTTTAGCCAACGTAAAACTTCCAAGTTGTGACGAAGCTACTCGACCAAAGCCTGCCGCACCTGCCTGGCAATGTAGGATTGAGAGGCGTATTGATGGGGCCAGAGCGCTCATTGGTAAACTATACTGCTTCAGGGAGGGCAATACACGACCACGTGTGATGCGCTACGTGAGGCGAGCATTTTCGGGGACTGGAATCAGCCCTCGAGATTACTTATCTCGTGTCACGGAGCGCATCGACTTCCTGAAGCAGAAAGTTTGTGCATGGGCCAACCGTATTCGACGGTATAAGCGGCGAGTCGACCGGTACTCGCAGAATCGCATGTTCCAGAGCGATGAGAGATGGGTATACAGAGCTTGGGAGCGACCTGAACAAAATGTGACCGACGTGACCCGCCCAGATGCTGTCGCCACGAATATTTTCTGGCGCAATATGTGGTCGGTGCCCGTCTGTCACACTGAGGATGGTTGGATGCGTGAAGTCGAGCGCGTGTGTGAAGCTATACCAGAAATGGAAAAAGTAGTCATTAGCCCAATAGATGTGGCCAGAGCAGTCCGTCCGTTACCGAATTGGAAGTCTCCAGGACCGGACGGACTGCAAAATTTCTGGCTAAAATGGTATAGCACCTCACACGCGCTCCTGGCATCTCAATTCCAGTCATCCTTAGAGTCTGGGTCGCTACCTCAGTTTCTAACAACTGGCGTTACCCATCTGCTCCATAAGACAGGTAGTACTGCGGAACCCAAGAATTATAGACCGATAACATGCTTGTCGACGGTCTATAAACTTCTTACGTCCATTCTGAGAACGAAAATTAACAAGCACATTGATAGCAACTCAATTATGTCTGCCTCTCAGAATGGATGTAGGAACGGGTCTCGCGGTACTAAGGAGCTACTCCTCATAGACATGGCCATAAGCCAACAGGTTCGTCGATCTCGTAAGGATCTATCGACATGTTGGATAGATTATAAGAAGGCCTATGACTCTGTGCCACATACTTGGCTCATGAGGGTGTTGGAGTTGTATAAAATAGATGCAACTCTACGCACCTTCCTTGAGTCATGTATGGGGCAATGGAACACAGTTCTTCGCTATCCAGGATGTCGATCGATTCGGAGGGACGATGAGCCTATATGGATTAAACGGGGAATATTCCAGGGCGACAGTCTGAGTCCTCTTTGGTTCTGCTTAGCCCTGAATCCTCTAAGCACATTGCTGGAGGAATCAGGCTTGGGCTATCGGTTGAGAAGAGGTGGTCAGGTTCTATCTCACCTCCTTTACATGGATGATCTGAAACTCATTGCCCCCAACAAGTTACGACTGATGGAACTACTGAAGGTAACTGAAACTTTCAGTAGTGCCATCAGGATGGAATTTGGTGTGGATAAATGTGCAGTCATGCATATAAAGCGAGGGGAGATTATGGAATCTGAGGGGATTCAACTCTCAGATTCCATATACTTTAGATCCCTCTCCTCGACCGAAACCTATAAGTATTTGGGTATGTCGGAAGCGTTAGGCATTAACGTTGCTGACATGAAGCAATCGTTGAAGGAGCGCTTCTTTGGCCGCCTGAAGAAGGTATTAAACAGCCTTCTGTCAGGTGGAAATAAGGTGCGCGCCTTCAATGGTTGGGTCATGCCGGTCTTAATGTACTCTTTCGGCATACTCAAATGGACTCAGACCGAGCTAGACGCTATGGATAGGCGGGTCCGTACACTGCTGACCGCAAACCGGATGCATCACCCACGGTCGTCGGTGATGAGACTGTACATCCCGCGGAAGTGTGGAGGTCGAGGTTTTTTAAATGCGAAGACCCTACACAACCGCGAGGTGTGCAGCCTCAGAGAATATTTTCACAAAACCGATGTGGGTATGCACCGAGATGTGGTCGCAGTGGACAAAGGACTCACCCCGTTGTCCATGGCTAAAGAGAACTGGCGCAAACCTGTGGTACTTACAACTGATGACCGCAAGGAAGTATGGAAAAGTAAGGAGCTCCACGGGCGCTTTTATCGGGCTCTTCACGAGTCTGATATAGATTTTGCAGCGTCCGTAGCCTGGCTACGTTTCAGCAACCTTTTCGGGGAAACTGAAGGTTTTATCTGTGCAATTATGGACGAAGTCATCTTGACGAATAACTACCGGAGATATATAATGAAGGACGGGACGGTTGACGTGTGTCGGGCATGCCATCGTCCGGGTGAGTCTATCAGACATATTATCTCTGGGTGTTCTCGTCTAGCTAACGGCGAGTACTTGCACAGGCATAACCAAGTAGCCAGGATTATTCACCAGCAACTTGCTTTGAAATACAAACTAGTGTATTCAGAGGTGCCGTATTACAGGTATGTGCCCGACCCAGTTCTCGAAAATGACCATGTCACGTTGTACTGGGATCGGTCTATCATTACTGACCGGACTATTGTAGCCAATAAGCCGGATATAGTAGTGATAGACCGATTAGCGCGCCGCGTAATGATAGTCGATATCACCATCCCACATGACGAGAATCTCGTGAAAGCTGAGAAAGAGAAACAAATTAAATACCTCGACTTAGCACACGAGGTTGTTGACATGTGGAATGTAGACTCGGCTGTCATTGTGCCGATTGTCGTGACCGCCAACGGCCTTATAGCCAAAAGCTTCGACGACCATCTGTCGAAGCTGTCATTGCACGGTTGGATCAAGGGCCTGATACAGAAGGCAGTACTCCTCGATACGGCTCGCATTGTGAGGAGGTTTCTGTCTCTGGAGCCCTAACCACCGGTAACTTGGACCCTGTCTCGATACCGGCGGACTACTATTTTTTATATTTTTAAATGTTTTTTTTTTTTTTTTTCTATATGATTTTGTTAAAAAAGGAATATTTAAAAATTTAAATTATATGTATAATGAATGAATAAAGAAAATAATAATAATATTCCACAACTATCACACAACGCTGTCTAGTCCCAAGCTAAGCAGAGCTTGTGTTATGGGTACTAGACAACTGATAAACATACTTATATATTTCTAAATACATACATATATAGATAAATTACACCCAGACACAGAACAAATGATCGTGCTCTCTCACACAAACATTTGTCCTGGGTGGGAATCGAACCCACGACCTCCGGCATAGCAGTCAGGGCCACTAACCACTAGACCAACGGGCCAGTCCATAATATAATTATAAGTAATAGGTCTTATTCAAGTTACATTTTTAAGCTTATTTTTTTTTGTTTCTAGTATCTACGAGTCGTTCCGTTTCTAATTTTTATTTTGTTTTACTGCTCACAATATTTTTATTTACTTAACTATCTTATTTTATATGCCCTACTAATATATGCTACTATATTGTGGTTGCATACTTTACCGATCGGTTCTATTTCGTATAATTGCTTTTTTAGCGATTTGTACGCAGTACTCCAAAAAGACTTTTCTTTTCTTTCCCATCATTATTACCCCTATACTGTCCTCACTTAGATCTGTTTCAATTTCTTGTTCTATATCATTCCTTTCATAAGCGTATGCAGGGCAGCGAATCAGCAGGTGTGGTATTGACTCTGCGATATTTGGGTCACAGATGCACGATGGACTCTCCTTACACTTAAAACGGTACAAGTATTCAGAGAATCCACCGTGCCCCGTCATGACCTGAGTCAAAATTCCACTTATTTGTAACTTCCTGACTATCCTGTACGCCTCCACGGCAGATGGGAAGAACATCCTTGTGACGGATGCCGTGGTGCCGGTTCTGTATCTGCTGTTCCATTCGTCAAGCGTTGCCGAACGAATGCAACGCTTGACGAATGAGACAGGACAAAGATCATAGTCTGGCTTCTTCTTGCTCAAGATGGCAGCCTCTTTTGCCAGCTGATCCACTCTCTCGTTACCCTCAATCCCTGCGTGTGCCTTTATCCAGAACAAGTCAACTACCTGGTTCTGGAGAGAAACGGCTGTCAAGTTTTCTCTAGCTTCCACTGCCAGGGGGTGAAGGCAACTGTGATTTTTCACTGCCATGAGGGCTGCCATTGAGTCACTGTAGACGCCAAATGTGGATGTCGTACTCTTCCGGATTTCCCCCGTTGCCTTGCATATCGCCAAGAGCTCCGCCTGGTAGACCGTGCAATATTTTGGTAGCGCCAGCTTGAGGGTACGTGTTTCGGCCTCGTTGTTCCACAAGGACAACGCAGCACCGACACGCCCCCCAATTTTGCTCCCGTCGGTAAAAATTCTTATCTCCGGTTTGGCGCTGGCCGCGACCTGCTCCCGGTCCACCAGACTTTTGAACTCCAGGTCGATACGCTTAGCGGGGTGTGGGGACCTCAACGCGGGCACTGGCCGCTCCATCTCCCTGCCCCCCAATATTGGCGGTAACACTCCTCTCTTGGCCTCATAGAGTGAGGCCATCTCACGAACTCGGAGATCCAGAGGAAGTATCCCCGCCAACAGGAGCACTGAGTTGAGAGAGACGGTGCGGTACGCCTTGCACATCTTTTGTGCTATCCCACGCTGCATGACGCCCAGCTGTTTTATAATTCCCAGCTTACCCGCCGCTGGAGCCCATACACTAGCGGCGTACAGGATAATCGGCTCTATCGTGGCTATATAAATAATTTTAACTATTTCGGGGTTTAGTCCCCAGCTAATTTTCGCTGCCCTGCACAACTGCTTATGAATGTTTATAGCCTTTCTACAGACGCTCCCCACGTGTTGAAAGTCAACTTGTCGTCGACGGTGACCCCCAGGATTTTAATTTCCTTAGACATATTTATTTCGACTCCGCCCATGCTCAGTCGTGGGGTGTCGTATTTCAGTTTCCTTGTAATCGTCATCGCGTTAGTTTTTTGCGGCGCAAACTTTAACTTGTTTTCGACACCCCACGCCTGAACATGCTCAAGGGCAGCGTTTGCCTTACGTTCTAATTCCATTGCTCGGTCACCGTCGAAGACAAGGACCACGTCATCCGCGAGCGCCTGCACATAGACGTCTTTTTCTATCAGGCTTTTTAGGAGGGGATCCAATAGAAGGTTCCAGAAGTCTGGGCCTCCAATGGAGCCCTGTACGCAGCCTTTACTCGTGCCCTTGGAGAATTCTTCACCCGCATATCTAACCCTGACCCTTCTGTCCTTTAAGTAGCTGTCGATGACCCTCCTCAGGTTAAGAGGACACTTTTCCTCAGCCAGCCGGACTCTTATAGCTGGCCACCAGGCGCTATCGAAGGCTCCCTCTATGTCCAAGGATATTAGCACGGCTGTCTTTTTTCGGTCGAGTTTATCTCTGATGTGCTTTATAAGGTCATAGAGGGAGTCTTCCGTGCTCTTCTGGGGCATGAATCCGTACTGGCAAGTACTCATCCTTGGTATAATATAGAACCTGAGGCGAGCCATCAACATCTTCTCATATATCTTGCCCAGAACTGGTAGGAGGCCTATGGGCCTATATGATTTTGGGGTGGTGTAGTCTCTTTTTCCCGGTTTTCTTAGCACCACCACCGTGGCCTCCTTCCAGGGCTTCGGAAAATGTCCGAATTTAAGGCATTGATTCAGAAGGGCCAGGAAGGAATCAGGTTCCCCTCCAATGGCTTGGCTGCATATTTCAGCTGTGAGACCATCTATTCCCGGAGCCTTCTTTGGGTTAAAGGATTCACAGGCAATACGCAGTTCAGTTGGCGTGAAGGGTGGATCTTCGGAATCTTCTGCCGCTTTCTCGTTCACCGTTTCAGCTTTTGCCCGAGTATTTCCGTGATGGGTGTTATCGGTGCTTTTTAGGTCCTCCGGGTAAAAAGTTTCCGCAATCAATTTTACGGAGCCTTCCGCGTCGAGCACCTTACCGTTCTCCATCATCGGTAAGTCCACCCCTCTCTGCGTTGTCCTTCCAATAACCCTGTAAATCCCCTCCCATACCCGTTCCCTGTCCTGCTTGGTGCAGAACTCTTTCCAGCTCTCGGTCTGGGCTCGAGCTGCCTCTGCCTCATATTCCTTTTTCCGTTTAAGGTATTCCTCGACAACCATCGGTCTTCGGACTGGGGCAGCGCATCGCACTCTCCTTTTACTGGTGGCGACGCTCCTCTTCATCTCAGCGAGTTTCTCCGTCCACCACGGCATGGCAAGTTTCTCTTTGACTTTTTTAATAGGCATTGCCTCGTGGCATGCTTTCTGTATCATATCTGTATAGTTATTTGTATATTTGTCTAATGATTCGGTACTAAAGATTTGTTCTACTGCGGTTTTATTAAATTTTGAGTCTATTTTCAATTGCGCGAATTTCCCATGAAATTTTTGCCAATTTGCTTTTTTGGTATTGAAGATGCGTGTTGTTCTTTCTATTTGAACTCCTTTCGCTCTCTCCAGCCTAAAGTCAAAGAGTATGCCGTTATGGTCAGAGCTTGTGAGACCCTCGTCTACTCTCCAGCGCTCCACCAGTCCTAGGATGTTGTCGGAGCATGCAGTTAGGTCGACATAGCTGCTGACGCGCTGACCTCCCCTAATGGTGTCGAAGGTCGGAATTTCCCCTGCATTGAGGATATTCAGCCCGAGCCCGCCAAAAGTCCCACACACGTCCTCTCCTCTGCGGTCAACCACCATGCCCCCCCACCAGGTGTTCTTCGCATTGGCGTCCCCTCCAACGAGAAACGGTTTTGAGCCGTTAGCCGTACATATCCGTCTTAGTTGATACAGGTAAGGCTCAACTGGCTTGTCCGGCTCGAAATAAAAAGAAGTGAGTGTGATCTCCCAAGCACTGGTTTGTATTCCCACAACGGCAATATTTTCCGTGGTGAATTCCGGGTATTGGATTACTTTTAAGTTTTTGTCAAAGACCGCAATTGCAGCCTTGACAACTCTATCTCCGGTACCAGTGTCTTGGAAGATCCGCACTCCCCTCTGGCTTTTCATCATTTTTGCACTTCCAACGTATGGCTCTTGCAGGAGCGCCACAGAGATACCCCGTTTCTCTGCCTCCAACAGCAGCTCGTTGGTTGCCAGCTTTTTGCGTTGGAGGTTGGCCTGTGCGAATTTAAGGGCGATTATTTGTCCTGGTGCGCCCTTAGCAATATGCAGTGGTTGACCGCGCTATTGCATCCCATTTTTGGCGGACGGGGCATTCGGCGCTGAAGGCGTTGTGCTCCTTATTTATCATGTTAGCCCTTTCACAGTTGCTGCACACAGCCGTGCCCCCCGCTATCCAGTCTGGGCATTCCGTCTTCAGGTGAGGACCACCACAATGGCTACACAGGTCCACCTTCTCCGTACAGTGCCTTCGCCCATGCCCGTAGGCCAGGCAGCGAGTGCACTGCATTAGTGGGGTCTGGTCTTCAGCCCGGATCCTCTGCAGGTCCACGTGGACATATCCCCTTTGGTTAGGTTAGGTTAGGTTAGGTTAGGTTAGGTTAGCTTAGGTTAGGTTAGGTTAGGTTAGGTTTTTTTTTTTTTTTTTTTTTTTTTTTTTTTTTTTTTTTTTTTTTTTATACTTCTACCTCCAACGTGTATCGGAGCCTATGCTCGCTACTTTTACTTTCTTTCACTCCAGTTCTCTTATGTATGCCTCTCGTACTTTCATTCCTCATACTTTGTCTTTCTTGCATTCATCATCTTTTGTTCATTTTTGGGTGGGGTTCCCAACTACTGCTATTTTTCTAATCTCTCTAAATAGTTTTCCATTTTTCTTTATTTTCCTTTACAGGGGTATTAATAAGGGAGTGGTAAACAGTTTTTAATTTTCACATTTTACACTTTGTGATTCCTTAAATTCTACAGTTTATTTTACAATTTTTATCTTATTTTTCACATATTCTATATACTCCTAATTTTATTTTCTTGTATGTTATACATATATATATTTCCATCAAACAAATGGACAAGACAGAAGGGAGACGGGAAGTTTTACAAAAACGGAAGACCTTAGTCTAATCATAATTATTCTAGACTTATTCTTATTTAAATACTTATAATTATTTATTCCTATCTTACATTTATATATTAAACAACTTTTACGGCTATGCTAAACTTAATATACTATACTATATTATGATAGCATATTTACTTATGCGGTTTTGTTTCTTGCAATTACTATTTGAGCGATATATTTGCTGTAATCTAAGAAAATTTCTCTATTTTTACTCTCTATAATATCCTTTAGATTATTGCATGTTATTTTTGTATTTAACGCATGCTCGACGTTGAAGCGGTGCCTGTCGAATTGGGGGCAGTCAAATAGTATGTGCGGGACCGTTTCACTTACACTTGGGTCACAAATACACGATGGACTCTCCTTGAGCTTGAAACGGTTCAAGTACTCGGAGAATCCACCGTGCCCTGTCATTATTTGCGTGTTCAAGCTACTTGTTCCTATCTTTCGGATTATCCCATGGGCTGTCCGGACATCTGGGAAAAATAATTTCGTAACAGATGCCGTGTCACCAGTTACGTATCTAAGGTTCCATTCGTCAAGCGTCGCCATACGTATGCTCCGCTTGACGTATGAAACCGGACACTGGTCATAATCTGGTTTTCTTTTGGGATTTTCAGCGGCCTCCTTTGCTAACTGGTCGGCTCTTTCATTCCCCTGTAGCCCCACATGAGCTTTTATCCAGAACAAGGTTACAACCTTGTTCTGGCGAGATGCGGATCTAATGTTATCCCTAGCTTCTACAGCAAGAGGGTGGCGTGAACTGGGATTTGCTAATGTTTGTAGAGCCGCCATTGAGTCGCTGAAAATTCCAAAGGAAGACGCCTTAAGCTTGGTTACTTCCTTTGTTGCCCTTGCAATTGCCAGGAGTTCAGCCTGGTAAACCGTGCAGTAATTTGATAGGGCAAATTTTAGGGCTTTGGTCTCAGCCTCACCATTCCATACGGACAGTGAAGCGCCGACCCCTCCTCCGATCTTGCTTCCGTCCGTAAAAATGCGGACGTCAACACTGCACCTGTCCAGCTGTTCTTGGTTTACCAGGCTGTCGAACTTAAGGATGTCGCGTACCGCAGGATGAGGGTCATCTATTGCAGCGGTCATTTGCTCGACCTGCCTGTCCCCCAGTGATGTCTGGGGCACTCCCTTCTTGGCTTCATATAGACATGCCGCCTCACGAACTCTAATGTCGAGGGGGAGTAATCCAGACAGCACCAGTGCCGAGTTCAGGGAGACCGTGCGATATGCCCTGCACATCTTTTGAGCGACTCCACGCTGAACGGCCCCAAGTTGTCTTCTGATGCCCAACCTTTTAGCCGCCGGCGCCCAAACGCTTGCAGCGTAAAGTATTATGGGCTCTATTACCGCCACATACATCGTCCGTATCACTTCTGAGTGTAACCCCCAACTAACCTTTGCAGCTCTACACAGCTGCTTGTAGATCGCGATTGCCTTTCCACAAGCGAGTGAGACGTGTTTTTTGAAGGTTAGTTTTTCGTCGATCGTTACACCCAGAAGCTTTACTTCATTCGACATTTTAATGTTGATCCCGCCCATACTCAGGCGTGGTGTGTCGTATTTCAATTTTTTGGTTATTACCATGGCAACTGTCTTATGTGGTACAAATTTAAGTTTGTTCTCGACACCCCACGCCAGAACATGATTGAGAGCTGCATTGGCACATGCTTCTATCTCCAGCGCAGTCTCCCCGTCGAAGACCAGGACGATATCATCCGCAAATGCCTGGATGTACGTTCCCCTAGCCTCTGCTGCTTTTATGAGGGGGTCTAGGACCAGGTTCCAAAAAATTGGGCCCCCAATCGAGCCCTGTACACAGCCTTTATTGGTTGCCTTTTTATACACCTCCCCACCGTATCTGATTGAGACTTTGCGGTCTCTGAGGTAACTGTCGATGACCCGCCTAAGATCAATAGGACACTTTTCTTCCGCCAGTCGAATCCTTATTGCAGGCCACCACGCGCTATCAAATGCCCCCTCTATGTCCAAAGAAACGAGTGTCACTATCCGTTTTTGGCCGAGCTTCCTATGGACATGCTGCATGAGATTGTAGAGGGCATCCTCCGTGCTTTTCTGTGGCATGAATCCGTACTGACGGGTACTCATGTTCGGCAGAAGGTGAAACATTAGGTGGGCCACCAGCATCTTTTCCAAGATTTTCCCCAATATAGGCAACAGCCCAATCGGCCTATATGATTTGGAGCTGGTATAGTTCGCTTTTCCAGGCTTTTTAAGAATCACGACGGTTGCCTCCTTCCAGGCAGTGGGGAAGCAGTGACATTCCAGGCACTTGTTAAGGAACCCTAAGAACAATTCCGGATCATTACCCACGGCGTGACGACAGATGTCTGCGGTAAAGCCGTCTGATCCTGGTGCTTTTTTCGGATTGAAAGACTCGATCGAATTTTTCAACTCAGCCATCGTAAAGGGTGGGTCACAAGGGTCGTTTTGCTCGCCAGAATTTACGATCTCGGCCTTAACTCGAATGGATCGGTGATGTGCGCTGTCGCATTCTGTAAGGTCTTCCGGGTAAAATGTTTCCGCTAGCAGCTTCACGGAACCTTTTGCATCCAGCACATCACCATTAGCCTCCAAAGGCAGGTCCTCCTCTCTACGCTGTGTCCTACCTATTACCCTATATATTCCTTCCCAGATCCCCTCCTTATCTTGTCTCCCACAGAATTCCTTCCAACTCTCGGTTTGAGCTTTGGCCACTTCTAACTCATACTCTTTTTTCTTTTCCAGGTACTCTTCTATGACCCTCGACTTCCGGATTGGGGCGGCGCAGCGGATCCTACGCTTCATGGTGGCGACGGTCTTCTTCATCTCAGCGAGTCTCTCGGACCACCACGGCAAGGTAAGTTCTTCTTTAGTTTTTATGGTTGGTATGGTTTGTTTACATGCTTCATCTATTGCTTTGTAGAGGTTTTCTGTTACTATATCTATTTGCTCTAAGTTGTGAATTTTTTCTATTTCGGTTTTGGTGAATTTAAATTTAATTTTCAACTGGCCAAGTTTCTCATGAAAATTGGACCAGTTCGCTTTTCTAGTGTTGTATTTACGGGTAGTTCGTTCAACTTTGACGCCCTTTGATTTTTGTAAGAAGATTTTGAACGTGATGCCGTTGTGATCCGAGCTCGTGAGTCCCTCGTCAACCCTCCAGTCGTCTATCATGTCCAAGATATCATTGGAGCAAGCGGTGATATCCACGTGACTACTGTATCGCTTTCCTCCCCGGATAGTGTCGAAGGTCGGAATTTCCCCTCTATTAAGTATGTTCAGATTTAGCTCGCCGAGAGTTCCTACCACCTCTTCCCCCCTAAGATTAGGTTAGGTTAGGTTAGGTTAGGTTAGGTTAGGTTAGGTTAGGTTAGGTTAGGTTAGGTTAGGTTAGGTTAGGTTTTTTTTTTTTTTTTTTTTTTTTTTTTTTTTTTTTTTTTTTTTTTTTGTGCTTTTCCCCGATCGTGAGATCACCGGGTCCTTATTTGTCTATATGACTCATACATTCAAGTTCTCGCATGTATTCCTCTCGCACTTTCAAGCCGCATACTTAGTCTTTCTTGTATCCATCCACATTCATTCTTTGCCGGGTGGGACTCCCGCTACTCTATGCTTGTATATATTTATTCGGGTAATTAAAATTTCTTATACATTTATTTTAATTTCTGTTTTGTCTTCAATTGTATTTATATCTGACATATGTAGTGGCTAACCTTACTGATTCTACGTTTTAGTTCTTAATTTAGTTTACAAAACTTAGGTTTACATAATTACTAACTTACATGGGTTCTTTTAACTATTGTACTTATCATTATATTTCTAACATTCTTACATTTCTTATTTCTTAGTTCTATTCTTACGTCTATAAATATTATAAATATTACATCAGTATATACTTTAACTTGTCATCTTAGTTCTATTTTTATATCTCTTATTTGTACAACAGTAAGTACCTTTATTTATTTAATTAATATGTTTGCTGTTTACAATTTTGCAAAGTCCTAACAATTGAGCATTTAGCAGGATTGGTCAGTATTCTGTCATGTTATGTCTGATTTTGTACTTTCCTTCTATATTTTTATACACGCTTTTGCCTAGGCAATAACATATATATACTAAGTTTATACATATTTATTGACTATTTCTTTTGGCCAGTTTTCATTTCATACTTCGATTTTTCATTTGTTTTGAGTTGCTGTTTGTGTTTCATGTAAGTGTTCCTGTGCTGATATAATCGTGTATATACAATATACATTCTGTATATCAGTTTGTGTTCGTGTTGTCATGTATTTCATGTTTGTGTGTGTCGTGTTTGAGTTTCTGTGTGACTTTGTGGTTGTGTGTACGTGTTATGTAATTTCCTGTCTGTGGATTAGGCATAGGCCGTGTTTGCACGAGCCAAGTAGTCCCACTTTTTCCGAACCGGGCAGTCATTACTAAACGCATTGTGATCGGTTTTCCGCAACCCAGAGTGTGAACAGTTGCAGCACTGTGGTTCATTTCCTGCGGTAAAGTCTGTGCATTTCTCGCGCAGGTGCGGTCCTCCACAGTGGCTACATCTGTCCACACTCTCGGTGCAAAATTTCCGACCATGTCCGAACGCGAGGCACTTCGTGCATTGGATGAGCGGAGACTGGTCCTCGACTCTGACCCTTTGAAGGTCCAGATATAGGGCTCCAGCCTCCGTCATCCTTTGCCATACGTTAGGCCTCACCTGTAGGATGATGTGCGCTGTCTTGGGATTTCTTGTGCGTTTCTTAAATTTTATCACCATTTCTATGTCTTCTTCAGGTAGGCCCACGAAAATGTCCCTGTTCTGAGCGTAGAGCGCCTTAATTATGTCATCGTCTTCGCTATCCACAAACACATCTTTCAGAGCAACAAGAGGGTTTTTGTTTTTCATTGGCGCTACTATCAGTCCGTCTCCGCGACTCTCTATTATTTCCTGGACTTTCTTCATTTCCTCTTCAGTGTCGCAACCCAATATAATTGTTTGGTTCTTGGCCTTACGAACTTTGTTAATTTTGAGGCCAGTGCCTCTGGCATCGACCGCCTTTTTTACCCTGGCGAGCACCTCGTCAGCAGTCTCCAGACTACCCTCAAGGGTGACCGCCATGGAGTGAAGTGCAGGGCGGTGGACGGGTTTGGCTGCTGCGACACTGGCGTATGATTTAGGAACTGGGGCTAGGTTTATTCCGCATGCCAGTCCTTTTGCGACTTCCATGAGTTCCTGTTTGGCTGTGACGACATCATCCGCAATACCACCGACCAGATCTTTAAAGAGAGCGTGAGTTCGACTCTCAACCTCCTCGGTCGTTTGGTCCATGGCAGTTCTGGTCTCGTCGATCCTGTCGATGATCTTGTCGATCATGTCGCAGCCTCGGCTGTCGTTACCATCATGGAGTCCTACAATGTCCGTTTTCAGGCTTCGCTCCATCTCGTTTAGTCGCTCGGTCAGTGTCGTTTCCACTTCTCCCAGTTTGTTGAGGATGACATCTTGCCTATCGGACGACGAGGTTTTTGTAGGTGTCATTGTTTTTGGGGCCTCTGATTCGAGACTTTGGATACGCCTACTGAGCTCGAAAATTGCTCGTATGCCCTTGTCTGACTGCACCTCCAGAAAATGTTTTATGTCTCTCCTCATCTGAGGGTACTCATGCACTTTCGAAGGTATATCCTCGAAGGTCTTCATTATCTCCTGGAGGAGCTGATCACTCGGTAATGCAGCGTAGTTTTGTTGCTGCTTTTTGTAAAAGTCCATATTATCGAGTGATCTTCTTTTGGTTTCTGGCCTTTTGATAAAAGTCCTAGCAGCGTCTTGCGTTGTTGTGGTTGTGGTGGCAGGGCTTGGGGTGGTGGGCTTTTTAGCAGCGCCAGAGGTTGTGGGTGTGCGGTACATGTTAATTGTGTGAGTGTGTATGAGTGCGGTGTGTGGTTCTTGTGAGTAGATCGGGGAAAGTTGTCCCTTTGTAATATGTTTGCCAGACCCTGTAAAGGGGGGCCTGGGTCAAGTATGAAATAAAACTTAATAAACAAATAAATCTTACGTGTATGCTAAAAATGAAGGTAGAGTCTAACTCTACCAAGTAATTTTACCTTTACAAAGGTAAGGAGGCTTGAGCCAGGGCTTGTGAGCCTTCAGGAGCCAATTCTAGCAAAAAATCAAAAGTCAAAAATTTTCCGACTCTACCTAGAGCCAATCTAAGTGATTGCAATGGTAAATCTCCCCGAGCCCTTTCGTTTGAACCCAAACACGACTGTCCCAGCCCTAGGGGTTCCGTTGAAACAGCAGTCCAAAATTCTGGTCGCCTATTCAAGATGGCGACCAGGATCCAGTTACAGGCGGTTTTCTCCGAGACCACCCGTCCAAAAACTGCCGTGCTTGGAGTCCCCTGACTGGGCTCGACGAGCTCTGTAACTTGGTGAGGGTTTAGACTGAAAAATGTTTCAGCTCCTGAAAACTCCTGAAAGGCTACCAGCAGGACAGAAGAAGTGCTGGCTTTGTCCCCAGAGAAAACCAGAGCGCTCTACGACCTCCGGTTCGGATGCCACCAGCGTCTGAAGTTTGGTTTGACAGTTCAAGAACTGTCAAAATCAATCTTCGACCCGGCACAACTCTCCTTCCAGAAGTCGCAGAACTCCCGTGTTTGGGCTTGCCCGACCTGGCTCGACCTGCCCTACAAGGCAGGGTGGTTTTCAGGATCCTGAGAATTTTCAGCTCCTAAGAACCTGAAAAATGCCTTATCGGATAGAGAATGACTCCCCAAACCCCTTTTCGAAAATCGCGGCCTTCCACGACCACCAGGGCCTGAGCTACGTCAGGTTAAAGTTTTCAAAGATGGCCGCCTAGCTGTCAAACGCCAACTTTGTCTGGTCACAGCCCCGTGGCCGTTTGTCGCAGAGAGATGCGGTTTTGGCTACAGCACGTGGCTTTACCCCGTTAATCCCGCGATAGCCGTTTCAGGAATAAAAAATTTCAGGTCCTGAAAACGCCTGAAAACCTACTGATACTCTTTCAAAACGTATTTCAATACCAAAAGTGGCAGTCCGGTGCTTCTACGTCGCTTGGTTCGGAAGTTATGGAGCTCCAAAGTTTACAAACCAAAAACCAAAATGGCCGAAGTCGTGGTTTTTCGCGCAAGTTAGCTATTATTTAACTTAGGAGCGTGAAATTTTGGGGAATTGAGGTGTCCGTAGCCAGTTGGACCCGTCCAAAATGAAAAAAATTGAAAAAAGTAGTTATTTCTCAATAATCTTATCAAAAATCTTCAAAATTCCATATCTCCCAAACGAGCTGACATAAAATTCAAGTAAAATATGTTAAAATTGTGTAAAATTAAGGACTATAAAAACAAATAGAAATTTTTTATAATTTTTAAATTTTTGACAGGTTTTTTAAATAAAAACTTATTTTTTAACTAAAATTGAAATATCTCAGGATCCCGTTATAATAAAATTAAAATATAAATGGCTACGAACTAGAAATTTTAGCGCGCAGCAGATTCTTTCTCAAAATTTTTAGGTTCTCACTGTAGTTACCGAGATATTCCAGGTCTAAATTTGAATATTCTAATGCTTATAACTAAAGAAGTAATTAACTTAAAATTATTTTGAAGGTACCGGAAGACTTCTCTGTTTTCAGGGTAGGCAGCTGCGAAGAAACGAAGTTCCTGCGACGACTCCTTCTGCTACCTCGTGCACATGTGTTTTGCAGTTTTAGGCAGTTTTCTCTTGAATTATCCACTGGAAAAATCAAAAAGAGGCCTCGATTTGTAGGTCTTCTGAGTCCGCATACGATGGTGAAATAAAATTGTGGGGTCACCGCTTTAGTTTTTGTAGAAATTTCGTTTTTGTGTTTTTTCACTCAGGGAAACATAACCTATACACGGTTTTTCCCTTTTCCAGCTTTTCCAGTGCACTCCGATAATTCCACTTTTACTTAATAGCATGACACGACTTTATCCGCGTAATTTGACACCAGTTTCACTTATATCGGACAACTTTTGACCACTTTTTAGAATTTTTCTGTGCGGAACGATATAAAAACGATGCGTTCTCGAGCGCGGTTGGACTCAGACTGGGTTAGGTTAGGTTAGGTTAGGTTAGGTTAGGTTAGGTTAGGTTAGGTTAGGTTAGGTTAGGTTAGGTTAGGTTAGGTTAGGTTAGGTTAGGTTAGGTTAGGTTAGGTTAGGTTAGGTTAGGTTAGGTTAGGTTAGGTTAGGTTAGGTTAGGTTAGGTTAGGTTAGGTTAGGTTAGGTTAGGTTAGGTTAGGTTAGGTTAGGTTAGGTTAGGTTAGGTTAGGTTAGGTTAGGTTAGGTTAGGTTAGGTTAGGTTAGGTTAGGTTAGGTTAGGTTAGGTTAGGTTAGGTTAGGTTAGGTTAGGTTAGGTTAGGTTAGGTTAGGTTAGGTTAGGTTAGGTTAGGTTAGGTTAGGTTAGGTTAGGTTAGGTTAGGTTAGGTTAGGTTAGGTTAGGTTAGGTTAGGTTAGGTTAGGTTAGGTTAGGTTAGGTTAGGTTAGGTTAGGTTAGGTTAGGTTAGGTTAGGTTAGGTTAGGTTAGGTTAGGTTAGGTTAGGTTAGGTTAGGTTAGGTTAGGTTAGGTTAGGTTAGGTTAGGTTAGGTTAGGTTAGGTTAGGTTAGGTTAGGTTAGGTTAGGTTAGGTTAGGTTAGGTTAGGTTAGGTTAGGTTAGGTTAGGTTAGGTTAGGTTAGGTTAGGTTAGGTTAGGTTAGGTTAGGTTAGGTTAGGTTAGGTTAGGTTAGGTTAGGTTAGGTTAGGTTAGGTTAGGTTAGGTTAGGTTAGGTTAGGTTAGGTTAGGTTAGGTTAGGTTAGGTTAGGTTAGGTTAGGTTAGGTTAGGTTAGGTTAGGTTAGGTTAGGTTAGGTTAGGTTAGGTTAGGTTAGGTTAGGTTAGGTTAGGTTAGGTTAGGTTAGGTTAGGTTAGGTTAGGTTAGGTTAGGTTAGGTTAGGTTAGGTTAGGTTAGGTTAGGTTAGGTTAGGTTAGGTTAGGTTAGGTTAGGTTAGGTTAGGTTAGGTTAGGTTAGGTTAGGTTAGGTTAGGTTAGGTTAGGTTAGGTTAGGTTAGGTTAGGTTAGGTTAGGTTAGGTTAGGTTAGGTTAGGTTAGGTTAGGTTAGGTTAGGTTAGGTTAGGTTAGGTTAGGTTAGGTTAGGTTAGGTTAGGTTAGGTTAGGTTAGGTTAGGTTAGGTTAGGTTAGGTTAGGTTAGGTTAGGTTAGGTTAGGTTAGGTTAGGTTAGGTTAGGTTAGGTTAGGTTAGGTTAGGTTAGGTTAGGTTAGGTTAGGTTAGGTTAGGTTAGGTTAGGTTAGGTTAGGTTAGGTTAGGTTAGGTTAGGTTAGGTTAGGTTAGGTTAGGTTAGGTTAGGTTAGGTTAGGTTAGGTTAGGTTAGGTTAGGTTAGGTTAGGTTAGGTTAGGTTAGGTTAGGTTAGGTTAGGTTAGGTTAGGTTAGGTTTTTTTTTTTTTTTTTTTTTTTTTTTTTTTTTATATATACCTGTCCGGGCGCCAAGGCCCGGCCCGCGAGCTAGCCTACATGGTTGTCCCCGGATATTTTTCCAGGATTATAGTACAGGAGGGGGTATATTTCATATCGTGTTTTTTATTTATTTCCTAAAATGGCTTTTTCGCCTTTTGTAGATCTTTATTTATACAGTTCTTAGTAATTCTTATCTTTTACTACATTCACATTATTTATACCTTTTCTTATATCTAATTCAGTAAATCGACTTATTACATTTATTTTTTTTTTTCTTACAGCTATTTTTTGCCTAATTTACTATTTGTTACATTCTTAAGACTACCTAATATCCTTTTTACATTTTTCTACATTTCTTATTACTATTTCTTATAACTATTACATTATTTACTTATTATTTATTTAATTAGTCTTAATTTTACTTAATTACTGCACTTATTTTCTATTATTCTATTCTTATCTACAGGTTACAGTTTTGCTAATGTTTATATAAGTTATTATATAATTTAACAAATATTATATATCTATTTGTTTCGTTTGTTTACTATGTGGCATATTTTTATGCAGTATTCTTTAAAGTCGTTAGCGGAATGTTTATTGGTAAGAAGTGCACAAAGATTATCTTTACAAACTTTCATTCCTACTTTTTGTTCTAGGTCAAATCTATCCAGCGCGTGTGCAGGACAATCTACGAGCAAATGCGTGACGTCTTCGATTGCATTAGGTTCACAGACGCATGATGGACTCTCCTTGCACCTGAAACGGTTCAGGTACTGAGAGAATCCACCATGCCCCGTGAGCATCTGGGTGAGCTTTCCCTCCGGCTTGGCCTTGCGGACAAACCGGTATGCGTTAATAGCGTCAGGAAGGAACATTTTAGTGACCGACGCAGTGTCCCCGGCACTGTATCGACTATTCCACAGCTTAAGAGACTCTTGCCGTATTAGCCGTTTTAAAAATGAGATTGGACACCGGTCGTAGTCAGGTTTCCTTTTTGATGCCAATGCTGCATGTTTGGCCAGATCGTCCGCGCGCTCGTTCCCAGGCAGTCCTGCATGAGCCTTGACCCAGAACAAGGATACATCTTTGCCCTGAACCAAGGCTTTCCGCAGGTTCTCCCTCGTCTCCACGGCCAGAGGGTGGAGAGACCAATGGTTTGCGACCGTCTCCAGTGCGGCTCTCGAGTCGCTATAGAGACCATAGGTCACCTCCCTCCTTTTGAGGATGACGCTTGTGGCTTTACATATGGCTAGGAGTTCCGCCTGATAGACTGTGCAGTATGCGGACAGACTAAGTTTGAGGTTCTGGATTTCGGCCTCGCTATTCCATAAGGATAGCGCGGCCCCAACCTTCCCCTCAATTTTACTGCCGTCGGTGAATATTCGCACCTGCTGCACATTGTACCTGTCCACAAGGTTTTGGTCTACCAGTTGTATAATTTCCATTGCCATATGTTCCGCCGGGTGAGGAGCTTCTGCAAACCTTACCGGACGCTCTGTCTCCCGATCTCCTAGTTCGGGCGGGGGCGACCCTCTTTTCGCCTCGTACAATGCGGCTGCTTCTTGTATCCTGAGGTCAAAAGGTAGTATCCCCGCCAAAACCAGTGCCGAGTGTAGAGAGACCGTCCGGTACGATTTGCAGAGCTTCTGAGCGAAGCCCCTCTGCACCGTGTCGAGCAACTTGCGCACCCCGACTTTCCTGGCTGCAGGTGCCCATACCGCAGATGCATACATAATAATCGGCTCTATGGTGGCCGTATAGATAGAACGAACGACTTCCGCGTGCAGCCCCCAATCAACCTTTGCAGCTCTGGAAAGCTGCTTGTAAATATCAAGGGCCTTCCGGCACTGTAGCGCAACATGCGTGTTAAAAGTAAGTCGGTCGTCAATGGTAAGTCCTAGGATTTTGACCTCTCGCGACATGCCGACGCCGACTCCTCCCATGTTCAGCAAAGGGGTGTCGTACTTAAGTTTTTTGGTTAGAACCATTGCGCAAGTTTTGTGCGGCGCAAACTTCAACTTGTTTCTGACTCCCCATTGCCGAACGTAGGCGAGCGCTGCGTTTGCCTGTCTCGAGACGTCAAGTCCAGTGTCTCCGTCAAAGACCATACACACGTCATCAGCGAAGGCCTGCACGTATACACCCATTTGCTCCAGTTCCCGAAGTAGAGGGTCCAATAGAAGGTTCCATAGGATGGGACCACCGATTGACCCCTGCACACAACCTTTGTTGGTGCTCCTAGTGCATTCTTCCCCAGCGAATCTTACACTGACTTTTCTGCAATCCAGATAGCTATCCAGTAGCCTCCTGATATTTACCGGACACTTTTCCTCAGCCAGACGGATTCTAATGGCCGGCCACCATGCGCTGTCGAAGGCCCCCTCTATATCCAATGACACTAGGGTTACCAGCTTTTTACGCTCAATCAAACCCTTAATTCGGTGTATTAGCGTATAGAGGGCGTCCTCGGTGCTCTTCTGGGGCATGAATCCAAACTGGCGAGTACTAATCCTCGGTGTGATGTGCCATTTAATCCTTGCTACTGTCATCTTCTCCAAGACCTTCCCCAAAACCGGCAACAGACCAATTGGCCTGTAAGCTTTGGGGTTCGTATAATCGTCCTTGCCCGGTTTTCTCAGGACTACCACGGTTGCCTGCTTCCAGATGTCCGGAAAGTGTCCTAATTCTAGACACTTGTTGTAAAGAGCAAGGGATGCGTCCAGGTCCTGGTAGATAGCTCTGCTGCAGATATCTGCTGTGAAGCCATCCGCTCCCGGGGCCTTCTTTGGGTTGAAACTTCCCACCGCGGTCTTTAGCTCCAGCAGTGTAAACGGTGGATCATGACTCTCATCATGTTGCCACTCGTTTACCCGCTTTGCCGCTTCTCTGGCACGGCGATGATCTTCGTCGTCAGTTTCCTCCAGGTCTTGTGGGTAGAATGTCTCCGCTAGTAAGTTCGCTGACTCTTTTGGGTTCAGAAATACACCTTCTTTGGTTAAGGTCAAGTCTTCTTGTCTCCTGGTGGTCCTACGGATGATACGGTAAATACCGTCCCAAACTCCTTCCTTGTCCTGTCTTCTACAGAACTCTTTCCAGCTTTCTATTTGGGCTTTCTTGGCTTGGCACTCATATTCTTCTTTCTTTTTCAGGTACTCAGTTACCACTATTTCTTTGCGGTACGGTGCCGCGTTCCTAATCTTTCGCCTGAAGGTAGTGGCAACTTTCTTCAGCCTGGCGAGCTCGTCATTCCACCATGGGACCTTGAGTACCTCCGTACTCTTTTTTATAGGCATACTGCCATTGCATGCCTCGGTAATAACTTTAGTGAATTTATTAATCATGTTTTCTAAATCTATAATTGAGTTAATGCCTTTAATTTGATCTAGGTTAATATTGTTTTCTAATTTTTGTTCCGAAAGTATTGTATTAAAAAGGTCCCAGCTTACCTTTTTCGTGTTGAATAGCCTTGTGGTTCTTTGCACCCTAAGGCCTCTACTCTTGCGGAGACTTATGTCGAGTAGGATGGTATTGTGGTCCGAGCTCGTGATTTCCTGGTCTACCCTCCAGTTGTCTACTAGGTCTAGTAGATCTTCAGAACAGGCTGTAATATCAACAAAACTGGTGTACGTCTTACTACCTCTCACGGTGTCAAAGGTAGGCGTATCACCCCTGTTGAGTACCTGCAATCCAGACTCTTCCAGGGTACCGGACATCTCAACTCCCCTGTGGTCTTCCATGGTGCTTCCCCACCAGGTACTCTTGGCGTTACAATCACCTCCCATTAGCAGTCCTCTTGGGCCCAGCTCCTCTCTGATCTTTCTGATCTGATCCAGGTATGACCCTATGGGCTGGTCTGGCTCGAAGTAGAAGGACACCGCCGCGATTTCCCAGGTGCAGGTTCGGATCCTCAACACAACTATATTGTTGGTTGTGAGTTTCGGGCACTGGATAACGTCAAGATCGTCGTCAAAGACAACGATAGCCGCCTTCACAGTCCCATCTCCTACTGCTGCACACTGGAAGACTCTCGCCCCACGGTAGTCCTTCATCCTTCTTACCCCACCCACATACGGCTCCTGGATCAAAGCAAATGCGAGTTTCCGCTTGCTGGCCTCAATCATGAGTTCCGTGGTTGCCAGCTCTTTCCTCTGGAGGTTCGCCTGGGCTACTGCATATCTTCTGGTGGGGTTGCCTGCCCCGGAGCGTCTTGTGACAACCTTAGCAGTACGCTACCTTAGCTCTAGCCAGTGCCTCCCACCTTCTACGCACTGGGCATTCGGAGCTAAACGCATTGTGCTCAGCGTTCTCTGCTTTGGCGTCCATGCAGTTGCAGCAGGTTGGTGGTGCTGCTGCCAGGTAGTCCGCACATTCTGCTCTCAGGTGCGATCCGCCACAATGGCTACACCTAGGAAGGGTGTCCTTGCAGAACCGTCTACCATGTCCATAGGACAGGCACACAGAGCATTGCACTAACGGAGATTGGTCTGCGACCCGGATCTTCTGCATGTCTATGTGCACTGCTCCCTTGTCCATCATTCGGTTGTAAATTTGCGGGGACACTCTCAATGCGATGTGACTCATGAGCGGGTTCCTGGCACGACGCCTGAATTTGACGTCAATTCGGTCGTCCCTTTTGTCGAGTCCACCAAAAACATCCTTGTTCTGGTTCCTCAGTGCAGTTAAGACGTCCTCATTGCTATTAAAAGATAGCACGTCTTTGAGGACCAGCATTGGATCTTGGTTCTTAACGTCCTCGACAATAAGGCGACCGTCTGCACTCTGCAATCGCTCCTTAAGCTTTTTCCTTTCCTCTTCCGTTCTACATCCTATTATAACCTTCTTATCTTTTATCTTTCTTACTCTCTCTACTGTTACCCAACCATCTTTTGCGTTCACCGCCTTCCTTATTTCACTCAGGACCTGATCACCAGTGTGAGTGTCGTCTTTGGACGCAATGGTGACGGAGTGTAGCGCGCTTCTCTCAGGTGTGTGCCTTCTAGGCTGCGCTGCTGCTACACTCGCGTAGGAACAGGCTTGAGAGGCTACCTGTGACGCCATGGTTTCTCTCAGGGAAATTATTTCTATGTGTGTTTTATCAATTTTTTCCCCTTGTGCTATTAGCATTTTTATCAATTCCCCCTCCTTTCCCATCGTTTTTCCCTGAATTCCCTTATCCCTCGCTTGGGGCCCTTTATCCTCCTCTATATTTATTTGGCTACTTTTTATCATGTTTGCAGGTCCGGTTTCGGCTACAATTTCTTTAATAATTTGATACATAGCCTCCACCGCCTGAGTGATGCCAGCTTTGATGTCTGACCTCAGGTTGCGGGACTCGCCAAGATGAGTCTTTGCTCTTTGAAGCCAGAGTCTGCCTTCTTTCACTCTGTCGGTAGAGGCCACCATCTTTGGTGACCCACTCGAGGCCTCCAGGGAACTTCGTCGTATAGCAATCGTTTCCGAGGGCCGCGTTACCTTCTGAGTTTGTTTCGTGGTAGCCACCGTGATCTGCGCCAGCTTCGCAGGTGAAATAAGAAAAGTGGCAGAGGCGGCGGTCTTTGATCCGTCTCCCCTGCCACTCTCCCATTCCCCAATGCTCTTGCGTACGCTGGGAGCCTGTGTCAACTTGCTGGGGGAGGGTCCTGCCCTCTCCGATTCAGTCCGTGAGTTGGCAGAGCTAGTCTCTGTCACCTTGGTAGTCATTTTGCGGGGTGTATGTTCGAGAGGCATGTTCAGGGGGGCTCAGTCGGTTGGTATCGTCAATCTGTAAAACTTAGTTCTGGGAACACCAATTGGTGCTTTGACTATCCCTGTAAATGGGGGATAGTGAAGAAGTCAATGCGAGTATCAATTTTTTACTATCCCTGTAAAAGGGGGATAGTAAGACAGTCAGTCTAGGATGTTAAGACGTCAAAAAGTGTTTTTATAATCCCTGTAAAGGGGGGATAGTGTCCTTTGTCAAAAATGGGGGGTGCACACAACGTACGTAAGAACTTAAAACTAAACAAATGAACAATAATTTTAAAACAAAAAAAAAAAAAAAAATAAAAAATAGAATAAAATATTTTAAAATTTTTAGCTCTACGTAGAGTCGGTCTCTGCTGTCCAAGTGATAGCTCTCCCCAAGCCCTTCCAAACAAACCCAAACACCACGGCCCCAGCCCAAGCAGTTCCGGAGATACAGCAGTTTGAATTTATGGTAACCAATTCAAGATGGCGCCCAAAAATTGGTTAACTATGGTTTTCTCCCGCACCCCTCATCCGATTTCCACCGTGCTTGGGCTCTTCCAGCTGGGCTCGAGGAGCTCTATCCCTCGGGATAGGATTCGGGAAGAAATAATTTTAGGTGCTGTAATCCCAAAATTACCCTTCAGACGAATAGAACAGACTCAGCCTACGCCCCCAGAAAAAACCCGAGCCTTCCACGACCCCCAGTTCGGGAGTAATTTAAGTCTGAAGTTTCGTTTGACAGTTTAGGAACTGTCAAAGTCAACATTCAACCTGGTACAACTCTAACACCCGTGGCCGCAGAACACTCGTGCTTGGACTTATTCTGCTCGGCTCGACTCACCCCGTCGTGTTTTGTGGTTTTCAGGATCCTGAAAAATCTCAGCCCCAAAATACCTGAAACCCAGTGGACCGGACAGAGGTTGCCCCTGCAAACACCCCAGCGGAAACGGCAGCTCTCTACGACCTACGAGTCCGGAGCTATTAAGCGGCAAAGTATTTCAAAATGGCCGCCCAGCTGTCAAAGGCCAACTTCAAGTAGCTGTAACTCCAGAACCAATTGTCGGAGAGAGCTGCGATCTCGAAAGCAGTACTTGCCCTGACTCGCCCTATCATCCGAGATCAGTTTCAGGGCTGAAAACCCTCAGACCTGAAAAACGCCTGAAAACGTAATAACTATTTCCGCACGCGTATCTCGCTGACAACTGTGAAAATTTGAGTTTTCTACGACCAATAGCTTCAGAGATATTTCTATTTTTACTCAATAACCTATCAAAACCAAAATGGCCGAAAGTTCAATTTTGGTCAATTTCAAAGCTATTGGACGCGACTTTGGACTCAATCCTGAAGTAAAACACGTTTTAAGTACAATCCTGCACTCAAATTATAATAATTTCTATATATTAATAAGATATTGAAGAAATTAACAAAAAATTCAATATCTTCTAAGTCACTAAATATAAAAATTTGGAAAAAATTAAATAAAATGTGTTAATTACTAATCTACGAAGCTAAATACAAAAAATTTAATTTTGCGAAATTTTATAATAGAAAATTTTAGAAAAACCAGAAAAAATTTAAAAATTTAGTTTTTTCCAACAAAAAAGGTCCAAAAAATCTTAACTTAATTTAGATGTCTTCGTCAGGTGAGCGCGCAGCAAAATCCGCCAGAAAAAAGAGAGGTCCTGCCTGAAGAATTTTCAGTACAGGAGCTTAAAGTTCCGATACACTAAACTGAATATCTTCGGTTCCGTAAGAGGTAAAATTCAGTTCTTGACTTCTTCGTAATGTCCTTGTAGATCTTCTTGAGCTGTCAAAAAACCAGCCTCCTCTGACGCTGGGATCGACCACCTCGTGGTCAGAAATATAGGTTATGTTTTTATTGTTTTCCACTTTTCTCCGTGATGCGTTGGTGGATTTCCAGCCAGGTAGGTTCAAACGATGTCACAGGGTAGCCCCCAGGTTTGGATGTCGGAAAACAAGTAGGTCGTCGATGTACTTGTAGACTTATGAGGCTTCAAAGATTCTCAACAACATAAATTTGTTTGTTTTTCCGTTATAAGTTTTCACACACTGTTTTCCGTCACTGAACTTTTGGTTGCACGCATGCACGGCACAAAACCACAACTTTTGGTATATTGCACGATATCGTAGCGCGAAAAAATACCATTAAAAAGATTTTTTAAGTACGGAGCCTCGCAAAAACGTGGTGTTTTCGAGCGCGGTTGGACTCAGACTGGTTAGGTTAGGTTAGGTTAGGTTAGGTTAGGTTAGGTTAGGTTAGGTTAGGTTAGGTTAGGTTAGGTTAGGTTAGGTTAGGTTAGGTTAGGTTAGGTTAGGTTAGGTTAGGTTAGGTTAGGTTAGGTTAGGTTAGGTTAGGTTAGGTTAGGTTAGGTTAGGTTAGGTTAGGTTAGGTTAGGTTAGGTTAGGTTTTTTTTTTTTTTTTTTTTTTTTTTTAATTAGAGCAGTGTGGAAAATCCTCATGGACGCCGCGACTGTCCCACGAATAGGACAGTCGCGGCAGTGCCGGACTCTTACCGGCTAAAAACCACTCCTGCTCTCTACTCACCTTTTTCCCTGGATATTCGTCCAGGATTAAACTACAGGAGGGGGATCTTTCCTGTCCATTATTTTTTAATTTTACGCCTGTTTATGGTTATATGTATATATATACGGTTATATATGGTTATATATACGGTTAATTATTTATAGTCAGTGACAACTTTTGTAACTCTCTATAACTAAGTACATTCATGACAACTTTTATTCCTTCTTAATCTAACAAGTTTTCAAAATTAAACTACGACCAACAAAGCAAAACAGTCAAAACTACTTCTTAATCTAACAATATGTTTAATCTACTTTATATCTATCTCTTTACCTTTAGCTCTATTTCTTTTGATCATTTTATCTTTATCTCCTTTTTTTTTTTTCTTTTTTTTTTTTTTTTTTCTTCTTTTATTCCTTTTTTTTTCTGTTTTTTTTTTTTTTTTTTTTTTTTCTTTCCTTCTTCTTACAATAAACATCTTAATTTTAAAATTAATTTACTGCACTTGTTTTCTACTTTAATTACTTATCTAAAATTTACATTTTGCCAAGGTTTATATATACTTAAATATATAATTTAGCAAACTTATTTAACTAATTCTTATTTCTATTATTTACTACAGTACATATTTCTGTGCAGTAATTTATGAAACTTGTTGAGCTTCTTGAACCAGTAAGTAATTCACAGATGTTCTGCCTGTTTAGTGTCAGTCCCAGTTTCATCTCCACATTGTACCTCTGTACTGCGTGAACCGGGCAGTCCACCAGTATGTGCAAGACGTCCTCAATAGCGTCTGGCTCACAAATGCATGATGGACTCTCCCTTAACTTGAACCGGTTCAAGTACTGGGAGAATCCACCATGCCCCGTCAGCATCTGGGTGAGCTTACCCTCAGGCTTAGCCTTGCGAACAAAGCGGTAAGCCACTCTGGCGTCGGGAAGGAACATCTTAGTGACCGACGCAGTGTCTCCGGCTATATATCGACAATTCCATAACTCTAGCGATGACTGACGTATAAGCCGCTTTATATATGAAATGGGACACCGGTCGTAGTCAGGTTTCCTTTTCGACGCCAGAGCCGCCTGTTTGGCTAAATCGTCGGCGCGCTCGTTTCCGGGCAATCCCGCATGAGCCTTGACCCAGAACAAAGATACAACTTTGCCCTGGGCCAAGGCCTTCCGCAGGTTCTCCCTCGTCTCCACGGCCAGTGGGTGGAGGGACCAATGGTTAACGACCGTCTCCAAAGCGGCTCTCGAGTCGCTGTACAGACCATAGGTCACCTCCTTACCTTTGAGTATAACGCTCGTGGCTTTACATATGGCTAGGAGCTCCGCCTGGTAGACTGTGCAGTACGCGGACAGATTAAGCTTGAGATTCCGGACTTCGGCCTCACCATTCCACAAGGATAGCGCGGCTCCGACCTTCCCCTCAATCTTACTGCCGTCGGTGAAGATTCGCACCTGCTGCACGTTGTACCTGTCCACAAGGCTTTGGTCTACCAGTTGGGTAATTTCCAGGGCCGTATGCTCTGCCGGGTGAGGAGTTTCTGCAAACCTTACCGGACGCTCTGTTTCTCTATCTCCTAGCCCTTGCGGAGGCGACCCTCTCTTTGCCTCGTACAATGCGGCTGCTTCTTGTACCCTGAGGTCGAGAGGTAGTATCCCCGCCAAAACCAGAGCCGAGTGTAGGGAGACCGTTCGGTAAGATTTGCAGAGCTTCTGAGCGAAACCTCTCTGAACCGTGTCGAGCAACTTACGCACCCCGATCTTCCTGGCTGCGGGCGCCCACACAGCAGACGCATACAAGATTATGGGCTCTATTGTAGCCGTATAAATTATTCGGATGACGTCAGTGTGCAGTCCCCAGTCTACCTTGGCAGCCTTGGATAGCTGTTTGTAGATATCCAAGGCTTTCCGGCACTGTAACGCTACGTGCGTGTTAAAGGTCAGTCGGTCGTCGATAGTCAGTCCTAAAATCTTGACCTCCCGTGACATGCCAACGCTGACCCCCCCCATGCTCAGCTGTGGGGTGTCATACTTGAGTTTTTTGGTTAAAACCATTGCGCAAGTTTTTTGCGGCGCAAACTTCAACTTATTTCTGACACCCCACTGCTGAACATAGGCGAGCGCCACGTCCGCACGCCTCGAGACGTCAAGACCAGTGTCTCCGTCGAAAACCATGACGACATCATCCGCAAAGGCCTGCACATACACTCCCATCATCTCCAAATCTCGCAGCAGAGGATCCAGAAGAAGGTCCCATAGGATGGGACCACCGATTGACCCCTGCACGCAACCTTTGTTGGTGCTCCTCGTGCATTCTTCCCCGGCGTATCTTACACTGACTTTTCTGCAGTCGAGATAGCTGTCCAGTAGCCTCCTGATGTTAACCGGACATTTTTCCTCAGCCAGACGGTTTCGGATAGCCGGCCACCAGGCGCTATCGAAGGCCCCCTCTATATCCAATGACACTAGGGTAACCAGCTTTTTCTGCTTAATCAGACCCTTGATTCGGTGTATTAGAGTATAGAGGGCGTCCTCGGTGCTCTTCTGGGGCATGAAACCAAACTGACGAGTACTAATCTTCGGTACAATATGCCATTTAATCCTTGCTACTGTCATCTTCTCCAAGACCTTCCCCAAAACCGGCAACAGACCAATAGGCCTGTAAGCTTTGGGGTTCGTGTAATCGTCCTTGCCCGGTTTTCTCAGGACTACCACGGTTGCCTGCTTCCAGATGTCCGGAAAGTGACCTATCTCTAGACACTTGTTGAATAGGGCAAGGGATGCGTCCAGGTCCTGGTAGAGAGCTCTGCTGCAGATATCTGCTGTGAAGCCATCCGCTCCCGGGGCCTTCTTGGGATTGAAACTACCCGCCGCGGTCTTCAGCTCTAGCAGTGTAAAAGGCGGATCATGAATTTCATCATGTTGCCACTCGTTTACCCGCTTTGCCGCTTCTCTAGCGCGGCGATGGTCTTCATTGTCAGTTTCCTCCAGGTCTTGTGGGTAGAACGTCTCCGCAAGTAAGATCGCCGACTCTCTTGGGTTTAGAAATGCACCGTCTTTGGTTAGGGTCAAGTCTTCTTGTCTCCTGGTGGTCCTTCGTATGACTCGGTATATACCGTCCCATACACCCTCCTTGTCCTGTCTTCTACAGAACTCCTTCCAACTTTCTATTTGGGCTTTCTTGGCTTGGCACTCGTATTCTTCTTTCTTTTTCAGGTACTCAGTTACCACTATTTCTTTGCGGTACGGTGCCGCGTTCTTGATCTTACGCCTGAAGGTAGTGGCAACTTTCTTCAGCCTTGCGAGCTCATCATTCCACCATGGGACTTCGAGTACTTCTGTACTCTTCTTGATAGGCATGCTGGTTTTGCATGCTTCGGTAATGGATTCGGTAAATTTTGTAATGGTATCTTCTAATTCCGATTTTGTACGTATATTTGCTATTGACTCTACGTTAAAATTTTTAAGAAAATTTTGTTCTGAAAGTGTGCGATTAAAGAGGTCCCATTTTGCCTTTTTAGTATTATAAATCCTTGTGGTTCTCTGAACCTTTAGGCCTCTACTCTTGCGGAGTTTAATATCGAGTAGGATGGCGTTGTGGTCCGAGCTCGTCATCTCCTGGTCTACCCTCCAGTTGTCTACCAATTCCAGTAGATCTTCTGAACAGGCTGTGATGTCTACGAAACTGGTGTACGCCCTGTTACCTCTCACGGTGTCGAACGTTGGCGTATCACCTCTATTGAGTACCTGTAGACCAGACTCTTCCAGGGTACCGGACATCTCAACTCCCCTGTGGTCTTCTATGGTGCTTCCCCACCAGCTACTCTTGGCGTTACTATCTCCTCCAATGAGCAGTCCTCTTGAGCCCAGCTCCTCTCTGATGTTTCTGATCTGATCCAGGTATGGCCCTATGGGTTGGTCTGGTTCGAAATAAAAGGACACCGCCACGATTTCCCAAGCGGAAGTTCGGATCCTCACTACAACGATATTGTTGGTCGTGAGTTTCGGGCACTGGATAACGTCAAGACTGTCGTCAAAGACGACAATAGCCGCCTTCACAGTCCCATCTCCTACTGCTGCACACTGGAAGACTCTCGCCCCACGATAATCCTTCATTCTTCTCACTCCACCCACATACGGCTCCTGGATCAGAGCAAATGCGAGTTTTCGCTTACTGGCCTCTATGACGAGTTCCGTGGTCGCCAGCTCTTTCCTCTGGAGGTTCGCCTGGGCTACTGCATATTTACTGGTGGAGCTGCCGGCCCCGGAGCGACTTGTGACCACCTTAGCAATACGCAACTTTTGCTCTGGCTAGGGCTTCCCACCTCCTACGTACCGGGCATTCAGAGCTAAAAGCATTATGCTGTGTGTTTTCTATTTTGGCGGCCATACAGTTGCAGCAAGCTGGCGGCGCTGCTGCTAGGTACTCAGCACACTGCGCTCTCATATGCGGGCCACCGCAGTGGCTACACTTTGGGAGGGTGTCCTTGCAAAACCGCCTGCCGTGTCCATACGCTAAGCACATTGAACACTGCACAAGTGGGGACTGGTCTGCAACCTGAATTCTCTGGTTAGGTTAGGTTAGGTTAGGTTAGGTTAGGTTAGGTTAGGTTAGGTTAGGTTAGGTTAGGTTAGGTTAGGTTAGGTTAGGTTAGGTTAGGTTAGGTTAGGTTAGGTTAGGTTAGGTTAGGTTAGGTTAGGTTAGGTTAGGTTAGGTTAGGTTAGGTTAGGTTAGGTTAGGTTAGGTTAGGTTAGGTTAGGTTAGGTTAGGTTAGGTTAGGTTAGGTTAGGTTAGGTTAGGTTAGGTTAGGTTAGGTTAGGTTAGGTTAGGTTAGGTTAGGTTAGGTTAGGTTAGGTTAGGTTAGGTTAGGTTAGGTTAGGTTAGGTTAGGTTAGGTTAGGTTAGGTTAGGTTAGGTTAGGTTAGGTTAGGTTAGGTTAGGTTAGGTTAGGTTAGGTTAGGTTAGGTTAGGTTAGGTTAGGTTAGGTTAGGTTAGGTTAGGTTAGGTTAGGTTAGGTTAGGTTAGGTTAGGTTAGGTTAGGTTAGGTTAGGTTAGGTTAGGTTAGGTTAGGTTAGGTTAGGTTAGGTTAGGTTAGGTTAGGTTAGGTTAGGTTAGGTTAGGTTAGGTTAGGTTAGGTTAGGTTAGGTTAGGTTAGGTTAGGTTAGGTTAGGTTAGGTTAGGTTAGGTTAGGTTAGGTTAGGTTAGGTTAGGTTAGGTTAGGTTAGGTTAGGTTAGGTTAGGTTAGGTTAGGTTAGGTTAGGTTAGGTTAGGTTAGGTTAGGTTAGGTTAGGTTAGGTTAGGTTAGGTTAGGTTAGGTTAGGTTAGGTTAGGTTAGGTTAGGTTAGGTTAGGTTAGGTTAGGTTAGGTTAGGTTAGGTTAGGTTAGGTTAGGTTAGGTTAGGTTAGGTTAGGTTAGGTTAGGTTAGGTTAGGTTAGGTTAGGTTAGGTTAGGTTAGGTTAGGTTAGGTTAGGTTAGGTTAGGTTAGGTTAGGTTAGGTTAGGTTAGGTTAGGTTAGGTTAGGTTAGGTTAGGTTAGGTTAGGTTAGGTTAGGTTAGGTTAGGTTAGGTTAGGTTAGGTTAGGTTAGGTTAGGTTAGGTTAGGTTAGGTTAGGTTAGGTTAGGTTAGGTTAGGTTAGGTTAGGTTAGGTTAGGTTAGGTTAGGTTAGGTTAGGTTAGGTTAGGTTAGGTTAGGTTAGGTTAGGTTAGGTTAGGTTAGGTTAGGTTAGGTTAGGTTAGGTTAGGTTAGGTTAGGTTAGGTTAGGTTAGGTTAGGTTAGGTTAGGTTAGGTTAGGTTAGGTTAGGTTAGGTTAGGTTAGGTTAGGTTAGGTTAGGTTAGGTTAGGTTAGGTTAGGTTAGGTTAGGTTAGGTTAGGTTAGGTTAGGTTAGGTTAGGTTAGGTTAGGTTAGGTTAGGTTAGGTTAGGTTAGGTTAGGTTAGGTTAGGTTAGGTTAGGTTAGGTTAGGTTAGGTTAGGTTAGGTTAGGTTAGGTTAGGTTAGGTTAGGTTAGGTTAGGTTAGGTTAGGTTAGGTTAGGTTAGGTTAGGTTAGGTTAGGTTAGGTTAGGTTAGGTTAGGTTAGGTTAGGTTAGGTTAGGTTAGGTTAGGTTAGGTTAGGTTAGGTTAGGTTAGGTTAGGTTAGGTTAGGTTAGGTTAGGTTAGGTTAGGTTAGGTTAGGTTAGGTTAGGTTAGGTTAGGTTAGGTTAGGTTAGGTTAGGTTAGGTTAGGTTAGGTTAGGTTAGGTTAGGTTAGGTTAGGTTAGGTTAGGTTAGGTTAGGTTAGGTTAGGTTAGGTTAGGTTAGGTTAGGTTAGGTTAGGTTAGGTTAGGTTAGGTTAGGTTAGGTTAGGTTAGGTTAGGTTAGGTTAGGTTAGGTTAGGTTAGGTTAGGTTAGGTTAGGTTAGGTTAGGTTAGGTTAGGTTAGGTTAGGTTAGGTTAGGTTAGGTTAGGTTAGGTTAGGTTAGGTTAGGTTAGGTTAGGTTAGGTTAGGTTAGGTTAGGTTAGGTTAGGTTAGGTTAGGTTAGGTTAGGTTAGGTTAGGTTAGGTTAGGTTAGGTTAGGTTAGGTTAGGTTAGGTTAGGTTAGGTTAGGTTAGGTTAGGTTAGGTTAGGTTAGGTTAGGTTAGGTTAGGTTAGGTTAGGTTAGGTTAGGTTAGGTTAGGTTAGGTTAGGTTAGGTTAGGTTAGGTTAGGTTAGGTTAGGTTAGGTTAGGTTAGGTTAGGTTAGGTTAGGTTAGGTTAGGTTAGGTTAGGTTAGGTTAGGTTAGGTTAGGTTAGGTTAGGTTAGGTTAGGTTAGGTTAGGTTAGGTTAGGTTAGGTTAGGTTAGGTTAGGTTAGGTTAGGTTAGGTTAGGTTAGGTTAGGTTAGGTTAGGTTAGGTTAGGTTAGGTTAGGTTAGGTTAGGTTAGGTTAGGTTAGGTTAGGTTAGGTTAGGTTAGGTTAGGTTAGGTTAGGTTAGGTTAGGTTAGGTTAGGTTAGGTTAGGTTAGGTTAGGTTAGGTTAGGTTAGGTTAGGTTAGGTTAGGTTAGGTTAGGTTAGGTTAGGTTAGGTTAGGTTAGGTTAGGTTAGGTTAGGTTAGGTTAGGTTAGGTTAGGTTAGGTTAGGTTAGGTTA